>OX101726.1:6048164-8570831 GCA_944452665.1 Stenoptilia bipunctidactyla | reverse complement strand
TACACACTGTGTTCGATTTTGTAGATAACGATTTCGAAGATGACAGCATGAGTTTTCAAGAAATAACTGGATCTTCATTACATATATACACATAAATATATACCGACATACATATCTCCGCGCCTGTATCCCTCATGGGGTAGGCAGAACGCCAGAGGTTTTAAGAACATCCGATGTCACATTTGACTTTGGAGGTATTTTAATGATGCTTCATTATACATTGTCGGAATAAATCGCCGCCGCGCCGGAGTACTACTTGGCAGTAGTATTTTGTGGGTGGTCGCCGACCCTACGTAGTTACGAGTACTCACGGACTTTCACTTAAATTTAATTACATCAGCCTATGGAGAAAACGCAACTATAGTGCGACCGGTGGGAGTTTACGTTCCTGACAGCTGTCAAAATCATAGCTTTTTTTAACTTTCGAATCGGAAATAAACTTTTTAATACAGTTGCTCAAAAAGTGGCGTATTGCAGGGACGTTTAGCGTTCGGGATGTGGGCTATTACACACTCGTGCTTTTTCTTTACCTTTTCCGCACTCGTGCGTTCTCTTTCCCAAATGTCAAAATAATGTCTATTAAAAAGAAAAAATCAACCACGAAGTTTTTACTAAAAAAAAATCATAGAAGTTTTTACGATTCATGCAAATATTTCTGAAAAGAAGCTACTAATTTGTTTCAATATCAGATATAATGATTTGATGCAATGAGTTAGGTTAGGTTTCATTTCATTTTATCTCATTAAATTCATTTTCATTTCATGTCAATACAAAAAATCTACTAAAGACTTGGCTGTATGGGAATAGTTCCCTTTGCCTACCCAGAATGGGTAAACAAAACAAAAAAAAAACTCTGTTTATAATCTTTCACGGCTGGCGCCATTTTGTATATTTTATAAAATTGCTTAATTTTTTCGCAACTGTATTAAAAATAGTCGTTCAGTACACGTGCGGAACCGTCATTGCAACTCGTAATGAAATATACTATTATTCAGTGGAATTAAGGGGCTGTCAGGAACGCATTCTCGCAACGGCCGCACTCTAAGATTCATCCAAAATTTTCACTTTCATAATATGAATTAGTTTTCCATCATAACTTAACTTTCTAGGTTTGTTAGTTTAAACTAGATTATTATTGTATAGCATTTGATAGTACATACATACATACATAACGTCACGCCTGTATCCCTTATGGGGTAGGCAGAACACCAGAGGTTATAAGACCATCGGATGTCACGTTTGAAAAATTTGGAGGTATTATAAAGATGGAGACAGACTATTGTAGTGAAAGGGGGTCAGCCTATCACCCACAAAAACGCCTTTAAAACCTCTGTCCCTTAACTGACTTTTACAGTATGCCCGGGAAGAGAAGCAGCTGGCACATTCTATGTTTTTCTTTCGCTCCCAGTCCAGAATGGAAGCAATGATAGCTTTACTCTTATACTTGTAAAACTGAATTCTATTTAAATGAACATACAAGAAATTCCCCTGGAATAAAAAATACGGAAGTTAAACCTAAAAGCAAGTCATTTCGTAAAATCAATTCAGCTATTGATCTAGACCAATACACACGAGAAGTTATGTTCTATTTTCAGTAGACTGAAAAACTCGTTTTTGTATGCGATTCCGAACCCATACATTTAGTTAAAAGTACGTGAACAAAGGTGAAAAAGAGTTGAATAGAAAATGTTTCCGGTAGATTGCAATGCCTACTTACCGTTCGCGGCGACGACGGCGGATTTTTTAAACGCTTTTGCATCGAGACTTTTACGTTGAGGTACCTATGTTATACCTATAGCTAGACCGTGATTTATTAAACTATGTGTAAGTATATAACAAGTTAATGGTAAGTTCGTAAGTAGTCTTAAATATAAACGATTGTTTTGAGGCGGTGGAATTGAATTGAATCGCGTTTAATTTACTCGCCGCGCCCGTGTAGATGTCTTTGCGGATACTTTGGTATTGAGATCAATCAAATGCGGTGAAATCAAGTTAAAAGGGTATTGAATTGATTATTTTAAAGTGTATAAATTAAAAATATTATATGACTCTAATAGCCCGGTAAGGTAATCAGCTGCGTCTGCATTGCTCATGTTTCTTCAAGTATAGCTAATGCATTTCATTATTAAAACAGTGGTAATCATGAGTTGACAGTTAAGATCACTTCAATTCAACTCTTATAATTTGAAAACGTGTCAAAGCAGTTGCTAAATACTGTTTCAGTATAAAGGGTGTAATGGTTAAGTGAGCGCGCAGGCGTTTTAAATAAAACCGCTCTACTTAAGTTTCTAAGTAAGTTAAAATTTTGAAAACCCATTTGTTGGCGACGAACTTTTGATATTTAGTATAATAACTTTAGATACCTCATATTTACGAAATAATCGCCTGTACACTAAGTGATAACACCCTGTACACAGGCATTTTTCTCAGCCAATTAATATACGAAGCTCATAAACAACGCCTTAGCTCGACTGGGTAAACACGTCATTATTCTTATCAGAAAAGAGGCGATTATATCCCTCTTATTTCATTGACGTCGGCGTCCGTCGATCCCTTCACCCTGCTCCCGATAGATGGAGTAATCAGTTCGACCCTAGGCTAATGCTGACACGGATTTCCCAAGGAAGGTCCCGAGTGAAAATTTATTGATTACACGCTGTAAATCTCTTCTTGTTGTTTACATAGTCGTAATGCCTAGCCCTTGTAGGGTCGTGGTGAATAGCTAACATAAATATGTTCGTACAGGGTCGATTATCCTGATTTGAATAAGGTTCGTCTTAATTATTTTTTTTGTACTACATTAACTTTTAAACATATTTTTTTATGTTTTAACTGTAGTAGAGCGAAGGAATACAGTGACCCCAGGTTTAAATACTTTTGTTTGTTTGTATGATAAACACAGCTTTTTAAAGTTTTTCTCAGATAATTGAGTCATATAGTCATAAGAAAAGTCAGCAATATCTACATAGACAAAAACTCCACAAAAGATTTCAAAATTTTCTTTTTTCGCCACTTAGGTACTTGGGATTTTTTTGTTAAGTTTTTTGGTTACGTACCTCGTGTTTAGGATATTTTACTTTAGTTTTCATACATTTTTAAATAAACTTAGTCATTTAAAGTCATTTAACATTAATTTATTAAAATAATGAAAAATAAAGGTAACGTAAGTTTTCAAGACTTGAAACTTCCCTCTCCGCGCGGTTCAAGTTCGGAACAAAAGGAAACCGAAGACAAAAAGCGAAGCTTAAATAAACCTTTCATTTATAGTACCTATTCGTCAATCTAAATATCTCTTCATTCCGTTAAATAAAAGCATATCGATGCTTTCGAAAGCGTCGCTTGAGCTAAGGCAGGTTATTCGTAGCTACTCACCGCCTACGTATTGTGCGGTGACGTAAATGCCTGCGTTATTTATACGGGAGCTTGAAAACGGTCCTTTTTACGGCACTTTTAAGTGCTGTAGCTACCCTTACAAGTCCAGCTCAATGGTGTAACGGCTTAAGCGATCTACTCCCACCGGGTATTTAGCTTGATGAATCGTGTAAGTTTTTTAAGGAAAACGCTATCCTGGACAAGCCCATACCTATGCCTACGTCATACAGTAATTTATTTAAACTTACTTTATTGTCAATTTAAGGCGTTTCTTCCATACGCTATTAAGTGACTGAAGAGTTTCATTAGTTAGGTGCTATCGTTAAGTGCAAACATCTACGTCAACGTGAATAGAATGTAATTATTAAGCATTAAATTAAAGCGATCATGCTAGAAAAGATTAATGAACGTGGAGGAAGCGAAAGAGGTATGTCTGGATCGTACCAATTGGTGTCCCATTGTTCCACCCCAGGTGAGAGGTTATGTATGTATGTGAATTAAATATTGTGGCTGATAGCTATAGGCCCCATAAATAATTTAAAAAACCAAAGTCTCCGATATTGTATACCAGATCTATCGCAAAGTTCAATTGGTAATGCGCAGGGCACTTTACTCGCAAATTGGAAGACCTTTGAAACAGTTAAATTACCACACACTGAACAGGCAGCCCCAAGGTGGATTGACAATCAAGTCAAGAGTCAAGAGCGCCGGTAACCCTGAATTTGGACAGTACAGTACAGTTTGGACAGACCAGGCGAGGTAAATCTGTAGGCATCCTTTGTCCAGTTCATGTCCCCAGGCCGATCATGATAAGCATTATTAAAATGTAAACACTTTATGATTTCGCTTAGTAGCTTTAACTCTTGTACCGAGCAAAGAATAACGTGAAGTTCACATTTAATTGTTAAATGAATTGATTACGAAGGTAAGCCATTTTCTTTCCGGCAACAAAAGTACGTGTGCTTTTGTAATGTTCGTATAAACGAAAAAGTTAAATAAAGACCACACTTATCACTTACTTTTTTTTTTTTATATTTCTGACACTCACACAACATTATCTAGACCAAATTAAGTTTTTTAAAGAACTTGTGTTATGGTTACTATATAACTGATATAGTAACGAAATATATAAACATACATATTGAATAAATAAATATTTTTTATTAGAATAAACTTAAATAAACATATAAATATCCATGACTTGACGACTAATATCTGTGTTCATCACACAAATATCCGCCGCCGCCGGGATTCTAACCCAGGACCTCTGGCATAGGAGGCAATGTATGTTACCGCTACACCAGCCGGTCGTCAAACCCGTAGTTATTAACTAACCCGTCGTTTAACTGCTTATTTTATAGCTATTTATTGGCTGAAATGTATTGGATGATTCTCGCATGCTACGGTACTATGTATCATAATAGAAACTATTTTTATTTAAAATGTGGATTTTGCAGAATACAATATGCTTGTCTACAGCACTATTTCTAACTAATAAATCGCTATAAAAGTGTTTAGTACATTTAAGGATTTATTATGTAAGCTTAATTTTTAAGCTTATGTATCAAAAAGTACGTTAGTTTGTAGCACAACCTTTTTTTAAATAAAGAAAACATTCCTTTGTTACGTGGTTAAAAAACTGAATTTTAACCAGTACGCAATAAAGATCGCATTGCATATAACTACACACTTCAATATTTATAGATCGACATGGATTCGAAAGCCACGCAACTGCCGCAGAGCGCCTTAATTAACTCGTTAAATAAATTATTACGCCGATTTAAAACTTTACCAATTTGTTTGCAACTTATGTGTTTGTACATCGTATAGTTTGAACGACGATATTGTCTCCTTCTTAAATGCGCAAGCGCTGAATATGCCCCAATTTATCCAGGATACAAATAGCTCTCTGTTACAAAAAATGATATAAGATGACTGTCTTAAGTTTTCGTCATCATCACAACTCTGCAATCCCTCTTCAGAGTATTAGTCTCCCCTTTGGTTGTCAAGAAGGTTTGATGTATTGGGTTGGGGAAAAAGTTTCTTCGCATTTTCTAAGAAAATTCAAAACATTTTCTAATATAGTTTATTGACATTTAACTAAAGTATGTATGTACCATTTTGTTCGATAACCTTTTGCCATCTTGTAGCTAGGGACAAGATCCCATTGCTATAAAAAATTTGGGACCTCTCATCAAAATACCGGGACAAGTGGATTTGGCAGTCCTCTCGTGAAAACCGTTACCCTAACACTGCCTAAAAAATTCTGAAGAGACCGAAACAGGTGGAAATCTGAAGGTGCAAGGTCAGGACTATACGGCGGATGCATTAACACCTCCCAGCCAAACTCTCTTAATTTTTGCTGGGTGGCTATAGATGTGTGAGGTCTAGCGTTATCATGATAAATCACCACACCCCTTCTGTTGATCAATTCCGGCCGCTTTCTCACAACTTCTTGTTTGAATCTCATAAGTTGTTCGCAGTAGAGTTCAGAATCGATAGTCCTGCCTGGTGGTAACAGCTCATAATGAATGATGCCCTTCCAATCCCACCACACACACATCACCTTATTGCGAGTTAACCCAGGTTTCAACACAGTCTGTGAAGCCTGACCGGCCTTTGACCACGACCTTTTTCGCACGTTCTTGTCGTACGTGATCCACTTTTCATCACCAGTTATCAGCTTCTTCAAAAATGATTCGGTTTCGTTACGTCGTAATAAAGAATCCCATATGAGTACACGGTTCATTAGTTTTCTTTCAGTGAGCTCGTGAGGTACCCAAATATCGAGCTTTTTTGTGTACCCAGCTTTTTTCAAATGCGCCAAAACTGTTTTGTGGTCAATTCCCAGTTCTTCAGCTACGTCGTAACTACTGATATATCGATCTTGCTCCACTTTTTCAAAAATGGCATCCATTTTATCCGTAATAGGGCGACCAGAGCGAGGTGCATCTTTGACATCAAAATTTCCGGATTAAAAACGCTTAAACCAAATTTGTGCTACTCTCACAGACACTGCACTAGGTCCATAAACAACGCAAATTTTTTTTCGCAGCTTGCGTTGCATTTTTTACTTTTTTGTAGTAAAATTTTAATATGTATCGAATTTCTTCATTAGATTCACTCATCTTGACAGTACGAAAAACAAATGAAAATCACACATTTTCCTAATTTGAATTTGGAATTATGTTCTTTAAAATTTTAACTTTCAATGATACCAAAACCAGCCAGAATCAAATACTATAGCCAAAGAGATTTTATTACAAGTTCATACATAATAATAATAATAATAAGCTCCCCAAACAACCACACGTCCTGATTGAACACCTAATCACGTGGGGGGCGGACACACGAATGAGAAATTACTGGCGTGGCTAACGTGGCTCTGGACCTATAAAGATGATGGACAACAATAAGAATGCACGTATAGAGTCGCTACCCGGGGGCCGCCGGGGCGCGTCTGGTGCTGGCGCTGGGCGCGGCAGCATGCGATCCGCCAGCGCACAGAAACTGAGGCGACCACCAGCCCAGTCCTCACCACCATCATCGCCTTCAGGGAGCTTGGCACCGGCAGGGGCATCACAACCCCCGCAATCGGTGCCCGCGCCTGAAGGACGGCGCATGAGATGGTCTAAATTACAAAACGCCAACCTGATGCGAGCTTATTACGGAGCAAGAAAGACGGGAACGGGCAGAACGGGGTATCGAGCACGCATGCACCGCGCTTTCATGCTGCTGGAGCCTCATTTAACCGTCACCGAACAAAACCTTGCGGATAGAGCTCGGTGGATTATGCGTTCTAACATCTTCGCTCCCACTGAGCTCGAACAACTGAGACGCGAAGCCTTCTCTGTGGTGCCACCCCCTATCACTGCGAGTGTCGCCTCTCCAGTGCAAGAGCCTGCTTTAGAGCAGCGTGCAGGAGATGAGGCAGACCGGAATTACCCGGTGGAGGGGGGTGGCACCACAGGGATGGCTTCCCAGGATTTAGAGCACACGAGAAGGCTATTAGAGGAGGCGATTGAGGAAGTACGCAATACTCCCCTTGAAGGAAGGCCGAAGCTTCCCAGACTACCATGCAGCGCTCGTAATAGGCAAGTCGTTGAGGCCGTTAATCAGATGCTGCCCCAACATTTGGGGAGCAGCTCTGATCTTGTCGAGACGAACTCAATCCTTTTTGGAGCAGCTGTGGCGGTATGTCGGTTTACTGGCGCCATGGCTGCTCCAAGCCCAACTGGACGTGCTACTCCCCGGAGTAACGCTGTACCAGCTTGGAAGAGGAGGATTGAGCGTCGTATTGAACAAGCCAGGATCCTCATCGGTAAGCTAACTTGCTTCAGCTCGGGCAACACCAAGCCAAGGATTGTGCGTTTTGTCAGGAGGGAGTTTTCCGGAATGGACACCAACTTGACCAAAACCGGATTTCACCCGAAAACTGACAGAGCGCATCGACGAGCTGAAGCAAAAGATCGCTGCATGGGCGAAGCGTATTCGGAGGTACTCCCAAAGGGTTGAGAGATACAACCAAAATCGTCTCTTCTCGAGTGACCAGAGGAAGTTCTATAAATCCCTGGAGAGTTCCGAACCCTGCTCGACTGGCCGCATACCGGATAAGGCCGACGCTATTAACTTCTGGTGCGGCCTGTGGGAGCGCCCAGTTGAGCACGGAGAGGGTCCGTGGATTGATAGGGTTGAGGAAGCGTGTGCGGAGGTAATCCCTATGAGTCAAGTCCTCATATCAGAGGAGGACGTAAGTGCTGCAATCCGCCGGAGCCCGAACTGGAAAAGTCCGGGCCCTGACGGATTGCAGAACTATTGGCTCAAGGGATTTTCTCTGAGCCATGCAACTTTGGCCCGTCAATTCCAGGAAGCCTTGGAGCTCGCCCGAAATTCCTCACTACTGGGGTCACTCATTTAGTTCCTAAGTCCAACGATACCGCGGATCCATCGAAATACCGGCCCATAACGTGTCTATCTACCACCTACAAGACACTTACCTCCGTTCTCAGCACCAAGATTCGCCAGCATTTAGATGCTAATCGCGTTATATCTGATGCTCAGAACGGATGTAGGGCCGGTAGCCGCGGATCAAAGGAACTCCTTCTCGTGGACGCTGTCGTTGGCAAATTGGTCAAACGCAACCGTCGCAATTTCTCCGCAGCCTGGATTGACTATAAAAAAGCATTTGACTCCGTGCCTCATACATGGCTCTTGAGAGTTCTTGAACTGTACAAAATTGACGGTACAGTTCCAATATTTCTCGAGCGATGTATGAGACAATGGAGTACAATGCTCAGTCTCCAAGGCAGGCGAATGACGGCTGCGGAAGACCGAATCCAGATTAGTAGGGGAATATTCCAGGGTGATTGTCTTAGCCCACTTTGGTTTTGTCTGGCTCTGAATCCTCTAAGCACATTACTGGAGGGATCAGAGACGGGCTTTCAGTTTCGTAGAGGGGGCATGCGGATATCCCATCTTTTCTACATTGATGACCTAAAGCTGTTAGCTCCAACGGCTCCACGATTGAGGGAACTGCTAAAAATCGTGACAGATTTTAGCAGCTCCATCAAAATGGAGTTTGGAGTGGACAAGTTTGCGGTTGTTCATGTGGAAAGGGGAAGGATTACTCGCTCTCAGAGGGTAGACTTAGGTCCCGTTAACCTGAGAGCTCTTTCCGAAACTGAAACATACCGATATCTGGGTATGTCACAGAACATCGGTGTCGAAGAAGCGAGCGTAAAACAGTCTGTACGCGAAGTCTTTTTTGAGCGCTTGACAAAGGTACTAACTAGTTCTCTGTCGGGTCTCAACAAAGTCCGAGCGTTTAACGGATGGGTTATGCCCGTTCTTTCGTACACCTTTGGCGTACTCAGATGGACTCAGACCGAATTAGACGCCCTGGATCGGAAGGTCCGCACTACTATGACCCTCCATAGAATGCATCATCCTCGGTCGTCAGTAATGAGGCTGTATATCTCCCGGAAGTGTGGAGGAAGAGGCCTACTTAGCGCCAACACCTTGCACAATCGGGAGATATATAGCCTCCGAGCCTATTTTATGGCGAAGGTGGACGTGGGTATGCATAGAGAGTTTGTAGCGTGTGACAAAGGACTCACCCCTCTCAATCTGGGCCTCGAGACATGGCAGACACCGGCGGTACTAAGCATTTCTGATCGTGAGACCGTATGGAAAGAGAAAGAGCTGCACGGAAGGTTTTACAAGGCTCTACACGAGCCACACGTGGACCGTAAAACCTCCGTGCATTGGCTGCGCTTCGGGGACCTCTTTGGGGAAACCGAAGGGTTTGTCTTTGCGATACAAGATCAGGTTATCAAGACGAACAACTACCGGAAATACATTATGAGGGACGGCACAGTGGACGTATGTCGGGCTGTGCCGCCAACCTGGCGAGTCCCTGAGACATGTAGTTTCGGGTTGTTAGGTTCTTGCTAACACTGAGTATCTGCATAGACACAACCAAGCAGCCAAGATTCTCCACCAAGAGCTCGCTCTGAAATACGGCCTCATCGATCGGAAACTGCCCTATTACCAGTTCACGCCGGAGCCAGTTCTCGAAAACGGCAGCGCCAAGCTCTACTGGGATCGGCCCATTATCACGGACAGGACTATTCTAGCGAATAAAACTGATATCGTGTAAAGGGACCGATCGTCGTCCAAGGTGTTTTTGGTGGACATAACTATACCACATGACGAGAACCTCGTGAAGGCCGAGACCGAAAAGCAACGCAAGTACTTGGACCTTGCACACGAGGTGACCGAAATGTGGGAAGTTGTGTCCACCGAAATCATCCCGGTTGTAATATCCGCAAACGGTTTGACCCCAGCCACACTGGTCAGACACCTTGAAAGGCTGGGATTTGGCGGTGGTTCGCTTCCAGCACGCATGCAGAAAGCGGTATTGCTCGATACTGCACGAATCGTTCGCCGGTTTCTTTCTCTCTTGCCCTGATACCCGACCGACTGGTCCGATTGTCGGGTCTTTTCCGCCGAAAGGCGAGTAGTTATAAGTATGCATAATAATAATAATAAAAACCTTTATTTCACGTTTACACAAAACATACACAATATACACAATTTAAAACATTTATAAAATACAAACACAAATTATACAATATTACAAACAGAAATTAAAATACCTAGTAGTGTGTGTGTAGGTGTGAGTGTGTATTTGGTGATGATTTGGTGCGAGTGTGTATATATGTATGTTCCGTGCGTGTGAAAATGGCGCTGGCTCAGCATGTGCCACAGTTGACTGAGGCGCTGTTATTCTGCCAGGAACCAAAATGAAAAACTTACTTATGAATTAAATCAATGTGTGTGCCGAGTATTAATAAAACTTGGCTTTAAGTTTAAAAATCCGAAAAGTGAATATAAAAATTGTGTAAAAATATATAAAAAAAGGAATTCAATAATTTAAGTGGAAAATAGATAATATAAATAATAATAGTACTAACAACATGGAATAAAAAACCAACAATCATTAACTTATAAATTTCTAAAAAAAAATCTGTAATGTTTAAAACGTACTATAATGCGAAAAGACTTTTTCCCCAACCTATTACAAAAACCGCGACGAATTCGTTTTATGTTTCACTTCGGTAAAAACTTTCTGGTTCAAAAAAAACTGACTCTTTATGAATCATATCCCAAAACACATCATAACTGGAGTGAATAATTTGGGCAAAAAATATTTTATGAAGAGTGGTCACATGCAAGGTGGTTCTTGAAAGGAACCAACAAGTGGAGGTGCTGAGATTGTCAGACTGACATTGAGAGGTGTTGAGTGTCACATACCACATTCCACACGCGGTTTTTTTAGCCGACTCTACACATAGAATGAAGGGAAACTGCCGACGCGTTTAAAATAGTTAAAATAATCTAGAAAATTTAGTGTTTAACTTAGTGCTATTCAATATATTTTTTTATTAATGCTTATCCACTTACAGAACTGAGTTAAAATCTTTCTTAAGAAGCTGTATATCAACCAAGCAAATAAAAAAACAGTAAAAAGTTACAAAACAAACTACAGACAAGACTCAACTCAGTTTATGACTGCAGAACATTCTAATATATGTCGAGCAACTCTCGACTGTGTCCGAGCAACTCGTTAAAACTTATCGAAACAAGGATGCAACGTCTTCCAGACACTTGTGTGTGACTTGGCGTTAAGTAGAAAATTGTACAGAGATAATAGTATGAACCGCTTTGCTGTTTAAAAGTTGTATTAAATGAAAGAGATAGAACGATATCTCTTCTTCTTTGTTCCTTAGTAATCAACTGCGTAGATCCTGCTTGAATAACTTCTGCACGTTTAGTATGAATTTGTCAATTATTTTCCTCCCTGATGCCCCTAATTAGCGTCTCGTAAAAAGCGATTGATGTCAGTGACTCCCGCTGATCACCATGCTGTAGCCTTCAGGCTGTAACCGCTTCTTCTACATATGAAAGTAAGCGTATAGATTCTCTTACTAAATTATAGCTTTATTCTAGAAGAGTGTGATGAAGTGGATTTTTAGTTACTTACTAGCTGCTGCCCGCGACGTCGTCTGCGTGAACGCTATGCAGCACCAAACGCACCTACGATTATAACACTGCTAGCGTGATAATATGCCTATATGTTGACCCGACTTCTTAACTATCTTCATGCCAAATTTGAAGTAAATCCATGCAGTACTTTTTGAGTTTATCCCGGAAAGACAAACAGACAAACAGACAAAAATTCTAAAAACTATATTTTTTGTTTCTGTTTCGATTGTAGATCATACCCCAAGTATTCTTTTAAAAAAATATTCAATGTACAGTTTTGACTTTCCTACCATTTTATTATATGTATAGATAAGTACAAAGGATACCTAAACTTAATGAAAATAAGCAACGTTCTCTCACAACTTACAATATTTTATTAAACAATAACAAAAACTTAATAAGAAGTGTTGAAATTCCGTCTAAGCGCTACAACGATAGTTTACCGATATACTGCAAGACCACACCAGCAGTTTAGCTACATATGTCCCGTTAAAATTATAAATACCCTAGTTCACTAACTGCCCTACTATTCCGTTAAGAGGATTCCCAAAGCAGTAAATTGTGTACCCGAAATATTTACGAGACAGGCTTTGGAGGCATTACAACGGCTGTGTGCATACATTCTACGCTTTGCAAAAATGCATCAGCATAGCCTTTATCCATTGCAATAAGGCTATTCTAAAGTACTGCATAATAGAAATGAATACTATTTTAAGTGGTTGCGCTGAATGTTTGTCGCAGCCTTGGAAACAGGGGCCAATTTCATTTAAAATGAAGTATTAGTTTTCTTAGAAGTTTGAAAAATACATTGGTTTTAAACAGATAGGATGCTTCTTTTAAATTTCATGCTACATTTGCATGCTTGCCAAGGCTTGGCAAGCTCGTATAAGATTCAAGTTTTTACAAAATTTACTCGCTTCCGGATAAGCAAGCATGGCGGACGTCTCGTTGGCGTTAAATGGGCTATTGCTCATTAGCTTGGCATATTTTTATTTGAAAATAAATCAAAAACAAAGAAAACGAGAAGTTCGCTAGAGAAGATGGTGGTTATTGTTTTATCTTTGTGGTTTACATCCTTTGGATATTTAGATATTTCTCGAGGCATATGCCCTAAAAAATGTCTCAAACTCTTGCCGCAAGGATGTCTTTAAAAACCGACACTAGCCCGGATCGCGGCAACATCACTTCCCGTTTGCGTTCGCTCCCGAACGGTCGTGTCTGCGGCCGCTCCCGAGTGTTCGTATTGCGCTGCCCTTGTTCCCTCCCCCGCACTCGTGCGGGTAAGGTGCCAAGTTAAGCTCTTTCGGAAAGTTTTCTCTTGTGGAGGCTGTGTGGTGTCGGGGCTAATTCATCTGCCCTTTTCAGGGCGGACCCGACTGCTGCCGGCCGAAGCATCGCTGGTCAGGTGGATACGTAACCGTGACAACTAAGCCTGATCGTCCGCCGTTCACCGGCAATAGGTCCGTACTAGGTCGTTCTCTTTTTCAGCGCAGTTGTGCAGCCGTTCACCGGCACTTAGGATTCGTCTAATTCTTTCTTTCAGCACAGTCCTGTCACTTGTGCTCGATGGATTCTTCCATTGACCCCAAGATTTTGTCCCTGCTCCAAGAGCAGGAAGCCCGTTTTACACTTCAACTGAATCAGGTGGATAAAAATCTTAATTCGAATCTTAATTCGATCCTTCTGGCCCTTCAGACTATTCAGGCCCACGCCCAAGCTTCAGCTCCGATTCCTCCGAGCTTCCCCACTGACTCTCCGGCGTCGCCAGACCCTTCTGAGCAAGCCGGTAGTATGTTGGTAGACTCCTCCGCATGCAAACGGAAAACTACCCCTCCGGGTAGTGATTCCGACTCCGCTCCCTTAGTTCCAGAATCTCCTGCCCCGTTCACCGAGGTTCGTAAAAAGTCCAAGTCTAAGAAGAAGAAGCAAGATGCTTCTTTGACTTTATCTCCATCCGTTTCAGCTGCTCCAGCCGCTGTTCCTGCTCCGCAAAATGTCGCACCGGCGTCTGCTCCTGCGCCTTTTGTTTCAGCGATCCCGGCGTCCCAGCCTGCGTCGCAATCAGATTCGGCTCCGCCAAAAGTCAAGTCTCCGCCCCCCGTCTTTCTACGGGACAAGAGCCGCTGGACCGAGGTCTCAGCTCTCTGCGGAACGCACTTCCCGAAGATCCAGTATAGTAAGGCATCCAATGTGGGTGACTCTATTAAGGTCGTTGTCTGCTCAATTTCTGATTTCAGGAATTTCACTCGGCTTCTTGCTGACAAGAAGCTCGAGTACCACACTTACGCCCTCCCTGAGGAGCGTAAGATTCGTGCCGTCCTCAGGAACGTGCCGTTCGAGCTCTCGAACGAGCAAATCCAAGAGGACTTGTCTTCTCAAGGCTTCCCCGTCGAATCTGTGCACAAAATGCACAGCCGCCGAGGCAAGCAGTTCCCACTAGCGCTAGTAATCCTAGCAAGGAGCCCGCAAGGGCAGTCCATTTTCAGAGGCAAGCTCACCGTGTGCGGTCTCTCCAACATCCGCGTCGAGGTACCACACAAGCGTGGTTTTCCAGGTCAGTGCCACCGCTGCCAATTGTATGGTCATGCGGCGGCAAATTGTCATGCTTCCCCTAGGTGCGTCAAGTGCCTAGATCCGCATGGGACTAAGGAGTGCTCTCGCACTCCCGAATCGCCCACCGCTCCGTCCTGCGTCTTGTGCGGCCAGTCAGGCCACACAGCAAACTTTCGCGGCTGCCCCAAAGCACCGCGTGCTGCCAGGGCTACCGTGAAGCCCATCGAGAACTGGAGAGAGCGACCGCAGCCTAGCTCGGACGCCCCTTCAGTCAGTTCAAAGGCCCCTAAGGCCTTGACTTCTATCGTTCCAGGTCAGCGCAGCCGGGTCGCGACTCAATCGCAACCGGCCGCCAAATCGGCTTCCCAGTGCCAGAACGCAAAAGGTTCTCAAGACCGCATGGCGTTCTGGATCCAGCTCGCTCCCATCGACGAGATCCTGGCTTTCGGCGCCGCTCTCGACGCCAGCCCAGAGGGTTTCAACGGTGCTCTTCCGGTCCTAACCAAGTTCGCTCCCCTTATCAGGAAACTCCAGCAAGCTCAACGTTTCTAAACGTAGTCCTTCTTTCCAGCATTCCTATCTCAGAGTGAGTCTGATCACTCTAGATAATATCTTAGTTTCAGCTTTGTCATTTCTGCTAATCTTAGCTTTATTTTTCTCACTTTCAGTTCCTTTTGGTGGCAGCCGTCTGGATGCCGCTCACTGCGCAGCCTCTCTCTCCAATTGGCTGTCGCTCCGATGAAGACTAATGGCCTCAATCAAGGTGAGTCAGTAAAGGGGGATGTTTAGTGGGTATGCTCGGCTTCACTGAGTGAGTCTCCACACTGTCTGGGCATTCTATTTTCCGTTAGCCACTGGGGTTAACAGCTTATAGAATGCCCATTCGTCCGTAATAGGATTCATCCTCCTCCCGCTAAAGCTTGCTTTACTGGTTAAAGCTTGTTTTAGGGGGTGCCAAAATTTTCTGTGGCGGAAAAACAAAAAAAAAAAAAAAAAAGATCGCGTTAAGCCAACGCAAGTCGAGCCAAACCACCCCGTTTACACGCTTGTGCTTGTGGAAGCTTGCCGAGGGTCGGCAAGCGTGTGAATGGGGTTTAAAATATCTGATATAGAGTACCTCCCTATTAAATTCAATTTACCTAACATTAGTAATACTTACATCCTTTTTTCTTTAGATATTCAAATCGAAATTCAAAAAACAGTTAAGCTTTTATTTAGTGAAACCTGATACTCTATAAATATTGTAACTACTTACATGAAGCGACTTTTAGTGTCAAACCTATTTACAATATATTAAGATTCAAAATCTACTTTCAATAGAAAATATGGTTCTCATAGGAAATAAATCAAAAGATGTTAGTGTAACTGCGGAATTATTCGCTAAGTGAAAATGTTAAACACAAATAGGTACTCGATAGGATGACATAACATGGGATACAAATTTAGCTACGAATTGTTTTTATTATCTTTATATTAATCTTAATTCAAACGTTGATTAATTGACTGAAGCATAATAGTAGTTTATGAAACTGTCACATAATACCTAGTTATGTGCAGTTTCATACACTACTTTATCTAATCACATACACTGAAGATAATATTAAATAAAAGATTGAGATTGAGACTGTTATTTATTGGTTATCGCCTAAATTTATTCCCGCCATTATCGCGCATGCATGCGCCAAAACGCGCCGCGCGGCCACAGAATGTAACGTAGCGCGGCGCTCGCAGGACACAGATAAAAAAATGAAATCTATGGTCTGTTATCTGTATCTAAATGAAAAAAAATATATTATAACAACATTGTATTGTTCGAGGTAGTGTGTTATAATTTAATTTTTTAATTTCATTTCGTTATACTATTTTAAAAAGTATGTCAATATAAATTCGTTCTGAGTTTTATATTTTGAATATTATGATATGAGAGTAGATAAATAGTTTTTTGGATGTATGTACATAACCTAAGAAAACTGTAATGATTACAAATTTTAAAGGAATTTACGAGCCCATGAATAATCTCGAGTAGGTATTCCGGTCTTCGGGAGGGCTACCTGACATTGTTACCTATCGCCAGCCTCATAATAAGACTTTTACCAAAAATCGTAATCCATTTTTGGTCACCGTAGAATATTAAGAGTCATCAAAAGGGTACATCATCTAGCCCAGATTGAGTTCCTTAAAGAACGTATGTTGAATAAACTGGAGAAATATATCAATATCATATGACATCCACGAATTGACGGCTAATATCTGTGTTAATCACAATAATATCCATCCATTTGGTTAAATTCAGTTGACCAGTTTGGTCCAATTTAGTCAAATTCAACGCGTCCCAACACTGGCGTGTCTATTCTCCGAAAAAAAGAGCACCTTCAAATGTAATCCCACTTTACGAAATCTATCTTTTCCCATCACCAACCATCTTTTAAGCGTAACGGACATAAAATTGTGTCCCTAGCTCAGTTCATTTCAAAAAAGTTGGAAATTATCTGGAAGATCCGGCGGTACTTCGGTCCTGCACGGCTTCTTAATTAGTACCACAGAATAAGTAATAGTACCGTTGGTACAGAAGAATTACTCCGCAAGAAGATCTAAATAAATTCGAGTCTTGCTACGACGCGATACGGTCGAATTAGTACACAGCTCAAGTGCAATCCTACATGGAGTAGGATTTGATTGATTCATCTTTGGGGTGGTTCAGCCACATATCAACTGGAAGACCTGGACTCCGTTGACGAAGAACCTTCAATAACATCGTCGACCTTACAACAAAAAAATTGCAGCTCTAGGGAGCATCGTCGCAAGGTTGCTTGTTTGCCGTGAATTACAGGATACATTTTGGAGAGTGCGCGAGTGTTCTATTTGAACAAAATAGTACTTCCATCCTTATACTCCAAAAAATCGAACAAAGCCCTTTGACAGTTCCTTTTTGATACGGGTTAATTTCTCTATAAACTACCTTTATTGTACCTACTGTATCCGAGTTGATGATTATTTTAATTTCATTATTTAATTTCATTTATTTCAATTCTTATTATTGCGTGCTAGTGTTTAATGTCTATTGTCAAATAATTTGTATGTGCTTGATTGTTAAGTGTTGAATTTTAAATATCTGAATAAATGAATATTATTATTTACTATTATTATAAATATGTAGTAATTAACTAACCATAGACGTGTCTCTTTTGATAATAATGAGTGACGATAATGTCGAAGATGGTTACCCCGGTTAAGAAAAAAAATGAATTAAAAAACTAATTTGGCGGCAAAACTTACATTAAGTCTGGTCGCTAACCAGGAGAATCCTGAAAAGGTTTTCCACTTTTGGTCGTTCGGAAATATCTTGAACTCAGCTTTTAAGAAATGCTAGCCAGCGTGTTAGGGCTGTTCTAAGCCAACCCTGCGAAGTCGAAATTCCGTACCTACCTAAAAACAGAAGTTACAGTAACCTAAACAATCATAGTTTGAAAACTGAATATTGTAGTTTACTGTAACGAATACCGAAAGATATATTTGTTATTTATTTACCCTTTATTGTACACAATAAATACAAAAAAAGTTGCAAAGAAAATATACACAATATACAAAGGCCAACCTTATCTCTTGACTGCGATTACTTCCAGGCGACACAAACCTGCATTCAAATAATAATTAAAGATTAAATAACAGGCTAGACATAAGTCCATTAGCTATTGAAGAAATATAAATACAGTATTAAAAAGCTTTCTTGCATCTTAATCTGGAACGCCCGCAATAATTCATTAGTTTCATTAAATTCCATTACACCAGACCAAGTTTCAAACAACTTAGGCAGTATGTAACTTGCAAACGCGGCCAAAAATACTGCGCGGCGCTGCTTTTATACTGCAGGATTCGGTCAGCGAAAAAAGTAACAAAAACTGTGTTCGGCTAACCGCCAAATGTTAATAAATTCTTTGGATTTTCAGGCCGCAAAACCAGGGAAAACGGCGTCCACAGAAGCGACTATCCGATTGTGAAATTGTTGCTATGCGTTATTTGGTCCCTCAAACCCTACAGATGAAACAAAAGACGATTAAATTTCATTAATATGTAGGATTTTCAAGTGCAACTTAATTTTGGTTACCTATATGTAGCGAAAATGGGTCGAAAATAAAAACTGATTTTTTTTTATATTTGTGAATTGATAATGTTTGCAGCAATCTTTTTATAGACGGTTGCCGGCATCCTGAGAGTGTGGAGTAAAGTTCATTCGAATTAATGGTCAACCATTAGTAGCTTAGTTGTGAGAGCACTTTCTGGGCTAGTGAGTTATAAATTTGTGAATTTTATAAAATGTGTACTTCTGTTTAAATTATTATACATCACATCTTATCAAATTTAGTCCTTTGCTTATTTATTTATTTATTTACAATTGTTCGGAAAACTTACAGCCAGAAATATTACATATAGAAAATATAGGAAAAAGAAAGCCAATTACAAGTTTTCACATATAGGTGACAATATAGATAAATAAAAATAACTATCACAAAACAAAGAAGGTGCATTCATTAAACAATACAAAAAAAAACAAGAAGAGGAGAAAATAAGAAAAAAGTAAAATTAAAAAACAACAAACATTATACATTAGTAAAGAATGATTTAGAGATGGCCGCTTTAATACTTGGTATAGAACAAGTCAAAGTCGTTCAGTTCATGGTTTAGTTCGTTCACGAGCCTACAGGACTGATTAATAAAGGAGTTCTGTCCGTAATTGGTACTTGCGCTTGGTACATGAAGAAGAGTTGGATTTCCAGTCTGTTATGCGTGTAATATACAATTTATTGCCTAAAATCCTAAATCCTATAAGATATACCTAGAAAACATTTTTATATTTTCTGACCACCGTCTCACTTGATGGTAAGTGAAGACAGGAAAGCACATGGGTTTATTAAGGAACTGGCTGAAATACATGAATATTTAAGAAATATAATATACTAGCTGTTGCGCGCGGTTTAACCACCCACGCAATTTTGAATCCCGCGGGAATTTCGAGATAATGTGCTATTCCAGACTTTAAACTATCACTATGCCAAATTTCATCCAAATTCGTTGAGCCGTTCTCCCGTGATTGAGGAACAAACATCCATACATCCAAACTTTCACATTTATAATATTAGCAAGATGGTAGTATAAAGGTTAGAAATAAACATAGGTACAACCATTCGCTCGACGGCTTATAGCTATGCCATCACCCAAATGACCTGTACCGGGATTCGAGTCCAGGACTTCTGGCATAGATTGCAGTGATTTTTCCGCTGCACCGCTCAGCTGTCATATCATATCTTAAGGAGATCACTCTTTACGCGATTCTGATCATAATTATGTAAAAGTAGTTAGGTACTTAATTATTCAGCAGAAGTCCCTATAAATAAATAAAGAGTTTTACTAGCTCGACGACCGTTCGTGCAAACGTCTATACCTAACTATTCTGTGTTGATGGCGTACCTACGTCCGTACTAGTGTAACCATGGGTTGCGTAATGAATTCTTTAACTTTCGGTTAAGTTTACTCAGTAAATAATCAATATTTATTTAAGCTGGCCGTGCGGCAATGGATAGATTTCAATTTTTTCTTAAAAACCGTCTCCATACTGTACGAACATTCGTTAACAAACGATTCGATAAAGTTCTGTGCTCACACTGCTGTTTCGCTACTTTATCCCGCGGTAATTTCGGGATAAAAAGTAGCCTTTGTGCCATTCCAGACTATACAATATCACTTTGACACAATTTTATCCAAATCTGTTGAGCGGTTCTGCCATGAGTTATGAACTAACATCCATATATACGACCGGCTGGTGTAGTGGTAACATACATTGCCTTCTATGCCAGAGGTCCTGGGTTCGAATCCCGGCGGCGGCGGATATCGGTGTGATGAACACAGATATTAGCCGTCATGTCATGGATGTTTATATGTTTATTTAAGTTTATTCTAATAAAAATATGTATTTATTTAATATGTATGTTTATATATTTCTTAAGTATATCAGTTATGTAGTATCCATAGCACAAGTTCTTTAAGAAACTTAATTTGGGCTAGATAATGTTGTGTGAGTGACAGAAATATTTATTTATTATTTATTTTTGATAAATAAGATTAGTAAAAAACAAAATGAATCAACTTCCAAAAGCCAGACTGAAGTATTTGACTAAAACTAAAATGAAATTAAAAGTAAGTAAATAAAACAGAAAAGAGGTATAAAAGTGATTTTTTATCATAAATTTGGTCATTTACTTTGCATATGGCATTTCAACTTATCAAAAGATTTAACTACCAAACTCCTTTCATTAAAATCCCCGGCAATTAATGATGGAAGCGCAAAGTAGCTAACATTTTGAAGGCTATCATCTAATCTTTTTACCCTCGACCATTAGAAACTGTCCGAAGTTTAATGAGACCTGTCAATTCAGTGCCCGTTCCTCGGTGTCAAAAGATCTTCGGCCTAATACGAAAAATCTTACCAGTTATTTAATCGAAGTCGCAGATCAAAGAAAATTACATTTTTCAGATGAGTTTCCCTTGGTTTTAAACGTCTCTAAAGTTTGCATATTTTGATATAAAACTAATCAATTCTTGAGCAGATTCGATCATTAGGAACTCAAATACTTAATTTATCGGCTACATTAGGGGTATTTTGAAGAGTTTAAAGGACGCCATAGCTGCTTTGAGTTCTTTGGTTTCAATTGGGTGGGAAGGAAGAGTTTTCACTGGGTACCAACAAGTAATATTATCTCTTATACAAGCAAATGAATAAATGAAAATAGATAATTAATAAACAAAAGAGTCAAGTTGAAGAGTCAAGTCAATTTCAAAAAAATATTTATTTCGTAGGTATTTACATACACTTGAAAATAAATACTTACGTTAAATTATTTCTCGAGTATAACGCAAGCACCGGCCATCGCAATCATGGCTAGTATGACATGGCACCCGAGGCTTCCACTAACCATGCCACCTGAGGGAGCGTGGCGTACTTGCTGACGTCATAATGCTCAATTATTCTTAAATGACTAGAAAAGTGTAACCCGGGACCTCTCGCTGGCCGGACAAGTGCTCTTCCAACTGAGCTACTTGGGGCCCTGGCGACCCGCCATCGAAATTACTTAGCATATTCTATATGCAGAATAAAATAGAAAAGGTTTTATTGTTCTTTAGCACACACACTTTTACAATTACAAACTTATAACAATATTCGTCCATGCTGGACTGGGAGCGAAAGAAAAATAAAGAATTTGCCAGCTGCTTATCTTTCCGGGCATACTGTAAAAGTCAGTAAGGGACAGAGGTTTTATTGGCGTTTTTGCAGGCGATAGGCTCTATCATTTTAATACCTCTTTATTTGTCAAAAGTGACATCAGATAGTTTTATAGCCTCTGGTGTTCTGCCTACCCCATAAGGGATACAGGCGTGAAGCTATGTATTTATGTATGTGTATGTATGTTTAAACAACTATAAACTTAATTGCTAACGTAGCTTCATCTAATGGTAGGTATAGCTTTGCAGCTAAACCACCCGTGACAAATTTCTTTTCAGAAATTGCAAATCTTAGTAAAAGTGAAGCATTGCAATGTCCTTCTGTCTACCAGAGACACTTTTCCGGAGTACGCTCTTGAAATTTTTGTATGATATGGGTAATAGGGTTTTCTATGCTGGAAAAATAATAAAAAATCCGTTATCAAGAAAAACGATTTTTCACTCTGTTACACGATTTTACAAAAGGACTATATTACTATTTTATTTATGTGGGACATTAAATAGTTTATGGGTATTAATTGTGATTATAAAAGAAATAAAACAGAAACAACCTGAACATTATGTTTAGATAACATACATTTTTTTAACGAAATCAAAAATGAAACTTCTAGACAAATCCTAAATATCCCGTCCCGAGACCCTCAGGATGTTTATTATAATAGTATATATGCATTATATTTGTTATATTAGTATGTATGTATTATTATTTGTATGCATGTATTATGTCTTTATAATACGAATAAAGACCTCTATGTCGATTAAACTTTATTCGTCAGATATTTTTTATCTGATTATTGAAAAATCGGGCTTTAGAATGATAGGATAAAAATGTTCTAAGTATGGTCAGTGTGACAATTCAAAAATGGAGAATGTCTTTTTCCTTAGGTCTTGTCGCAGCAAATAACCGCTGAAGCGCTGTCCATGAGAACAATTCGATATGTTTGACGGGAGATACCACCTCTTAAGCTTTATTCGGATTTGTCGCCACGGCACACTTACCAAGTGGCGGTAGGACTATTCTAAGCCGAAATGCGAAGAAACGATGATGATTTTTAGATGGAAGATAATTTTCGTTATATTAGGTATATACACAAGGCAGCACATCAAGCGTTACAAACCTGTCAAATTTCCCTAACCAATTTTAACTTAATACCGAGGGCACAGAGTTGAGATTCAATTACAAGTTTTTGACAGATTTGTAACGCGTGATTTGCTGCCTTTTGTACATTACATGTGGAGAACCTCTGCCCGTCTGCATTTCACTGCACTCATCAAAACGAAACATACCTACTCTTGAAGATAAATTTATTAAACTGGTATAAGTCGCGGTACATAACTCTATAGCTGAGGTAAAGTATAGGAGATTGCGCAGAAGTCAAAACTAGATCTCTCACAGGGGCGAGGGGCTACAGGTACCGCAGGTATCCCCTCCACGTCTCGGTCAGCGCAAGAGTTTGCAGCGACCTACACTTGGGGTTCACATATCGCGATGCGTATTAATGAGGTATGGTGCTTAACTTATTACTTTGATGCATAAATAGAAAGATGCAATATTTTTAACACATTTTTATTATCAACAAGTTACAGCATATAATTCTAATCACAGTTTTATCAAATTACATTACTTCAAAATAGCTTATCACAAATATATCATGCCTTAATAAATATCTGATACAACATACAATGTTAGATGAACAAAATACTATTGAATGTCTAAAACTAAAACTTCTAATTATTTTCTAACAATTAGATTAATATACCACTAATCAATTGATTTCTTAATTATTTTATATAAAAAAAAGCTAAGATTCAAATTTAGAATTTAAAGTTCTTGCCACATCTCTAGTGGAACTATAATATGTACTAAAAAAAGTATGTGTCCACATAATATGTAAAATGTCATTTAGCGCAAATTAAAAGTCACAAACACCTAGTATAGTTGAGATTTAAAAATCCCAAGTTAGAAAATGCAGGCATATTTGGTATAAGAGCTAAAGTGAAAACTTCTCAAAAACCATCTGAATTATAGCTTTACAATCAAAATTAAAACAAGTACAGAAATATATTAAATTACCATGTCAATATGTTTACCATTGTCATATAAAATTAAGTCTAAAGTTTAATAAACTAAGCAGACAGGTACAAACCTTATAAAAAAATTCAGTCCATAATTCAGTAGCAATATAAATCATAATACATATTATATAAGATACAGTTCACTCTAAAAGACAGCATGGTCCTACAATAGTCACACAATTAACTTAAATAATATTGCCTAATCAATCTATGTGGATGGTCCCAATTTTGCAAGTTCATATATTTTTTCACTTTTTAGTTGAGGTAAATTTGATACTTTAGCTAATGTTTGATCTAAATATTTATTGTATACAGCTTTGTATTTTGAGCTTTCAACGTTAATGACTATTTTAGCTAGTTTGCTCATTATTGGTTCAATATAGTTTAGGCTGTACCCTGAGTAGTATGAGAGAGTACGTGTCCAGACTTCTTCAAGTTTGTTATTCGACAATAAGTAAAGGGAGAGGCAAATGGCTGCTGCTGCAAGTTCCGATGGTCTGTAATGGGCCATTGTGTATTCCACTAGGGAGAGATCTACTAGGTACTTGGCCAAGTGATGGTTCTTCGATGTACCATGTGCTGCCTTCACAAACCTAGAAGAAAAGAAAATATTGATTACTATGAATAAAGGTAGGAGGAATCCTCACTTAATACTTAAATATAATATTTTTGGGAACCTTATCAATAATACCTAGCATTAACATTTATATCTTGTTCCACCCATGAAAGCAAATCCCAAAACAAGACCAATCGTTTGTTGAATCATGATTAACAAATCAAAAATTCAAAATTGTTAACATTCTTTGTAACAAAATCACCCACAAAAATAAGACAATATTTTAATTGCTTTTTAAATCACAAACTGCTAGAGTAAATATTGTTAGAAATGCAAACATATTTGCCAGCCCCTTCAACACCATACAATAAAAAAAATAAAGATATGTGTCAACATTGTGATGTGATATTATGATGATTAAGATCTTGTGTTTCTGAAAGGGTGTTTAAAATATCAGAATGATGATCAAATAAAATGAAATATTACCTTCTTAAGAAGCTCAGTGGAATCGGTCTTGCCAGACAAAAACCAAGCTTTGACATGATATCCCTTTCACATTGGAATATATCTGCCTTTGAGTATGCATTGTCTGTTACATATACAAAATCTCCTACATCTGGTGAATAGATCTCCTCATACTTGCTTGCTATGAACATTGCAGTAACTCCAATAAGTTGAAGTTGATTTCTCTTCACATTGGGCACCACCTGATACAGCAAAAATATATTGTTTTAAATTGAATATCTCACCTAAGTTGAGTTATAACTCAAAGTATAAAAAGAACAAACAAATGTGTATGCCAAAACTTGAAATCGATGAATCACAATTCTAATTCAATTGAAATTAGATAGGTTCCGAGTATAACTAGAACAAGTTTTTACCCGAATACGGCGAAGAAAAGGAGGGTTATGATTTTGACCTGTATGTTTGTATGTATGATGTGGGTATGGATGTTCATCTGTTCCCACACAACTTCTAAACTAGTTATCATAATTGGACAAATGAGGTGTCATTGGAAGCGTCTTGATTATCCACTGGTTATAGGCTACATGATGTCATGTTAAATTGACTACAGTGCTCTCTAGGGGACTTATAGTAAAGAACTAATCAAAACAAAATTCTCAATAGTTTTGTGTGGGGTATCAAATGAAAGAACTTTTTAGCAAAGTTCAAATATGTAAATACTATTACTCCAAAACATGTGATATAATAAAAGCAAAAAATTTAAAAAAAATGGTTGACTGTTTTGTGTGGGCAATCAAATGAAAGAGCTTTATTAGCACAGTTTAAATATGTTAACACCATTACTCCAAAATAAGTGAAAAAAAAAAGTTTTAAACTAAAAGCTGACTACTCAAACATGCTCTAAAAAGTAGGAAACGAGTAATAGTCTCTGCTGAAATTTTTATTTATGTATTTTTGTATGTTACTAGCTGACCCGGCAAACATTGTTTTGCTATATAGATAAATATATATATATAGATGTTGGCCGATTCTCATAGATACCGGATAAGCACAAAAAATTTCATCAAAATCGGTCAAGCCGTTTTGGAGGAGTATGGCAACGAAAACTGTGACACGAGAATTTTATATATTAGATATGGATAGAGATCTATTTACAGGATAGCTGTGGTTGTATGCCACCTATTATTAGCAAAACTGGTTCATATAATACCTACTAAAATCAAAGTAGCATATGATCACGGCTATCCTGTAAACATAACACTATCAGTATGGCATATAAAAACACATAAATATTTCAGGGGAGACTATCACTTGTTCCCTACTTTTTGAGCGTGTTTGAATAGTCGGGTTTTAGTTTTTAAACTTTATTTTTTAATGCAGTCCACATACAAAAAAATAATTCAACAAAAAGGAACTTTCTAGACATCAGGTAAACAATAATAATTTTAGTAAATAGGTACCTGCAAATATCTGTCAATAATTCCAACAGTAAGGTGGAATGTCTCCAACACTAAATTAAACTGCCGCTGGACCTCTACCAGCCAATCAATTAAGGTGGCTCTCATCTTGCCAGTTATTACACTCTGTAACGGAAATAAAATTTAATTATTGAAAATTTATTAATATTAAAAAACCCCTGACCCATAATATCGACAAAAGAATTATTAACTATCTGTACAAACTAATAGGTATCTTTCAGATTGTATTTCTTTACTTGGATTTAATTGTTAATAATGAATTAGGTAACTTTTAAATTTTAATTAGTTTATAGAAAAAGCTAACAGCAAAGTTACTACAAAGCTGATTTAAAGGAATAAAAATTATACTTGAAAAGTTTTCTGACCTGTTTTTTGAGATGATCATATTCAATTGAGTACTTTACTTCAAGATCTGTCAAATATCTGTAAATATCTTTGATATAAATAGCCATCAATAGTGGACTCATTTTATCATCAGCATCAATATCTTCAATATCGTCTGGTAACTTTGGAGCTTCTATAATGAAATCATCAAGTGTAACTTCTTTTTCTTGTGTTTCCTTGGATTTTTCATAACTGGTTGGTTCTGCCAACTTCAGCTTACCAAGAGATTCAGTTGGCTCTTTCAAAATAGGTTTATTAGACTTATTTTTAGAAACTTCCTTAATGCTCTGTAACTTTCCAGGTTTTTTGAGTTCTTGTACTTTTTTTGATGGCAACAGTGTATTAATATTTTCTTTCATTTCATTTGGCTGCTTCTGAGTTTCCTTAATTGCAGCCTGTAAAAGCAATTTAAAAATCATTAAAAAGAAACATGTCTATTAATATTCATTTCACACACAATCATGTACAAATTTAAATAAATTTATAATATTTCTAACATTCAGACCAATATCTATCCCAAAATAAGTATCTTATAGAACTTGTGTAATGAAATATATAAGAAAATTCAAAAATATGAAAATATACCTATACTAAAATTAAGATATATTCATCCATGACTTGACAGCTAATATCTGTGTAGATCATACAAATATCCACACATCCAGGAATTCAAACAAAAGACCTCTGGCATAAAAGACAAAGACATAGAAATAAAACACAAAAAAATACCAACCCTACATCAATAATGTTAGGCAAAAAGTTTATGAATTCAAACTTACTCTTGTGCGAGCTTTGACAGGGAGACCTGCAGTACTTTCTTCTCTTCGCAGAAGAGGTCTCGAAGATTGATGTGTTTTAGATTTAGCTGGGAGACCTGTGTCGATCTTAGACTGAACATGGCTGTAGTTACTGTAATAGATGAGGAGAAAGATAAGGAACATAACCACTATGGACTGAAATAATAATTACAATGAGGGTAGTAGTAAAAGCAGTAAGTAATATACCTTTTAACGATTCCCTTATTCGATACCTTTTTCTCGTATTCTGCAGCTGTTATTGCGACTTTTCCAACATTAATATCACGTTGGACTTGAACATTACTATTTAATTCGCCTAATGCACCGCGTACAGTCAAACCCGCCCTCTTTGTTGGATAAACCAAACCTGCTTTGGCATTACCAGCATAAATATTTTCTTGGTCTTGAATCTGTAATAAACGAATTAGTAAAGTAACTAGCGTGAAATCTGTTTTCTAAGAATTGACTCATAATTGTAAAGACATCTTACCGCTCTAGGCCGTCTATATTGATTCTCCATATTAGCCATATTTGCTACTCGTGCACACGCCAAGCGCCACGTTAAACAAGTAAGGCAGAAAAAGATAGAAGAAATTCGATATTTAAATTCAGAGAAACCAACACGTCTGTTTATATAGTCAGATGCTTTTCATCGACACTGGGCTCTACACTGGGCAATCAAAAATAACGGAAAACAACCATTTCAAGTTTTCGAAATGTGGATTGGAGAATGATATGAATGAACGAATGCTTGTGACGCACAGCGACCCAACGATGATTGGTCAATTTGCAGCTGTTTCCATAGAGCATTTTTGGCTTACGCCGGCTCCACACAGACTATCTATACACTCCATTCTAGCAGTTCTTTACAAGGCATTTTAATATCAAATTATTTATTTGTGTGTAAAAAATAAATCTCTACATTTTCTTTTTCAAATACAATGGAACCCGATTGTTCAATAATTTGAACCAAGAGCTCTCAAGACAGTTTGTATGTATGTAGGTATGTATAGACTTTTTTTTTTGTTACCTAATTTCGTCCTGAAATTACAGGCAAAGAGAACGAAGCCAGGCCTGGCTCACTTACCTACAGCAAAGCGCTCCGCCGCCGGCGGATTTCGAATGTGTCGTGTGTCACGCGCGCGCCCGTCGGGACGTTGTAGATACCTAGCTACCTAATAGCACTCACAGTAATTCTATGATCGAGGTCGCAAATAGTATTTAAAAATGGACATAAAAAGAAAAAATATTCAATTAGATTATGTTTAGATTTGACAATACTCAATTTAGCAAACAAAACATAGGTAGTTCAATTTAGCAAACAAAACAATTATTCGTCGTAACTTTTTTTTCATTTTGTACTTTAGGTTAGTTGATACAATATTTTTTACAAAGGTAGAATAACAGTACCTAATACCTACATCGGTAGATACTTAATTGCAAATAAGGAGATTAATTATTCTTCACTAGGCAGCAACCCTAACAGCATAAGAAAAGATAAGAAGCATGCGATAGAAAGAGACAAAACTTCTAGGTATATAAATTTGCAGGTACGTAATGCTGTGCGAGCTGAATTCCACCGTATCGCGTCGTAGCAAGACTCGAATTTATTTAGATCTTCTTGCGGAGTAATTCTTCTGTACCAACGGTACTATTACTTATTCTGTGACGAAGCCCAAACAGCCATTCTTCTATAGACTTCGAATACCTTCTACAGTTGATTAGACTATGCGTGTTGAAACAGGACTGACCGTAGAACACATATACTCAAGAGAAGAAGTACAACTTCATACATTAAAAGTTAAGACTAGACGCCATCTGAAAACGGTCCACATAGCTAATATGGCGGGAATTTCAAACAGTTCAAACGACTTCGAGATTTCAATTTGCTCTGGTCTGAATAAAAATAAGCAAATACTTGCAAACTTGTTAGGTGAAATACCATATGTATCAGTTCTGTTAGGTTTGCTTATTTTTATTCCGTCTGGCTAAATATAAGGTTAACTTGATGAACAATAAGTAAAACAATAAATAAGTTTTTGATATTTTTATTTTGTTTAAGGTAATAAAACAAAAATTGTGGATAAATTGACACTCTTTCTTAAAAAATACAAATTCACACTGACGCGAGTTTCTTCAAGCAATCAGGGGGATAAAAGTCGATTAAATCACAAGAAAACTTAAAACACAAACACAATTTAAAAATATCAAAATTATCATAATAAAAAAAAACAATTTCAAAACCGCAATCGCGAAAAAATATTTACATATTGTGAAGTAGACGTTAATTTTTGACATTTCTTTTTATGTCTGTGTTGCTATATTCAAATAACATCGGTTCGCTAATTCATTCGATTTTGTAATACGGTCCCTTTAAATATTTGTTAAATTATTTAAAAATGATGAAGAAGTCATGAAAAAGTTTTCGTTTAATGTTATTTCTAATAAAAGCGAAGATTTCTTGAAGAAAAATAAGAATAAGTGTAAACTCAAAAAATACTGCGATATATTCGAACAATCGATTGAATATTTTTTTTTCATGAGCTACACTGGTATCATTCTTGCTCTTTTCCTCTTATTGTGTTCTGTCTTCTTCACTCTGACTCCAGTATGTAGTCAGCACCATCTCCATACATTGTCGACGCCCCCTGGGGACTGACGGAGCAAATCACCAACATGTGGACGGGTCGCGAACGTTGGCACAGATTCCTTTGATAAAACCGACACCAGCTACGTCGCTTTCAACTGAAATGCGTTTCTAAATTGTAAAAACCCTATTCTATTTGAGTGTCGTTATCAACTAAAGTGAGTGGAATGAGGTATCATAGGAAATTGATTTTTTTTACACCTAATAACACTTTAAACCTTGACAATTTTTATGAAACGCTTTTACTCACACTGGTATGTCACCTGAAGAATTGTAGTTTTAAGAAACAAAAGTCATGTGAAAATCACTAACAATTGTCTGTTTACCACGAATTGTACCTTTATGAAATAGAGCCCAGTTCAAAGGCCTTTCACGAACAAGGCGTTCCGCGTCTCACTCGGCCTTACTGTATTTTCAAAAATCCACGATCCAGTAATTGACACGTGGGATTTTCCACTAGACGCTATCAAACTTATATCTCTTGCATTTAAATTTGATCTGTTGTCGTAAGATCAAACAGATAAATTTGATTTGTATATGTTGCTCAAAAGTCAAAAACCTGCACAAATAGCATTACGGTTACTTCTAGGAAAATTTTCTACATAAAATTTCCTCTAAACTATGTCCTATAAATTTTTTTGTACGGTCGATACTTTAGGAACTACAGGGGGGTCAAAGTCCTCAAAAGTGTGAATCGCGAAAATAATAATAAATAAATAATAATAAATTTATTTATTTCTCCCACAATAATATTTTACATACTATAATTAAAAACTATAAATATTATAAGAGGTAATTTTAAGAGAAGTGGGAGACTGGTGCCCCATTTAGGTTTCCCTGTACTAGGGGATCACCAGGCTCTTCCCTCGTGCCAAGTACCATAGTTCTTAAACTAAGACTAAACAATGACTAAGTATTATGCTACATTAAGTTTATTTTATTTTATTTTAAAATAAAACTCATCGAACGTCCGAGACTACGAAAACAACTTATTCTGATTCAAATACCTGCTATTCACAGAGAATTATTTGTCTTAGCTGCTATTATTACAAAACGTTAGACTAGTCACTCTTTCCACACGTTTTGTATGTGTGCGTAATATCGAAGAGCTACGAGCGATAGGGACGACGCTATACGTAAGCAATGCAACTTATACAACTCCTCACAGAAAAAATGCAGGCAGAGCAAATTGAAACACGAGTGGCACCTAGTGATGCTGATTGTACAATTATAAAAAGTGCAATTGAAAAAGTCGCAAACTATCCTGAGGTTGCTGTTGTTGGGGAAGATGTAGATTTAATAGTCCTTCTTATGGCTCTGTCACCACCAGATAAGCAAATATTCTTTGTGAAGCCAGGAAGAGGTAAAGTGGAAATGCAAGTATTTTCCTCACAAGAACTTCAAAAACTCTCATTTCGCTCTTCCATTCTTTTCCTACATACCTTCAGCGGCTGCGACACAACTTCAGCTATTCACAGGAAAGGCAAAGTGTCAGTTGTTAAGCTATTTGATCAAAAACCAAAAATCAAGGATATTGCCGCCATCTTCTACAATCCAACATCAACATCTGAAGAATTAGCAGAGTCAGGAGAAAGGATGTTTTTAACGATGTATCGTGCAGCCACTGATCAGCTTGATCTTAACTGACATCGATACTCAGTTTTTGTCAAATCCAGCACCAAATCCAAACCAGATCTTTCCTCTCTCCCGCCTACAAAAGGATCAGCAAAATTTCACTAATTCCGAGTGTTCCACCAAGTACAAGAATGGTTAGGTAACGCAATGCCTCCTGAAATGTGGGGATGGAAGCGAGGAGCTGATGGAAATCTCGAGCCTGTTACCACTCATTATCCTCCAGCTCCTGACACCGTGCTGAAGTCAATATTTTGTCGCTGCAAAAGTGGTTGCACTGGTAATTGTGGATTTTTTTTTTTGAGTGACTAAACCCGCGTTTGACCTCAATCTCACATGATGGTAAGTGACGATGAGGTCGAAGATGAAAGCACACGGGCTTAGGAAGGAACTGGCTCTTTATACAATATTGCCGGAACACATTACCGCGGGAGCGGTAACATTTGGCGGCAGACTTTATATAAAGGGTGGTCGCTAGCCAGGTGGACCCAGAAGGGATCCTACCACCAAGCAAAATGCCGAAAAGCTGTCACGTGCAGTCTAGTATGCAACGGCTGCTTGGGTTCGTGTACAAATGGCGTATCTGTAGATTTGGTAGATATAGAAGGTGAAGATGATGATGATGTAGTAGAAGACAATGATTGATTTAATTAAGACTGTCTAATTATTATTTTCTAGTTTTGAATACATTTTGAAAACATACCAATTTTATTTTATTTATAAAACCGTCTCATTTTTTATACCTATATAAAGTTGAACACTCTGTAACTTCTAAAGTATTGACCGAACAAAAAAATTATAGGATCAAATTTAAAGGAAATTTTATGTAGAATGTTTTCCTAGAAGTAACCGTTATTTGTGCAGGTTTTAGACTTATGAGCTAAAATCGAAAAAAAGGGTCCTTTAACCCCATCTAAACCTTTAGCTCACCCCCCACCCTTGGGGATTTTCGATATGTTTATCTGGATATCTCAAGGAATAACTGTAGCGATTTTCAAAACTACACGAATTATTTCCGCTGATCGTCCATTTTCGGCTTAATTTTCTTAGGCTAATAGCACATATTATGATTGTGGTACAAAATTTGAAATCGTGGCAAATTTCAGTCAATGAAACGATATGTTACTGAAACAGCGCTACAGTGTAAATATAATGAGTACAATTTCCTGTTTTCTGTAATTGGGCGCTTATTCTGGCTAGTGAGTGGAATCTCTATAGGTATTGTATATAAGTAGGTAATGTAAGTAGGTATTGAATTTTAGTTTCCATTTTTTGGTTCATACACATTCATAAATTATCTCATAGTATATTAATTGAAGACATCTTCAATATTTTAAATCGTGGTAAAATTCAGTCAGTGAAACGATATGTCACTGAAACAGCTATACAATGCAAATATAATAATTACTCGTAAATTTTTACTGTTTTTTGTAAATGGGCGCTTATTCTGGCAAGTGAGGGGTATCTCTTCTCATAAAAAAATAAGATTGTTTACTTATAAAATCAACCCATGCATTACTTCCATGCTGAACTGGGACTGTAAGAAAAACATAAAATGCACCAGCTGCTTCTCTTCTCGGGCATATTATAAAAGTCAGTTAAGGGACAGAGGTTATATTGTCGTTATATGGGCGATAGGTTAACGGTTTACCACGTAATAGTCTCTCTCGATCATTATAATACTACCAAATTTGTCAAACATGACATCAGATGGTGATATGCAATCTTCAGTGACCAAAGGTTCTATTGAAGAGGTACGGACAAGTTGGCCGTTGATGGGATAGCTTGAACAATACCTTTTCTATAAAACTACTTTTTAACCGGATTAATCGCGTATAATTTATATTTTACATTTTAACTCGACGTTTCGGTGTCTTTGCAGACCCCGTGGTCACGAGCGACTCGCAAATGTAAAATATAAATTATACGCGATTAATCCGGTTAAAAAGTAGTTTTATTTAAATTATGAATCGTGAAAACTTAAGACAATACCTTTTCTATGTTTATTACTGCAGTATGGTGCACATCTGGTTGAAGTGTAGTAATGGAGCATTTTGTTAATACCTACTGTGCGTTTTTCTTATCAAAAGTATTGCGATTCGTACAATGCGTTGACTATTGAGTTTTTTGCTGGATCTTCTCAGTATATGGATCTTCCGAATCAGTGTGGTAGCTTTGCGCAAATTATAAAATCTTAGATTTTAAATTTTGATGGAAATATTAAAATTTACAATCTGTGACGGTTAAATTTGTAAAGTTGCCAAAGTATTCATTGAAATTGTAAGGCCGGCGCCAGACTTAGCTTCAAATGTTTGAACAAATGTGTGGCGCTGGACTTTGCATATGTAGGCCGGCGCCAGACTTAGCTTCAAATGTTTGAACAAATGTTTGACCAAATGTTTGGACAAATGTGTGGCGCCCGGGTTAAGAAAGTTTCCGCTCAGAAAAGAGATTTAATGTGTTGTGGATATAGGATCTCGTTCGTTGGTTTTGGTGACTGAGCCAGAGTGATTGTGGGTAGAGTGTTGATGGAGTCATTGGTTGACCTGGGTTTCCGTTGGGGAAAAGATTGTGTTGCAAATGTGAATGCTGTAATCCGCGAACGAGATACCTTGTTTGCAATCGCTGTAGATTTTGTAAATATAAATAAATTAACTTAATAATGACCTTTTAAAACTTTTATGCTAAAAAATATAACTTTCAAAGTATGGCAATATGTAAATATTGTAGAGGCAGCTCGCTTGTTTAGGTACTCTTTTTATAATATAATAATAATTTAGATTTTCTTTCTTATAACAACTTCTTCACTTTTATCACCCCCATAAGTGAGCCCACATTTTATGAATTTTGGCGTGTTTTATAACTTAATATTGAATTAAAAGTACACCAATAAATATGAGACGGGAAAAGTATAAGTGACATTTCACAAGATGGCAGTTCCAGTATTTGTTGATTTTTAAAGAAGAATATTTTGTAGCATTATCTATTTTAGTTTATTCCATAGGTTTATTCTGAAGTTGAAGATGTCTTCAATTACTATACTAAGAGATAATTTATTCATATTCATATTCTTTATTTGCATACTATGACGGTATAAAAGATAACAAAATATAATAAGTTCCATATCATAGACCCTTTTGGGCACAACAAAAGTACTGGAAAGAATGTGTGTGAAACAAAAAATGGAAACTAATATACAATAGGTACTTATAAATAAAGAATTAAAATAGTATGTTACATACATACCTTTTTTTCCGTGTCTGTGACATTCGTCTGAATTTGAATGAATGTATAACAGACAAGACAGAACAAAAATCTTTGACAGGTGACATATGTTGACATTGTCTTAAATTATTAAATTGAATTAATAAAAAGTCAGCGCACAGCAGGCAGGCAGGCAGAGCGAAATCGATTCTCCAAAATACATACACACAAAAGATACTTGTTACTCGCAAAATAAATTACTATAGGCAAGACCTTGCCTTCTCATTTCACTACCGGTCTTCTCGCTGCGTCAGCCACGATTTACAGAAGCGTTTTCCGAAGTGAGTTGAGTTCTATTAAGTTATAACCTGTTTAAAAGTTTCGGCCAAATTATTTATGGTAAATTCTTATTTACTTTATCAGATTTAACGACAATGGTGCAAAAAGGACCGCGACCTTTAGTGCTCTGTGGTCCATCTGGATCGGGAAAGAGTACTCTATTAAAACGGCTTCTTAAAGATTTTCCTGACAAGTTTGGGTTTAGTGTTTCACACACTACAAGAAAACCACGTCCTGGCGAAGCAGACGGTGTACATTACCATTTTACTACTCACGAAGATATGTCATCTGCTATTAATCGTGGAGAGTTCCTAGAAACTGCAACTTTTAGTGGAAATATGTATGGCACAAGGTAATATTTAGATTTATAATGGTAATAATTTAAATTATTTAGTCCTTAGTTATTATTTCAGTGGCCATGCGGTTGAAAATTGGCAAATCTCCAAAAATGATAGTTTTCATCAACATGTTTTCAGTTGATGTTTACAATTTTTTTTTATGATTCTGCAAATTGTAGTATCCCCTGGAATAATTTTACAGATATGGCAATGGAGATGGAGTCATCACTTGAGTTATTTTTAATAATAAATGCATTTCCAAAAATATATTGCCTGTTTAAACCTCTTTGATGAATTGATTAGCCATTATTTTTATGCTAAAGGTTTTCTAATCAGACCAGTAGTTATAGCCTATTCTATAAAAATACTATTTTTTCAGCTTCATTATGTTAGTGCACATTTAAGTACTCTGCATATTTTATTTTTTATTCTTATCTCTATTTTTAAATACCTGAATTTAATCATATTATTGTTTTTTGAATTTAATCATTTAAAAACTAGATTTAATTTTTAGAAGTATTGTACAAGAATAGTTAATAAATATTTTCAAATGAAGGCCTCTTGATATCTTCATACTTATGTTATTAGTAGTATTACTAAACATGAACTTGTATGAAATAAAAATCTTAAATAAAAAGCTTAATTTTAAAAAAGTCATTTGCTTGAAAACACATTTCAAAATCTATATATTTACAAATAAATCATGAAATACCATGGTTTTAATTATACTCTTTTACGTTTCAGTAAGAAAGCTGTAGAAGATGTGAGGCGTACAGGCAAATGCTGTGTTCTAGATATTGAGATAGAAGGAGTCAAACAAGTTAAGAAAACTGATTTAAATGCTTTACTGGTATTTGTTATGCCACCATCTATTGAAGAACTGGAGAGGCGTCTTAGGGCACGCAATACAGAGCAAGAAGAAGCATTGAAGAAAAGATTGGAGACAGCTAGGAAAGAGATAGAATTTGGTTAGTACCTTTCTACTTAGCCTACCCTACCAACAGCTATGGACTATCTATGTTGATAAAATACTTTAGATACATTAGAAAAAACTCTAAATTATCTAAACATCAATGATTAAAGTAATGATGGAAATATATCTTCTTTATGCCTAATAACTTATCTTAATTATCAAGTAAAAGTTAAATAAACAATTGCAATGTTTCTAAAAAAATACAGATATATCAGGAAGGTCATGAACTCTTCTCTGCAGATAAACAGTTGTCAAATCACAATACATTTACCTACAATACTAAAGTAAATTTTTAAATATCAAAGTTTACTTTGTCCTCAAGGTTAGAGTTATTTTACCCTTCAGGTCTAGGGTCTGCTGAAACATATAAACATTTTTACTAGCCTTTGCCTGTTTATCTGTTCAAAGTGCTATAACTAGCATTACTATGGGAACTTCAGAAATTCCTTCCCACCAGACATTCAAGAACCTTTTTACCAAATTTCCCATTGGTAGTAATGGAAAAGTTTTATATACAACATTAATAAAAGCCAGAGGCATTAAATGAAACCACATATTATACTCTGTGTGCCTTCTGTTAATCCAAAACTATTAAAAATAAGGTTATGAAAGGTGTAGGAAAAACTTTTTTCAAAGACCTTCCTTTTTAAAGATTTGGACTGATCATCTACGCAACAAAACGGCAATATCGCATTTGAATCAATTTTTGATTGAATTTCTATTTCTGTTACGCTTATTACATTGGAGTGAGATAACCGTGATCTGTACTTTCTTTTAAGAAAAGATTTAGTAATAGTGTAAATTTAGATCAGAAAAAGAAACATAGATAGAAAGAATTCTAAATATTCATGCATTATAAAGGGTTCCATTCACAAAATATCTAAATTGAACAATGCATACCAAATCATTATTAATTATGTTTTCATTAGAGCAAAAAAATGGTTTTATCTAGTGCTATTCTTTTCAACAGAAAATAGAAAGTAAAATATGTTAATCTACCTGATACATTCTCTGAATACAAGAAAAGTCGAATTTGAAAATGATTTAACTCATTTTTTTCGATACTTTCCTAATGTCGTGATTACGATATGCCGCTAAAATATGAAATTGACATTAAATTGCATTATTGTTCCTATTTAATAACATTATCCCATCGTAACATTAAATTTAAATTGGGTTTTTGTTTATCGCTTTTTTTTTCCAAACACAATAATTATTACTTTAGTCCATTGCAACAACAAGATTGCTAGGTAGGTAGGTAATATAACTTCTACAGAACTCATTTATAAAGCACAATGTAAAGTGGCATAGACATCCCATTTCACATTATGCCTTGTAGTCCTTATGGTTAATTAAATATAGCACAAACTTCAAAAATCTCGAGAGGTCCTTAATTTTTTCTTTATTACTGCCTACGTCCGTCTTTCAACACAATTGCATAAGAAGGTAATGACAGCACATGGGTTTAGGATATCTGGCTCTTCATAAAATATTGCCCCACAATATATCACCATCAGAGTGGTGACATTTGGCGTCAGATTTTGTATCATCGTCATCAGCAGCCAGTCCCCACTCACACAGTCCACTGCTGGACATAGGCTTCCTTCAAGGTTATCCACGTTGCTCGAACCCGCGCCGCCCTCATCCAGCGTTTATCAGCGACTTTGACCAGATTATTGTATGAAATGTATAAAATCTGCATAATACTTATTGTCTAAAGTTTTCAAGATTCAAAAAAACAACGAAAATTGACACTCAATATTTTTTTGTTAACATGATGCTTTATAAACAGCTTCCATTTAATAATATTTTAAAGTTTAAAGCATTTAAAACGCTTAGTTACTCTTAAATTAATGATTAAGTTTTAAAAAATGGTCAGTCACTCGTGAAAAAGACACAGAAACATAGAGTAATTTATATTTAACATTTTAAAATATAAATTATAAGCTATAAATTCGGTTAAAAGTGTTTTATTTTAAATCTGTATAAGTTACATCAGAGACTGCTAAAGTAAATAAACCTAACAATCCTGAACAAAATTTCTTACCTTGCTAATTGGTACCTGCTAAGGTACCTACTTAATTTTTTTCCTGGAGAATGGGGAAATTTTACGAAATGGTAACCTTCCCTCACCCTTCGCCATTCTGACAACGTTATCGAAGTATCAAAAGAGCTTTAGACGATTATGTTGCTTCAGTTTCTAGCATATTGATGGTTTCTGGATGTTCCGTATTCTGAGATTTTCCTTCCAAAAATAAGGCAATAGAATTGATTGCATTTAAAAAATATTTTCCCTCTAAAACAAATTGAATAGTCACTTTTAAATAAATACAAAAGTGGACTCTTTAAGATGTGAAGCTCCGGAACTACCTATCAAGTATGCGTTGTGAAAACCATAATGATAACACATTATTGATCACATAATTGTTCGATTTATAATTAAATTAGAAATTAAATTAATTAGAGCGTTTGGAAAACCGAATGATTATGCTCAGAACCCTAAAAAGGGAAAATAATGCGTCTTGTTAATATTTCGACTTATAAATAGGTAGGAAGGTAACAATCTCTGCGTCGTTAGACTGTGCATCTAACCTTGCAACTATCTTTATGGAAGTAGGTACAGTTTATTAGCTAGCTACGCAAATTATGTGTACCTATAATAGTAATAAATAATACGTAATTTCATGCCTTTTTCAGCGCCATCTGCCAAAAAACATATGAAACTGATCCATTTATGTGGAAATTCCACGTAAAATAAAATCGTTGACTCCTGTTTTATGAGTAAACTTTTATATTCTAAAAAATACCTCAACATGTTGGTTGATTTTTAAAAGAAGTTAGGTTTGATTTCATCAATAGCCTGTAAGAGAGTTTCCAGGCTATCTGCCAGCGCCATCTGCAAATAGCACGGGACTTAGAGCTTTTTCCGTGACACGATTTTTTATATGGGTATTGTCAGTCTATTTACTTTATTAGTCTCTGGTTATATCTTTAGGGTAAATTGAAATGTAACTTATTATTTTGTAGAACATGAGACACCTTGTGGTAACCAATTGAATAGGTACATTTTATGTACAGCTATTGCTATTCTTTTTCCTTTATAATCATATTTAATTTGCATATAGATATCATACTTTTATCCAACAAACAACAGACAAGATTAACTTATACATATTATTAATTAAACTATTTCAGGAGAACAGCCTGGAAACTTCCACATTGTTATACTCAATGATTGCTTGGATAAAGCATATGGCGAGCTGAGAGAGTTTGTCGCTCAAAACATTGTGAATCAAGATCAAGGTATGTTTTTAGGCCTTTAAAATGAAAGCTTTGGAGCTCATTATTGCATGTTTATGCATCAGAATCTATTATTTAAATGCTAGTTCATTGTGTTGTTAATTTATAGAAACTAATACAAAAATAGACGATCGGAATACACGACCGGCTGGTGTAGCGGTAACATATATTGCCTTCTATGCCAGAGGTCCTGGGTTCGAATGCCGGCGGCGGCGGATATTTGTGTGATGAACATACAGATATTAGTCGTCAAGTCATGGATGTTTATATGTTTATTTCTAATAAAAAATATGTATTTATTTAATATGTATGTTTATATATTTCTTAAGAATATCAGTTATCTATAGTATCCATAACACAAGTTCTTTAAGAAACTTAATTTGGGCTAAATAATGTTGTGTGAGTGTCAGAAATATTTATATTTATTTATTTATACAAAAATACTGCCTTTTATATATTTTTACAAAACATATACTTACTATTTATGCCAATCTGTTGGGCTATTTGCTTTCGGTTACGCAACTTTTTTCATTTTTAATATTATAAATTAAAGTAAATGCATAGTCATACATAGATATAATTGTTAAAAGATTTATATTTATACAGGGATAACAGTTCGGTAACAGGATGCAAAGCGAGAAGGAAGTTATAGTCCAGACCATTTAGAACATTTTGAGCCATAGAGGTCTTAGACGAAGTGTGAAAGTTTTTTTTTTAATTAAAGATTTAAGATTTCTCTAAGAAAACTCCAAAATTTGACGTTAAACCTCTAACAGTACTTCTGTTATGTACGTTCTGTTAAATTTCTTCAGGTTTTTTTTCCTATTTATTCTTATTCTTTTTAATAGACATTAGAAAATACAAAATAGAAAATCAAAAAATCTACCTACAGTAACCGAATTACTCTTAGAGGTTTAAACTGTCCATGAAACAGGTGTCTTAAGTGTTCCTTTACAGCCAAGGTGCGATGGGCAAGGCAATTATTTCGCTGAAACATTACTACTTCAGGCAAATTTTAAATTTTTTTCAACCTTGAAATAAAGTTGTCAAATTAAATGATTTAAACAAAAATAATTTGTTATAAGTGGAGTTAAAATCTTTAGCTCTTTAGTTGCTTATGGTAGCTTATTTCCAAAGATACGAAAGCTACTGTCGTTAATGATAACTTAAATGAAAGAACAGTTGCCAAGCATGTTTTTAAAATGATTTGAATAACCAAGAGAATTTTGTTTTGTTTTTTTAATTCATCCCAAAAAAACCTAAATATTATTTTTAACCTTTTATATTTTCAAATCCCTTCAGTTTTTAGTTCTTAAGTCGCAGATGTTTCAAATTACTGTGACTGTATACAATAGACATTAGACAATGCAAAACAGAAAATAAAAAAATCTACCTGCAGTAACAGAAGTAGGTACTGCTAGAGGTTTAATTTAAAATTTTGGAGTTTTCTTGGAAAAACCTTAAATCTTTCATAAAAAAAAAAACTATCAAACTTCATCTAAGACATGTATGGCTCAAAGTCTTCTTAATTATATCTGGACTATCACCTCCTTCCCGCTTTGCATCCTATTAAAAAAACACCCTGTATGTAGTCAGTGTACTGACCAGGGTTCAGACACAACCCTTGCCCGCCTGCGATCCAACTGTCACCGCATATTTGCAATTCTATATCTTAACTGATTGAAATAAGGTTTTATTTTGAATAGGTTATTCTGATATTCGGGATGAAGCCTTTAAACTTTGTAAACGTATAGCGGATGATGCTGCTATAAGGTTGGCACCCGGAAGTCGTGCTAGAATCGCAATGTGTATCGAAAGGCCTATAAAGACGTTTGACAGTAAAAAAAACAGTTTTGTCTAGTCTATTAGATATTTGAAATTGTCAAAATGAGACGATGACAATTTGTCAATTGATGTCTAAATGAATTTAATTATAAATAAATTATTTTAAAAATAAATTGTTTTAAAAATAACTAAATTTTAGCTGGTTGCCATTAAACCAAAAGAAGAAGAACTAAAATTTTTCAATTCATCAATAAAGATGTAAGAACCCATGCAAGAAGATTGTTTTTAGTTACAGGTAATTTTTATGTACTAAGTACCATCGCGAACCTTTCCGCAGGTCGTAGACGATATATTTCTGCCTGGAACACATCGATCATCATCGAAGCGATCATTTTTCGTGACAAATTGTATGTGAAGGCTAGCCAGGTGAACTCAGAACTGGTCCTTCAGAGGTGGAAATTATACTGATCCAAACCTACACAGCTAGTTCATCAAATCTACGTTAAACGTCTTTAGAATAGGAAAAACTAACTAATTTAATGTATGGTGAGTATTTTTTTTTAAGTTAAACTGAAACATCAACCGTAGCATCAAAGTGAACCTTTATTATTATCAAAGTAAGCTTCTGTTATGGAGACTACAGCGGAAGTAAGGTGGGTATCCACTAAGATTTAAGAAAAGTTCGTTTCCTAAACTGTCCCGGCTGGGACTCGAACCCAGGAACTCTCAGGCCACAGAAGAACACTGCGGAACAGAGTCTTTAAGTTTAAAATTTTAGTAGTAGGTATTCATTTTATTATAAATCTTAGTAATTTCTCTCACTAATTTTCAACCGACTTCTAAAAGGAGAATGTTCTTAATTCGTGTGTTTGTTTTTTTAGTGTCTTTGTAACATGATTTTTTGGACAATAATTGTGAATCGATATTAAATATTCTGTTGCAGGATACTTCAGCGGTGGTCCCATATAAATTTCATCGAAATCGATTGAGTACGTCATGAAAAAAATATTTTTTTTAAAGACATATGTTGGTATAGGTACGGAGAACATTTACCTTGCCAAAGCTTTGACGTGAAGTTGGTTTTTTGATGCTCTGCATTCGTTGATTATTATATGTTATACAACACAATAAAATTTACAGCTACATTGAAAATAACTGATATCATGAATCGTGTTCCTAGGACCGAGATATCTCATGGATTTTGGAGATGCGAAATCTGTAAAGTTCAAAAGAAGCCTGGCTCTGGTGTATTATAACCCACGTTTCCAGCGGATGCTAAGTGGTATGTAAATAAGGCCATTTCATTATCATAAAGATATTTTGGCCAAAGGCCACCACTGACAAAATTAAACATACAAAATTAACTTCTCTTCTAGACGCTATATTCATAATTTTGTTCCTATTTAGGTATGAGTAATATGAGCTCTTTATTGGTGATTGACACCGCGTTTGACCTCATCTCATCTGATGGAAAATGAAGATGATTTTAAAGATGAAAGCACACGGGTTTGATAGGACCTAGCACTTCATAAAATATTTCCGGAACACATCACCGAAGGAGCGATGATATTTAGCGGCAGAAGAGTGGTCGCTAGCCAGAAACGCCTTTTACGACACCCTTACAAGACAAATTCTATTAACATCTCAAATTATATTATCAAATGTGTGGGAAGAGTTGTGTGGAGTTATTAAAACACAGTTTATGTAGGTATTTATCTAATTCTTAGATGATAGCTGTTAAGTAATCTATTATATCTGTTCATGTTTTATTTTATGTTACGGAAGTGCGGTGTCTCCCAACAAAAACATTCAGTATTTAAAGGGATTCACTTGCCACTTATTTTATATGGATTTTAGTCAAAAGTAAATAAAAACATTTTTCATTTTATTCATTTCAATATTCTCAAGGGTATATGTTTTATTTTGAAGTAAAACACTCAAATGAACTTTTTTAATGATTTAACAATAAGAATTTATTTCTGATTGCAGTTGCCTTAGTGAATAAAAGCAATTCGTGAGGAAGATCTATGTTTATAAGAAGCATATTAAAGTGGAGCAACTACATAAAATGATTGCATTTGGAAACATTTCGGAAAAACAACAACGCCCCACAGCCTTTCAACATAAGCCACATTTTCGTCGGGAAAGCAATCAGCCACAAATCCTGCCCACAAATTATTTATTTTGTAGGTTTAAAAATAAAAAAGCTAGTAGTCATTTTCAAATCGTGTATAAAGCTAGTACCTAGTCATTTTCAAATCTCCAGAAACCGAGGATTTAGGTTAGCTGGCAAGCCAAAGCATTTTGAATAATGATTTTTTTATACCTACACCAAATTAAAATCGTCAAATGCATTGTCATGTCATTCGTTGGTCAATTTGTAAGCTTTTATAATAAAGCGCCTAAAAATATTAATTATTTAAGCTTAGTTAAAAGATAGTCTAAAACAAATGTTATGTAAAAATGGTTTCTATGAAATGTCTGGGCCATTTTGTGGCTATAAGCTGTTATTTTTATTTTAAAGAAGATTGTTATTTCGAGCCACTTCTTCTGAACAGATCGTATTTTCAATAATTGGTGGTAGATTCATTTCACTTTGAAAAAAATATTACTTATTGCACGTGTCTGTTGAAATACATACGAAAAAAATCTTTAATTTTCGCATTGCCAAAGTATTGGTTGAATACAGATCGACTCAATAAAAAAAATAATGAAAGATTCCATTATTGAGCGATTGCAAATATTTCACCATTTTCAAAATAGTAATAACTTACATAAGATAAGCTTCACTAGCAAGTCATTAAGAAGAGACTAGGTATAGAGGCATTCTCTTAGTAATAAGATTTTACCCTCTTTACTCAGAAGTATTTTATATATAGGTATAATTATTTTTATTCCTGAGAACTTAAAATACGTAAAATTGTACTGTTTCGGAAAGCTTTTTTTATTGTTTGATATTGTATAATTGATAATATAGCTTATATTCTTTATTAATTATTTTTCTACATTTTATTTAAACACAAAGATATAAAGATTGTATGTTGACTTAATAAAGGTAAAATATTTATAATTAATTACTCGACTGGTGTTAGCCTTTCTAAAACACAATGCTGTTCAAGTAGCAAAATTGTAACAAAAGATTTTATGATATACTTTGTTTAACCCTATATAAATAACAGCAATACGTAATAGTTTGACTAGTCTTTATGATTCTTCAATAACTTTTTTCTTTAAACATTGTATATTGTTGTTATAAATATTATGCATTTACTTTTTGTTAAAGTATAGTACACAATAACTCTAACTAGGTTACTGTAATATTTTTTTATTATATTTTTTATAAACTTTACCGCAAGAATAATGAATATGAATTAAACAAGGTGGATAATATTACAACATATTTAATTAAAATAATGCTTTTAAAATAACTTATTGCTGTAATTAATAATTTAGGAATGTCACTTTCATCGCATCACTTTTCTTATCACTTTTATTGTTTCTTAAATAGGTTTAAGTAAAAATACCATGTGCTTCAATAAAATGTTTATAATATTGTTTTTTTTTTGTGTAGTTCTTTTATCTATTTTTCCCTGTACCTGCTATTTATCGAATCTTTTATCGACCGTGAACATCACTAACTATCGATAATGAACACCACATCCCTAGTATTTTCCTAAAGTTGGCCATACTTTTTTATTAAAATATTGGCAGTAGAATTGGTACCCTCCTGTTCTTAGCTCATTCATTCGTTCAGTGGGGTCTCTTAGAACGTAGTGATTGTATGCTTTTTGGTACTGACCTGCAGGAAAAGTTGAAACCGTTTAATTTTATTTAAAAAAAAAGTACAATTATACCTGCGTATATTACTAGTGTCTCAGTGAGTTAACAAATAGCCTTTCAATTATACGGGGTTACTGGTTAAGTCGACCTAGATCCGTTAATGGCGTTTAGTACCCGTCTTTTCTAACTAATCTAAGAAAATTCTAACTAAAATAAAATTAAAAGTCGATTATTTTGAAACCTGTTAAGTATTATTATAAGCACATTTTAAAATATAAAATTTTAAAATGTGCAAAACTCTGCCTAGAGAGAAATGGCATGCATTTCGAAAATTTACATACTAAAGTACTCTTAATGTGAAAGTAGTTTATTTCGTAATAAGTGTGTAAATAATGTTGATTAGATCTTTAATTAATATACATAAGTTGATTCAATCTTTAATACGAATTATCAGCAGGGCTAAAAATCCACAAAAACAAAAAGATTACTGCGATTTCACTATTATATGTACCCTAGCCAAGTGAGTAAAAATAAGTACCAAAATTACAACAGGTTACTAAAAAAACCTATTTTAAAATCCCAAAAAATAACTCATTCAAATTTTGTACTTAAAGCTAGAAATAGAAAGCTTCATGGAACGTGATACGTTATAAAATTGGACAAACAGCTAACATAGACTTTATAAATACTATAAAGGACAAAAACAACAAAACTTTAGATAACCCATTGGACATTGCAAATTATTTTAATGACTACTTTATAAACTTGACTTCTAGTAATAATTGCCAACTCATTGCCAAATAACATCCCATTCAATGATTCCACCATGTCTTTTCAACCTATTGACATTTATGAAACAAAACAAATCATTTATTCCTAAAACCTGACAAATTCGACTCGGTACGACAACATTCCTACAAAAGTAATCAAATACGTTACAGAAGAAATAACAGAAGTATTATGTTACTTAATTAACCTTTCTTTTAGTTCAGGTTTATTTCCAGAAGCTTTTAAAAGTTCTATAGTTAAATCTATTTTTAAAAAAGGTGATAAAAACGAAGCATCTAACTTTAGATCCATATCCTTGATAACAATATGGTCAAAAATATTTGAAAAGGCAATGCAGTCTAGGTTTCTTAGTTTTATTAATAAAAATAATATTATAAAAAAGCAGCAAAATCGATTTCAAAAAGGGAAATCTACAACATTAGCTTCATTTTTACTAATTGACCAAATTATTGAATGCATGGATAATCGTGTACCCGTAACTACAATGTTTTTTGACATGAGTAAAGTGTTCGCCCATGTTTCTCATAAATTACTTCTTCACAAATGTCAAAGATACGAAATTAGAGGTCTAACACATGACTGGATAAAATCGTATTTGTTTAACCGAAAACAATACGCTAAACTCCCGAACTTAGATCGACATCAAATAGCTGTAACTTTTTCATCAAAAATAAAGATAAACAGCTTTGGTGTTTCAAAGGGCAGCATCCTTGGTCCACTTCTATTCTTGATATACATAAATGACCTTGTATTCTATTCGCAGACGATATATCGGTGATAGTACCTTGTGACAATGAAAATATAAATGACTATAATAAAGAACTTGACGCGACATTGCAATCTGTTGTTTGGTGCCTAGAACAAAATAATCTTAATGTCAATATAAATAAAACGAAATATGTACAGTTTATAAACAAAAATGTAAATAAAAAGAAAATAGTAATAAGCCATAAAGATGACCAAATACTCGAAACACATAGCGTCCCTTTCTTAGGATTAACATTAGACAATAGGTGCACTTAGGAACAGCATACATCTATCATCTGTGTAATAAAATAAACTCGTTCACTTACGTTCTATGGAAACTTAGTCAAACTGCGAGTAGAGAAACTGCACTACAATCCTACCATGGAAATATCGGTTCCATTTTTAGATATGGTATAATATTATGGGGAAATTGTAGCTACTTGAGTGAAGTTTTTATTGCTGAAAAAGCATGAATACATTCAATATGTGACGACGAAAATATTGTCTCATGTCGACCTTTATTTAAACAGCTCAAAATTTTATCAGTCCCTTCTTTATACATATATAAAATATGTGTTTTTGTTAAATTTCATCCAGAATTATTTGACTCTTTCTATGATACTCCGAGAATTCGTAGCTGTAGGTGACCAAACCGTTTTGTAATGCCAAAAGTCCGCACAGCTATGCGCGACAAAAATTGTCGTTCAATGGCCATACGAATTTTTAATAAATTGCCTGATGATATGAAGAGCCTTCCATTTAATTATTTTGAACATAAACTTAAATCATAGTTGGCACAAAACTGTTTTTATAGTGTTTATGGATATTTATCTTTTTATTGCGACTACCACTTTGGCGCTGGGGTAAACCTATCTGCCTCAGACGCCAGTGGTTGCGGGTTCGATTCCCGCCCGGAACAAGAAAAAAAAAATGTTCCGTGTCTGGGCGTTTATCTATATATGTATTTTATATTCTAGGTTCCCCCCTAGTTCTCTACATGGTATCTCATAACACAAGCTTTGCTTACTTTGAGGCCATGTAGTTGGTGTGATTGTCTGGGGATTTTATTTATATTATTATTTATTTATTGAAATTTAATTGGCACGTAAAAATTTCTAAGAACATAAGTTGTATTCTGACATTTTAATTTTACTTCACATTTTTTTTATTTACTTTTAATTATCGTTCTTGGACATTTCTCACTATGACATTTATATATTTTGTAATGGTAACTTAAAGAATAAACATAATTTGACTAATTTATAAATTGTATTTTGAATTAAATGAAAAATATTGATGAAACTCTGTTAAACCAATAATATTAAATAATAATCATTAAATTTTGTTATAAAATATGTTTACATGCTCAGACGGAGTGAATGTGTGTACTTTTAAATAATGCTATAATAAAATACTGTATGCCTATTAAGAACTTGTTAAACCACATTGTAGCAAATAAATAAATTCTTATTCTTATACCAAGCAAGTCATATATCAGCATTTAAATAATAATGATTCTGTTCGTAAGTAAAGCATGATTAAAATAGGAAGGGATTGATTTTGCTAGGGGTGTGTATTTCATTTCATTTATTGTTTTTAATCCAAAAATATTCTCAACTTCAAGATGGGCTATGTATTAAAAATATGAAATGGTTTATCAATTTTCAAAATCCCTTGATCCAGTGATGCATGATCAAAATAAGGTTCTTAGTTCAAAATATTATAAGTTCAAAATGGACTACGCGACGTCACTAAATGTATTCAGAATATTCAATGTGTTAACAATTTCGAGATTCCCCTGATCCAGTGACTAACCCGAAATGTGTTGATTTGACAGATCCTAACCCAGCTGAACCCCAGGACAACTGAACATCTTTGCATGGAGTTTTTGCCTACTAATGGTTTCATGATTTCCCGCTGTAGTGATATTGTTTTGTAGTAATATTTTGAAGTAACCTAGGACATCTGTAATGTTACACCACATCAACATGCCTTATAAAAATCTGATGAATAAGAACTAGAGTATTATAAGTTTCTTGTACAGAAGACTGCAGATCAAACCTTTCATACATATCTGTCAAAAAATTGTGATTGAATCTGAATTCTATGCCCTCAACATTAAGGTAAAAATTCGTTAGGGAAATTTGACAGGTTTGTAACGCTTGACCTGCTGCCTTCTGTTTAAATAATTGAATTTAAAGTGTTATAGAAAAAACTGAATCTTTTTTTGTGGTTTTCGTAGGCATAATGTAAATGTTCTAGAATTTATGACAAACTTACCTACTGATATTTCGGTAAAAATAGTAAATAGTATGTTGTAGGCCTATTGATTTAAGATTTATAGCCGTTTGTAATGGTAGGAACATCACTCAGTTCTAAGAATGCAGACACTTTATTTATTACCTTAAAATTACGATACAGGTCATATCTACAACAATGTTGACATTCCTGAAATGTCTATCAACGTTGATGACAAACGGGATACATCTATTGCTAGATTATTTTTGCTTTAGTAGGTGCACAAGGTTATATCTAAACCTCACCTGGTTCTTTAAATAACTACAGTTACTGTGACTGTACGTAGGCTGAGGTGCTGAATAAAACTCCTCAGGAACTTGTATTGAACATATATTATACGTTTAGAATGTTCAGTACAATAGTTTCGGTGACAGTGTGCGCGTGCGCATCGCTGGAGCGGAGAAGCCAAATTAAAGATGTGTGAAGGGGCGGGGAGCGACGGCCGCGTAGCGCGTAGACAGTACTTACGGTTCTAGTTTCAATACCAGCTAAAAAGTGAATCAATTGCTATTTTTAACAACATTTATAAGGGCATTTTCTTTTAAAAAGTCGCTCCAGATTTTTACAAAAAAAATATATATATATATTGACAAAGTATTTAAATGTGTCAATGTAATATTAGATTAATAATTTTTGAACAGCAATATTAAAGCTTCTTAAAAGTAATGTTATAGAATTTGTTTTTTAGTTTCATGACCATAGGTTATTGAAACATTTTCTAGAAATAAAAATAAAATGCTGAATTTAGTCGTCACTCAGTGCTTAGAATATCCAGTGTATTGATGTGTAGAATAGAATTTAGTCATCAAACTGTATAAGAATTCAACGGTCTCTAAATTTTAGTCTTGATGTTACTTTAAAAATATAGCTTAATAGAATTAATAAACTAAATAAACAAACCATATTTAAGGAGCTATATCTTAGCATTATATTATTAGTACAAATGTTTGATTTTATAATCACATTATTTATTTTTGATTTTAATTCGTTTATTTGGAATTAAAATCAATTTGACGGTGGGCATTGTTCATTTTTTTACCTATTATTTTTAATGTGTTATATTAATCTTTAACCTATTTTGAGAGAATAATTTTGTCTTAAGTTTTCTCGATTCATACTATTAAATAAAACACTTTTTAACCGGATTTATCGCGTATAATTTGAACAGTTTTATTTTAAGTGTCTATAAATTTATATTGATTTTATTAAATTAGTACGTAATGACGTCATCAGTGGCGTTAACTTTATAAACATGTGTCAGTCAGTAAAAAAACATATATTGTGTCTGTGTGCTAAAGTCTTGTAACGTCAAAAAATGGATGGTAAACAAAAACATTTCAAAAATTGATTCAAATCAAGATCATAAGAGATACCATCAAGGTTAAAAAAAGGTCAAATGTATTTTGTTAAAAATCTATAAAACCCCAATGTTTTTAAATGTTTTAAATCGACTTAATTAATCAGATACCTTATTCCTCGAAACGGTTTTTCATTTAAAGCAAATAAAAAAATGCATAATGCCCATTGCAGAATTCTTATATTATAAGAATATCAACTTCATAGAACCAATATAAATATTTTATGGGGTTTAGCAACCGTGATGATTTGATATTCTTTCCTGAAAGTCTGTTTGACTATTATTGAGCCTCCTAATATCAGTCTTTATGTTGTAATTTAATATCTTCATTGAATACAGGCGATACAGGAAACAAAGTTAACATATGAGCTGTCATTTAAAAATATGCCCCAAATTATATGTATAAGAATCTCGAAGAACTTTTTCTATTATCGTTCATAATGTCTACCTCCTTCTATTAGTCAGTATTGTAAAAATGTATCTTTATTGTTCACTACTACTATAAATTTTATGCACAGTTGTGAATTTACAAATTTTATGAACATTGTTCACCCATTTGTGAAATTATACAATTTTTAATGTAAGATTTAAAAAACTAGTTATCTACACAATCTCATTACATTCTACCTAATCAACAATTATTACCTTCCTAAACATTGTATTCGTTTTATATCTTAAATCTTGATCAGGTATATGAGTAATATTGATGTTCAGAGTAATAAATAAGGTGCATGTTTTTTTTCTATTGCTTCTGTTTTATTTTGTTTTTCGAATATGATTAATTTAAAATATGTATAGAATGGAACTCCCACTATTATTATTGTTTAAGGGAAAGAGACTATAATGCGATTTTAGAAATGTATGTCTAGTAGTATGTATGTGCGAGATTTCCTCTGGCTCCTACTATTAGATGTCGGAAAGCCCATAAACTTATTCGCTTTATCTTCTATTGAGTGTTGGCTTTGACACCACTAATTTTGCGAAAATAAATCCATTGAATCTTAAAGGTGTGCCAAAATTCCTTTGTGTTGCTATTAATAATAACTAAAATGCTTTAACAGTTTGGACCAATTATAACAAAACATTGAAATAGAGAGTATTTGTCGGAAAAGGGTTTGTATTCTGTCTTTAAAAAGGGGTAATCTATCCTTTCTTTTATATTATTTTATTCTTGTTTTGTTTAAGTTATTATTACTGCCATGATTTTATTAAATGTAAGTTATTTCTTTAACACATATAAATTGCTAATAGACATTGCCAAAATTTTTAAAAATTAAAGTTGGTTCTAGTATGCCAATCTAAAAGTACCTAATGAAATAGGTATAAAATTATATAATAATAATAATAAGCATTTATTTCGTTACAAAATACATTTTTGCAATAATTATTGATAAGAGCCTTCTTTTAAGCACAAGGTGCCTGTATCAGAAGACTCTAAATCTTACGATGTTTTGGATTTTCAATTATCTTAAATTTAAAATATTTTAAACTAGTTGCCGTATATTTCGGTTAAATTATTTAAAATAATACGGTGGTGAAAAACATGAGCTGCGCGTATTTTAATGTGTAGCTGTCTTAATTTATTTAGAATCAGGCATTACTAAGAGTTAAAAAGTATGTAAGTACGTCATTTATAAGTACAAATTCAGATACTTTTAAAAGTTGTCACAATGAGCATTTATCGATGCTTAGATACTGTCCTATATGGAATGGCCAAGAATTGTATTTAAAAAAAAATGCTACATAGTCTATTAGCAATTAAGGGAAATAATATGGAAAAAGCTAGTACATTACATTTGTAACACATAATACTTAAATGTCACCAGCATTCTCAACTCTGCCGAAAAGGTTTTACAGGCACTAACTAATTGTGTAACCAAAGCCTATAAACAGTGCTGTAATTATAATTTAATATTTATTTAGTTTTATAAGGTTCTACATTTTATTGCGTAAGTACTTATCATTGTATACATTGTTTTCCTAAATTACTTATATGAAGCGCCTATCGGCCTGATTCGAAATTAAATTCTCTTATTTTAAGTGTTTCTTAATGCCGTGACAGAAAGAGAAAAAAATAGTTTTTGTATGAGGCTGTCACGTTTTACGTCCTAAAATTTGACACTGGAGAGACATAAAAATAAGAAAATGCAATGTCTAATAAGGCCCTATATGTACCCATATAAATTATCCGCATGATCTATGAACTTACTGTGCTGTGTTAAATACCTTATGTTTAACAAATTTCTGTAAGAACAACAAGAGCAGTTGTTTTCTTGAGTCTGGCTAACGAAAGTAGACAATGGGGGTTTTTGCAAACTTTTTATATGGCAACTTATTCTGGTCTGGTGTCACTGTTGTCAATCGAACGCTTATTGGTGGTTTTGGTAATTGAGATTTTAGAATTTTCATATAAAGTATTTGATAGTTTCATAACCAATGTAGGAAACAGCGATACCAGTGACTGACGATTCATTTCATATAGAATTGCTGAATTCAGATTTTGATTACAATAAATAAAAATGATTATTGTATTTTATTTATTTTACTAATACTAGTTGATTATTAGTAGATTAATACTAGTTGCCTATCATTTTAATTATATACTTCTGATCAAAAAGTAGAAATATTGTTATTTTCTATGACAATTTTATAAAAAAAAATTAACCAAGTATCATGTTCGTTTAATCCATATGTGTCGTACTATAGTCAAGGTTACCATATTGGGATTTTTTTTTAATTCGCCAGATTTTTTCATTCTCTTCTTTCACTAGCCAGACTTTAGACACCAGACAACCTTTTTTTTAAAAAGGTATGTATTTTTAATAATTAAATTAATATGTTCGCATATATATTAAGCAAAGCTTGGTCACTCTAAATTATGATATATAGAATAAAGACGACTCAGCGCTACTAAAAAACATCTTGTAGTACTATGTCGTGGTATTTTCTATGAAATGCCCCGTCGTTCATCAACAGCATCTATTTGTGAAAAAATTCGTGGTACCATAATTATATTATTTTGTACTGACTGAGCGATACTGAAAAAAATATGCAGGTACGTTTATATAGGATCAAAAAAAATATATTTAAATTTGGCTCGTGACTACAAAACCTGTATTGTATTATGCATAGACACAAATTCATAATTTTATGATTTTTGTTGCTAAAACGGGGTAAATAAATAATAATGGCTAAGTAGTCAGGGTTGCAATCAACGCGCTCCCATGATGGAAGTCCCCAAACTAGTCAAAGCTTTTGTCTTAGTAAATGTATCAGTACTGCTGGACACTTAAATTCCTAAATTGTCGACTTTAAAATAGAATGATGTTGATGAAATTAACAAAAAAGATAAAATGTGGGATACTGCTTTTAGCCCGATGTTATGTCAGCGTACTAAAAGCATAAGCTAAGTTTTATCATATGATTCAGCAACAAACTAGTACTGTTACAGAAAGAAGCTTTTTATAACTGACTTATTTATTCAAATTGTTATTAATTTATGAAAACGTTATATGTAAGTAAAATTTAAACATGTCTTGAGTATGGCGAGTCGATGGTGCCAAGCACCAAAAATAACTCCTCTGTTAAGGTTGTCTATGGGCATTATCCCTTTCAAATTTAAGTAATAATGAACAAAGGTTTAAAGATTAAGATTTAAAGATTGTTTGACTACATATTTTTATCCTTGGGACAGTGTCAAGTTTTCCAGTTGGTTCGATTGTATAATTCTCCATTTGTCCCAGTGTACAAGATATTATCAAACTTTACAATTGAATTATTGAAAAAAAAAAAACGAAATAAAAAACCAGATTAATTATAAAAAATAACTACTTATTTTATATTCTTTACTTAGGTTTCCTTTTCTATGTAATTATTAGTGTAATCACTTTTCTTGTTTTAGTTCTACGAGGGCTGTAAGCTGTTGAGAAGATGTATTTTACTGGATTGAATTCCTCTTAAGATTTATGAGTGCTAATTATAATAAGTTCTCACGTTTTGCTAAAGAAGCTTTAGAAGCAACTTCACCTTCGTTTTGATGTCTTAAAAAATCATTCCATATTTTAACAATGCCTAAGCTGTAAGCTGACTGTTGTCAAGATTGCCTTTATATTAATATGTTGTAGATCATTTAGAATGATTGTAAAGAAGGTAGAAACCTTAATTGTACTTTGTAACAAATAAAATACCTATTATGTGTGTTAACGTGTGTTTATTTCTGACGTGCCCCATCTTCAAAATATAATTGTTAAAAGAATTTGAGCTTACCAGCTTTGTAAATGACGACTATGAGTCTCCCCCCTGGGTGATGAGGAGGCTTAGGCCAAGCACCCGGGACCGACTGCTTAACGTGCCCTCCGAAGTCGTCGTGAGAAATGAATGGTCTGTGGTCACCCATCCAAGTACCGACCGCGCCAAACGTTGCTTAACCTGTGATATCGTATGATACACACAGTAACCACGACGACTTCCAAACTTAATACGTCCCAAACAGTACCTATTGCCGTGCTAACAAAGTGTGTAGTCAGTAGTTATTTTTTCACCAGCAGTGTTCGTATATTCGTATAGTGGGTCATTTTCACGAAAATTGTAGGTACATTTGAGTTTTGGGCGTGTCCCACAACTTTATAAATTTTTAGCATACTTTATTAGTTATCAATGAACTTAATTATGATTCTAAGCATTAGGATTTAATGTGTAAGTTTAAAATGAATAAAACAAAATAGTTTTAAGGTAGACTTCCGAAACTTCCGTTCCGTTACCAAAACGCAGGTAACGTAGAAATGGAATGAAAAAGTTTCGGTTAAGTTTAGGTTTTAAGTTTTCATAAAAATTAGTTCAAAAAACCTCTATAGATGGCACTTTTTAAAAGCCGAAGGCGTTAAGTCTGTAACTATAATGTAGGTAAGTGGTATCTACCATCTATGGTTATTTATACGTTCAATTTCTCATACAGACATCAATTAATTTATTTTACTTTTAAAAACGCAGTGTGGAATAAATTCTTCGCCTTCGCCTTTTGTAAAGCGCCATCTATCAAAGCTTTTTGTACCAATTCTGTACAGTTTTGTTTTTTTAATGAGCTGTCAGAAAACTCCCCAATGGTACATTATATTAAATATACCTAAATTATTTTTAACGTTTTAAATGTGTCACATTGTGTTTCATAAATAAAGCGGTTTGAGTTTTTGCAAAATAGTTGTGTGTGTGACAATAAGTGATAAATTTTGTTATTTTGATAAATATTAAATATTGTAAGATTTGTAAAAAAATATTTCATTTTTTATTAATGTGCAATCTTTAGATTTCTATTCCGTTATACTAGCCTTCTATTCCGTGACTGTCCTATTTTAAATTTCGTTTTAAATATTGTTTTTAGAGCGAAACGCTATCTAATTGTTTGTAGATTTTGATAATTAAGAATGTTATAATTTGGTTAGTTTAAGTAAAAAAGAGTTCCTAGGTCATATCCCAGTTGAGAATTATGCCAGAAAGTACCTATTTAACTTATTTGGTCCAAATAGTAACGGAATGGAAATTAAAATGATTAAGTAGGTAAGTATTATGTATACTTATTTGCTATTGTTGATTTTAGTTTTTATCTATTTTATATTAACGAACAAATCATCGTTGATGAATGAATTATTGATAAAAGCTATCCAGAATTAGTTCAGAAAAGGTAATTTTATACTATTGACGATCAAACTGATTTTATAGGCTAGTTTTTGTCTGACTACGTAGGGTGAAGTAGGCAACAGTGGCTCAGTCGGGTACAGTGACTCACTCAGATTACGACCAGATAAAAAATTATAACGATTTGGCGGGAAAAAAAACGTGCGATCTTCCTCGATGCGCGATGAAATGAAATGAATTGATTTTTTTATTCATCATAAGGCCATATTCTACGATCCATGCTGATTTATTCGAGTTTTCAAAGACTTGTAGGTATTTGTTCATTATCGTAAGTATTGTGGATAAAAGATATCAATAAAAATAATGTTATGCCTGGAAAAAGCTGGTAAGCACAACTTTTATGTTCCAGTAGTTCAATTTTCGAGATTTTATTATCTTTTTACTCGAATACGGCGAAGCAAAAAGAAGGGTTAAGATTTTTACCTGTATGGAAGTATGTATGTATTGTCCGTTCATCGTAAGATGTCCCCTGCCGTTATGTTGGCACTATTGCTTGTCAAGGTGTTTTCGTTATCTGGGATCCTTTTAATTGATTAGGTACTTGCCAAAAGGGCAAACGATAACTGGATCCTATTATGCAAACTTAGTCTCAAAATTACGTGAAGCGATTAAAGAAAAACGTAGTGGGAAATTGTCATTGGGCGTGTTGTTTCTCCAGGATAACGCTCCACCTCATCGTTCGGAAGTTGCGCTCACTGCCATCCGCAGTGCTGGCTTCGAAGTCCTTGATCACGCACTATATTCTCCTGACTTAGCCCCGAGTGATTTTCACTTATTTCCAAAATTCAAGGAGCATATTCGTGGAACTAAATTTGACGATGATGACGCGGTTATGACTGCCGCAGAGGAGTTTATTAATAGTCGAGAAAATGATTTTTTTGCGGAAGGAATAAGAAAGTTGGAGATGCGGTATTCTAAGTGTATTAGATTAGAAGGAGACTACGTAGAAAAATAAAATATTCTTGTTTAAATTTTTTTTTATTCATTCTAAGAATTTTTTGATTCGCCCTCGTATAATATAAATTGTGTCGTCATTCAAAACCTTCCTAGTCTTATAGTTGTTTATTATTTACAAATCAGAAAATTAAACATATATTTATTCGTGGTAGGTATAAACAAAGTTAGATTACGGGGTTAAAATGGACACATATTATTGGTAACACTGCTGCCACAATGCTGCCAACATCAGCAGGCAGGGACATCTTATAGTGAACGGTCTGTGTGTGGGTATGGATGTTCATTTGTTCCCTCATAACATTTTACCTAACTAGTTATAATATTTGACAGATGTCGTTGGAAGCATAGATGAAAATAAGTACTAAAGTATAGATGGCCGTCTCGCCGATTTTGCACTAGGGCGCCAACTAGGCCCCGGGACCGGAACTAAAAAGCGGGGAAAGGGTGCGGGCGGGAGATGCTTCATCTAAAATATTGAAGAAAGTTTTAGAACTACTTGCAGAACTTCAGGCTAAATGGAAATAATCCTCGAACTTAAGAATAAATTTATCCTCGAACAACAAAAAATGTAAATTGGTAAAAAGTTGAAAACGCAAACTTATTTCACTTGAAAACCAACGGGTTCTTAGTAATACAATATTTCTGAATCGCATAGTACGTACAACAACACAAAATTTGTGTTGCCAGGATTTAAAAAAATATTCCTCCCAGCTATTTATACTCATTCAGTTAAGTAGATTTTTTTTTATTTGCTCACAAAAGTTGTTACCTATATAATATGTTTCCTGTATAAAAAAACACCAAAGTTTGAATTTATAAGGGACAACTCATACCATGTTGATCTGTAAAATTGTAGCCATAGATATGCTTATTCAAGATTTAATAAAACAAATATTACCTACTCAATAAAATAGGTGAGTAATAATACGTGTTTTGCATTAGGCTAGCTACAATAGGTTTATTTGAATTAAAGTGAATAGCTTAATAGTGTGTTATGAAATCTACAATTAATTGTTTTTTTTGAGTGGCAGCTCTATTATGAACGCTATTTGAACGCATTTTTTCTATTCGTAATAGTTCCGAGCCCAAGGGTATGGTGGCGTTAGTTTATATCAGAAATTCCCAATTGTATGGAAGACAAACTAGCATGGTTGGAAGTCTGTTGCTTGTCCACTGGTTATAGGCTACCACAGAGGCTACATAAAGTCACGTTAAATAGACTACAGCGCCAGCGCTCTCTCGGGGACTTAACGTAAAAAACTTGACGGCTTTGTATGGGGTGTCAAATGAAAGAGCTTGTTAGCAAGGCTCAAATATGTGAACACTATTACTCCAAAATGGAAAAAAAAAAACAAGAAAATAGTCGCCGCTGAAATATTTATGTATTTTTAAACTTTATAGGTACTGATAGAGATACCTACGCTTAAAGGATAACCATGCTGGACTGGGAGCAAAGCAAAAACATAGAAAATGCAAGCTACTTCTCTTCCCGGGTGTACTGTTAAAATTAGTTAGGAGACCGAGATTTTATTGGATGTGGGCGATAGGCTGACCCCATGTCTCTTACCAACATTATAATGGCTCCAAAATTGTCAAACGTGACATCAGATGGTTTCATAACCTCTGATGTTCTGCCCACCCAGTAAGGGATACCTACAGGCGTGAAGTTATGTATGTATGTATAACAATAAAATAAAATCAAAGTGGCAACATTTTTCTTTCCTCTTTCAACATATCTCTATCAGTATGACGTATAAAAATACATAAATATTTCAGCGGAGACTATTTTCTCATTTCGTACTTTTTAGAGCGTGTTGCCCTGTTAGAGAGAGCCCTATTTCATATTCTATTCATAAAACTCAAATTGGTATGTTGACAATTTATTGTAAAATTAAAAAAAATGCGTTTCATAAAAACCCTGACAATTCATCCAAAATTGTCACATAATGCGTTTCATAAAACAATTGTAGCGACAGGCGGTCTACTGACAAATGTCATACAAATCGCTATGAATGGTCGTTTATGAAACGCCTGTCATGTGTAAAATTACCAAGAGTTGTAGAATTGTCCTGACAATCCGACAGGCAAGCGAGGACCTGTCGACGACTTAAAATGATAATAATTGATGCAAAATAATGATAATGGTGGCCATTGTACACGAAATTGAATAGAATGGGCATTTAGCAAACTTTGTATATTAATAAAAACTACATTAAGTAGCAGAACCATTTATGCATTTTGTTGAGAAGAAGTGTAATTTTGATTGGTGACCCTTTAATTTGGATTTAAATAAGTATTAAGGAAGTATGTATGTGAAATAGAGATATAGAATTTAATGATTCACAAATTGTGATGGATGGAAGGATGACAAAGAGTAGGTACTGTAACGACCTTTCCGGGATCGTAGGTAGAGGCGATACTTTCGGATTATTAACTTAATAAAAGAAAGATTTAGAATATGTGAGACTTAAACATTTATTTTATTTACTACATGCATGAGAGACGTCGCGTCGCTTTAAATTGACATGCGTTTCGAAATTGTAAATACCCTTTTCTAGTTACGTTTCGTTATCAACAAAGGTGAGTAACACTTTAAACCCTGAAAATGGTCGTGACAATTTTTATGAAACGCTTTTTACTGACACTTGTATGTCACCTGTAGAATTGTAGTTTTATGAAACGAAAGTCATGAGAAAATCGCTAACAATTGTCAGTTTACCACGAATTGTAGCTTTGTGAAATAGGGCCCTGGGCTTTCCCCAGCTTTCTCCAGTCTCGACTTTCATTAGCCAGACTATAATTGAATTATTTTGTATGAAGAATAAAAAATAAAAAAAATGTTTTTTTTTTCACATGTTACCTACATATTTGATTCTATTACATGGTCCCTTTAATACCCTAGAGTTGTAACGTCACGTTCAAGTAACGTCGACATTACTTAGTTAAAAATTGCTTGGGGAAAGACAGGTGTGTAACGCTTGATCTGCACATTGCAAAAAAATACGAAATGACTAGTTTGTTGTAATTTAATTTTGATATTAATATAAAAAAGCACCCCAGGATGAGGACCGGTTTGGATTTCGAAAAACCTAGGTAGGTATTTCAAAACTCTTATTTTATGTCAAAAAAAAAAAAACATTTTTTTAATTTTAAAGAGGCTTGATATGTATGTAGGAAATAAAATAATTATTGTTGGAACTTTCACTCGGCTTGTGCATTTCTTGTTGTATGTAATCTTATTATATGTAGTTATAGTATTTAATGTAATGTAGGATCATGATTTATTATCGTTGATTGAATTTATAAAGATGCTTTTCTCATATGGCAACATTTTCATAAACAAAGGTTCAAATTAAGAATTTTTACTTGACATTTTCTGCCGTTACATGTTTTGATTTCGTTCATTGTCTGTAAACTGAATTTCATTATATTTCTTACCCAACTGAAAATGTTTGTCTAAATAGTATTTTGTACAACGTCGCATATTCTTCGTATTTGAACAATGGGTAGTAATACTAGTAAGAACGACACCTCCATTGCTTCCTTGAAAAAAGATCCTATCACCGAATCTTCTGATCCAAGGTCCCCTACTCCGGAAATCGTTCGAACACCTTTGCAGGCAAGTGCTAGCTATTATAAATATATTTTTTAATTATGTGTATTCTAATATAATGCTATTCAAGTTTTCATAGGTGCCTAGTTCTTACTTTTTTGTCAGCAAGTTGCCAAGTTATGAACTTTATTTTAATAGAACAGCTGCATAGACCCTGTTGTCTAGTTTAATATCCACCAAAAGTTCCAGCCGAAATTTATGTTTTGGAGGGAATCTTGACTTAAACATAGCATTTTATTAAATGGTGGCCCTTAAATTATCAAATAAGTTACTGATCATTCAAATGAACCAAATCTTTTATGAAACCGTTATAATCGATTAAATCTAATTACTCCTCGAGTATTTATTCACTTTTTCTATTAATCTGCTTGTTTTAATCTCAAGTCCCTGCATTAGATCCTTACAAATTATATCATTTCATTTTCCCCTTTGTGATACTCAAAAACTTAATTGTTGCAGGGAAAAAATGGTGCAAAACACAATATAACTAAGAATGTTGATTTACGGAAGACTTTTGAAAGCACTAATGGAGAAGAAAAACTTATTCACAACAATCCTATATTGTCAGCTGTGATTAAAAATCACCTACAGTCCTATGATCCCCGTTCTCCCACACATGATTTTGAAAGAACCCCCATAGTAATTACTAATAATTTAAGTGATGACAAATCTGTGCTACGACTTCAGAGTGAAGATAGTTGTGGTAGTCCAGCTTTGAAAAATGATGATAGTCATGATAGCTGTGAAGAAGCTCAGGAACTGAGCCCTGAATTGATAATCCCTAAAAATCTGTGTCAAGGCTTTTTTGATATAACATTGAATGACACTCTGAAGGAGGAGCCTTTAGGTTCATCAACAATTTCTAATGAAGCAATAGAAAATGACATATCTAAGGATATTAAAAAGCCAACTCAACTTTTAGAAACAAATTTTGACTATGTAAGTGATACAGATAAATTTGAAGACACAGAAGAAAGTATTCATGACAATACAAATAAATCAGATGAGGAATTAAATGTTAAACAGTTTAAAATATTGGAAGATGATCCTAGATCACCTTCAACAGGAATTGAGAGGACACCTATTGTTGTTGCTAAATTAGAAGATAGAGTTGAAGACATGTCTGACGATACACTTATCAAAGTGTTGCAGATAAAAAATGAGGAGTTACGACAGACAGGAACTAAGACTGATGAATGTAGTGCAGAAACAATGCTTATCTATGAGGATGAGCCCACTGGTGTGAATGAGACTCCTAAGAAGTCAAAATTGTCTAGTAACAGTGGACCTAGGACTCCACTTTCCTGTATGAAAAATAAAACTGATGCAGCTCACATGAGATCCAAATCAGCTAATACAGTGTATGATCCGAAGTCTCAAAAAATGGTCAATTCTAAAATTCCCAAAAGAATTTCACACATACCTAGACTAAAGACACTTAACAAACAGCAAAGCATGATTCCTGCCATAAGCAGCATTTCATTAAAAAGTGTTTCAAAGGCATCAGCAGTCAGCGGTGACTGTGAAAATACTCCTCCACATTCTCATCGTGATAGATGGGACAAAGATACTAGCATTGTACTATGAAAGTTAAATTTAATGTGTTATGTTCTTTATCTGACTATATTATATGTAATTGACTTAACTGTTTTCTCATTTCATAAGACTTAGCTTGTTATTGAAAATGTCACAACTATGATTAAAATGTTTCTTAGATATATTATCATGAATAATTATATAGGTAAATTTAGTTTTTTATTTAACATTATAGTAATTATATTGTAATATGTTACAGTAATAACATTTTTGGAGTAATCTTTTTAATTCTTATGCATATATCTACTACAGCTATGTTTTCAGTATTTTTACTAACTAAAATAAAGTATACTATTCTAAAATCTAAATTTGTAGTTATTGAAGAATACAACTGTGAGAAATGTTGGAACATGGGCATCTTCACTGACTTACGATGCTGATCTTCATTCTAAGTAAGCCAAATATTAAGAAATATTTGAGCCATCCATTGTATTAAGTATAGCAATAACTTTTCCTACAATGTGAACTATTTATATAAGCTCTAATATAGTGGTTAGAGCTCTGTATTACTCAACATTATTTAGGGTTGTCATGTTTTATAAAATCATCTCAGGTAAACCCAATTGCAGCAAAAACTTCATCATCAACCCCATGATAACTCATTGTAGGGTATGCTAAATATTACATTTTTACTTATAATTATCTTAAAGATAAAATATTAACTTCATATACAGCTATAGCAACTTCCGATGTTGAACAAATGAAGATCGCTTTGTACATCAGCAGAAACTTGAAAAAGCCAATTTTTTTATTTTATACCTAACACTGTTGGTGTTGTTAACCATATTAATGAAGTATGTTGATCTTTAGTACCTAATCAAAGTTTGGTAACTTCCCACTAGTTCAATTGTTGAACTATTGAGACTTTTTTAAATTAGAATTTTCTAGGTACAATCCGCGTCCGTTACCCCAGCCAGATTTTGTCGAAAAATGCTATTTCAATGCTATATAACTCTATATGCTATATAAAATATGAACATACTAAATTTAAGAGTTCGCATAACATTTACAGGAGCTGCGTTTCTAATCATGTATTGCATTGTAGTGTAATTGTCGACAAAATCTGGCTGGGGTAACGGACGCCTGCAAGTTGAACTAGGTACTAGGACAAAGAGTGGAATATAAGAAAAATATTTTTTATGTGATTGATAGATATACACGCATTTGTAAAGGGTTACCTACAAATGCGTGTAACCTATCTACTTTTATAGTGGAAATTAAAACAAATCACTATCATTCATATGGGTAAAAAAAATATACAGAATAAGACTGTTTTGTGCTTTGCTCTGAGTCAACAAATACCTACCCATTGCTGTGTGGATTTGGTAAAAAAATATTGTACCAACACTAAACATGTAAGTAACTTTATTTTTTATTAGAATGGTTTGAAAAAGGTATTTTAACTTCTGTTTGAGAGTTTCTATAATACGTCATCGATGGCGCATGGAGTTGTATGGGCGACTTCACATATGGCACAGTATTCAGTACCTATACGTATTTTCGATACAAAAAAGGTATCCAGTGAAACGTATCATGTGTGAACGGGCTGTTAGCCCTGAAAAACTGTAGGTTGTTAATCCCTGCTAAACTTACCTATAAGTAGTACCTACTGTACTGAATTAAAATAAAACGAAAGTAGTCAGGTAGGTACATACGTCGAGAGAACTTTATTAAGATTAGTTAGCGAGTACGATAGAACTAAAAACATCAATAACAAGACAGGTTCTTGGTCCATGCACCGCGACGGCAAATAGTTGTGTGGCTGCTTCGCCGCCAGCCTCTCGCACATTTGACTCTGCACTTAGAACCTTCTTGAAAAACAGTTCCATTAACCTTTGTTGTGCCTTTGCAGCTAATCCAGCCGTGATTTGGAGGAAGAGGTGCTTCACACGAGGTCCTTACTGTAACCAAAAAGAAATCTTCTACACATGAACTAATCGATGTTTCTTGGATAAGCGTTGCGGACAGGGATGGTTGGACTAGACTTTGGCCATTCATTCTGCCGAGTTATCTCCGATAACACAATATTTTATAGTAGGTACCTATAGGTAAGTATGTACCTCCTACCTAGTATGTGAATTTGAACTACAACAAATTTAGGTATAAGTACCTATTGATTCAATTGCACTTGATGTTAAGTGACTATTCGGTCGAAAAAAGATTGCGAGAGTTTACCTAGTATAGAACTACCTAGTCATAAAACATTGTCCGAACACATCAGCGCAACAGGCGGCAGACAATACGCAAATGTGGTCGTGAGCCAAGCAGACACTGAAGGAATTCTACAGGGACTAGTCACCTTTTAAGGGTTATCCAGAACACACTTATCCAGGTGCGATAAGATTCATACTTAAGCCCACCCTTCATGGATTGCACCTTGGCTATTGCCTAAAAATATACAGTTCTAGATATAAATAAGGTGTTTGTGTATAAAGACGCTGCTCTCCATTTTCTGCTTAAGAAATGCCTGAATTGGATTTCCTTAAGGAAAGGCCACATTGAATTTTATTTATACAGTGATAGATAACGAAAAATAAAAATACACCAGGGTAAATATCAAGTCATATAGGACACTACACACTACCCTATTCATAATACTAACAATAAATAAATAAATAATATATTCACACACTATGCAAAGCTTCCGATGACATATGAAAACATATTTATAATGCTTACATCTCAAAAAGCTACCTATTCGCCCACTGCTCCTCAAAGACCGTCATCATCCTTATAAAAACTTTTGTGTACTGTTGATTAAACCTACGTTCACTAAAGCCGCACCTGATGGTGACGTGTAGGTACCTAAAAGGTAAAAATATAGTAACTACTACCTACTTAGGAACAAAACTTCCAGCGCACAATATTTTCGAAGAGGAGACATATGAGGGCAGTTTTAAGGTAGTAATCGATACTTAGTCCAAAGTCTGTGAGGACCTATCTACGGATATTATCAAGTTCGGTAGGTACTAGGTGTGTGGGTATTCAGAAAACACAAAACTCAAAAGTACCTGTGCACCTACTTTTTAGAATAAGGGTAAATACGGAATATTTCTGTACCTTTGCAAACTGGTAGACGCCCTGACCAGCGTCGATTATTTTCGCAGGACAAGCGGCTAGGCCCGTGGAGCTGCCATTTAGCACTTCTACAAGAAAACCTGCATTGCTTCTCCTCATCGTCACCGTCGTTACAATGTTTTATTAAATAACTTGGCACGGGACAATTTTGTGTTATAACGTGCACTTGCATTTTACAGAGTTGTAAAGGCTGAAAATATTCAAAATAATAAGGTATAAATGATTCAGTTATCTACGTCAAATAATAAGTTAGTAGGTACCTACCTAGGTACAAACTATATAATAAAAAAAAACTGTTTCCGAGCCCAACTGTCAAATGAAATATTAACGGGAAGGAACATAGAAACGTAGATAAAGATGTATAGTTCACCGTAACATAAAACACCAATCCCAAACATTAGGTATAGGTACTTATTATCTCTTGAATACCTAATCTAATTATAATCATGATAAAATTATGGTTTTGCTTAACTATCGAACCGCTTGTATGATTCACCGTAACCTCTCATAAGATATTTTCATAGCAATTGAATACAAGGGACGCAAAGTGATTGCTAAGTAGCTTATAAAAAGGACTTCAATTACGTTAGTGTGTTTGTGATAATCTAGGTCTGGTCTTAAAATACCAACGTAATACAGTTAAATGCTAGTAAGTAAGTAAATTACTTTCTTGCATGTGATTAATAAGGATGTTTTATTATGGTCCACAGATCATTGGACCCGGGCATACCTAAATAATAGTGCGTGCAGATTGCTAGTAATGTAACCTGCAAAAAAGAACACGAACCGAGCCGCAGTAGAGCGCGCTCGTGGCCTGCTCAAAGCCATACGTACTTTTGCTGTTTTAAGGATAACATAAAAAAATGCTCGATACTCAATTTGAGCGAGCACAGCTCGCGAGCACGAATTGCGCCTGTGTGAGTGAGACTTGCTCCTGTGTGAGTGACGCTCGTAGCCTGATCGATGCTATCCGTTAATTGTCGGTTTTTTAGACAACATCAAAGAGACTCGGATTGCAAATTGGATAATTACGAGAGCAACTTGAAAATGTGATTTTTTGTTAGTTAGTTGATGTCAAATGAAAGCTCTGGGTATAAAACCAATTTATCCATTAGAATCATGTAACCAGTTTACTCTTTCAGGAGATAATGTTGAATTAATTTGTATCGTGAAAATGTAAACAACCAGAACTTTTAAAGTTTTTGTTGTATCATCTGTAAGCCGTTTCTCCTTTTATACAATTCTGTGCGCCACCAACGTCGAGGCCTTCGGAGTTTTTTCATGAGTACAAAAATTAGGTTTGGCTCATGACTTCGAACGCGAATATACATTGTCTATCTAGTATCCACCATAGCATAAGGTCTTAAGAAAACTTTATTTGGCCTAGATAATGTGTTCTGAATGTTGTAAATATTTATTTATTTTTAATTTACCTAACCAGACACCCATTGACGAACTTTTTTACCAAGTTTCACATCGGTGTACTCAGTAAAAAGATTTTCAAACAAACTAAAAGTCATATGTTTTCGATTCCCGTGGGAATTTTGGGTAACTTTCCTTGTTGCAATCCTACCCCTACATCCTATCCCCTACAATCCTATACCCTAGGAATGTATGTTTATAAGCTTCAGCTCTCAATGCGTAGTTGTTATGGCTGTACGTTGTCTATCAGTCACTCAGGTGAGTTTTAAGAGTTTTAATTTAAGTAGGTATGATACTGATGAAGCTCAGATAAATTTAGAGCACGAATGTGGTCTTCGGACTCTATACCTCGTGTGATCTATTAATTTTGTGAAGTGTCGCGGAAGGAGGTAGGTATTATCAAATGCAGAGTCAGAGCATTAAAAAACCGACTTCACCATCATTTTTAAATCCTTGTCCAAACTTTGGCTTAAGTGAAATGTCATCTACGTAGACCAATTACTGATTTAACAAACATACACACGATTTGATAACCTTTTCCTTTTGGAAGTCGGTTAAAAGAACGTGTGCGGTGACGGACGGTGCTCGTGACGAAATACGGAAAAAAATCTTTCTCAGGATGCCCGTATTGAATGCTCAGTTCGTGCGCAATATACGTTCAAATACAGCGAGCGCAGGCATCGAGCGCTGAATATTACACTACTAATTCCATTACAGCAATCTGTACGCGCCATAAGATATAAGTAATTGAAAACTTACCCTATCCTCGTCATAAATACGTCCAACCACCACATGAGTGCCTTTTCCTAGTAAAGTTCCAAACTGTGGTCCATAAATGAGCTCAAAACGAATATTGCTCATAGGTGTATCTACCGAACACGCAGCAAGTTGCGGCTTCATAAACAGCACTCGATCAGATCCAGTTTTTGCCACCAATGTTCTGTCATGTGGACACTTTACACAAACAGAATCTGTAAAATAAATACTAAAATATAATATTTCTAAAATCTGACAGAAATAGACTAGGTATGCAGTCTAGGGAATGCGATACCGACTCGAGAACTTTCGATCTATTACAAGTATTAATTCCGCGAGATCCTGGAATTTTTGGGATGACTGAAAATTATGAAAACTGTTTGTTTGTGATAGAAAATCTTTACTTATTCTCCGTTATAATAAAATGGTTCATCAAAGTAAGGAGTTGAAAATGGCGGCGCTTAGCATGTTCTCTCGCTCACACACTATACTCTATACTCACTCTCGCGCGTACGGTCAGGAAAAAAATATTTTAGTTTAATAAATTGTTATATTATATTTTTCTTATGACTTATTGTTTTATTGGATATATTGTACAATGCTGATTCTCAACCAACATTGTTTTTTTTTCGCCCATGATGTCGATACCACAAATTAAATAAGCGTTTTAAACGCTGGGCGTTTGTAAGAATGTTGTGTTGCATCGTTGCATGGAATGAAGTCGTTGCTTGAAGATTTTTGCTTTCATATCATTTATTTGCGCTTGCATGTCGGAACTGCAATACTGGAGCTTGCAGTGTAACTTTTATATCTAGCTGACCCGGCAAACGTTGTTTTGCCATATACTTAAATAAAAAAAAATAGATGTTGGCCGATTCTCATAGGTACCGGATAAGCACAAAAAATTTCATCAAAATCGGTCAAGCCGTTTCGGAGGAGTATGGCAACGAAAACTGTGACACGAGAATTTTATATATTAGATTACAATCGCTGTACTATGTTTATTTGAGTAAAGGTACAAATCAATCGAGAATAAAATAAAGGTAAGTATTCAATTTTTATAACTTACGTAACTACCTTATTCAAAGGATGGCTACTGAGCAACTCGTATGCTACTGAGCTCAATAATTATACAGCCCAAAAATTATCTTAGGTAAGAACTCAATAACTTGAAGTAAATCACTGTTGCATTATGCGCGTTTTTTATACCTTTTATTTCTATTGTAAGAAGCTGTCCATATTTGACCAAAGAAACAGAAATATAAACAATATAATTAAAACTATCCAGTACATACTTAGTAAAATATTCGATAAATTACCTCTAAGCTGTTCCTTGTCTCCATTAGTCAGTCGCGAAGACCTCGGATTATTATTGATATGTTTATTTGCGTTTGTAATGTGTCCTCCAGGATATATTGAAGCCACTTCATAGTTCACATTTGTCTCCTGAAGATACGAATCAGACTGATAGAAAAGGCGGGGGTCTTCGCGCGGCTGATGAATATTTGTTGATGATTCTTTGGTTAGAGGAATTTGATTTGAATATCTTCCTGTTTTTCGAAACGTTCTTTTCGATGGAATCCGAGGGGATTTGTTTATGTATTTTGCTGGCAAATGTTCTCTAGATACAGAATGGCGGATATGGCTTTCAAACGGCATATTTTCAGCAACATTGATTTTTTGTACTCTGTAACATCAATACGTTAAAGTCAACTACATAGTTTATTGGCAATATCGCCTTTCAACTTTCAAGATTAATAATCAATATACATATAATAAAACAGTAAAAAAAAACGTGTCTGTACATTTAATATTTTTACAAAAAAAGTTATCTAGGGTTTTAAAGAAATGAAAAAAGAGTAAGAATCAGAAAAAAAAAATTGTCTGTTTGTTTGTTTGTAAGTTTGTCTGTTTGCACACGCTAATCTCTGGAACCGCTGGACGGATTTGAATGAACCTTTTTTTGATGTATAGCTGTGAAGCCCGGGCAACATATAGGGTATATTTTATTTCGGTTACTGGAACACCTGATGCAGAACCCTTAAGGGATCATCAAAACCGTAAGAAATATAGATGTGATGCCTTAACAAAAGTTGTCCAGGATGATGAGCAGATTCTGCAGACATAAAAAAATCTAGGATCTAAAAAAATTGTAATAGATTTTTAAAATTTTTAAAATTTTTAAAACTAGAATATGGTGGAGATGTTCGGCATACAGATCAGAAGTACTCATTGCTCAGTTGCGCGTAGACCGACCATGAGTCTAAGGTCGTGGGTTCGATCCTGCTCGCGTAATTTTTTTTTTATTAAGTATATTTTTTTTATTTTGTTTTCAATGAATATTTAATTGTGAACAAAATTGTCTTTGACACCACTTGATTTCAATCAAGATCCAAAGAGATATCGTAATAACTTTAAAATAACTCCGTCATAAAATAGGTAGGTATGTTCGATAAGACGCGGGCGGGCGAGCGAGTGATTCGCCGGCATGGCTGGCCACTCACGCTGTTAATTGTTCGAGATACCTACCAAACTCTGGGTGCCTATGACCATATTCCCCCAACTTTTATTATTTCACTTGGAAATAAGATTTCTCTGAATGAACCACCGAATTTTTGTAACGGTTGGGAGTCAGACTACCCACGAGTTAAATTTTATAACTTTCTATTCCAAAATATTAAAAATACTTAGTTTTTTTTCAAATCGGTGAATAAGTCCGAATTTGACCTCATTCTCACCTGATGGTAAGTATAAATGAGGTCGAATACCGAAGCCAAGCCAGTTCTATCATAAACCCGTTTGCGGCTCTAGAACTGGCTATTTATATTGCTAGACCTCTGACCTATATAATGAATTTGTCATTATCTGAAGGCGTCTTTCCGAGTCGATTAAAAAAGTCGATTGTTAAACCACCGCATAAAAAAGGTGATGAGGGTGATATAATCAATTTTCGACCAGTGACTTTTGTTCCGGTATTGTCGAAAGCATTTGAAAGAGCGGTTTATAATAAACTATATAACTTTTTCACACCACAAAATATATTAAGCGAACGTCAATTTGGTTTTAGGAAAAATAGATCAACAACTTTAGCTTGTTTTACTTTGGTCAAAGAAGTAACTGCGTCCCTAAATCGCGGAGTGTACCCAGTTTCAGTTTTTCTCGACATGTCAAAGGCATTTGATCGCGTTTCACATGAAATACTTCATAATAAATTACAAAGCTATGGCATCCGCGGAAAGGCTCTGGAATGGCTGCAAAGCTATCTTAACAATAGAGTACAATGTGTTGAAATAAGTCGTTCCAGCGGAAATAACTTGGAACACTATCAGTCTTCTTATTCTCCAAATAATCGTGGAGTCCCTCAGGGTAGCGTATTGGGACCTTTATTATTTTTAATTTTTATAAATGACCTCCCAAGTTATATAGGACATCAATGTATTTTATTTGCTGACGATACAACTATTACGATTAACTGTGACAAAAAATCTGACGCTGAGAAAGAAACGAATAAGACTTTAAATGACATAATGACTTGGTTAGATGTGAATGAATTATTAATTAATATTGAAAAAACTAAAATAATACAATTTCAAACCTATAACTCTAAAATCCCTAAATTTGACATAAAATATAATAACATCAAATTGGATATTGTTGACTCTACTAAGTTCCTTGGCGTTATAATAGATAAAAACTGCAACTGGAAATGTCATGTTAATAATGTCTGTTTAAAAATTGATAGATTTATTTTCGTTTTGAAAAAAATCCTACAAATTATATCATTTTCAGCTGCAAAACTTGCTTATCATGGTTATGTGTCTTCGTTAATCAGATACGGACTTATATTGTGGGGTAATTCGGTAGAGGCAAATAATGTATTTATAGCACAAAAGAAATGCATAAGAGCCATCTGTGGGGCACATTTCTTAGATAGTTGTAGGCCACTTTTCCAAAAATTAAAAATTTTACCACTTCCATCACTTTACATATTTGAAATCTGTTGCTTTGTTAAAAACAATAAAAGCTTGTTTGCTGATGATAATCAAATGATCGGACGTCGTGGTAAAGACAGGGATAAATTGTATGTTCCTTATCAGAAACTGAGCGTTTTTAGTAATAATGTGTATTGTATGGCCATACGCATTTACAATAAACTACCTTATAAGTACAAAGAGCTACCACAACATCAATTCAAAGCGGCATTATTTAATTTATTATTGAAAAATATGTATTATTCCATAAATGCTTATTTAATTGACAAACTCCATTGACTTTTGTTATCTTTTGCTATTTTTTGTGTTATTTGTGTTATTAATTGTTATTTTTAAAATTTGAAGACCTGTAATTGTATGTACTATATTATTTGAATTCGATTGCTCAATTGATATATATTTTTAGCTCTCCATTTGTATTTGTATTGACTTTTTTTTTTCTTTGACTTGTTTATTTTCTTAATTCAAGGTTTTGATCATTCTCTGTTATACTATTTTACAAATGTTTTATGATAATTTTAATAAGTTTTATATGTTAATGAGGTTGCCCAATATGTTTCTTCATAATCGTTTACCTTTGACTGAATTATATAATTGACAAATTTTCTAAATTTATGACTACATTTGCACGCTGACATGTCAGCAGTATGTGACCGGACATTTATTATTTGTAACAACATTTATAACGCACTTACTGGCAAATAAAGATTTTATTATTTATTATTATTTATTATTTATAAAATGTTTTCGGGACGCGTCACCGCTGGCAGTAGTGATATTTGACGGCAAATTTCAGTCAGCCGAGACAGTCAGTTTACCACCAAGCGGGGCTCACTCGGATTAGTCAATTATTCAGAGGCGGTAGGGTTATTCTAGGGGTAAATTATAACTAAATTGTCGTCAAAATCAATGAATGCTGGGTTTCAATATTTTACATGAGTAAAAGCTACTACAAACGAATGGTAGGTAGTTATAAGAATAGTAAGTAGTAATTTGACAAGACGTTGAATATTGAAACGCTTTATACGCTTCAATATTGAACGTGTATGATAGCTAAATCTACTGTTCGTAGAATAAACGAGCATACATACATATAACTTCACGCCTTTATTCGTTATAAAACCTCTATCCAATAAAACCTCTATCCCTAAAATGACTTTTAAGGTATGCCCGGGAAGAGAAGCAACTGGTACATTCTATGATTTTCTGTTGCTCCCAGTCCAGCGTGGAAGCAACGAACGAACAGTGTTTTTAATATTGTAACGTGGCATTAGTAGATTAGATAGATGTTAAAGCGTTCGGATAGCCAGAAGAAAAAAAAACTGAACTAAACTAAAAATAAACATGGGAATAAGAATTCTAAGGAAATTCTCCTGGTAAAAGTACTAGGGGCTTAAAAATAATAAATCTGAAAAATAGTTGGTATGCAGTAGAAAATTTTGCTATGTTGATAGAGCTAAATCATTAATAAAGCTTCTTGCGCGATTTAATACAGGTAGGTACAGAAGGCAGCAGGTCAAGCGTTACATTACCTGTCAAATTTCCCCAAACAATTTTAACTTAGGTAATGTCGAGGGCATAGATTTCAGATTCAAGTAAAAAAAAATGCCGATTTGTAACGCTTGATGTGCTGCCATCTGTACATACAGAGATATATTGTAAGAAAGTTAAACTTAAAATAATGGGACTCAAGGTTTTATTTATTTCGTGATCATTTCTAGCTCTTGGAAGTTAGAAACCGTAGATTTAGAAGTAGAATAAAAAGTAACGTAGATGTGTTAACTACCAAAAGAAATTACATTAAATTGGCTCAGCCATTTTACCGTGAAAAGTAGCCAATCACAACTATAGATAGATACACATTATACACTGATAATGGCTGGATGGATGGATCTTTGCTACACTTTCACGCAAAAACTGCCGAATGTATTCTTCTGAAACTTTACAGTAATATAGCTTTACTTAGAATAACAATAAGCTATAATTAATGAAGATAGGTATTGCATGAATTATGTAAAATTTAAGACACTTTGGCACCCGATTTGTTTATAACGCAAGGTGCCTAATATAGTTACCTATGTTTGTAATGTACCTAATATAGTTACCTATGTTTGTGGTTAGGAGTTATACATATTATTTGGGCGAAGATTCTTCATTTTTATTTTTGTTATTAAAAATAGTACTTAGGACCTTGGAGAAGAAAATAACCTATTCGAAATACTAATTCAATACAGACGAAGTCGCAGGCATCATCTATGTAATATACCTACCTACCTATACTTTTTCACAAAACACCTAGGTGAAACTGCGGATCACAGCTTTGTTGTAACAGTTTTTGAAGTAACTCTGTCTGTTTATCTATCAGTAACGCTTAACTACTGAATCGATTTTGACGAAATTTTGAATAAGGTAAGTTTAAACTTCAAGGAGGATATAATAATAGTATTTATCCAACTCCAACAACCAGTATCCACGCGGACGAAGTCGCGGGTCACAGCTAGTCTTAAATATAACAACTTTAAGCCGGACCAATCTATACTAATATTATAAAGAGGAAACCTTTGTATTTTTGTATTGAATAGGCTCAAAAACTACTGGACCGATTTCAAAATTTCTTTTACCATTACTTAGAGGGATTCTTCAGAATCCGTTTAAGCTACTTTTTATCCCGAAAATCTCGCGGGAATCGAAATTGCGCGGGTAAAACCGCGCGCAACAGCTAGTCACGTATATTTACAGACATTACATACATAAATACGAGTAACTTAAACTTCATAAAAAACTATAACTTAACTTCAAGCCCATATGGTGTACGCAGGAAACCAGAGGTTATCTGATATCACGTTTGACAAAGTTGGAGGTATTATACCTAATGATGGAAACAGACTATTGCAGTGACAGAGGGTCAGCCTATCGCCCAAATAAACGCAAATAATTCCTTTTACAGTGTACCCGGGAAGATAACCAACTGGTAAATATATTCTATGTTTTTCTCTGGCTCCCAGTCCAGCATGAAAGCAGTATAACATAATACATTTGACATTTTAAGTCGATTTTTCGATGCCTTTATAATTTTTTTTTTGTGAAAATGTACCTTGTTACTTTAAGTAAAACTCTTTTTTGTGGGTCTCAAGTATCTACCTAAAATCTTCACACAAAAAGTCTATTCAAATAGTGATGTGTAACTTAGCAGGTACTCCAGTATAACTATGACGCACTTAGGTATTATTTTGGTCTCTTCAATTCCGCCTCTGTTTATGTTTATAGATTCCAGGTGTCGATGTTGTTGAAAGATTAAGCAAATATTTGGCTAACAAAACATAAATTAGGTTTTCAAACTACGAATAGGAACGTTGCAATATACCATGCCATGTGCTGTTTGACTTAATTCGTCCTCAGTGCACACGTGCGTCAACACAACATATTTAGCGGAACATGAAAAGGAAGGTCAGACTTTTATTTTACATTGCAGGTTGATTTTTATATAATAAATAATCAGCTTCTTCTCGCGCTATACGCTATACTATGCGCTGTGGGCAACGAAGATCGCCATGTCGAATATCCCTAGATTATGCTGTTAAGATCTTTGATATATGTTCAAACTATATCGACAACCGCCAGGCCGCGTGAGGCCCTAGCATGCCAACCTTTTTCTTAGAAGAGGTAACGGACAACTTGTTCTCAAAAAAGCCTTTTATCATGAAACATCCTATAAAGCTTTTTCAAAACTTACGCTACATATATTAATATAGTTTAAGTGCAATACAATCCGGTTAAAACGTCTATAATTTTTAATTGGTATGAATCGTTTTAATTGTTTCGGTAAAATTGCATTAAGTATAAAAGAATGAGGTTAACCAAGTGCCCTCGCTGGTGCTATTTTAAGCCGATAATCAAAATAGAATGTTTATTACCTGTTTATATCTATACTGGCGTCTGCATATAACGTATCTGTAATGAAAATGAAAAGGATTTTGAAAAAAGAATGCCAGTTATGCGATCACTGCGCCCTTGAGTCTTATTAAAATTTTAAATTTTAGATTTAGAACACCAAACATAGTCGGTAATTCATAACCGGATCTAGATAAGACGTTGCCTGAACTCATCAACGCCTGACAGGTAACATTTGGCGACAGATTTATACGTTGTGAAATCTAGTGGATTTACCATCAAGCGAGTTTCGTCTTTTCATCGGGGAATTCCATTTTTGAATGGGTCGATTCGAACTAATGTCCAAAAATTAGTTTTAAAAAAAATATTGTCCGGGGCTTGGAATTTTTTCCTTTATTTTTACATCCATGGAAGAATGCGATGAAATCCCTTAAAAACGTATTATGCATGGTTCAAAAGCGTAAATCTTGTACCTCTAGGAACTTATTAATTTATATACAGGCGTACATACATAACTTCACGCCTGTATCCCTTATGGGGTAGGCACATCACCAGAGGCTAACCATCTTATGTCACGTTTGACAAATTTGGAGGTATTATAATGATGGAGAGAGACTATTGCAGTGACAAGGGGTGAGCTAAAAACAAAAACGCCAATAAAACCTCTTTCCCTTAACTGACTTTTACAGGATGCCCAAGAAGAGAAGCAGCGGGAACATTCTATGTTTTTCTTTCCCTCCCAGTCCAGAATGGTAGATTTTTTACCCGACTACGGCGAAGCAAAAAGGAGGGTTATGATTTTGACGAGTATGTATGTACGTGGGTATCGATGTTCATCTGTTCCCTCAGAACTTCCAAACTGCTAATCATAATTGGACAAATGAGGTGTGGTTGGAAGCCTCTTCACTGTCCGCTGGTTATAGGCTACATCAAGGGGCTACATAAAGTTATGTTAACATACCAGTAACACTTACACCATTATTATGTACCTACATGCATTTATTGTATATACAGTTTACAGTTATGCTAATTTCAACAATTTATTTAGTTATTTATATTTATTTATGCTTTATTGTATTTATAATATGCATGGAGTTAATTTTTAACAATACAAAGTTATAGTGAGTTAGTTCTTTATATTTTTATTTCCTTATTATTACCTACATCTTTTGTACTTATATTTATGTACTTGAGTGTATATTTATGTGTTTAATTATGAAGCAAGCATAATATAATTATATTTAATACTAGCTTTATCCCGCAACTTCGTATGCGCTTAACTACCCTTCTCTTGAAAATTTCAGAAACTATACAACCAGACACCCACTGCAAAGAACCTTTAAACCAAGTATCAAACCCATGCGCTCAAGGAATAAGTTTTTTTCACACAAACTAAAAATCATATATTTCCCGTGCCCGTGGGAATTTTTTTTCGTAACACAACCAGTCACTCTTTGAAGAACCTTCATGCCAAGTATCTCATCCTTACACTGAAGGAATAAGATTTTTCATACAAACTAAAAAGTCCAAAACCTTCCCGTGGGAATTTCGGGAATTCCTTCGATAATACAAATAGACACTTATTGAGGAACCTTTATATCAAATATCACATCCGTGCACTCAAGGGATGGGATTTTTTCATACAAACTAAAACATCATATATTTCCCGTTCCCGTGGGAATTTCGGGAATTCCTTTCATAACACAACCAGACACATATTAAAAAACCTTTACACAAAGTTTCACATCGGTGCAATCTAGGAATAAGATTTTCATACAAACTAAAAAGTCTTATATTTCTGGATCCAGTGGGAATTTCGGGAATATTTTTCGTAACCAGTCACTCTTTAAAGAACCTTCATGCCAAGTATCACATCCGTACACTCAAGGAATAAGATTTTTCATACAAACTAAAAAGTCCAACCCCTTCCCGTGGGAATTTCGGGAATTCCTTCCATAATACAAACAGACACTTATTGAGGAACCTTTATATCAAGTATCACATCCGTGCACTCAAGGGATGGGATTTTTCATACAAATTAAAACATCAAATATTTCCCGTTCCCGTGGGAATTTTGGGAATTACTTTCATAACACAACCAGACACATATTGAAAAACCTTTACACCAAGTTTCACATCGGTGCACTCAAGGAATAAGATTTTTCATACAAAATAAAAAGTCCTATATTTGCCGTTCCCGTGGGAATTTCGGGAATTCCTTCCTTAGTGCACCCCTACATCCCCTAAAGAATGTATATTCCAAATTTCAGCTCTCTACGCCCAGTAGTTACGGCTGTACGTTGTCTGTCAGTCACTCAGTCACTCAGTACCTCAGTACCTCAGTCACTCAGTCAGTAACGGAACAGTTTTATATATATATTGATTGATTGATTTAAGCTGTGAGTGACATGCTGCGTACGCGAGCACACGCATCACGAGGGTACATCTGAAAACCAGCGCTGCGGCTTCTGCTGCAGCATTATGCTGAGATGTGTCCTTTTTAACATACTCACTGCAGTACAAGGCAACTTTATTATTTCTCATTGTGTTTTTAATATTCTAATTTTTCTTTTGTTTACTGATTTTTGTGACTGTTGCTATTTTTAATTATGTTGGTTTGTGTTGTTATTTTCTTAATTTTTCAATTTTTTTTTTTTTTACATAACTTCACGCCTGTATCCCCTATGGGGTAGACAGAACACCAGAGGTAATAAAACCATCTGATGTCACGTTTGACAAATTTGGAGGCATTATAATAGTGGAGAGAGACTATTGCAGTGACAGGGGGTCAGCCTATCGCCCACAAAAAAGCCTCCCATAACACCTCGGCCCCTTAACTGACTTTTACAGTATGCCCGGGAAGAGAAGCAGCTGGCACATTCTATGTTTTTCTTTCGCTCCCAGTCCAGCATAGAATTTTATTTTATATAGCATTTTTGAACTTGATTTTGTTGATTTTTATGTGTTGTCTTGTTTGTTTGTTTGTATGTTAATAAATGTTTGAATTTGAATTTGAAATTGACTACAGCACCTTCTAAGGGACTTAAAGTGAAGAACTAAAAAAAAATTTTTTCTTTTCGGTTTTGTGTGGGGTATCAAATGAAAGAACCGTACAGCTCAAATATGTAAAACTTATTATTCCGAAATAAGTGAAATAATAATTATAGTAAAGAATAAAAAAAAAATCTTGACGGTTTCGTGTGGGATATAAAATAAAAGAACTTCGTTAGCACATTTCAAATATGTAAACACTATTAAGTACTCCAAAATGTGTGAAAAAACGACTACTTAAAACACGCTCTAAAAAGGTAGAAACAAGTAATAGTCTCCGCTGAAATATTTATGTATTACGTCATATTGATAGAGATATTTTTAAAGGATAGCCGTGGTCGTACAGTGTGACTGGTGACAAATTTTAGATACTGAAGGAGAGCACTCTGAACTCGAATCTGATCAGAATTATGTAATAAAAGTCGGTATTTAATTTTTCACCAGAAATCCCTAAGAATAAATAAAGAGAATTTACTACACTTTTCCCGACGCGCTGCTTCAGTCAACACGCACTTAGCAGTGTTCCCGCCACACGCACACTACCACCCGCTAAGTATCTATTGCATTACGATTATGAAACCATGAGTTGCTTAATGAATTTTCTAACTTTCGGTTAAGTTTACTCATTAAATAATTAATATTTATTTTATTTTTTCTCTTCATATGTGATATCAAACTATCACGTCCTGGAATTTTGGAAATGACCCATCCTGTATAAAGGGTGGTCGATGGGTCCTTTTCAACGCGCTTATTTAGAGACGGTAGGTCCATTCTTAGTCAACTCTACGTAGCCATGATGCATACAGCTTGCGCTAGTTTCTCCTGAATCGTCTGGTCTAACGTAAACCTCATCCTTATGTTACATCAGGTGAGATTGCAAAACACAGCAAAAAGATCAGCCAAGTATCGAGCTCACGCATAAACTTTCGATATATATTTATATTGTAAGTTCTCAGTTCTTGCCAAATTTCATGATTCTATGGCCACAGGAAGTACCTTGCTTTTTTTGATTACACTGCGAGCTTACCTAGAGTTTTATCCGCGCGGGAATATAAACATAAAAAGTATCCTACGTGAAAGATTAACAAACATTCATACATACAAACTTTCGCCTTCATAATATTAGTAGGATAAACGACCGTAGGTTTTTCTTGTGTTGATTTGGATGTTTTATTTGTGCCTTGCCTCAAAGGTTTGCAAGGTTCGCACGTTGCGTATTTGGAGGTGTATCTATTGCGCAGAATGTTACATTACTAGTTCGATTACAGCAATCTGTACGCACCATAAGGAGCATAATCGCCAAGCATAATTGTACCTTTTTAGCTATTATAAGCTGCAAATTGGTATTTTTCAGGTTGTAATAATAGCGGTTTCTTTCAACCTTATTGCATTTTGAATGTTAGATTGCAAGGGAATTAGGTCCCAAATTAAATATCGTAATTGTTTCTATCCATTTCCAGCTATTAACTAGGATCTTTGTAACTACATGTTAAGTTTGGCAGACAGTATTGAAAATGAAATGAGAAACGCTCTGTTGATTTTCCCCCATATGGAAGAGACGTAGATATACTAAAAATATAATTGTTTTTCCTAAATCTAAGACTTATTCTTTATAAATTTTCTATAGATCTGTAACGTAAATGATTAAAATCTCCAGGATGTTATAAGGGTGGCTGTTGCATGGTGATCAACTTATTCATTGAAAAATTGCGTTAGATTATTAAAGTTTATGATAAGTGTGCATATATTATGTTAATTGATATTGATTATTAAATAACCACTTAGTTAGTGTGAGGTGTTAATGTATCAACTTATCTGCATCTAAATGGTAACAGGGGTAATGCAATATTTACTTATTTATGTGTGTGATAAAATAAGAAATAAAATGCATTATTTGTATAGTTAATGTTCGTAGTTAATAACCATATTTATGTCTGTCCGTTTTAGTTTTCTCTCTGGAGATTACATTTGTATCTTGATACTTAAAACATAATGTAAATCTGAAGTATGTGTTCTTTTAGCATGTGTCTCGAGGGGCCAGAGTCTTTGATTTAACCTTTAATGTCGCGGGTGGGGTCTGAGCAGGCCCCACGCGTTGTTTTTTCAAACTGACAAGCTGAGATTGTGCGTTTTCGGCTTATCACAGTGAACCGCAGAAGCTCTCGATGGCTGGAGTTACGCTTCCGCTAAGGTAAATAGGTCTTTTACCTTCGTGGGGATACCTGTGGACCCCGCCCGTGATGTTACATAGTATTTTTTTCACATAATACATTCTTTACTTTGTTTTCTATTCAGAATGTATGTCATCTAATTACAGTATTTGCACCAGCTATCAGAAAATATCACTGCACAAATCTTGCAAGATTTAATTGATTTCTAGTGAATCCGGACTAGAACAAATAGTCCAGTCAATAAATGACCCAAAATGAGGTGTAGAGTGCGTGAGCAGGTAACTAAGCGATTCCTTCAGAAACTTGTTCAGGGGGCTTAGGTTGTTAACATACCAAAAGTCCCGACTCCTAGGTGATGAGCGGGGGCAGGAGGGGGGGGTAAAGGTACGAATTTTGGGTTTTTCGCTTATATCTCGAAAACGGTGCATCGGAGAGAAATATTTTCAATTAATAAAATGAAGTTCCTAAAATTATCTAAAACTTTTATATCATATGTTTTTTTCTAATTCCTAACCGTTTTCGAGCTTTACCCTCGGAAAAAGTTGAAATTTACAAAAAAAAACAATTTACGTCAAAATATTCATAAACATTGCATCATATTGTCTAAACCTATTCATTAACGAAAAGTATGAATAGGAAAGAAATTGTAGATTTTTAAATTCCCTTTAAGAATATATATATACATGTGCTGATTAATGTCCAACCCGCCTAAAGTTACAGCTATTTTAAAACTTGTATAGCATTTTAAGTTATCGCGCAAGGATCGGGCATAGCCAATATCTTCTGTCAGCTCATCGATAAAAGTTCACGATGAAAGGGTAGTAGTTGACCCAACATTGCTCTTTCAGCGGATATGTATAAGCAAACGATCAGATGAGGATTTGATGACATATTTTGAGTATGAGTTGGTCCCATTTCCCTTGGCACTGTTCAACGAAAGTGGCATGAGAAAGACAAACAAATCAGTGCTGTACAACTTATTTGAGCCAACCAAGAAAGATATTCTTCTGCCTCAAATGAACATTGTAGTCGATGGAGGATTTCTACTCCACAGAGTTATTTGGCCAAAAGATGTATCGGTTGTGACTATTTGTAATAGTTATATCACCTACGTCGACCACCATTATCTTGGGACTACTCGCACTGTGGTGTTTGATGGGTACGCAAACACAGCCAATAGCACTAAATCACAAGAACAAATGCGTCGTTACAGACTAAAAAGGTCAGCCGACATCAATTTGACATGGGACACACAAATACCTGTTAAACTTTTTATCAAATCCTACCAACAAAACTAACTTCATCTCCTTACTGGAGATAAAGCTGCAGAAGAAAGGGATACATACTCTTCAGGCTACCGATGACGCTGACATCCTAATCGTGAAGACTGCTGTTGAACAATCCACTCACAACTCTGTGGCTGTCGTTGGTGAGGATGTAGACCTTGCTGTCCTGTTGATTGCTTCCACTCCTGCGACCAGAGGTTCTTCTGAAAACTATATTTTGCCGCTGCACCAAGGATTGTGTAATTGGAAAATGTGGCTGCCTGAACAGTGTAACTGTTGACGATGAGGACGATGAAGACGATGTAGAGCCCATTCAGCAAGAGCAACGCGCTACTGAGGAAGAAAATGCCATGGAAGAACAATCATTGCCTGGGCCCTCAAGTTCAAAGAGGATGAAAATTTGATTACTTTTAAAGTCGAGAGTAAAACATTAGGAATATATTGAGAACAATGGGGTTTACAATTATTATTGTATTGGTGTAACGAAACTATCTGTAGAATAAAGTGTGAAAGTCATCATCATTATTTTTTCTACTTTATTTAATAACTTGCTTGTAAGTGGCCATATATTATGTTATTAGATGAACGAACAAAGGTTGTGGGTCAAGAATATGATATACAAACTAATTTTCTGAAAATTGCAAAATGCTATACAAGTTTTAAAATAGCTGTAACTTTAGGCGGGTTGGCATTAATCAGCATATGTATATATATTCTAAAAGGGAATTTAAAAATCTACAACTTCTTGCCTATTCATACTTTTCGTTTATGAATGGGTTTAGACAATATGATGCAATGTTTATGAATATTTTGACGTAAATTGTTTTTTTTTTGTAAATTTCAACTTTTTCCGAGGGTATAGCTCGTAAACGGTTAGGAATTAGAAAAAAACATATGATATAAAAGTTTTAGATAATTTTAAGAACTTAATTTTATTAATTGAAAATATTTCCCTCCAATGCACCGTTTTCGAGATATAAGCGAAAAACCCAAAATTCGTACCTTTACCCCCCCCTCCTTCCCCCCGCTCATCACCTAGGAGTCGGGACTTTTGGTATGTTAACAACCTAAGCCCCCTGAACAAGTTTCTGAAGGAATCGCTTAGTTACCTGCTCACGCACGCTACACCTCATTCCTTGACTGGACTAAAAGGTATTAGAGCAAAAATGTGCAAATTATTCTATAAGGAGCAGCTAAATCTGGTCTTAGTGCCCCAAAAATGAAGCGAATTGGCTATAATTGTCCTAGATCTAAGCACAAGAAGAGTACTCTTTCTCTGCAAATGTTGCTATAACAATCTGCATACTTCATTCACTAGCAATCACTTACCTATTGTTTGGTAAGTCAACCAAAATACCAATTAGCGAGCACAATACATATATTGAGGAATTGTCATTTTTATGGTTTTTGGTGTTGTTTTTATTATTCTTTAAAATAACGTGTGTTTAATTCATATTCTTTTGGAAATTTATAATTTTGTACAAGTTTATTGGTAAGAAGTTGACTTTTTTGTTAAATTTTAGTACATTAGTTATAAAAGTAGTTATAAAAAACTACGTAGGTACAAGATTTTATTTGTTTAAAAGTTGGAAGAATGATTAAATTATGAAAAATAAAAACTTATATTCAGTAATTATATGTTTTTTCTTAATCTCTGAATAAAACAAATTGAAAAAATCAATCAACTTTATACAAAAGTAATTTATATATTAGAGTACTTTTGGACCCCGTCCGTGACTGAGCGTTGCCATAAAAACACGTGTACCTAAAGGTTAACACGACTTACGTAATTAGGTATACGCTTAATAATTATGAACGAAAGCGTGACGCAGTTGAAATCATTTCAAGTGATTCTCGATCGCGTCGGGAGTAAGGCTCCAGGTTATACATAAATACAACGTTTTTTTTAAGGATTAGGGTAGGTTTTTTTATGTAAGTAGGTATAGGGAAATATTCAATAATGTTTGATACGATTTTAAGAAACTATTGGAATTTAATAAATTTGATTTTCTTCAACTCATGCAGTTTGGTGTAGAACCGTTTAAATTACAGTTGTATTTTTACAGATTATCGGTAACTAAGTTTGACCGTATCTCTTAATGGTACCTAAGTGATGATTAGGTCCACCAAGAGAAGGCCACTCGGATTAATTGTCTTTTATGACATCCCTGAGGCGGCAGAGATTTCTAAGTGCACCCTACGTAGCCGAAGTCAATATGATGCGCCTGTTTATTATATCACAGACAGTTATTTCGTAGGTATTATCTTCATGTCTCATTTTCTATCTTACTGCAGAACTACGGTAGGTTTCTCTGGATGACGAAAAGTATTTATTTGGACCTACTTAATTGCTTCCATGCTGGACTGGGATGATTTTTTGGGGGACCATTTTTCTAACCTAAGAAAACATAATATTAAATATTTAATTAAATTGTATGCATGTATGATTTTTTTATTTGATGAATTTTAATTGAATTATATAGTTATTAATTGTTTACACACTGATATTGCATGCTGTAAGACAGTAAAATATGAGCTCAATAACGAATATTTACCACCAAATGTATATACCACCATATTTGAAGCAATAAATTGATTTTGATTTTGAAAGAAAAACATAGAATGTATCAGCTGCTTTTCTTCCCGGGCATACTGTAAAAGTCAGTTAAGGGACAGAGGTTTTATTGGCATTTTTGTGGACGATAGGCTGATCCCCTGTCACTGCAATAGCCTCTCTCCATCATAATACCTCATTTGTCAAACGTGACATCAGATGGTCTTATAACCTCTGGTGTTCTGCCTACCTCGTAAGGTATACAGGCGTGACGTTATGTATGTATCAACTTAATTGAAATAAATTAAAATCAATTACCTAAAGTTCAGGTTATTTGTTTTTTTGGTTACTAAACTCGCGTTTGACCTCCATCTCACCTGATGATAAGTGCAGATGAGGTCGAAGATGACATCACACAGGTTTAGGAAAAACTGGCTCTTCGTAAAACTTTGCCGTTGGTCCTGTACCTACACATCGTGAAGCAAGAATTTAAAAACATCACAAAATGATGTGAAAATGAAATTAACACATTAACACACGCATAGATGCATTCATATTATTATATACACGTAATTTAATAAAGAAATATAAATCTACTCACCAATGAAATAAAATAAAAAAATCGCATTGGCTAAAAACATTTTGAAAAATTAATTTTAGCCCTTTGTTTCACACTTTAAATTAACTTTTTCAAATCTCTCGAAACAAATTTACGGGAAGATCTGTAAGATATAGATCTTCATAGCTGCGCACGAGTCGGTGCGCGCGTTCACGAAATATGCACAAAAATACGGAAGCTTTCTGCGCAGATCCCATGTGGGAGTACACTTGTTACAAGGTGCCAGATCGCTATTCATATGATAATACTACTATGTATTTATGTTAATAGAGTTATTTATATGATATGACTCGATTTGATGATTGTACCAGTCTTTTAGATAAATAAATTATACTCTGAGTAGGTACTTGTGGAGATTAAGAACGAGGATACTAATAGGTACTTACATTTTGAAAAGCTTGCTCAATTAGGAGTCGAATTTTACAAATCAGATATTTTTAGCAGCATAGTGATATAGACTTATTTTGTTTGTTACGGCGATATTGTATCTACTATTTTTTTTAAATTAAGGATCGAGTTACAGTTATTTTTTTTAATTGATAAAATATTAATATAGTTATATTCAAGTATCTGCCCTGATAGAAATAAGTTTACCATTATGAGCCTATTCAGCCAAATGCATCTATTATTTACCTATCTGCTTATGGACTAGATAAGACGAGAACAAAATAGAATATTGCCTGGACGAAATCTCTTTTGGTGACGAGGCCGCACTGTGGTATTTTTTAAAATGTGCTAGGTCCGAACAAGTGAAAACAAAGCCCAACATGTGTTGGATCATATTCAGTGTCTTTTAAAAAGGAATAAGTGATCCTAAAAACAGGAGTAGTTCCATCATCTTACTATCATTAATGTGAAAGTTTTAATGGATAGATGGATGTATGGCTGAATATTCCTCAACCACGGTAGAACGGCTCTACGGATTTGGATCAAATTTGGCATAGTGATAGTGTACAGTCTATCTACAATAAATGGTACTTAATAGTGGCAACTAAGGAAAAAGAGTAAGATATTATTATTGCATACAAATACATTGATGAAGAACAAATACAAATAAGTCGGTTTTAGGGCGTGGATCCATGTCTACGGAACGGCACCGGCCACCGCGTAACGGCACGGCATTGTTACCGGTAGATGGAGCGGCTCTGAACCACGCCACGGCGTCGTGCACGAATTGCTGCGTGGGCACGAGGGTTCAGTAGTATTGCTTCAGTGTACAAGGTGCTACCTTGGTTAGCAATTCTAAAAAACTTGTGTATATCATATTCTAAAATATTCGTAAATATTATCGCCATTATTGTCAACGCTTTAAGTTTGCTTTAAAAATTATCTCTGTCATTGTTTATTGGGGTCCAAAGATTTAAATCTTTGTTGGGGTCTCTCAATAAGGACGGGTCGATTTCAAAATGGAATAAAACAGGCAGTGTATGAGGTTAACGATTTTTTTCTGTTATTTGAAAGATTGGTTCATGCCATTTTGTTTTGAATATGACATCATTCAACTGTTCGCCGCGTCTTCGAATAGTGGCACAAATCTGGGAGGTTCAATTTTAAACAGACGGACAATAATCAACAGGCAGATCCATTTTGATCCAATTTTTTAAACCTAAATTGAACCATGTGGATATGATATTTTCTTGTAGGGGTTTTTAAAGTTTCCAATGACCAATTGAAGGGTGGATCCCACTATTTCCATGGAAATACAAAATGTAAATAATGGGACTTATTTTTTTAATGAATTATATCCCATTATTTCCATTGCGATAAAAAAAACGCTTTCCACTTTACTTATAGTTAGGTACCCAATGAAATAAAATAACATTCAAATATATACTAATGAACTTTTTTGTGTTCATTTTTAATATTTTGTTTTTCTTTTTGGAAAAGAAAATGTAGGTATTACTTGTAATTATAATTTAAACAAAAGTGCCATTTTCGTTAAAAAATGACCAATTGATATTGTGCCATTAATCAACTTTAATTGTTCTTCAAGTATCATCATGTCTTTTTTCGTTTGGAGAATTTCACGTTGTTTTGAGTATTCTTCATTCATTACGGTATCTTCGTATAAAATATGGAGTAACTGTACTATGTTACCATTCACAGGAACAAGCCTATTTAATTTCCGATTCCATGCCTCTACCGTGTTGTTTGTACGATGGCGTTCTCCGAAAACGCACCAAATGACCAATAAGCCGCAATAAACTGATACCCTGAAAGTCGAAATAACCTAGGCCAGGGAAGGCGAACCTTTATGCATCAACGTGCCATTTTTTCTAAAGAATGTTTAACGGGGTCATTGACGTGCCATCAAATAATTTTGACGATCTGATTATTTGGAAAATAATAATAATAATAAATACTATCATAACTCTAAGATAATAAAAGAATAGTAATACTATCATAACTCTTTATTAAATAAAGAAAAAAGGTACATTTTGTAATGTTTTTATTACACGCATAAATTAAATTACTGTAAAATTAGTGTGACTTCTGTTGCTGCAGGTTAGATGACAAATAATTTATGTTAGGGTTGTAAGATGTTACTTTTAGCAAAATGCATGCTGAACTGGATTCATCTGTCAAACGGTTTCTAACCGTGTTTTTAATGTTATTCATCTCTGAAAATAATGACTCGCAGGCATAGGTAGATGAAAACATTGTTAAAATAGCATGAGCCAGCTACTTCAAACAGTTAAATGTGTCTGGTAACGCATTCCATGTTTCCAGAATTTTGTCATTAGCATTTTTGCTTAAATTACTTGTCAATCTTTCAGTTTCAATTAATTCCAACTCTTTTCTTTTTTCAATAAATTTTTGAATCCATATTGAACTAGATTGGAAATCAATCAGCTGCATTTCAAATTCGTCAATTTCCAACCAATCGAATTGAGAGAAGTTCAGTTTATGAAATGATGTCACATCTGGGTACATAATAAACTTGAGTGTTTCCGACAATTCTTTGAACTGAGAAAATCTCCCTGAAAATTCGTTGATTAAAGAATCAATCGCAGAAATAAATTCTTCAGTAATTTTTTCTTTGTCTGCTGTCTCGTGAATATCAAAATCATTTATATATTTTTTCAAGTTTGGAATATACTTGTAATTTCTTGTGATAATATCGTTCCTGAAAACTTGCAGCTTAGCCTCAAAAGCGCGAATGAGATCTGTCATGACAATAATTGTTTTGTTTGTCCCTTGAAGCTTTACGTTTAATGTATTTAAATGTTGGCATATGTCTGTAAAAAACATCAATTTTGAAAGCCACATAACGTCCAACAACTGTGGGTATTGTTCAATTTTTCCCTCATTTTGCAAAAACAGTCTGATTTCTTCCAAGCAATCAACAAATCTTTCAAGTACATTCCCGCGACTCAACCAGCGAACATTATTATACATCAGTAAGCCATTATACACTGACTTCATCCAACAAAGCATCGAACTTTCGCTTGTTTAAAGCCTGTGACGAGATGAGGTTGACTATTTTTGTTACTACCGCCATTATATTATCAAGGGATATTAAGCCATTTTTAGCACACAACGCTTGTTGGTGAATGATGCAGTGGAATTCAAGAATCGAATGTCCTCCGTCTGTTTGAAATAAAGTAATGAAACCATTTTTTTTTCCCACCATACTTGGAGCACCATCAGTTGTTACGGAAACAATTTTTTTTATATCAATTTCTTTTTCAGCAAGCGAATTTTTAACTGCCGTACTAATATCTGTTCCCTTTGTAGTTGTTAGCAACGATTTCAATGACGTTTCCTACGCAATACCGAGCAAAAACAGCTAAACGTGCAGATTTAGTGACGTCAGTGCTTTCGTCAAGACATAGCGATATAACAGTAGCATCGTTAATGTAAATTTTTTGTTGATCTGTTATATTTTCGGCCAGTTTTAAGATTCTTTCTTTTATTGTGTTTCTTGATAGAGGAGTATCTTTGATGCGCTGAATTATCTTATCTTTATTATCGAAATCATCAAAAAGAGAGGGCGCGCATGCTAAGCCATCACTCAGTCCTAGGCCATCACTCAGTTTCAGTAGAATTAATGCAGTGTCATTGAAAATTTTACTTCCTGGATCCGTTCGGATGTGTCGACGCTTTAGTTTTAAAAATAGGTATTTTTTCATAATTTAGCTTGCTACATCTAGTCACAGCTTCCTAGGTTAGAAGCTGGTTTTTGCAAAATTGGCACTTTGCCGATTAGTTATGTCATTGATAATAAAAGGCAATTTGGTAACTGATGTGTTAAGAGGCTAATTTAATTTGATAATTTACTAGCTGTTTCTCGCGGTTTTACCCGCGGAAATACCAAGATAAAAAGGAGTTCGTCCACCAGGATCCCCCAGCCTGATCCCCCAGGGGATCCCAGTGAACTTGTCTGTTCATCAGGATCCCCTTCAAAAAAATAAGCATAAAAAGATGTTGTCGCACTGAGTCCAATTATGCTTTTAAAAATTGAAAGTAACTTTTTTGACATGTGCTATTCCAGACAGTACACTACTACTACGACAAATTTCCTCCAAATCCGTGGAGCTGCTCTGCGGTGATTGAGTAACAAACACCCACACATCCATTCATCCAGACATCCATCCATCCAATTTATCTTATTTATAACTAGCTGCTGCCCGCGACTTCGTCTGCGTGAACGCTATGCAGCACCAAACGATTATAACACTGCTAGCGTGATAATATGTAGCCTATATGTTGACCCGACTTCTTAACTATCTTCATGCCAAATTTGAAGTAAATCCATGCAGTACTTTTTGAGTTTATCCCGGAAAGACAAACAGACAAACAGACAAAAATTCTAAAAACTATATTTTTTGTTTCTGTTTCGATTGTAGATCATACCCCAAGTATTCTTTAAAAAAAATATTCAATGTACAGTTTTGACTTTCCTACCATTTTATTATATGTATAAATAAAAAATGTACTTTACATCTTACTTTTTCCTATTAGTAAAAAGTAAGATGCTATTTTTTTATTCGTAAAGTCCTATAATTGGGTTTCTGTTTTATAAATTGTAACATGCTGTTGAAATTCCAATCAAATAAACAAAAAAATAAAACAACTGTTTAAAAAACCGAACAAAATCAAATCATTTGCCTTTTTATTCCACATCACAAAACGACGCACTATAACAACAAAGCACGTGACACGTATCACATTAGACCACAATCGAGAAGATTCCTCAAAGGGACTAGTGCTTCATTTCACACGTGCTTGTTGCAAGTTTGGTAGCAGCAGGGATGGTATGGCGGGTTGGGGCAGGTGAAGCACTGGCACGGAGGCACGCGGGGAGGGCACTCGCCAGGGTACCAGACAGTTCGAGCGTACCGACCACTAGGCCGAGTCGCAGCGCCGTGGTTGAAACAGTGCGCTTTGCAGGGCAGGTCGTAGCAGCAGGGCCTGAAATGGATGGTAGATGGTTTATCATAAATTGAAAATATTTTCCCACACTGTCCGGCAGAAGGCCTAGCTTAAAACCTCCAGGTGTACCTCTTCCGTCATAGATGGAGCTCACGGTACTAAGATTGGCAATACCCAATACACTAAGCCGAGCACCCCTCACGCAGGAAATGGTCCAGTATACGAAACCATTTCCCCCGCACATAGCTCTGATAGCCGCAGCAGGTTCCCTTACCTTCTTTACCAATTTAGCTTCCTGAGACAAGCACTACTAACGGATCGAACTTACACTGTGTATAAATTGAGCAGCCCAGTGTGTATGAAGTTTTCTGGTCCGAATTACCTTTGAGATAATTAAACGCCTAGAAACCGGTCGGTAACGTGGACAGGTTCACTTTAGAAAGCTGGTGTTAGGGTGAAAGCGTTTCTTTCAGACTAAAATATTGATTTTCCGCTATAGCTCTTAGAATTGTATCTGGTCTTACTTTTCTCTAGGAGCATTAGAAGGACCCCAGCAACCCGACGAAACTTCTCGTTGGAACGGTTGTGGGCGTGGCTGTCCACACCTAGGTCTCTTGTAGTACACACTCCACTCCCCTCGTACACAGCCGTAGCGTGGACATGGTCGGAAATCTTCGTAGCCTACAGGTATAACGGACATGGTTACAACTGATAGTCTAAAAGAAGATTACTAGTAGAAGAAATACTTGTGAAAAGTGGGTTTTCAAGATTTTATACTTTTTAAATTGTTGTTTTACTATTTTTAGGGGTTTATTTAATGTTTTAAGATTGGTATTAATATTTTTGGGAGTTATCTATTAATATAATATTTTTATTATATTTATAAATTAAAATACACTTTTTAATTTTCTGTCATAATTTGTCAATTGATGTTTTTTATTTCTTGGAAAATAGCAAGAAGAAATTGTTCCCTGCCAGTATTGTTAGGTTTTTAAAGAAAGGACAGAAAATACTTTTGTATTTCATGTTTTTGAATACAGTCTGGCTAACGAAAGTAGACAATGGGGGTTTTTGCAAACTTTTTATATGGCAACTTATTCTGGTGTCACTGTTGTTAATCGAACGGTCGTTGGTGGTTTTGGTTAATGAGATTTAGGAATTAAAAAAAAAAAAGTTTGATAGTTTCATACGTTTCATAACGAACAAGACGTAGGAAACAGCGATACCTACCAGTGATTCTGGTAGGTATCGCTGTTTTTTCATTCCATATAGAATTGCTGGATTCAGATTGTCAGATTGTCATGAAGTAATAAACGAGTGCTTTACTAATTATATCTATAATATTGAGAATAACTTGGCCTATAATATTAAATCTTTCTGGAAGTACACCAAAAGTAAGCGTGCTGCAAATAACTTACCATCTGTCATGAATTACGGGGATAAAGTGGCACGTAACGGAACTGAAATCGCTAATCTATTTGCTGAACATTTTAGATCGGTATATGGATCAGTAAATGTAGCAAGTCAATACACTCCCGATTTCACAAAAATACATTCCAAACTTTCTCACTTTGCTGTAGACGAGTCCGAAGTGTACATACGTCTCAGGAACTTGGATATAAACAAAAGTGCTGGTCCGGACAATATTTCTCCTCTTTTTGTTAACCTCTGTGCGTCAGCTTTGGTCAAGCCTCTGACAATTATTTTCAACAAGTCATTGGTAGATGGTGAATTTCCGGAACAATGGAAACTAGCGCGAATTGTTCCAATACATAAGTCTGGAAATAAATCAGATATCACGAATTTTCGGCCTGTAAGTATTTTGAGTTGTTTTTCAAAGATGCTTGAGAGTATTGTGTATGACCGTTTGTACAATCATGTGGAACCAATATTAAGTCAACATCAACATGGTTTTACAAAAAAGCATTCGACGGCAACAAATCTGCTATATTACACAAATTACTTATGCGAATCCTTTAATTCTGGTGTACAGGTTGATGCTATTTATAGTGACCTCTCAAAAGCGTTCGATCTTGTAAATCACATGATATTGGTTATCAAGTTAGAGTACATGGGTGTTCACGGTTCCTTGCTGAGATGGCTAAAATCATATCTATTTAATCGCTCAATGCTTGTAGCTGTATATGGTTATGAATCATTTATTTATACTGCCACCTCTGGCATTCCCCAGGGTTCGAATTTGGGCCCGTTAATGTTCTTATTATTTATAAATGATCTGTTATTAAAGTTTACCTGTACTTGCTTAGCTTACGCAGATGACATAAAACTATTTAAAAAAATATGTAACGATAGAGATTGCGTAGAAGTACAAAATAATATAAATATACTTAATAACTGGTGCGTGGATAATTACATGACATTAAATATAAAAAAATGTCACGTTATTTCGTTCAGCAAAAATAAAAATCTCATATTATATCCATACAACATAAGAGGAAATATACTAGGTAAAGTCTCTGAAATTAATGATTTAGGGGTAGTTTTTGATTGCAAACTTTCTTTTCGCAGCCATTATGATTCGATTGTTACAAAAGCACATCGTATGTTGGGATTTATATTACGAACGACAGTACCATTTAAGAAACCATCCACCCTTATTTTGCTGTATCAATCATTGGTTCGTTCGATTCTTGAATACTGTTCTTCAATATGGTCACCTATTTATGCAGTTCATACCGATCGCATTGAGGCTGTGCAAAGGAAACTGTTAAGACACCTTGTCAAAAAAAACACCTTAACTTGCTATGAGGACCGCCTAAGCTATTTTAATTGTAACACTCTTGCATTGCGGCGAAGTGTTGATTCTTGTGTTGTTCTTTACAAGATAGTCAACGGTCACATTTATGGAAATCTCTTACAAAATATAAGTTTTAAAATACCTAGGCGAACAGTTCGGCGACCACAGATTTTTGATTTACACTTGACAAACAACAATGTATCATATAGTAACCCTTTAAATAGGATGTGTAAACAATATAATGAATTGCCAGAAAATGTAGACATATTTAACTAATCGCTCTCAGTCTACAAAAAATCCGTAGTTAGTGCCTTGCAAAACGTAAAGTGATCTTTTGTAAAAGTTATTATTATTATTCTTTTTTAACATATTGTGTTCATTATTAATATATATGTAGTGTAGATGTAAAATTTTAGTAACATTGTTTGAGTTTATTCGAGTTAAATTCTTTTCTCTTTTTTAGTCAATGTAACCTTATAACCTACCATATTATAATTGTTTTAAACTATCGCGGTTATTTTCACTATGATTTAATGTATTTACGGGATTCTTACCACGATTTTCGATTTTATTTTCGCACGTCCGATATTTCGATGCTGTTACAAGCACCATGATCGCGGACTGATCATGGTGCTTACCATGATCAGTCCGCGATCATGGTTACCATATTATGTCAAATTTGTGTACAACTTTTATTGAATTATTGTTATGCAATATCTTAATTTAAGCATACATATAATAGTTATAAGATAACAATAATTTGTTGTTGTACCTAATAAATAAATAAATAAATAAATAAATGACAATGAATAAAAATAATTATTGTACTTTATTGTTTTATTTTTAAGCCTGATTATTACAAGTTGTCTATCAATTTAATTATATAATTCTCATCAAAAAGTAGAACAGTACCATTTTTGTGATTTTTTACGATTCAGGGTGTTTGGTCTATCGCCGGCCAAATTGATATGGCGATATGATATGTAGAGTAGGTTATCTGCTATGCCTGATTGGCCATTAAAACTTCCAAAGCCATGTCGTTTTTTAATAGAATTTTAAAAATTTTTTGTATGGCACCCCGTAATTATAATAAAAAAATTTAAAAGTATGAAAGTAAAGAAGAAAAAAACCTGAATAATGATGACACCTGATTAATTTGCCATATAAAAAGTTTGCAAAAACCCCCATTGTCTAATTTCGTTAACCAGACTCTAATTTTTTTAAGCTATTACCGGGTCCGCTATTAGGGGACCGAATCCAGAAATTCCGTAACGAAAAAAACCTAACACCCCCACTCCGACCGTCACAGATTATAATTGCAAAAGTTGATAAAAAATGCTATGCAATAGCTTTATCGCGGCAGTCTCCGAGTGCCACACGTCTTTTTTTAAATGGCTAGGCGTAGAATGAAACCAGCAAAAAATATTATTCTGTAGCACTATATTGATTTTATTTAAGAAAATGATTGATTTTATAAGGCAAAAGACTATGCACGGCAAGCTCAAGAAAAAATATATATGTATAAGTTAACTCAATTCGAATGAGTAAGTACCTACCTACTTATGCGAGTAGTATTATGAATTCTGAAAGTAAAGTTGCTTATTAACACCCTGACTAAATTTAAAACAAATAGAGGATCGTTTAAGGAAATAAAGGAATGATAGTAATATGTATTGAAACGATCTCACGGTTTTATGCCATCCAGAGGATCATGATGATTACGTTGAGATGACAATTATAATAATGATGCACGACGTCTATGTTCTTGAAGCAACTGGTATTGTCGATGTTGTTCCCTCAGTTCCGTTAGTCAGTTCAAAACTTCCGATATTCCTCCAAGTGGTACCCGGTGAGATGGATGGCTGAAGGCAGTTGACTCGAAGACCTCCAGAACGCAGTCCACGAAGACCTCAAAAAGGCAGGCACGATGTCGTCGCAGGATACCGGTGACGATCGCAAAGCTCCACGACAACTACCGCTATGTTTCCGGTAGCTGCTATCTTTCAAGTTTTCTTTGTTGAATCATTGGCGTTGTACATATTTATTCTAATTTCTAATTTGCTCAAAAACATAGCAAAAATTTTAACTACACAGGAAAAAGTTTATTTTTATTATCAGTTCTGTCTGATACATCTTCTTCCATTTAGCATGTATGATAGTATATTAAATATTTTTTTTTTTTTTTATTCTGTATTCGTTGTTTAAGGAGCTTAGAGTCGTAATCGACTATGTCAGCCCCATTATACCCTGTTGTAAAATTTACATGGCACTATACTATACAAAACAATATAAACTTTAAATTATAATAACAGTTTCTGCTCGAATACATAATACTAATTTGGATACTCTAAAGAATGGTGAAGTAGTAGACACATGTCTTTGGCTGCGTCCGAATATGGTTCAGCGAGAATACACTGGAATACCCCAACATCAAAACTATTTAAGTTAAATTGTCTTAGCATATTAGATCGAATTGATTCGTTGCGAGCACATTCCACCAAACAGTGATACACATCTTCTATAATGCCACATGAAGAGCAGTTGGGAGATTCGGACTTCCTCATAAGGTATTTAAATTTATTTAATGGCACGTGCCCGGATCGTAATCTAAAAGACAGTACTAAACGTTTTCTGTTTAAAGCCGCGTTAATAAACCACGGTACTCGAAGAGGTCCGTCCTGAATAGTTCTATACCATATCCCTTTTTCAGTCGACTTGTTATTGAAGTAATCTTTCCATTCGTTGAAAATTTCAATATTATATTTTAAAAGAACTTCCGAAACTTCTGCCAATATATGAACTTCATTACCTGACTCATTTGCTTCTTTTGCAAAGCGATCAGCCTCTTCGTTACCGAATATGCCTATATGTGATGGAATCCATTGCAGTCTCAGAACTGTGCCGCTGTTTATCATTGCATGAGTTTTATTTAAAGTGGCGTAAGCTATCGATGCACCTCTTTTTCCAGAGGCGCATCGAGCTAGGTGTTGAAGTGCACTTTTACTGTCAGTTAATATAACAACATAATTAAGACGCTTTGAATACACGTACGATACTGCTTCTGAGACTGCAAATAACTCAATGGACATAATTGTATTTAAGTTTGAAGCAATTTTAAACATTTCTTTAGTTTTAAATGTATGATCATATATTGCTGCGCCTAGACCTAATGACGTTTTTGATCCATCCGTAAATATAGAGTGCCAACCATTGTATGTCTTATGTAAATATTCTAATGTAATAAATTTAATTTCATTGTCATCGTAATGCTTTTTTGCTTGCGTAATTTCATCGATTTCGGTTCTAATAAAGCTTGTATCTATATTCGAAATCCAGGTATCTAGAGTGTACATAGGCAACGTGTTACTGGTAATTATTTTTTCTGATTTGATGGAATTGTAAATAGAGATAAGTAGCGGCTTTTTCTTATTGTGCCAATATCTTATTAAACATAAGTTGGAGAGCTCTAAAATGTCTTTAATAATTAAATTACTAGAAAAAGATATAGATTTGAGTAAAAATTTGGTGGCTAAATATTTTCGCCTAAGATGTAGTGGAGGCAGAGACAGCTCGCACTCCATCACATGTATTGGGGTTGTTTTTATAAAACTACCTATAATTCGTAGCGCCTTATTTTGAACTTTATCCAACTTAGTCAGATGTGATTTAGCCGCACTGTCGTATAAAAAGCATCCAAAGTCCAAACGACTTCGTAAAAGTGCGATATACAGTCTTCGGAGATGTTTCGGATGTAGGCCCCATGCAGAACCTGCTAAAACTTTTAAAAGATTGAGCATTTTTTGAGTTTTTTCTTGGATTTCGTTAATGTGCTTACTCCAGAGTAATGATTTGTCCAACCATACACCCAGATATTTAAAACTTTCCACACGAGTTATATTACTATTATTTATTAGTAGAGATACTGCTTCTGTGTTTCGTCGTCTACTAAAGACGCAAAATTTGGTTTTTGTGGGAGATATGTCCAATCCTATCATATCCAATGTTTTTATTGTTAAGTTAAGCGTATTTTGAATACTGTTGGCACATTCTGTTAAATTATAGTTTTTTGTATAGAAAACAAAATCGTCTGCATATTGAAGTATGTTTACATTACTGGACTGATGACAAATAGTTGAAGTAACTAAATTAAAAAGAAGAGGAGACATTGGATCTCCTTGAGCTAATCCTCTGTTAGTCCATCTGACTTTTTGGCCATCTTTAATCTTAAGATATCTTTTGCTCAAAAAAAACCAAAGATAATTACAAACTTTGGCCCCTACTTGTAAATTATCGAGTATCAATACAAGCTGGTCCACCGATACGTTATTATAGGCATTCTCTACATCAATAAAGCACGCTAAAGTAGATTCATTTTTTGAAAAACCTATCTGTACGTAGGACACCAATCTAGCCAGACTGTCAGCACATGATCGACGTAGTATATTAAATATTTTCGTATCTTCTTCATGATGTTGGTACGATAAATTATCACTTTTATTGAAGATCATGGAGTAATTGTAGACTATAAGTATACAATGTAATTGTTTGTAATTTAAGTTCACTATGGTTTATTAGATCCAATTTAAAAAATCCACAAAAGCTTCTTTGAACTGTATATTACGAAAATAGTGAAATGTCGGATAGTGATGAAGAAAATGTATGTAAAAAGCAATGTAGACGAATAAAATGTATTTATTTATCATTTATACTTTTGCTTAATTTACGAAACAACTCTTACTCGCGCGCCCTCAGCAGCTATCCTCTTAACCTGCTGCCCTAACCTGGCAAGGGCTTATGCTATTCAAAACCCGCATTGTACATATTTATTGCAATACTCTTGCTGAAACACATATCCAAATTTCAACTATACAGGAGAAAGTTTATTTTACCTCATCAACTATGCACAACTCGCCTGACACAAACTTGTGCTCATAGTAATCGCCTGTCATTTTTTTTCTAAGATTAACAATCAATTAACTATCAATATATATAAAACTGTTCCGTTACTGACTGAGTGACTGAGGTACTGAGTGACTGAGTGACTGAGTGACTGACAGACAACGTACAGCCGTAACTACTGGGCGTAGAGAGCTGAAATTTGGAACATACATTCTTTAGGGGATGTAGGGGTGCACTAAGGAAGGAATTCCCGAAATTCCCACGGGAACGGGAAATATAGGACTTTTTAGTTTGTATGAAAAATCTTATTCCTTTAGTGCAACGATGTGAAACTTAGTGTGAAGGTTTTTCAATATGTGTCTAGTTGTGTTATGAAAGGAATTCCCGAAATTCCCACGGGAACGAGAAATATATGATGTTTTAGTTTGTATGAAAAAATCCCATCCCTTAAGTGCACGGATGTGATACTTGATATAAAGGTTCCTCAATAAGTGTCTGTTTGTATTATGGAAGGAATTCCCGAAATTCCCACGGGAAGGGGTTGGACTTTTTAGTTTGTATGAAAAATCTTATTCCTTGAGTGTACGGATGTGATACTTGGCATGAAGGTTCTTCAAAGAGTGACTGGTTGTGCTACGAAAAAAATTCCCAAAATTCCCACGGGCACGGGAAATATATGATTTTTAGTTTTTATGAAAAAAACTTATTCCTTGAGTGCATGTGTGATACTTGGTATAAAGGTTCTTTCAGTGGGTGTCTGGTTGTATAGTTTCTGACATTTCCACGAGAAGGGTAGTTAAGCGCATACGAAGTTGCGGGATAAAGCTAGTATCCTATAAAAATTTTAACCTTACAGGAACAAGTTTTTTTTTACAGTTTCAGCAATACATTTGGCTGATTATGTGCAGGGCTGATGCCTGCCAGGTTATGACCATTGCCATTAGCATGCTATAAATCATAATTGTACAAATTTCTAGCCTTACTCGGACCTTCTTCTACCTTTACTCGGAGGGTTCAATAGCTCTTGGACTATGAAACGAATAATGAATATGAAGGAAAAAGATATCCACGTCAAAATGTAAAGTGGTATAAAAGTTGAAGTTTGCAAGTGTGGTATACGGAATCCAATTTTGCCAGAGGTTCCTCCAAGTGGCAAATAGGTACGCAGTCAGAGCGTGACTGTATGTTTACCTCCCCAAGGTAGACTGAAGATCAGCAGGCCTAGCATGCGCCACATCGATAGTGAATCGATGATCGACACGGTAAAGTAGGTATTAATTTTAACGAAACTATAACGTATTCCTGTAAAAGAGATTACGCAATTTCAAAAATTTTATATAACGATAACAACAATAACTTACTAGCCATAACCACATAGGCAGGTACCTACCTACCTATCAAAACTAAATCCTTTGGCGTCCGCCGCGATAGGCAACAGTATGCTCGTATACACAGCAGAACCCTGTCTTTAATTCATTCTACAGCTACAGTTTAGCTTGTCCGTAGTATTTAGTACCTAACTTCCAAAAAGTATAAATAAAAAATTGTTCCTTAATTGCTGCAAAGATAAGCTATTTTCCAACAGGACCCTCAGCCGTTTGAAGGTCTTCACACCAATGGTATACGGCCCCCATCAGAGATATAAAATAGATAGTATTTTAGCAGACAGTTTGTTTGAAAACTTTCATTTTAAAGCACTATTAATAGTGCTAAAATAATATGTGTTTTAATTAAATGTATTGTTTTTTGTAAAGTTCTTATAAAATGCCAATAAGAAATGCGGCTGTCTGGGCTGAAAACGTTAAAACATAAAGGTTCCTGCTGGAATGTAAAAGTTTCACAGGCGATTCCTCAGAAAATAATAATAATAATTTGAAAAAAGTTTTAATGTTTAATACTAATGCCTCTAATCAGATCCATTGGTCTAAAAACTTTCAAACGGCTGAGGGTCCTGCTGGAAAATAATGTATGATATCTTTGCAGTACCTAATTAAAGTTCCTAAATTTTTTTTATCTATACTTTTTGGAAGGTACCTACTAAATACTATGGGCGATGAACTGTAGCTTTAGGTCAAATTAAAAAAAGGGTCCTGCAGCCTATACGGGCATCCACAGGCAAACGATCAGCAAGGGGGAGTTTAGTGAGTAAAAGTCTCACTGTCTGGGTCTCGTCTGCCGGGGTCTGTCCCCCACGCAGGACAGGACCTTCCTCTCGTGAGTTTCCCCTATAGTTCATACCTATGGGTTTCACTGTGGGGTTGACTTCCATGGCATGACATTTAAAACCATAAACGATTTGGAAATGGATATTAAATTCTTCTTAAATAAAAAACAGAATTATAAAATAAACTCCAATATGTATTTTAAACAATTGCACAGGACGATACAATTCACTTATTAGACTAGCAAACTTTTGATTGGTACAAGTGTATTTATTGTCGACCAATTTCTATGATAGCCTTATCAAATGCTGCTATCGGCCGAGGAGGACATCCCACGGCCAAAATTGCATCTGCAAAGCAAGGTTGGAGTCAGTTACGGTGTAATATGTAGTAGATACTATCATGATAAAGGATCTTCTAGACAAATCATTAAACTTCAGAGAAAATTAAAATATATGTATTTCGCCTTGTTCGATTTTCTCCCATGGATGGAAACAAAAATGGAGGTTCCGTCAGTTTGCGCCTCAATCTACGAACAAAAGGTGGAGTAAAAGGTGCACATTCAATTAATTAACTATTCCTAAAAATATTTTATTTGGGTATCACAATAATACTTCCAATGCTAGAGCCAAAGTCCTTCACAAACGTGAGTGAAGCGCGACTTTCGTCACGATTACCGAGCTGTTTCAAAATCGCGGTCTGATAGTTTTTACATTATTGTTGATAAAATAGACCAAATTGAACTTTATTCAAGAGATTTCTTTTTGTTTCTTGCCTAATCCACGTTTTGACAAAGAGATGGCAAAATCGAACAAGCGTTACTATATAATTGATGTGTCACCCGGGGTTTAAGTGAGTGGTCACAGGATATGGGCTACTTGACTGTAAACTGTGACGAGCGAGGCGTGGTTGTGGTGGCACTGCGAGCCCCCACACGGTGGCGGTGCACAGCCTCGGCCTCGACACCCTCCGCTGCCGCCACTGGAACACAACGAAAATATAATTAACTACGCATGTATACGCTGGATGAGGGCGACACGTGCCAGGAGTACGTGGCACCAGAAAAATGATATAGGTTGCAAAATCTTGACCTTAGCCATGTAGGGTTGGATTAAAAGATAAGCGTGTCTTCCACAAGCCGAGTGAGCCCCGCTTGGTGGCACGACCCCTTCACATAAAATCTGCCACCAATTCTCTGGGTCTTTGTCTCCGGAAAAATAATGATGTGATGCTATTTAGCGGTCACTGGCCAGATGAAATAAGTTTAATTGTAAATATATAGTCAATATTATAGGTATTCAAATGATTTCATTAAAGAGATCGACCACAATGAACGGCATTTTCAAATCGATATATTACAGGAATGATTTAATTAAATAGACTTCTGATCTTAATTTGATTGCAATTATTCTTTAATATTTCATTAATGCAGAGAAATGATATCTAGCATCAAGTTAAGAGTATTATGTTATTTTTATCATACCCAATAGCTGACATGATGCCTTGTAGTTGACTGATAAGGCCAGCGCGATCACACATCTTGAAACAGTATATTTTTTTTTGATAACGGCGAAGACTTAAAATTACATCAAATTAATTTTGTATCCAGACTTCCGTAAATAATCAAAGCCAAAACTGAAAATTCTTTAAATATTTGACACCTTGTCAAACTAACATTTTTATTAAATACTGGCCAGTGCTAGGATGTGTCATCGATAAAAGTTGGTTTGTCATTACAAATCTCCTTAGAAAACTTTATATTCATACAGGCTGTTGCCCACGACTTCACCTGCGTGAATATTGGCCATCATCGGCTGGATAAATATATTACTATGTAATAACTGTAAACTATCGCGGTTAATTTCACTATAATTTAATGAACTTATGTCTGCGATTATGGTGCTTGTAACAGTATCAAAATGTCGGACGCGCGGAATAAAAATCGGAAGTCGTGGTAAGAATCCCGTAAATTAATTAAATTATACCTTGGAGTTCAAAGTTACTATACTAAATTTAGTCAAAATCGATTAAGTAATTTAGCTGTGAAATCGTTACTGATCGTTATAGACAGAGTTACTTCCAAAATTGTATAGCATTGCTATACACCTTTGTATCGTTCACGTTTAAATATCCAAATATGCTTAAAAACGCGTTCATTTACTTTTATTTCAGATAATATTATAAAGCTTCAAGGCAATAATAGGACATGATTTTTTTTATCTCCTCACAAACTTTAATACGGAGGGTATTCTCCTCCTTACTGTTTGATTTTTGCAAAATAAAGTAACCTATGTCCTTTCTCGAGATAACTTCTACACGAGTACACTAAAAATCATAAAAATCGGTTCAGCGGTTTAGACGTGAAAACGTACCAGACAGACAGAAACATTTTCGGATTTAAACATTAGTAGTATAGATATAGATGTTATAAAATAACTAATATTTATGGTCTGCTTTTCCACCGACTTGAAAAAGGAGCACCTGTATAATTTTTAATATTTATTTATATTTTCGGAAAACAAACTGAATAACAATATTTCTCACAACTTAAACAAACAAATATTACATATGCCAATGAAGTTTTCACTGTTAAATATGTTTCTAAGATGATTGTTTCGTCAATATTTTACAGTAGGTAATTGTTTATCAATTTTAAAGATTCTGTTCATTTAGCACTTCAAAGAAAAATGTACCTAATTGAAATCACAGAGCACTTAACAAACTTCTCATAGCCCTAAACCGAAACTATCGACTATCAGGTGAGTTAGCAAAAATCACAAGTTTATTTATTTATTCTCACTTTATTGCCAATAAAAAAATACATGAGAGATAAAAGAAAATAAAAACACAAATTTTGGATAATGTGGGCGGGCTTATCGCTTTAAGCAACCCGGCTACCCGTCATAAGTTTAGTCACTGACAAAAAAATATTCAATTTAGATATGTCGCAGTCATCTGGTTGAATTTGCTATTTAATTGAATGACTAGCGCGTTCATTAAATGACGACATTTAATTGAATGACTAAAGGACAACTCGGCAAGTCGTTGAATGTAACGTTTAACGTCTTGACTGAACATTATTTAGCGAAGTCGTTGAATGGGATATAGCCGACTTTGTAATGTTTGGTTAACAGGGTTGGCTCTTAGATCTGTCCGCACTATTTCATGAATAATTTTGGTCTTAAACGATAGTTATAACTGCCTGAAAACCGACATGGACCGGTTAGGTTAGGAGCATTAACCTCCGAGGGTTATTTTTTTATAATCGCACAAAACAGAGTCTGAGACAAAATATGATCCCTTGTAAAAAAATTGTAAGGCCCTATTCTTTCTTGTATTATTGTAACAACTTTTTTACCTATCGGATTGAAAAAATGATCTAAATTTCAATCACCTGACTGATTTGACGTCCGCTCTGTTCAAAGGGCTATGTTACAATCCGCTAACTAGTTGGACGTTGAGTGACGCTTGTTCAATCAACGTTCGGCCTAGTGATTTAATTAAATGTCGTGATTCAATGAACGCGCTAGTCATTCAATTAAATAGCAAATTCAACCAGATGACTGCGACAGATATATACCATGAATCGACTAGATCAAAATATTACGTTTTTAATAAGATACCTCAAAAAGCAAGAGTTTACAACTAATATTAAACTTGGCGCTCGAAATAATGTATAGGAAGTTCCTGTAAATATATGTCATTGTCAATATGAAAAATACATTTGTCAAATAGACTAATACTCGCATTAGTTGGCATTGACCAGACCTTGACCGAATGCCAGCTGTTCAGCAAAAGTATGTTGCTGATTTAGAAAATCATTAGATTATTTTGTTTGCAAGTATTAAGTAAGTACTAATGGCGGGTTTCAATATTATGAAAACTGTTCGTTTTGCCTACGAACAATAGAAATCACTACCAAAATGCCTTTCTGTATTCAAAATCTTGACATCTAAACCACTGCTTACGAACTGTTTGACTGTAATGGGTTGCTAGGTTACATTTGACCATTTATAAAATAACGGCCTTACTTATAAAAAACAACTAATCAACATCTTACCGACTACTTAACTAATCACTACTTAAATTCTTAATTAATGCTTAAATATTTTTTACTCATAAACGTTGATTAGCCGGTTATTAACTAATGAACGCTTAATGCAAAGAAAAAGAATCTGCTTCTCAATATTTCAAAATATTGACATAAGTATCCCTTCTTAGTCTGTGCATAAGTGTCAGATTTGCGTATAGGTTTGTTTATTTATAATAGTGGTATTGTTTTTAATATCGGAATTTTACGAATTTTAAACGTTCGTCGCAAAATGGAAAGTTCTTCAAAAAAGAGAGTGCGATCCTCCAACTGGGACCAAGATGAAAAGGTAATTTCGGCAAGTAAAATACCACGAGAAGAAAAAGAACATACATAACTTCACGCCTGTATCCCTGGGTAGGGATCTGATTCAAATACAGACTCAGTGGAGGAATACCAAGGGCAAGGTGAGAGGCAGGGAGTCTGAGTACAGACATGCTAGAATGATGACAGGCGGAGGACCACCACCACCAAGCCCATCTCAGCAGAAGATCTTGCCATCATTCAGGCGTTGCCTAATGAATTTATTATTGATAATAGTAAATTTCATAGTGATGGTCTCTACATGGATACTATAAAAGAGGTAAGATATTGTCTGCTTTTATAATAAAAATGAATAAGTATAGTCCTAAAAGTCGAACTAAGGTAAACAGTCCTTTTTTAATACATATATAAGATTTTTCCTTGTTCCAGAACAATTCTGAACATTTTGAGCGAGAATTATTTTTACTTTTAAAAAAGTCAAAGGAAAGAGAATTTGAACGAGCAGAAGAAATTCACAAAAAAAGAATGTTAATCATGGATTTAGAAAATGAGTGCTGGCAAAAGAAAATAAATTCTATTTGATTATACAAAGTATTATAATTAAGATTAAGAAATAATTTTCTATAAATACATTTCTTGCTATGTTTGACAAATTATTTAATTCCTGTTTACTATCTGACAAGTCTTCTTCCACATTGCTATAATTAGAGGAATCTGAAAATAAAACTATAATCTATGTTAACAATTATAAAATTAAAGCGCTTTTCTATTACTGTTGCGGAATTCATAAATTCAAAAAGTGTAATCAAAAAGAATAATCTATACAACTTTCCATTTCATACATACCATCTAAATAATCATTATATTCAATGGCCAAATTATGTATTACTGCACAAGCAACATTAGTAGTTTTGATTGTGCTTAGAGATCCTCTAATAACCTCAAGTAAAATCCTAAACCTTTGTTTTAAGACTCCAAAACATCTTTCTATGACATTTCTTGTCCTGATATGGCTGTAATTGTATCGCCTCTCAGCTGCAGTCCTCGGTCTTAATACAGGAGTCAGTAAATATGAAGTGCATGGATAGCCACTATCTCCTATTAGTTTGCCTTTAAATTCATGTTCTTCAAACCTACGTTTAAGCGAACATTCACGAAAAACTCGTGCATCATGAGTGCTGCCTCTCCAATGACAAACTATATCGCAAATTTTTAAATCTGCATCGCATACAACCTGTATTGTTTGGAAGGTATTTAATAAGATTTTCTATTATAGATAATGATTTCCTTATAGTTTGTTGCTAGGTATTTATTATTCAATAATTAATACTACGTATCTATGTACTTGTATCTACTTAGGTAGCTGTCACTACAATAGTCTCTCTCCACCATTATACTGCCTCCAAATTTGTCAAACGTGACATCAGATGATTTTATAATCTCTGGTGTTCTGCCTACTCCATAAGGTGTGAAGTACAGGATTAGAATACAGTATAAGTATGGTTACCTGGGTATTTAAAGAATATAATCCTTTCCGATTAATATAATACTGGCCAGCATTGCCACTAACTTTTCTTCTTTTAATGTGAGTTCCATCTATAGCCCCTATTATGTATGGGAACCCACAAATTTATTGAAATTTTCGTATTATCTCTGTTTCGGTAGTTAAATTTGATGGCATATTTATGTAGTAGGTAACTACTTTTTGCCGCTAATGCAACAGGCACTTTTTTGCAGAGACGTGACAATGTCTGTGACTTATGCCATGTCTATCGGTACAATCTTCTTGTATCTGGAAGACAGTTCATCAATAGGATAGGTTAATATTACCGCGAAATAATGAAAAAAAAAATAGGCCATATTAAATGAGAAAGGTAAAATAAATGATTGCCTACCTCGTGCCTGCCCTAGTATCTAATTACAGCCATAACTTGTAATACGATAGGAATACTGCCACCTCGATGGTCTACTTGCAAATCATTCCTTACTAAATCAATAATTCGTAGCATATTGTCCTTGCTAAATCTGTATCGTTGCTTAAATTCCACATCAGTCAAATTTTGAATCGGGTTCATACGTTTTTTATAATTTTTTTGTCTCCTAACTGTCCGTGTTCTCATGCTTCTTAGTTCTTAAATTTCATTACGAAACCTTCAAATAATATCATTTTCATAAATATCCATTTTTAAAATTTGCAAAACAGATGTTACACTGACGCTATTTTGTTACTTAGCGTTTTAAACAATGGTCCGACCCTGATTAATTTGACAACTACTTTAAGATGTTACTTAACAACTGATTAACGCTAAGCAACGTTTATGAGTAAGATTTTTTCTTAATTGGCTCTTAAGTGTTGATTAAATTTTAAGTAACGTTTATAAGTAAGGCCGTAAGTCATTATATCTTGCCAACGACGACGTAACAAGTTATTAATTTAAACCAATGAGGTAAAGGTAGCATGGCAGTCTGCTGCGGCCAATAAGAGTTATTTTTTCATTACGTACGGTATGACCAATCAAAGAATAGGTCATTTTATCTAGCCAACGCCGTAAAAATTTATTCATTTAACAAAATACCCTATCAAATATCTGTCAACATATCAATAATCCAGTTTTCTCTTTCTAACTTATATATAACTGGACAAAAAAGGACGAATATTATTGAATGATATAACTTTTCTTTTAAATATTTACTTTGACGTCATAAAAATGTGATTCAACCAATGGCAAAATTAGTCGAAGGATTGGCGTTTCGTTTTAAACGCAATTAATAATAAAAAGCTCTAAAAACATACTATAATATATTTATCGAATACTAAAACATAGCAAACATAAATTGAATAAGTTTATATATTTATTTAGTTCAAATATCATACAAATAATTTGCGAATGCGTGATATTCTATAAATCACATATCACCTATTTTCTTGGCAGAACGTCACGCAAGGAGGGCCCATGCCAAATTTGAGAACTTACAGCCCGTAGCTAATAGATATTGTGAAACGTTACTTTTTTCCTACCAATTTTGTACCTGTACCGGTTACGCATAGCATTCAGTTGAATATTGAAACCCGCCATAAACGCACAAAGTATAAACGACTAGCTTTTGCCCGCAGCTTCGATCACGGTGGTAAAAAGGCTATGCCTCTTTCTAACCCCCACACTATCTCTATGCAAAAAAAATAATAATTTCGACGTGAAAGACGGACTAAAAAACAAACAGACTGTAATACTCATAATATAAGTACGGATATTTTCAATTTTTTCTGTAATTTTAAAACTGGATTGAACATTTGTCTCCCATCTTACTTGATGATAAGTGGAGATGAAGTATCAGTTTATCAATATTTTTATACAGTACAATATTTTTGACCAGTTTTGTAGTAGGAATGATCGACCTATTGGTGCACTAACCCGCGAGTGAGCCACATAAAGTTGGCCATGAGAAACCCGAGAACCACAGCCCTTCTCTTAAATCTTCTCCGGCGAATTTTTAAGTTTGACCCTGTGATTTGTTGATGGTCAATGCAAAGGAGACGTTAGCAGGGAACTGTAATTAATGGTAATGAATGGCAGAGCACTTGGGATCATGGGAATGCGAGGTATAATAACCATTTCTGCTTCGGCACATTCTGTTGATATTGTTGCTTCGAGTATATTTTGATGTAAAACATTTATTTGCAATCTGTTTTTTTTTCCGCCAAGGAACCTTGTCACTTTCTAACTCCCAAACTATCTCTTTACAAAAAATAATTTAATTGATTTAATTTCGACGTGAAAGACGGACCAACAAACAAACAGTCTGTAACAGTCATTTATAAGAACGGATTTTTCGAATTTTTCTGTAAATTTAAAACTAGATTGAGCAATTGTCTCCAGTCTTACTTAATGATAAGTGGAGATGAAGTATCAGTTTACTACAGTATTTCACTATTTTTATACAGTACAATATTTTAGATCAGTTTTGAAGTTGGAATGACCAACCTATTGGTGCATTAACCCGCGAGCTAGCCACATAAAGTTGACCATGAGAAACTCAAAAAACACAGCTCCCTTCTCTTAAATCTTCTCCGGCGAAACGGTCATTGTGACCCGCAAAATTTAGTTGTCACCTCCCCCAAAATTTCAGCCTGCGACCGCGCCTGACCCTGATTAGTTACGACCATCTTTCGTCGGTTACTCTTTGAACGTGGCGTGTTAAACATTATCTCTAGAACCACTTGTTTGACCAAGTCTAGCACTTTGGTTCTTTTTCTAAAAACTGCATCTCTTACTCTATGTTTCAATTGAATTAAAATGTACCTCCGTTCTGTTTTTCTGTAACGATATTTTATGTCGTTCATTTTTGAATGCTTGAGGTCAGGTTTGACATGCATAGGTAAGAATTCGAGTAATACGGATGAACATCGCTTTGGTCTTTATTTTAGGGGCAACGATACTTCTTAAAATCTCTTATAGAGACCTGCAGGGATATTCTCCTAAACAACAGTGTCGAATTCATCGACGAGTGACATAAATGGTACTCACATAACACATACCTTGACCCCAGCATGTTTATTCCTGCATGCCTTGTGTACATATTTTTACTCAAAGATTTAAATCCATAGATTGGCCCATACGTGTCTTAAGGTTGTCATTTTTACTCACACAAGCACGGCGTCAACAAACGACATAGAATGAGATCAGATGTAACTTACGCTAGAAACACGCCTAAACAGTTATAAAGGATTACAGAGTAAGAAAAATAAAGATAAATATTTATAAATCGTTCATTTATTAAAAACATACCTACAGGATTGTTAACTTAAGTACCAGCAAAAAGCACCTAATTATAAATTTTTGGCGTTCTGTTGTTTGTGTTTGTTTATGAAAATTATGAAGTCATACATTTATATAATTATCAATTATTACTTTTATTATTTAAACTCTACGATTAAAAGTCGCGGGCTGTTCTTGGGAATGTGTATGTAATGTGTCGAATATATTACTTTGTAAAATAGACTAACATTATGTCATTCCATAGAATTTAGTTTGTTTTCGCTATTAAAGTAGGGAGTTGATTTTTTTTTATATGGGATTTTTATGATATTTTTTTTATATGGACACATGACCTGGCACGCGGATTGCTGCAAATGCGAGTTTAACAATGCGTTGCGTAATGAATTCTATAACTTTCGGTTAAGTTTACTCATTAAATAATTAAAATTTATATTTTATTTAATTTTTTCTCTTGGAGTATCACCTCAAACTATCACTCTCCTCGAATTCCGAAAGTGTACCCAACAGTCACCCTGTATATCCTACGAATTGCTTAGAAATTTCAGTGTATTATTTGTATCTAAAATGTTCGATATAATTTTGCAGTTTACATCGTATTAGGTTAATATTGGTATAGTTCTAGAAATACCTTTCCCGGGAATATTAATAGTTTCATTTATATTTTTTAATGGTCTACAACACTTAAGAATAAGAAAATTATTACTTAAAACCGATATGATAAAAAATATGTGAATAAAATAAACCAATATATTTTTCTATTTCCATAAAATAGTCAAAAAATACGACAGCTTTGTAAAGTAAAATAAAATCTTCACCGGTTTTCTAATATGATTTTAATAGGTTACATTAAGTATTGAGTTGATCTTTTATTTACTATCTGATTACTTATTCTTTGGCGGCCGGGCGCTTCCTTGCCCGACAAAACCGAGAAATGCATTAAATAATATTACTAAATACTAACGCATGAAAAGTAACACCTTTATCCTTGTTTGTATTGCGACTTGTATTTTTACACCCCCGAAATGAACAAGACAGCATAAATAAGGCTTTATGTAAATATTTTAAACAAAATAGTCTATGTGAACGTGCAAGACAAGCGCTCATTAGAGACTGTCACAAGACTTGTGCATGCACCTCTTTCAGTAATGACAATATTTCGTTAGTTCTTTGTACTGAAAGGGCACATCTATAGATTTAAATCTATGTTTTTACTATTTTGTTTTGTTTTATTGTGTTACTTTTCATAAGCCTTACTTTTGTTAAACTATACCCTCCATTATAAGGTTCGACTGAAAACCAGCGCCTTGAGGTGACTCTCTTGGCATATGCTGAGTTGGACCTGTTCACACCTAATTACTTGTATAAACTTACTTTCATTTTTATTATATTTGTACATTGTGTGTGAATAAATATTTTTCATTTCATTTTTCATTTCATTTCATTTCATGACGGCGTGAGAAAGAACTGACATTCGTCGAACTGTTTGACATTTCGTAGACGAGCTCGTCGTTGAGCACAGCGCTGTTATTTAAGTTATGCGAATAGCCCTGCAGTACTAATGCTACGTATTCTTTTCTATACGAGCTATTTCTTTGACTGTTCCTACAAACCTGTATACATGAGTCCATAAACAATTTAAATTGAATACTGTAAAACCTTAGTAGTTACTCATAAATAAAACTTTGAATACGAAATCTCGGCAACATTTTTTGATGTCTCGTTTAATTGAATTTGCCCAGTTCTTATTAAAAAGCGCCAAGATACTTACAGCCTTAGCGGCACCGTGGATAAGATGGTGCGCATGAAGGATAATGCGACTGGACCTGAAAAATATAAGAATAATAAGAAGATTAAGACTATAAATAGTATCTGGGGATTTTATATTGATTTATCATTTATTATAATGTTTAACGAAATGTAGACGCCTAAAAAGTCTCAGGTCCTGCAAGCATAGTTTTAATATTTAGGTACCGTGGAGCCATTTAAAACATTTCTATATTTAATATGTTCTAAAGTGACCATTAAGGATTCAACAGTTTAAATTTAACTACAAGTTAAAAAAACACTGCACAACGGGGCTGGGTTATACAGCTGAAAGATACAAAATATATAAAAAAGGCAAATTACCGGACGTTCAAAGTTGACAAGCTGGTAGCGCACTTTCTTGTCTTGGTTATTGACGACCATGCCCGGGAGACTCGTTGGTCTAAAGTCAAAGGTGCTGTCGTGCACAATCAAAGGTCTTCGGTGCGAAACTTGATCCACGCCATCTGGTAGACAACAAGGTCCCTGTAAAATACAACATGGTGCTTCTTAAACTTAAAATATATGCAAAAAACTGACGCCACGCTTGACTATAAACGTTACTTTATTTCGTCACTTTGCTGCTACTTGCGGCCTTGTAGAGAATAAGACCAGAATTTGTTGCAGCACAAAACTAATTCGCAATGCGAAGCTCTCGGATGAGAATAGGTCCACTGGAAAAGCGCATCATAAAAGTAAACTAATTCAAGCATGTTAATGTTTAATGTCAACCTGTTTAATGGAAGACCTTCAGGTACATAGTGACCTTTTATATAAATTCTGTCGCCAAATTTCACCGCTCAGGCAGTGACGTATTCCGCTGATGATTCGTGAACAAACAGTTCCATTCTAAAAGCATTTGCTGTTATCTTTAACCTCAGTTTCAATTATCATCAGATGAGATTGAGGTCCAATAAGGTTTGGTCACCATAAAAGACACTTTTGTCTTCTATATCGCCGGATGGAAAGTGACAAAAACAATAATCAGAATGCAATCATCGGAAAAGACTTAAATCGACAGTATGAATATTATTTTATCTAATCATGTTAGCTATGAGTAACATGCGCACCATGATAGATAGAATTACTCGATACGATATCATGATTAAGCCCACAGAACGAAACATGCCATTTTCTAAAAAAATACATACTCCAAGAAAGTATCTACGAGAATATAAAGGTCCGTTTTATCATTGTGGATGGTCGCATGCTAAAACTCTGTGTCATCATCATTACTCCTTGTAATGAGCTCACTGTAGGGCATGAGTCTCTCCTCTGGGTGACGAGGAGGTATAGGTCATAATCCACCAAGCTGGCCCAGTGCTGGGTGGTGGATGCCAGAATTTTCAGGACGCCGAAATGAATTCTGACAAACTCTTACGACTACTGTATTTAAGTATACAGCACCCGGGACCGACTGAATAACGTGCCCTCCAAAGCACGGAAGTCGTTGTGAGGAATGAATGGTCGGCGGTCACCCATCCAAGTACCGACCGCGCCGAACGTTGCTTAACCTGTGATATCGTATGATACACTTATAAACCTTGTGTGTACTTCTGCGTACTCTTGTGTTAATACAGCATTTAAACTATAAAACATTATTGTGTCTATCATTGGACTATTATAATGATTATTATAATGTAATACCTTAACTCTGCAACACGGCAGACATTCTCTGGGATAGTAGCTACACATTTTGAATGGCAGAAATAGAGCTAAACTTATCAAGCAGGTCAATAAAAGTAGTCACGCTGAAATTTTAATAATATTTATAAAACTTTTAATTTAAATATGTAATTTTAGACTTTTATATTTACATTTTTTATTTACACTTTTTGTAACCCCAAAATGTTGATAACTTTTGATGGTTACTTCTGTTGGTTTATTTTTTTCAGACGACGAGCAAAAAGGATTTTTCTCAGCTGTTTTTCTTTCAAAGATTTTAAGGCGAATGCACACTAAATGCAGCACACCACCGCTCCGCGACTGTCGCGTCGTCGCCTCGGCCGCCTGCTGTTCCGCACCGCCGTCTTCTAATGACGAGTTAAAATGGTTACCGGGGCGTTTGTGCGTCGGCGGTTTTTAGTAAACAAGCAAGTTACGGACAGTTCGTTCCTTTTCGAAACTATTATAAAACATTCCTTCACCAGATGTGGGTGGTTGGTGCGTCCAATAATATTAATTTATTATGATGGGCACGACTCCTCCGTCCGAGGGAATTATACAGTTAACCCATAGATTAACTAAGTGGTTAGACATGACACGATACCTAGTGAGACATTGATACTTGAAATTGAATTAGAATTCCATTTAAAATAAAAACTACCCCTCAAAACAGATTCTCTAAACCTAGTTTCTATATTATACATATTTTATAAAATGTAAAGATTTTTTTTTTCATTAATAATACTTACGTATTTTTATCCGTAAACAGTAGGTTAGGTAGGTATATAAAATCTGTAAAATTTTATAAATCAACAAAGAAACACAATAATTCTGATAAGTATTTTTCTTTTATTGAAATGGTTTATAAAAATCAACATTTATGTCAATCAAGTTCAAAGTAAGTAATTAACTAATGTATATTAATTTATTACTTAAAAATCACATAATTTGCTTAACAATAATACTTAAAAAATAATATAACTATTAAAAAGCCAACAACTATAAAAATTTAAAAACTATAAGAAATTAACCATCTTTAGAGTAGTTAATAAGTAAGTGGTTCTCACTGCTACTGTCCGGCGGCGTATAAACTTAGCAAGTATATCTGAAATATTAACTTTAATCAATCGTTCGTCTGTACATCACATTTTATTTAATAATTAAATCATAAACAATTTATTGTCGAACGGTACCTACAAAATATTAATCACGATTGCCGTTTTCGAATATTCTGAACTCTATGGCTCTAGGTGCCGTCGTTTTTCTAAGAGGCTCGAAATGAAAACATCAGAAAAAGCTAAATTAAAAGAACGCACCAACCAAACCACATTCGGTGAAGGCATTTTTTATGAGAGTTTTGAAAAGGAACGAACTGTCCGTAACTTGCTTGTTTACTAAAAACTGGCGAAGCACGAACGTCCCGGTAACGGTTAAAATACGCGAATTAGTCACCGTCGCAGCATATAGCCAATGCGTGACAATGATATAATAATTATATGTAATTGCTATTTCAAGTTCTGTTGTACGTTTTGTTTGACAGTCTCCGTGGTGCAGTGATCTATATAATATATCCTATCCACCGAAACGAGTTAATAGAGCGTTGTCTTTGTCACAAGGGCGTTTATATATGTATGTACATATTTATATTACAACTCTTTGTAATGAGCCCATTGCAGGGTATGAGTCTCTCCCCTGGGTGATGAGGAAGTTTAGGCCATAATCCACCAAGCTGGCCCAGTGCTGGGTCGTGGATGTCAGAATTTTCAGGGTGCCGATACGGCTTCTTACAAACTCTAACTACTACTGTATACAAGTATGCAGCACCCGGGACCGACAGCTTAACGTGCCCTCCGTAGCACGGAAGTCGCCGTGAGTAATGAATGGTCGGCGGCCACCCATCCAAGTACCGACCGCGCCAAACGTTGCTTAACCTATGATATCGTATGATACACACAGTAACCACGGCGCCACGACGACTTGTGCGCAAATGCTCTTTTGCCTAATTGAACCCACGCCCCATTGAAGGGATGCAGGTGGTACTTCTATGCCTATATAGTAAATACTAAAATATAAAATTCTGTTCCTTTTTGATGCAGGATGCCAAGCAATGGAACGAAATACCTGCGTATGTTTTTCCTGACCACCATAGTCCTAGTATTTTTAAACGTCAAGTGAATGAAAAAGTTTCTCGTGGATGGACATGTAACCTAAGTCTTCATTATCACTTTCCAGCAGATGACATGAAATTCAAACATCCCATCGTTTTTATGTATAAAAGTGTGAGTCAAACCACTGCACTGAGGATTCCGTACCAACTTGCAGATATGTAAACAGTTGTTCTTCACAGGAATCGAGTCCCAGAGATTTTCTCTTACTTTCCAAAAGTTTATAATGGGTTATTTTTGTAACATAATTACGATCCACCAATGATCAGATTTTTTAGGTACTTTATGTTGTACTGTAACTTCACTTCTTGACAAATTTCATGTTGCTTCGTCAACGGATGCTTTAGGTTTTGATTGCCTTGCGAGTGTCAAAATATGCGGGACAAATGTCCATTTCTTTTGATTGCTCGGAACTTTGATTTTCTCTCTGCCACACAAGATTGAAAATCGAAAGCTTGAGTTTTTGATACTTCTATTGGTTCCTAAAGAAAACAGTCTTGACATATGGACAAACAGACAACAATTCGGATATTAGTGTTCCGTTTTCCGTCTGAGGTATGCAACTCTAAAAACGAAACTAGGTACTTATGACAAATAATCATGGAACAAAGTAGAACTTTATTTCAACGCCAACTAGAAAGATAATCGCACAAATCTAGTTGGTCGACAACAGTTATAAATACTACGTGTATTATAAAACGTCATCCATTCTTCCACAGCAACCATACGGTTTCGAACTCAAGCTCAAAATTCAAAGTGCGACGGACAATTAACTTGAAATCATGAGTTGCTTTCCTCGTCCCTCAGGCGGTAATTCGTGCAATCCAGGTAATCCGTGTCCTCCGTGTCCGTGTCCCCCTTATCCTTGTCCACCATGCCCGTGTCCTCCGGGTCCTTCGTCGTGTGGACCAAGTGGACCATTCTGCTGCAACAACTGCATCCCACCGGTGCAGCGATGCATCCCAGTGAATCCCTGCATCAACATCTATAGCTGCTACACACAAGTCATCTAGGAGTTCCTGCGTACTCCTGGAGTTGTGATCAAGAATACCAAAACTCATAGTTTGGCTAAGTTGAAAAAAGTGTTTCATGTGTTTACGTGAAATGTGTTACAGTATAGGATATCATTAAAATAAATTATTTTACGTAAGTAAATGTGTGTTTTCTTTTACTGGCATCGTTAAGATTTTTAACTAAATATGTATTTTTATTATGTTTAAGGATTGATTATGTGAGGTTTCTAAAATATTTTACTTGGAAAAAATTAAAATGTCTAAATCCCTAAAAGATAATGTCCGTTGTCCTGGTTTTCAGTATTGTGGGCATTGACATAATTTAAATAGAAATCAATTTGTGCAATATTTTGTCTTATTGGTTGTTTATTAAACAATACTTTGAAAAATGGTAAAGGATTCTCCTTCACCATTCACTTGCCATATAAAAAAAACCCAGCTCCGGGGAAAAAGAGATGTGTCTCAAAAAATCAATAATAATAAGTAATAAAATAATAATCGGTTATGATCGTGATCCTTACTTGCAAACATGTAAAAATTGCCAGTTTCATTCTTCAGGCGTGAACTAAAAAAATAATACTTTAATTAATTATTTCTAACCCCCGACACAAAAACAGGGGTGTTTTAAGTTTGACGTGACTTCATATGTGTGTTACTTTGTCTGTGGCATCATAGCTTCCAAACGGATGAACTGATTTGGATAATTCTTTTTTTATTCGAAAGGTGACTTAATCGAAAGTTTCTTTAGCTATGATTAATTAATTATTTTTAATTCATGATTGTTTTCGTTCCGTACATAACCTTGGTAAATAAGCTTCACTATCCACAAAAAAAATAAAAAATGGTTAACTATTATTATTATTATTTGTGTTCAGGATTTTAAGCTCGGTATTACTACCGGTTTTAGTAGATTTTAACGGGCCTAGGCTAAGTTAAAATCAACAATGTCTACTTTACCGCTTTTATAGGTCTTCAAAAAAATCCGTGATAGTATATGTCTATCTTCCAAGTATAACTTACAATAATCATTTTTGGCTTTTATATAAAACCTATTTTTAACGATACAGTATTACTGATTATCCAAGTAAATACGTTTGATGCATTATGCATTTAATGTAGATCAAAATTGCTTGTCACACAATATGAAAAAAATTAATATCTAACGAGTTATCACAAAATAAAAAAAAATCGGCCGAGAAATTAAATTAAAACCAACGAAACGTTATCACGACTTATGTTATCAAAATGTAAACCGATGATCTAGGGTTTTTATGTAGATTAGGATAAAAAAAAAACAAAGACCAGTCCACACAAAATAATTTATTCACAGCCCTTTGACTATGTATAAAAATCTGGCGACCTGAGCCGTAATTCGAGATAATCTTAACATGTCACAGATGCACAAATACCACAGTTAGGCCTACAATTAAAGTCATGCTACATCAATCCATATCCATATACTTACTTACTTACTAATATATAAGTCTGAAAATGTCTCAGTCTGTCTGGTACGTTTTCACGCCTAAACCGCTCTACCGATTTTTATGATTTTTGATATACGTTTATAAAATGATCTCGAGACAGGACAAAGGCTTCTTTATTTTGCAGAAATAAATATCTCACTTCTGTCTTATACGTTTTATAGCCTAAAGCGTTTAACCGATTTCTATGAGTTTCGATATACGGATAGAAATGATCTCGAGAAAGGTCATTGAGTGATGTGGTGAAATAGGGAAACAACTTTTGTACGAAGATAATTCAAATAAAACTACTTTTTAACCGGATTAATCACGTATATTTTATTTATTTATTTATTTATTGTTAGTTATATTTTATCTCGCCCACAGCCGCAGTCAATCTAATAGGTGGCACTTCCTACATTGGTCAAACTAAAAGAAGTGTATCAACCCGCGTTAAAGAACACATAGCTGACATTAAAAACCGAAGAGCAACCAAGTCTGCAGTTTGTGAGCATTCCATAGACAAGCCCAACCACTATTTAAGGTTTGACTCAGTGAAAGTTCTATCTAGGGAGAAACATTACAGAATGATCAGAATGATCAGAGAAGCCATTGAAATTAAAACACACCCTAATTTCAACAGAGAAGATGGTTGGAAACTATCACCAGCATGGGACCCTATTCTTAAAGATATTAAATCAAACATCCAACAAACAGCACGACCTGAAACTCAAGACACTGTCAGCTGATTTTGTGTTAACCCTGAACGCTACGCTCGATGACTGAGAAATAGATGGAGATGATGTATAACTTTTTCCACTATCAATCTGACGCCGGACACCTCAGTCGCTCGTGACCACGGGGTCTGCAAAGACACCGAAACGTCGAGATAAAATGTAAAATATAAATTATACGCGATTAATCCGGTTAAAAAGTAGTTTTATTTAAATTATGAATTAAGACAACATTTAGAAGATAACACTTTTTGTAAACTCGGTATTTTTGCCCAAAGTGAAACATAAATAAACACGTATTTAAGTATTTTTGGATATTCACCCCATTTATAGGGTTAAGTACAGATATTTTCTTAAGGGATAAAAATCCAAAAACATCTTCACGCCTAAAGCAATGGTGGATTCATGGGTAATGGAGGTCTTGAGAATGGACTTAGGCTACATTATTTTTCTATAATAAACGAATGCAGAGCATAAAAAACTGACTTCACCTCCAAAACTTTGGCTGAAGGTCGTCAATGTAAATATTCTCCGCACCTACTCATACATTTCAAATATTTAAAAAAACTCATGTAGTACCTACTCAACCAACTTTGATTAAATTTATATAGGGCCACCTCTGAAGAATATTTAAAATCGATTCATAATTGTCCAAAAAATTGTGTTAAAAATACTCACGAATTGAGGCCCTCCTCCTTCTGGAAGTCGGTTAAAAATCAAGGTGGAGAAGAAGATTAATTTTTGTTTGTTTTTTTTTAAAGTTAGTTTCAAGAGCTTTTTCAGCTCAGTCGGTTATAGACTGTGGAAGTACTGTCACAATGACGGCGGCGCGATGAAGGGGGCGGCGGCGGCGGTGGCGGCGGCGGCGGGGTCACTACACGGTCGGGGAAGCGCCTAACACAAACTACTCGTATGTTAACTCGAACGGGCACACACGTGAGGGCGGACGTCGTTGATAAGTGAAAACCTACCCTGCTGAGAGAGAAGTCATGTGTGCCTTCTCATAAGTTGAGGTTTAAAGTCGGTGTTGCTATTCTATTAATGAGCATTATTATTTCTAATATTCAGGCAGTATTTATTATGAAAGGAGTATCAGAAGGTTATCCCGATTATTTCAACCCATGCTCCTTTTCAGTTTAAAAGGGTGCAGGTTCCTTTACAGTAAGCTTTCACGGTGACAATAAACAAGGCACAAGGACAAATATTGAAAGTTGCAGACTCAATTTATTAAAGCAATGTTTTTCACATAGGCAACTATTTTTGATATGGTCAAGCGTATCGAGCTCAAGACATTTGTACATTTTAGCGAAATACAGGACAAGGAGAAACGTTGTTTTTCAAAAATCTATACTGTTATTATAAAGCTGAAGAGTTTGTTTGTTGAGTTGGTTGAACGCGCTAATCTTAGGAACTACTGGTTAGATTTGCTTTTCTACTGGATAGTCCATTTATTGAGGAAGGCTATAGGCTATACCTAATAATATCATGCTGCAACCAATAGGACCCAAGAGACCAAAGGAAAATATTGCAAAAACGGGGAAAATTCTTCAATTTTGAGAGCTTCCGTTGATTACCATGTGTAAACAATTTTAGTTAAGTAAAAATCATGTATTGCGGAAATTGCGGAATTGTCTTTAAAAGTTCTAAAAGAAAAGTCCGGAACAGCGGAATGTCTATCTTTGATCATTTTAAGGGTAATAAAATGTTTTCGAAATTATTGTATTATTTTCGAAGGAGTTTCATCAACATAGTATTAATCCTTATCCAAATAACGGTATTGATCATACGTATTCAAAGGCAAATGAATTTGTGTTTCATATCATTTGATCTCAAAAAACACCTTTGGAGATATAAGGATTTTAAAATTACTGTGCAACAAAATTGGTGTGTTACGGTTAAAGCGCTAGACGCGCGAATAGGATAGGGAGCTGGAATTATTATTATTATTATTAAAGGTGTAGTAGTTTTTCAAGCAACACTTTCTGACTGTCTACATAAATTAAGTATAGAATAAGCTTTAACTTCAAGAAGGATATGTAATATTATTTATCCAATCATAATTACTGATATTCACGCGGGTGAAGTCACGGGCAACAGCTAGTTGAGTATAATTTTTTCAAACGTTTTATTTAGAATGTTTTTTTTTTTTTTGTGAATTTGTTGGATACCAAAATGGATTGATAATATAGGGAACGTGCTCAAAGACGGTGCTGCTGACTGGTGTCTCAAATCCGAAACTAGTACTCTTTTTAAAATTTGCGAAATATAGTTACCTACTAGCAATATATTGCAGCATAAATATCTGGTGTAAAGGCGATTATTTCATTTAATTTTTCCCCCCGTTACTTGAAAAAAAATTCTTTTTCATTTTTTTTTCTTACTGTAGGATTCTATGTAAAGGGGTATGTCTGAATGATTCTCCTAAAGCAGCTGTGGAAATATCCTGTGATTCCAACGATTTCATCAAATTAATTTTTTTAACTGGTGATGAAAGTAACTCGGATATTTCAGTCCCTTATCATAGCCCAATAATTGCCGATCCTACCCCACTGTTGGGCATCGTTAGTTTTTGGTTTGGCTCTTTCAGGAGAATTTATGGAGAACTAAGGTGCAGACTACCCTGGAAACCTTGCCTACCTACCTTACTTTATTTACCTTTTTTATTTTATATACAGGGTTGTGATAGTTTGAGATCATAGATGAAGAGAAAAAATAAAATAAAAAATGAATATTAATTATTTACTGAGTAAACTTAACCTAAAGTTAAAGAATGTATTAGGTACGCAACCTATGGGTACCTAAGCGTAATGCAATAAATACTTAGCGGGTGGTGATGTGCGTGAGGCGGGAACACTGCTGTGTGCGCGTTGGCAGCGCGTCGGGAAAAATGTAGTAAGGTCTCTTTATTTGTTCATAGGGATTTCTGGTGAAAAAATAAGTAGGTACCTGTGTACCTACTTTTATTACATTACTAGCTTTATCCCGCAACTTCGTTTGCGCTTAACGACCCTTCTCGTAGAAATTTCAGAAACTATACAACCAGACACCCACTGAAAGTACCTTTATACCAAGTATCACACCCATGCACTCAAGGAATAAGTTTTTTTCATACAAACTAAAAATCATATATTTCCCGTGCTCGTGGGAATTTTGGGAATTTTTTTCGTAGCACATCCAGTCACTCCTTGAAGAACCTTCATGCCAAGTACATCCGTACACTCAAGGAATAAGATTTTTCATACAAACTAAAAAGTTCAATCCCTTCCCGTGGGAATTTCGGGAATTCCTTCCATTATACAAACAGACACTTATTGAGGAACCTTTATATCAAGTATCAAATCCGTGCACTCAAGGGATGATATTTTTTCATACAAACTAAAACATCATATATTTCCCGTTTCCGTGGGAATTTTGAGAATCCCTTTCACAACACAACCAGACACACATTTTGAAAAACATTTACACCAAGTTTAACATCGGTGCACTCAAGGAATAAGATTTTTCATACAAACTAAAAAGTCCTATATTTCGGGAATGCGTTCCTTAGTGCCCTAAATCCCCTAAAGAATGTTTGTTCCAAATTTCAGCTCTCTACGCCCATTAGTTACGGCTGTGCGTTGTCTGTCAGTCACTCAGTACCTCAGTCACTCAGTCAGTAACGGAACAGTTTTATGTATATTGATTATGATCAGAATCGAGTACAGAGTGATCTCCGTCAATGTCTAAAAGTCGATACCAGTCACCTTGTATATTGAAAAACAACGCAATTGAAGGATTTATGTTTAAATATTTGAAAGCACTATGAGGGGCCCGATAAGTTTCCTTTTAAAAAAACTTATCAGATTTAGGGCGGCTCTTTGGGAAATTTAGTGCTTAAAATATACTAGCTTTTAACCGCGGTTGCACGGGCGGAAATTTAGAGATTGATTGAGGCAACATACAATTAGAATAATCGATTGCGAGGATTTTAAAAAAAATATTCTATCCCCTATTTCTACCTCCTCAACCCCTTTTTTGCAATGAAGCGTGGACCCTTTTTCAAGATCAAGTATATATCTATACCAAACAGTAAAATCGGTCTTGAGGATTTTCAAACTAAAGTTCACCGCCTATTTCTATCCCCCAATCCCTTTTTGGCTATAAAAAGTAGTCTGAGCGCTTATTCAAAATTAAGTCTACATTTGATTAAACCAAATTTCCAAATTTCATTAAAATCGGTCCTGTGGGTTTTCAAACAAAAATTCCATCATCCCCCATTTTCATAATAAAAGTTAGCCTATATCCTTCTTTAGGTTCAGGTCTATTTCTGCACCAAATTTTATTTAAAGTTGATCAGTACCTACTCTAGGCGTGAAGCGTAACAGACAGACACACTTTCCCATTTTTTATATTAGTATGGATTCCGACAAGGATAAGGTGTATATGATATGGTAAAACTTTAGCGAAACTTTTTTGCTTACCGACTATAATATCTAGTGATGTACATAAGTAGATAGACATAAGTTGTTTTGATTGTCTGGGGGTTTTTATTGTATTATTATATAACTTCACTACAGTAAATCGACCAACTTGATATTCAAATTAAACTAGCTGGCTTACAAAGGTTATAAATACAACTCCGTGCTCAAATGTAACCATTTCCACAACAACTAGTCCAAAGTCTGACCACAATACTATTTTTAGGAGCAAGTAACGTAAATTGTAAGTAAAGATGGATAATTATTGCCCTTGTCCTTGTCCTCCTTGTCCTTGTCCGTCCCCCTCTGCACCCTGTGGGCCCAGCAACTTCGGCTGCAACAACTGTATCCCTCCAGTACAGAGGGCGCTACCTTGCAATCCCTGCATAAACATCTACAGTTGTTACACGCAGGTACTGTAAAAGATATGAGGATTCCGGAAGATAAAAATCGAAAAACTTCAAAATTTTAAACAAGTTCCATATGGAAGAAGTGAAAAGTGTCGTGAAAATTTGTATCTTGAACTCTGTATAAAAGTGCTATTTTCATTTAATATAATTAAACTTCTTTTGTTAACATATTTGCTTAATTGCTTACCAGATATTTCATTGTAGCCCTGGCATGTTTCTAACCAATTTAACTGTGAGGAACACTGTCTCAGTTGTGCTAAATTATGAAAACTTAATTGTTGATCGCTTAGTAATAGATTCGCTGTCAATTTGCCTCCATAACTATAAAAATATCTGTGCTTAGAGTTCAAATCTGAGTAATCTTTTAAAACAGCCTAAGACAATTAAGTGAGGCAATGTATGATGATCTATTATAAAATAAAGACCTCGGAATTTGCTCCACCAACGGACACGATGTGATGAACAAAGAAGGTTAAGGTGTATAATTCATTTCATTTCATTTGTGTTTAATAGTCTGAAATATAGGTAACAGAAGTAATCTTATAAAGGAAGATAGGAAGATAAACTCATAAAGGTAGATGACTGAATTGGTTCATCACAAATCAATACCAAAGTATCAAGTCGAGTCATTAGTAAACAACATGGTGACTGGTGCGTTACTTTGGAAATTCGAGGACGTGATAGTTTGAGATCATACATGAAGAGAAAAAATAAAATAAAATATTAATTATTTACTAAGTAAACTTAACCGAAAGTTAAAGAATTCATTACGCAAAGCATGGTTAGGTTACACTAGTACCTACGGACGTACGCACGGCCAAGCACGGCGCTATCAACACAGAATAAGTAGGTAGGTAAGTATAGACGGCTTCACGAACGGTCGAAACTCTTTATTTTTTATAGAGAATTCTGCTAAAAAATAAATACTTACTTTTAATACATAATTATGATCAGAATCGAGTATTGAGTGCTCTCCTTCTATATCCAAAATTTGTCACCAGTCACCGTGTATAATTTTGAGGATCTATGCAAACTTTTAGAATATATCTAAAAGTTTGCTTAGATCCTCGTGACCACTTTAGCGAAGGGGTAAACCTATCTGCCTCAGACGCCAGTAGTGATTACGGGTTCGATTCCCATCCGGAACAAGAAAAAAAAATGTTCCGGGTCTGGGTGTTTATCTATATATGTATTTATATTCTAGGTTCCCCCCTAGTTCGCTACATGGTATCTCATACATAACACAAGCTTCGCTTACTTTGAGGCCATGTAGTTGGTGTGATTGTCTGGGGATTTTATTATTTATTATTATTATTATATCTAAAGCTGTTTTATTAAATCGTGGTCAGTAGGCCGGTCAAGGGAAATCACAGTAGCTTGTTAGCAATAAAACATTTAAAGTATAAAAACGTGTGGTGCTTTATTCCCAACATTACGAACGTAACAGATAATTTCATCATATAAATCAACCAAAACACAATGAAACATCAGACTCAAGACTTCACATGGGCGCGTTCGCTCGTTACTACCGAAGAGGAACGCAAACGTGACTAATGGGTAAGCAGCAGGGTGAACACTGTAAACAAAAAGACATATTATTTAATGGAGTATAAGATCAATGTGGAAGGTACTAACTTTTCATTTTCGAACAATTATCCGAACGAAATGAAATTGGATCAAAGTTTTTGATAACTTTTAAACACATTAAATTATTTGATACCAAAATATTTTCTAAGACAGTACCTACTTGTGTATGGATAGAATGAGTGTCATAAATTTTTGTTGAAAGCCTTCGCGGACTCCCGAAGAAAATGTAAGTATTGTCCAAGTATTGTTATAATTGTCCAAAAACTTGTTTTCTAGATGAAGTAGCGACGTAATAAAAATGTCCAAACAATTGAAAAAGAAAATATTTTAAAGAGTCCAGATTCTATTTGCCCGGGGTAGTGAAAAATGAATTTATTTAGTTTGAACAAATGCATATTTCTATTCTATTTTCGCACTATAGAACCTTTTTTATGTTACAGTACGGGTAAACAAGCATGAGATTTACTGATTTTAAGTAATCACCACCACCCTTGGCCATTTATAACTCCAAGAGAATATTAGACGGGACGTGCCGTTGCCTATAATTGCCCTATTTATCTGGAACACAGCAAAGCTATGTCAGTATGCCAATGGCAATAAGATGGCCCTAATCAGCGGTTTTATCCAACCCCGAGTAACCAGTAACTTTAAATCTCTTGATCATCGTAACTGCAGAAAACTTACCTCTGATCTGCAGCAACAAGGTGCTGGACGGATGCTGTTATGCACGATGAGGGGTCGTCTTTGAGTAATTGGATCCAAATCACACGGACAGCATCGTCGACAAACTGGGAGGCAGGGATATTTAGGAGGAGGCGCCCGGGGACAAATCGGTCGCTGCTTGGGGATGATTGGAGGCGGGCATTGCGGATTGCAACACGGGAGAACCGGTTGATAGCACCGAATTGGTTCCGGGCATGGCCTAACCTGAAAAATGAATAAAAACTTTAATTGATAACTTCCTTGAGCTTATTTTTTTATACATATAGCTTGCAGAGTCTTTACATTTTGCATTCAATAAAACATTTTTATTTTTTCCCGTGCGTTCTCTTTATAAACGAAGAAATTTTAGAAACTGTGAATTCATAAAATTTATTGACATTTTACTTTATCTTTATTAATTCTTAATCTTGAATTCCCCTACAAATAAATCACGCTAAGTAGAAAAACAGAATGAACAGATTATTCTATAGCCTATGTTTTAAACGATGGCTACTCGGGATTCGTGCATAATAGTGCTGCATCCTGATTAAGACCTGAAAAACAAGATTAATAGTTATAACAAGTTATAACCCGTTTCATGTTTCTTGAATTGTTTACGCCCAGAACTATGCATTATATTGTTGCCTCCTGTGAATTAAGAACACAGAGGCTTAAATCATTGTAGACCATTACCATCTATTACACGACGTCAATTGCATTTTTTTAAATAAATTTTTAAGTTTTAGTTATGAAACCAAATTATTCATAGCCTAAAATCTTCGTAGGTACATTTGATGTCTAACTTATTTCAAAAATAATCTTAGCTTATAACGTACCGGTGGGCATTCCGGTGGTTCTGGCGGAGGACAGCACGGTAGCACGGGAGGATAACACACTGGCTTCGGAGGACATGGCTTTGGAGGTTTCGGAATACATCTTCGTGGCTTGCAAACCGGCAACTCTGGAACGATAGGTGGTACATAGTCCGGTAACTGAGGGCATGGGCACGGCCGGTACAGGGGCTCGCAGCGGCACGGTGGGCACGGTGTGCAGGGGCACGGAGGCGGACAGCACGGCTGGCAGCACGGGCAGCACGAGCAGCACGAGAACCGACACGGCCCAGTTCCACACGGCAGAATAGCTGGACATGTTGGACAGAAGCAGGAAGAACAACACATGATACGTGAATCACGTTATTTTTAATTTTTTGATTTTAAGGTTCTTTCGATTTTTACTTCTTGATTTTATGTCATAAGTTTTTCGATTTTAATTTAACTTATTTTAATTTTTACTTTTGTATTAATTTTATATTATTTTATAAAACTTTCATCTTTAGGTTTGAAAGATTTTTGATTTATGACGTCATTGATTTGAGTTTTATAATTCGTAGAAGTTTCGTTTAGAAGTTTTTCAGCCAGTATCGTTTAGCTAATACGGTTTTGGGCACTTTGGGGGCTTAGGAATCGGTAAAGGCTTTCCGCCATATTTTATATATCTGCCGGCTACCAAGTGTACAGTTAGCTACACCACTGAAAATAAAGTTATGGTAATAATGAAATAAGGTTATAACCAGCCTATAACATGCTTTTGTACAAAAATAAGTCATGTTGCATGAAAAAGAACACCTGCCTACCACCAAGTAATACCTACCTTATAGAACATTTTTGAATAGGAGCTTTCTTAATACGAAATACTAGGTAATTAATAGGCTTTTCTATACTAAAGATCAAGATTCAGAGGACATATCGCGCAAGGTGATACCCAATATATTTAACAAAAAATACACATTATAAACACACAGCTTACCTTAATAATATGCCGTATATATCTATGAATGTATAGGCCGACAAGGGTCTTTTGGCATGTGGCAAAAAAAAATACTAACCGCGATCTTATAAAGTGTCACTTCATAACTTTTGCCGTCTCATATTGTTGTACTTTAAATAAAAAAAAAAAAAAAACACGAAAATATGTAAAATGTGGGCTTACTTATGGTGGTGGTAAAAGTAAAGAAGTTTTTTTAAGAAAGAAAAACAATTTAAAGTCCCTATAAATCCATAAAAAGAGTAAACAAGAAAGTTGCCTCTGCAATGTTTACATATTGCCATAATTTAAAAGTTGTATACTTTAAACGTAATTTTTTTTCTTATGCTTAAATGAAACTACGATTTCGGCCACTGCTGTAAAGACTTTATGAAAAGTGAATTAAAGTGACACTTCATAAGATCGCGTTTAGTTCAATTTTTTGCCACACGCCCCACAAGTCCCTTGTAGGCCTATACATTCACAGATACATATTACGTCATATTATTCAGGTAAGGTGTGTGTATGTATAAGGTATATTTTAGTAAAATATATTGGGTGTCACCTTGCCCGATCTATCCCTTGAATCTCGATCTTAAGTATAAAAACCTAATAATTACCTATTGCTACGAAAGTATTAAGAAAGTAATTTATGAAAGCTCCTATTCAAAAATGTTCTATAATGTATTATTTGGTGGTAGGCATGTGTTCTTTTTCAGTACAATTTTAGGTATCTAATTATAATAAATCGACTCATTTTTGTACAAAAGCATGTTACAGGCTGTTTAGAACATTATTTCATTATTACCACAACTTTGTTTTCAGTAGCCTAGCTAACTGTACAGATGGTAGCCGGCAGATATATAAAATATGGCGGAAAGCCTTTATGATGATGATCACTTTCAGATCGCACAATTTAGGATCAAATGATTTTAAATGACCTACGCTGGGTACGTCGTTGTCAAATTCAAAAAAGTCCGGTCTAATTTTCAATTGCCATGTATAAAGTAGCTGGCTTGGCGTAACAGCGGCCGTTGGTATTTATAACATTTTATTGCAAGTCTGTGTTATAAGGATGAAATACGTGTTAGTAAGGAGATAATGCAGGAGATAGGTAGTTTTTTGCAACGCTTACGAAGAGTGCTCTAGTTGTATCTCTTTTTTTAACAGTTCTTGCAGTGCATCAGTCTATGAAATACGAGTTTCACATTTATGTTCATAAACAATGGATTGACGATCACTTTGACGATGGGGTAACACCACGGAGGAAATCTGCTTTGTGGGTAACACTGTCTGCCTCAGACGCCAGTGGTCGCGGGATTGATTCCCGCACCGAACAAGAAAAAAAATGTTTATATGTATTTATATTCTAGATTCCCCCCCAGTTTGCTACATGCCATCCCATATCACAAGCTCTACTTAGTTTCGGGTCATGTAGTTGGTTTGATAGTCTGGGGATTTTATTTTTATTATGATTTCTTAAACTTAATTTATTGAATTTTTTTCGATGAACCATTTTCATAGTCTGCAATGGAAAGTATATGGAAAGTATGTGTATTAAGATATGTTTACAATAAACATTGCCAGCTGTATTAAGTAAATCGTAAGCTTTAGGTCTACCAGGATCTGATGGCAAAAAAAGTAAAAAAAAATAGCGATGTTCATATGGCAATAAAAACAATGTCATCTGTAAACTAATGGCGGGTTTCAATATTCAACTGACTGCTATGCGTAACCGGTACAGGTACAAAACTGGTAGGAAAAAAGTAGCGTTTCACAATATCTATTAGCTACGGACTGTTAGTTCTCAAATTTGGCATAGGCCCTCCTTGCGTGACGTTCTTCCAAGAAAATAGGTGATATGTGATTTATAGAATATCACGCATTCGCAAATTATTTGTATGATATTTAAACTAAAGAAATATATAAACTTTTTCAATTTATGTTTGCTATTTAAATAAAACTACTTTTTAACCGGATTAATCGCATATAATTTATATTTTACATTTTAACTCGACGTTTCGGTGTGCAGACCCCGTGGTCACGAGCGACTGAGGTGTCAGGCGTCAGATTGATAGTGGAAAAAGTTATAGATCATCTCCATCTATTTCTCAGTCTTCGAGCGTAGCGTTCAGGGTTAACACAAAATGAGCTGACAGTGTCTCGAGTTTCAGGTCGTGCTGCTTGCTGGATGTTTGACTTAATATCTTTGAGAATAGGGTCCCATGCTGGTGATAGTTTCCAACCATCTTCTCTGTTGAAATTAGGGTGCTTTTTAATTTCAATGGCTTCTCTTATCATTCTACGTATATAATGTGTCTCCCTAGATAGAACTTTCACAGAGTCAAACCTTAAGTAGTGGTTGGGCTTGTCTATGGAATGCTCACAAACTGCAGACTTGGTTACTCTTCGGTTTTTAATGTCAGCTATGTGTTCTTTAACGCGGGTTGATACACTTCTTTTAGTTTGACCAATGTAGGAAAGCCCACAGCCGCAGTCAATCTTGTATACACCTGGGTCTTGTAAAGGGATGTTGCATTTAACTGGGCGAAGATGTTGACTAATTTTTGAGTTTGGTTTAAATATTGTTTTGATGGAAGCGCGCCTAAGAATTTTTGAAATTTTATCGGTAACTCCCTTCACAAAAGGTAAAAATGCAGGTCTTCGTTAGACTGTCTGCGGCTTCACGTGGTCACTGCGGCGGCGACGAGGTGGTTTGAGGCCGTTTTGACGAAGCACTTTGACAACATGTTTCAGTTCATCATCAATGTGCTGGGGATCGCAGATTCCATGTGCTCTCTGAAACAAAGAGGAGCCTACAGCGAGTAATTGGCTCGGGTGGTGGTGGGAACTCCCATTTAAATATCGGTCAGTATGAGTGGGTTTCCTATAAACAGTATGACCGAGTGTACCATTTGGATTCCGTGTAATTAAAACATCAAGGAAGGCTAACTTATTATCCTGTTCTAATTCCATAGTAAATTGTATTTTATTGTTAAAGGAATTAAGGTGGTTAAGAAATGCAGTTACTTTGTGTTGAGGTAAAATAGTGTAAGTATCGTCAACGTACCTCTTGTAGATCTTCGGCACGACTGGTGCCAGGTGGAGAGCATGCTCCTCGAAATCTTCCATGTAGATGTCAGCAACTACAGGGGACACCGGGGAGCCCATGGCGACACCATCAATTTGTAGGTAGAATTCATTATTCCACATAAAATAGCCAGATGTCAGGCAAACTTCTAATAATTCTGCATATTCAACAGGCAAATCTGAATCAGTTAGCTTTTTCTTTACTATTTCAATGCAGTCTTTGACAGGTAATGATGTAAACAAAAACTTAAAAGTACTTAGTTAAAAAGTAAAAGTTAAAAAGTAGTTTTATTTAAATTATGAATCGTGAAAACTTAAGACAATATTATGTTTGCTATGTTTTAGTATTCGATAAATATATTATAGTATGTTTTTAGAGCTTTTTATTAATAATTGCGTTTAACTGCTTACGTAAGACGAAACGCCAATCCTTCGACTAATTTTGCCATTGGTTGAATCACATTTTTATGACGCCAAAGTAAATATTTAAAAGAAAAATTATGTCATTCAATAATATTCGTCCTTTTTTTCAAAAACAGTTATAGATAAGTTAGAAAGAGAAAACTGGATTATTGATATGTTGACAGATATTTGATAGGATATTTCGTTAAATGAATAAATTTTTACGTCGTTGGCTAGATAAAATGACCTATTCTTTAATTGGTTATACGTAATGAAAACATAACTCTTATTGGCTGCAGCAGACTGCCATGCTACCTTTACTTCATTGGTTTAAATTAATAACTTGTTACGTCGTCGTTGGCTAGATATAATGACTTATTTTGTAAATGGTCAAATGTAACCTAGCAACCCATTACAGTCAAACAGTTCGTAAGCAGTGGTTTAGATGTCAAGATTTTGAATATAGAAAGGCATTTTGGTAGTGATTTCTATTGTTCGTAGGCAAAACGAACAGTTTTCATAATATTGAAACCCGCCATAAAATTGTGGAGGAATTGGTTTAGGTTTGGCTTCAAACGACAATGGCCACGTAGTATGAAAATATAACTCTTGTCCGGTGTAAAAGAAATTTATCTCAAAAACTGTCAATATTGAGTAATAAATACTGCGTATGTGGTAGGACTGAAATATTTTTCTAAATGTTTATTTTTATAAAAAAAATATTAACGTTTCTTCGCTTTTTCACCTGAACGACTGAATTGATTTGATTGAAACTTGGTTCATTGATAGATAAGTACCTGAACTAACATTGCTCATGAAAACGAAGGCGGAAACTAGTCTGATATATACCATTGTACTGAAACATTAATATTATCCCTGCCTTACTTCGAAAGCAATTTCACCTGACCTGAGATACATTTCACTGCCGCCGACCCTGGATTCTTTTGCCTATTGTCCTTTCCTTTAAAAATTTCCCCAGTATTGCTAGCGTCAATTTCTATTTTTCCTTTTGGCTATCAGATTCTGATAAACTATAGTTCATTTTTAATTTACTTGGCTTAACTGATGTGAGCTTTAAGGAAAGCAATCAAAATGCGACTTAATTAGTTCGGCTATAGTCTCAAATATGCAATTTTCTTTATTTCTTGTGTTACATTCAGCAGGTTTCGAAGGTTTTAGTAAGCCAATATTGGATCTGCGTTGCACGAGAGAAATGCTGTCATCATCTTATTTTTTGAGATCTTTTAGAATAGTTGATCATTATTAAATGCAAAAAACTTTAAAAATATCCTCATATTATAATGAACACCATCATGTTATACGAGTACACCATAATCTTTATGACATCATCGACCTCCCTCCTCAAGACATCATCCGAATTCCTATTATATCATTAGCACCTTCATGTTACCATCAGCACTCTCAGGATATCAATACCATCATGTTATCACCATCATCCTTATTTTAGTACCCTCATTTTTATGTTATCATCATCATCCTTTTGTTATCCTTATAACACCATCCCCACCCCCATGGTATCGTTAGCAACCTCATGTTATCATCAGTATCCTCATGATATTATCTTTTTAAATTACATATTTAAATATTAAATAACAGAGCGATTATGTGTTTAAAGATTTAAAAAAATTAATTTGACAATAGACAAAACTTAGGTAGACATCATTTGTTTCCTTAACTCTAGACATTGTTGTATAAAAATAAATAATGCGTTGGCTATTCTCATTCGTGAATTTGGAACTAAATATACCTATAGTGAAACATAATATCTTGTTTATGACATTGTGTATCTAGTATCTACTAACAATTTATTTCGTAATGACTCATTATTTTCACATTCTATTAAAACATGAAAAAGATCCTCTTTCGTATGACAAAAAACACAATTGGGACTTTCAGTTTTGCGCATTAGGTAACCAAAATTGTTCGATGGAACATGACCCGAACGTAGTCTTAAAACAATTAACTAGTTCTTTTCGTGTCATTTTACTACTACCGAACCAACACATATTATTCGCTTTAAAGAAATGCTTAAAGAAAAACAACTGGCAGCTTACTGTAAAATACGCTAGGTCTTCAGATTAAAAACTAAAACGTCTAATTTGACAGATATTTGATAAATCATAAAAATTGGAAACATAAAAATTATAAATTATTAGTAAAAATTAATTTATAAGATAAAATTAAATCACAAAAACAAGCAAAAAACTTAGTAAAATGAGTGCACCTTACTATAGTTTTGACCCTTGCGTGTGCACAGGTTTGCCGTGCGGGGCCTGTTACCCGTTCACGACGCGGGCGTGCGCGCGCTCGTGCAACGATATCCGGCCGTGCTCGACGTGCCCGGGCGGGGGCTGCTCGCCGTGTCCGGCGCCGGTCCGGGCTTGTCCGGCGCCGTGCATCCCGCCGCCGGTGCTGCCATGCTTGGAGCCCTGTCCCAAATGTGACGAAGTAAGTTTAGCTTGAACTGTTTTGTAAGCTTTGGAAGAACGAACTACTACTTAGGTATATTAAATACGAACAATACTGTACTTTATACGACATCAAATAGTAAAAATGTAATGCGATAACTTGATTGTTGTTACTTCCGTACTACTTGTTTGATTTAAATTAAACAAAAAAAATGTTTGTAAACTAGATTTAGGCTATAAAGTTATAAAATTGTACGTGATTATGACTCAGAGACATTCTTCATCTATAGTTTCTTTAAAATCAAACAATTTGGAATCGTTTTTACACTAGACAAAGCAATATTTACGACGGAAAAAAAATATTGGTACATTTTAAAAGGTACTGTTCTGACAGGCATTGAATGTATATTGTGTTTTTTTTTTTATTTTACAGCCTCCTCCGCCGCCACGCTGTATCAAACCAGAGCGTCCGTCCGTCGCAATACCATGCTGTCGGCCTAACCGCTATAAACCCTGTCCTTGCTATTGCTGTACGGAACCCGGCGTATGCTGTCCGAAGCGTTGCAGCTATCCAGGAACTCCCGTGTGCTGTGGCTGCTGCGGACCTGTCATGCCCGTGTGGTAGACAGGATCTACAGATGTACGCAAAAAAAATGTTGGAGATCGACAGTGCAATGCGATGTCTATGTCCCCTTGTTTGATATTTAACTAATGTAAAGTGTAAATGTAAGAAAAATAAACTGTGTATCTTTTTTTTCGTTGTTTAATTATTAGCAGTTACTTATTTATTTTTCGGGAGGAGGAGAACCAGGATTTTTGTTCCACCAACATTTACAGCATGCAACATTGGTATCCTAAGCATTTATTTACAATGTACCTATTAATTTTAGATTCCGTCCTTTTCCGTAATTTTGGTCCTTTCTATCTACGCTGAATCAAACCAGACGTTCAGGATTATGTCTATTTCCTAAAATGGCCACTTCCTAAAAGGACCACATCCCAGAACGTCCACTTCCCGTGTAGGTATGGCGATTCCCAAAAAGACCTCTTCGCAAAATGACAACTTCCTGATAAGTCAATTTCCCAAAATGTCCATGTTTTAGGTTACTTTGTCACTAAAGCCCAGGAAAGAGCAAGTGTGCGTCAGAATGGCTGGTTGCCTGTGGCGTGGGTCTATGAGAGAAGATTCAAAAATTGCAACATAATTGTTTTTATTTGCTATGTATAGTAAATAATTGTTACCTAGAATATGTATTTAGGAATAAATTATTTTTTTGACCAGCAATCCCGACATTTGAATGGCTGGTCACCTCCTAGTTTAAAGTTAAGAGTGATCGTCAGAATGGCTGGTCAACGGCCGTATTATACATTAAAACTTTTTCTAAAGATTACTTATGAATGGCTTATTTTGGGTTATCATAATAAGAGATTTGCTCTTTGTGTAATTTGAGAGTATTAAAACATTTCATTAACATATTTAAACAGTTCAACCTCTATAAAGTAGTACCTAACTAAGCGGAATCACTTAAATTTTCGTGTCCCAAACATTGCTTATCAATTGCTTTCTTCACAATTTCTAAGTCTTGACTCTTTAATTCTTTCGCTAACCTAGGCAGGGGCTTCAAACCCCCAGCACCTGTTAAAATTCTCCAAGCAAAGTGACGTACGTTCGGAATTGCATAAATTATGAAATAAAGGGGTTTACTTAAATTTTCTAATTAATGTGATTTTAAAACTGTTTTAAATTCAGTCACTAACATTAAAATTTACTTTCAAATCGGGATATTTGCCATCCTAGTGATCAAGTCACTATATTTTAAAATATACAGAGTGCACCAATTAGATCATCGATATCTAATTATCTATATTAATATTATAAAGAGGAAAGATTTGATTTTTTGTTTGTTTGCATTAAATAGGCTCTGAAACCACAGATTCAATTTGAAAAAATACTTCACTGTTGAAACCCATCGAGTTGGGGCTTATTAGATTCGTCTCAACAAATATTTTCATACTAGATGGTAACCAGGGTCTGATGATGGAGCTGGAAGTTGGCCATAAGGACTCCGTAATCCAGCAACGCAACCCCATCGAGTTGGGGCTCATTAGATACGCCTCAACGAATATTTTCATACATAATATTTTCATGCTGAGCTGTGGCCTTTTCGGCAAATTAGTATTTAAGGTGTAAAAACTGTATTTTTGTATATTCTGTGGTAATTGTAATATTTTTGTATCCTTGTTTGATTTGCCGAATAAATGTTTTTAATTTTCATTTCATATATATTCGACGACCACTATGGCGATGGGGTAAACCTGTCTGCCTCAGACGCCAGTGGTTGCGGGTTCGATTCCCGCGCGGAACAAGAAAAAAAAAATGTTCCGTGTCTGGGTGTTTATCTATATGTGTATTTATATTCTAGGTCCCCCCTAGTTCGCTACATGGTATCCCATATCACAAGCTCTGCTTAGTTTGGGGCCATGTAGTTGGTGTGATTGTCTGGGGATTGTATTATTTTCATTATTATTGTGTCAAATGTAAAATGAAGTTTGAAGTTAAAACAGTAAAAGTCCAGCGTTACATTTTTTAGAGCATTTAAATTAAACCTTGTTTTTTAAAAGATTTTTACCTTTTTATGGCCTACTTCCAGCTCCATCATCAGACCCTGGTTACCATCTAGTATGAAAATATTCGTTGAGACGTATCGTATGAGCCCCAACTCGATGGGGTTGCGTTGCTGTATTACGGAGTCCTTATGGCCTACTTCCAGCTCCATCATCAGACCCTGGTTACCATCTATTATGAAAATATTCGCTGAGGCGTATCTAATGAGCCCCAACTCGATGGGGTTGCGTTGCTGGATTACGGAGTCCTTATGGCCTACTTCCAGCTCCATAATCAGACCCTGGTTACCATCTAGTATGAAAATATTCGTTGAGGCGTATCTAATGAGCCCCAACTCGATGGGTTTACGTCTTTTAATTACGGGGTTCCAATGCTCAACTTCCAGCTCCATCATCTGACCCTGGTTACCTACCATCTAGTATAAAAATATTTGTTGAGACGAATCTTATAAGCCCCAACTCGATGCCTTTATTTCTTTTAATTACGGGGTTCCAATGCTCAACTTCCAGCTCCATCATCAGACCCTGGTTACCATCTAGTATGAAAATATTCGTTGAGACGAATCTAACAAGCCCCAACTCAACGGGGTTGCGTTGTTTAGTTACGGAGCTCCATCATCAGATCAGCCAGACAGGTGAAGCTAAACAAAAGCTTTTAAAAAATGGACCTATAAACATTGCTTTAAGTAAACAGTATCCTATAAATATTGGGTTTTATTTGACAGTACCTACCGATTATTATTTCTAAGCTTATACAAATAAAAAATCAAAAATTGGAATTTATCAGAATAGGCATCCTGGGTGAAGTGATTAGTTTCCGAGGTGATTAAGGTAGACTTATCAATTCCTCTTTGTGCACCTGGGTGATATCACCCAGGTGATTTAAATCCGAGGTGATTAAGGTAGACTAATCCATTCCTCTTTGTGCACCTGGGTCATATCACCCAGGCGATTTATTTCCGAGGTGATAGGTAGACTAATTCATTCCTATTTGTGCACCCAGGTGATATCACACCCAGGTGATCAAGGTGGAGAATAAACCACGTTAAGCAGTCGGTCCTGGGTGCTGTATACTTGTATACAGTAGTACTTGGATGGTGGTATATCAATATAGTATTAATCCTTATCCAAATGAATACCTACGTTATTTATTGCAAAAATAAATAACGTAGGTAAAAAATAATAAATTTAATAATAAAGAAATAAATTTCGAACAAATTTTTCTTCTATATTACTTGACTTTGATCAACAACTTAATAAATAACTCCGCAACCAAATTCCAATTACCCAGAAACGTAATAATCGTCAAATAGGTAATTGTAAAAATCATCCAACTGCAAAAGCCGATCATCACGCGGATGAAGTCGCGGGCCAGCAAGTCAACTCAAAACTAACCTACAAAAATATAATTTCCTAATTTACCACGTGTATGTTTGAAAGCCTTGGATTACCAAACGGTGTCCGCATAGCGTTGTCAATATACAGTTTTTAAGTATTCATGACACGTATATCCGATGCCGCCAGGATTCGAACCCTTCAGGTCTGATAAGTTGAATTTTCAAAAGGTTGAGTTTGCAAAATGTTGGATTCCCACAATGTTGAATCCCAAAATGTTGAATTTGCAAAAAGTTAAATCATCATTTCCCAAAAAGTTGAATTTGCAGAATGTTGAATCCCACAGTGTTGAATCCCAAAATGTTGAATTTGCAAAAAGTTGAATCAACATTTCCTAAGTTAATTGACAACATTTCAATTTTTAACATAATTATTTTAAATTTTTCATATAGCTTAAAATAAGCTAATAAGCAAACAACGTTGCATGTGCATGTATGTTTGGTTTCTCGTATTAAAATTGTTTTCTCCGCATTCAAAGTAACACTTGCAGAACAATCATCCCGTTTGGTGCACTTCCATCTTGAACTGCCATTACGGTTTGGTTTTCCGTCTTTTGTGTAGGTATACTTGCCTCTAACAATAAGTAGATCCTTGTTTTTTTTATTTTTTGAAAATTCTATATTTGTATATGGGTCCATAGTCGTAAATCACTTCTAAGGAAACGTTTGAAATTGATTTATACAACGCAATATTTTCCACAAATGAGTCTATATTTATGACGGATATATCAATTTGACAGAAGGAAATAAATGATAAATAGTTTGAAGAGGTTTAATATGATTCTAACATAAATGTCAACATTAAAGGTCTTATACCCAAGGGTTCTAATCTGAGCTTATACCTTACTAGCTTCTGCCCGCGACTTCGTCTGCGTGGACTTCAAAAAATAAAAATGCTCTGTTCCCGCGGCACGCAATTTTAAAATTTCCCTCGGGAACTACTTTAAGAATCGGGATAAAAAGTAGCCTATGTTTTTTTCCCAAGCTAAGACTTCATGCATGCCAACCGTTCAGTTTGGTTAGGACATTGCAGGCCGAAATCACCTGATTGTCCGAAAAGTAAGATGATGCCGTGCTAAGGAAGGCACGGCATAAGCCGGTGGTCCCGGTCGCTATCTGGCGGTCGAACCACGGCAGAGGCTCTTGTGGCGGTTTGGAAACTCTGATACCAGGGTGTGTAGGCTCACAGGATCTTAACTACCTACTCGATAAGAAAGAAGACCTTATAAAAATAAATAGTCAACATTATAAGAATTCAACGACTTAAGAGTTCAACTTAATAAGAATTCAACATCATGGGAAACCATAAAAACCCAACATTCTGGGAAATTGTACATTTTGTAATTTCAACTTTTTGGGAATTCAACTTTTCGGACCTAAAGGATTCGAACCCAGGACCTCATAGAAGGAATAAATATGTTACCATTACACCAGCCGGTCGTGATAATAATTCAAACACATTATTACGCTTAAAGCAACATTTATTTCACCTAACAGCACATGGCATTCTACGATAGAAATGCATATTGGAAGCCACCGAATTTCCAGAGAGGAGCTCTGCACAAGTGTTCATCAGCATATCTTGGTACAGCATGTGTATATGGTGATGCAGGGACAGCAACATCCACCACCACAGCCGCCGCAACAGCCTCCACAGCAGCCACCGCCTCCGCAACAGCCTCCTCCACACCTGGAAACAAAAAAAAATGTCACAAACACATCACAGCCTCAAAGCTTTGGGTCATCCTGTATACAGTTAAAAACACCACTCACATATTGTATCAGGTAAGGTTAGACTTATCGTTGTTGAATTAAATATATTGGAGAATGATACGGACGGTTTTGTGATTTTTTTAAAGTATTTTTAATTTCACTCGAAAGATTTCATGATAATGGCTCTCTCCGATTTGATGCTTCTTTTATATATGCCGCTTTGACATTCTCTGTTGAGAATTTGAATCTATACAGATTTTGACAAGTCATGATGTATAAAGAAGTATTTTCTTTAGGATTTTTTTTATTCTATGTTCTTCTCACGTTCCGATTTTTCTTTAAGGTGTATTAGCAGATTCAGAGAAGTCAAATAAAAAAAATATAATTACACAGTTATACAATTACACTTATGCGTATATCTAACATATGAGATTTATGAATTATTATTTTATTCAATAAAATATTTTTTTTACTGAATTATTTTGCGAATTATTATACGTGATTTTTCATTTTTACACTTTTTGGTGACTTTACCTGTGAGGAATTTTAGTCTAGAATAAGTAGATTGCAAGAAGCTCTGTCTGTCATTCTCAGGAAACTGTTATGGATCTTCGACTGTTAAATTTTAGTACAGATAAGCCTTTAAACTTAAGGATTAAAGTTCATAAGTCCAAAATGACAAATGATTGAAAGAAAGAGAAAAAAGCTGGATTTTGGTCTGAAGAAAATCCCACATTCAACTAACCCATATTCAATTATCCCATATTCAATTATTATCAATATCCCGCAGTATATATGGTTACTTCTCAAATGTTAATAAGAATAATCTGATCAACTAAATGATTTAGGTGCGGAACATATATCAGAAATAATCGATAAAAAAGGTTATTTAACTCCGAAGGCTTACACGATGTTGTTGGATCATGCCTTATTTATTATTTTTAGATCCCGGATTTAAAGAAAAAGTACTTGCACAAAATATGTACCTATTAAATATTTGAAAATTCACTTATGAATGAGAAATTAAGGGAACGTTTTACTACTGCTTAGTTTGTAAGTAAAATTGTTGTTAAATTTGTTGTAAAAAATGGTAAGGCATACCCAAATTATGAGAACGTAGATACTTACTTACTTACATGATAAATAAATTTCCATGGAAAATACAAAAATAATGGTTTTATTTGGTCATTAACTATTCTATGAAGTATTAGTGTATTGATTTTTGAAAACTCTGAGATAGTGTACCTACCCATTGTATACAGGGTCCTGATAATATTTATTTACCTATTGAATTAGTTCATAATATTTTAAGAGCAGGTTAAGAAGGATGTGTGGGTTTAATTATCGAAAAAACAGTCTATTTTTTTTTGAAAAATGTTTTTTTTTATATTCTATTAAGTGAACAAAAATAAAGTTTAATCTTTCCGAAATAACTGACGTAATAACAGCTGATTCCGTACTAAGCAAATCACGCAGTCTCCCGGTCGCCAAGCAATGACCATACCTTGAGCGCGTAGGTACTAACGTGCCTTTGTTCTGGTAAGGTCTTAACTTATTTCATAAAATAAAAAAAAGACGTGTGGCACTCGGAGACTGCCGCGGTAAAGCTATTGCGTAGCATTTTTTATCAACTTATGCAATTATAATTATTTATTTATTTTATTAATGCAGTTATGTTTGATCTAATATGAAGTTCCACAAGTTCCTAGTAGATGGCGCTGATTGTTTATTAAAACCCGCATGTAAAGTTATGAAATCAAAGTATCACCACTGTGCCAGTCGGAGTGGGGGGTGTTGGTTTTTTTTCGTTACGGAATTTCTGGATTCGGTCCCCACGCTCAAGGCCCGCGATAGAAGCTATGCAATAGCTTAAAAATGTGAGCCTTGTTCATTTTGATTTTCTGTAAACATATTGTATTGTCAAAGAAAATGGTAAAATTGATAAATTACAATGTTGCTTACAACTTTCAACCGACTCCATGCTATACGAACACTCGTAAACATACAAATAGATAAAGTTTTGTGATCGCACTACTGAGTAGACAGACACGTAGGACATGCTTGAATCTCCAGATAACTGATTTGTCAGAGGTAACTGAAACAATCAGCTATTTAAGACCAAACACCTGCCATGCAGAAGAGTTATTTTCCATGGCTCTGTCTAAATGTCATTCCCTTATCAATAAATTTGAGTTGTTCTTGGTTCGAACCGAAAGCCTGTCAGATTTTTGACAACTCATAAAATGTATTAAAACAACATATAGTGCAAATAATAGCTCATGTTCGGCTTATTCCAAATCATTTACTTATATTAAAAACCGCAGTAAGGATTTTAGTATTTTACCCTCTCAAGTTACTCAATAGACCACTACTATCATCCACTTGAAATGAAAATCCTGATATCGTTTCTAAGAAATTAAATCAAGTTTGCACCAATTGTTTAGATATAAACAGGCAGCGTATGGCCCGTGAACATTACTCTTTGGCCCATATTCCAGAAACTAAGTTCATCCCACATCAATATTGAATTAATGCTTCGGACTGCTACCAACTGCTTAGTGTGCTCTCTGAAGCACGGAAGTCAAAAGTGAGAACTAAATGATCAGCGGCCACCCATCCTTTTACCGACCGCACCGAACGTCGCGTAACCTGCGATATAAATATATATAAAACTGTTCCGTTACTGACTGAGTGACTGAGGTACTGAGTGACTGACAGACAACGTACAGCCGTAACTACTGGGCGTAGAGAGCTGAAATTTGGAACACACATTTTTTAGGAGATGTAGGGGTGCACTAAGGAAGAAATTCCCGAAATTCCCATGGGAACGGGAATTATTGGACTTTTTAGTTTGTATGAAAAATCTTATTCCTTGAGTGCACGGATATGATACTTGACACAAAAGTTCTTCAAAAATAGACTGGTTGTGTTATGAAAGGAATTCCCGAAATTATGATGTTTTAGTTTGTATGATAAAATCTTATTGATTGCACGGATGTGATACTTGGTATAAAGGTTCCTCAATAAGTGTCTGTTTGTATAATGGAAGGAATTCCCACGGGAACGGAAAATAAGGCTTTAGAGTTTATGCGTGTACGAAGTCGCGGGCAAACGCTCGTCGTATGATATGCACAATTACCACGGCACCACAACGACTGAAAGAGCTATAGCAAAGAAAAAATACATTAATTATTCTCAAAAGATGGCGTTGGTATTAAACAGTGATGCAAAATTCTATCGGTAGCCAAAAAATATCAATGACATACCTTTTTTAAGAAAAGCATGTTGCGCCATCTAGAATGAAATTTAGTACATTTTTTTTTTATTTTTACATAATTTTTAGAAAACTTCTCATATGCACTGCAAAATTAGTTTGAAAAAGCGTATGAAAAAGAAAAAAAAAGTTTTATTAATTATAAGGCCATCGAATAGCCACTTAATGACGTCACAATTTAGTACTTCGGTTTTACAAGGTGTTGATGGTTTTTGAATTTCAATTCATATTAAAAAGTAGATTATCTCAGTCTGCTTAATTATGCCTGAAAGATGATTATTTAAGTGTTGAGGAAAAAAGGCGCCGCTGCAATTCAAAATAAATTGCAAAAAATACGCCAAAATGATATGCCAATTGCTAGCTATGGGAAATTAATATCAGAGATGTTTGTGGATCTCACGATATCGTAAGCCAACGGAAACACTGAATGCTAAAATAAATTGAAATCTATTAATGAATATTCAACAAATGCAGACCAAAAAAACCGACTTCTCGTCAAAACTTTGGCTGTCATAATATCACCATCGTAAAATTCTCCGAAATCATACATATTTTTTCAAAACTTTTAAATTTTCAGTGAATTACTCAACCTATTTTTATGAATTTTATATGGGACCAACTATGAAGTATCTTCTATCATATGAAACAAGAATTTTTAAAATCGATTCATAATTGTCCGAAATACAAAGAAAGAATAACAAAGACACAAAAAAAAAAACATTCAGACGAATTGAGAACCTGAGAAAGAGGCATGACGACCACTTTAGCGATGGGGTAAACCTGTTTGCCTCAGACGTGTTGCGGTTGCAGGTTGCGGGTTCGATTCCCGCACGGAACAAGAAAAAAAAATGTTCCGTGTCTGGGTGTTTATCTATTTATGTACTTATATTCTAGGTTCCCCTGTAGTTCGCTACATGGTATCCCATAAGGCCATAACACAAGCTATGCTTATTTTGGGGCTATGGAGTTGGTGAGATTGTCTGGGGATTTTATTTTATTATTATTTATTTCCTCCTTTTTTGGAAGTCGGTTGAAAACAAGCGATAATTTCAGCCCGAAATTACAGTTAGGTACCTGAAACATGCCATATAAGCTGCTCAATGTTTGCTCAACGAGGGCACTACAATGGAAACTCGCATTGTTCATGGACACAGAGGGCGTTACAATCGAGGTAAGTTTCATAATAATGGAATGAAGAGAACCCGGTGAATGTATTCAATGAAAATTCGGAATCAACTTCAGATGAACCCCGACTTGACTTGAAGTTTTTTCGTGAATAAACAAAGTCATTCAATTTTAGCGAATAGTAGTAGAAATTGCTTTATTCATTTATCGGTTATATCGTGCGATAAAATTTATTCATTCTTAGCCGATTCGGGCGCCTCATTATCAGCCGTAACTTATAAACATGCGATGGAATTCAGCATTCCAATATATAAACATAATGTTATTATAAACGGTTTAGGCGGTGAAGTACAAGATATTTGATATGTTAACGTTCCATTTATCATAAATGTATGTGTTTTTAATAAAGTTCTTTGTTTTTATTCGTTGCCAATTTCGTCAAATGGAATTCTAGGTAGAGACTTCTTTTATAGATTTGGAGCATGTTTAGATTTCGAGAAAAATGTTTTATCTTTGAACTTAGGGTTGAACCAAACAATTTATTAATGTTTAAAAATGTAATGTAAATATTAATGTTTATGGAAATTCCGCCACGATGCGAGTCCATATATTACATTCATACTAAATTTCAATCCGATTGCATTATTTGCTCACAAAAATTACGAGATGTTGTTTATTCCAAAAAATAGAAAGATACCTAGAAAGCTAATAGAAAGATACAAATTTTGAATGTTACTGAAAAATCTATAAAATTGTAAGGAATAAAACTTTCTATTCATGACCTTGACGATTGTAATATTTGTAGTTTCGAGGAAAACGAGAATAATTCAGACCGAGTAAAAATACTATTTTCCTTATTGAAATTAAATGATTTAAATGACTTGGAATTTAAGAGTATTCAAAACATTTGTGTAAAATATGCAGATATTTTTTATTTAGAGCGACAGATTGACAACCACTGATTTTTAAACTCAAAATATTTTTTGAAACCAAATGTTAGTCCAGTGTTTCCAAACCTTATAGGTTACCAATTAGTTAGAAAGAGGAAATAAATCGTCCAATCAGTAAAATTCTGAAAGAAGGTATAATAGAGCCTAGTAAGTCACTATAGCTTTTACTAGCAGACCTCTGAATGAGGTGAATCAAACTATCCCGTTATAGAAAAAGAGTTGTTAGCGATGGTTTGGGCTGTCAAACATTTTAGATCTTACTTGTACGGTCAATATTTTAAGATCAGAACTGATCATAAGCCCCTAGTGTACTTATTTGGCATGAATGATCCGTCGAGCAGACTTATGAAGTTCTGTTTGGTATTAGATGAATATAACTTTTACGTAGAATATGTAAAGGGTAAGATAACGCAGCTGCAGATGCATTATCTAGAATCTGTTTTAATTTGGGAAAATTAAAAGAATTGAGTGAAAGCATTGTTAAGCTTAATCGCGAAAATAAACAAATTTGATTTCTCCTCGTTGGACGTGGTATATACATAGTTAAGTTCTGATCAGCATAAGGTCGTAAGTAATCATATCAAACCAGCAAAATCAGTAGAATTACGTATGATTTGTAAAGAATAAATTAAAAATGATGATAATAAACAATGTATTAAAATACTAGTGGAACAGATAAAATCTCTGAAAGATAGGACCGGTCCACCTATACATATAATAAATCATGTGAAGACAATTTATAATGAAGATGACAGAAAAGTTATATTGAACGACTTCCATATCCTGCCTAGTGCATGCAGGTATGAGAAGGATGGTCGATAGCATTAAAAGTTACTATTATTGACCAGGGTTAGATAATGACTTTGTTATGCGTTGTGTTAAATGTCAAAAATATTCGTTACCCATAAAAGATCCATTAAAAATACCAACGACAGCTAACACAGCTTTTGAAAAGATATAGGTACTTAGACTTAGTAGTTCCATTTGAAGTTGATAATAATAATCACTCTTATGCTTTAACGCTCCAATGCAAATGCAAAATAAATAGATAGAAGCCTATCCCTTAATTTCTCAAAAAGCTGACGAAGTAGCTAAAAATTTTGTTACTATAATTAATTTTTCTAATTTTGGTATGGAGAGCTTGGTAGGTGTTTCAACCGATGAGTTTCGTCCTCTCCGGCCGTAACAGCACTTTTATCATCTATACTAATATTATAAAGAGGAAACCTTTGTATTTTTGTATGTTTGTATTGAATAGGCTCAAAAACTACTGGACCGATTTCAAAATTTCTTTTACTATTACTTAGAGGGATTCTTCCGAATCCGTATAGGCTACTTTTTATCCCGAAAATCCCGCGGGAATCGAAATTGCGGTAAAACCGCGCGCAACAGCTAGTTATAAATATTTTTGAGTGGTGTTTCGGACGTTGTTTTTTTAAAGCAAATTTTGTACAGTCTGAATAAAAAACCTTAGCTAGGGTTATATTATTGAAATAAAAGTCAGGAAGTTGTTGGGAAAAGATAAAGTTTAATATACACTCACAACAATAAGTCTTATAATATATCTAGTAAGAAACAAAAAATAAGAATTATAAATATATACTACAAAAATCAGTCTAATATATCATCAATTAAAAAGATTATAAGGCGCTCTTAACATAATATTAAAGAACTTGTCAACTTGAACTTAAAGTGTAATCACGCTTACTATACAAGGTGTTCCTGTTGATTTCCCGTAACTCTAGGGTATTCATGGGACCATGTCATAGAATCAAATGACATGTGAATAATTTTTCGTTTTTTTTTTGTTTTAAGTTTTCATACAAAATTATTCAATTAAGTCAAAACATCTTATGTAAAACACCTTTTATGCGAAGTATGACAACATGGCATTTTTTATCCCTTTTTTTACAGGTACAGTTCGCAACGATTTGCGTTGTACATTGAATGCAACGTTCTTCAATTTTTAAAATGTTTTTGTTGTTTATTGTATGGCTTCGGTGACACGCGTCTATTAAATTAATGTTAAAGAAATTTTACAAGGGTGATAATTTATGAACTCATTATATTAAAATTGATGATATCTTGGAAATTATGCACTTTTGAACCTCATATTCTTTGGCAAAAAGTATTGTTTTTTAGTAAGGAAAAAAACCTTAAAGTTATGGGAAATTAACAGGAACACTTATACTTAACTCAATTTCTTAAGTATAATAAACTCAGTCTTATAACTACATTCGGTCGTTTAACACATCTACTGACATTCGCCCTACACTATCATATTATGTAGAAGAGTAACAGTAGTAGGTTGGTTTGGATAAAATGAGTTCTTTCGACAGACCTATTTTTATGAACGCTTTGTCATTAAATATCAAGGCCCCCTAGATTAGATTTTAATAAACTTTTAGGCAAAACTACATTTTCAAAATTTTTAAGTATTATATCAACACAATAATTTAAATGTTTTAAAAATACAAAAAGAACTGTAAGTATAAATTTTATATTTATAAGACATCTGGTATCCGATTCAATAGTCATGTGTAATATCGTTCTAAAGGACTCATCTTCTAGAACAAGAATTAGTATTGCACCTGTCTTAGTATTGTCCACGTTGATGACCGACCTAATATAATTAACAAAAATTAAATGACACACATACATAACTTCACGCCTGTATCCCTTCGAAAAGTCGAATCGCATTGTATTGATTGTCCGATGGCAATAGAAAAAGAAACCTTAACTCTGGCGTTGCGGATAATCAGGGCGGCGGTGTTACTTACTTACTATTTATGCTACAGGTGACCCGTTAGCTATTTTGACTCCCATCTCATTATAGAATTGTCAATATAAGTATCGCTAATATGTAGTCAAAGAAAAAGCCGTCTACCGCTCTGGTGTCGTCCCCTCAGCGTATCGTACATGACTATTGGAAGTGGGTACCAAATGTTGCATTGTCCTTTGTTCCCTGTATTCAATTTCACATACCTATTTTCTAGTTATAAAATAAATATCTTAAACTTATTGTGATAAAACGTAGAAACCAATAGGTACATCAAAATTATGGTTGTATAAATTAATAAAGATTTGATAAAGGTGAAAAAGTCTGTAGCAATAACATTGAGATAATCTTTTTGAATTAATTGCAATGTCTGTATGTAGTCAGCATTACTAAGAACCTGGGAGTTTATATATAATTTTACAATAAACTAATTTTTCAGTGCCAAACTAAAAAGTAAAATGAATGCAGTCCAAAAAGCACGTCTAGAAGGCATAAGGGCTAGATTAAGAGGAGAATTCAAATGTAAATGCAGTACAAAAAGCAAAGTAAAGCAATGTACGAGGCCAGCTTGCATCCACTGGAGACCAGACTCGCCGTGCGTGTGGGACCTACCCTGTAAAGCTCACTGTTTTGATGCTCATCCCGGAATTAAACCAGGCCGAAATCCACTCAACAGTTTTCTGACAGTTAATCACCGATGAGAAGGACCAAAACAAGACAGAGACAAAACGGAATTACAACACTACTTGTTTAAGAAAAATCCTAAATATTGTACCGAAATAAATATTAAACAAATAATTAACGTTTTTAATCCCAAAATGTATGCAAAAATAATAATCACACCACGAATATAATTAGGTAGATCTGTATCATCTGTCTTTTAATTAATTTTTATTTTCTAACAAGCAGTATTATTTCGAATTTAATACGTCAACATTAAGTTGATTAATTACGTGATAGTGACAGTTTTTCAGGTTATTGATTATTATCTAGATGGACTCGAGTTATTGGCGCATTTGAGTAAGTTTTGGAGTATATTTTTCATTACAGCATTTCAAACTGCTACAGTTTTCTAGTGCTCTATATAGCTTTCTCAACAAACAAAGTAGACCCTAATACTGCAATACCCAATGCAAAAGTCCAAATTAATCTTATTACTATTGCACAAATGGATCGATACTATATTCAAATTTTATATTCTATATTCTTTAATTTATATTCTATAATTCTTCACATACCGTCATGTATGAAGGAGGCTAAACAAGGTTCAAGTCAACGAATTAAAACAATTTTCAACACACTTGCTCGTAAAGTGAGCGTTATTCTATTGAATTTAGAACTATAAACTGGGCTATAAGTCACGCGTGCATAATATATTATACCCTAGTGCATAATATAATGAATCCTACAAAGTTGAATTGTACCTTTGTGCAAATTACATGCGAGTAAACAGAGCATATTTTATTGGTCCGGGTTATACATTAAATATTTTTAAGAAACAACAAAGAGGTTTTATACCACTTCAAGTCCATATACATTTTTAAATGTTTGCGCCTTATATTAGTAAAACAAATTTGTATATCAAACAAATTATTCACAATTTACAATAATTTGTTATAAAATATTAAAATATTTGCATTTACCACTCCAAATTAAACATTTTCACTTAAAATAGGCTGTATATGCTATACAGACATTGACACATTTGGCGGAAAAAAAAACCTACGCGCATGCGCGAGGTTCGGCGCCATTTTTCAATCACAATTCACAGCTGTGTTATCAAATGTGTTTGTTATTTTATGACCACGTATGTCTGTCTTTTACTCACAAGTGTGTTGAAAAACGTCGTATGTAACTCGTGAGCGTTGCTAATTACAGTCTCGGCTCACTATTAAGCCCTCGCCTGCGGCTCGGGCTCAAATCACAGCCTCGACTGTAATTAGCAACTTCGCTCACTTGTTACATAATATACTATTAAAGTATTGATCCGCGACATTATTTAACGTCTGAAGGTGAACTACAAAATCGAATTATGCTCAATCTTTGCTATTATCTATTATCATGATTTCAGTTACAAAATGCATTTTTTATGTTATATTTTTGGAATCCGCAATGCTCGGAGTTTCATTGGCACAAAAACATTGCAATACGCGATCTCGTTCTTATAATCTTCTCTTCTCAGTCTAGAAAACCGTAGCTTCTCGAAGCTGTTTTAAAATAAAAATCCAGTGCCTATTCGATATCATTTAATTTAACGTACCTACTTACAAATATTTTTCCACTTCTGTCTCCTTCTACAAGAGTCAGCCCCCGATCTAACACTGCTGGTCAAAACATTATTTTACTGTATTTATAATTCTTTTCGACTTTGCTATATAAGTATATGATAAACCCTCTTTGATTACATCGAAACACTGGATGACTTTTTACAGAAGTAGGCTATAATTACGAAGATATAATCACTTAATAAGCCGATTTTCCGAAATCAACTTGGTTAAAATAAGAAGTAATAGATGAGTATGCTAATGGCATAGAAAAACTCATACTAAAATTAAAACCATAGTTATTAAAATATACAGGATGTTCAAATATACAGGATGTTCAATAAATAAGAAAAAAAATATCCTAGGTAGGACTAGTCTTCCCCATTTACTACAAAAACCCCTTTTTTGGACTCATAGTTTTCCATTAAAAGATCTAAGAATTTCAAGGAAAACGCGTGCGCCTGACCTTTCGCCTCATTTAAAGAGAGGATGCAGCGTTTTCACACTTTTTTGAACGATAATGTACCTAACAATATGTAAATGTTGACTGAAAAAAATATGCAAAAATTTAACGTATAAGTGTTTTATCGACACACTGCAAAACGTTTGTATTACTATTTCTGATCGAATCTGATTACAGCGATAATAATTTTTTCATTGTATACGATTTGACATATGGCTTGCATACCGATTAGGCTCTGCGACTGGATATCTTATTCTCCTCTGACCTAATGGCAATCTCACCGGGTACCTCAGGGATCTGTTCTCTCTGCAACATTATTCTTGCTGCACATTAATGACCTCTTAACACCGGGCATTATTGGTGATGACAGCACTGTTGCAGAGAGATACATATCCAATGCAAGAGCGAGCCCCCGTGAAATTCAGAGTTTAAGAAAGTCAATGATTTAGTGCGTTGATTTGATCTTACGGAAAATGTCCTGTCAAGTCAAATACAATCTGTCCATAATTCAGGCGTGTCTATTCTCCACAAAAAAGAGCACCTTCACGTTAACGCCCACTTTCCATCTCTGTCCCCATCCCTGACCATTTAGGCTTTTAGGTAAACTTCGGTCAACAAATTGTGTCCATGGCTCAAGAAGCTACGCAAAAGTTGGGAATCATCTCGAAGGTACGACGCTACTTCGGCCCTGCACAGCTTCTTAATTTATACACCGCTCAAGTGCGATCATGCATGGAGTGCTACAGTCGTCTTTGGGTTGGTTTAGCCAAATATCAACTAGAATCGCTTGAAACCGTTGACCGAAGGCCCGTAAACTAATAAACAACGTGAACCTTACAACCAAAAAACTACAGGTCGTAGAGCATCGTCATAAGGTTGCTTCTCTAACCGTGTACTACAGGATACATTTTGGTGTGTGCGCGAGTTCTCTGTTTGAACAAATTTAACCCTCACCCTTTTACTATCGAACTACTAGACGCAGACAGAACTTCCATCCGTATGTGGTTGATATTCCAAAAAGTTGAACTAAGCGCTTCGACAGTTCCTTTTTGATACGGATCGCCAAGGTTTGGAATGAACTGCCTGCGTATGTTTTCCCTGACCAGTATAGTCCTGGTACTTTTGCCGAGTGAATAGGTTTCTCGTGGATGGACGTGTACCATCTTAGTCTTCATGTTCACTTACCATCAGGTGTAATGGAAAACAAACGTCCCACCGTAAACAAATAAAAAAAACTAGTTTAAAAATAAAAAAGATGAAAACTAATATTCCACCTTATTTCCATCTACGAAAACGTAGTTTAAGTATATGGTTACAGTTGAAAGAGTTGCAGATCCGTGGCGTTTTTATTTAAATTGTTTAGGTCACATTGGCCATTCTGACGAGCTTTGAAACATTGGTATCCTGCATAAAATAACACTTTTCGTCTATGTCTTTGAATTATTTAGTAATCTTAATCACTCATGATTTTGAATTATATTTTTCGATCAACGAGTCAGTACGCGAAACACGATATCTTCGTTACAAATCAATAATACAGGAATAGAAATACACTAAAAGTACCCTAGTTATCAAAACAAAACTACAAAGATTTTTTAAGTACATCTTAGATGTCCCAGTAGTTCAAGTAGCAAATTCCCACTAGTTCGACTGATTTAACTGATCAGTTGAACTGCTGGGAACTAGACCATCAGTATTTTTTTTAAAAAGAACATTTCTTATAGTCCATATCAGAAAATTGCATGCCATAGCTTATTATTAATTTCAGCTCTAAGAAATTGCTAATTTACTCTAAGAAATTGATATTATTCGATATTCTATCGAATATTTTATTGATATTGTCCGATTCAGTTATTCAATCAAATGACATGTTATTAAGTGTCTGTCAGTTTATCAATCATCGATCAATTCGAAATGTACCAAAACAAACACAAGGTTTTTGAATTATTCTGTTATTCCAACCATTGTGAAGTCCTAAGTGAAAGCTGATTAAAAAAAAGGTGGTCTTCATGGTGATATGAATATAACCATCTCAGATATTGCATTTAATTATTTCGGTCCTATTATATATTTGTAGTCTAGGTGATAATAACCTCAAAATCTGAAATTCCTTGGGTAAAACCAAGGTGTTGCGAATTGTCCGTTTCATTTATACCTACTTATATATAAAGCTCAAGAGTTTGTTTGTTTGGTTGAACGCGTTTTTCTCAAGAACTACTAATATAGGCTAATATTTTATCCCGGAGTTCCCACGAGAAGAGGAGTAATGCAGGTGGAACTGCGAGGACAGGCTTGTGAAAGATACATTGGGCGAAATCAATAGTACTTTAGAATAGGAAAAATATTTTTTTACTGTTGTTGCTTTCAGGGCGGACAATATATGAAGCATAGGCAAACTCCTTTATTTTGTGCCAACGTAGTGATAAATTTTCAATTTCATCTTTTTACATCAGTAAAAAAGAAATTAATTAACATTTCTATCTTTTGTGTAATGAATTTAATAATTTTAAATGTCTAAATATTAGATATAAACGAAGTTCGCTAGCGGTATCTTGGTTGGTAGTATGGATAGTATGAATATCTACACACCGCACTACAAGACAACCTTAACCAGTATCTACTAAACAAACAACCTCTTTTCATACTGTTTAAGTTATCAATTTGTTACACTATTTTAATTAAGGAAACCTAAAGCCATAGCCATCTTGAGTATATCATATTTTACTTCAGAAATATTAGCACCAATGCTGAAATAACATAAAAATTTTAGTGTAGCATGAAAATCTAAAAATTTAAAAAATTAAATTTAAATTTACGTAAGTTATTGAACAGTATTTATACGCCTTTATCAAGTTATTCGACTTTTAATTTATATAAACCGTTATCACTTATTTCCAGGGTAAAAATGGCAAATTTGCATCATCTACATGCGTGCAAAAGCAGGGAGTTGAGAAGTAGTATATTATATACAGACTGCTTTTGTCTGCGGCGCAACGGGTTGCAGCATGACTGCCAACGGACTGGTTGCAAAAATACACCAAACTGTATATCCTTGCCCGGGCCAACCTGCCATCCTTCTAAAGTCGCAGGAACTAGACACTGCGTCAATCCACACGCGGATCATCTATGTGCCATCCATAAACTTGGATTTCGCGTTTCATGAATGGCAAACTTTATAATGTCCTGGCTATCTAGAAACTTGCGACCGTTTAAAATAAGAATATATTTTATTTGAAACATTGATAGAAGAATTATTATGACAGTTTAGATAAAGACTTCAAACCGTTTGGTTTATTAATTTTTTTAAATCAAAAATTATGAAAAAATCCTAAATTCTCCGTATTTTGTAATAGTTTTTATAAAATAAAAAGAAAAATTCCCAAAATATAGCAAAATTTTATAAACGCCCTTTCCTTTGTATTATTTTACTATAAAATAAACATGTGAGTGAAATTTGAATAATTTGATACATAAATAAACTACGAACCACATATTTACTTTGTATATGTTTTCAGGTCTTGCCCGTGCAGTCCTATGGTATGCTATAAATATGAAGATTGCGGCCCCCCCGTAAGTTATCTTGTAAGTTCAAACTGTGTTTTTTCTTTAAAACGTTCAAATTTTGTATTCAATTTAATATTTTGGTACAGCTGCAGTGCTTGCCCCGTTCAGCCTTCAAGCGGAACGGCCTGCAGGATCAGCAGTTCTTCCAGCAAGGCTCGATCCGCTATCTATGTCGGGAAGGGTCTTGCTGTCAGAGGCCCTGCCCTCCGCGCTGTCCACCGTGCGTGCGATGTCCTCCACCTGGCAAGACCTACGTGACTCGCTTCTCAGACTTTGACTTGGTGTCCCAGTGGTAGTTGTCCGACGCTGCTCTCCGACGTATGCTCTCGGGTAAATAACTTCATTTCACACACGGCGGACAGTGAAGCGTAATATAAATTCTAACATAAGGTTATTATATTTTTCAGATTAGAAGATCCGATGGAGCACAGAATACGAAGGAGAGTGGCGAAGAAAAACGTGAAACTGAAAATCAGCTTAAAAGGATTAAGAGTCGCGAGTTACGAGGTGGCATAATGTACTATAGCTGCCATTGTATTAAAAGAAATGGTTTACAACACGACTGTCGTCGTACAGGCTGTGGTGGAGAACCGGCATGTTTGGTATTGCCGGATCCGGTATGCGCTCCTAGCCAACTTGCACGTGCTCGTGGTCTGGCTGATTACGGCGCATTAGCGAAGCATATGCGCAAGGACAAGGACAAGGACGATGGTGGCAAGAATGGCAACACTAAAGATGAAGGCGCTGGACCATCTAAAGGAAATGGAAGACGGTTTATAATTTGCGAGCTGAAGGGTATAGCACCAACCCCAGTGGCTCAGGAAAAAACCATTGAAAAATGTTGTAAGTGTCCTGTTTCTACTAATAATCAGCAAAAAAATTTAGTTAATCGTACTTGCTGTTGTGGTGGCAAAAATGTAACTAATCGAGAACCTCTAACAACCTGTCAATTAGTTTTTGAATGTGCCAAATTAGGAATGTTTAAAGACCTAGAAAATAAAGAACTGCCTTCAGAATGTGATGGTTCATGTGGCTCAAATGGTCGTCAAAACAACAAAGCCAAAGTAGCTACAAAACCTTGTTTACCAGGTTGCCTGCATTGGAAACCTCCTCCAAAGTGTCTTTGGGACTTACCTTGCAAGGCTGATTGTTTTGAAGCAGATCCTGGTATAAGACCGGGACGTAATAATTTTATGGGTGTAGTTTTAAGATGTTCGAACGATCATGATGAGCCGGACAAGTCTTAGTAATAACTATGACATTACTCACTCCTGTGTAATGCGCAGGTTGTTCGGCCGAGACTGAGGGCGTTGCAGCTAGGCCAGCATCGACAGGCTGCCTACCAATATTGATGATGAAACTATGTTAAGCTGATTTTCAAAAAGTAAGAAAAAGTGCAAAACTATGTGTTTTAAGTGTGTGTTTGTAATAAAGCACTGTTTGAAAGAAATTGTTTTATTTCATAACTGTTAATATCTAGTTTTTTCAGCTTTTCCATTATATCAACGCGCTATTTTGTGATATTTTACGTGTTTCATAGAATTTGAATATACATTTTTCAAGGTTTTATCAAATACCTACTTATAGTGGATTTCCACATTGTCTTTCAATTCTAAATTTTTGTTTGAAAAAAAATTAATGTTAGAGCGTTGCCATGATAACTAAAATCCAGTTTTATTTTGGTATGAAAAATCTTCGATTGGAAATAACTTGATGTTTGATGTTATTTGATTAGCCCTTGGAAAATGTAAAGTCAGTTTCTATTAAGTTTTTTCCTTGTAATCCACTTTTTGTGCATGTAAGGAAGAAGCGGATCTCTATATGAAAAACCTTGGAAAGTAAATCAAAGGTTTTCCATATTCAAATAAATCTGGATTTCGGTTTTCTAGTAGGTTTCTATAGGTAGTTACCTACCTATAGAACCTATCTACCTAGCCTAGGTAGTACCTACCTACCTACCCTAATGAATGAATCTCAATTCAAAATCCTGCTTGTAAACTCTCAAATGTGCGAAATAAGCGTTGCCACATCTGAAATCCAGATTTGTTTCTATAAGATATCTCCTTTTGAAACCGTGGTACACCCAGTACCGTAGAATGGGACTTTATGGGTACGGTACCTAGTTTGTACAATTCCTAATTTGTACAATCGCTTGAAATTCCCGATTAACACGATTTTTGTCATGAATTCGTACAATTTGACAACCACTTTGGCGGTGGGGTAAACCTATCTGCCTCAGACGCCAGTGGTTGCGGGTTCGATCCCCGCGCACGGAACTAGAAAAAGAAATGTTCCGTGTCTGGGTGTTTATCTATTAATGTATTTATATTCTAGGTTCCCCCCTAGTTTGCTATATGGTATCCCATAACACAAGCTATGCTTACTTTGGGGCCATGTAGTCGGTGTGATTGTCTGGGGATTTTATTTATTATTTTTTAATAGGTAACCTAAAATAGAGATCGACAATAAAAAGGCAATGGTTGCAAGTTACGAAATTAGTATCGACAACATGCCTAGTTTTGCATCCATGAGATGAAACGTCCGTTGAAATTAGTAAAATATTTATCAGGTAGGTATTCTATTTTTGAACAAAATCAAGTACCTAGGTAGCTAGGTAGGTACCTACCTACCTAATATCTATAATAATCTGATCAAAAAAGTAGGGTACCTACCTAGGTAGGTACTTAATTTTGCAATAGCTGCATTAAATAAATTTAAAAATATTTCTGACACTCTCACAACATTATCTAGCCCAAATTAAGTTTCATAAAGAACTTGTGTTATCGATAATTGTGTTATGTGTTATCGAACAACTGATATACTTAAGAAATATATAAACATACCTACATATTGAATTAAAACATATTTCTTATTAGGAACAAACTTAAATAAACATATAAACATCCATGACTTGACGACTAATATCTGTGTTCATCAAACAAATATCCGTCACCGCCGGGATTCGAACCCAGGACCTCTGGCATACAAGATAATGTATGTTACCAGCCGGTCGTCTAATTCTGAATAATTCTGAATTTGTGTCTCTTCATTGTTCTTGGAACTAACTATGTCTGCATCATTGTTTTCATTACATGAGTACCTATTTCATAATCAAATTCAGAAGGCAGTTTTCGCTAAAGTTCCAAAGCAAGTTAAAATAGTAATTTCCGTTTTCACAACTAAATCTTCCATACTAGAATAAAATTGATACGTCGCCTTAAAAATATAATTATAATTTTCTCTTTCTTTTCTTGCAAATTTTGTGTGATAGAATTTATTTTATTTTGTGTAGGGACGACAAAGGGGTGGGCCACCCAATGTAGGGCTTAAATTATTTTTTAAGTTTTATTCAAGCTTCAGCGAATCAGCAATGAATCAATTCACTTAAATCCACGGAGCTTAAATCACTCAAAATGTGGTTTATTTACACTAAAAAAGAAGTTTTTAAGATACAATCTTGCAGCTTTTTTCACTTGACTTTGAATATTGTTGTTTTTAATTGTTGTATCTTTGAAATGTGGTGTTGCCAGCAAATAAAAGTTAATGATTACCAAAATATAACAGCAAAATTACTTGGATCTGTTTACATTTAATGCTATCTGGCATGCTTTTAAACTAATGTACCTTTAAAGTCCCTTGTCACCCCGCAATCCCTAGTCACCCCATTCTACGGTAGTGCCTACTTCTGTTGGCACCAGCGCCATAAAAAAAAAACCATAGTAGGTACCTACCAGAGGAGGTAAAGTTGTAGGCAGGCACCTAACAGGGTAATAACATGCCCGTATACGCAGCGGGACCCTGTCTTTAAATTGATCTAGAGGTAGGTACAGTTTAACGTCCGTAGTATTTATTAGATACCTAACTTGCAAAATGTTAAATTAAAAAAATGGGTTATTCCAATCTATTATCTACCCTAAAGAATTCAACCTAGGGTGTGAATTCTGGGAATAGTATGTCTGAGAATTTACCTCAACCTGGGTGAATAATAGGACTTTTTATCTATACTCACTTGATATTTATCACCTCGATAATGTACACTCGACTAGAGATTTTCTAATACTCTTCATATAGAGCACACATAAAAACAATAATTGTAACTTCTTCTAATAGGTATATCTACATGTCTAATACACTTACGTGCAGAAAAATCGACCCACTCCGTACACTTTCGTTCAGTAGACGATAGCTGAAAATCTATGATTAATCAATGTATATTTTTCAGACTGATTGTTAAATAACATTCTAAGATTATGTTATATATGTATGTGTGCGTGCGGCGTGTCCTGCCAAAGTACCTATCAACAGTCGAAGTTTAATAAATCAGTGTGCAACTAACTTACGCGTTTGCTTGACGTCTATACGTCGCTCCTAAGAATATATAACAGTGGCGAAGAGGATTAATACCTACTTAAAAATATGTCTACGGGAGTTCATTTTGGATTACTGTCAACCTTTGACCACCAGTCCCAAGAGTGGAACAGTTATAAGTCACGGTTAAATCAATGGTTTATTGCCAACGACATAACCTGCGACGTGGACAAAGCGGGCGTGAAACGACGCGCCATTTTGTTAAGCGCGTTGAGCGAAACGACGTTCAAGTTAGCAAGCGACCTGGCATTACCCAACAAGGTGGAGGAACTAAATTACAATGCCATTGTAAAACTCCTTGACGATCACTTTACACCTAAAAGATTCGGGTTTGCAGAAAAATCGTCCTTTTACTCAGCACTACAGAGGCCAGGAGAAAGTCACACTCAATGGGCAGCGAGGATTAGAGGATTGGCAGCTCACTGCGGTTTCAAAAATCTGGAGGAGGCCTTGCTAGATAGATTCATCATGGGCATGGCGGCAGGACACGAGCGGGACAAGCTGTTCGCACAGGATCAGCAGGAGCTGACCCTCGCGAAGGCCATCGAGCTGGCGGAGAGCGTGCGCTGTGCGCGCCAGGCCTCGTCCCTGGCGGCGCAGGCGCCAGCGCCGAGCGCAAGCATCATGGGCGCAGGATCCCCGGATAACGTGTTCAACATCTCCAAAAAAGAAAAGTGCAGTGTGTGTGGGTTTACCAACCATAGAGCTAATCAGTGTCGTTTTAAAAATTACAAGTGCAAAAAGTGTAATGGCAAAGGTCATTTGAGAAAGATGTGTCCTAACGGAAATAAAATTAAATATGTGGATGAAGGTAGCGTGGATGACGGAGACGATGGTGAGTGTTTTTATAACATTCGTTGTGTAGAAGGCAAACCGATGAAAGAACGAGTATCAATCGGGAAACTGTTTTTAGAGTTCGAAATTGATAGTGGTTCGGCAGTAAGTGTAATTTCTCAGAAAACATACTTAATTAATTTCAAAACAATTCATTTGTCAACCACAAACAAAAAATTATTTAGTTATACCGGCGAACAAATCGAAGCTATTGGGGTTGTACCGTTGCCTATTACGTATAGCGGGCAGACACACACCTTAAAATTATATGTGGTTCGCGCGAACGGGCCGCCCTTGCTAGGCCGCGACTTCATTAGTCAATTTGACCTTGAACTAACACCTGCGCCTGCACCGATCCACACTATAAACGCACAAAAGCTACACATGGGCGAATCTAAAATTGTATCGGAACTTATAAATCTTTTTCCGAAAGTTTTTTCCGGTAATTTAGGGTCATTTAACAAATACAAAGTTAAATTACATCTTAAGCCGGATGCTAAACCGATTTTTTTTAAAGCGCGGCCAGTGCCTTACGCATTAAAGGACAAAATCGATAAGGAACTCGATCGGTTATTGTCGTTAGGTATTTTGAAACCAGTCGAACATTCGGAATACGCGTCTCCCGTGGTGCCCGTATTAAAAAATAATGGTAGCATTAGGTTATGCGCAGATTACTCGGTTACTATCAATAAACAGTTAGTCATAGATCAGTATCCGCTACCTACAGTAAATGACCTATTGGCGAAATTACATGGAGGTGTTCAGTTTAGTAAGATCGATTTGTCTATGGCATACAATCAATTTATTTTAGAAGAAGAATCGCAAAAACTAACATGCGTTAATACTCATCGGGGTCTGTTTAATTTTACTCGTTTGGTATTTGGGTTGTCGAGTGCGCCCGCCATTTTCCAACGCGCAATGGAATGTTTGCTAGCGGGAATAGAAGGAATAATCTTCCTATTAGACGATATCCTTATCACGGGGGCTAATACTCATCAACACAAAAAAAGGCTTATAACTGTATTACAACGTCTAGATGAAGCTGAGTTAACGGTTCAAATGAATAAGTGTGAATTCTTTAAATGTGAGATTTCGTATTTAGGCCATGTAATAGATAAAAATGGGGTTAGGAAATCACCGGATAAAGTCGAATCTATTTTAAAAGCCTCTAAGCCGACAAACGTGACTCAATTACAGTCTTTTTTAGGGCTTACTAACTATTATAGGAATTTTGTACGGAATGCGTCATCTGTGTTAAGCCCATTATATGACCTATTAAATAAAAATACAAAGTGGTTATGGACTCCTATGCACGACGAGGCGTTTGTGTGTATAAAAAAAATGTTAACATCGGATAAGACATTAGCACATTTTAATCCAAACGCTAAGATAATATTAACGGTTGACGCGTCACCTACTGGCTTAGGTGCTGTACTGTCTCAAGTAGGGGACGATGGACTAGAACGGCCTATATCTTATGCTTCTCGAACACTGACACAGGCAGAAAAAAACTACGCTCAAATTCAGAAAGAAGCGACGGCTATAATATATGGCGTTAAACGTTTCCACCAATATTTATATGGTCGGTCCGTTCCCTTCGTCCTACGCACGGACCACAAACCCCTGTTAGCTATTTTCGGGCCACACAAAGGCATTCCCGAGGTGTCCGCTAATCGCCTTCAGAGATACGCAATATTCTTATCGGCTTATAATTACACTATAGAGTACATAAGTAGTAAACAAAACAGTGCGGATTATCTATCGCGGGCGTGCGAGGAGGCGTATGGCGCGAACGTAGCGGGTACGGGGTTCGAGGACCGCGCAGCATACGTCAACTTCGTGTTAGACGGATACCTACCGGTTACGTTGAGTGACTTGCGTCACGAGACGGACCACGACACCGTCTTGACTGTCGTAAAACAATATGTGTTAAATGGTTGGCCTAGGAAAGTCGCGGAAGTCGAAATAAAACCATATTTTTATTGTCGATCACAGTTGTCTTACGAAAATGGTTTATTAATGCGGGGACATAAGGTCGTCATTCCGAGCAAATTACAGGAAATAGTGTGTAAAGAATTACATAGTTCGCATTTCGGAGTAATTAAAATGAAGGCTGAGGCGCGCAGGCGGCTGTGGTTCCCAGGCGTGGACGCAGCGCTCGAGCGGCTGGCGGGGGCCTGCAGCGTGTGCGCAGCGCTGCGCCCCGCGCCGCCACACACGCGGCTCGCCGTCTGGCCGCACCCGCCACAACCGTTTTACCGAGTCCATATCGACTTATTGGGCCCATTTCACGACTTCGTGTTTTTAATCGTTGTGGACGCGTATACCAAATGGGTGGAGTGTTATGATGTTTCTACCACGTACAACTCTAATGCAATTATTAATAAACTTTACGAGTTTATGTCTCGTTTTGGCATTCCCCATACATTAGTAAGTGACAACGGTACCTCCTTTACCTCTTTAGAATTCAATGAATTTTGTAAGCTTAATGGTATAATACATGTAACCTCGCCTGCTTATCACCCCGCAAGCAACGGGCAGGCTGAAAGCTTTGTTAAAATTGTAAAGACAGGGTTAAAGGGCATATTTTTAGGGGGCTATAATAAAAAAAATATGAATTTAAAAATCGCTAAATTCTTATTCGACTACAGGAACTCTAAAAACAGTACCACTAATAAGTCTCCCGCGGAATTAGTGTATGGACGCTCGTTGCGTTCACGACTCGACTTGATGCACCCGACGCCACCACCGTCTCTGCCGTACACCGACCTCACTCAAACCGTCCAACGAAATCAGTCCTTACAGGCTAAATATTATAAAGGTGCAAGTAGAACGGACTTAAAAGTTAACGATAAAGTATGGATTACAAAAAATATAAATTTAAAAAAAATTACTTGGATTCAGGGAACAATTAGCAAGAAAATTGGACAGGTTATGTATTTAGTATTCGTGCCACAGCTGGGATGTGAAGTTAGAAGACACATCGACCAAATAAGGCGACGTACTGCAGCCGCAGGCGACGACCTGCGTTGGAACGCAGATGCAGTGGCTGACCTGCCGCCTTCGTCGGCGGCCTCACAGCCGCGGGGAGATGGAGTATCTGTGAGCGAGGGGGACAGCTCGCCGGCGCCGGAGCCGACGGCGGCCGCCGCGACATCGTCGTCCCACGGCGAGCTACAGTCGGCGGCGACACCGCCGTCCACACCACCGCCTGCCGACGCCGCCGTTGCTCGAAGACGATATGCCATAACGCCGATATTCTCGACACCAAGTTCGGATAAATCCGATGATTGTATTAACTAGTATAAGTAGAATAAGTTTAGTTATAAGATCATTAAGGGGAAGGGATGTTATATATGTATGTGTGCGTGCGGCGTGTCCTGCCAAAGTACCTATCAACAGTCGAAGTTTAATAAATCAGTGTGCAACTAACTTACGCGTTTGCTTGACGTCTATACGTCGCTCCTAAGAATATATAACAGATTACAATAGACTAGTTTTTACTGTAACACGTTTTGGTTTATCGATTTTACAGACTGAAATACAAAAGCAGTTAGAATAGCAAAGTTTTTTAGTAAATAATTTTTAAAGTTAAACTTTATTCAGTAGCTTGTATTTCTCCACGTGCTCTTATTGCTGCTTCCATCTTGATTGACCTTATTGACTATTTTATTAATTTTTGGGATATAAAGTCCCACTCCTCTTGAGAAGCCACCTTTAGTTCTTGGAGGGTTTCTGGGGATGATTTCTGGTCTCGTCCCTTCTCTATAGTTCATCCCATAGACGTTCAATAAGATGAAGGTCGGAGCTCCTCGCTGGCGACTCCATAACAGGAATTTCCTCCTCACGTAGGTACTGGAATATTATCATGGCTGTATGTAGTCTTGCATTGTCCTCACCTAAGATCCGGCGCATGGCATGACATGTTGTTCTAGCAACTCTTGGATGTATCGCTGTGCGGTCAAAATGCCTAAACGAGGTCCAGATATGAACTGAAAATCAGTTTAAACTAACAAGGAAATTACGCCCCAAACATTTCGCGAAGTTCTTCCAAAACCACTCGCTCTTCAATATAAGTTTGAGCAAATCGTTCTCTCTCTCTCTCCCTTCGGTAAATTTTCCTTCGTCCATGATTTCAATTAAGACTGATTTTACACTCGTCAGAGAACAGTACGACCTTCCATAGTTCGAGTGTCCAATCAACGTGAGAACGAGCAAATCTAAGCCACGCTTGACGATGCCTGGGGCTTAGTCTTCTTTAGCATGTTTGTGAGGATGCTATCAGCTTTTTGCAAGTCTCCGTCGTACAGTGCATTAACATACGTAACACTGCGATCATTATGAAGTTATTGTTGCACCTTAACACCATTTAAATGCCGATTTCTTAAACTTGTAGACACCATAAATCGGTCATCTCTTTCTGAAGTAGCCCAATTTCTTCCCAAACCTGATCGTCTATTGAAGCTCCCAGTCTCTAAGAACCTTCTGCACACTCGTTTTTACTGCTGATTAACTTAGGTGAAGACGTAGGACCACGAAGCGCTGACTTTATCTAGCCTGGATCAATGCTACATCTGGAGCACACTTAGACGGAGTAGTATCCATTTTCACAGCGAGGAAAAACAATTTAACTCAAGGTTAATGGCCACTAAATCAGATAAGTAAGTAACCAATTATTGAATAAATAATAAATCGATTAACTTTTAACACAAAGCAATGACCCTGAGATTGCGTTATTAGAAATGAGAAATGTGGTTGTACGAGTATTCGAGTCAATATCATCAACAACATCCCGTTTATTGAAGTGTAGGGTATGTGAAAATAAAGCTTATGAAACTGTCGTATTGTATCTTATGATGATAGATTTAAGGTTAAAATTAGATTTCTAAGGGATAGAATTGAAACGAGACGTGTGAACATTATAATGTTTTAATGATGACTTTACAAAAAGTATGAAAATCACAACATTCCGCTCACCAAAGGACGATAGTACCTTTAATTACACATTACAAATATTAATCTAGGTCAATTATAAACAGACATTAGACTAACGGCATAAAGTTGGTAGGTATAAAATCCGTGGTTGTTATTAATCAATTACATAATTATATCTTCCTTAAAGTTGCATGATACCTAATTATCTAAGTTCTAGTTACTAAACAAATTTAAAATTAATAGTTTTCATTGTTTTATAAACCTTAGGTACCCAACCGATTTCACAATACATTATGACAAAAGCTATGAATTAGTTACTCAGTAAGTTTAGTTTTACAGAAGGTTCGATATTTATGAAATTCAAAGTTAATTAGTTTACAAAACAGCAGTTGATTAAAACAACAATTAGGGTAAGTAGGCACATGTGGCCATAGTAAACATCTTAAATTAGATAACTTAAATTAGATACTAAGAACATAAGATTTTTAATCAAAATTAATAGGAAAATCACATAGTTTGCTACATGAACGTTTCACAACATCACCACGACATTTAATGGTGTATACTATGGTATAGCCATCCACACCTGGATGTTTTGTGGTAATTGATCATCCTTAAGCAGTATAATGTTACCTATATCATATTCTGCCCTACGCTATAACCATTTTGATCTAGTTTGCAATCTCGTTAAATATTCTGACTTCCATCTATGCCAAAAATTTGCTCCAAGTTTTTGTGTCAATTGCCAATGATCCAACCTATTCATAGCAGCTCTCTAAGATCTGGATAAGGGATGCTAACAGGTGCTTCACCTATCAAAAAATGTCCAGGTGTTAAGGGTTACAATGCGGCAGGATCACTAGTTTCAATTGGTGTCAATGGTCGGGAATTTAGGCAAGCTTCAACTTCACAGAGCGTTGTTGTCATTTCTTAAAAAGTGAGGCTGGTATCAAGTATACGGCGCAAATGATACTTGTGGATTTCACGCCAGCCTCCCACAAACCTCCAAAGTTAGGGCTGTAAGGTGAAATGAAATGTCACTGTGTTCCTTCAGCTGACAATGACTCTCCCAGATGACCTGGAAGTTGTAATTTTGTTTCAGCTAATGCCTCTGCCAATTCCTTATTGGCACCAACAAAATTGCGCCCATTGTCACTCCACATATTATGTGTGCATTTGCCTCTTCGTGCAACAAATCGGCGAACTGCACTAATGAACGAAGTTGAAGTCATGTCACCGACCAACTCTAAATGAATGTCCTTAGTGGCCATGCAAACAAATATCGAAATATATGCCTTATTCTGCTTTGCTCCACGTCCCTTTGACATTAAAACATTCAAAGGACCAGCAAAATCAACTCCACAGTGTTAAAAAGACGTGCAGGTGCTGTCCGAGCCTTGGGTAAGTGTCCCATCAGTTGTGTTTTTACTAAAGCCCTTTTGTATAATATATATAGTGCACATATAGTGCACTTATGTATATAAGCTTTGACCTTGTTTTTTGCATGTAGAATCCAGTATTTTGAGCGTAAGTAAGTCAAGACGAGCTGCGTACCACCGTGAAGAGTCTTCTTGTGAGCATCGGCAACGATCAGATACGTAAAATAATCTTTATTTTCCAATATTACAGGATGTATTATGTGTTTCGGCAGGTAAGAGTGCTGTAGACGTCCTGACACCCTGAGGATACCGTCTGAGGATACCGTCTTCATCGAGGTAAGCATTTAACATATTTAGTTTTCTGAAACAGAGATAGAGAAGCAGCAAACTAATATTTTTGTTGCTTTTTAGCTTCTCTATCTCTTTGTGAAACTCCCTTTGTGCAATTTTAATATATTTCTTTAAAGATATTTCATATTCTTCAGTAGACATAAAATTATCAAAATTCCTTTTATAGTGTAAAAATCTCAAACTGTTGACAATAGTCATTTCTCAAAATTAATTATGTTTGTTTCAACAATTTTAAATGTGATTGAATATTTTTCATTTCTAAGCTAGTGGTAATTTCCTCTGAAACGTTATATTTTATTTCTATTTCTTTTAACCATTTTGGCCCGCAGGTTTTTTATTCCGATACAAAAGCCCCGCGGGATGCTATGTCAGCTGGATTGTACTCAGAAACCTGATGCCAATTTTCATAGGAAATATTGTCTGTGATTTTCAAAACACGGTTTGCTACGAATTGCTTCCAACGAGACGGTTCACCACATAGCCAGGATAAGACAATAGTCGAATCAGACCACGCATAAACATTTGTAAATTCGACCCTCACAGCATTTGCAGCGTGTTTAAGCAATTTCGAAAGCAAAGCTGCGCCACATAGTTCGAGTCTGGGAAGGGAGACTGCTCTTACAGGAGCAACACGACTTTTTGCTGCAATTAAGCTGGTTGATACTGTACCGTCACACTGAAGCGTCACAGAAGCCGTGTAGTTTGATTTTGTTTTTATCCACATTTTTAGTTTTATTCCATCTATCAAGAGTACATAATATCCATTATGTTTTCATTGTCTTGTCTTAAAGTTATCCATTCTTGTTTCTATTTTATATCAATTTCATCATCCCATCCTATTTTGTCCAGCCATAGCCATTGAATCAATATCTTTGCTTTTACCAAACAAGGTGCAACCCATTCGAGTGGATCAAATATTTTTGGATATCGGACAAAATACTTCTTTTCGTTATGATTTTGGCAATTTCAGATAAGTTATTACTATAGTCAAATGCATCATGAGCTAAATTCCAATGAATACCTAATGCCTTTATACTTTCATCTAGTTTTATATCAAGCTGTAATCTTGCAGATCTATCTTCTGGGTCTATTGTTCTCATAATTGGAAGCCGCCTCGTTTCAAAATTTATTTCAGCTGTTTGCTTGCTTCTACGGCTTACTCTACCGTATCACATCCAGAATTCACGTCATCGACATAAAAATCTTCCACAGCAAAATTGTTACGATCAGCGATCGACATGTTAGAAAACTGTTTACAATGGCACAATGTATGATTCTCACTACAAACAAAATCTTTTTATTATTAAAAGAAAGTACATAGTAATGTTAGGGATTGGAGTCTCCTTTTAAGCATACATAGCCTGTATCAGGGGAAACTACACATCACACACTTTTTCACTATAGGAGTAGCACTATGGTACGAATGTTCTCTTGCACGTTTTTCTATCATCGGCGGTGCCGAAACGTCAGGCGCCCGCGCTGGCGCTGTGTTGACTAATTTCAGGGTCTGAAATCTGGTTTCCAGGAAACATTTGAGGTCAATCCACGAAGGTAAGTCATCTGTATTGACCTTGTAACTACAATTTTGCCAATCTTTATGTGACTCTTGGTCCCATTTCTGCTCAAGAAGAAATATAATTACAGGATCCCAAGTGTCGGTCTTGATGTTTAAATTATTCAATGCATTAATGCACTCGGTTGTAGTATCGAGTAACATTTTTATTTGGTTGGCGGATTGTACATTAATCTACTTTTGTGAAAATAATCTTTTAAGAAGAGAATTTACTATGATTCTTCTGTTACCATACCGACGTTTCAGTGTCACCCAAGCTACTGCGTGGTTAATATCTGTCACACGTGCATGTTTCAGAAGTGATTCGCCCGCTATTCTAGTTTTTAAGTACCTAATGAAGTATTTGCACGTCGGATAATGATGTATTTTTATGTACTAAACTGATAAATAAATCTTGCAAGGTAGGCCAGTCTTTATAGCTACCCGAGTAGGTAGGTAGTTAAATCCTAGGTAGCCTAACTTGACCTTAGTAATTATCCGAAGTTTCATTCTTGGTCAACTGTTGCTGCATCATAGTAAGTGGCGAGCTCAGTTTCAAAAGTGTATTTTCATGTCACCCTTAGTGCATATGTGATAAAAAAAGGTGGATTAATATTTGATAAAAAAAATTGAACATGTTCCTGTTCCACGCGTTTATATTTTCTTGGATGAGGGGAGATTTTAAAAGATGGTAACTCTATATTCACACTCACGCAACCTGTCATTAAAAAAACTAAGATTCAAGTGCTTTATGCATACTTTTCTTTTTTTTATTTTACTGTCATTTTGTGACACACTGATTATTTGAAAGCGTATTCAATCAAATGAAAAAAATATGAGCAAGTAAATAAAAAGATACAATAAGGAGTCATTGTTTTGTTATTGTGCCTAACAATATAAAATAGCAATGCTGACTGCAAGTAAGACCTTACGTATGTTTCTAAGGAGTTCCGACGGTGCTCTCAGTGCTTTCAGGTTTCGTTCTAAACATCATAAAAGTAAGAACGTTTACGACGTAAGTTTTGTTCAGAAATTTTATAAACCAATCTACACTAACATAATAACGCTAAAACTACCAATTATATAAAAAAAAAAAGGATAGGTTATAGCCCATATTAATTTTATCAACGGGATCACACACAAGTCTCGCGAGAAAAACGGCGCGGGCGTAAAGCCGTAATTACAAATATACGATTAGTATGTATTGTATTGTATTTGTAATCAGTAGCATTACAGACATTAATGGTTTGAAATTACATCGTTTTTTCGGGTTCTTCTTACCAAATGAGCGCAGTAAGCCTCTTGGTGGCTTTACAACATAAGGCATTATACATTTTTATTACAAAGGTCTAGCTTCATGAAAATATATATGTAAGTATTTGCTTTATCTTGCCTTTTGGAATACAATGATAATTAAATTAAATAAATTACCTCAAGTGACGCAAACTATGTAACCACAGTCCAAAAAGTCTAATTAAGCGCTTTGACAGTTCCTTTTTGATACTGCCTGCGTCTATTTTCCCTGAATAGTATAGTTCTGGTACTTTCAAACGTTGAGTGAATAAGTTTCAAGGAAGACAAACGTCCCATCTTTACTTTATAAAAAAAAGAACTGTAAGCTTTTAATATGCATAGGATTATTGCTCTACTCTGTGCCTGATACCACCTCATTTTATAATGCGGCAACTAAATATCGTAGCTTGACCAAAAACCTAAATTACGGTGGTATTGACTAATGACCACGTCACAGTGTGATTGCTAGAATGAACCCGGATACACTACCGTGCTGATATAGTAGCGTCAGCGATATAAAGATGTTTGTATGACTTCATGGTAACGGAAGTATGTTGGCAGTATGCTATGGAGGGCGCTTAAAGCATTGAATGGCTGTCGTCGCGGCTATATCTAGATGTGGTTGATGAAAAGTGACATGGAGACGATTAGGAAGGCTAGACGTGCGTATCTTAAACTGACGGTTAATATTAGGTCCTTACCTACATAATATGAAATTGGTGTTTTGTCGTACTGGGCACTTTAATCTCAAATATCTCCTCTTTGGTTTAGAATTCCAAATTCAATTTTTTACAGCTGTTTACTCATCAATTTGTGTCTCGAAAACAGTATTTCTTTTGTTTTTTTTTTATATTTTTGGTTTTTTCTCTGCGTCATTGAGTTTACAAAATGGAAAATTTAAAATTTCGCGTTATTTACGAATATGAGTTCCGCCGTGATACCACTGCTGCAGAAACGGCTCGAAGAATTAATTATGTGTATGGCAGTGGTGTTGCTAGAGAAAGCACAGTGCGTTTTTGGTTCCAACGTTTTCGTTCTGGAAATTTTATCCTACATAACAATCCCCGTGGACGGCCGGAGACCAAAGTCGACAATGAAGAATTGAAGGCTATTGTGGAAGCGGATCCATCGAAAACTACGTCCAAGTTAGCTGCAGGCTGCAGAGTTTGTGATAAAACTGTTTTAATCCACTTGAAACAAATTGGGTAGATAAGAAAGCTCGAAAGGTGGGTACCTCATGAATTGAGTGAAGCAAACCGACAAACGTGCGTCGACTGCTGCGTTACATTACTGAACTGGCACAATAATGAAGGGATTTTAAATCGAATCATTACCTGTGATGAAAAGTGGATAATCTACGACAATAGGAAGCAAACCGACAAAGGTGCGTCGACTGCTGCGTTACATTACTGAACTGAAACAATAATGAAGGGATTTAAATCGAATCATTACCTGTGATGAAAAGTGGATACTCTACGACAATAGGAAGCGCAGATTGCAATAGTTGAACCCCGGTGAACCTTCCAAATTCTGCACCAAGAGAAAATTAACTAGAAAAAAGATATTTGGTCAGCGTTTGGTGGACTAGCGCCGGTGTTGTGCACTACAGCTTCCTTAACTCCGATGAGCTCAACTCCGATGAGGCAGGCCAGACGATTACTGCAGATATCTACTGTAGTCAGCTCCAAATAATGATGGATAAACTAGCCGCTAAACAACCGAGACTGGTCAATCGCACAAGGCCACTGCTGCTTCAGGACAACGCAAGACCACACACTGCAGAACAGACTGCTACCAAATTAAAGGAGCTTCAATTGGAATGTTTAAGACATCCACCGTACTCCCCGGACCTTGCTCCAACAGACTACCATTTTTTTAGAAATTTTGATAACTTTTTCCAGGGGAAAAAATTCAACTCCGATGAGGCAGTCCAATGAAGTCTCCGATGAAGTCCTCGTGGCACCGTGGTTACTCTGCATATCAAACGATATCGCAATTTAAGCGCGCTCGGTGCGGCCGGTATTAGGGTGGGTGACTGCCGGTCATTCAATTCTCACGGCGACTTCCGTGCTTCGGAGGGCACGTTAAGCAATCGGTCCCGGGTGCTGTATACTTGTAGTCGTTAGGGTTTGTCAGAACCATTTCGGCACCCTGAAATATCTGACATCCACCAGCCAGCACCGGGCCAGCTTGGTGGATTTTGGCCTAAACCTCCTCGTCACCCAGAGGAGAGACTCATAGCCCTGCAGTGGGAGTTACACGGAGTTGTGATGACGATGATGAGGCAGTCCAAACCGCTTTTAAAGATTTTATTGATTCCCTTCCTCATGTTTTTTTAGAAAAGGCATCAATGAACTACCTATGAGATGGCAGATGTGCATAGATGGCAATGAATCATACTTTTATTAAATAAATATATTATATTAAAAAAATAAACGACTTTTATTCCTCCCATACAAAACGCCAATTTCATATGTAAGGACCTAAAATTAGCTCGGTATTAATTGGTTTTAGCGTTGTAATTATAATGTAATTAACGGACGTATGTATCACCGAATAAATATTGTGTTGTGAATAAGCCGTATTATAACCATGCCCCCATTTTCAGTACTAAGTACCGGGAAATCGGGTTTCGGGAAATCCGGTTTATCGGGAAAATTTTATTCAAAGTCCGGCTATAGTTGTAGTAACATCGCATTCTGTGCCAGAGGTCCTAGGTGCGAATACTAGTAGGTGTTGATATTTCTGTGATTAGCACAGATATATCTGTAATGTCAAGAACGTTTATAGGCTTACTTACCTAAGTTTATTTAAAATATTTACATACTGATCGGTATGTTTATGTATTTCCTCAGTTACTTAAACCCGTATGATGACTCCTTTTTAAATATTATTAATGTACTCCTTCCTCATGGCAGGAAAGAAAATTCAGCAGATGTTTGCCAGAAGACGACCTGGTAATAATTAACGGACGTATGTACCACCGAATAAATAGCGTTGTAATTATAATGTAATTAACGGACGTATGTATCACCGAATAAATATTGTGTTGTGAATAAGCCGTATTATAACCATGCCCCCATTTTCAGTACTAAGTACCGGGAAATCGGGTTTCGGGAAATCCGGTTTATCGGGAAAATTTTATTCAAAGTCCGGCTATAGCTGTAGTAACATCGCATTCTGTGCCAGAGGTCCTAGGTTGATATTTCTGTGATTAGCACAGATATATCTGTAATGTCAAGAACGTTTATAGGCTTACTTACCTAAGTTTATTTAAAATATTTACATACTGATCGGTATGTTTATGTATTTCCTCAGTTACTTAAACCCGTATGATGACTCCTTTTTAAATATTATTAATGTACTCCTTCCCCATGGCAGGAAAGAAAATTCAGCAGATGTTTGCCAGAAGACGACCTGGAGCTCTCGTTTCCGCCTATTCCTAACATTCCTTCTGGTGTTTTTCGGACCATATCTGGTGAAGTAAGTTTCCAATTATTCTAATATTGGTAATCATCAATCATGCGATTTGTTTTAGTTTGATTTTTTCTCTTACGCCACCGTCGTAGAATATCATGTGAATCCGGGTCACTTAGCGTTTCATTTAATTTTTTTAGATAGTGAAGCCAGTATAAAATAAACCTATCACTCTAACCTATCACAGCATCATACATTTCTGAGCAACCTTCTTATCAATATTACGTCTGCTGATTTACACCATAACTACGATGATTTATTAATTAAAATTACAGCAAGCGGATTACATTTTTTTTTTCATTTTAAGAATTTCTTATAGTAGGTCTGTAAGTGCATAAATCAAGGCAGGCAGCTCAAGGCAGTCCACGATTCCCTTTACAAGAGACGCATTTACAAGAGCATTGACCAGGTTATAGATAGTATTCCCGGTTATAGACAAATTAACTAAAGCTGGCGCGTTCAGCACATTCACACATTGCTCTTGTATAGTGTCTGTGAATAAGCGCGTGGCGTGACGTCGTCCTGTATGCGCATCATGACAAGTTTGCCGGTTTAGATTATGAAACTGAAGGGGACACCGGGACAGATATTGTTTTACTTTTCTACTGTTTATAAATACAGCGTAATCTTGTGATCGCGTGTGATTATTTTTTGTGAAGTGAACGCAAAAAAACATAGAAGTGTAACTAGGATTCGTGTTTTGTTCGTAGTTGGCAGCATATGTGCCCTCTTCGCTTTGCGCTCAAACTCACAATATAAAATTTGGCAGTTTTAATATCTGATAATTCTGATGACATATAAAAATAAATAAATAATACCTAATACATAAAAACAAAACCAAGTGCACGCGATGCCTTGCTTACTAAATTCTCTACATGGCTGTCGAGAAGGAGCTTACACTCAAAGGATACACTCAAATCTCTGATTGTGTCTACTCGTGTACAGTATGGGGACATTGATAATATGATTGGCTTTTAAAGAAAGACAGACAACAATGAGGAAGCGAGAAAGTGATTTTATAATTTATTGATGATTTTGAAATTGTATTTTATGACTTTAACAATAAGTGCTATATTTTGTTGCACTGCAACGACTTTTTATCGAAGTGCAATGTTTCCGTCACCAGTGTCACCAGTGCCTTCCTTGCAATCCTTAGTAAGACATGATGAAACATACAATGTCAAATAGAAGTAAGTAGGGATTTAATCTTTTATAATTTCAACCTTATGCTGAACGCCATAAGATACATTTAAATGTGATAATTTTCAAAACTTATGCTATAAATTATTCAGCTATTTTCGGTAATCAGATATACTCTTCTTACTCATTGATTTGCTGTCTTTCTTTAAAAGTCAATCATATTATCAATGCCCCCATACTGTAAGGGCCGGTATTTCAATGCCACCTTATCTCAAATTGATCCAGGATTGAAGATAAGAACGACGTAAGTGTATTTCAATATAGGATTAAAGTTAAGCGGCGAATAAAGTCCACCCTAACTAGCCTTAATCTAAGTGGAGGATTTTTGTCGCTTAAGTTCCGATCTGAGATTGGCGCGAGGCTACCTCGAAAAAAAGTTACTATATGGTAGTTTATTTTTGACCCGCAAAAATCAACATGCTATGGTAGGTAATGAAATAATGGCTATTTGCTAGTTCAAGAATTATTTTCTTACATAAGTATGCGAATTAGTAGGAGCCAAGCCAAAATGAAAAAAGAACACAGTCTAAGGTCTTGGAGAATTTGGATTGTGTTGTGAATGATAAATAAATAAATAAACACTTACAAGCCGTTATAGCTGAAAGTGAATCAAGAAAACGCTACTATGATTTGCAAAATCAATTATTAGAATTAGAATTAGCAAAGAAACAGAAAGAGGATACACTTTAAGAAAATTAGGCTTTTACTATTATAATAGTAGCTAGCGTTTTCTTGATTCGCTTTCTTACTTGTAAAATAATTTAATTTTAATAAATAAAACACAATGTAAATTCATATAATTTATTTAATTACCCCTTGCTACAAATTATTAATATAATGAAAATATGGCACAACATGTGGCGAGAAATTCTGGCTGCCTCTTCAAAATGGATCTACTGGCACACTGCTAGTCTCCAAGATGGCCTGTTCAATCGCTGGAAAATTGGCAGGCGGATCACCATTATTAATTTCTACTGCAATATAGCACAAGCTACACATAGATGCTGCACTTTTGTAAGTGCTAAACGAATACCAAGTGCTAAATAGGGAACCTTCTCTTCAGAACACCAAATGTCCTTTCAATGGGATTTCTAGTTCATCGAATTCTCCACTTTCAAATCTCTTTTTCACCAGACTATTTTGAAATTGATTTATTATTATTCTTGAGTCATGTGCTGATTCGGGCCAACGAGCAACAATATCTTGAATGATCAAATCAGCTGTACATATGGCTTGAATATTTAATGAAAAATATTGTTTTCAACAATTGGCGGACAGAAATGCCATGTCTATATCAGTCAATTATGAATGTCAACCAATGACAGCAAAAATCATAGACAAATCGACTTATTCTGTTTATTATGTTGCAATATTGCGATTTATCCTAGATTAGTTGAGGCGAGGAAGATCCGGATTGAAATACGCTTCTGTCTTTCAAAAGTGAGACTTAGCTTAAATTTAGGACTTAACTTAAGCAATAAGATAAGGTAGCATTGAAATACCGGCCCTAAGAAAAGTATTATAAAATGTCTAGTTAAACTTAATGGTAGTTTGTTTACGAGTGAATGAGCAGATATAGCATTTGGATATATTTAAATTTAATTTATTCGCAGTGGAGTAATTTTGGAATCTGTTGAGGTCTTCTTGCAAACAATGAACATCAGTGACAGAGTATATTTTGTGCAAGATTTTCATGTCATCGGCATAAAAAAGAATTTTAGTATGATGAAAACAGGCCGAAATGTCGTTGACGAAAATTTTAAAGAGTAGAGGACCCAATAAGGATCTTTGGGAATTCCAGATGGGAAATCCCACATCGGTACAGACCAATACTCACTTAGAACAACATTTTGAGATCAGTTATAAATATAAGAGATAAACCACCTGAAAAAGTTGCCTCCGATACCTATTTTTTCAAGATTTTTTAGCAGGATGAAGTGGTCAATGCGATCAAAACGTTTACTGTAATCGGTGTAATATATATGATTTCTACCTGTGACGGCTGCGACATGATACTCGTGAGATACTCGTGGCAGCTTATGAGATTCGATGTCGCAGACCGGCAACTGACAATTTCTCCATTCCATGATGTTTTGGCATCATAAATTGCCGAAGACAGGTTGCGGGTATATTAGACATTCTACAACTTTGGCAAATGGATAAAGTTTGAAATTTTGGGCCCTTTCTTATGGATAGGTGTACCAAAACCGATTTCCAAACGTCCGGTATAATACCTTCTGAAGTGGAGCGACGATATAATATTGAGAGAGGCTTGGCGAGGCTTTTTGCGCAATTTGCTATGAGAACGGCAGGAATATTGTCAGGACCCGCTGACTTGTTCAAATCTAGTTTTTAAAAAGCCTATAAACCTGTTCTTCAATAGATCTTATGTCGACGCAAGAGGTACATAGTTGTAGCATAGATTCATGAGAGGTTCTCTCGTCAGAAGGATCAGTGAGAAAAGTCTAGTGAAAGTATTCAGCAAACATATTGCAAATCACTTCGGGGCGGTCAGAAGAACGAGTACCATTATTCATTACGGAAGGAAAAACATTAGATTGCTTCTTATTTTTAATTATATTTAAAAAAATCTCTGGGGTTCGTTTTAATGAGGTCCTCAATTTTGTTGATATAGGTGTTGTACATCTCATTTTTCATAGTACGAGCCTTCTCTCAAAGTTATAAATGAATTCACGTTGTGATTGTTACCATATTTTTTTAACCTTTTGTGAAAGTTCGCCTTTTCCTTTAATATTTTTATACGGGGTGGCTTATGCCAAATAGGGTATTTCTGAAATGGTGTGACCGTTTTGGATGGAATAAACGTATTTCGCAAAGAATAAATTGTATTACAACAAGGTAACAGCATTATCCAGATTTTTGCTTGGTGGTAGGATCCCTTCTGGGTCCGCCTGGCTAGCGACCACCCTTTATATAAAGTCTGCCGCCAAATGTTACCGCTCCGGCGGTAATGTGTTCCGGCAATATTGTATAAAGAGCCAGTTCCTTCCTAAACCCGTGTGCTTTCATCTTCGACCTCATCGTCACTTACCATCAGGTGAGATTGAGGTCAAACGCGGGTTTAGTCACTTATAAAAAAAAAAAAAAAAATATATATATTGCTAAGTTCAACAGTCCAGTTAACAGAATCTAGCCCGGTACAAATTGAATCATAATCACCTTCATGGACCTTCATAAACTTGACATACGATTTAGGTTTGATTGTATGGAGTTCCAAACAATCAGCAGATGTTACGATCGAGGGGTGTTGCTACTCAGGCATTTATCATCACAACTCTGTGAAATGAGCCCACTGCATGGCTACGAGTCTGTCCCCAGGGTGACGAGGAGGTTTGGGTCGTAATCCACCAAGCTGGCCCAGTGCTGGTTGGTGGATGTCAGAATTTTCAGGGCGCTAAAATGGCTTCTGACAAACCCTAACTAAAGTATACTACTGTATACAAGTATACAGTACCCGGGACCGACTGCTTAGCGTGCCCTCCGAAGCACGGAGTACGATTTATATTTGTTACTTATTTTATTTCAGGGCATAGCAGGAAGAGCGTATAAAGACGGCTGCTACCAAAACCCTGAGTATTTTTCGTACCACGACATGACTTTCTACGATATGCATTTATATCTGCGACCTTATCGAAATTCTCGCGCAAAGACTGAAAGAAAATGCACAAATAAGGGAAACTGATACGATTGCTAATTATGTGCTCGCACTCGTGAATTAAAATTTTAACTACTTATTTTATGTATTTTTCTTGAAAATCCCAAACATTTAAAATTTGGTCCCTAAGAATAGACCTACCAAGTACTTAGGTCCTCTGTTTGAGCAAATTGAACCCTCACCCTTTTACCATCGGACTACTAGACGCAGACAGAACTTCCATCCGTATGTGTTTGATATTCCGAAAAGTCGAACTAAGCGCTTTGACAGTTCCTTTTTGATACGGGTCGCCAAGGTTTGGAATGAACTGCCTGCGTCTATTTACCCTAACCAGTATAGTCCTAGTACTTTTAAGCGTCGAGTGAATAGGTTTCTCGTGGATGGACGTGTACCACCTTAGTCTTCATGTTCATTTAACATCAGGTGTCATGGAAGTCAAACGTCCCATCCATATTTTATAAAAAAAAAACTAACCTTAGATGAGGGTGTCATAAGGCTACTAATTACCCGACTACGGCGAAGCTTAAAGGAGGGTTATGATTTTGACCTGTATGTTTGTATGTATGTATGTATGTACGTGAGTATGTATATGCTTCTAAACTAGTAATCATAATTAGACAAATGAGGTATTGTTAGAAACCTCTTCATTGTCCGCTGGTTATAGGCTACGTAAAGTTTGGTTGAATTTATTACAGCGCCCTCTAGGGGACTTAAAGTAAAGAACTAAATTTTTTTTTTCTTTACAGTTATGTGTGGGGCATCAAATGAAAGAGCTTTGCTAGTACACCTCAAATATCTAAACATAATTAATCTAAAATAAGTGAAGCAACAATTATAGTAAAGAATTAAAAAAATAATCTTGATGGTTTCGAGTGAGGTATCAAAAATAAAGAACGTCGTTAGCACATTTCAAATATTTAAACACTATTACTCCAAAATAAGTTTAAAAAAATAAAGGTTAAAAACTAAAACCTGACTACTACAAAACACGGTCTAAAAGTTCGAAACAAGAAAATAGTCTAAGTTGAAATATTTATGTATTTATTATATATATTATGTTTAAAGGGTAGCCGTGATCGTATGCCACTTTGATTTCATTTTAACAATGAATCTGTTTTGCTATAATCGTATGCCTTGTATTAAAGCATAATATAGTGTTTTTAGTAATCTGGTTTCAGTTTTTAAACTTTATTTTTTCTCAATGACCGCGCTTTAGGGTTTGTTAAAACAGGATAAAACATATAAAAACAACAATGAGCATTATTACAGCTTATAAACTAGCTTTATCCCGCAACTTCGTATGCGCTTAGCTACCCTTCTCGTGGAAATTTCAGAAACTATACAACCAGACACCCACTGAAAAAACCTTTATACCAAGTATCACACCCATGCACTCAAGGAATAAGTTTTTTTCATACATACTAAAAATCATATATTTCCCGTGCCCGTGGGAATTTTGGGAATTTTTTTCGTAGCACAACCAGTCACTCTTTGAAGAACCTTCATGCCAAGTATCACATCCGTGCACTCAAGAAATAAGATTTTTCATAAATTCTAAAAAGTCCAACCCCTTCCCGTGAGAATTTCGGGAATTCCTTCCATAATACAAACAGACACTTATTGAGGAACCTTTATATCAAGTATCACATCCGTGCACTCAAGGGATGGGATTTTTTCATAAAAACTAAAACATCATATATTTCCCGTTCCCGTGGGAATTTCGGGAATTCCTTTCATAACACAACCAGACACACATCGAAAAACCTTTACACCAAGTTTCACATCGGTGCACTCAAGGAATAAGATTTTTCATACAAACTAAAAAGTCCTATATTTCCCGTTCCCGTGAGAATTTCGGGAATTCCTTCCTTAGTGCACCCCTACATACCCAAAGAATGTTTGTTCCAAATTTCAGCTCTCTACGCCCAGTAGTTGCGGCTGTACGTTGTCTGTCAGTCACTCAGTACCTCAGTACCTCAGTCACTCAGTCAGTAACGGAACAGTTTTATATATATTGATATGTGAAAAATCAACATTTATATAATGTTGGCTAAAAAAGATGCCGTATGTGAGAGCCTTTTAGTCGTTCTTACGCCGAAATCGGTCGAGTTTACAAAAAAATACACGAGACATTTTGTGTACAAAATTTCACGATAAATTATTTAAAACCTTTATTGGTTTTTGAGCAACAGATCGGGAGATATTTGCGTAGAACGGATTTTCGCGACCTTCTGATCTCTGTAACTTTTTTAGCTGGCACGATATCAATGTCGATTTTTCACATCTTCATTATAACGACCTAATAAAGGTGTGTACAAAAATTCAGCCCACTAGGAACTTTTCCGCAGATTGGGGTTTAAAATGTCTAAAATGACTGTTCTTAAGAATAAAGTAATATTCATATTTTAGTGAAATATATAACTTGTTAATAGGAAATACTTATACCATTTCAATTAACGTTAAAAGTTCTTGAGTTATTTTCGGATCATAACAGAGGATCCTTGAAGCTACTAGACGATTACGATCACGATCACAAATCAATGGCCAAAAATGTTAAGATTATGTTTTAAAGTTTAATTAGTTAGTTTAGTAAAGACTAAGATCTGTTTGTGGAAATATATGCAAGGTTAGGAAAGATGTAGAAATGGGGAGGGTAGTTATAAGAGGTAGAGACGAAAATAGTTGTAAGAATTATAAGAAAGGGAGGGGTGGTTGTTACATATCACAATCCAAATTCAAGAGATAAATGTTTTAAAGAATAATTTAAGGATGTCAGGTATCTTTAACTGATAAAAATATGTTTACTTACATAAAAAAAAATGGTTGCAGATTAGTTTTTCAGTAGGCATGTTAATCTGGACGGCTTATGCTATACGTATACGAATTTTAAAAACTACACGAATTATTTCTCCTGTTAGCTTTTTTTCGGCTAATTTGAGATGGGCTAACAGATGATATCCAAAATGATTTCTCAGTATAATTCAAAAAATACGAACTACCAGTACATTCGTGGAAAATGTTATCCCTTCTTTACTTTCGCTTGTAATATAATTTGAAACATGTGATACCGGTATGAAAAGTTGAACTATTTTCATATTACCCAATACTAATATGAAATATAATAAAAATATTATCGAAACATAATTTTTGTTTGTCACGGACAATTTAGCTTTTTGCCGTTGGGAACGCGTACCTCCCCTTCCTTTCTTGCCTTTCATCCTGAACACGACGAAGCACTCAGATGGTGGATATACGCATACGCAGACAGTGCACTTCCCAAAACGTAAATACTTTAGTAAAAACCCTCCAGTGAAAACCAAATTCCTTCCTAAACCCACGTGTTCGACCTCATTTTTACTTACCATCTGAGTTGATGAAGTTGAGGTCAAAAGCCGGTTTCCTCATCCAAAATATATAAGTATCATATTTTTTTTAACTACTACAGCTGTTCATCAAACTATTCTTAACCGCAGTTAAAAAGCTAGTTAAATATACAAGTAAATTATTTTTCATGGTCTATCGGGTAATTCAACAGTGCGCTACTTCATCTGACAGCTTGTAAAGTAAGAAATAATTTCTTTGGAGCATAACTGGTAGTTAAGCACCACTTTGTCGAGACCGCCATGTTGGATTTGCATATCTACTGGTTTCAGGTGTTCTTATTGACAGAGAAACTTATGATTTATGATCTTTTGATTCGCTTTTTTTGCATTACCCACGTTTTACTGTTGTGTTTACATAATAAGTACCTTTGTGAATGTAGCAGTGCGGAACTGTATATGTTTTATTGTGTATCATATTCAGTTCAGACATCTTAGAGTAAAGAATTGAGTTTAGGTTGACTAAGTATTAATATCTATGAGTTATGACAACTGTTTTAATAATTATAACTATTTAACAGACGTTTTATGTACGCTGAAAGAGCTAACTCTAGGGTATTAATGGGATCATTTAAAAGAATCAAATGACATTTGAATAATTTTTCTATTTTTTTTTTGTTTTTATTTTTCATACAAAATAATTCAATTAAGTCAAAAAATATTATGTAAAACACCTTTTATGCGAAGTATGACAACGTTTTTACAAGGGTGATAATTTATGAACGCATTATTTTAAGATTGATGATATCTCGGAAAGTATGCACTTTTGAACCACATATTCTTTGGCAAAAAGTTGTTTTTTAGTAAGGAACAAAACCTCAAAGTTATGGATAATCAACAGGGACACCTTGTATAGTCAAGTATTAAATCACAAATTACAGATGCCCGATGATATAAGAGGTTCGCTCTATCTTGAATCTTAAAAGTTTGTATTGTTAAAATGTTGCGGAAGTGCTTTGTATTTCAATGAATCCTATGTAATGGGGCCTGTTTAAAAATAATTATTAATGATTTTCTCACCCTAGAATAATAAATACTTAAGTAATTAATAAAATCCTCAGACAATCACGCCAACTAAATGCCCACAAACTAAGCAAAGCTTGTGATATGAAATACTACGTAGTGAAACAGGAGCACCTGCAATATAAATACATACAGTTATAGATCAATAGAAGTCGTCGTGGCGCCGCCCGTGGTTACTGTGCATATTAAACGATATCGCAGGTAAACCTTAAGCGCGCTCGGTGCGGCCGGTAGGATGGGTGACCGCCGACCACTCATTTCTCACGACGACTTCCGTGCATCAGAGGGCACGTTATCTTCCATGCTGGACTGGGAGCGAAAGAATAACGTAGAATGTACCAGCTGCTTCTCATCCCAGGCATACTGTAAATAAATTTACATGTGAATGTCAGTTAAGGGACAGAGGTTTTATTGGCGTTTTTGTGGGCGATAGGCTGACCCCCTGTCACTGCAATAGCCTCTTATTATAATTCCTCCTTTGTCAAACGTGACATCAGCTTATAACCTCTGGTGTTCTGCCTACCCCATAAGGGATACAAGCGTGAAGTTATGTATGTATGTGTTTACCCCGAACCATTTTGTCTCTTGCTCCATGCGGGAATCGGACCCACGACCTCGTTATTTGCGTAGTAGCATCTTAAACCACTGCGCTAAAGAGTCCATGAAAGTCCGTCAGAAAAGCGGTTATTCATTCACCCTAGGGTAAATGCCGGGAAACATTTATATCCTAAAATTTACCCTATGTTAGCTTAGAAAATGGAGGTTACTTTGGATTCTCATTGCGATTTTTCACCCTAGGTACAGTGTCAATTTATAATAACTTTATGATTTTTATGGAATAAATTAATTGTTGTCGTTACCTATATTTTGAACCCCTTTCGATCGGCGCGGAGTAGCACCAGTCAGTGAGAGTCAACAAAACAAACAAAAGAACAAATTTTTACACTAAATTGACCAAAATTTTGTACAGTTAATCCTAATAACAATTTACGTAGTGCTGGTGGTTGGTGCCCTGGACATAAGCAATCATTATTAATAAAATTGTTAATAGAAAATAATAAATACAGTATTAGAAAATCTCTAGTCAAGTGTAATGTACACTCGAGATGATAAATAGGAAGTTAGTATAGATACAAAATCCTATTTACCCAGTTTAAGGTAAATAAACTGCTTCTATGCTGGACTGGGAGCGAAAGAAAAACATAGAATGTGCCAGCTGCTTCTCTTCCCGGGCATACTGTAAAAGTCGGTTAAGGGACCGAGGTGTTATGGGTGCTTTTTTGTGGGCGATAGGCTGACCCCCTGTCACTGCAATAGCCTCCAAATTTGTCAAACTTTACATCAGATATCAAGGTTGAGAAAACCACACATAGAGCATAAAATATTAATAATATCATGAAATGATATAAGAAATTCTAGGCACTAATTACAATTAAAACAATTGAATAGCAATCTTTATACAGGGTGACTGGTGAGTCACTTTTGAAATTCAAGGATGTGATTGTTTAAGATCACACGTAAAGAGTAAAACTAAAATAAAAAATAAATATTAATTGTTTACTGAGTGAACTAAAACGAAAGTTAAAGAATTGATTACGCAACGCATGGTTACGCTAGCGTAGGTAGCGATCCTCGTGCTAGGGCACGTGCCGCGATTGACTATACATAGTAGTATTTATTTATAGGAAATTCTTTAAAAAAATTAAGTACCTTTCTTACATAATTATAGTCAGAATCAAGTACAGAGTGCTCTCTTTCAGTATCTAAAATTTGTCACCAGTCACCCTGTATACATATATTACTTATTTTATTTACTTACTGATATTGAAATTCTCATTTACTTATTATAAATGAATTAATATTGATATTTCACATTACAAAACATAAGTATGATTAGATTTTCTGGTACTTACCTATGTATTATAAATTTTACGTTATTAGGTCGGTATTTACTTTTAAATATTAATTTTTAACCCCCGACGCAAAACGAGAGGGGTGTTATAAGTTTAACGTGTCTGTGTATCTGTCTGTGGTATCGTAGCTCCCAAACGGATGAACCGATTTTCGTTTAGTTTTTTTTGTGTTATAGATAATTTTATTCCGAGTGTTCTTAGCCATGTTTCATGAAAATCTGTTCAGCCGTTTGAAGATCATCAGCTCTCTAATAGTTGATGAGGGGATCTGACTAACTTCCATATGTCGTATCGATTCGAAATTTGGTGCCGTATTACAACAATGATATTAAAAGTATATGGTAAGGTAACCATGACCTGATCAGCCAATTGAAGATCATCAGCTCTCTAATAGTTGATGAGAGGATCTGACTACCTTCCATATATCCTATCGATTCGAAATTTGGTACCGTATTACTTCAATGAAATTGAAAGTGTATGGTAAGGTTAGGTACAATGACCTGATCAGCCGTTTGAAGATCATCAGCTCTCTTATTGTTGATGAGGGGATCTGACTACCTTCCATATGTCCTATCGATTCGAAATTTCGCACCGTGTTACTTCAGTGAAATTGACCTAAGACTACCTACTAGTTAAAACTTAATCTAGTAAATTAAAACTAATATGATATCTAATACCTAACTAAGTTATATATTAGATATCATATTAGTTTTAATTTATTTACTAGATTAAACTCAACTAACTAATTACTTTAAATACCTTCCTAATAATAAAACCTACTTTAAAAAGTACAAAATAAAAGTAAAATAAAAAATTTTAAAAACCCCCCGACACAAAAAAAAGACCTTAAAAACTAACAAATAATATTTTAAACCTATTCTCATTATTATCGTCCCATATATAATTGACTGTAAGACTTGTACTTTAAAATATTTTTATTTTAAATATTTTTATTTTCCGAGCGTCGTCGCCGCGTCGGGGGACCGCTAAGTGAGAAAAACAGTTATCAGTTGCATCAAAAGAATTCACTCCGAAAAGTTCGTAAAATCGACACAACCGTCAACGTCGTCTGCCCTCACGTGTCTGCCCGTTCGGGTCGCCGCTCTTGGTGACGCCCACCGCCGCCGCGCCGCGCCGCAAGCCGCACACCGACCGAGCTCGCCGCTCGCGGCTATGTAGAGCGTAGACTATGCATGAAACTTAAGATCGCTCATACCTAAATGTAATAATAAAGTAGCTGTTGTTGGCTTAATACTTTATATACTTGAGCGGTCCCCGACGCGGCGACGAAGCTCGGAAAATAAAAATATTTAAAGTACAAGTCTTACAGTCAATTATATATGGGACGATAATAATTAGAATAGGTTTAAAATATTATTTGTTAGTTTTTAAGGTCTTTTTTTGTGCCGGGGGGTTTTTAAAATTTTTAATTTTACTTTTTATAACCATCGTGATCTTGTATTTGATTGAAATAAATTCCAAATTGAGTTTTAAAAAATTGATATCCATTTCTCTCAAAAGATGGCGTTGTCTTTTCTTTTGACTCTGTGTGAAAAGAAAAAAAAAGTGAAAATTGGATTTGTCATTTAAATTTTCAGAGAGATCAAGTTATTGACTTGAAGGAAGCAAGCTACGCCATCTCAAATGAAATTTAGAAACTACTAATTATGTTTTTTAATGTCACTTTGTAAACTCCTCATTGCATATACTCGCAAAGAGCGAGCAAGCGATAATTTAATCGTGCGAATATTTTGAAATGGCTTAACGACTTAGATATTAAAATAAATACTTATATAAATAAATAAATTCTTTATTGTAAACCAACATTATAAAAAAAGGAAGTAAAAAAAAATATATATATATTTTTTAATGTTAATTTAATTTTTATTTCTTTATTTTTTATGTTTAAGCGACTGGACCAATGAGGGCAATTATTTACCTAATAAATAATGTTTAACATACTTTACTTATACTTGAAAAAAGTTAAATCTAAGACAATTGCGCGGTTTTTCTAGCAGGCAACCCTATTTATTATTTTATAATCTACGGCAATGGAAATCTAAAGATTGTGTTTTTACTATGTGGTGCCTGATCTGGAAATAGCCTAATAAAGAGAAAAATGCATTGTCTATGGATCAAAGGCTGTATGGGCTTCGTTCTCAGCCTGTCCTGACTGGGACGAATTTAACCAAATGTATAGATCACAATGTGTCCGGTTAGCAAAAAAAACTACACATTCTATTGTATATGTATATATCTCTGTCCCTATCCCACATTACTCGAAAATAAATTAAAATTGTAAGAAGTGGGCCTTTTTTGAAACCTTCAGAGTTTATTGATTTTACGTCTAATAATATAAAATTGACTTATAAGAATCGGCTTCTTAAAAATCAAAACAAATAATGAAAATTGTATATACAAGAACATGCTGTATGGCTCAGATCCATTGCCTATCCTAATAAAGGATGAAATAGGTACCTACTTAAAATTGTAAAAAATATTTTGACAGCACTTTCTTAAAAAGTAGAAAATGCGCGCCATTATTGCGAGCAATTCTTATGCATGTTTTTATTTTAAGTGATAAATTGTGTTGTTCCTGTCTTCAAAATGGGTGAGTTTAGAATATAGTTTCTATAATTTCATATTTACTCTGTTTTCTATAGGTACTCCTTAAGCTCAAAATATACCTATTTTAATAGAATACAAAATATCCCTTCTCCAAATTAATGATGTAGGTACATGCTTACCGACTTTAATAGAATTTAACTCAATATTAGATATGTTTTATAGATAATATGTCATTTATGTTTTTGTATTTTCATGAAATTTGTTATGTAGGTACTTTTAGCTATAAGTAATATGGAAAATCACATCTAATTCAGTTGTAATAAGGCAAAATGTTAAATGTAAACGCATTTCATGAAATTTGCATAGGTACTACATATTCAGTTAGCGGACGCAATCTTTTAAGAGAAAATCATGCTACCTTGTTCTCTATATATTATTAAGTAGTTGATTTTAAAGTAAGTATCTATTAAATAATATAATCGTTTTTAATTCTGTTTTTCTATACTTAGTATTCTAACTTTTAAAACGTAAAAGTCGTCAAAAATATCGACAGTAAGAAATTATTTTCATGAGAGGATCCTTAAAAAAACACAAGTGGCATCCGCCATTTTACACCTTTGTTCACAAGATGACAAAGACAAGTTTTAAAATACAATTATTTCATGTACAACAATATTTTCATACAAAGTTGACGGAACTTTTTGAGATTTAAACAATTGTCAGAGGTGTGACCAGATATTTTTTAAGATTTCCGCAGAACCTTTATTATTTATTATATTTCTTAAGTCCATTTTCAAAATAGCATCTCCAAAAATATAATGAGATCCCTAATCATGGATATATAAGCTTAGACTTTGGAAAGTATTCAGTGGAACTAAAAACTATACGTAATTAATAGACACCTGAACGCGCACCGGGTACCTGTTCATTGAATCAGGAACTTTCGGGCTGAAAGCAAACTGTCAACTATACATACATACATATCTTCACGCCTGTATCCTGCTTTAGGGGTAGGCAGAACACCAGAGACTATCAAACCATCTGATGTCACGTTTGACAAAATTTTGAAGTATAATTATGATGGAGAAAAACTATTGCAGTGACAGGGGGTCAGCCTATCGCCCACAAAAACGTCAATAAAACCCCTATCCCTTAACTGACTTTTAGATTATCCCGGGAAGAGAGGAGCTGGTACATCCTATGTTTTTCTTTTGCTCCCAGTCCAGCATGGAAGCATCTTTCAACCATTGTGCCACTAAAGCCTTTTAGGAAAAGTAATAAAGCCTCTGTAGAACACTATACCTTCAATAAAGCAAATCGTTGGTTACGCACTGAAGCGTCATGACGCTGAAAAAAATACAGAAATCAAACAGTCGTTGCATATAAAATTCAATTGATATTATATCATTGCAACTGACTCGGTTCTTTCACAATAATAACAATAACTCTGGTATGCACTTTCTACGCAGTTGTTTTGTGAACTAGGTAGCATGTCATTACAGCATTGCACGTAAACTATAGTTGTGTACAGTTTGAGGCTTCAGACAAATCACTATCATTTGTCAAACACATCATTCCGTGAGCGACAAAAGCGCTCGAGTTTCTCCGTGATTGTTCTATGACCGCAGTTGGTCGTGATGGTTATGGCGTGATCAAGAATTGGAAAAGGAGGAAATGCTTTGGAAACATATCTGTTCATTTTGGTTTACTCCTGTGACAGTAAATGGCATTATTTATTGTTAAAGTCGCGAATAAGTGAAGCAGTAAAAACTTATATTTAACTGTTGTGTCGAATGTTTGATGACTTAAGAATAGACTTCATAAATGTCTTAAAATAAAACATTAAAAATACTTTTAACAACCTATATTATTTGTTTTAGGTTTTCAAGCTAACACATGCAAAAATTTTTTTTCTTTATGTTGATAAGAAGTTAGCATAAAATTATACGTTTAAATGTTACAAAGTAGGCACACACAGTAAAATATTTACTTAGTGGCTTACATAATTAAATAGTGATAAAAGTTTAAACAAAAATATTCAAAATTGAATTGAATACATTTCAAGATTACATAATAATGTTTTAAAATGAATTTAAATAATGTGATAATTAAAGTTATTACTTACAAGTTAATAATTCATTAGGTTAAATAATTAGAATTTAAATTTAAATCAGAGTATTAGTGATCGTTTTAACCGCGCCAATTTTTGCAGAAAAACTGTTGATATCATGATTGTAGAATACTGAGTTCTGTTGTGAAGGATATATAGATGGACATAGTTGTATAAATATGTACATTAACAACTTTTAAAACCAAAAGTTTTGAGTTTTTGTTTTCAATGAATGACATATTATAAAATTCTACGTACTTATTATATTTGGGGACAGATTTTGCAAACGGGCATGAAAGCACACCGATATTAGGTAGTCCATGGACGACGGTGTATTAAAACACTTGCAACTCCAAGGAATGACGAGTGCCTTACCGACCTTGGAACGTACAATTTTAAGTAGGTACTAATAATTTCAATACCTTCTTTCCTACTCGATTTTCCGGAACATAGCAAAATTTTTTAGGTTTGGAAATCAGCAGGATAATGGTACCAAAGCAGGTAGGCTAAACCGCTTATGGACAAGTTTCTTTTTGACCGTAACAAACAAAAACCTATCTTCACCTACTTAATTACTGATTGATAGAAACTCATCATAAAACCTTATTGGTTACTGTCTTTGCTTATAATAGTGGAGGCACTAGTATTCTTTTTTTTATTCACAATAATTTACAACCAGGTTTGGGTGAGCAATGGTCTCGATATCTAAATACAATAGGCGGATCAGTGAAGTTCAGTAAACTTTGAATATAGAGACATTTATTATTTCTAATACTAGAAAATCGGTGCATTACTTTCAGATTTTTGGAAGCTGATAAAATAAGTGTTCAACTTTTCTATGTCAACGTATCTAGGCGTCCGGTGTATGTTTAACGCAACAAGAGAATATGTATGATAAATTTCAAAACACATTTCGTAGATAGAAGGTAATCAAATTCAAATTGGACCTAATCTTAGACAAATCCATCGTTGCCTTTTTTTGTAAAAATTTTGCTGAACACAACTAAAATTGAGAAGAAAAAATTGGGTTTTGACTCAAAGTTCACAATATCATAAAACAAAATAATGTGCTAGGTAATAGTTTACCTACCGAGCAGCCAAAAAAGTCAATAAAGTCAACACACGCAGTATTAGGAAAGGCTGGCTTTCAATAAAATCCGAACAGCAGACTTTATCTTATTTTAAAGTTTAGTGTTAACCAGATAGACCCTAAATAGGTCCGATCACTATAAAGCATCTGCCTTTACTTATTTGTCGTATTTTATGACATACGTATCCATGGGTGGTGGGGCTTTTCTTGACGTACCTTAACGGTTCCAATATCTCCTTTTAATTTGACTTCCACTTCTCGGGCTTTTTGAGCTTCCTTCGTGTTGGTATACGAACCTATTCGTCACAGGCGCAAATTGGTTGAATTACTTATACATAACGGTTTGTGGCCTCATAAATACTCATATTCATTAATATCTCACTTAAGAAACAATCTCAGACAGCGCATAATAACACAATAGATGTCGATATACATATAAAGTATAAGTATCTCCATCAACTCATGAGAATATTTTGCTCCATTAACTCTGAAGGAAAACTGAACACACACACGCAATGTTAATAAACCTGTTATTATAAAGATTTAATGAATAAGATCACATTATTAATGATAGAAATTTTAAGAAGCATTCATAAATTGCAATAAAATTCGGTTTCTTTAATAGCTATTAGTTTTTATTTGGTGTAGAAATATTTTAAGTGAGGTATAGATTTAAAGATAACAGTGATAAATCATACTTTTAATCTCTTCATCTAAGGAATATCTGTTTATGTGTATATTCTGTTTAATCTTGGAAACTACCGAACAGATTATCCGGATAGCATCAGTCTAAGGTTAGTTCTCAATGCTCTCTTTTGGGTCTTCAACGTCACGATAAATTACTTAATAGCTTAATAGCGCTGTTACGAGTTTTTGTCAACGAAATCAGTGAAAAATTAATTTAAAAAGGATTTCTAGGGCGAAAACTGCAACAACTTAAGCTTGACTGTATTCGAACAGCAAACATTCAGTCTGACCAAAAACAAGTTTATAATATTAATTAGTACCTACATTTGTGATGGACTAAGTAACGTAGAGAAGACTTTTTAAGAAGTAATGGGATCCATGATTATACATTATAAACACCAAACCTTCTTACCTTATTTTCTATGGTTATTCATGATTTGTGTTAGTGTTCAATTTCAAGCATACTCAGAAGAACGTTATCATAGTCTATGACTTCAGCCTTATTTGTTGACTAGCCACCACGCGCGGTTTTACCCGCGTAACTTTTGATCCCGTGGGAATTTCGGGATAAAATATAGCCTATAACCTTCCTCAAGAGTTGGGCTATCAAATGCAAAAAGAATTTTTCAAATCCCACTTGTAGTTTCTGAGATTAGCGCGTTCAAACAAACAAACAAACAAACAAACAAACAAACAAAAAAAAAACAAACTCTTCAGCTTTATATGTATATTAGTATAAATTAGTGATGAGACCCGATATGACCAGGTGATTCTTTGGAAGGAACTGGATGGTTCTTATAAGTAGTGGTCGATAGTCCGGTGGATCTACGTTACAACCTACGGGATTCTACGATTTTTTTTGTGGTCATATTATTTTCCCGAAATTGTAATTTCCTTGCAATAAGTGAGATAACGGCGTCCTAAGCGACATTTAATGCAACTCAAATCGCGCGAATAGACCTGCCTAGAATAGGCTATAGACTACCTTGCTACCATGATTATATTCGATTACAGTTACGTTAATGATTTTAGCCAATTCGTGCCAATTACATATAAAAGGTAACAATCCGAAAGTATACCGGAAAGTATATTAACAATTTAGTTAATAATATTACAGACTGTCTCTAGTCTATATCTAAAACCCAATTTCAATAGCTCGAGTACCGCTCTCTTAGAAACTGAAACAGCACAAAAATTAACATAATGTGGTGAAATTACTACGTCTGGCGCTGTTTTATATTGTTCAAACGGATCACTGGAAATTGTAATCCTAATGGAGCGGTTTGTTGCAGTTTCTACAAAATTATCGCTCTAGGCGTTTATTTACTTCAAAAAATAAGTTATTTTGATATAATCACAAATTGTGTTTAATGCAGACTTGCGCAAGAGCATCTACTTCTAAGAGATTATTTTCTTATGCATTCCCAATAATAAGTTAAAACGACATCAATTATACATAGGTGTGTCACAGCTGTTGCGTACTCTATAATTCTGTATATCTATGGATGCAATACACAGGAAATAGGGATATGCTGTCCGTTTTGTTTTATGCCCTAGAAAGTAATATATCAATTCAATAAGTGCATAGGTTTTTTTATTCATTTACAAACAATTAAAATACATACACTTCACGCCTGTATCCCTTATGGGGTAGGCAGAACACCAGAGGTAATTAGGCCATTTGATGTCACGTTTGACAAATGAGGTATTATAATGATGGAGAGAGGCTATTGCAGTGACAGGAGGTAAGCCTATCGCCCACAAAAATGCCAATAAAACCTCTGTCGCTTAACTGACATTCACATGTAAATACATTTACAGTATGCCTGGGAAGAGAAGCAGCTAGTACATTATATGTTTTCTTTCGCTCCCAGTCCAGCATGGAAGCAATTAAAATAATGTAAATAAATAAATACATATTTTAAAAGAATTAACTAGACTGTATGTGACGTATTTTCAATTTCACCTAAACACAAGTTATTTAACCTTGTTTAGTGTAAAAAAATACTTTAAGTTACACATTTTTTTATAATGTTGAGCAAAAAAATTTTTTAAACTGTCTTTTCATGTTTTGCATACACAAATAGATGAGTAGATAGTCAGATAATGAAAAAGCCAAACTTTTTCCTGTAGGCTAGCTAGCTTTTTGGTGCACTTTGAGAATTAAGTTTTAAACTGTTTATTTTGATTTGATTCAAATGAGCTTTAGAGATACCCCAATAGAAACCGAACCCGTAGGCGCAAGCGCTTAATAAGTACAGAATTTAAAACGTCAAAGTTTTTTAGTCGCTGTGATGAGTAAGAGTGCTGTCATCCGTATTTCAAATTATTTTTTTCCCTGTACGATCGGCTTATAATAAGCCTACCACCCTTGGATTAACGTACCGTAAAAGACGAATAATCCGATTGACCTCCGGTTGGTAGTAGGACTCCCTCAGGGTCTGACTGGCTGGCGACCACTCTTCATATGAAATCTGCCGCCAAATATAACCGCTCCGGCGGTGATGTGTTTCGGCAATATTTCATGAAGAGCCAGTTCTTTCTTCGGCCCGTGTGTTTTTGATCTTCGATCTCATCTTCACTTACCATCAGGTGAGATAAAAGTCAAACGCGGGCTTAGTCTGTAATGAAAAAAGATAATACAAATCCTAACTTTTCACACTTACATTGGAACTGTGGAGCCTTTGTTCTTCAACATTCATATATGTACACAGGGTTGATTTTTAGTCACCAGCCAAATTTAAATATTAGTTTCTTTGATACCATATAATCGTACCTGTACGTTTATTTTAGCGTCACGCGGTAAAAAAAAGTAGAAATATGGAACCACAAACTTTTAAAAATTAGTCGCTGTTGATGATCATAGCTTCTACGACGCAGCATAAAGATGGTTTATAGATCTTTATTTAAATGATAATTCAGAGTGACCATGCGTAGCTTAATATGTTAGCGGATATATTAATTTCCTTTAAAAAAAATTATTAATTTTGAAGAACTCGATTCAGCTGTCTTAACCTTATCGGTGTATAGCTTTCTAAATAGAGATTAAAAAAAAAAAAAGAACTCGAGTCGTCTGTATGTTTTTTTTGTATCTTTGTTACACGACATTTCAGACAATTATGAATCGATTTTAAAAATTCTTAATTCATTTATAGTTGGTCCCATTTGAATTTTATCAAAATCGGTTGAGTATTTCATTGAAAATTTCAAATTTTTGAAACAATATGTATGATTTCGGAGATTGTTTACGTGGATGACATTATTAGTCAGCCAAAGTGTTGGTTTGACGGGAAGTTGTTTTTTTTAATGCTCTGCTTTCGTTGATTATTAAAAATTAATTTGTTCCAAACCCTATCTATAGTTTTCCAACCAATATGTCTTTATTCCTTCTATCGATAAGGAAAGTTTATCTTCTACAAGTGATAACTGTAGAACACATTAAATCACATTAAATTACCCCATATTCTCATGAAAGAAAAATAAAATAGAATAGTAAACGTAGCACCTTGAATGTTTCTCATTCATAAGAATTTTTCTTCTCCTTAACCACTCAAGCGTCCAATTCCCGCGAGCTTTTCAACCGACTTCCAAAAAAGGAGGAGGTTCTCAATTCGTCTGTATGTTTTTTTTTTGATGTCTTTGTTACACGATATTTCAGACGATTATGAATTGATTTTGAAAATTGTTGTTTCATATGATAGAGGATACTTCATAGTTGGTCCCATTTAAATTTCATCGAAATCGGTTTTGTACTTCATTGAAAATTTCAAACTTTTGAAAAAATATGTATGAATGTTAACGTTGATGACATTCTCAATTCAGACAAAGTTTTAACGTGAAGTCGGTATTTTTAATGCTCTGCATTGGTTGATTATTGCATAAATCGTTTCTATAAATGATACTTATTAAGTAAAAAAATTTGGCCGGTGACTACAAATTAACCCTGTATGGCATTTTACTTTTACGTTACTCACTTTTTTCATATTGGTATATAAATTGACGAATACTAAAATAAGTTGGTTGATCACTTCTAGTACCTAAAATTTTTTAGATAATAATTATGTAAGTTCATCGTACATAAACTATTTCCAAAGCTTATCTCTATCGTGCATCTCTCCAAAAACTGCAAACTGAAAAATACCTTTAGGTATTCTGTGCTGAGTGAAATAGCCAAATTTTTTACCAAGCCTTATGTCGATTTTGTACTAGTACAAAAATGACTCTTAATATTACCTATGTAAATACTACTATATGGTGAGTAAACTCTTATTTGGCTTAAGGTTGATGACGAATTACGTCTAGTACGTATTAAAAAAATGCTCCCAATTCTCAGTATGATCTTAAGTTCCACTTAACGTAGTGTTCTCACTCAGATCTGAATGCATTTTGTTTATAATTACGGATAAACCACTGCCAAAACAAACCATCTCTAAGAAGTTGCAATTTCAAGCATCAATTTTTTTTAAGTTCATTTTATCGGTGACTAAGCCCGCGACTTGGTGGTAACTGAAGCTGAGGTCGAAGGAAAGTATAAGTATACAAACGTTTAGTTTATAGATAAATTTAAGGCTTGAAATATACACTAAAGTAATAAATACTATACAAAAAGCCATTCATAATTTTAATTAAATACCTCACACGATTTCAAGCTCTTTTTGATATTTATCTTACTAATATTATTAGTGTGAAAGTTTTGATGTATGGATGTTTGTTCCTCAATTATGACACTATGCCAAATTTCGATGAAATTCGGCATAGTGTTAGTGTAGAGTCTGGAATAGCACATTCTGCTACAACACAGGCTACTTTTTTTCCAAAATTCCCACGTATTCCCAATTGCGCGGATAAAACCGAGCGAAACAACTAGTCTTCTAAATCTTCAATATTGTCGATATAAAAGGACCCGCCCGAATCTCAATCTTCATGAAAAACTATGTGTCGGTCGAGCAACAGAACAGACGTAGGTATTGTCCTTTTTTAATAAAACTGTACTTAATAATTTATTTTGAAATCACATAACTTATTTCAAATAAACGTCAGTTTTAACCACAAAACTACTCGTACTTTATTTGTTAAGGATTTTCTTTTAAAAATGCACTAATAACTACATATTATTTTTGCTTTGTTTTTTTTTTTGAGATTTTTCAAATAGAGCTAAAAGGGAATAGGTTTCTCGTGGATGGACGTGTACCACCTTAGTCTTCATGTTCACTTAACATCAGGTGTCATGGAAGACAAACGTCCCATCCATATTTTATAAAAAAAAAAAAAAAAAAAAAAAAAAAATTTAATAATAATTCATTTAAAAAAAAACACCTTTTAACAGCCAATTTAGTGTTTAATAAGCGCTTGCCTGAGTCATTGTATCTATTGGTGTAAATTAATAAAGTTATTTTACTGTGTGTATACATAATTTTAAAAAATACACTTCTTAAGGCAAAAGAGGAAGTACAGTTCTTTACAGATCTGTTCTATCAAGATTTGTGTTTTACTGTAATTACAGAGGAAGTACAGTAAAACACAAAACTTTTTTAAACCGTGCGTTTAAATTCGTAGTGCATAAAAAATTACCATCACAGTGTACAGAAGTATTGAATAACGATGTCAACCTTTGTCTGTTTGTTATCATTTTGACATACTAACTTGGTGATCTTAAAAATCATAGAATTATCCTTGTTATGGAAACACTTCCTAGAAATGCTTAGTCAATCCTGAATCCAGTTTGTAATCCGAATTAATTGAAATAGAACGCAGGCCTGCAAGACCTCTAATTATTGCCACAGAGAACAGCAATTTTAATAAAATAAAAACAGATTATGATTTCCCACGATTAAATTTCGAATTCTAAAACCCGATTAAATCAGTAAACAAACTTGTTATCTTATCTTTGTTATCAAGTTCGTAAGTCGAGCAAAGAACCAACTCAGAGGGGCAACCAACCGGCCCGTTAGTCTTGCGCGTGCGTCCACACCACAGCTGATTTCACATCGAGTAGAACCGCTGCGACGAACGCACGCGTCGCGCGATCTCTCAAAATGCCGGTACAATAACCGCGAATTTGTGATGAAAAGTGAATGTGACAAAGTATTCGCCGCATTGTTTGTAAATAAATTACAGTGGACAGTACCTATCGGAAACGACGGAGCACGCGATTTTCATTTCCTTAGCGAGTGAGTTTTGGTCTCTCAATAAAGTTTATATATTTCTGATAAATTCGAATTCGATATTTCGAAATTTATCTATTAAATACATTCTAACTTTCTACAGGTTATGAAATTTATGTAGGTATCTTACATTAAACTTTAAATATAACTTAAACGTAAGCAATTCTCGCTATTCGTTATCATTTCCATTAAGAGTTAGTGTCTAATAAATTTAATTAACAACTAAAGTACCATGTAGGTTGTTAGAATATTAGATAACTTAATTTCGTCTATTTGGCAATTTCTGGTGATGATTAGCTACTGCTAAAAAAGTAGATAAGTCCGGCAATTATTTAAATGCTTAAACGTTCAAGAATAATCAAATTGAATGCAATTAACTGTCTAGGTGTGAGCAAACAGGACAAGAACAGAGAGAGAGAGTAACCAACTGCATAATCTGTGCTTGAGATAACATCTATTTAAATATTAATAAGTACAAAAAGAATAAAAAACGAATTAAACCGACGACAACAGTACATAAAAATAAACAAAAGGCCACATTTATTACGTTAATTTAAATTAAACATCAATAATTTACTAACACACTATAAGTCGTCTTTATAGCTGCTGGTAGCACATTTTGTGGCAAGCAGTTAAACAGTTATTACCCACTTGGGTTTATTATTTTTCTGATCACCATCGGCTTACGCAAGATAACATAGCGACGTACAGTTGTACGTTTAATGGTATTTTCACCCATACATTTTTGAAAGCATAGCATTATAAAACTTCTTGTAATATTCACTGATCACGCTTTTGAATTTAGTTTGCTTACAATGAACAAAGACTGAATGAAGAATTGTTCATAAATACGCTTCGCTCTTATGCTTCCAAAGTCAAGATTTGGAATATCACCAAAGTAAAAAAGTTAAAGGTAATATTGGAATTTAAGATAATTTATTACTTATCAATTGGCAAAAGCCATCGTTTACAGTTAGGGTTGTCATGAGGCATCAATTTCCTGGGAAGTAGGTAAATTAGAAGATAAATCGATTGAGATTTTAAATTGTTGCAACTTTATCGCGTTAGTACCTATTAGTTCATTGATTAACCGTGCAACGATCATTACAATTTAAAAACTTTTAAGATTTTACCAAAACAAAAACTCAATGTATCTGCGGAATAGATGCCATCATCTATCTCACTGGCCTTGACTTACAACTCAGGTTGTACATTTATAGAGCACTGTGTAGTTGCATAAACAGATAATTGCCGTTACATGAGGTGCATCAGAGTGCAACCATTGGCTTTAGATGCTCCTAAAGCTGCATGCAGACTGAGGCTGAAACGATTAAAACTCAGTCTATTCCAAATTTAATTTAAAGACGTTTATACATATATCTCATAGTTATTAAATTTTAGTGTTTTATACTTTGTCCAACACGTTAATTCTGATCCCGAAGTAGTGGTCGAAAAGGCTCGAGCCTTTTAGCCTTAAATTTAAAGCTTGCGAGTCTTTTTTAAAGGCGGATTCACAAAAGAGTTCCAAAAGGCTCGAGCCTTTTAGAACTAAATTTAAAGCTTGCGAGCCATTTTTAAAGGCGGACTCACAAAACAGTAGTTCTAAAATTGCTCACTATAAAAGGGTTTGAGGCTTTTTTAGGCCAAGGCTTTTTTTAAAGCCTTTTTAGAAGACTGGCGTCGTAATTAGCGTTTTATCATTTATTAGCGGTCAAAAAGGCTCGAGCTTTTTAGCCTTTTTTTAAGACTCACCGCTTTATAGTGATGGCTACAATATTAATAATAATAATAATAAATGGATAATAATAAATATGTCAATACATATTCACACAACGCTATCTAGTCCCAAAGTAAGCAAACTAAAGCTTGTGTTATGGATACTAGACAACCGATAAACAAACATATACATTTATTTCTTTCTAAATTCATACATATATTATAGATAAATTGCACCCAGACACAGAACCAATTATCATGTTCATTACACAAACATTTGTCCTCGGTGGAAATCGAACCCACGACCTCTGGATTAGCAGTCAGGATCACTAACCACTACGCCACGACGCCAGTATTCTAAAAAGGCTTTAAAAAAGCCTAGGCCTAAAAAAAGCCTCAAGCCCTTTTTTAGTGAGCCATTTTAGAACTACTGTTTTGTGAGTCCGCCTTTAAAAAAGACTCGCAAGCTTTAAATTTAGGGCTACAAGGCTTGAGCCTTTTTGACGGCTAGCAAAAGCCATAAATACAATTATCCTCGAGGGCTTGAGAGTTATTTAGCCTTTTAGCCTTCTAGCCATCGCTATAAAGCGGCGAGTCTTAAAAAAGGGCTAAAAGGCTCGAGCTTTTTCGATCGCTATCCCGAAGGAATATTTGTATAACAAACTGGTCAAATTTCACAAACACAAATGTACAGAATTTCAGACTGATATGTCGTTTTTGTTCGGCTAATGCAATTATAACCTTTTAACTAAGATCGGGATATTATCTTATAGCAAAATTTGCACATTTTATGAGAAAGGTAGAAATAATGTACACTCTGGAACCACAGAAGAGGTGCATCACTTGCTGATGGAGTCTGCTATGAACCGCGCTTTAGAGTGTCGCTGGTACGCAAGTAATGTTCAAGATGTAGGGTTATCCTGATGCAATTTGTATACAATATAATTGATTGAATCAGGCGTTACTTTGCAGAAATCCATGATAAGTACTATAACTAAGTTACCTTGCTAATTCCGCGACTCGTACTTGCACTAGTAATAGGGCCGCCAGACTGTTGAAAACACGTTGAAAACCAATGCTTCCAACCAAGGTTAAGGAAGGTTAAGTTGTTGTCAACCAATTCCGAGTCATCCACACTGTTACAAACGGTGGTTTCCAACAAGGAGACAAACAAGAACACAAGCCAAGGTCACGCCAGGCCACGCCCCTTAATCGTCAGTGTGCTCTGATCTCTCGCGTTGGCAACATCTTCGCGATGGCAGTTTTGTATGCAATTGAGGATACAAAGAAGGAAAGGTTGAAACGCAGGATAAAAAGCTACAAAACTCGAGTCATTTCTAGTTATAGTTACATAGTAAAATATACAATAACAAGCGTACACACTGTCCTAAAAACAGACATACATCTACATAGATAACGCAAATGCATATCCTTTGCGTGTCCGAACCCCGACCAAGCGTCAAGGTTGGTCGCCTCTATATTTACATAATATGTATTGTAATATGCGTGTATGTATGTCTGTTAGAAAATCGAGTCCACAATATCAATATCGTTCTTAATAATCGATTTCATCGGCGGTATCGGTGTCTCTGAATCTTTTTGTATTTTCCAGTAATAAATATCAGCTGTGACGTCACAATAGGTCTTAAAAAGTCGGCACGCTTGATTCGAATACAAATCGTGGCACTTGCGTTGTCTATGTATATGTATGTCTGTGATTCTAAACACCGCCGTTTCCAACCCGCCAAGGTCATGTAATTTGGTTGTCAACAGCCGTATTCACTGTTGGAAACACGTTGTAAACTAGCAATGTCACCTTGGTTTGATGTTTTGTTTCCAACAGTGTATTTCGGCTTTAATGCAGGATTTTCGTGAGTTGGTTCACCGCCCTCCCTCCGTCAAAGCAAGAGCAAGCGATGAACACTCACTTGAAATACTGTAACCCACACCACGAGCTTCCACCGACACGTGTTTCGCTTCAACCAGAAGCATCCTCAGGGTGCAACAATATATATATAATAATAATAATAAATCTCTTTATTGTGGCAACTTAGCCCACTTGTTAGTTTTACAACTTAAATCTACGTTAGTTTTACACAACTTTGATAAGTATCACATCATAATTTATAACATTTAATTAATTATTTCTTTATTCAATCAATTAATAAACTAATCATAACTATAGTGTTATAATCAATACAAGTTGTCATCAATTATTCATAAACAAAAATAAATAAGAATAACGTCATAAACAATGTCACGTTTTATAATCATCAAATTCGATAATATATTTCATTTTAAAATTTAAATAGCAAATATAGTTGCCTAATATGGTCTTAAGTTTTCGGGATTCATACTACTATTAAATAAAACACTTTTTAACCAGATTTATCACGTACATTTAAAATTTTAACTCGACGTTTCGGTGTCTTTGCAGATCGCTCGTGACCACGGGGTCTGCAAAGCACCGAAACGTCGAGTTACAATTTAAAATGTAAATATTCGCGATAAATCCGGTTAAAAAGTGTTTTATTTAATATAGTTGCCACCGTGCGTGACTTTAGCCCTCCTTAAATTTAGCAAATTTAAATTGATTCGGGTCTTGAGATATTATTATCAGAACATTTGCTTCAAACGTCATTCCCCGAATGAAATAGTTGCATGTGCGATTTGAAATACTAACTACGCTATCTAGTGTCAAGGTGAAAAATCGCACACTTCTCGACGGAGGCCTCCCCCAGGATTCGGCATGTCGTCTGGACCCGCGCCGCCCTCATCCAGCATTTGACTTTTGTAAAGTGTATAAAATTACCTACTACGAATAAAAAGTTTTCATTTTCAATCAAATCTTTCTTGAAATAAATCTAAACATTTCTTTTTGGGGAATAAAAAGTAGCCTATCTATTCCCAATTTTTCTCTATCATTATGCTAAATTTGATCCAGATCCATTGAGCCGTTTTGCCGTGATTGAGGAACAAAGATCCACATATCCATACAAACTTCCGCAATTATAATGTTAGTAAGATTTAACTTTAGTTTAAGTAAGATTTGTATAAAATCAAAAGATTCAAAAACAGAACATAATTTTAAAAACCTAAAAAATCTAAGATTATATTTTTATTACATGCCCCATTCGCCAGATCTGCTGGAAGAAATTGCTGTGCCTATACACATATAAAAATATTTTCTTTTCAAACTTTGAAATATCATACGATTGTTTTTATCTTGACGACAACTTTGGAGTGGTTGCGGGTTCGATAGCCGCCCGGAACAAAAAAAAATGTTTCGGGTCTGGGTGTTTGTCTATATATGTATTTATACTCTAGGTTCCCGCCTAGTTCGCTACATGGTATCTCATAACACAAGCTTCGCTTACTTTGAGCCCATGTAGTTGGTATGATTGTGTGGGGATTTTATTTATTATTAATTTTTATCTTAAAAGTAGGTGTAAAGTTTAGCTATATTATGTGAGTATAGTATGATAATGTTTTGTTTTGTGGACTTAGGATTGCCCAATTTTCCAACCGGATAAAGCTATAAATCTGACAAGTCATTCGAGTAAAATTGACACTATTGTGATATAATGTCCCTTACCGCATAACGTACATTACATGGCACCATCAATGAATTAGTCGAAATATAACTAAATAACTGCCATTATAAACCTTAATCTTTTAAAGCTGCGGATAAGAAAGTTCAAATTTTCATTTCGAGTTTTCATTACCCTGATACTATGAACAAGCATATCGTGGAGTGAGAGTTGTTTTAGAGAAAATAAATACGAAAAAAGCCATAATCACAAAGCGTACAAATTCTTTGTGCCTGGGTCTAAGTTTTCTTTGTTCCTAAATGATCAGTTATGGCCGGACGGAAAAATAATTAGGCGATTTGTGCATTGTAAGAACAGACGAGCTGATGTCATGACGGCCGCAAACAGCCCTTTACCTCTGAAAGATGAACAGCGCGCCTTATAAGTTTGCCAGCTATAACTATAAAAGCGTGAAAAGGGCAGTACACGAAATTCAAAAGCTTTGTGACGAGTGTACCATAATAGCCCTGCAAGAGACCTGGCTACTTCCAGATGAGCTAGAGTTCTTAAACAGCATCGATAACAGATTCAGTATAGCACGGGGACCTCGGCGGTAAACACGGCGACCGGGCTGCTGCGCAGCAGGCCCTTCGGAGGAACTGCGCTACTGTGGGATAAAACTGTGTTTCCTAGTGTAACGGTAATAAGTTGTGAAAACCCGCGAGTGTGTGCAATTCGAGTTAGGACGGCCGCAAGTCCGTTTATTGTGGTGTGCCTGTAAATAAATTGGATAATTTACCGGTTTTTACAGACCGCATGGAAACTGTAAGTCCTATTCATAATGACTATAGTAACGAACCTATTTATTTTCAAGGGGATTTCAATACCCACCCAAGTGAATTGTTTTATAATGAGCTGAACAGTGTTTGTACTGATTTCAATTGGGCAATTGTTGACGTATATAGACATAGCGAGCGGGTCTAAGCGCTGGTTAGACCATTGTGTATTGTCATTGTCTGCCGAGGTCTCAGTTTCTAGTGTGTATGTACAAAGTATGATGTACTGCGGTCGGATCACTTTCCTATTATATGTCAATGTAATTTAAATTGTTTAACGCCGCTCACAAGTACACCAGTTGTAATTGATAATAAAGTGAGATGAGGTGAAAAAACATTAGATGAAATCAAATCGTACAAAGAAAATTGTCATAAAAGTTTACGACTTATTGATTTTCCAATATAATTTAATGAATGTGCCGATAGATATTGTAAAGACTTAAGCCATTTAGCTTTAAAAAGATAAAATGTATTCTGACATCGTATGCGCCTTATCACAAGGTGCTTCCGAGGGTCGGGGGTGCAAGCGTAGACAGTCAGATCGCAAGTTTAAGAGAATTATAGGGTGTTGAGTGTCATAGGCGAGCCAGGGCGAGTTTTCGAGACTGGTTGATGATCGATCGCGCTCCTAATGGTTATATCTATAATAAAATGCGTGAATGTAAGTCTTAAATGTGTCAAAACCACCAAGAAGAAATAAAAATTGATATTCTTGCTTCAAAGCATTGTAACATCGACTTTAAAGGTTTTTGGAATAATACCAATCTTCTTAGAAATCCGCCTGGCCTGCCTGTGACTGTTGACGGTACAAGTAACGTAAAGGATATAGCGGATAAGTTTAAAAATGAGTTTGTTGTAAAATCGCCTCTGGGGTGTATGGGGGACACGTGAAAACTGTAATATCAACTAAATATGTAGTAATATCAATAAAATCTGTCTCAAGTGGTAGGTCCCCTGGTCACGATAATTTAAGTATAGAACATTTGCAGTATGCTGGACCTCACTTGCCCAGGGTGTTGGCCTTGTTATATAATCTCTGTTTCACTCATATTTACCACCTGATATGAAAACTGTTGTGGTACCCGTGGTTAAAAATAAAACGGCAGATTTGTCAGATATTTATAATTACAGGCTTATTTCCTTAGCCACTATAATTTCTCAGGTGTTTGACAGCATTCTTAACTCAAATTTATATAGTTATCAAGAGTTGCATGACAGTCAGTTTGGTTTTCGATCAGGGCTGTCCACTGAATCTGCAATATTGTGTTTGAAGAGTGCTGTTAAATACTGCACCACGAGGAAAACACCTGTTTATGCTTGCTTCCTTGACCTTTCAAAGGCCTTGTGTAGTATGAAGGCAAGGTAGTAGGCGCATCTTCCTCTGGAGGAAGATGCGCGAGTCACATATACCGTTTGAGCTTATTAATATTTTTTAGTATTGGTACGGTAATCAATATATAGCGTGCGATGGGCGGGCACGATGTCTGATCCATGCAAGCTTGAATGTGGAGTAAGGCAGGGTGGTTTGAGCTCTCATTCTCTTTTTAATCTATATATTAACGCACTGATTGGAGCGCTTAGCAAGCAGCATGTCGGCCTTCACATAGATGACGTTTGTTTCAACAATATAAGCTAATCGGGTTATATGGTGTGGTGAGTTAGAGCAAATATGGTGGTCCGGAGGTTTTCACGGTGTTCAATGGAGGTGAAATTGACTCTTTTTAGCGCATATTGCACCTCACTTTACACGTGAAGCCTCTGGGCTTTCTTTGCGCAAAAATTGTATGGCGCCCTTCACGTCCAGTTTAATAACGCGTTCAGGATGTTGTTGGGGCAGAACATAGTCGGCAGTGGTGCAGCGCGTCGACTATGTTCGCCTGCGCACACGTCGACGGTTTCTCGAGCTAGATGCGCAAGCGCGCGGCGTCGCTGGTTCGATTCTCCGTACTTCTCTCACTGTTGTCAACTACATGTACAGCGGCAGCTTTATTATTGTTTTTATTATTACTAGTTATTGATTATTCGGCACAATTTTATTGGTATTTATTATTTATCTGACATTCTTGTTTGATAATATTTTAATTGTTTCAATTTTTATTTTTTGTAAAGTGACCAATTCTAATTTATGTTGTATTGATATCGATAATTAATGTCTGGAAATAAATACTTATTATTAATATTACTAATTCCAATATTACTTGGATATTAAGAGGTTATATTTGTAAATGTGATTTTAATTAATAATTAAGCTTAAGGTTTCATCATCAAAACCAGAACGTCAAAAAATAAACATAAAAAGCACAACCTACCTATATCCTTTTATACCACTACCAATCAGGAAAAACAGCAACGAACATATTATATTTCCAGCACGTGAATCACTGCAATAATCGATTATAATATTATTATAATTATCGAGCACTCGGCAACTGGCATGCCACACATCGCTTACTATCATGAACCTATATTAAAGCACATAATAATACATGGACGGTAGAATTTAATGCTAGCAATAATCGCGACTCTTCTCGTATCATTATTTAAAATGACTACTTAAACGAATATCATTAGGATCGATTATGTATTGGTTATCTCATATTTCCGTATAAGTAGAACTGAAGTATGTAGTAGTGCTGTACCTTTAATGGCTTGGTCTCAATTTCACCTGAGGAAATTAATGTGAATAAGACCATAGCGCACTCGGGTTGAGTTAAGTGATACTGACACCAAGTTTAGTTCACTATATTATAAGCTCGTCTGCATTAGTACTACAGTCTTCAAATTACCGTTAAAGTAATTTGGTGTCAACTTATTTATGTCACGAAAAAAGGAAAACAAGGTAGTACCTATGTATGTAAGGATATGCCTTTTCCAAATTGTGCCATTGGTCGTTTTTAGTTAGGTTGTTGACATCCATTGGCACGGGTACCATGACCATCTCAAAAATTTAAAATTCAAAAAGTTTTATTCATCTTAGGAATTTCACAAAACACTTGATGGAGTCAGTCATCACATACTTCGGCTTTAACTAGTTGTTGATAGTTGTTAAATAAGATATAACAGTAGACCTAGAGACAAAAAAAAGCCGGCGGAAAAAAACTCTTGGCACTCTTTTTCAGTCAGAATTATCAAATTAATACAAATAGGTACAGTACAAATTGACCGTGACATGAAAAAAACAAACACAAGACAGCTGATTGTGTGTTGTGATCTTGTGGGGTTTTTCAATGATAATATTAAAATGTAACTACGAATAAAGAATATCACTTTTCGTTGCCGGTTTTTATTTGCGTAGGATAAATGTTGGAAAGATTTATGGGATTTTAGACGACGTGTGGTCCGACTTTTTTATAGGATTTTTCACCAAAAACTACACACTAGCTGATTTCCGCATATTTAATATTTGACGATTTGAAAACTTTTGATCGTACATAAAGGTATTTATGATATCACCTATTTGTGGTACTTAAATTTAAATGTCAATGTAGGTAACAAAAAAATACAAGGATTGTTTAACTTCCTTCAATGAGTCAGGCATGTTTGTTTTTGTTTGTTTGTCATGTTATATTGTGTCTATACAATAAGTTGATTCTAAAATGTTTGGCATTATTGGAAGATTTGCTATTTTCTTCCAAATTCGGGATTTAGACAGGTATAAGTACTATTTGATGGATTTTGATACTTATTGTAAGAAATTAAGATAATGTTGGCTAGAGGTTAACTATGCGGATAAAAAGTTAACCTTTGTGCTTTAAATCGCCCTATAATCATGGAATAGTTACAATCGGTGCCATCACCACACACTTTCTCGTTTATAGCATTAGTCGGAAGTAGAATATAAATAGGATTGATAGGAAGTAGGACAGGGTAGTCAACCATTATACTAGCAAACGATGTAACAAACTAATATGACAAAATGAACTAACGTCATGTTTAGTTCAAATCATGTATTTAAATCAATTACTCGTACATACAAGATCATACGGGTTACAAACAGAATACAAAAATAAGTAATGTGTCTAATTGAAAAACGTTAGCATAAACAAACATAATTTTAACTGAGTGAGTTGTGGGTTTTTGTCAGAAAGGATAATTTTGTAGGTTCTGCTACAAAAAACAAAACTGTGGAGTTTTGAAAACATTCAAAAACTTCTCATTCGTGTAGCAGTTACATACTTCTTCCAGGGCAACTCGTTTAAAGTGATCACAAAACGTATTCTTAAGACCACTGCCACTCCATTTTGATAGGGATAGTTATCATGCAATAGAAATAAAAAAATAAGTGAGTGAACTTTTCATTGCTCATAGACAACTTCCTTGGCAACGGCTGCGGTTTCTTGGGGCTAAAAATGTTTTATACAATATTTTAAGAGTGAGAGAAGAGATGTGAATTTGTTTTTAAAGTTTAATTGTATACAGTTTACATTCAATGCGATGTAATTGGATTCAACACGACTTTCTGTATTAATGCAGTGTCTTCACAATTTAATATTAATTTTAACAAAAAAATATCGCAGTTCGATTAAAAAAACTATTTATTGTTTTGTGGAGAATATTTCCAGTTTTCGACTTCAAACTTCTACTTGAGTAGACTTACTAACAAGTTTTGGCGCTTATTTTAATATTTCTAAATCCGTTGTACCTGTAACAAGCTTAACCATTTTAAAAAGTGTGATATTTGACGCACAGTTTTTACAGTTTTTTGGTTAATTGTTACTAATCATAAAAATAGGGTTCTGTAACGTAACTGTATTGCTCAGCGTTCGTTTGCTGAACTTTCGTGTGAAAATCTGTTTTTAAGTCTGTTTCAATGGCTTCTATCTTTTGAATATGAGTAGGCTGCCATATAAAATTTTAACATAATGAGTACTTTAGTTAGAATGTTTGACATAAAATCCTTTTAATTTAATTTCTGTCATAAATAAACAGGAAAAACAAAAAGCGTAAACTAGCTCATGTTTGGTTTGCGTTTCTGAAATTAACGAAAGAATTTACCGAAAAGCCGCGGAAGTCTTGTTGCGCGAATTCGACTTGCGACTGGTTTTACTATCGGTAATTCTTTGTTATTATAATTCATCAGACATTTTAAAAAGTCGTTAAAGTTTTATCTCAGTTTTATTATAATTTATATTTCAATTAAATTTTACCCGTAAAGCGAAACACGAACGAATATTTCACACATTATACACAATCAGTTATGCTCAGTACGTCACAGTCATCCGGATCTAATCGTCAACTAAAGACGCGAGTTGCTAGGTTTTTTCAATGGAAAATAAAAAGATTTGTGTGAATCGGTTTTAATTGTGCGCTGGTTTGAAAGTGGTTCGGTCTGCGTCGATACTTCACGGTGGTTGTCAATCAGAACAAACGGATTGATGCTACAGTTTCATCGCACGATATCGACCCCGTTGCTCCGGCGCTGATTTTCCCCGCCCCGCGCCTGCGCCTGCGCTGCAACAATACCCGCGGTTTGTTCTGAACTCGAGCAAGCCTCATTCACACGAATCGACTCAGCCAGCTCTGTCTCGGTGGCGTTACTTCCCACACTAACAGCCTCTATTACAATGTTATGCGCTTGCGGTTATCATATATGTTAATTCATGAGGTCGTTACACTACGACAGGTCTATAAATCTTGAAGTCTAATTATTAATCTCATTTAAGACTTTTCTTTGAACTTCTGATTGAGTTCTCAGTGTAGTATGTAATGTCTTTTATCCATAATTGAAATGAAACTTTTCTCTTCGCTATAATCATTTAAATAATATACAGAGTAAGTAATGTTAGTGCTTAAAGTCGTGACAAGTTATCCGCATTTAACTTTCTTTACCATCAATCCCTTTTTATGATAATACAGATCTATGTAGTTGGGAAATTCTACAAATTATTACTACTAGAAAGTCAACTTGTGTTGACGATAACAGAGGTTTTACTGCTCGTAGTTGAATAGTTATAATTATTCCTAGACTAAGTTGATAGTTCTTAATGGCAATAGTTAATTTCACTTGATGTAAGATAGCTAAGAAATAAAAGATGGTAGGAATAAAGAATCGAAACTCAATGTACAAAATAAGAGAACATTAATATTTGAACCGTCCGAAAATCGGTTGAAGTTGCATTGAAAATGTTGCATTGAAAATATATGGTTTAACAATTTTTGGTGTCCGCGCTTCTGAATCTTATACTATTTTAGGCAGTTTGTTGTAAGTAGTGGAATTTAAGGACGTTTGATTATTCAAGTACTGAGTCCCTCCTAAATGCTATAAATAACATTCACTTTAGCTATATGCTCATTTGTATTTAAATTCAATAAAAAACTGCTTCATTCAGTATACTAAACCGTTGAATGTAAGACTGGAGTCTTACTTAATTGTAGCTAAGTTTATTTAATAATGAAATCTGTAAATCTTAAACAGTAATAAACTTAAATCTACAAATAGAAATTAGGCCATCGCAGGCGGATATTAAACTAAATAAGAAAGTTATAGTACCTGTAGGAGCACTGTTTCTACAGTTATTTATACCTTTAAATACAAGGTTAGAACATTCAATTATTTTCCTTTAGAAAGATCATTTAAAGAACAGTGTAGCAAAATACTTAATTAAATTATTATACCTACTGCATTTCTCACATTTTGAACTTCGAGCTTCGGTGCTACTTCGGAGATGTCATGCGTTTAGATGTTTAGTTTTGAAAACCATCAATTACTTTTTATAAGAAAAGGTGAATTATCACAATAAACGTAAGTGTCCTGTATTAGATGGATCGGACTTCAGTTTGTATTTTTTAGCATGAGTTTGCTACTTTTACTTCATTAGCTTCTCTAAAGAACTTAAAACTTTTTTTAATTCATTTATTTATTTATTCAAATAGGTATGACCATTCGATCTTTTATTTCATAACAACAACCGTATTTCATAACCGACTTAAGGGTACAATTTTGTTTCCCCAAGGTAAAATCAATCGAGGAAAAATATAACTCGTGCTATGCTGTATACTGTAGGTAGTAAAATGGCCTTCGATGCATTTGGTGATGCATAAATACTGTACAGGAAACGACAAAAGTGCGCATTATGGTACGGTAATGTATTCATATTGACGCGCTCTTTTGCAACACTGTACGGTTGAGTGGAACATCATGCTCTACATACTTCCAGTTCGACATAGAACAATAATACTTGAACAACAATTGACTTGTGTGGCATATATACTTGTTACTAGCAGCTCTTCGCCGCAATAACAAGAATAGAAATAAACATTTAGTAACCTCTGTATGAAAATAACTCTATTATATTTTATTGCGCCTGTAAAATTTTGTGCAATATAGTTAAATGTGTCTTCATTTTTTTTCTAAAGTTGGCTAAGTAGCTGGTAACGTGTATACTTACCGCAAGCTGCGGTTGAGTCGATCAGTTCTTAGCGCGACCGATGCCAATCATAGCTACCTATATTTCATAATTTAGAAGGAGTCTGTAACAGAATATGTCTATGTCAATTCGTTTATTTACCCGAATAACAGTCGGTATTACCTAGTTACTTGTATGAAGAAGTCCAATGTATACTTTTTAGTATACATAATATATGTCATCGGTTGTTAGATGACGATGATGTTACGTCATCTAACAACCGTAAAATCAATCTAGCTAGACTACGCTAAAATAGCCTTAGTTATAAATAAACGGGCTTAGTAATATTCTGGTGGCATATACATGGATATAAAAACATTCGATCTAACTTTGCATATTCTACTTTATTTTAGAATATACCTACAATAAAGTGGTTTGAAGTGTGTGAAACAACCAGAGTCAGATCCTTACTTAATTCACTTAGACCAGTCCATATAAATGACATATTGGGTCATATAAATTACTTATTATCATTCCAGCTTTTAGAATCCGAACCATATGTTCATTTGACACATCATTTTAAGAGCCCATACTACTCCAGCTAGAATCTAAATTTCGCCCCCACCTCACCGCCCGGCCGTGAAGCACCCCGCAACGCGCGTCGGAGCTTTCATACTCACTCGCGTTTTGTTTTCTCCAACTCTGCCTTTTCCGTATCTTATTTCTTTCATTTCCCATTTTGAAATAAAACACACCACAAATTTATTTATGGAAAACACGATATTTACGTGATGTTGTAGCGGCGGCGGCAAGCGTGAAAGCGACACAGGTTCCTCGTGCGAATGCCGGAGCGCAACTGAATCCTTGAGCGGGCGCAGGTCACCCGTCGTGCCAAACACATTATTTTAGATTTAAGATTTATAATAAAAAAAATAATAAAATTATTTTAAAATCAAATCATATAGTACACGTATTGTCATACCTTGAAACTAAATACCAAGTTACATTAGTGTAGGTTAAGTACTAATTAAGTAATAAGGTTTCTTTGTTAATTTTAGAGGTAAGTTTGTGATTTTTTTCTATCGAAATTTTTTTCTTTAATCGTGTTTTCAAAACATATGGTTCTTAGTTCATACTCTTAACTTTGCTATATGTTTTTTTCTAAAATTATTAGTTCAGTACTCTGATAGATATTTGAGATCAAAATTTGGATTCGGAGCGTGTTTGAGGTAGTGTAGGCCCTTAAGTGGATATGCGTCAAATAAAAGCTCATTGATCACAAAAACTTGGATGACTAATGATCAACGTCGTGTGTTTAAATATATATCGTTATCAACAAACTCAACTACGTATAAACAAAGAATGCCCAGTTCCATAATTTTAAATATCTTTAGACAATTTTAATCCACGATTAGGGATGATAAGCATTCGCAAAAGCGATCTACAATAAATACCGGAATAATCCTCTCTTAAATCCGGCTGATAACATAGAATTTTATATGGTTTCTTTGACGTATTTGCATCCGTAGAAGGTGATGGCCAAGGATTATCGGCTAGCCTTGCTCGTGACATTGCCGAATGTCTGTAATTCACGTGACCATGAAGCTTACAATGTGGAAGCCTCGGCACTGCCAAGGTTTTGCTTCAAGAATGCCTCAAAATGTGTCCATTATACTTTCCTTTTTCTATTTTTATCCATTGAATAGGTTTCAGACATATTTGATATACCGCCATACTTGTAGCCTTGCTCTTCCGTAAGAATATATTACAAAGTATAACCATAAGATAACCTTCCTCAACAGATGGGCCATAAATTTAAAAATATTTTTGAAATTGGACATATAGCTCCATTCCAGAGATAAAAAAAAACAAAATAAAAATTTTGAAAAACCCACAACGTGACGGTTAAAAAGTAATTGAAAAAGAATAAAATAATTTAAAATCCCCCGACTAGTCGCAATAACATAGGTAATCAACTCCCTATGAACTTTATAAGAAGAGCAAGAAAATCCGTCGAGGGCTGCCATCAATATTTTAAATTTCAATATAAAACTACAAAACGAATTCATTCAATGGCAGCCCCAGACGGATTGTATTTTATTCTTTTTCAATTACTTTTTAACCGTCACGTCGTGGGTTTTTCAAAATTTTTATTTTGTTTTTTATTTCAAACTTTTTAAAGAGCATAATATAGGTAAGTACCATACATTACATTACACAACACCTTGTTCCTCATTACCTATTTAAGAACATTATACCAATCAAATCCAAAGCTATAATTGAAAAACGGCATTCAAATCGGACCAATGATTTGCAAACAAATATTTACTGCAGCGCCCCCTGGTGAGTTGTTACCGTATCTAAGAACATGCACCAATCAAATCCATAGCGATTACTGAAAACCGCATTAAAATCGGACTAGTGGTTCTGGAGATAAATGGTAACATTGATTTGCACAAACACCCTCTCACCCCAAACGCATATACCGTCTCCGTTCCGTCGTGGGTAAAAATGCCTAAATTTGTTACCTAAAACCTATTAAAATAAAAGGTATAGCACAAATTTAGGTAAAACCAAGTCCAACTTAACTTAACCTTGAGTATAGTAAGACGTGTGGCGCACGGCCGTACCTATTTCCTATTCGAACCACAAATGTTTCCCTGGATATCGTTAGACGGGATTTAAAACCACAAAACAGCGTTCTTCTGTGGATAGATAACCCTGCTACAAACCCCGCGGCTTGGGTTAAATCTTTGTCCGTCTGTAGACATCTTTTCAGCTTACAATATACCATTAAGTTTTTATTTAATTTCTAATTTCGACAAATTTCATTTTTGTTCCTAAATCACACACGACACTATGGGAATCGGTGTACCGTACCTTGCGTCTCAATGCACTGGTGTGTCGTGAGGTGTGTCATCCGCATGTAGGTACGTGAATGCGTTTTCAGTGTGTAAGAGAGGGACTCTTTATTTTTTCTATCTATACAATCAGATCTACTGCAAGTACGTCGTACGCAAGTAGATGCATTAGTGCGTATGTGCGTCGCCAGTATGGGAATCGCCTAAGCAATGGATTCTTTTTTAAAAATGAACAAAATAATTGCTTGAGTATTATTTAAATTTTGTAAAAGAACTCTGTTTTATAAGCTCGTTTAAACGCAAACAACAAAGTTAAATAACGCACCTACAACTAATTGGTTTTTGATACCAGATTAATCGCTTTGATTTCTATTTGTTGAGAAACTATTTATTCAGCGATCCGACACCGTGGGTCATCTCTCGAAAGTAGGAGACCATCGAATTATTTAGCATGTCGAAACTATTCACGGCCCGTTTAATAAATAATTAGGCAATAAAAATTGTTCAGGCGCAGGTCGCAAGTTTTTTCGTCTAATATTCAAAACACTTAAATACATAACAGTAATATTTTTCTTCAAGAATTATTTAAATGAATGCATCGAAAGTATTTCACTAAGAATAGAATTTTTAAGTTGCATAAAGTAAACTAAAGTAACTAATCGCTGATACCTGTGATTGCACCAAAATTTTGAAGCGAAATGTTTTTGATTATTATGATTTTATGGTTTGTTATTCGAATTTGCTACGGACATGATATCGTATTTCTAAATGAATGTCCTAAAATAATAAGATGTAAGTAGCTAATCGTTTCTTTTAAGAATTTTCTAAAATATTATAATAGCATTCAAATTCAAATGCAATTTGTGCACTTTATTTTTGAAATACAATTAAATTAAGGATGCGACTTTTTTTAAACAGTCTCTAAAATTTTTTTCTTCATTTTTATAAAATTGGCCTAAAATAATATAACCCGATAACGTCTGACGATTCAAGCGATAGTATTAACGTGTCTCTTTGAGATTATAAATTATGATGGATGAATCGATTATGACCAGAACCACACTTGATTGGTTGACTTAACTTAAAAATCAAATGCGGTAGATTAATTCGTTTTCCAACAAATAACGGTTCATAAAGATAACTGAACTTTTTAAGAATAATAGGGAAAAAACACATTTTTCGAATCAAGAAAATCGTAATACTTATATTTATTCGTTCGTCATATGATTGCAAGTACTTTTATGTCAATACATTGGAAAGTTCACAAAAAATGGCAAATCTCACTTTTACCATGAATGAATCCTAGATGTAGATTGCAATTCCTAGCTAAGTCGTTCATTTTAGATACATGAAATACCTCCGAATTACACTCAAAGTAAAACCAACTACATATTTATGAGTATGCAACAAAAAATCTAAAGTGAACATCTTTTGTTCCGTCAAAGTGAAATGAATTTAAAGATCATTTATTAATTTGAAATTTAACGCTTTCACAGATAATTTATTTTGGTTTCTCTATGCTTTGTTAAGTTCATATAAGCTTATTAAAATTAATAAGTATACGCAACGAGAATAGGTACTGAAAGTCTCGGGTATGGGTTATGATATATGCTCATCTTGATACTCAGTCTTTGCTGTAGCTGAAGTTAATAGTCGAATCTCGTTATGTCATTTCCTTAACAGCTATTTTATTTATTTATTTATTTATTTGTTATCTTTTTTCAACTAAAAAACTCTTAAGGGATTATGATGCCATAGGATAATTATTTACTAGTGTAAGAACACAAGAATCCAATTAAATCATTCTAAAAAGTACACGAGGGTGGTGATTAATGATTGATTTATATAAAAAACGATAACTTTGAAAAGGAAGGGCTTCCTACTTTAGAACGTCTTTTCTAAGGTGCGCTTAGAAAAGCTGCAGGAATCTTTATGAATATCCATATGATATTCACGAATCTTTTAAACGTACTCTAACGAGCCCCCATCCCAACCCATCTACTTGTAGCGGCCTCAAATGCTACGTTTAAAATTAACGAGTATTTTAGAACTCTGTTTTACAGTTCTCAGTTATTATCTACTAAAACCCCGTACATAATTGGAAACTCAATATCGAAAACCTATATTACAAATAATAAGTATTCGTTAAAGTAGAAAATAAATTTAAGCCAGACGGACAAGCTAAGAGCAATGTAAAATCGCTTAGTATCTTCATAAAAGTCAAACATAAAGGAGGAACTGATCGCATTGAAAGTTAAGTAGGAAACGTAACCAATTCAGAAAAGATATTTAACCAATTTGAGTGGAACTGGTACAACGGGTATGCGTCAGCACTTATCAGGCTTGAGTCTGTGGGCAAGTACCATCTGCCAATCCGAGCTCAGTGAAGCTTTACATCCACTAACTAATGCAATGAAGGGATTGTTTACTCACTTTTGTGGTTTCACTTACAATGCACCAACAAACTTTAGTAAAATATTTACTTTCACATCAACGCAATATTACCATTTAAATCAAAAAGAAAGTTGCGTTAATTTAAGTTTATTCTCGACAATTACTATGGCGAATCGTGCCGAAGACAATCATGAACAAATGATAACAAAATATTGGCCATATTTTAACGCTTTCGCTATTTCGGCTGTGGTACGAATTTTTAAATTGATTCGTTGTTGGGGAAACTTTGATACAGAAATACCTGTTTTATCTAATACACGGTAATAATCAGCAAAATTATCTGTTATAACGACGTCTTTTCGAAATACACTGTTGGTTACCGCAAAATAATGGTTAGGCATCATTTATTTTGACTTAGTGCGTCATTACTGTAAATCTCTTCTTGACGGTGTAATGTTGCTTTCCTTTTTTGTATTGTTGCAGTGAGCTTCAGGCATACATTTTTCACTTATATGACACTTACAATTTAAACCTACAAAGTACAAATATTTTTTTTATGTAAAAACATACAAATTACAAGTATTTTTTTTATGTAACAGATTTCTGTATAAAATTATCTTCCCATGAAATACTAAATAAATGTACTAAGTCTATTGACATAAAGGATCACAGATTTTTTAATTTGATTTCATAATATTTATTAATTGCATTGAGTACCTGATTCGGGTACTCAAAAACTATTTGCTGCTAATTGAACAATGTGAATTTCCGCATTATTGTGAAAATCCATGTGTCTGTTTTAAACTATAAAAAAGTTATCTAAATTTTCTATCGTCTATCGAAATAGCTATCGCCATAAACAAGTATGATATAATGTATGCTCAAGATCTAGATAGCAGTCAAATTATGTCGTTATAAGTTTAAACAATGGATTAATATACGACAATTATGCAGTTGACACGAAATAAGATGCTCGGATTGTGACAACAAGAAGCTAAATACTTAACTATAAGAGCAATTATCACAGTATGGAATATTTTATTCGTAACTTCATATCTTTGATATCATTTTGGAATAATAAAATTTGAATCATGTTAAAACGATGCATTGTTTGATTCTAAACTTAGTTTTTTTTATGCAAAGAATCTTTTGCAGAAGTTTAAATTCTGTTAGGTCAGTTTGAAACGGTCTCGATTCGCCGGCTCGGACTTATTGTTCGCGACAAAACAACCAGTGAAAGTGACACAACGCCATCCATCCGTCCACGGTTTTTGCATGAAACTATTTTGATACATTCTAACACTTCATTGTCAGGTAATTATTAGTAGTGACATCCCGCATTTAAGCAGATTAGGTTCAACGCCTCGCTGCTCACGACCTCATCTTTTTACTAAACGTATTATAAAACTGTGATGATTGTTTTATTAGTTAGTTAATTATAGCAAACGGGGTATTTAGATGTTTTGTCAACAATGGAAAGTATCACACTGGAGGTGTTTTACAGAATTGCAACAATGGATCCGACAGCGATTGTTATAGATTTTATTAGATTAGTTACTTGTACTTATGTGTTTTTATTGTAAATCGTTATTAATTATTTGGTATCGTTCATAGAGTAATTCAACCGTAAATAATATTGGCAATTTGTTAGGTATGTTGTGTGAATTTCTGGTATGGAGTGAGTAAGTTTTTATACTAACATTTCAAATGTAAGCGCAGGTGCAAACATTGGCAACTCATTGCGCTAGTTACGCCACTTCGCAACTTTGTGTTTGACACCAATATGACCACACTTGTGAGCATGATTCAATGAGAAACAGTTTTTACATTTGTGCGTTACACAACTTGTTACCTACTCGGCGACAAATTGATAATTGCTCTAATTTTGTATACCAGGTTAAATAAATAAATGGCCAGCCTATATCAAAACCTATATCAAAAGCTCTTAAAGTTATTTCCCAATTTGATATTATTTTTACAATGCACTAAAGTTATTTTGGAGGGAACATTGTTTACCGATTAGGTTCGTTTCCGATTCATATTTGAATGCGTAATTGACAGCGCGTCACACATGAGTAACATAATATTCTCTTTTGGTAGCAAATTATGCGTCAGCAATGTTTTAATCGGAATATTGGTAAAATGGGTGCGCGCAAACCGGATGAGCACTCCTTCTCTACCAATAACGGTACTCTATACCGAATAATTATAGGTTATTCGAAAGTAATAAATTAACAATAACAACTTATTCTAGAATTTAAATTGTTTTCTCATTTTAATACTGTAGTATTAACTAAATGCGATTAATTAATACCCAATAATGTTCACTGATGTGTTTGAAGTAGTCACGCTATCCGACATTTACACTTCTCTCATGATGGATTATACTTTATACCGCAAATTCGATGTAAGTAAACCAACACTAGATGTAGTGAAGTTTTTCAATGTAGTCATTAGCACTAAAGCAGTTGTAAATGAAACTTGTGATTGACTAATAATCTTTTAGTAAAAACGCTTTAACGAATATCAACTCTCCAAATATTGTCCCGTCACTATTAGCGAATAATCAGTCAACTGATGAAGTCATATTTATTACCCTTCAGATATAGCGAAAGTATAGCAAATCATGGTTACATTTTACTATTGAACTAAGTTTGAATTTGAACCAGTTAATGCCAGTTGAACTTATACGGATTGCGTTAATTGTATGAACGGTGATGTTGAAAACTATTTATACGATAAATTAATATATTTTGGTCATATTCATTGCGGAATTACCTATATTTTTCAGCTCAATATAAATCAATACAACACTTCATAAAAAACTACAGAATAATTTTAAGCACAAATAAGCAATTTTGACGGGCTTTTATCTAAAAAACGATTACTACCATGCAACTCTTACAAAGAAACTAAAACTGAGGGGCAAGCATTATAAGCTTAATCAGACACAACAATTATTTTGACGACCACTTTGGCGATGGGGTAAACCTGTCTACCTCAGCCGCCAGTGGTTGCGGGTTCGATTCCCGCACGGAACAAGAAAAAAAAATGTTCCGTGTCTGGGTGTTTATCTATTTATGTATTTATATTCTAGGTTCCCCCTACTTCGCTACATGTTATCCCATAACACAAGTTATGCTTACTTTTGGGGCCATGTAGTTGGTGTGATTATCTGGGAAAAAAAAAGAAAAAAAAAGTGATGTATATTTATAAATCATACATCTAAATACCAACTTTCTTTGTTCCACAGATGTGGGTTACACAGTTGCGTTGAACCATGCGGAGCGACATGGCTTATCGGGGCCTGTCCCAACACGTGGAGCTGGACCGAGCCGCAGACCCTCGCGACAGATTCACGCTGCAGGAGCTCATCGGAGAAGGCACCTACGGCGAAGTTTACTGCGCACGCGATAAGAAAACCGGTCGACGCGTCGCGGTCAAAGTATGTTATTCAACTATTGTGACTCACTCTGTTTTACGAATAGAATTCAAGGTTCTGTCAAATGATATTTTGAAAGTCACATTTTTAATAACAACCAGATTAAAATCTTGATACTGAAAACAGAGTCTGAATAGTAGGTTTAGCGCAGCGCCAGTAATTGATTGCGTAGATGTTATCTAAACGGTACAACCATGTCAAGGTCGTTTAAACAATGAAAGCTACTGTAAAGGCCTCTACCCTGTATATTTAGTGTCCATGGAATACGCATATTTATTGCCATTGTTCTCTTAATTTATGATCACTAAAACCCTTTCAGATTTTGGAAAATATTACTGAAAATATAGAAGAAATTGAAGAAGAATTTCTTGTTTTTCGGGATCTGTCGAGTCATCCAAATATTCCAGAATTCTTTGGATTATTTTTAAAACGTGGAATATGTTCTGATGACGATCAGATATGGTTTGTTATGGAGGTATGACATATTAATAATATTTTCGATTAAACTTTACTGTACCCTGTGTTCATTGACATTATTCTAAAATCTGCAAAAAAATTTCAGCTTTGCACAGGAGGTTCTGTAACAGATTTATGCGCTGGCATGAGGGCTAGAGGCTCTAGTTTAACAGAACCCCAACTAGCTTATGTGCTTCGTGGTACAGTCCGAGCCTTGACACATCTTCATGCACATCGATGTATGCACCGTGATGTCAAAGGCCATAATATTTTACTTACTGAAGAAGGAGAGGTTAAACTAGTGGATTTTGGAGTATCATCACATTTAGCTGCTACAGCTGCTAGAAGAAACACTTCTGTAGGCACACCATACTGGATGGCTCCAGAAGTAAGTTTGTATAATTTTTTGAGAATAATATATTAAATCTGTTTCAAATTGGTACTTATACGATATTAAAACCTTGTTTTAGGTGATAGCATGTGAACAACAATTAGACCAATCATACGATTGTCGATGTGATGTTTGGTCAGTAGGTATCACCGCAATAGAACTAGCTGAAGGCGAACCTCCCTTATCCGGACTTCATCCGATGCGAGCCTTATTTCAAATTCCCCGAAACCCTCCGCCGAATCTTTCACATCCTGAACTATTTTCTTCTCAACTCGTAGACTTCATTTCAGAATGTTTGATCAAAGATATGAGCCAAAGACCTTTTGCTAGAGAACTGTTAGAACATCCTTTGTTATTAGCAGTTAGTAGTTTTGAGGAAAAAATTCGAAGAGAGCTTCAAACTGAAATTAAGAGACAAAGAGCAGAAGGGCGCAGTGGACGAGCGCCAGAAGCAACTACAAAAAGAGGAAAACTAAAGTCACACAGAAAAGCCAAACCAGAAAAAATGTATACCGATGACTTAGCCACGATGGAAGTATTGACTGAGGATGCGATAGCCGAACAACTTCATAATCGCTACAATCAAAATCAAATCTATACATACATCGGCGATATCCTTTTGGCTGTGAATCCTTTCACTGACATTGGAATCTATACAACCAAGGTATGATTTCGCAACTTATTATTATATCTATTACTCAATTGACATTGACATTAATAAATGGACTAAGTAATATTTATCTCATTGAACTATGATAATGATGTTTCAGAGTCAGCAACTATATCAAGGCCGTATTCGGTCGGATAACCCGCCTCACATTTACGCCGTCGCAGACGCCGCTCATCAAGCGCTTATGCATCAAAAAATGCATCAAGCTATTGTCATTTCTGGTGAAAGTGGGGCAGGAAAAACAGAATCTGCAAATCTATTATTGAAACAATTAGTATTTCTTTCAAAAGTAAGTTAAACTATACCGTTTATCGTTTATCTTGATTTTAAGAAGAGACTTTTCCGATCTCGAGAATTTAATTTATAACAACGATTTTTAAACGATTTTTAAATCTTAAAAATTAAGTTGATTTTATATATCTATTTTCTATGGTTTTAGACTCAAAGTGGCAATTTAGAAGACAGAGTTCTGCAGGTGAATCCTATTATGGAAGCATTTGGAAACGCTCGGACTGGTATAAATTCAAACAGTTCTCGTTTCGGAAAATATTTAGATTTATCTATGATGAGACTTGGAAGGATATCAGGGGCTAGAATATCAGTTTACTTGTTAGAACAATCAAGAGTTGTTCATCAAGCATTGTAAGTAGTTCTTATGTCAAATATTCCTCTATTATGACTGAACAACAATTTATTGAAACTAGAATGCAGAATTCTCAAATAAATTATTAAAAACTAGATATTGTTGTGTTATGTCTTTATGAAAATTCAAAAATTCATTTTGGGTAAAATAATAAGATTTAAATTTTATTCACAGAGGAGAAAGCAATTTTCACGTATTTTATTATCTTTATGATGGGTTGGAAAGTGAAGGACGATGGAGAAGGTTCTATTTAGATGAGCAATTAAAATCAAGGCACAGATATTTACAACCATTATCAGTAGCTCATAGAGAACATAATGTGCATCGGTGGCGGCAATTGAATCAAGCTTTTAAGGTAAAGTATTACAGTAATTGATAATTAATTCTGGTTAAAAAAGACACTGTAAGTTTTGTGCAAATAAAAAATTCTAAACGCAATTATTTCTAACGCAGTTATTTATATAACGAAGCCTTCAGTTAAATTATTAGGCCAAAGAATAAATTATTGCAACTTGTTTGCACTAACAACTTTTTAATGTTTTTTTTTTCAATGTGTTGAAGTGTCGATAGACAGTCAAGTAACGCTTAAATTACTAACCTTCAACCACTGGTTAACTTTGGTTTGTGATCATTAAAATATATCAAAATGTAGATTTCGAAATGAATAATAATTTTGCAATGGAAATCTTATTTAGGTTGTCGGTTTTCAAGAGGAAGAAGTTCAAATAATTTACAAAATGCTAGCAGCAATTTTGCACTTGGGAGATATTGAATTTGTCGAAACTGCCAGCGAAGACAATACAGACAATAGAGCTACCATAATTGATTCAGCACCATTGCACAGAGGTTAGTACATTACATACCATACTTTTTACTGTGCTCTTAAATAATGCATGAAATCTATTGATGCCTCGTTGAACCACTTACTTATCAGTTCAAAATTGATATCTACTCTTTAGCTTTTCTTAAGTTTTTTTCTTACTTTTAGCATAAGCAGAAAATAATATTTTGAGACTGCTCAATAATCAGATTTAATTTATTAAATGAAGACGGTTAAATAGTATTCAGCTTTTATTTAATTTAATTTATGTTTTTTTTTTCATTACGTAAAGTCAATTAAACACTGACACAATTTATAATGAAAATGTACATGCAATTAATTGTGCAACTTTAATGCAGCAAAAAAATAAATTATAAACAGATGTTAAAGCAAAAATCCTATTTAATACTGTGTGTATTGTTTATCTGTAATAATATAGATTCCATTAAAACCGTATTTTTGTTAAACCTATATTCAAGTTCAAGTAGAAGCTATGTCAATTAACCAAAATTATTATTATTATTATGACTAAATCCGCGTTTGACCTCAATCTCACTTGATGGCAATTGAAAATGAGGTCGAAGATGGCAACTTATGGGCTTTGGAAGAACCTGGCTCTTCATAACATATTGCCGCAACATATCATCGCGGAGTGGTTTGCCTGCGCGAAACGTCTTCCAATATCATATAGATATTTGGCGCGATTTATATTTAGGTTAAAGTACTAAATTTAAAAAAAATCTATACGTATCATGTCAACGCAGCCTCTAGAATACTACCGTGTAATAGAATAGAACCGTAGTTTATGCCGTGACGCGAGAAAAGAAAAAAAGAAAACATTGAGAGCATTGTTGTGTTGCTAAAGAGTTTTTAGAAAAATAAATATAGTTTTAAGTGGTTTGAAGAGTGAGAAAAGCTAAAGTGTTTTACCTATTTTCATTATCATTTAACGAAGATCGACAATGAAAGAACGATGTATAACTGGTTTTTACAATCAAATACGATTTTTAAAACCAAGTTATTTATACAGTTGAATATATCAGATATTTATATTTACGTACGGGGTTCTTAATACTATTGCATCATAAATTCTCACGGTTTTTTATAAACAAAAAAAGGTTTTCGTCGGATTTTAATGTTTTTAATCACAGACAGCATTCGTGACAACGATATCTGAGAAGACAGCATAACGTCGAGATTAAAATATCTTACAATACAATTGAAAGCGAAACGATCCGGTTAATGAACATATTCGGTTTTAAATGTTTAAATTCTATTATAGCATCTGTGCCTATTCTGATGACAAGAATCATAACCGTAAGCAACGCATACGAAAAGCCTAATAAAACATGGTTAAATCCCGTAGCACCCCATAGCATCTCAAGAGTTGCAAGAGACACCATTCTTGCAACAGCCGCTTCGGAATCGTTGAAAGAATCAATGTTTTGTGAATCTGTGTTTAATCGATAGTAATTCTTCAAATCTAGAAATTTTTCGGTAATAGGTTGTTAACGCTTGAAGGATCAGGCTATATTTATTTATTTAAGACTTAGCTCGTGATTGCCCTCAATCTCACCTGATGGTAAGTGAAGTTGAGGTGGAAGATGAAAGCCCACGCCGGGAAAGTAGTAGATTGATCCGTAGTGTTGCTTCGATTAATCATTTATGATCTTTACATTTGCATGAGGCTCGCGTCTAATAAAATTTTTAATTTCGTATACAACAGTAAAACTACGTATATTTAATATGCATAATCCATTAGCATTCTTTCTTCTCGTCGTAAAACGGCTGATCTCCGTGAATACCTGAAGAGCAGCAGCGTCGACGCCAGAAGAGAGACCATCGCTAGACGAAGCTCTCCTACTGAAGCAGCAGTTGCAAGAGACGCAATTATTGCAACTGCTGCTTCGAAATCATTGAAAGAATCATTGCTTTGCTGTGTATAATCAAAACCTTATTATTATTTTAAATGTAGACTCTTCGGAATAGATACCTTACATTTGAAGGAGTAAGCTTTTGAGGACAGCGGCTTTGAAGATCCATTTTCTTGTTAGGAATCTATCTTGATTTTGACGTGAAAAATAAAGACATACCTATAATCCCCAGCATCCTGCCTCCTCGGCGTGGAAACGGCTGATCTCCGTGAATGTCTGACAAGCAGCAGCGTCGTGGCCAGAGGAGAGACTATAGCTCGACGCAGCTCTCCCACTGAAGCAGCAGTTGCAAGAGACGCAACTGCTCGGGGACTGTACGCCCGAACTTTCGACAGAATCGTTGAAAGAATCAATGCTTTGCTGTGCTTAAATAGAGCTCAAGGGTAAGAATAGAGATTTTTATTTCATACATAACAATTTAATAACAATTCAATAGGCTATCTAAGGCTTCTATAAATTCGGCCTAGAATAACCCTACCGCCCTTAGGATAATAATTATCGTTGTCAGTCACCATGGAAATAATTAATTTATAATTACACAATAACAGCAAGTATATTAAATAGTAAATTGTGAGTACCTAGGTAAATCAATACTTCTACTGCTGGACAAAGCCTCTTCATACAAATCAGAACTGTTATAATCACCGCGCTTGTAAAGTGTTATGTAGGTATGATGCAAGTAATCAGGAACTCAGAAAGACAACGCTGGCCAACTTCTGGTATTAAATCCCTTAAGCTTCTCTGGCAATATTTACAGAAAGAAATGGGGTTCACGCGCTCCTTTGTTCATTACATATAAAATAGTTTCCTATTTCAATTAATTCAGTTTTTTTTATTGAATATCAAATAATTCATAATTTGTACGCATAATGTTTCGACACTGACTGTGACCCGTATATATTACAATGAAACATTACATTGCTTTTGAATGTTATTATTTTGTTTTTGTTTTGCATATTCACGTGCATTACAGAACTACTTTGAGAAGTGAACACACACTGAAATTTTTTATGCCACGCTTGACTTGGTCGATGTAAAGTAATTTAAACGGTAAGACTTTTAATGGCATAATTATAAAAACTTTAATTATTGCTTAAATAAACAGAAGCAAGAGTCCACATGACATAATACCTTATGCATATTTAAGAGCCATTAAATATTTCAATTACAAATATAAATTATATCGATGAAGTATAATATATTAAAATTGTAGGTAGACAATGAATCTCTTCAGTCATTGAAATGACTGACTTTTTCATATTTGTTGGCTAAGAGAATTTAATTTAATCTATTGTTTCAGCGCGGAACAACTATCAATAGGAATTTTAGATATATTTGGTTTCGAAAACTTTGCCAGAAATTCATTTGAGCAACTGTGCATCAACATAGCCAATGAACAGATTCAGTATTATTTCAACCAGCATATCTTCACTTGGGAGCAGCAAGAGTATATGGCCGAAGGAGTTCCTGTAGACTTGGTGGAATTTTCTGATAATCGACCGGTATTGGATATGTTATTATCAAGGCCTATGGGTTTGCTAGCATTGCTGGACGAAGAGAGCCGATTTCCAAGATCTTCAGATCGAAGCTTGATTGGTAAAAATTGCCTTAAATTCTGCAATTTTGAGCTTGTATCAGACTGACTTTTACATAATTTTAAACTAATGTTGTTTTTACAGAGAAATTCCATAGTAACATCAAAAGTAAATATTATGTGCGGCCCAAGTCAGACGCTATTTGTTTCGCTATCCACCATTTTGCCGGACGAGTGGTGTATCAAGCAGAAGGTTTTCTTGAAAAGAACAGAAACTTCCTTCCTCCAGAAGTGGTAGAACTGATGAGACAGAGCCAATATGATGTCATAAGATTCCTTTTCCAATGTCCGATTACTAAAACGGGTAATTTGTATTCGCCAATCCAAGGTGATATGGATTCTTCTAGAACTTTAGATAGTCCTTCCTATGGAGATACGAGGGTAAGTAAACAAAATATCTTGATTGCAATAAGTTTTAAATACGAGGATTTTAGAAATTAACAGCTTTTTCTGATGAAATATTATTTAGTCAAAAGTTCTATTTTTAGCTGTAAATAGCAAAATACATTTTTGAAAATTCGAGGACACTTTTTGAAAAGGTTAAACCCACACCCTTTTACGATCGGACTACTGAATGCAATTAAGCTGGGCTTTTCTATCCCTACACCGTGATTATTCGAAATAGTTCAACCAAATTATTTTTGGTATAGGGCGTTAAGATATGATATGAACCGCCTTCATATGTTTGTCCTCATTAAGAGTCCGACTCTTTCAAGCGTGAATAGGTATCATGTGTAAACGTATCATAAATAAACAATAGCATGTCTTCTAGTCTTCAAGGTATTGTCCGTCTGGGAATACAAATTACAAAACATATTTGGAATGTTAAAACATTACATCAACTTATTTCCTTGCTACTGAAAAATACTTGCAAAATAATTAATTAAAATAATTTAAACTAAACGACTCATTTTAAATCTTATTTAATCTGTTGGTTTTTACGCTCATTTAAATATTAAAAATATGTAAAATAAATAAATTGACCTAACTGAAATGCCAAGTATGTGGGTAACATTAAAGTAAGTTTTAATGAGCTAAAACAATGAAGACCACTTATTATAACTAGAATACAACCAGACCAGAAACAGAATAAAACACTCCATTTTTTCAAGGCTTCTGCAGAATTTTATTTTATTTAACTATGTTTGGAAAACTTACAGTTGGAAATGTTTTAATAAATTGCAGAAGGCCCTTCAAAAGTTTTCATAAAATCATAAAAAGTACTTCAATTATTATCACCTCGTAAATTCCGAACATGACCTATGAAAAGTATTATTATATTTTTCTAAATCTTTTTACACACACATAACTTCACGCCTGTATCCCTTATGGGGCAGGCAGAACACCACAGGTTGTAAAACCATCTGATGTCACGTTTGACAAATTTAGGGGCATTATAATAGTAGAGAGACTTCTGCCGGGGGTCAGCCTATCGCCCACAAAAAAGCCTCCCGTAACACCTCGGTCCCTTAACTGACTTTTACAGTATGCCCGGGAAGAGAAGCAGCTGGCACATTCTATGTTTTTCTTTCGCTCCTAGTCCAGCATAGAAGCAGCATAGAAATCTTTTTATTTCCCCTTATAATCCCGATTTACTATCAGGCATATGTTTGTATAGTTCTGCTAATTCTGAAAGACTTTTATAACGCCCAACATTTTAAATTAACCTACAAATGTTAAGATTTTATAAAAATATTTATCAACGATATAACTGTGCTGCATTAACAGGAAAAATTCAACAGCCGTGGCCTAGCCTCACAATCGCGTGCACAACAGACTGTGTCAACATATTTCCGTTACTCTCTCATGGAATTGCTCCAAAAAATGGTATCTGGAACACCACAATTTGTACGCTGCATCAAACCCAACGATTCGCGATCTCCGAAGACATTTGACTCAAGTAAAGTGCTGAAACAACTGAGGTATACGGGGGTACTGGAGACTATAAGAATTAGACAGAATGGATTTTCGCATCGACTAACGTTTGAGGAATTTTTGAAAAGGTATTTGTTTCCTATTCACTTTTATCAATAAATCTTAGTTTACACTATTAAATATTGACGGAGAAATTAAAATTCAAACGAAAGTAGACAACACGTTATCGGCGATCCGTGTTGACTTCAAACACTTCCATGCCAAAGGTATACTCGACATAATATTGCCTTGTATTCCTAAATATAGCGACATTTATTCAACATGTAGATGCCTGAACTCATGTCTTAACAATACAATTGTTAAGTAATCTGAATTCAGTAGAAACTTGTAAGTGGATTCAAAGTCTGTCTTACAAAGCTTTAGTTACACAGTGAGCATACTAGTTCAAATAGTGAGCCAAAATGGCAAAAGGCAAAAACGAGATATTAATATCATCGTTGCGTGCTTAGCTAAGAAGACATAGTTATTTGCTTTTTATTGGTGAACGATTTAACAACATGTGATTTAAGTAATGAACATGGAGCAATGAGGTGCAGGGGTGAAACTGGCACTTCATTAAATATTACTTGAACACATCATGATGATTCTGTAGGAGTTTTAATACTTGGATGAGACGCGTCTTACGACTAAAGGACTTAAGATTTTTGGTCAACTCTACACGGACTATAAATATCCCTAAAGTGGCAAGATGCAGTTCCGACTTTTCATAAACACGATTAAACAAATAATTGCTAAACTATGTAATAAAATTTCAAATAATGTGTTTCTTTTTATTAATTTTAGATATGGATTCCTTGCTTTTGGTTATGATGAGGAAATTAAACCAAATCGTGATACATGTCGCCTTCTTTTATTGCGGCTGAAAATGGATGGCTGGGCCCTCGGCAAGTCCAAAGTATTTCTAAAATATTACCATGTGGAACTCCTCGCCAGAGTTTACGAAGAACAGGTATTTACCATTTACATACATAACCACGTTGTTTTTCTAGTGTGAATACGTAATGCATTTTTTCGGCTTTAAAAGAACAATGAAACACAATTATCTGAAGTTCTCATGAGAACGACCTCTATTCAAAAAACTGTAAGTAGGTGTTTAAAGTTTTATTATTGCAAAGACAAACAAAAGAAAATTACATACTCAAAATCTAAAATTATTTATGTAGTGATGGGGATAAAATAATGCAATAGCGAACAGCAGTCTAATACGAGATAATAATAGTTATGCAAGAGCATGAACGAAGATATCAAAAGGCTTTTGTTCTGTTACGTCGACTAAACAATTGGCTTATCCCGAGCTACTTATGTTGATATCGAATATTATATGCTAAACAAGAACGAATTGTTTCTGCAACTAAAACGGCAGCAGTAGTCGCTATGAATGGAATATGATAAGCGCTTATCGATGATTGTTTTGCTCTACTTTGACTACATAAACTTATTTCAAATTACAATATTTATGTAACTAAACTGGTAGCAATAAAAGTAAACTAATACACTTTAATGTGAAAGTGAATTCGTTGATTATTCTTCATGTGCTCAAATTGAGCATTTTTCATTAAGTAACTAGCCTGACCTAATGTAATTGCTTGATGCAATAGTCATAAAAACTAAGATCGTATCGTTTCGATAGCTTTATAAATAAATGTCGTCGTGGAATATTGGCTCCTGTAGATATATAACTTTTGAACACCTCATAAAATATATTTCAGATCCGAAAAGTGGTTTTAGTCCAAGCGAGCGCACGCGGGTGGCTCGCGCGGCGGCTATTTCAGCGCTTGAAGGCGCAGATGGCGATATCTGTGCTGACGCTGCAGAGGCACGTCCGCGGCTGGCTCACCAGGAAGCGGCTGCAAGACAGACAGAAACAACTCGCTAGGGAGTTCCATAGAGAACAGATGGCTCAAGATAGTCAGAGGAGACAGAAACCTGGTAAGTAAATCGCAAAAAACTTTCTTTATATTTCATACATAATAAATCTTTGTACAACTAATTTTAAGGTGTATTAATGACTAAAGATCTGTTTGTCATTACACTGCACTGTCAGTCTATACCATTAGAAATATGAATATTTTACGTGAAGAAAAGTAAGTAAGTCGGTTTCGAACCTAAAAGACCAAAATGGCAAAAAATACTTTAACATTTACAAAGTTACAGAATGACCGATTATTATAATAATTATGTCGTATATAAACTTGTTTCTGATTAAATTGATGTTTAAAGTTTAATTGAACTTAAAATAAAAATAAAAACTTTGATGAGTAATTTTGATACCATTGTTATTGTTTTTATTGCAAAAGCTACAGTAAAAAACTCTTAAAGCAAAAATACAGGTTTTACTGGACGTTACAAAGTTACTTCCTATTCAAATATGCATACAACTTAATGGTTTTGATAAATTTGATACTTAAGCTTATGTGACTAGCTTACAGTTTAATTTCCTAGATATTTTTTATAAATCATTCGCATAAGCTCCCTTGACCTCGCCAAATCTTGTGATTGACGTAAAGTTCAATTTTGTATCAAAGGCAATGTTTCCAAATATGGAATATTATTGGAATATTTAATAAACACAAGACCAAAGCAACGTAGCTAAAATTATGCTGGTATTGACTAAAATATTGAAAAATTACAATAAACTTAATCAATGGCGCACAAAAATGTTAAAGTTTAATGTAAATGGCAACCGGCATGCAAAGTCACCTTTATATTTTGCCATTTTTGACATTTTTGTTACTGTCCAAGATGTCATTGTCATGTCATCTGTCTTATCTTTTGATATAAGACTGTCACTTGAAATTGGAAGGAATGGAAGTGCTATGTACGGAGAAGCTATTTTCAATAAATCTTGTGCATTTTTAATTTGTTGTCTATCTGAAATTGCATGATTACTATTTGTTTGTTTACATATTCTCTTCAATATATATTCTTGTGCTCACATTATAGCCCCAGATACAAAGAAACGGAAACATATCCTTTAAAAATGTGAATTAGCGCGATCATATCTGTCTGTTCGTAATCACTTATTTTCATTATTACATAATCAAATGAATTTAAAAACTTTGAAAGATTTTTACGGTATTTTTCTTTTTGTGCAACTTTTTGTGCAACAAAAAATGGTATGCATCCAATTTTCCCATCAAATTTAAATATTTGTATTTACCAGAACTTGCTTTTCTTACATTTTGTTTTAGATAACTTCATTACGTTATAGATTAAAATCACTGGCACACTAAATTAATTTCCATATAAGTCACTACAGCAACGTAACCCTGCAGAAATACTTTTATATTATCAGGAATTACAAATATGACAAAAAATATTTTCTTCATCAGAAACATCTGTAAAAAAATTTCGTAAATAGATTCCACTAGATTAATAGGAATTCCACAGTTTTTTTTTTAATTCTCGATTTCATGCGCAATAACGTGTCTAGTGCAAAGGTTATTGTCCTCATCTCGATGTCCGTGCCGAAGACCCGTACTAAAGCCTCCAGGACCTAATACGGACGGAGTGTCTATGTTAAAGCCACTTTATTGGCCATCAAACCTCTACAAGAATTTACATTTATTTACTGTTGTTTAATTTTGTATTACTGTACATTTCCAGGAGTGCCAATTAAAAATAAAGCAATGATGAAAGCGAAAATACTTCGACGAATGACATCCCAAGACAGCGATAGCAATGAAACGAGTTCCAGTAATAAAGAAAACGTGGACACGGATAAGGCCGCCATAGTTATTCAGAAACGTAAGTCATTTAAATGAAATTTATTCTAAGTATGGATGATACATCTTCGTTTAGTCACACCCAAAACCTTCCAATTTAAAAACTACTTTATAAAATAAACTGCGCCGCCTTGTGCAAAAGCAAACCTATAGTTACCAATCAGACTTAGGAAATAGGCAATAGGATTAAATCTGATTTGTTTTACTGTTGGTAATAAAACGTCTTGTTTGCGTTCCACACGTAATGTAGATCAGTTTATAAAAGAAGTATCGAATCGGTTAAAGTATGTACCTTTGTTCAGAATCAGTTGCTAAAACTGCGCATGACGTGATTCTTTTCTGACTTTGTTTGTCTCATTATTGACTCAAATAAAATATAAATGTATTTCTTTTATAATATTACCTTAAGTCGTTACTATTCATTTTTTAATAAAATAGTTATTTAAACGGATTTTACTGCGTATATTATTTTTACAGACTCTCGTGGTCACTCGTTATTACTCAAAGTTAACTAAGGAGTATTAGATGTAATACTCCTTACATTAAATTAAAATTTGAAACTTAAAACAACTACCTAAGTTACATCTTTGTTTATTAAAAGGGCAGCTAGCGATGATGCCGGGGCGCGGCGATAAATAAGATTAACAATCAATTTTTAGTGCATTGCAAGTATGAAATTGAGAACTGTAGATTTCTTTTATTTTCATAAAATATGTGCCTATAACAATATTTTCCTAAAAGCTTTTGGATAAAAGACATAAAAAAAGAAGTATTATTCAAGGTTGCCAATGCTATGGGAGAAGATAGATTTAGGTCAAAAAATTTAAGCTATCTTACGCGCGAGAAGACGAAGTGGACTCCTCGATAAGTCGTAAAAGGCGACTTATTTAAGTATTGGTGTATTTTAGTGGTCTTTTGCTATAAAAGGATAGTACCTACTTAACTCAACATTAAATAAATAACTTAAAACGCCGAGATGATAACAAATAAAATAACCAACAAATGACTGTCCAACGCTACCTGTTTTAAAATAAATAAAAAGTAAGTAATTGGCAATGCAGATATCCAACTGACCTTTAGGTTTAGACCGGTCATCATGACATGACTCACAAAGTGCAAAATGAAAGTAAAACAAAAAGATAACCTACAAGCTACATCGCCGATACGTCGTCAAGCAGAAATAAACTGAACCTGTAATACCAGTATTGATCTGAATAGACCACAGTTTATTAACCATAATACAACTTACCGGTCAAAATCCTACCGGTAAAATTATCTATGACAAGGTGCTGTTTAAAATGATTAGGGATGATAAGGTGCTATTTAAACTTAATATAGAGGTAGATAAGTCAGGACTTCCATGTACGCGATATATTATTTTAATAGACATCTACACCTAGCTACTGAAAATTCTTTTAATAAACAGCAAAAATAATACGTGAGAATACAGAGAAGGGCAGTTGTAAAGGCAACAGTTATTAAATATAAATAAATTTTGACTTGCCTTGAAGTAGGAAATTAACGCAAAACTGTTAGAATCAAGAGAGTTGTGTTGCTTGGAGTTATTGGAAAAATAAGTAAAGTATTGAAGTACTATGTTATGAAATAATAAAATATAAATAATGAGATCGTAGATGAAAGTCAAAATAAAAGTGTGTAATTTTGAATAAGTACAAAGAAGAATCGACGTTAAATATAGCGATGCAAAACTCATTTACAATACTTTATATCTTTGTATTTTGTTTATTGATTTAATTAGTATTAATTATATGTTATACGAAAATACTTTTTCTATAATTTGAAATATGAATACCAACATAATTTATTTATTTTGTTTTGGCAATTCATATTTTAAATCTGCAAACTTAAAACAAACAAAACTGTTGAATTATTGACACAGAATTTAAACTCATTTCAAATAGAATTAAAAGTGAGAATTTATAATAATATTGTAATTGTGACAATTTACGCGTGCATTATGCGCAAAAACGCTATTTTGTACATAACATGTCTTAAACAGAGATTATTTAATCTGTAATATTTGAAAATAATTTAAATGATCTGTTCATTTCATTGTGAATGAAATAGTTTTTGTGATGACAAGATGTTTCAATACAAACATCTTGCCAGTGAGAACTTAATTATGAGTGATTATCTGATATTTCTCTCACATATCTCATAATTTCTTTGAAGTAGTGTCGCTCACCAATATCAATGGTCAATAGAAAATAACAACCTATAATAGATAGAGTTAGCTAAGTAACTAATTTGTCAGTATACGCTAAAATGAATAAAGTCCAAATATATCTTTCCACGCATTTAGTATAGGTAGGTACATATTAACTTATCAGACAGTTGTAGGATTTGAAATAGTGATTTTTTTCTTTAAAATTATTTTAAGTTCTTCTCAATAACTCAATTTACTTGTCTGTCTATACATAAGCAATTACAGTTTATTTTGTTTAAACCTTCGATAAGCATTTAAACTATCATCATTTTTTTCCACGTTTATTAAAACAAAAATCGCCTGGACAATAACTTCCCAGTTAACCTTCTTGTTATTGTTCACAGACTTCATGAAAGGTACGTGTCAACCGCCGTACGGTACTTAGTTTTATAGAATGCACAGCATAATACTTTTATTGTAATCTCGACCTTGGCTGCTTAAAAACCGTGATAATGTATAAATAAATAGTTTACCCTAGTTTTGAACCAACTAGACAAGTGTCGATTTAAGAAGTGCATAGCAAGTAGTATCATTATCTTAGAGATTTCTAAGTGCTTAGTCCATTTATTTCATCTGAGTGTGTTTTCTATTTACACCCGCTAGTTATTGTTTAAAAGCCTATTTCATGTCCTTTTATATAATTTGACTCATTTAAATCGGAAGTGCTTAATTCGGGCATAGTTTATATACCTAGGCAGAATGAATAAGTTCGGATCGACATGTAATTAAGAATATTATATCAACCGACTTCCAAAAGGAGAACATTCTCAATTCTTTAAATTATTTAGTCAGCTATAATTGATTTGGATATTACTAATTTCATTCGATACAAGATACTTTAGAAGTTTTGTCAGGCAAGAAAATGTAGGTGAACTTAGTTTCTCAATGGCCTTATAAAATATACACTTCTTGGTAATTATTGTGATTATTTATTTGAATATTCAGATAATCTCATGGATTAATGAGGCCCTATATTTATATGCGATTAAAAGAACTCGCTAGATAACTGATTGTTGTCGTTAGGAGCACTATCATTACACAGAAACTACTTAAGTGTGTTGTTCAAATGTTTCCATGTGCTAATAGATAAATAAACACGCACACCTTAAGTCTTAGTCGAAAGACTATGGAGTCGAATACGATCGCATAGGTCAAACAAATATTGACTTGGTTCGGTAATCGACCACGAGGCTTTAAGCATGTTGATTTAATCTCGTGCCCCACTTCACTGATAGAGGTTGACTTTCACTACTGCTGCCTATTTTATTATTTTTATTTGCAAAAAAATTGCAACGTTTTAACCACATACTTGTGTTTATTAATTACAAATAATAATAATAAATCATGAAAAAATTGTATTACGGGAATATTACCTTTGGTTTTCCCCTGAACTCTAGTTTATTTTAAATTTCATCGTATACTTTTGAATTCCCAATATCTTTTTGTATGCCAACTAAAATGGTTTACGTTGAAATTATTTCAAATTTTACAATAAGTTGAAGCTATATTGTGATATTATTGTGATTCATTTATTTTGTGCTCATCATCATTACATACCATTCAGTTAATTAGTACACGTAGATACATAGATATGATATGTTTTGTTGTTTCATAGCTATTCAAATTATTATAAGTATTTCCCCCATCTATACTAATATATAAAGCTGAAGAGTTTGTTTTTTGTTTGTTTGTTTGTTTGAACGCGCTAATCTCAGAAACTACAAGTGGGATTTGAAAAATTATTTTTGCATTTGATAGCCCAACTCTTGAGGAAGGTTATAGGCTATTTTATCCCGAAATTCCTACGGGATCAAAAGTTACGCGGGTAAAACCGCGCGGGGTGGCTAGTTATGTATATGTATATAATAGTAGGTAGAAGTCACTTACGATCACAACTAGTAAGACTTATAATCAAGCAGGGTGTTTGGTGGCAAGGTGCAAAGGTTAAAGGAGGTGATAAACGAAGTATTTTTGAACATTTGTAGCCATATATGTCTTTGACGAAACTTGCTATTTTTTTATTGTTTTTTTTTGTGGAATTTTAGAAAAAACCCCAGAATTTGTTAGATACGAGTTACTAGTGCCCGAATACGCGTTAGTTTGTAAACACTATCTTTTGTTTCCAATAGTTTTATGTATGTCGGACCAAATAAAACTACTTTATGTATATTTATGGCTTCTTAAACCAAATGGAGGCATACATAACTTAAAAAAAAAAACGTATTTTGACACGAGCATAATTTTTATGTACCATAAAAAAAACCTTTGCATTGTTTAAACATTTTTAAAAACATGCCTATTTACTGTTCTTTCTTTGGAGGTATTAGTCATTCACATCGCTTGCTAAATCTTTGAGTTAAGGGCTGAAAACCAAAGTAAGGGAGCAGTAGTCCACCATAATGACACCCTTAGCATCCCAAAAAACCGATGCCATCACCTTGCAAGCCGACAGAATTGCCTTTGCTTTTTTCGGAGTTGGTTCACCTGATTTTTTCCATTGTTTGGATTGTTGTTTTGATTCTGGGGTATCGTGGTGAACCCAGGTTTCATCCATTGTTACAAATCTGTCAAGAAAACCTTGTGGATCAGCCTCGAACATCTCCAAACAGTCGCGAGAAATCGTGAGTCGAATTCGCTTTTGCTCTACTGAAAGCAATCTGGGGACCCACCTAGCCGAAACCTTAGAAAAGCCGAGTTCATGGACACTGATGTTTTGCGTTCGTTCATATGAGATGCCTATAGTGTCTGCAATTTCTCTGATAGTCAATCTACGGTCTTTCAATGTGAGATCACACACTTTATTGATGTTTTCTTCGGTCGTAGACGTCATTGGCCTGCCGGAGCGAGGGTCATCTTCGATGTTCTCTCGTCCACGTTTAAATTCTGCAACCCATTTTTTCACAGTGGTATAAGACGGGGCAGATTCCCCTAATGTTGTTTGCATGTCATCATGGATCTCCTTTGGTGTTAATCTTTTTTTAATCAAATATTTAATCACAGCACGTTGTTCAAATTTCTCTATTAGTGAAAATTTGTTCTACACACGTATTTATATTGTTCGTAAAATTTTATTTAAACAAGATATCAAATTGAAAATTCGCGGGCTGACAATTGAATAATGACAGTTCAAAATGACTGCAGAAAAAATAACAAAAGTTTTTTTTTTAATGGCCAGGCCGCGAACTTTTCAACCAATGTAGTACCTTGACAACTGTTTTACGGAGTGCTGGATCGGTAAAGATGGACCCATTTCTTGGCGTGCTCGATCTCCCGAGTTAACTCCTTTGGATTTTTTTGTTTGGGGACGGGACAAAGGACTTTTGTACACCTCAGAAATAGCAACAAAAGAAGAGTTTATTACAAGTTGATTACAAGGATTCTTGAAGCTTTTGTCATCATGAGGGAGGAGATGCAACTAAAAATAACTACCACAGAAGTACGGAAAAGGGCCCGTTTATGTATAAGAAATTGTGTGGAACATTTTGTACATATGATTTAAGTTTTTGCTTTGATTTTGTTACTAAAGTTTTGAAATTAAAGTTCATATATTTTTATTAAAAGTAAGGGACTTTGGTTTTTAGCCCTTAACTTGCTCAGCCCTAGCTTGCCCTAGTTAGCTTGTCAGATATTTGGCAAGCAATGTGAATTACTAATACCTCTTAAGAAAGAGCAATAAAGAAGCATGTTTTGTAAAATGTTTGAACAATTCAAAGATTTTTTGTTTTATTTCTTTTATGGCACATCAAAATTATGCTCGTATAAAAATACGACTACTTAAAGTTTTGTATGCCTCCATTTGGTTTTAGAAGCCATAAATACACATAAAAGTAGTTTTATTTGGTCCGACATACATTAAACTATCGGAAACAAAAGATAATATTTACAAACTAACGCGTTTTTGGGCACTATTAACTCGTATCTACCAAATTCTGAGTATTTTTATAAAATTCATAAAAATATCAATAAAAAATAGCAAGTTTCGTCAAAGACATAATATGGCTAAAAATGTTCAAAAATAACTCGTTTATCACCTCCTTCACCCTTTGCACCTAGCCTCCAAACACCCTGTATAAATCATTACCGTTTGTAGCATTCGTATTCGTTGTCTTAGATTTCCGCGGGTACACAGAGCGGCGCAAGTGGGCGAAGGGCCGCGCGCCGCCGCCGCCGCCCGCTCGGCCCGCGCCTACGCCGCAGCTGCTGCAGCAGTTCTCTGTGCAGGAGCGAGCTGCGCAGCTGCAGGCCTTCGCCGAGCAGGTCAGTCACACGTGTGTCATCACACAGATATTGTAGACTGCCGAGGTGCTGCAGCAGTTCTCTGTGCAGGAGCGAGCCGCGCAGCTGCAGGCCTTCGCCGAGCAGGTCAGTCACACGTGTGTCATCACACAGATATTGTAGACTGCCGCGGTGCTGCAGCAGTTCTCTGTGCAGGAGCGAGCTGCGCAGCTGCAGGCCTTCGCCGAGCAGGTCAGTCACACGTGTGTCATCACACAGATATTGTAGACTGCCGCGGTGCTGCAGCAGTTCTCTGTGCAGGAGCGAGCCGCGCAGCTGCAGGCCTTCGCCGAGCAGGTCAGTCACACGTGTGTCATCACACAGATATTGTAGACTGCCGCGGTGCTGCAGCAGTTCTCTGTGCAGGAGCGAGCCGCGCAGCTGCAGGCCTTCGCCGAGCAGGTCAGTCACACGTGTGTCATCACACAGATATTGTAGACTGCCGCGGTGCTGCAGCAGTTCTCTGTGCAGGAGCGAGCCGCGCAGCTGCAGGCCTTCGCTGAGCAGGTCAGTCACACGTGTGTCATCACACAGATATTGTAGACTGCCGCGGTGCTGCAGCAGTTCTCTGTGCAGGAGCGAGCTGCGCAGCTGCAGGCCTTCGCCGAGCAGGTCAGTCACACGTGTGTCATCACACAGATATTGTAGACTGCCGCGGTGCTGCAGCAGTTCTCTGTGCAGGAGCGAGCTGCGCAGCTGCAGGCCTTCGCCGAGCAGGTCAGTCACACGTGTGTCATCACACAGATATTGTAGACTGCCGCGGTGCTGCAGCAGTTCTCTATGCAGGAGAGCGCCACGCAGAACTGGACGTTTCCATTTATTTTGGTGGAAAGTTTAGCTTGAATTTAGCTTCCCTTGGTGGAAGGTGGTAGAGGGGGACCCTTGAGGGTCCACCTGGCTACCGAACACCCTTCATATAAAATCTGCCGTCAAGAGTCATCGCGCGTTCGGAGATGTGTTCAGACAGTAAGGACCTGGCCTTCCTAAACCCGTTTGCTGTCATCTTTGACCTCATCTTCACTTACCATCTGGTGAGATTGAGATACAACGCTAGTTGGGTCACCAATTAAAAAAAGAATTACTGGCACTAGGGTTTCTTATGACGTCCTTTAGAGCTGAATTTTAATCCTTCCTGGGCAACAATCCGCTGCTGCAGCATTTCTTCGTGCAGGAGTACGCCACGCAGCTACAGGCGACTGCCGAACAGGTCAGCGGGTTTAAAATTAGTCCTTACAAAAATAGTTGTAGATTTCCGATACGTAGTATTTTTCTTTATGTTGGTAGAAAATTGATCTTGCAAATTAATGACACCAGGGTTTTTGTTTGGCTTCATTTGGAGCTATACTAAAATATCCAGGATTTTAAAAACATAACTTCGAACCAAAACAGAATACTCCTGGTAGAAACGTAAATATAACAAAAACGACTCCCGTTCCAACAACGTAAAACTTTAGGTCAGCAAAGTATCCTCCAAAAATGATAACGATGATAACATCTATGTCCACGATTTCTGTTTACCGTTGAAATTTCAGACACAATAAGTAATTTTAACTTAAATCTTAACTTAGCAGTAAAACACTTTAATTTCAAGAGGATATGGACGTGCTGCCAACCATCACTTACACCTGTTCCAGAAACCTGGGCCCATTATATTTGATTATTTAGAGAATTTTAGTGAATAGAGAAGATTCCTGATTTTAGGGAATTATTTTACATGTAGGCACTCCAATGTGACCACAAGCTCATTTAATTTTCCAAACCTAAATTATTGAATCAATCGATAACAAATATTGCTTTTATAAATACTAGTTTTATAAACAGTAGAAATTTTCTCTTCTTCCAGCTCCACCATAAAAACCAAGAAGTCCACGAGTACCTGCGTCGCAACAAGCCCGGGACCCGCCTGTCAGAAGTTCAACGACCTCCAGAAGAGTACCGCGCGCCGCCAGGGTTCACACTCGTACCTGCCATACTGAGGGGACAGCCTTCGCAGGTTGAACGTGATGCTAGTAGACTGTCCAGGTGAATATATTTCTTATTAAACTGATAAAAAAAGAAAAGAATATAGTAATTAGAATGGTCCTAAATTATTCAGGTATGATACACTGAACCGTACGGTGTTTAGAGAAAAAATTGTATAATAATACTAGTATTAAACTAGGCTTAATACTAGTATTATTATACAATACAATATCTTTAAACTCGTGTGCTGATCTTAGACCTCATCTGAATTTACCATCAAGTGAGATGGTTGTTACTTACCGAAAGAATAAAATGCTCATACAAACTTGCTTTTTCTGGATTTCTAACTGGAAAATTTAAATGTTCACAAGTTTCTGCAACTAAATCTGGATTGATCACTACACGCTTTTAAATGGCCTTCTTTATCATCCATAATATCTATGTGAACGGGCAAGAATTAGTGTTATGCCCGTACGCAGCGAAATGTCACTGCTTTAGTAAAAATTAAACAAATAACTCACCAAAATCCAGCAATCACGCACAAATAACGCCGTTCCAGGCGGCGTGGCGGCAAGTATATACTATATATAAAAATTAGGAGGGGAATCGATTATATAAAGTGGGAATAGGAAGGGAAGTATATTAGTAAATAAACGTAAGATAACACCTTTCTTCTAACGAATAGTCGCACAAAGAATTCTCACAATCACCGTATAATATATCAAAAACAATGTATCTTTACATCCGAGGCGCCAAGTCACCAGAGTATCAAAAACAATTACTTTGACGTTTTGACTTCTGTCAAAAAACAATTCGTCTTCGTTCATTGAAGCAAAACTACAAACTAGCGCCACCTATGGTAACTGGCGCGAACACTATGCATATCTATTATACCTTTGATGGCTATAAGTTTTCCGAATATTATATACACGAAGAAACTATCCTTGGAAAGACAGTTAAGATTATCCTTACTGGATAACGCAATTATAGGACAAGACACATTTTCTATCACGATATTAATTGAAGTAGAAACAACTCTTTTTTATGCGCTCATTAAGATTACGGTGCTTTATGAAGTTCCAGTTAAGTATTACTTAAATAGCACCTTATTTCTATAAACTTAAGGCTCAAGGAAGTTCTAGACTTTACATCAGTCCAAACATAATGTACTGTCGAAGACACTTCCTCCTGACCACCACTAAGTTTATTTTTGCTTGCAATAAAAAAATAGAATAGATAGTAAAACAGTTCGGGCGCCGCAGCAATGTTTATGCGATATTTATTTTAAGTGATCAGGTGGCAGTGGCTGCGATGGTACCTCACGGAGCTAATCAATAAATGTAGCCACTATCTAGATCACCAATAGTATTTCCTGCACCATTCTTCTACATGTGTATTTTCATGGTTTATTTATATCTAACTATCCCTTTCAACTATTACCTACTCATTAGTATTTTATGCCGAACAAATCATTAAAAGCAACCCGTTTGCAACCTATCCACTAAAATGGTATTTTCTACATTTTTTTTTATCTTTGACCCTTCTTAAATCATAAAATCTATAATTCTATTGTATCTGTTTCTTATGTCACTAAATCTTTCCTCTAACACGCTTGCCCTGGATTTCTTTAGTCCCTCTCCTGAATTCCTGGACAGCCCTGCAAGACCTTGGGATGATCCGTTGGTGAATAAGGAACCGGTTGTTAGACCAAGGTGAGTTTTAAGAACATCTCATAAATTAATGTTTTATAAGTGAGATCTATTTTGTAACAGTATCAAAATAAAGTTAAAAGCGAACGTCTCCTCTTCTGTCAAATAATAATGTAATTGGTAATGACACGTATTTTATCAAATGCAATTCTAATGTAACTCATGTTGAGGCGCAAAAACAAAATCTAATATATTCAAATATAATATTAATGTATCAGTTGCTTGCCAATTTACAAAACCATTAGCTCATAATGTACTTATCCTGAATTTAATTTATCATTAGATTACCATATCGCTAGGTTCGTTATAATCTAAATACGATTACGATTATTTGGTGCCGTATGTTTATTTCCTACTACCTACATACGCTACATAATATACTTTTTATGCTTAAAATTAAACAATATCAACAGTTTGAACGAAAGTAAATTTTAGATGTGTAGCAATAGGATCTGCTATCAGGACTCGTTAGCAGCATAGAGCTCCTATAATTCTATTGTTTCATTAAAATAACTTCAACATCTTATATAAAAACAAAGGTTAGCAACCAAAAATGGATTTTAAATTTATATCTGTCATAAAATAAAAATGACACGTACCTAAAATCAGCCAAAATTAACTTTTTATTCTAACGACATATTTTAACCCTTCTAAGAAATGCACATTCAAGTACTTCATAGTATTACAATCATTTCAAAATTAGAAACTATCGTGAACTTTCTGAAAATTTTATTTCCAATATACAAATAAAAATATGTGCATTACAGATACCAGCAAGACAGCACAGACTCCGGCTACGAAGAGCGGCATCGTCGCAACGAGCGCGACGGCTGGCAGAACCTGCCGTGTAGCCGTCAGTGCGGCGGCCTAGTGAGGTATGATGACGACGATATGATGGCCTACTGGCCTTAGAATACAACACCACTGAGGCAGCTGGCAAACCACTACCTTGCTACTTCCAATAGGTACTCCATAGAATGACCCAAGATTTTATCAAAAAGCAAGTGGTGCAATGAAAACAATAAACTTACTTATACACTACGCTGAGGCTGCTGGGGCATATAACTATAGAAATTTTGTTAGTCCTCTATAGCTAAGTAACTTTGCTTACCACGAAACCAATATTATTATGTAATGTAACTTTCCTTGACTCCAAAGAACGCGGGATTCCTTCAAAAAGTTACCTGAAATCATAATTGTGGAATGCAATATATTATGTAGAATTAAATTAAGAGCAAAAAAAATACACTTTCGGAACACTACAATCTGAACCGCGAAGAAATTAAATTCTAGAACATAATTATTAAGAACTAGATAATTCTTAAACGAACTTGATTATTCGTTATTATATCGATTTTATTTAATTTTGTTGCTTCTGCGGGTGAAGGAAAAATGGGTATGATATTTTATTTTTGTATGCTGTAGTTGCAGAAGTCACTAACAGATACTTACTTTTCTATAAAAATATAGCTTATCACCAAGATCATTTTTTTGGCTAGATATATTTTCCATTTCTTTTTACCATTCTCATTTTAGTATAGATCATTGTTGAAACATCGCGCATCGATTAGATTCGTTATATTATATTCATTATATTAAATTCTATTTGTTACGAATTCCTTAATAATTTTTCCTAGATTTGATAAAGCTAACTTCCAATTTCCTTAAAAATGTTATCCTTCACTGTTTAACCTCACTTCAAATATCGTTACAACTCGATCTTAAAATTTGGCATATTTACCGTTAAATAGTTGTCCTTTCCTACTTCTTCTTTTCTTCCTACAAGATCCGTCATAAAGTAAAGTGAGGATACCAAAAATATTTGCTGAACCTTAGTTTAGTTAGTTAGTATAGTTTTAGTAGGTACATACTCAAGCGTATACATTAGATCCCGCCACGATACCTATGCTGCGTACCTATTCCTTCTTGACATCCATGTTAAAATAATCTTTTTTTCTAATTTCCAGCAATAAAATCAACGAGTTAGTCAAACAGGCACAACGAGCCGAACCGCCCCCGAAACCGGTATACAACCAACCTTACGACCCCGGATCGGACCTACGGAAAATACTTCGAAATTCTCCCGAAATGCTGGCAACACCAGCCTTTAGCTCCGATGACGATTATACAGAAGGTCCCTTCAGGTTCAAACAGTTATTACGACCCACCCTAGGACCTACAGAAAGTCTGCGAAAGAGAAAAGTCAGGAACTCTCCAGGACAAAGCCCGTGGATGTCAGATAGCTCTCAGGATAGTAATAATAACTCGAAACAGCCATTGTATAATAAGCGCCGCCCACAAATCGATATGGGTGTGTATTATAATTAGGATACTTTATAACCTATTTATAATTTCCAGTTTCTATCGACAAAATTAGCGCCGAACTAATAAATCTCCTTCACGATACTCGATGCGTTCAACAAATCACTCACATCAAGATTGCAATGAATATGCATAGAAATCAACCAATTTAGAATCGGATCAGCCATATTGTAACCACAGTAGTTATTGGAATTGAATTTGATCGAAAATCAAATAAGTCGGGAGAATATTAAAATCTCTCTTATATAAGGATAAAATAATTGAAATATAATAAACATGAAATGATTTTATAAATAAAATTAATTGGTGTGCATTATGAATGAAATAAATTTATAAAAATTTTAAAAAAATCTATATTAAGTCTCAGAATGTTTTTATAGTATATTTTCTTGAGTTGCATATAATTATTGCCAAAGTTGTTACTTTTAAAAATATCAAATAAGTAAATTGAATTTATGAATTGATATTCAGCAATATAATTCCTTATTAACTTCGAAATATATTGCGAAGTAAGTATAAGACATTTTTATCAGTATTAAAAAATATAATTGTAAATAAAATTAAGATGGAATTTTAATGTAAAATGAATGAATGAAATAATTGATTTTTAATGAAATTTCTAAAGTAGATCTCATAAAAATTAACTAGATAAAATTTGCCATCACAAAATGAAATTGTTATCCCCCAGTGTTATATTTATCTGAATTATTTTGTTGAATCATTGACAACGTTTGTGATAATGTGCCAATGATTATTTTTAAGTTTATAGATGTTATTATGCAGCTGTAATGGTTTTCGTAAATTATAATGATCGTTTGTCTAATAAATAAAGGAGTTTCTTTTTTACCATAATAAGAACCTACTTTAAAGACTGATATCGTAGTTAATTTAATGTGAAGTATGTCCTACCACAAAAAAGTACTTTAAGGAGTGAAGAAACTTCAAAATTCACTCCCATGACTCATCAGGGTGAAGAACAGTTCAATGACAGTAAACCTTTTTTTTTGACTGGAGGAAAACGTGCAATCACGTCCCCGACCACCCAAGGGGTAGCGGCGGGATATGTGTTGATGATCTGGCAGAAGGCCTGACCAACCCACTAAAAACCTCCAGTTGTACCTCATCCGCCATAAGTTCACGGCACCGCCATTGATGTCTTGGTGTAATCAATATTATTTTTTTCATTAAAGACTAAGCCCGCGTTTGTCCTCAATCTTATCTGGTAAGTGGAGATGAACGCAGGCGGGCTTGGGGAAGAGCTGGCTCTTCATGAAATATTGTCGGAGCACATCACTGCCGGAGTGGCAATATTTGGCGGCAGATTTTTGGAAATCATTTAATCTCTTACCACAAATACTATCTTCTGTACTAAAAAAAATCATGCTTAATAATAGAAAAATCTCACAATATACCAACCTATCACTCACACCAGTACCTATCGCTGATGATATCAGAAAAAGGAAGTCTGGGACGCACTTACCTCATTTGTCACAGAATCGATACCGGAGATGCGTTACCTTTTAAGCAACGTTGCTATAGTCTTTCTCCGGAGAAAAAAAAGCTTTGGGTGCTGAAGTAGACAAGATGCTGCAATGGAAGGTGATTGAACCATGTGAAAGTCCTTGGCTTTCCCCTGTGATAATCACTCCTAAAAGGCTGGTCGCTAGCCAGTAGGGCCCTACGGGATCCTACCACCAGGCGGGGGCACTGGGATAAGTCGCCTATTACAACACGCTTATCCAGGGGTGGTAGGGCCCGTAGGGCTATTCAGAGCCGATTCATGTTTTTATTTTCGTATCTCTCAAAAATTAGAATGTTCTTTTTTTCTAAATACTTTTGTTCTCATATTTCTATGCTTCCAAATTTAACATTATTTTATTATTATTTATATTTAAAGCTACACGCCTTGCGTCGGAAAGACCCGACAATTTGACCAGTCGGTCGGGGATGAGGGCAAGAGGCACAGAAACCGGCGAACTATTCGGGCAGTATCCAGCAAAACAGCTTTTTGCATGCGTGCTGGAAGCGAACATCCGCCGAATCCCAGCCTTTCAAGGTTTCTTCCCAAAGTGACTGGGGTCAAACCGTTTGCGGATATTACAACCGGGATGATTTCGGTGGCCATAACTTCCCACATTTCGGTCACCTCGTGTGCAAGGTCCCAGTACTTGCGTTGCTTTTCGGTCTCGGCCTTCACGAGGTTCTCGTCATGTTGTATAGTTATGTCCACCAAAAACACCTTGGACGACGATCGGTCTATTAACACGATATCAGGTTTATTTGCTAGAATAGTCCTGTCCGTGATAATGGGCCGATCCCAGTAGAGCCTGGCGCTGCCGTTTTAATAATAAATAAGTTTTAATAAGGCAGTTTCTGACTGATGAGACCGTATTTTTCACAGCGAGCTCTTGGTGGAGAATTTGGCTGCTTGGTTGTGTCTATGCAGATACTCAGTGTTAGCAAGAACCGAACAAACCGAAACTACATGTCTGAGGGACTCGCCAGGTTGGCGGCACACCCGACATACGTCCACTGTGCCGTCCCTCATAATGTATTTCCGTTAGTTGTTCGTCTTGATAACCTGATACTGTATCGCAAAGACAAACCCTTCGGTTTCCCTAAAGAGGTCCCCGAAGCGCAGCCAATGTACGGAGGCTTTACGATCCACGTGTGGCTCGTGTAGAGCCTTGTAAAACCTTCCGTGCTCTTTCTCTTTCCATACGGTCTCACGATCACTAATCATTACTGATGGTGTCTGCCATGTCTCGAGGCCCAGGTTTATTTTATTTTTTATTTAAGTAACTTTCTTGAGCTTATTTAGGCCTTTCGCGCTAAACGGGCATTGGATGGCATACTCCATCTCAAAATTATTATTTTAGGTTAAGAAAACCAGCAAACTTGCGCTAAATTGATCTGATGGTAAGTCTGAAATCGTAGCTATGGACATAACTAAAAAATATGTTGGGAAAATTATTGTTTTGCTGACTAAAAACTGAATCTGAAAAGCGCATTTGTTCCTGTGATTCTTTCTCTTCATCTCGAAAACAACTACACATGGTATGGTTGGTAGTATTCAAGATCAGAAAAGGCCACTGCCCATACTTTTTTGCATGGTTTGTACTTAATTATTTATTGGCAGTCTTCTGACTATTACAATGACCTTAAACAATTTCGGAAAGTTATAAATTCGTGCTGCCTTAAAAACGATACTTACCTAATGACTGGAATTAGGATAGTAAGAATAACTCTAAATAGCACTTGTGTAAGCACCCACATGTATAATTAATTATAAGTATAATTAGGATTATATAATTTACATTTCCATAAATACTATATTTTATAATATTAACAACTGAACAAGAAGGAATATTAAAAAAAAAGTAAACAAAGATCGCTGTTTGGTATTTTGATCTGGGATTTTATGTAACTATTTTTTTTAAATATAGCCAATATCACTTACAACATAACCGGGAAAAGTGTTTAACTTGCTAGAATAGCGCATTTTTGTCAGTTGTGTTATCTGTGGTTTCAACATTGTGCTAAGTGCACTCGGAATACATTGCTCGGCTCGAAATTTTGCTGAACATGAATATTCTACGACACCAAATAAGCAGATCTTAAGAGCGGAGGCATGAATAAAATGGTTAAGACTGCATTATAAGATTAACCAAGTTTCGGTAGATAAGCTAGATAGATATTAAGACAGTTAAATCAACCAGAGATATTTTTTTTATGTACAAAGAATGAGACCTTTATCTTCAATATCATCTAGTGGTAAGTAATAATAAAGACCAAGGTGTGACAAGTCCAACCTCGAGAAAATTATTCAGTCGATGCTTGAAAATACTAGGACTTCCTTTAGTGGTTACAAAAAACAGAGCAGGCAGTTCGTTCCTAACCTTGGCTAATCGTAACAAAAAGAAACTACCTATCGCAGCACTCCATTCGATTTTATGGAATTTGTACGATTGGGATATTCGGTGGAAGTTCTGTCTAAGTAAGGTACTCTCGGGTATTAAGGCCTGTCGGCAAATAAGGCCTAAGAAGCCAAAATCGAACTAAATATAGTAGTTGACGTTAATGTTACACACTCACTCATGTATTGTGCGTGTAGAAGTTGCTGCGATGCTGCGAAAGCATGTTGGTCTGTCCCTCGTGCCAGTATCTCCAAAAAACATTCTGCGGGGTCACGCGGCATGTCTTATAAAAATCGGCCCCAGTAAAACATAAGTTTTTTTTTAACATTACACTTACATACCTGTGTTGGTTATCTGTTTATTAATTAATGTTTGAGTAACTCTATTTACCATAATTAAAAGACGAGTCGTATACTAAATTTGATTTTATTTAATTTACTGTATGCCCTTAATCGACGGGTATTAAGGCTTATTTATAAAATTGTACCATTGTACATATGTACCATATATATACTCTAAATTTGTCTAAAATGTATCTGTATCAAGCCGTGATAAAGAACATAAAGCTGATATTAAAAATCGGATAGTTACAAAGTCTGCAGTTTGTAAGCATTCCACAGATAAGCCTAACCATTAATAAAGGTTTGAATCTGCGAAAATTCTATCTAGAGTAAAAAATAACATAACTAGCATGATCAGAGAAGCCATAATATCAAAAATTACCCTAATTTCAACAGAGAAGATGGTTAAAAACTGTCACCCGGATGGGACTCTTTATATTTAAATAAAGATACTAGCTTTATCCCGCAACTTCGTATGCGCTTAACTACCCTTCTCGTGGAAATTTCAGAAACTATACAACCAGACACCCACTGAAAGATCCTTTATACCAAGTATCACGCCCATGCACTTAAGGAATAAGTTTTTTCATACAAACTAAAAATCATATATTTCCCGTGCCCATGGGAATTTTGGGATTTTTTTTCGTAGTACAACCAGTCAGTCTTTGAAGAACCTTCATGCCAAGTATCACATCCGTACACTCAAGGAATAAGATTTTTCATACAAACTAAAAAGTCCAACCCCTTCCCGTGGGAATTTCGGGAATTCCTTCCATAATACAAACAGACACTTATTGAGGAACCTTTATATCAAGTATCACATCCGTGCACTCAAGGGATGGGATTTTTTCATACAAACTAAAACATCATATATTTCCCGTTCCCGTGGGAATTTCGGGAATTCCTTTCATAAAACAACCAGACACACATTGAAAAACCTTTACACCAAGTTTCACATCGGTGCACTCAAGGAATAAGATTTTTCATACAAACTAAAAAGTTCTATATTTCCCGTTCCCGTGGGAATTTCGGGAATTCCTTCCTTAGTGCACCCCTACATCCCCTAAAGAATGTATGTTCCAAACAGCTCTCTACGCCCAGAAGTTACGGCTGTAAGTTGTCTGTCAGTCACTCAGTCAGTAACGGAACAGTTTTATATATATTGATTAAATTAAACATTCAATAAGCTGCACGACCTGAAACTCAAGGGTTACGTATTGCAATCCCTAAATTGTATAAGCCTAAGGACATAATTGCTATGGACGAAAGACCTAAAGTTTAAAACAGCTATGGACAGAAGGTCTAAATTGAAAACAACTAACAGTCATTGGATCTAACTGTTGTTAAATCTAAGTTTCTACTGCCTAAATGTAAATAACCTAATGGACAAGAGGTATAAATTTAATATATGTAATGCTCGTTATCTATAAGTACCTAAGGGTGTTATTTTTAATGAAACAAAATATTTTTATATAATTATTTATATTTTTTAATCAAAGTGTCCAACGTGCAACATAATTAGAAAAAATGAAGTTGTTAACAATAAAGAATTGATTTTTCTATGCATGCATAATCATTATGCAAGATAGAAAAAACTAGACTGTTAAGAATTTCAATTTATAAATAAAACCTTATTTCCTTAAAATCAGATTGTTTGTTAATCATAACATCAGATAAAATTGTTTCTACACAAAATGTATATAAAGGCAAACTACAAAATGTGTAGGTAAGTAAACCTATTAGTTAAAAATATAGATAATGTCAAAATAACAGAACAAGTTAATTACAGATTTGCAGCAATTGATTTTAATAATTCCACATGGGTATACTCTGTTATGTATTCCAAAATCTTGTCAATTTTAGCCAATTTTTGTTCGTTTTTCGTTTTTCTTTTTTTTTGCAATGGGTCGCCGTTTCTTATTTTATCAATTTCAATTTTATTTACATTAGTTTCTTTAATTAGTTCTTTAACTAATCTATAAAATCCTACATGTCGTTTTGCACAGATTTCATTGATGTGATGATGAAATGCCTCTGCTCGATTCTGGGTGCGCGGAATGTTTGGGTTATAACAGTGGCTCCAAAAGTTTGGGCTATACATAGGTGGCTGGTTATTTTTTCCATTTACATAATTAATACCAAACCATTCCGCTATTTGACGGGCGTCATCGGAAAGTGTATGTACTAAATCATCAAAATACATATGTGTGTTCGCAGGATTAATGTAGTACAATGCTACTAGGCATTTAATCTCTGTGTTGAAAGACTGATCTGTATTATATTTTTTGGTTAAACCTTCCTTTTGTAATTTTCTATATATTATCTGACGGAGGTGAAAAAAACATCCTTTTGCATTGACACACTCAAAATATTGTCGAAGGCTTATAATGGCGGCTTTCTCGAAATCCAGAATGACGTATTTAGGGTTGACTAAAATATTATTTTCAGAACAAAACTCCATTATCAGTTCGAACATCATGTCATAAGATGTTTTGTCTTTATGAGTAAACAAAACATACAATAAAGGGAATGTTATATCGCAATTTAGCACAGGGCCATGGATGGTGTATAATTGATGGAATATACCGGGCACCACTTTAAAAGTCCCGTCCATAATCCAAAATAAAGCCTGGCCTAATAAAACCATCATTGACTTCGTACTAAATAGAATCACTCTTTTAGTTGAACCAAATATTTTATCTTTGATTACGAAGTCGTCACCTTCATTAGTTTTAAGAGCTTCCTTGTTGATCTCAAAATCAAAACACGTTGGTTCTTTAGGTGTATTTAATATCTTCTTTTTTTGACGAGTGACAACTTGCCTGAGAGCATCCTTCGATGGTAATTTGATTGCTATATCTGCAGAAGTAGACGCAATATGATTTTGAATTATTTGACAGGTTTTTGCAGTCGGCGCAGCGCACGTTTTAGCTTTTAAATCATGCAAATTATTAGCAATATCTGAACGGAAGGGATTGCCTTCATGAGTATGTTGTCCACTATGTGATAATACCGTCAATGATTGAACGTCCGTAAATACATTGGTTATCAAGTTCGAATGGCACTGGTATGATTTTTTTTTATGTAATTCACATTTCCAATAAATTTTGGTACCGCACTGTCTGTTTTTTACGTATGCGAAACCATTTCTATGTATTTTCACAGTCCCTTTTTGCGTTTTTAATAACTGCACACTATCTTCCGACATTATGTAGGTACTACGCTAATGCTACGATAACCACAGTATTACCTACTGATGACAGAACTGGCTACTGACTGATCGAATAAAATAAATATTCGAATTACCCTCATTACCATACAAAAATATTAATTGCTTAATAATACGAACTACCCTCAGTAATATATATCTACATATGAGATGTTTAATAATTAAGCTTTTCATTCATTAGATTATTTAACTTTAGTTATTAGTTTATTTAAATCAAGATTTTAGTTATTGGAAGCTTAGATCTAACAACAGTTAGATTAAATGACTAGTAGTTGTTTTAAAAATAGATCTTTCCGGTGAAGTGTAGGCCTTTCGTCCGATAGCTGTTTTAAACTTTAGGTCTTTCGTCCATAGCAATTATGTCCTTAGGCTTATACAATTTAGGGATTGCAATACGTAACCAACTCAAGACACGGTCAGATGATTTTGTGCTTAACCCTGAACGTTACGCTCGAAGACTGGAAACAAATGGATAGAATGTATATTTTTTTCTACAGATTAATCTGACGCCTGCTCTCTATCACCAATACGTCGTCGAGTTAAAATGTAAAATACAAATTATACGCGTTAAATCCGGTTTAAAATGTTTTATTCCATGTTAAGTGATTACTCAGCCTCGAATTGAGAGAAAAATAAGCCGGCAGCATTATTTGCTCCTGATACACTCTTACATTTTTAGACAGAATTGTCATATTTTCAAAGGTCTAACCAACATGCTATAATAGTACCTACTTACCCATTAGGTTGACCCACAATCCATTTAACTACATCCTAGTACAACTTGAGATATACCTTCTATACGTTTATCACCAAGTACAACACAGCTTTAATAAACCTTAATTTTTGGGAAAACAATATATGCGTGCTTCCAGGGCGGAACATTATAAATCAGTTCAGCTGTGTTTTCTCTCTTCCAACTTTAGACTAAACTAATTATATCTTTTAAAGGCTTTGATAAGGTTTAAACCCTTTTTACTCTAGGTAAGCATACCTACCTACCAAAGTTTCGTTATATTTAATCTAATAACCCAAATACCGCAGAACAAAGTTGCAGATACAAATAACAAAGTTATAATAATGCTAACACTGCGGTGGCGCGTTGGTACGGTGCGGTGATGTGGTGGCGGAGGCGGAGTTGCGGTGGCGGCGGATTACTCCCACACGCTGTGGTCAGTTGCAGTTTAAATTTATATGTCTTGCAGCTTGCTTCTCTAAGACTATCTCAAAATATGTACATATACTACGCAAATATAGCACTACCTATACACGTCTAAAGAGTCTCGATTTTGAATCTCTACCTCTTCGTGTTTGATACACATTACTCTCTGTTGCTAATATCCTAAAAAGTAAAAAAAATTAAGGTTTAATAATTTGTTTACCTTTCACGTAATGCAACAAAGTTACACACTAAACGTTGATATAAAAAAGAAAATATAAGTATAGAGCATAATTTATACATAACTTATTTCGATTAAATAAGCTCAGCAAAAAATTATTATACCTAGCTCAATCGTATATCGTACTGGTACATGTGTAGCCCTTACTGATACTCAGTGCCATAAATCATGATTCGATTGACACAATCGCGATGTGAATCTATCTAATGGCACATTATGCGGCCATTTGCCAAAAAATCATATTAACTTTTATTCTTCAATATCTTGAATGGATCCTTTGTTTAAACTATCATAAGACCGATTTTCGTATATCGTGTTGGCGCAGTTGCAAGTAACATGAGCACGGAGCCTGACAAGAACGGGTGGTTTGCATTCGCAGTTCAGATATCGGAAACTCTCAAAAGTTAGATATGTCTATTCTTTGTTGTGCCGTTTTTAATCACACGTTACCATAGAAGGTGTCCGACTAGTTTCGAACTCTGATATAGTCCTTCATCAAGGGTGAGTGTAGTCGCGGCGGGGCATGACGGATAATAAATATCGCATAATAAATAATCGAGAACTTCTTCAGTAAACATTTAAAACCTGTGAACAAGATCATTGAAACTAGATTTAGCCAAGCAAAGAATGGGTTGACATTTTACTTTCGTAGTAAAAGTTTCGTTAAGTAAGTTAAGTTTTATTGCTCTATCATACAGGTAGAGAAAATCTTAGAATGAGATTCCCACAGTATGAGATAAAGGGTGTTATCTTGACAACTAAATAAATTAGAATTAGAATAGTTAGAACATATTGGTTTACAGAATAGTGCAATAAAAAATTTGTAAACTTTTATATATTAGATCATTGACTGAATGTGACGCTCATTGTACCAAGGTAATTTGACGCTCATTGTACTACTGTGGCTATAGAGGACTAGAGTTATGATGAAGGGCACCCGCAGGACAAAAAGTACTAATGAAATTAATAGCCATTTAATAACACTTTCATAACCTTCCATTATAATTTATGTGCGTTTGATTTATTGAAAGCACTTTTTTCACATTGACGTTGATTCTGTTCACGCCATCTTCGTAAAAAAATTAACGGCATGAAATTATGATATGCACATGAGAGTAGCGTAAAACTGTGATTAGTAAACAGAGTAAGAGCGGCGGAAAGTCTGTGCGGCGGGCGCGGGCACGTGACAGCGGCGGCCGCGGCCAATGGCGGCGCGGCGCGGGAGTGCGCAGTCGCGCCCGCGCCAGCCATGGCGGCCGCCGGCCTGCCCGATCTCCACACCATTAATCAACAAATTAAAACCCGCTCCATCGAGAGAACGCTTCTGCCCCTCGTCAAACAGGTACGATCACCATCAACCCATACACCACTTCACAAACCAACTCATACTCTTATACTCGTAAAACTCATGACGTTCCAATACATTACGACCATACCGCGTAGAAAACTCTGACGCAGTTGCACACTGTGCTGACGCCACCGTACACCGGTTCTATAGCGATGCTAATTTTGTCTTTTATTTTTGGACCAATTCCATATCGTCGAAAGCGACGTCAACTGGATACTTCGCGTCATTTGACGTAAGAAGTTAGAATTTGCCGCCCACACAACTATCTGTTGCGCCTTCGACGCAAGCGCGTTAAGGGTTGCTTAAGACGCGGGGAATTCGAAAGAGTTAAAGATTCTCGAGAAGTAATTTAGTAAAATTGTTATCGATTTCATTGCTAAATAGTTAACAAACAGTTATACTCCGCTAAATTTGATGTGCTAAAAACTTTTGAATTTAAAAAACGAACAAAAAAAGAAAGTTTGAAAGTAGTAAGTTAGCGAGCACGTGGGTCGACTAGCCGCGTGTCGGGGCGGGCGGCGGCGCGATCGATGCGCGCGGCGCGGCGGCGGCGAGCGGCGGCGGCGAGCGGCGGCACGCGGCAGTGGCGCGGCCTCCGCGGACCAGCGTGAACGCCACTCGCGCGGACACAGCCCGCGCGCGTCGCCACGCCCGCGACATGGACGCGCTCTCCGACGAAGACGACTACTGCCGGGACCCACAGGTACCAACAAGCCTCCCCTCCACGCCCGACCACAAACCAACGACCCACACACATTCTCCTCCATCAATCAAAACAACTTCTTCTAGAAGAAGTACAGCAACAAGTAGTGAAAGAAGATTGCGTGCCACCTTGTATCCCGAAGCTCTGGTCTTAATCACTCAGAACCATCAACGTCAGAGCGCGCTTTGAACACTTTTTACTTGAACGTAAATAATCATTTGCATCAACATCTTCTCGAATTAAGATAGAGATCAATAAAAATAAGTGGTTTGTTGTTTCGGTGCTGAATGATATACATATACCAAAATAAAAACGAAAGCACATGTATTTCTGTTTGAACACCGTTTATTTACATGCGTTCACGCCGAACGCTGCTTCAGGATAAGCAATTTATAGATTTTATTTAGAATTTTATTGTTTTGGTTCTACTAGATCTGCCAACTTCTCTTAGTATTCATTGCCTTTTGGCGGTTTCAGTAAATGCAAAAGTTTAATTGACACAACCACAAATGCTACCAGTTTTGCCGCCAAAGGCACATTTGTACCAAAGTTTATACGTCCAAATCTCATATTTTCTTTATTCTGTTATATTTATTATGCTTTATGATAAATAAGGAGAAACATTTTCTGAATTTCGCTTTTAGCTACAAAATACATAATGCAGAACCTTGTTAAAATTGATTACCTTCATGTAGAAAGTAAATATCTAGTGCGTTTAAATTTAAACAGCGCTCCGACAACAAAGCTCATGAACATAGTTAATTTATTATCGCCAGCCATACGCTATCAAAGAGAACTCAATCAACATTTTCAATATAGGCATACAATAATTAGTTTACGTATACTGTTATGTTTACAAAATAGGTATAGGTATCAAATAAGCAGTTACACGTGAAAAGTTTGTTTTAATAAATGATATGGATGTTACTGTTTCATTATTGTTTTACGCAAGAAAAACAAGAAAATTTCCCATTTTTGTTAAATCGGCTCCCCTTGCAAATGATTTAAAATTCTGTCTCTTAAAAAAGCAAAGAATGCCCAAAATTTAATCAAATCCCTTTTGTTGAATCGTTTTTGTATGTTGTTTCCAAAGTAGCTAATCTGGCTACTGAAGAGATTTATCGAGGAATTAATGGATTTTTGTCATCAGTTTGGAAACGAGTAACATTTAATTTCACAGAAGACATAATTTCTCTTTGGTATGGGATCTTTATTCTAAATAATGTAGTGTATTATATTTTACCTTGTGTAGCACCATTGAACCAAAGCCCGTCTCATTTCACCAACCAAAAGAACAGGATAGCTTGTGGCAATGCAGTGATTACTAGCGTGATAATACCAATCATCCGAGTTCTCTCGAAGAAAATTTAATCTCATCTTCACTTAACCTTTACTCTTAAGGTAGCTCTCTCAAACCAGCTTTTATTCCAGAAGCGAGTGTACAATGTTATAATTCTAGGGATAACTCAAGACCACGTACCTCTCTATCTATACCCCTTGCCACGGATGCTGAAGTTGGTACCTTGGGACATATGTACCCATGATATCCGTTTTTAGGGTTCCGTTGCCAAATGGCAAAAAAGTAGGCCTTACAGCTTCCTCATGTCTGTCTGTCTGTCCGTCCGTGTAAGTCATAGCTACTTTTCTACGAAGTTGTAAGAACTATGTTGATGAAACTAGGTAAGTAGATAATATTCTGATTTGATATAGATATAGATTGTATTCTATGAACTACATTCAGATTTTCACAAAAATAGAAATTCCTCTTTATTCAAAATGGCAAAATGTGTTGTACCCCCTTGTACCTTCCAAAATAACAGAGTGATAAAACTAAAAAACATAGATGATATACATTACAACTTTCACCGAAATCGGTTTGAAACAGATCTCGTAAATAGTTTTTTTTTCATACGTAAAAATACACTATTATTAAAACATCGATTAAAGTGACAGCGAACTACAAGAACTTTTGTAGGTACTTAATTCTACGGAACCCTTCATTGGCGAGTCCGACTTGCACTTGGTCACTTTTTACGTTTAGTGAGTGGATTTTCATCTGTCAATAATTTTTACATAGAGGCATTGAAAACTGGTAAATTTCCATACCTTCTAAGCCTTAGCCTAGAATTCCAATTAACTATTGGACGGACGGGAATTGCTAGCTTCCACTTCTTGCAATAGTTTGACGGTAAGGATTGTTAGGAGCTTACTTCCATATTGAGATCGTGCATAGTTTCTTGAGGGTTTGCCATAATAATTAGATCCAACTGTGTAAGAGGGAATCTACGTGTTGGCTGAGATCCTAATAGGACTCACAATTTCAGAACCGTGAATGTGTGCCGTGAACCATCCAATGTGTGCACTTATGGACATATTTAAGACAAGAACTTAAAAACAACCGCGGTTTCAAATAGAAAATAAAATTACTATTGCAACTATAAAAACTTTATTCTTGAGGCGAGTACATTTAATAATAAAAATATTATGGGTGTGTGTGAACATAACAAAACTATCAATACTATCGACTCATCGCGGCTTCGAATGGGTGGCAAAAGATTATTTTGACATTTTAAACAACCACCATCATAATTCAGCCATTTTCAAAAAACTATTAAGCAGTTAACTATTTATAATTAGCACTTAACGGTATGATAATCTGGTTATTATTATTCTGGTTTAGTGCGTTTAGACTTCAGATAAATAAACGGAGAGGAATCGTTTTAATATCTATAGATATTATTTAGATATCTCTATCTCTACTTTAGTAAAATTATTGCAAATTCTCGAAATCCACTCTGTCTATCAGGTACGCTTTCACGCCTGAACCGTAGTTATAGTTTGGTACTGACGCAGAATGCCGCGATTCTATAAGATCGAAAGGGTTTAAAAGTTTGTATAGAAGTTGGTCTGTCTCAAAGATTTTTTAAATCATCAAGCAATTGATCATAAAAAACAGTATTTTGAGAGATCATGCATCAAGTTTAAGTTTGTATAGAAAATCTCTACAGATTTAGTGTAAATACTAGATGGAGTAAACAAAAAATAAAACTTGCTAACTTTTTTCATGGGTTTTTGAAAAACCAAAGATTATTGACTAAAAACAGTATGAATGAACACCCTGTCATTTCATTATTTTGATCGTGATATTAATTCAGAGGATATAGATTAGATAAGTAAGAGTTCGAAATACGAAAATACGTATGTTACGAGATATTTGATTTAGGTTTAGAAATGAATACACTAGAATACCTGGGCGGGCCAATCAGGACTACCCAGTAATTTGAGGAAAAAATGGAAAGCATTATTTTTTGCGAAAAAAAACCATTACCGAGACCAAGGCTAAGCTTGATAAAAACTATGGGGACTTTGCACCATCGATTTTAATGGTAAAAAAGTAGTATACTGAATTTTGTTGTGGTCGTACAAGCACTGAAGATGAACGTCCAGGATGCCCAGTTGAGGTCTCTACACCCGAAACAATAAAAAAAATCACGATATGGTGTTGGCCGACCGAAGATTGAAAGTGCGAGAGATTGTGGAAGCCGTAGGGATCTCGTATGGCTCAGTGGTTTTAATTTTTAAGGATCACTTGGGCATGAGAAAGCTTTCCGCAAGATGGGTGCCGCGTTTGCTCACAGTCGACCACAAACGCAATCGTGTACCAACTTCACGGAAAGGTTTGGCGTTGTTTAATCGTATATGGAGGAGTTTTTGCGCTCTTTTGTAACCAGGGACAAAACATGGATCCATCACAACATACCAAAGACCAAACAACAGTCAAAACAGTGGGTTTCTGAGGGTGAATCGGCGCCAAAGAAGGCCAAAGTGGGTTTGTCAGCCAATAAAGTTAATGCGACTGTTTTTTGGGATGCATGCGGGATAATCCACATTGACAACCTTTAAAAGGGAAGAACAATAAATGGGGAATATTGTGCCAACTTATTGGGCCAATTCAATGATGATTTGAAAAAAAACAAACCTCATTTGGCCAAGAAAAAAGTTTTTTTCCACTAAGACAATGCATGGGTGCATACATGTGCAGTAGCCATGGCAAAAATCCATGAATTGGGCTATGAATCGCTCCCTCAACCGCCCTATTCTCCAGATTTGGTTCCAAGTGACAAGTTCTTATTCTCAAACCTGAAGAAAGGCTTGGTGGAAAAGATTTGACTCCAATGATGAAGTCATCTCGCAAACAAAGGCCTATTTTAAGGACCTCGACAAATCATATTTTTTTAAAGGGATAAAAAAATTGGAGGAAGGTTGGAAAAAGTGTATTGAGCTCAAGGGGAGACTTCGTTGAAAAGTAAAATGATTTATTTATCAAAAAATCTGTGTTTTGCTCCAAAGTTCACGGACTTATGGACCCACCCTCGTATCGTAGGCAGCCTTACAAACGCGCTATAAATCAGCAACTGGCGCCTCTATATCATTCAAGTACGATAAGGTTAATATTGGTTTGACAGTTGTCTGTTAGAATTTTGTCCATCCGTCAGCAGTATAATGATTAATGTTATATTAAGCATTTCAGCAAATTTGCGGTTTAAAAATCACCAATAAATATTGTATAATATTGTATAAATATGTAAGTAGCTACTCTTATCTGCTACAACTTTTTTAAATTAATTACTTTCTTCTTTTATTTGGGAAGCACTGAAAAGTTTTAGTTTTTATCAAATTGGTTACGATATAATATGGTTTCGTGAGGGAAATAAGAGAACGCCACTCTATTTTTTAAAAGGCTTATCGAATTTTGATTAAACTTGACAAAAAGGTACAACCTTAAATGACATCAATAATACTGTTTTGATTGGTGATTAAGTCTGCGTTTTTACTTTATTTCACCTCACGGTAAGTGAAGATAAGATCGAAAACACACGAGTTCGGGAAGGATCTTGCTCATATTAAAACACTGCCGGAATCCATTACCACCACCGGAGCGGTGATATTTGAGGGCAAATATATGAAACATCATAAGCCACGTGATTCCTAAGAAGGCCCTACAACCACTCGGTGGGAGTTACTCGGACTAGTCTTTTTTTAAGATATCCCTACGAAATCAATCACTACGCGATTGAAGCAGTAAACAGTTAGTACCTAATTACTTGAAACATGTAAATAAATTAACATACGTTGTTTCAGATCAGTAGCCTAGTAGCGACACGAGGTGACGCGTCAGCCAGTGGGGCGGCAGTGCAGCGCGTCGGAGCCGCGGTCTGCTGTGCCGTGGAGCGCTTCGTGGCGGTCGGAGAGACCATCGCCGATGACAACCCTGACGTGCGCCACAGCATGGTGCTGGCGTGCAAGGAAGCGCGCTCCGCAGGTAAGGATAATGGGGCAAGGGTTGCTTAAAGTTCTGTTGAAGGAAAGAATTTAATAAAAAATCTTCATCAATTACATAAGCGTCATTCAAAATATGATATTGGAATAGTTAATGTAACAAAGAGGTACAAAAAAAGAAATTATAACATGCGCAATTATTGTGTAATGTTATCCTTATTACAATGTGTACCTACATCTTTTCTTCGTCTTGCTAACAGTCCTCGCGCTTGGTGAGCTTACTGGACAAAGCTATGCAACATAGTGATGTGAACAATTATTACGAATAAATATTTTCAACACACTTGCTCGTAAAGTGAGCGTTATTCTATTGAATTTAGAACTATAAACTGGGCTATAAGTCACGCGTGCATAATATATTATACCCTAGTGCATAATATAATGAATCCTACAAAGTTGAATTGTACCTTTGTGCAAATTAAATGCGAGTAAACAGAGCATATTTTATTGATCCGGGTTATACATTAATTTTTTTCAGAAACAACAAAGAGGTTTTATACCACTTCAAATACATATACATTTTTAAATGTTTACGCCTTATATTAGTTAAACAAAATTGTATATCAAACAAATTATTCACAATTTACATTAATTTGTTACAAAATATTAAAATATTTGGATTTACCACTCCAAATTAAATATTTTCATGTAAAATAGGCTGTATATGCTATACAGCCATTGACACATTTGGCGGGAAAAAAAACCTACGCGCATGCGCGAAGTTCGGCGCCATTTTTCTATCACAATTCACAGCTTTGTTATCAAGTGTGTTTGTTATTTTATGACCACGTATGTCTGTCTTTTACTCACAAGTGTGTTGAAAAACGTCGTATATAACTCGTGAGCGTTGCTAATTACAGTCTCGGCTCAGTATTAAGCCCTCGCCTGCGGCTCGGGCTCAAATCACAGCCTCGACTGTAATTAGCAACTTCGCTCACTTGTTACATAATATACTATTACGTTACGTATATGTCATAGTTTAGCAGTAGAGTTGATTCTATAAATTAGATGCAGCTTGTAATTTTACCTTTTATAGGTTTCAACGTTTATTCATATTTAAATTAATTAGTAACACACAGTTTATATCAACATAACATGAGCATAGTCATTGACGCTGAAACATAATTGAAAAAACAGGGACAAAGAACAAGATAACAATCTTAATTTTATAAGAACTCTCCAACCAATCTTCAAAATATAAATTGAATTTGTACCGAAAATCATGGAAATAAAATAGGTTGAGTCTGGAATTAACGCCGGGGCGCCCACTCAAGCGGCCCTACACGCACGAATGAGTACAACGCCACTCTTTCTTTACTCGCTGTAACAGATTTGTTCACTCCTCTGACATTTTCCTTGAATATATCTTCGAAATATACAATAAAAGAAACTGTTTGGCCGTTATCTAAAGTCGCGTTTATTGTTTCGTTCACTTAAAGCGCAGATGCGGTTTAAGGGTCGTATTTCTAAAGCTTAATTCGATTTGAATACTACTTATAAAAATTACCAACGAATTTGAATCATGATCAACGCTTTAAAAAGAATTCATATGGTTCAAACAAGCCTCAAGACAAGCTACACGGAGGTAAATTTTGATATGGACAGGTTTTTCTTGAAATGCTGCCCAAAACATGTTTACAGAATTATCGGTGACAGGCTCAATTTTGTCTGCGCTTTGTAAAGGTCTACGTGGGCATAGGTTTCTCGCCACTGCTCAACAATAACAGTTCAACGAGCACGGGATAGGCAATGTAATAAAGGAGCACCTACTTATTTTCGAAGTTCCAAGATTGGGAATGCCTATAATTCACGAGAGATAGACAATTAAAATACTTTGTCGTATAAATTCTACATAAAAGTTGGAAACTTGTCAACAATATATTTCATAATGTACAACGGTGAGGAATTCAAACAACCCGCTCTCATTCCTATCTATCCCTTTTTCCAACATATACCTACTTTACTTTACTGTCACCACTAAACTAAGGTCACCCACATGAGTGGATTAATACCCTTATACCTACCAAGGACGAAAACTGTTTATTTATTTATTAGAAATGTGCTCATAAAACCGCTATGCTCTCAAAAATACTCTCACCTATTCAATTATGATACAGAGCTTCCTCGTCACAATGACGACGAGTTTCAGGCTTTCAAAGCTTCTAGCCATGTCCAGTGACACAACAGTATTCCAAACTTCATACTTAGTTGCTCGCAATGTAAGTAACTTTTCTTGTTACTTCTTAAATCCAATGTTAGAACTAGGCCGCTCGACAAATGCACAACTTTTTGTGGAAATCGAATTTATTTTTTCGCTTCAAGCTACGCGGCTGGTGTTTGCCATGGCGGCAGTGCTTACAACTTTAAACGACCTGTAAGTTAACGAACATAAATTCGCGTGGAAACTATATAACTTTGTGAATAGTTTCATGTTTGCGCCACTTTACTAAATTGTTTTAAAGATTCAATCGTTTATTGAATGGTTTATATCAACGTTTTAATAACTCGTAGAAGTATTTTAAAGTTTATTTTCCGAGCTTTGATATAAATAGAGATGATCTCCACGCTCGAGATTCATCTCGTACACGCATACAGTTTTCATTGTACTTTAGAGGCTTTTTAATCAAGACTGGTGTGAACGCGGCCATAAATCTCTGTAGTATCTCTATTGTGGTGTACCAGAAACCTTTATTTTAAAATAAAGCTACCAATTTCGTAAATTATTTTTTAGGTTAATTTTTCTTACACGTGGATGCTTTTTTGTTTTTTATTGTATACGTTTGTTTTTCATTCAATTCGATTCATATCTTAATGTAGTGTAATTGCAATTGTTAGTACAATTGTAAACTGGCTTTCAAATTCACTTTTTTCATTTAATTTTATTTCCACGAAGTTCATGATTAGTACTGCAATCTTTAAAAAAAAAAACTAGCCACCCACAACACAGGGAATTTTAGTGGCTCAAACAATTAAAAAACTATACTTATTTTGATGTATCTAGTAATATGGTAAATACTGATTTTTACGCAAAACTTAATTGGAGAAATTGAATAAATTATATCCACCGACGCGCGACGCGTCTGTTGAAATATATCGTCAGATTTTTTATTGATTGAAATCATACGAACTACTAGGTTTTAACGTAGGTAACACAAATATTAACGCAAAGAAGCTTTACATTTTATATTTTCTTAAAGAGTTTTGTCATTGACTGTACCCGTGTTTAACCTCAATCTCACTTGGTGGTACCTAAGTGCAGATGGGGTCAAATATGAAGGGACACAGTTTAAGGCTAAAACTTACTCATCGTGAGATACTTACCACAATTGTGGTGATACTTGGCAAATTTTATATAATAGGTCGCTAGCCTCGCAAACCCGCAGGAGACCACCTACCAAACGTCGCTATACGTTTTACCAGAGGCTATTTTCGTAGGGCTAATTTTAGGTGAAGTTACATTATTTACAATAATTTTTTGTAGCGCTATAACAAATAACCTTTAAAAGAACAAAGCTTATTTTATTTTGACGACCACTTTGGCGATGGCGCAAAATCTGTCTTCTTCAGACGCCAGTGGTTGAGGGTTCGATTCCCGCACGAAAAAATGTTCCATGTCCCAGACATGTTTATTTATTTATGAATATATTCTCGGTTCCCCCCTAGTTCGCTACATGGTATTCCATAACACAAGCTATGCTTTCTTTGGGGCCATGTAGTTAGTGTGATTATCTGGGGATTTTTTTATTAAATTAAAAAGTACAGTCAGGTCTCATAATATGTATGCACTGCGCTACTTACGCCGTTGTAATAAGGCTTAAAGTGCAATGAAAATGTATACATATTATTGCACGTGACTGTACCTACTCCGTCAACACATTATTTTGCTGAACATAAACAATTTACAAAGAACATTGAATACCCCAACCGAAGCGGTGTATTTAGCTTAAATCAATGCTCGTATTTTCAAAAGCCGTCATAAATTTGTGTCAACAACCTGCCCTGAATTTTAATGTTGGGCGTTATTACCCAATTCGGGAATACCGCCAAACAAAAGATTAAAATAATAGAAGGGGTATTTGACTTTCAGGACTCTAACGCCCTATTTAAGGGCTAAATATGAAGCGGTATCGCAGAGCTCAAAAATAAATGTCTTCCAATAAGGTTTAAAGGACCTGAATACATTGACAACATTGAATTGGCAACGCTGAATCTAAGGCTTGATTCAACACTGATGTGTACAGTCAGCTCCAAACGTAGCGCTAGATTCCATTAACCGTTTTGATCGCAAACATAAAATTGAGTATTGTTGCTTATTTATAATGATTACTTTAAATGACATCTTTATGAACGTATGCATGTTAGATCAATTTGACTGCCCTAAGCGCTTACATCTATTTGGCGCTGACTGTACTGTGAGATGCAGAGATACCTGAACTCACTCATGCTTTAAGAATTCAATAACCTCTTAATCAATTGATATTAAAGAGTGAGAGGCCAGTTCAAATATATAAGACTGACTGTCCCCATATGAAAAAGAAACACGCAAAAACTCTTTACTTCAACTGGTTTTAGTTATTTCTGCAAATAAGCCAAATTTTAGGTGATGAAGGTGGCCAGTTTCTTAAAATACTTTGTTCTGACGAATTAGGGGTTTTGGGTTCACTGAAGCTGGCCGCACATTTACAAAAACAGAAAATCGATAGCATGCGTATCATCTTGTGAAAAGCAGAACTCTAAAGCCCTAGCCAGACTGTTGAAAACCAATGCTTTCAACCAAGGTTAAGGAAGGTTAAGTTGTTGGCAACCAATTTCGAGTCATCCACACTGTTACAAACGGTGGTTGCAAACAAGGAGACAAACAAGAACGTAATTTGTTATGCGTAATTGGTTGTCACCAGCCGTCTTCACTGTTGTAAACTAGCAAGGTCACCTTGGTTTGATGTTTTGTTTTCCAATATTCTAGCTGGGGCTTTATCATAAGAAATTAAATACTAGCGTATTTCCGTAAGGCTGAACTTAATAAGGCCTATTAAGTCCGGACATTTTTCTGTTCATAAATAAATAGGTAGGTATATATTTGCCTTAAAATCTATGGAGTTGAGTCCTTTGTCAGGATACTCAAGAGCTTTTTTTCAATTACATAAAATACTTTTTATTGGATTTTATCGCATATATTTTTTAACATTACCTCGATGATCCTATATCTTTAAAGTCACTTTTCCTATAACAATCACTTCGCCAAATGGATTTGCCATTAAGCCGTTCTGCCCGAGAAGAGAAGCAGCTGGCACATTCTATGTTTTTCTTTCACTCCCAGTTAAGCATGGAGTTCAACTTGGTTATTAAATAAAAATTCACGAATTCCCTAAATTAACTTTTAGTTCACCTACCTTTTTAGCTCATTGTATTGCTGGAAGAATACTCTTTTTAAGGGTTAGGCTTGCATGATTACATAAAAACCGTTACGGTATTAATATGTTATTTAAATAGTCTACATAAAAAATTAAATACCTGTTCTTAGCCTTATTTGCAAAAGCTCATAACCTTAATTATTTCTTTTCGTTTTAATTACGAGGGAATTTGTAAGAAACTCTTAGTCCCGATAACAATGTCGTAAATAAATCTTATTCTTTGCTCCAGTTTTTATGAGTTCGTTTTTACGAGTAATAAATTAGTTTCAACGACACTAAAAGCTCATTTCGTGAGTGTTTCTGATTTAGGAGTTTGTCGGCGTATATGTTACAACAGATTACGTGTAAAGCCACCCTTGGTTACCACAGATAACAAAACACACGTCTTTATCATTATCAGTATATATCGATATGTCAAACTACATTAATTTAATAAAAGTTGTGTAATTTAAACAATAATGAGTTAAACTTGATAATTGGAAATATATGATAGATATATCCCAGCTCAGTCTATAAGTATATAATATGTATAATAAATTTAAATTATTTTCATACTTTTACTGGAATGTTACCATAAATAAGACACGTTCAGAACATTACAATTAAATGACTGCCACAACATTGTTAACGGCCGTATTTACAATAAAGTACTAAACCTACTTTAATTTCTAAAACACCTAATAATTTTCAAAGTAAGCAATGAAATGAAATGAAAAATTTTATTCATCATTAGACCATCGAATGGCCACTTAATGACGTCACAATTTTGTACTTCGGCTTTAACAAGGTGTTGATACTTATTGAATAAGATAATACAGTAGACCAAGAGACAAAAAAGTCGGCGGAAAAACCACTTGGCACTCTTTTTCAGTCAGGATTATACGAATTAATACAAAAAGGTAAGGTACAAATTGATCATGACATGAAAAAAAAAACAAATAAGACAGCTTATTGTGAGAGCCAATGTCATGCCACAACCAAATTACTTACATAGTGGGTGCATTGAGCTATGGATGCACAGCACGAACATGACAAACTGGGACCAGAGTATTTAAACAAGAATGGAATAAAATAGTCATAGTATCATCAGCAAAACGACCTGGCACAGCTAGCAGCACCCGTTCACGAGATAACGCAAGCACCAGCCATCACCCTCCTCAACCATATTTTAGGGAAGAGTGTGACCCGATATCCGACGCTACCACTAGCTATGCCGCCTGAGGGAGCATGACTATCTTGATGTTGTCTTGACAAGAAAATAAGTGAGTGGGACAGCCACCAGCATACCATATGTCATACCGTACAGCCATGCCGTAAACAAAATTAATAAGTAATTAGAAACTTTTTGAAATATCCTGTAGTGTGCTTAATCCCATGCCTTTTCTCGTCCAAATAATCTTTAGTTGTATAATAAGCTTTTCGAAATAGAGTGTCTTTAAAGATTGATTAAAATTTATTGAATGGCAGGGATGGAATTGACTTCGGAATTTTGTTATATGTACAATCGCCTCCCGTCCCGGTGTTCCAGTTAAGAAAATTTTCCCTAGAACGGCTTTTGGATTGAAGCTCCGCCTGCTTTTCTCTGCAGCCAATGAAACAATATAGATCTCATATCTATCATCAATATAATATAAGCGTAATTTATCATAATATTACTGACTGGCTTATTTACCTAGTTAAAATAATAATAAATAAATAAATATTTCTGACACTCATACAACATTATCCAGCCCAAATTAAGTTTCTAAAAGAACTTGTGTTATGGATACTGATAACTGATATACTTAAGAAATATATAAACATACATATTGAATAAATACATATTTTTATTAGAATAAACTTAAATAAACATATAAACATCCATGACTTGACCACTAATATATGTGTTCATCACACAAATATCCGCCGCCGCCGGGATTCGAACCCAGGACCTCTGGCATAGAAGGCAATGTATGTTACCGCTACACCAGCCGGTCGACGAGGAAATAATATGATAATAAAAGGAGCTAACCGAACTGCCTAGTTATTAAAGTGCAAGTGAATTTAGCCTTAAAGGTGGAACACCGGAACATTTTTCGATAGTACGTTATTTACCCTGTCAGGACAAAACGCTGTAATCTGTAAAACATCAATTTGAGAAAAACGCGTTCAAAAGTTTACAACTTTGACTCGTTAACAAATTTTATCCACTGAAAATGGACAATTTTTTTTATCAATTACTTATAATGTCTTGTTGTTTTCACTTTAACATAATAATATTGTATTTTTTTAAGAAACCCCACAAAATTAAAAAAAAAAACAATGTTTTGTAATGATAACATGTAGGCAGCAGCCAATCTTTATTATTGTTATGACATAACAATGTTATCCATGATTACTGCGTTTACTGCGTTTTGATGTGATAGACTTAATATGCACTTATTTATATTATTCTGCATTATCTCGTACAAAAAGTAAATATTAATTATTTCAGCAAACAAAATCATTTATTAACGAAAAAATTTATTACTCACAAATATCTCAAAAAAAAAATTATCAACCAGGTAAGATAAGGTTATATTTAAAGTTGTGTTTATATTATAAAATTTTAAATAAAAGTTTCTGATGCAGATTCGTCTAAATCTGTAATATTTTCATTCACAAAAACTTCAAGTCTTAAAAAAACGATGCCTTTTGTTAGGCATTTTCAAAAGCTTTATTAACTCGTCCTCCTTTTTTCAACCGACTTCCAAAAGGAGGAGATTTCTTTTCATGTGTATGTTTTTTTTTGTGTCTTTGTTACGCGATATTTCGGACAATTATGAAAAATCTTGTTTCATATGATAAATAATTGAAATTATCATATCATAAACATATGAAAAATTATTTATTTAAAATTAGGTTTCCTTAAATTGTAATTTTGAGTTTTCTTGGGAACAGAGACTATTTGTAGATTGGACCAATACCAAGCTGACGTCGTGTAGAATATTTTAATATGGTTGTCTGGTAGAAATCGCTACTCAGCGATAAGACCGCCAAGTTTTTATGTTTAATGTAAGTGTTATTTTTTCTTTTACTGTACCTTTATAAACTGAAGTGTAAATAAATAAAATGTATTACGATGTAACCCGGGTTGCAGTGTTTTGTAATAACAGGGCTGTATTGACATTCCAATAAAGGGTTTGCTGCTTTTAGTTAGGATTAATTTAGGAAACGCTAACTTATGGTCGTTCCTAGTCCTTACAGAGTAATTGTTATCCTGACTATCTTTCCTAGTTTTAAACTTATTACTATTCCTATAAATATACATAACGTTTTCATAAATATATTGTGATGCAAGCGTCAAGATACCAATCTCTTTAAACTTTTCTCGAAGAGATCCTCCATTGCCAGGTTTATACATGCCACGAATAGCCCTTTTCTGCAGTGTCAATATCTGCGGCATTGCCCCAAAGTAGACAATATACTATGAAAATAACTAAAATATACCAGCTTCGCCGTATTAACATCAGTCAATAAGCGAATTTTCTTTACCGAGAACACTGCAGAACTAAGTCTACTCGCTAGCTGTGAGGTATGGGCGCCCCATTGCAATTTAGAATCTCAGGTAGTTCCAAGAAAAACAGTGTTATCTACTAGATTCAACCTGTTCCGTTAAGACGCAGATCAGACTCAACTTGTTTTACATTTGATGCAGAGAATTTTATACATTTAGTTTTTTTATCATTAAAAGCTAGACAGCTTATATTGAATGCAACATATCTATCTACAAGGTAATATTTCTTTTGGATTTTTACACTCGCTAATTAGCGCTGGCTGTAGAATTTCATGCACACAGAAATATCTACGCTCTATGTTCACTGCCATTATATCATCTCTTGAAGTGTTTGAGCGCACTTATTACTGAAACTACCAACCAGTTTTTTGAATATTGCGGATTTTTGCAGTGTTAGTCAATTTCGCCTGAGATTTTTTAAGCAAAGATAAGCGGGTAAAAATACCCTTAATGCTAGCAGCAAATTCAAATTCGATCATATATTTTTATTCGATGAATTGTGATGACAAAGCCTTTTTTTAATTGAACATCATTAAATCCAGTGAAATTAGTATGTAATTAAAATCCACCTGATCTTTATTTCTCTATGTAATTCTACAAAAGTACCTAACCCTCTGCCTAATTTTTTAACCTGGTACAAACCACTTTTTTGGATTATCGTATATTAAGGGAATCACTTACCGACATCGAATTTCCTCGTTTCTATTCCAGAATAGTATTATACGGCTCACTTGGATCCGAGCCTATCACTATGCTTCGCTTAGTAAGCGTCTCAAAAAGAATTTAAAAAATTGTTAAAGATGTCTGAGTATCTATGATATGATTTTCAGATAGAAAGAAGCTCTTTTTGTTTCCTCTTACCTAAATCCAGACCAATATATTTTAGAACATCGGAAAAAAGAGTTACATTCAAAACCAAACTATAGTTGACGCATGAAATAACGAAACCGCTTAAATTGCCTATACCTACTCCGCTGTAACAGCTGGTGTGTTCAAATTGACAGAAAATTCCACATGAAATAATTTTTTAAAGTACTGAAACTATTTTCCTGCAGTTGGATATTGATTGGTTCGTTCCTTTATTCTCCATTATTGACATTCCCAATTCCACATAGAGGCCAAAGCGTTGAAACTAAAGCGACTACACCAGTAACTCACAGTTCATTCATTACACGTCATTGTCGTTTAAAATATATTGTTTCCACTTTGAAACTCATAACTAACTAAAAATAACATGAATTATGTACATTGGATTCTATAGTTATAAATGTCAATATTGAAAAGAAAATTCAACAAATGAATACCTGAGTGGTTTTGAAAATGGAACAATATTTTATTTGGTTCAACAGTCTTTTGTTTTTTTTGTTTTATTGGGCTCAGTAAAATGGCAGGTCGAAATTGTTATGATTGAGTATTGGGATTTACCTTTAAGTTTCGAACAAGCAACGATTCTAACTCACAGTTATTATTGCAAACTCACGTACAGTGTCATGATCGTAAACTTTTTATGTCAAAAGATAAACGCGCGTATGGTATCCTTGATTTAAATTAGGTATCGCCAAAGAAGAAACAAAATAAAATAACAAAGAAATTCGAGTTCACAATTTACACCCTAGCCATTTTCAAATTATAATGTAAATAATTAAATTAATATACGTTAACAAAACATTGAATTAAACAAGGTTATTTTATTCAATTCGCAACGTTACATACAGATATCATTTATTCATTAAAATTTATTTGTCGTTGAATGTTCATTTAAATATGGAACTCCACATAAATGTGCAGAGCTTACAGTGCCAACACTAAAAACCGAAGCTTTACTTTGACAGAAAACAAATTTACAGTGCTGCCAACCTTAGTGGAAAGCAATGGCGGCGGCTAGCCAGTACAAGGTCGTAGTGACACCTGCAATTTATTAGATTTGTATCAATGCTGGATAATCTTGTTATCCAACACCGTGTGCTTTAGATCGGCTTACATAAGCGGTTTTTGGGACATTCGATTTCTAAATCAAAGAAATTGATGACACCAATTTCTGCCAATTGAAAAATATAAGTTAGACAGCTGTTTAGATATGGTAGATTTGTGTGTTATAGTTTACTAGTCTCTGGTTATAGTTACAGTGATGGTAAAGTTTGCTTAGTCCTCATTAGCTTAAGAAAGACGGTCAGCTGTTTAGACTATTTTTAAAACATCTTAATTTTACATTATTGTTAATGGATTATAACATTTTCTATAAATCCAAATAAAGCTCTCATAACTCTACGTTTTAGCATCTTTTCAGACGCCATGATAAATATAGGCTAGTTATTAGTTGGCATTGGAATACTAGTATACTCTTTTGGCAACACACAAAAAGTACTTGTTATGCCCTGCCCAAAAGCTCGTTTTTGAGCTGTGTGTGGGTGTCTCAACTTTCGGTACAGTCAAATAACAAATGCCCTCCCGCACGTGCCTCAGTAAGCTTTTTTTTTTTTTTTTTTTAGTATTTATTTAGAAAGCTATACACATATAACGTTAAGACAGCTTTTTTAAAAAAAATTGACAATAGAACAAAATTAGGTAGACATTGTTTGCCTTAGATTTCCTTTATCGGTCAAACTGAATAAAGCCCAGATTACATTAAAACTTAAACTAAACCAGGCTTTTTGAGCATTTCATATATGATGGACAAGTTCAATCAGAATCGAAGGTCTATAATAATCAAATGTTTTCCTATTAGTAATTGAAAGAAAATAAAATGTCCAACTTTCATAAGGTAATTTAAAGCATTTATTTATTATTCTTATTGTAGTATTAAATTATTTATTTCTTATTTCTTTTTTGGATCAATAGAGCCATTTTATTAAATTTAAGGGATTTAATAATAAATTGTGCTAGAATTGGACATAATATGTCCAATCTGTTCCTGTATGCATATACATTAAGCCTGTTTAATACAATGCTTTCTATATTTTATTAATTAGTTCAGTCAAAAAAAGTGTGAGTTAGTTATTTTATTTATGAATAAAGTTATTTCTCTAATAGGTATTATAAGCTACCGTATATCTTAGTTAAAGGCATATTATAATTATTGCTCTATCAGTCAAAGGAATTGACGGATTACGCGGGTTAATCTACACAAAACAGCTAGTCTAAATAAATGATAGATTAATTTTATATTGTCTGCCAAAGAACTATGAACATTTACGTTCTGTTTGCTTATTGTTGCAGAGATAATAGTTCCAACATTCGCGGGCCAAGTAGTTATTGTTTCTCTTTAATAGAGCTACATCAGCAAATTGGATCTTTCGCGATAATTAAGTTCGTTTAACTAACTAAATTACATTATACTCTAATAATAGAGAGTGAATAATTTGGAATTTCACTTGTTTGGTAGCTGTATTTAGTATTTTGAATATTAATGATATTATAATATTTGATATAAGTCAATTCAATCCCTGCCATTCAATAAGTTTAAATCGAAACACACTCTATCTCGAAAAGCTTATTATAAAACTAAAGATTACTTAGACGATAAAAAGGCATGGGATTAAGCACAACAGGATATTTCTAAAAGTTTCTAAGTCCTTGTTAATTTTGTTTGCGGCTTGGCTGTGCAGTATGGCATGTGGCATAGTGGTGACTGTTCCACTCACTTAATTTCTTATCAAGACAACAGCAAGAACGTCATGCTCCCTCAGGCGGCATGGCTAGTGGCAGCGTCGGGTATCGGGTCACCCTCTTCCCTAAAATATGGTTGAGGAGGGTGATGACTGGTGCTTGCGTTATACTCGTGAACGGGTGCTTGCTAGCGGTGCCAGGTCGTTTTGCTGATGATGCAATGACTATTTTATTCCATTCTTGTTTTAATACTCTGGTCCCAGTGTTTCATGTTCGTGTTGTGCATCCATAGCTCAATGCACCTACTATGTAAGCAAGTTGGTTGTGGCATGACATTGGCTCTCACAATAAGCTATCTTGTGTTGGTTTTTTTTCATGGCATGATCAATGTGCACCTTTTTGTATTAATTCGTATAATCCTGACAAGAGTAAAGAGAAAAAAAAGTGCCAAGAGTTTTTTCCGCCGGCTTTTTTTGTCTCTTGTTCTGTTCTACTGTTATATCTTATTCAATAATTATCAACACCTTGTTAAAGCCGAAGTACAAAATTGTGACGTCATTAAGCGGCCATTCGATGGTCTTATGATGAATAAAATTTTTCATTACATTTTCATTTCATTATAAAGATTACTGCCTTGATACGCAAGTATTTAAAGTATAAAATGTTTATGAAACATACATAAGTAGACATATTTCCCCTTTTAGAAATCATTTTTTAAAAACATAAAGCATTATAGCTTGGCTAATTCACTCAAAACTTCCAAATCTCCAAAATTTTTAAACCTCATTATAAAAAGCTTTAATCTGAAATTCGGCGTTCTTTCAGATAACATTGTCATGAGTGATTTCAATTCAATCTAATAAGCTTCTTAGTGCTCATGTCATGTTCGAGATAAACACCGACCTACAGACGTTTCAGGTTATTACTACCCGCATAATGTGAAGCGAAGCGACGCCGCGGCGTATCTTTGAGCATCTCCAAGGTCTTTGAAAGGGTTCGGCGTTGTATTGTTTAAAGGTAGTTCCAAGCTTTTGATTTAAAAAATGGAGTTTGCAAGTCGATTTGTAAGTTCCTGAATAAATCAATCCAGACTTATGATCGTATCTGACAAGACAGATGGGTTTTTTTCGAACTTAATAAATAAAATAGAAACTTTTATTTGTGTTTTGGTAAATGTTCCTAAGTATTTTATGAAAATTAACGTTTGATACACGTTTTATCTAAATGAAAACAACCAACAAAAAGTGTCTATTTATTCTGCTTGGTGCACAAAAATTACAGACAAAATGAAACAACAGAAACTTTCTGATATATTTATTGACCTAACCGATAAGCGTTAGGCGCTAAATAAACATGCAGACTATTAACAATCAGAACATTTATAACATGTACACTTTTTGTCATAGCATTTCCTCATACCAACAAATAGGTTTAGTATCAAAAATAAAGATTTATAAAAATCAAATCGATTATAAAAGTAAAATTCCTCATCCCATCCTGCCACAAACAATGTAAATAACGCCAGCCTCCCCTCGGTTCAGACCCGCCAAAGTTCTCAAAGTACGAATGATTAAGGCACAAGTGGCAGATAAAATCCGACAGAACGCAATTCTTATATTCCAAACCGTAAAACTCAGGGACGTACATTTCTGAACAGGTCCATTTCTAAATTAAATTATCAACACTTTTTACGTCCGGAAAAAATATCCTACTTATATTTAGGTATAAAGGCGAAAATTTGTATGTCTGGATAGATGCATGTTTGTTCCTCTTTCACGCAAAAACGGGTTGATGCTTCTAGACAAATATGATACAGATATAGATTAAAACCGCGAGAGACGGCTGGTATAATATACAGCGTGTCCCGCCAACCCTATATAATACCTTCACGGAGGTATTCTAGTACCCATAAGGATTACAGAAAAAATATAAAAAAATGAAAATTTATTTTAAAATTTTTCTATGAAGGATGAGGAGCTTCTCAATTCGTCTGTATGTTTTTTTTGTTTTTTTTTTTTTTGTGTCTTTGTCACATGATATTTCAGACAATTGTGAATTGATTTAGAAAATTGTTCATATGATAAAGGACACTTCATAGTTGATCCCATATAAATTTCATCGACATCGGTTAGGTACGGTACTTCCTTGAAAATTGCAAACTTTTGAAAAAATATGTATGATTTTGGAGAATGTTTACGTTGATGTCATTCTCAACTTAGCCAAAGTTTTGACCTGAAATCGGTTTTTTAATGCTTTGCATTCGTTATTTATCTTTCATACAAAACTTAAAAAATAAATTTCAATCAAAAATTTTTTTTTATTTTACTAGAATACCTTCGTGAAGATATTATAGGGTAGGAGGGACACCCTGTATAATTTATAAAGCATTTATTTTTTATAAAACATTCGAATTTGTATATTACGTGTGTAATGTTCAGTATAATTTCACACTAAAGATTGTCAGTTATGAATAACCTTTCATACCGCATTGACCAGACTGCGATTAATAGCCTACGATATATTTTGTGCGTAATGCTCGCTCGTTCATCACTGTGTGTTGCTATGTAACCCCTTTAACCCCATAAATAACATGTATTAATGCCTATATAATGTTTAAGCATATAACACGTTCACAGGATTAAAGTAAAGTAGTAACAAATAGATTAAAATCGTCATGTGACATATTTCTTTGTAGGTTGAACTAGACGGGAAATAATAATCAGAGCGTCCGGATTATTCTTTAAATAATGGTTTGAGTATATATATTCAGACATGAATATCTATTTGATCGGTTATTACTATTTAATGGATTACAATTAACATATTTAACCAAATTGTACCGTATTTATCACATATAATGTTATTATTTTGAATGTTAGATTCCTTGATTAGGATATACTAAGTTAGTATCGGTACCTATAAGAAGGTAGTATTCCCAGAAAATAAATAATATTACTAACATGACTATTTCATATTACGATGAAATTATATTTATTCATCTGAAGTGGAAATCTTGTAATTACATTTCAAATGTTATTGAAGCCTTCTCTCGATACGATTAATACATTTCCTAGAAACCCCTGAAAAGCGCTGACTTAATTCCTATTATTGGAGAATGCTATTTCAACGGAAATAGACGTAATAAAAGCGAAGTTTACATCGATTTAGAATTAATAAGTCCATCCTTTAACGCGTTACGTTGTTGCCTATAAAGTTCGCATTATTCTCAAAATACCATCAAGGCAGTCGTTTCAGTAAATGTCAAACGGCTTTTACATAAACTGCGCGAGGGAAGGCAGCGACGCGCAACGCTCCGATAGAAGAGAAGCCAACCAAATAGCTTTTGGTCACACGAATTTCAACTTTATGCCGCAAACAATAACCTCTGGGGACACATCACAGCTTAAAGAGTTCTTGGGAAGGATGATCACTTTTAAGATAAGATCTATGGGTTTCCCAGAGTTTAATAATTTGTTAGGTTGCTCAAGCTCGATGCGGGTATGGATTTTATGATGTTAAGTTTATATTTATTAACATAACAGTTTCTTTTCATGTTATAAATCTGAAAGAGTATCGATCGTTGTTACATTGGGAAAAACAGCTCTGAAAATTTGTGATGAAAGGCTGCAAAATGGACGGCAGAGACAGCGGCGCAGGTAGAGTCGCGGGGAAGTTGGGCCGTACTCGACGCCAGCGGACGCTCGAGTGATTTGTTGCGGTTTCATACAAACTCAATATTTCTATCGTGTCACGGAAATCGCAGCCCGCGCACGCCGTTGCTCACGCTGGCGCTGTCGCTGCCGTCCAGTTTGCAGCCTTAGAGATAAAAAAAAAACACCCGCCGTTTCTCAATCGATCTGCATCGTTTCTACACTGTGTTGTAAAGGTATCAAACATCTTGAAGTATTTAAATTCTGTGAAAAAACTATAACAAGATTATAAAACACTTGACTCCATATTTAAACAGAAGTTTTTCTCAAAAATTGCTCATGTTTTCTCTTGCAAGTACTTAAATACATAACAAAGTATATTTTTTTTGAGAATCACGTACTTTCAAACTAGATTTAAAAAATCGCATTGCAGAAGATCATCTCTGAAATGAGCACATAGATCAAAGATGTCGCTTTGGTGTCTAAAACATGGAACATTATACCTACTTCTCAAATTCGGTATTAAACATTAAGCCTAGAAGCAAATATCCTAAGTTTTAAACAAAAGTTTTAAAAAAATCCAATATTTTAACTACGAATGTAATTAAACTCTATCCTCCCTAATAATTGTAATTTATTCTAAGCTCTCATTCGATGTGAAACTTGGAACATTTTCGATATGAAACCCATTGTCTTCTCGATTTCATTCCTGATTGCGATCACTTCAAAAGTTACATAATAGACCCTCTGATTTTCCTATTATAAAATTCCACATTTTGTGAAAAGCTATTAAAATTTCAGATATTAATTTATCACATCTCTTTGTTAGAGTGATTTTAAATGTTTTAACTATTTTAGACGATTACTTTTAAAAACTGACATTTATTTTCTATGTTGTTGAAAGCGACCCTTACGTATTTGAACTATCTGACCCAAAGACTTCCTGAAGTCTACGAGTAAGTCTCAACGAAGCACAAAGTGACCCAGTTGAGGTGAAGCGACTTGTGCCTGGAGCTCAGTTTACTCTGTTTGCGCGATGCCCTGCACAAACAATCCGGTATGACGCTCGACCACTTCATAGAATGTTTACCCTTTCCTAGTTCCATGGTCTAGCTACAACACCGGGTATTTCCGTGCAGCTAGCGCGGACAGCTAAATAAGTAAATATTTTGCATTCATGCAATAGCAATTTCGTTAAAAGCTAAACTTAGTCCAGTTTTTAATATTGGTCAGGTAAAAGTGGACTTTACAGACATGCACGGTTTAAATGCGGTTTTAATTTTATATGGAATCATCGTGTTTTTAACCTCTTTTCCGTGTAGCGGCGGCAACATTTTAAACAGCAATTACTTTGAAATAACAGGACACTATTTTAGAAACGTAAAAATATGTTTATAATAATATTTTATAAATTTATATAACTCGAAAAAGACAACCTTCCTCCTCGTCACCCAGGGGACTCGTGCCCTGCAGTGGGCTCATCACTGCATCAGGAAAGTGTTATCTAAAAAAGATTTTTAATCAAAAATCCTAGATGAATGTATTAATTCCCTAACTCAAAAAAAGATTATGATCTTCAAATCCTTCATCATTTAAATTTTTTCATACTAAACTTTTATCACACAACGAAATCAGGACATCAAAAATATCAATGGCAATCTCCGTTGCCAAATGTTTCCATAAATTGCTCTGACAATTGACGCAGCCTTTCTACGTTGGTCTCGACGTGTGAAAATAAGGGTACCGAAAAGTCCTAAAATACATTACAAAATAGGACATTACCTAAAATATCCTGAAAGTATCAGAGGGTTTGAGCTGTCCACCGTTTAATTTGCATGTTCCGATGTGGTTCACAAGCCCAAAACTGTATATTTGATTCATGAAGAGGGAAAAAATAGATTTTGCTCACCAAGAAAGATAAAATATTCAATGAAATACATAAAAAATTAACTTTGTTTTTATTATATAGGTATGTGTATAGGTGCCCCATTGCTATTATAATTTCATCGCAGATTAATTGGTATTGGTAACCCTTATTAATGGAATACCCATTAATAAGGGTTTTATGAGGTATAAGCCATTTCAGTGACTATCGTAGCTGCCGTTTTATGGGAAAGTTATGATATTTAGCGACAGGCTTTATATCAAAAGTGGTTGCTAGCCTGGCGACTTGAAAAGTACTTGATATAAATTGCCATTCCACTTATTGGCCTTTTACAAAATTCTTTTCAAAGAGGCGCTGCACAGGTGTATTCAGACAAACTAATTAGATATAGGTATGTTGGAAAGAAATATAATTGTTGTTTCTAACGAAAGTATTTTTAGTCTTAATTTGCAAAATAAGCCATGAACATACAAACCTTCCTTTTTTTAATAAACGTTTTAACAAATTACGTTGCGCACAAAGAAATAAAGCTCATTGCTTATGCATTCGCAAGTTGCCTCGGAAAACTTTGATTACAAATAATTATGCTTCGATTTATTCCCACAATTATTAACATGACAAATCGTACCACTAATGGAATAATTCCACGGATTTCACCGCAAGCTTTCCATATATTTCTATATCTATAACAAAGCGGTCGCATGTTATTACTCAATCAATTCACATTCCGTGTAGTTGATGGCAGCTTAAAATCATCATTTGAATTGATGCCTACTTTATATGCCTGTACGTATCTGTGTTATACAGCATGTAACGGAAGGGAATGGTCATTTTAATTTTACAGTGAAACAGACAAAGGGGTGTAAAGCATATAAGCTATAACGATTGATGATGTAGAATCGATGTTCAATATTCAGAACTGGAAAACCAATTTAGATATTTATTAAGTAATATTAACATGTTGTTTGGTCATTTGATTTCATTTATGGTAGATACTAAAAACCTTTGTTCTGAATCTTAGATTAAACGCCATACTAGAGAAAAAGACAGAAAGGAAAAAAATCTTAAAACCATTAGTAAATAAAAAAAATATGACGTTCTCGAGGTAATTGAGTCAGTTTGACTGCTTAGATACTTAACAGGTAGAGTTTATTAAAGTTGATATTTTTGTTATGCTTTAAGCATAAGCAGAATTATGACAGACACCGCAGTTGTCTCTGCAGTACCACTTGGTATTCTTGAATACATTTTCTGATTCTCTCTGTAAAAGCACCTGAGGTACTTTAATAAATAATAATAAATAAATAAAATAAAATCCCCAGACAATCACACCAACTACATGGCCCCAAAGTAAGCATAGCTTGTGTTATGGGATACCATATAGCGAACTAGGGGGGAACCTAGAATATAAATACATAAATAGATAAACACCCAGACACGGAACATTTTTTTTTTTTTTCTGGTTCCGTGCGGGGATCGAACCCGCAACCACTAGCGTCTGAGGCAGATAGGTTTACCCCAACGCCATAGTGGTCGTCATAACTTTACACGATAATTTTACTATTCTCTGTGAATTTCATTGGCTTTAGATCTTACTTAAGATGGCAGACTACGCGACTACAAGGAAATTCGACTCAGAGAAACTGCTGGCAACTCCGAAATACAAGAGTTAGAAACGAAAGTTCCTGCGAAGTTGCCAGATCAAAAGGAACAGAGTTTCTCTGCTGTCAGCGATGTTGCCATTACAAGGCGGCGAAGGAGAAGGGTTGACGGGTTATATTATGCTTATGGCTTAGTTCTTAAGCAGGACTTCAAATTTATCTGACAAGCAATATCTATAAATATACTTCGAAACTAGTTATAGTTGTGTGCAAAGCCTAGAGGTTCTGTTTATATAGGGTACTAGCTGTTCGCGCGGTTTTATCCGAGGGAAAATCGGGATAAAAAGCCTACGTGCTATTCCAGACTCTAGACTATCCTATGCCAAATTTGAATGCTAAATTTAATAGAGCCGTTCTGCCGTGATCAAGACATATGTATTGATATATCCATCAATACATAGGTCCATGCAAACTTTCACATTTTTAATATTAAGTAGTAAGAGTGAGATTTTCACCAAGCTACGATCGTTTTTATAAAAATACCATAATACAAGCTATATTTTATTATTTGTTTAGAAAGTAAAGTATAAAAAGTAGGATAAAACATTTTTACAATCAGATCGAACACCTTTATGATAATTAACATTATGCACAATTTAAAAATAATACTTACAAAATACACTCAATCATGCAAACACCATTCGGTAATGCAGAGTTAAAAAAAACTGAATATCTTGTGGATTTTATTGAACGGTTGATTGTATATCTATACTAATATTATAAACAGGAAACCTTTGTATTTTTGTATGTTTGTATTGAATAGGCTCAAAAACTACTGGACCGATTTAAAAATTTCTTTTACCATTACTTAGAGGGATTCTTCCGAATCCGTATAGGCTACTTTTTATCCCGAAAATCCCGCGGGAATCGAAATTGCGCGGGTAAAATCGCGCGCAACAGCTAGTTTCATAAACTTACAGACAAAGACCCAGACCTTGACAATTTTCTGCAAAACCTAAAATCTCGTTTCACTCACAGGTCAATAGAGACATCACATTTATTATATCATTGTCATTGTCATTGTCAAAAATTTATCTTTATGATAAATTTTTGTGGAAGCACAAAGACAGAGAGGGAAAATCGAGGTCCTGTCATAAAAATAAAATGGATTTACCGGCTAGTAAATATTCTAGGGAAACCTTTAGAGGTAGCTTTAGGTACCGCGCAGCAAAGATTTGGAATGATCTTCCGCCACCATTTCGAACAGGTATGACCCAAAGCACTTTTAAAAAACGCCTTAAGACAAAATTATTACTTGCACAAATCGAGCTAATAAATTAATAAAGTATGCAGATTTTATAGTCTTAATTTGTACCTATAATTTTATAGTATAATTATATTTTCTAATTTTATAGTCTAATTTTGTATTTTGCATTCTTGATTTTATACTTATACTTAATTCTAATTCTAATACTGTACCTTAATTAATATTATCGGTGGTTCCAAAGTAATTATAATCGTATAAATTAATTCCTTTCTGTACTATTATGTTCAATTATAGTTTTAAATTAATGTATTAATTGTAATTATTCAAATTATTACTATAAAAATGTATGATATTCTTTTCTCGCATTGTTTTGTAATATTTTTTATGCCTATTGTTAAGGAGCATAATTATTTAAATGCTTTAATTATATCCTGCAATTTAATTATTTGAAGAACGGCGTGGAGCAAAGGGGTATTTTGAAAATCAGCGTTGCTAGCTAATAGCAACACTAAGCTGAAAGTACCCCTTTGAGGAGTCTGGCGGGAACTCTTAAAACGACGAGAAGTTTTTTTTCAATTTTCTTGAAAGTTAATTTTTATTTTCGCCGAATACGAGAAAATTCAAGCAATTGAGTGAGTTTTTACTTATATTATGGACGGGGACGAGGACCCGGGCCCTAGTGGCACCGGGCCCCCGCCCAAGCGAAAAATAATTGAAACTGTCTCCAATGAGGAGGATCCTCATACACCATATCTAAAAAAGGGTTATAAAAGACTATACCCAGATAACTCTCTGCATACTAGCTTCCAAGTATTTGTGGAAAGCCAAAATGTTAAAGAAAAGCTAGGAAATAAAAGTCCAATTTATTTAAATCATATATTTTCAAACGAAATAAAAGGAATACATAGTCTACATAGAGTGAATGCTACAAAAATTTCAGTTATATTCAACCAACTCAACTATGCAAACAATTTTCTTCTTAACACCAACTTTTTAGAAAAGTATAATATGAAAGCGTACATCCCAGCTAAAGAAATTGAAAAAACCGGAATAATTAGATTTGTGCCCACAAATATATCAAATAAGGATCTCTACAATAAACTTTCATCCAAATTTGACATCATAGCCATAAGAAGATTTACTAAAAGAATTGGTAATGAACGAGTGGCCTTACAGACAGTTAGTATAACATTTCTATCTAACACTTTGCCTGATAATGTACAATATGACTTATTTTCATATAGAGTATTTGAATATATACCTCCACTTCTACAATGTTTTAAATGTTTTAAATTTAATCACTCGGCAAAAATTTGTAATAATAAACAAAGATGTTCTATATGTGCTGGTGAGCATTTATTTAAAGAATGTGACAAACCTAATTCATTGAATTGTATAAATTGTGGCGGTCCACACCTTGCAATTTCGAAGTCATGTCCAATTAAAGTTAAAAAGATACTAGAAAAGAAAAATAAAATTACTTATGCTGATATCAGCAAAACAACTATGAATGAATTTCCCCAACTGATAAATAAGAATGATTTTCCTCACAAAAATACACAAAATGTAAATAATAATGTATATAACAAACAAACTACAAAGTCTCCTGTAGTTTCTTCTGTAAATAAATCTGTAAATAAACCTGTAAATATAACTAACAAAAAAGTAAATTTGGAAGACATTGCCAATAATGATATTATTATAAATGCAATAGTCAAATCTTTACTATTTTTAGCCAACTCTGGTAATGAACCTATAACTACTAACAGGATTAAAGATGTTTTTCTTTCTAATCTAACTTAACATGGATTATAACATTCCCATACAATCTTTAGATACCGACGCCAAGACATACTTAACTATAGCACAATTCAACATCCAAAGTGTCAATAACAAAAAACCCCTATTAGTAGATTTTATTTTCAATAATGATATTGATATTTGTTTATTAAATGAAACTTTTTTCAAAGAGACAAGCAACTTTAATGTTCCAGGTTTTGACATTATAAAACAAAATGGTCCCAAAGGCCATGGAGGTGTAGCTATCTTGATCAAAAATACATTTAAATTCAAAGTAGTTCAGACTATGTACTATGACTTTATGCAAACAGCTGCAGTCACTGTTCAAACTAATATGGGAACTTTATCTATACTATGTGTTTATAGTCCCCCTAGAGGTGGCCGATTTAAAACTAGGAAACTGAAGCAAATCATTGACAAATTACCCAAACCAATCATGCTATCAGGTGACCTAAATGCACATCATGTTGCATTCGGCTGTCTATCAACCAATTCCAGAGGTAGTGATGTATATAACTTGCTAGATGAATGTGATTTGTGTATTCTTAATACTGGATCCCTAACAACTGTAGGAACAGCTCATCATAATCCGTCAGCTATAGACATATCATGCATCAGTCCCAATGTAGCTCCACTTTGTGAATGGAAAGTACATGATGATCCTATGGGAAGTTATCATTTCCCCACTATAATAAATATTCAGGTGTCTATTGAAAAATATGTGACAGCTCCTTCCTCTGAACGTTTCATATATAGCAGAGCAAACTGGACCCAGTATCATTCTGAAAGTAAGCACATATTCGACAATTTAAATTTTGATTCTGAAAACTCCCAAAATATATATGACAACTTTTGTGATATTCTTAATAATTTAAAGCTTAAATGTATACCAAAAAAAGTTAATAAAACTCCATTTAAAATGAAAAAGCCAGTTCCTTGGTGGGATAATGAATGCTCTACAGCAGTTAACAATAGTAAATCTGCTCTCAAACACTATAGATTGTACCCCACAGTAGAAAACTACATTGAGTATAAAAAGACTGATGCAATTAAAAAGAGGTTAATTTCTGACAAAAAGAAACAATCTTGGACAAAATTGTGTGATTCATTTAACAGATATACACCTATAAGCATGATTTGGAACTACATTCGCAGATTCAAACGCATAACATGTAGAAAAGCTTCAAAAAATGATGAGTGGATTCCCTCATTCCTTGACAAATATGCACCTATCTCTCCTCCTGAAAAAGAAATAGATACAGCTAAATTAAATGAAATTTTTCAACTGACTGGAAACATAAATAGTTGCTTTCTCTCTGAACCATTTACTATGAATGAACTTAAAATGGCTCTTAAACCTAGAAAAGACACTAAGCCAGGTCTTGATGACATAACCTATAAATTAATTCAGAACCTTCATCCTAGAGCTCAGAGTATTTTGTTAAAAATATATAACCTGTTATGGTTATCAGAAACCATACCCGAAAGTTGGAAAACACAATGTGTAATTCCAATACTCAAACCTGACAAAGATGTTAATGATTGTAATTCTTACAGGCCAATATCACTTTCTTCATGTATTGGTAAACTTTTTGAATCCATGTTAAAATTTAGATTAGAATATTATAGTGAAAGAAATAACATTTTACCTGAACAGCAGTTTGGTTTCCGTAGAGGCAAAAGTGCCCATGATAGCTTCATGTCTCTCATTTCAGATATTAAAAAATCCTTTCATAACCATTCATATACAGCTTGTGCATTTATCGATGTTAATGGTGCATTTGATAATGTTAATCCCTCACTATTGATTGAAATTCTCAGTAATTTAGGCATACCAGGCAAAGTTTGCAAATGGATATTCACATTTTTATACAACAGAACTATGTTTGTCAGATTTAATAACATTTTGCATGGACCAAGAACAGTATACAAGGGAACAATGCAAGGTTCCACAATTTCTCCTTTATTATTTAACTTGTATACATCACAAATTAATAAATATTTGACAGATACTTCTGTAAAATGTTTGTTGTTTGCTGATGATATTGTTGTGTATACTATACATAAAAATGTAAATAGTGCTGTTAGACTTTTGAACAATGGATTAACTCAAATTCATAAATTTTATAGTGACCTTAAACTAGATATTAATGTTAATAAGAGTGGTACTATACTTTTTAGCAAAAAAGATTGTTATCAAAACGAGATTGCTCCAATTAAATACAACTGTAATCCATTAAGTTGGTTTTCAGAAAAGAAATTTCTAGGGATATATTTAGATACAAAATTAAAATTTGAAAAACACATCAATTATATTATTAAAAATGCATCTAAGGGACTTAATATTTTACGATCCTTGGCTGGTGTTCATTGGGGATCAGATCCAAAAGTACTATCGATGCTATATAAAAGTATTGTTAGAAGTCACTTTGATTACAGTTGTTTGGCATATATGAACACTAATGTTTGTCAACTTAGAAAGTTGGATGTTATTCAGAACAAAGCTTTAAGAATAATAACAGGAGCTATGTGCTCTACTCCAATAAATGCTATGGAATCAGAAACTGGTATAATTCCACTCAAACTAAGACGTTTACAAATTGCTAACAACTTCAGTACCAAATTGTTGGCTACTAACAATATTTTTGTTTTAAATAGAATTTTACCTAATGAAGACCTTCCTCAAAGTCTGTTAAATAATATACAAATCACAGCAGAACAACTGTTATCTGAACATATCCCAGAAATTTTAACCATAACCCTAAATTTAAAAACCTTATTTAAAAATATGTACATATCACATACTTTACCCATATATAATGTTGATTTTAAATGTTATACAGATAATTTAATGTTTGTTGATACAGAGAGCATTAACAATCAATTTGAGTTCTCACAATATGTAAATAGTCAACCTAATACCTATAAATTGTACACAGATGGTTCTAAAGACACCAATAAAGTCACTGCAGCATACTATGACCCACAAGTAAAACAAACTAAATGCTTTAACTTGGATCCACAATGTTCAATATTTACAGCTGAATGTTATGCAATTTATAGAGCATTGATATATGTAAATAGTGTAAATAGTTCTGAATTTTTAGTGATTTCAGATAGCAAAAGTTGTTTATTATCTCTAAATAATATTTCCATTAAATATAAGTCAAATTATATTTTGTTTAACATAAGAAAAGCAATACTTGTATTACATAGTAAAGGCAAAAATGTTAGATTTAAATGGGTCCCTTCGCACAGCAATATCACTGGTAATGAAGTTGTGGATAAGGCCACTCGAGGAATTTATGATGAAGATCACACCATGCTGTTAAAAGTACCTTTCACTGATTATCATGAACAACTGGAAAAAACAATGAAAACATTATGGCACAAATATTGGATAATTATAAGTAAAAATAAAGGAAAATGGTACAGTAAAATTCAAGACACCCCGCCGCACATACCTTGGTATCATAAAAATAAAGATGCAAATTGCAGAAATTTCATCACAACCATTAATCGCCTTAGATTCGGCCATTGTAGAACTCCAGCTCATTTAGCAAGACTTAAGATAATTCCTGAATCAGAAAGAAATTGCAAACATTGTACAAGTGGTGAGATCTTTGACCTCGAACACATGATCATGAAATGTCAAAAATTTAATATACAGCGATTGACATTGGCGTCTGAGTTACAAGAAGTTTCAAGTGATGAAGTGCCGCTACAAATACAAGAACTTTTAGCTAAACCAATATTTTTCAAAAGTTTATATAAATTTATAGTTAACAGTGTTGAGAAAATTTAATTAATGTTATTTTATAAATAAGATAGGCTTAAGGACCTGTATCCATGCCGTTAATAAATTAAAAAAAAAAAGTACCCCTTTGACACATAGACTATTCAATTTTATATTATTGTATTTTCGTGTTTTATTCTTAAGTTCGTGTGTCAATAAATATTTTATTATTATTATTATTATTTATTTCTACGTCACCATTACTTATCTTTGTTCGCAAAATACTAACATTATTCCGTATCAAGTGTAACATTGCAAAAATACCATAAAAACAATCGTAAAAAAATCTTAAGCTCATAAAAAAGCCATAAACACCGGCCATTTTACTATACAGCGAAATAAGTGCTTATCCAGAGCAGTGTTAACTTGAAAGTAGTGGCTCTCCGGGCTCGAGTAGACACACGAAACAAATACGAAATAAACAACGCTACACTGCACTCATTTATCTGATCGAAAAGGGTTGTTAATGTTAAACTAACTTGCTAAACACCAAAATGTATCAGCGTTGCCATGACAACCAAAATCAAGATTTGTTTTTGTATGAAAAAATCTTGGACTAAAAAAAATAAGTTCAAAAACTAAAACTCGACTACTTAAAACACGCTCTAAAAAGGTAGAAACAAGTAATAATCTCCGCTAAAATATTTATGTATTTACGTCATATTGATAGAGATATGTTGAAAGGGTAGCCGTGATCGTATGCCATTTTTAATTTTATTTTGTTATTAAAATGAATCTACTAGCTATCTACAATGTGTTAGGGTTCCGACTTTTGATACTTTACCTACGTGATATACATCAAATTTCATCGACAAAAGTCACCTTAGGGGGGGGCGCACCCCTCACCCCTCGTGATGGGGGTGATTTAAAAATTTCGTTTCTCTGGTTTGCTTTAAGTTCGTAAAACCATTTTTTTTTTCATATTTATTGTGTGTATCTTGTTGAATTACATCTCATTTTAAAGCTTATTAAATTTACCAACTTTTGATACCACATTCACTAAAAAGTCATAAGAAGAAAAGAATTAATTTTAATGACTTAGAAAAAAAATCTTACTTTTTTGTAGTATTTTTTTAGTTTTTTGTCATTAAAAAAAAAACGAAGCCCTTAACAATGCATTTTTTTCTTCTTAACTAGTACTATTTGAGTTTATCTTTCTAACGATACAGAATACGACAGTTTAACTTCAAAGAAACAGTCCTGCTAAGCTAAAATGACATCAAAATAAAAGACACGAAATTTACAATCTCTTTTTTATTTAGTTTTGCCGATTTTAAGTCAATTTAACAATTGTTCAAAGTGACCACCATTGTTTAATAAACAAGAAGTAGCCCTTAATGCTACTTGTTGTGTAGCTCTTTTAATCATAGCTCTGTCGGCTTTTAATTCATCAGCTGCGGTCATAATTTTTTGCAGCAGCTCTTCTCTTGTTGTAGGCACCTCTAGGTAAACCCGCTGTTTCATGGTCCCCCACAGGAAGAAATCTAGAGGTGTCAAATCAGGGCTACGAGCCGGCCAGGCAATTGTTCCTCCTCTTCCAATCCAGGGGGTGTAGTGTTCATCCACATATGCTCGTACATTCCGGGCAAAATGGGCAGGAGCTCCATCCATTTGCAAATAAAAAGACCGGCGTTCACGTCTGTACTCCAATGGTAGCTCATGTAGGAAATCCCCTCTTAGAAATTCCAAGAATCTCTCACCATTAAGATTGTCTGGTAAGACGATGGGACCTAGCAGCTCATCATCAATAATGCCTGCCCACACGTTGATTGAGAATTCGTGTTGGAACGAGGCGGGCCTCACAGCATGGGGATTTTCATTAAGCCACAAATGATGGTTTCGGTGGTTGGTTATCCCAGCTCTTGTGAATTTGGCTTCATCAGTCCATAATATTCGCCGTACGAAGTTTGCATCATGTCTCACTTTCCTATTAAGCCACGCACAGAACACAAAGCGAGCAGCATAATCTGGTTCAATTAAATTCTGAACTCGACGAAAATGAAACGGCCGTAATCCTTCCCGACGTAGAACTTGCCACACCGACCAATGCGAAATCCCAAGTCTTCTGGCAATATTTCTAGTGCTAAGTCGCGGGTCACTGGCAATCATTTCAATGATTTCTTCTTCCATGTCTGGTCTCCCCACAACAGCACGTTCATTAGGCGGCTGTCGGATTCCATGAGTGCGCAATCTTGCAAAAACGCTTGCAAAAGTTGGAGCAGAAGGTATGCGCCTTGTAGGGAATCTAATTCGATATTCCCGAACAGCAGCCGCAGCGTTTCCATTGGCGTATCCATAAATAAATACAATGTCGGCCACTTCACTTGGTGAATAATTAACTGCCATAGTATCGAGTAAGTAGTACTTAGCTAAATTCGAAAGTAAAACTTTGTAGCAATCGCAACGAGAAACGAAGGACAACTGATTAGCAAGTAGAAATCCTAACCAGTACCTTAGTATTGTTATCTCATTCACTATTAGACTGAAAGAGATTCATGTTTCGACTCGTACGATGCGCGGGGCGACGTGATTGGTGCGCTCTAGCCTTTCGCCTAGCTCTAACTCGCGAGTCTTGATAGTACTTAAATTTTGTAACTAGGACGTATTACCTTAGTAAAATAAACTTTTGATATTTTAATTTCGTGTTTCCTTTTAACTAATTACTGAACCGGGCCTAAATTTTGGCATCGTTAGAAAGATAAACTCAAATAGTACTAGTTAAGAAGAAAAAAATGCATTGTTAAGGGCTTCGTTTTTTTTTTAATGACAAAAAACTAAAAAAATACTACAAAAAAGTAAGATTTTTTTTCTAAGTCATTAAAATTAATTCTTTTCTTCTTATGACTTTTTAGTGAATGTGGTATCAAAAGTTGTTAAATTTAATAAGCTTTAAAATGAGATGTAATTCAACAAGATACACACAATAAATATGAAAAAAAAATGGTTTTACGAACTTAAAGCAAACCAGAGAAACGAAATTTTTAAATCACCCCCATCACGAGGGGTGAGGGGTGCGCCCCCCCCTAAGGTGACTTTTGTCGATGAAATTTGATGTATATCACGTAGGTAAAGTATCAAAAGTCGAAACCCTAACACATTGTATAATCTAGCTATAAATAATTAATTAATAATTTTTTTTATCTTACGACCACGGCTATCTTTTAAACATATCTCTATCAATATGTCGTAAATACATACATATTTCCACGAAGACTATTACTTGTTTCCTACTTTTTAGGGCGAGTTTTTAGTAGTCGGGTTTTAGTTTTCAAACTTATTTTTTTTCACTCTTTTTGAAGTAATAGTGTTTACATATTTGAAACGTGTTAACGAAGTTCTTTTGAAAAAAAATTCAGTTCTTCAGCGGACAGTGAAGAGGCTTTCAACGACACCTCATTTGTCCAATTATGATTACTAGTTTAGAAGTTCTGAAGGAACAGATGAACATCCATATTCCAAACCCACATACATACATACACGTCAAAATCATAACCCTCCTTTTTGCTTCGCCGTAGTCGGGTAAAAATAACTAGCGACCCGCCCCGTCATTTTCACGTCGTTACAATATCAATCAATATATGTATATAAAACTGTTCTATTACTGACTGAGTGACTGACAGACAACGTACAGCCGTAACTAGGAATTCCCGAAATTCCCACGGGAACGGGAATAATTGGACTTTTTAGTTTGTATGAAAAATCTTATTCCTTGAGTGCACGGCTATGATACTTGGCATTAAGGTTCTTCAAAAAATGACTGGTTGTGTTATCAAAGCAATTCCCGAAATTCTCACGGGAACAAGAAATATATGATGTTTTAGTTTGTATGAAAAAAAATTATTCCTTGAGTCCGCAGATGTGATACTTGGTATAAAGGTTCCTCAATAAGTGTCTGTTTGTATTATGTAAGGAATTCCCGAAATTCCCACGGGAAGGGGTTGGACTTTTTAGTTTGTATGAAAAATCTTATTCCTTGAGTGCATGGTTGTGATACTTGGCATGGAGGTTCTTCAAAGAGTGACTGGTTGTGCTATGAAAGGAATTTCCGAAATTCCCACGGGAACGGGAAATATACGATTTATAGTTTGTATGAAAAAAAAATCCATGAGTGCACAGATGTGATACTTGTGATATAAAGGTTCCCCAGTGAGTAACTGTTAGTGCTGTGAAAGAAGTTCCCGCCATTCCCACGGGAACACGAAATATTGGACTTTTTAGTTTGTATGATCAATTATTTCTTCAGTGCATGGATGTAATACTTGATATTAAGGTTCTTCAATGACTGGTTGTGTTAAATATAAACATTTTTCTGCGCGTACGAAGTTGCGGGCAAAAGCTAGTCTTTATATGAATAAACATTCAGAGCTTTTTTTTTTTCAATAGACAACACAAATATTTTTTCTTTAGATGTTGCTCACGTCCATGTGAAAAACACTCATCGCTCAAATCTAAGCAAGTTTGAAAATCGATTTATTAATGGTCATTGTAAAAATCTTTACCGGAAATTTGATTTTGTATTAAAAAATCTTTGATTGTAAATACACTTTTGGCAGACAGTCATGCTTAGACTCGCTCAATGGTACAAAACAAAAATATGGAATATAAAGCAGTTTGGGATCGTTTCTGTTCATTTCCATACCTTCCATCTATCTTTTTAAATCAAAAGAATATTTAGCTTTAGCTTTGTTCAAAGTTTCAAAAATAATAAGAATTTTTAAACTGAAAAAGTATTGCTTCGTGGATACTTAAAAAGCGTAAAATCCTTTTTGCAGAGTAACAACGTGAAATTTTTAAGAAACGGAACTTGATAATTACTTTTCAAGTTGTTGCTTTTAACATTAAATCTAATTTTTAAAAAGAAAGATAAATACGTATTAAAGTTTTGTTTACGTTTATAAAACAGCAGTAATAATGTGTGTCAGAATCTACAAGAAACAGACACAGGGCTTTAAGAATATCTATAGATAGATATACCTACGAATTTGGGTTTGTGTAGAAAAACACCTTTTTCATTTTCGTGCCTCTGACCTCACGACACTAGGGGAACCCTAGGATGACCCTTATTCGAGTACGTTATTTATTGTGTAGTGAATTTATTCATGGAAACAAAATTCAAACCGTTCTGTCGTCGTATACATCTTTTATTTAAAAACCGAAGTAAAAAAAAGTGAGAAAATTAACATTCGATTATGAAAATAATTCCTGTCAGTTGATTTGTTTTATATTGATGTTTTTAAACCACTCAAATTACTTTGAAATTTTAAGACTACCATTGGCTCGAGAAGAAGAAGTAAAGAAAATATTACTATTTTTGTGGAAACAAAGTTTTTATAAGAAACAAAGTATTTTCTATAAACAATATTGTCTTAAGTTGTCATGGTTCCGTATTATAAATTTCGACGTTTTTCACCGAAATACAGGGTTGTTTTGTAGGCACTTGCCAAATTTAAATATTACGTACTTTGATATAATACGAATAACCTGCATTTTTATTTTAGTATCGCTCAGTAGAAAAAAGTAAAGATATGGCACCTTGATTTGTTTCACGAATAGTCGTTATTGCTGAACGTCCTACACACAATACGATACTATGACGCGGCACTTTATTGATTACGTTTAATAATACTACAAAAACGTAGTACTACAAGATGTTTTGTCGCGCGACAAAACATGTTGCAAGGTCACACTTTGAGTTCAGTAGTTATGCAATCCTACAGGCAATAAAAAAAGTTACCTACATAAGTTACGTACAATCTTTTCTTCATACTTTTACAGGCTTAGAACCGTCAAATAGCAAAAGGTTTGAGGGATTTAATGTGAGAAAATTTAACATAATACTTTTAAGTGAATGCAAAATAGATAGAAAGAAGAAGCATTTTGCAATTCGGCGTAATTAAAAAGATTGAATAAACTTATGTACATTAATTAAAGCTCTAATACCATTTTTCTCCAGGCAGAGTCTAGCACGTTTTAACACATTTTCATGGGCTTTATTTAGCACTGCAGTGTCACTTTGTCAAATTCACACATTATTTGGTTTTTTAAATCAGAAAGGCTTCGAGCTTCGTTCTGACAAACGATTCCCTATTTGTAAACATTATCGATAGTTAGCGACGACTCACTGTCTAATAAACACATGCAGCGCAGGTTTCGCGGGCTCTCGCGAACGCAGCTGCGTTACGCGCGCTGCGCGTGCACTTCCGCCGAGGATGCGCGAGCGACTGAAGGTCATGGCAACAGACAAGTGTTTCCGGGTTTGCGACGGCGCCGCCGGCCGGTTTCGTTCACGTGCAAACATGTTGGTATCTTACCTGCTCGATGTAATGGCACTTATTGTCAAGAGGATACGATTGTTTTTTGAAAATTTAGACGTCTGTGATGTAATTCATTCGGTTAAACAAGTTGTACCACTGCGCGTAGTCTTTATAGTATTCATTCGTAAAACAGTATGACCATGTTGTGCTTAACATTTTAGTGAATAATATGAATTTCCATGTAAAAAAATAACTACTTATTTTTTGCAGAAATGTTTTCTATTAATGAAATTTGGTAGATGTTGTCAAATGAACCAAATTGTCAATGATATACATATCGCATTAATCGTTTTACATAAAAAAAAAACAATTATCATATTGAACACTTTTAAATATTTTTATATGCGAAAATGTTTAAATGATGTGTTATATTTTTTTAGATTTAATTAACTGTATGTTTTCCAAATAAAAATAAAATAAAATAACACTATTTATTTTTGTCATCCCTTTATATACACACATAGAATACTAAGCATTACATAATGTTCATATCTTTTTGCAGGTAGCTAATAAAAATGTATATTACTCTATGTTACTTTGTTTTTATAGTAAAGAATTGAGTATTCTAGCTAGTAACACAAAATTAAAAAAAGTGGATAACTAAACGTATAAAAACTTTCATCAAATCAATTAAATTAATAATCATGGTAGCATAAGCCTGGCCACCTAATTAGGGACGCATACATTTTTCTTATTCTAAATTCAAAATTTAAAAAGTAATGACTTTTTTTATTGATTTTGGCACTGTTATCAATCGCTTATTTTTATTTTCTTGAGTTTTATCAGTTTTGTAATAATAGGAATAAATTTAAATATGGATTGAAACAAGAGTTGTCGATACAACAATGAGAAATATTATAATAAACTTTTATCAACGTAGGTGGTCGTACAGGAAAAAAGCAGACCATCTGAACTATTTCAAAAATATAATACACAATGCAGAGAACTATTTTTAAATCCACAATACCACTGAAAGTGATCCTAGAAAGAAGAGACCACGAAAACACAGGATGATCACAGGATAGTTACCCGTGAAGTTTTTGAGCCGAATGCCAATGTATCAGCAAGGACTGTTAGAAGGCAACGGACTGCAACGGTTCTATTACTAAAGAAGGAACACATACAAGCGAGGCTGGCGATTGCATTAAAATATGGACATTGGACTATTGCGCAATTGAGCAATCTACTACTTTCAGACGAAACCAAGATAAATTTAATTTCATCAGATGGTAGACAATACGTGCGACGCTCTATAGAACTGAAATGCATTCTAAATATACGAAGAAGCAAGTAATACCCGGCGGCGGCAATATTAAGCCTGGGGCTGTTTCTATGCACACGGAATAGCGCCTATAAGAAAATTGAGAGAAAGCTAGATCAACATCAATTACAGGAAAATATGGTACCGTACGCTGAAAAAGAAGTCTTGCCAGTTTCTTGGAAGTTTCAGCATGATAATAATCTGTCAAATCGTTCCTTGCACAGAAGTCTGTGACAGTACTGGGTTGGCTTCCAAACAGCTCAGATCTAAAGTCCATTGAACATTTACGGTACAAAGTAAAGAAGAAAGATGCAATTGGGTGAACCGGCACTAAGAACTAGCTTTATGGGAGATTTACCAGGGTTTGGAATAATATTTCCATAGAAACCTGATACAAATTAATTGAATCGATGCCTTGCTAATGTGAAATGGTGATAATCAACAAGGGCAATTATACTGGTTATTAAACATCATTATATTATTCTTTTTCTTTCTTTTTCATAATTCAAATCCGTTAAGTCAAAGTCAAAAGTCAAAGTCAAAAGAATCTTTATTTCGTAAGTATTAAAATACATTTGAAATAAGTCACAATTTACAAATTGAACTGAATCTACCACCACTTCGGAAAGTCGATCTGTTGAGAAGAAGTGGCAAGAAACTCAACAGCAATCATCTTTTAAAAATACACAATAACAATAACAACAACAACAATTTACAATCTTCTTGCATCCGGATATCTTATAATAAAACTTTATGCTTATCCTTAAATCTATCGAAGGGTTAATTTTAAATATTTTGGAGTTTTATTATAAAAGCGTACACATCGACCCATGAACGAGTTGGTGATCTTCTGGAGTCTACTATTATATTTATACATTAGGCAATCAAGTACTAGACAGAAACGTAGACATAGATATAGAGGTAAAGATAGAAGTAGATAGATGTAGCGATAGAGGTGAGAGATATTACAGATAATGTGGATGGAGATGAGGATAGTCGTGGACAGAGACTGGACACTAACACGGACGTGAACATGGGGGAATGGGAGGGAGATGGGGAAGTCAGAGTCAAATTCAAAAAAGTTACAAGTCATAAAGTCTTCAGCAAAACGACCTGGCACCGCTAGCAGCACCCGTTCACGAGTATAACGCAAGCACCAGCCATCACTCTCCTCAACCATATTTTAGGGAAGAGGGTGACCCGACACCCGACGCTACCGCTAGCCATGCCGCCTGAGGGAACATGACGTTCTTGCTGTTGTATGGATAAGAAGGAGATGGAGATGGCGTTGGATGAGAAGGATATGGAGATGGTGTTGGAGATGGTGTTGGAGATGGAGTTGGAGATTGAGAATATTTGAAAAACAATTTACAACCAAGGACTTTTATCGTCCATATATTCAGAAATTGTATAAAAGCCTTTACTACACAATTTTTGTTTAATAGTTTCTTTAAATTTATCAAGTGGTAAGTCTTGAATATTTGTGGGAACCTTATTATAAAAACGTATGCATTGACCCATAAATGAGTTAGTGACTTTATGAAGTCTACTATCATAGCCGGCTAGCTTGTACTTATTTCTACACTCGAGAGCAAAGAATTAGGGTCAGTGACAAAACTCATGATATCTCGCAAAATATAAATGCTAGCTTGATGAATTAAAAACTGTCAAATAGACCATTAATTAAAACATAAATAAAATTTGTAAAATTGTTATTTAAGTGATTTTATTATTAATAAAAACAAATAAAATAAAAATGCACGAATTACACTTGATGATCACAATTACATTTATGACTTTTCTGGTACGAGAATATGATTTTCACAAATTTCAGTTCCCTGTATTACCTCCACGTGATCTCAGGATGGATGTTATCCGATTTGGCATGCTGTACACCAGGTTTCTAAGTCGGTTCTGCGGTATATTCCCCCATTCTTCTACCAGTGCTAATTTAAAATCATGAAGTGTAATTGGAGGAGGTATTTTGTGCTTTACACGTCGTCCGAGCTCGTCCCAGGCATGTTCGATGGGGTTCAGATCTGGGCTGCGAGCAGGCCATTCCATGCGCGTGATACCGACCTCTTGAAGGTAATCAGTCACTATAGCCGAAGTATGGGGACGGGCGTTATCGTGCATAAACACAGGATTCTCGCCCATATTGGCCATAGACGGACCAACATACTCATTTAGGTTTTCTTCTACGTATCTTCTCGCGGTCAACGTTCCATTTTCTATCAGGACTAGCTGCGTACGGCTCTCTGCAGATATTCCAGCCCAAACATGCACGGATCCTCCTCCGTATGCAACTTTTTCTTTAATGCGCGCTTGTTGAAACCGTTCTCCTGGTCTTCTGTACACTCTGTGTCTACCGTCATGCTTATACAGCATGAATCTGGACTCGTCTGTAAACAAAACTCTTGACCAATCCTCTAGAGTCCAATTCAAGTACTCACGTGCATAACTCTGTCTCGCAATACGATGTTCAAGTTTGGGGCCATTTGCTGGTCTTGATGGCTTCAAATTAACTTTGGCAAGAAGTCGCCTTACTGTCCACGCACTTGGGTTGCTTCCTCCAAGACGTACAAATTGATTTCTTTGTTCAACACCCGTGGGAAATCGATTTCTAAGCATTGTTGTGACTAAGTATCGATCACCACGAGCTGTTGTGCATCTTCTTCTGCCTGTTCCTGGCCGGCGAAGGTTTGACCCAATTTCCTGGAACCGTCGGAGAACACGTTGTACCGTAGATAACGATACGCCGACCATCCTGGCTGTATCACGCTGACTACGCCCGTCTTCCAGCATAGTGAGGATTCTTGTACATTCTTCAGATGTGAGCGACATGATTTGTACTTTCATCATGAATATTGTACACCAGGAAACCCTTTTATAAAATTTTTTTGTGACAGAAAACAAACAAAATCGATACAAATGATTTGAATTCTTAGTTCAATTTTCAAAATAAATCATAACTTTTGTTTTTTCTTTTTTTTTATGTCATTTCTTAAGAAAAGATATTACTTACATGTACTTTTTATATTTGGCATTAAAGAGGCTTCCTATTACTTTTTATTTGAATAAGCTAACGTTTATAGTTTGAGAGATATCATGAGTTTTGTCTCCGACCCTAATTCTTTGCTCTCGAGTGTAGTATTAACATTATGCAAGTCACATTTTCTATGGAACATGTTTAAGTTCTTTTTTACGAACATAAGATTTTCAAAGATATATTGTGAGGCAAAGGTAAGAATATTAATTTCTTTAAACTTATTTCTAAGTTAATTAATAGTTTTCAATCAAACAAATTAAAATTATTCTTGGTTTACATTCATTTAGCATTAAATCTTTTCGTGTCCCTAATTAGATGTCCACTAATTAACTAATACGCAACAGAAGCAGCGTAGTATTTCTTGAAAAATAATAATAAAGTAATTATTTAATTTTCTTCTTGACCTATGAATATTTAGAACACATGTCCATTTACTTGTATACAACGGCACAAACTTCAAAGCTTCAATTTGAACCATTTTTCGAATGCTAAAATAAGTTTTCTTTTTTTATGGTAGCGTCCCTAAGTAGTTGACCACCACTGTATATATATAAATATATATTCATTAAATTGAAAGATAACACAGAAATACAATTTTATCCAAAAACGTAAGGGCAGCTCATAAACTTACTCCATATCGAAAGACTATTAAGAGCCAAGCCATAACCACTTCAGAAATATGACTTCCATGGACATAAATCTGCCATTACGTGACGTCACAGCTTCCGGGGTGACTGCGGAACGCATCAGCATAAAGCTGTGATAATTTTCCTCGGCCTACATACTGCTGGTTATTGCCCGAACAGAAACCGCTTCTTTGTTCTTAAGTTATGTTAGGGGGACATGGGGAAAATGGGACATGAAAAGACTATTTTAAGTTACTAAGTTTTGGTTGTTTATCTGCCTAGGCCTGATATTACTTAGAAGTAATCAAGTAACTTGGAATTATATTTACCTAGAAACATTAACTTTACTTATTTTTTTTTTCCTAAAACTAGAATATAAGTTAAATAAATGAAAAATGTGTTAAATGAAACATTTCATTTATTTAAGAGTAATTAAGCATTTTAAATGCAAAAACTTAAAAATATTATTAGAATATAAGTTAATTAAGCTGTCAAGATTGAACAGCATAACTAGGGTGTAAACCCAGACTAAAATTTTGAAGAGTTAATTTGCAGAAATCAAACCCCATACGTTAGACGTAGAAGACTTGACCAATGCTACTTTTAACACCCGCCGAAAAAGGAGGGTGTTATAAATGTCAGTAGGGATATGATTGAAATTAGCAACAAGATTGCAGACAATGTAAAAGAAAAAAAGTTAAATAAATTGGTTCTAGAATCACTGTCAAAACGCTACGTCTGTGATTTTCTAAATATTTCAATGCTGGACTGGGAGCGAAAGAAAAACATAGAATGTGCCAGCTGCTTCTCTTTCCGGGCATACTGTAAAAGTCAGTTAAGGGACAGAGGTTTTAAAGGCGTTTTTGTGGGAGATAGGCTGACCCCCTTTCACTACAATAGTCTCTCTATCTTTATCATACCTCCAAATTTGTCAAACGTGACATCAGATGTCAAATTTGACATCTGGTGTTCTGCCTACCCCATAAGGGATAAAGGCGTGACGTTATGTATGTATGTTAATTTTGTAATCACTGGCTGCTTCCTAGTAAATTGACTATTTCCTAAACTAGTATACAAAGGTCAGATTGTTTCTTTCATCTCTAGTTAACTAGTTTCAAAGAAAAAAAGGTCATTTCACAGAATAAGCTACGAAAATAAAAAGTAATGCAACCAGCGTGAATGGCATTATTAGGAAGTTTTTGCAACATAAGGAAGGAAAATGCTTTAACATGACAAATTAAGGAAGATAAAATTACATACCACAGCCCATAAATATCTCGAAGAGAAATGCAAGAAATTATCGCCTTGTATTTAACGAACGATATTAATAAACCAAACATTTGCAGTAACTCTCCCAAAGTTGGGGAACTGTAATGAAAATTCGAGATCTTGCACGCGGTATAGAAAGTAAGTTTTACATGAAAATGTAAGCAAGAGCCTGAACCTTGTAGTTTTTAATTAAAACTTTTAGTATGCCTTTGTATTGTAAGGAGGAAAATTTGTAAGGATGTTTGATACGCAGTAATGTAAAAATTGTACTGAATTTAAATCGTAGTACCTAATTTACATTGAATAACAAAGCTGAAATCGTTTGAAAAACACTGCGCTTCTTCCATTTACACTTTGATTAATTTACATACAATTTCCAACAAGAAACTTCTTAAAACAGGCTACCTACTTCTGAGTCTTACATTAATTATGGCGCAACAAAAAAACACAGCTTTCAGTCCTTTGCTTTTGTTTAAAAATGGAAAGTGGGTGACTCCACAGTTGCATCACAACATTCCAAAATAATTTATTCCTGCATTTGGCTCTGGTTACTTGAATATTTGTATCCTATTTGCTACAATGCCAAGTAGTAACCTTTGCGGGGTTGCCAACAAGTACAATTCCATTTTGAGAAATGTTAAGTGAGATTAGCACGAAAGTTCAACCGAATTCATTTCGAGGCATTTTAGTGTGAGTATATCGCTGAGTGTATCGTTGCTTTGAGGTGATTGGAGCTGAACGATGCTAAATCGAGGAAAACACGCAACGTGCTATTTACCGTTTTCTTTGAATTGTTCTTTGGATTTCAAAGTTCAGGGCTGGATATATAATAAATTGACCGTTGGCGGTCATAATCCTTGAACGCAATAAAAGACAGCTGTATTAACGCAATTTGACTGTTTGCTAGTTAGGTTTGAGACAGGTTAATGCGCAACTTAGTGAGCTACTAATTTGTACGTGCTTGTATTATTTTGCTACAAGCAATATTTAACCGATGAAAACATAACTACCGCAATTATCACAACACAAAGGGAGAGCTGAGTAAAGTCTTAGCAGCTTTGTAAGATAGTAATAAACAGCGCCGTCACTGACGCAAAGCGGACGCGAGTCACGAAATAAAAGTGTTTTTTTACTTTAGAAAGTGAAAGTAATTTCAGCTACTAAATTAGGGAAAAAGTGGTTACTATTTAATAATTCCTTTCTTTTGGCATTTTATTCGTATAGACATTTTCAACCGACTTCCAAAAAAGGAGGAGGTTTGAGACAATTATGAATTGATTTTGAAAATTTTTGGTTTATATGATAGTAGATACTTCAGAAATGGTCCCATATAAATTTCACCGAAATCGATTTAGTACTTCATGGATAATTTTAAACATTTTGAAAAATCTATGATTTTGGAGAATGTTTACATTGACTACATTATAATTCAACCAAATTTTGACGTGAAGTCGGCTTTTTATTATACACAGCTTAACTCAGCCTCAATCTAAGCACAGTTATTACCATAAATATATTTTTATTTTTTAAACATTATAGCGTAATTAAATAGAAAACGTTTGAACCATTGAAATGTGTATAGATTTAAAATATCAATTAATAATTACTTTAAAATATTAAACCCATTAACAATATCTATAGATCTTATAATCATTTGTCATGCATTGAGATCAATCCCGCAACTGATATTGTATATTGGCTGGTTCTTCTCCCTCTGACTGTAACTTCTCAATAAAATTAAAAAATCTATGTAAAAACGTTAATTTTACGGAATAAAATTGTTAAACTTTAAAATAAATTTAAAATTGTTAAAATAACATATCTGTAACAATTAATTATTTAACAATTAACTTGCTTTGATTTTTCGTTGCCCGTGTTTATCGCTACACATTTATTTTCTTTCTGTTTATTTGTACGATTTTACAAAAACAAATTGTTCATTTTAATTTAAAAATGAGTTAGTATTTAGAATGCTTTAACATAAGTAGCTCAAATTAAGAAATCACTACACATATTTGTCTGAACATCAACTGATTTTTTTTATTATAAAAGTATTTATACAAGTGGTACTGACAGAATGAAACCCTTCTTTATTTTAATAATACGTATTTGAATGAAACTAAATTCTGATTTATACTGGATCTTCTAAATCCCTGAAAAACTGTGAGCATATGTTACAAAGATAACGGAACAGGCCTAAGCCATGGATTAGGTACCGCCTTAAGGGGCTGCCCACTGCGAATAGGCGTAAATGATTTTCCTTTACTTTAGACAAAACGGGAAGTATTTTGTACTGAAATAGAATTTTATGTAAGTAAGTAGTCTTATATAGATCATGATGGTGGTGATAAGCTTGTAATGAAATTTGATAAGGAAAGAGAACGGCTGTTGTTTAGAAAAGGATACAGGCGACTGGGACCACGTGGTTAGTTGCCTAACAACATTTTTGAATCTGTCTGGGACCATAGACCTTACTTGATTCTAAACGAATAATAAATCAAAAATTTCACAATTATCTACGTTAAAGATTAAACTACGCTGCAAGTAAATATTATAAAAGTCTTTCCACAGCCGTTAAGTCTCCTCGAATATACTTGTAGAATAGCGTAGGTTAGGGTCAACTGGGCAAACCGCGTAGGGTTGACTTGCAATATAGCTCTGCCTTCATCTAACCTCTACCTTCACAGGTGTGTCGTAAAATTTGAATAATCCGAGCAACCGTTGCTTAGTGGTAAGACTTGTTTAGAGTAGCTAACAAAGCCGGCAGTATAATATAGCTATGGCGATCATGTGTTGTGGGAATATTTAATAAACAAAACAAGAGATTCGCGTGCTTACAACCGCGGTACTTTTGAACTCCTGGAAATTTCAAGGTAGAATACAGTCTAGAAAATAATAATAATAAATAATAAAATCCCCAGACAATCACACCAACTACATGGCCCCAAAGTAAGCATAGCTTGTGTTATGGGATACCATATAGCGAACTAGGGGGGAACCTAGAATATAAATACATAAATAGATAAACACCCAGACACGGAACATTTTTTTTTTCCTTGTTCCGTGCGGGGATCGAACCCGCAACCACTGGCGTCTGAGGCAGATAGGTTTACCCCAACGCCAAAGTGGTCGTCTAGAAGCAGTAAAGAGTTGGACTATATTTCTCAAATCCAACTATAATTTTTGGAGATAATCGCGTTCAAGTTCAGCTTTATTTTACTAAACCTATTAGCTCCAATTTCGACTTCATCAACACGTTACATCAAAAGAAATGTAGGTCAAGTTCGGGTCAAATCTGTTAGGCCCGAATTATGAAAGGATGAGATTTGAATTCTATTTAAGAATATATGTTTACACGCTTTCTGTAGAGAATGGACAGCAATCTATGCTTAAGTTCGTGCTGACTGATTTTGGAACTTGATGGAGCAATTTTGGGAACAACTGAACAGACCTGGTTTGCAGCAGTCTAACATTCGCTTTTGGTGCACGTTACAGGCCATTAACATCGAGACACAAAACCTATGAGCCGATTTATACAGGGTGGCATTTTTGGATGCCCCCTAGAGGGAAAGTACTCTAAAGAATAGAGATAGCAAATTTTAGTCCAAAGAAACATTCCTTTATTTTGGAAATGAATTAAACTGCATTCAAAGATTTTTCGAAAATTTGCTTGCTTCAGCCAGAAATCGAACCGACTAAAATCTAAAAATGAAGATTTAATGGTTTTCCTTTCATTAAATTAACCTAGTATGTTAGAGAGATTTCATTCTTGTGATTGACCCGAACGATCGATTCAGTAAAATTAAAGGGTGTCATTTTTACAGATTTTAGTCGGTTCTATTCCCGGGTGAAGCCAGTGAATTTTCGAAAATCTTTGAGTTAAAAAAAAAACAACTTAAAGGCTAAAGCTACGTGCACGCACACTATGTTGGGGCGCTTCGCAGCGCAATAATCCGTCTGCGTCATTTTCATACATTTTATATGAAATGCGGCCCACCCCGGCTCTGCATAGTATGCGATAGTTCATATAAAATGTATGAGAGGCCCGCACACGGATTTTTGCGCTGCGATGCGGCCCGGCATACTGTGCGCCTAACATAACTGTATTCGAACGGAGCCGGGTTGGTACTGCAGCTTATCACTTATAAAAGTGAGAAAACATTTCCGGAAAAAATAGAATTATTGTAGAGGGTGGTCGTTGGTGATGTTGGCTAGTAACGGATCCCACAACATTTCCTGAGGTCATTTCGTTTTTACGACTCGCATTGGGTAGGCGTGTGTAGAAAGGGAAGTTATCTTATTTGCATACTACGTCTTGAATTTTCACGTTGGTCCAATTACTGAAAGTTCAACTTATTCAGTTGAATTTTATAGTAAAATAGTCTAAAACTCTTTCGTTTACTTAGGTAAAAACGCTTTAGTATTAGACTTAAAAACATATCCACTTCAATTATTGTTCCTTTCTGCTTCACCAACGTCAATTTGTTAGAATATCAGAATAAATCTATCTTATATTTATTCTAATAACAAAAATTTCAGCAAGAATTAGTAACAAACATACATCGTCACAAACCTTCATGTTTATATTACTTACACATTATTTGTAGGATGTCATCATGATGAGCATTAACCAAGATACGCACACTGCAAACATAGACCTCCCCCAATGACTAAGTTGTTTCCAAATGTTAAGATCCTTATAGTAAATAGAGCCTAGCATAATATTAGCACTTAGTAGTCACGAATCGTTTTCGGTCATATGTTGACGTTTCACCGCGCGGAAGCGCCGCGCCGCCCGCCGGAAATTTATCGAAGCCGTTCGCAATTTGTTCGCGCGCATCGGAAAATTTTCAGGAAGTTATATTTGAAATAAACGATTTAATTTTCCGTCGAATCATTATTTATAATTGTCTCTTTATTATATGTATTTATGATGGTATTCTAGATTTATACCAACATGAGATGAGTTTAGCAAAATGGTCTTATATGGTCTTTCTTTACTTTATGTTTCCTGATTATATTTTATTGCTGAACAAACTTTTCATTTAATTTCTTAGGTTTGGGTTAGAATAGCCCTTAGAATAGCTTAGACTATGTATAGGTAAGCGTGTTAAAAGACGACGTAAAAGAATACTTGACACTGATGTCATAATGCAAATTCTAGCAATGTAAGCCACTTTTCTCATTCATCAAGTTAATCATATTTCCTATCATCAGTAAATTATAGATATTATACCCATAAATATATTCACATAACCTTCCTGACCTTGTTTAATATATTAAACCCAGTCGATCTATAAATTAAGTAGATAACAGGCACTTGTTTATCCCAAGCTAATATATTCCGTTTTTCGCAAACACGTAATACTGACGATGTAGTTTTCATATTTAACATAAAATATACCGCACTTATCTCCCAGCGGTACGATAAATCTTTTTGCAGGAAAATAATGGGAATATTTTCTTTTTTTCACAGGTACGTCCCTTGCACTGACAAGACAACCCAATTAGAGCCTGTTTGAGTGAGCACTCGTTTTTCAAGGTATTGTTACAACAATGAAATTTCGACGTGCGATATTTACACAGTAGCGAACAAATGAAATGGGTCAGTGGTTAAAAAGTACAGTGCTTTACACGTAGATATTTATGCAAAAGCAGCAAGGGATAATTGCCGCCAATTAAATAAAACGGTTAGCTACATAGGTCATATAATTCACGTTATTATAGGATTGAATCGCTTAATGATGGCTCATGTTTGTTGCGGCGCTCTTTTGCAAGGTGACATGAACGCGATATTGAAAATATTAGTTTTTAATTTTTAAGTAATTTTTCATTCATATTGTGATACAGACATTATTCCTTGATTTCCCTCTTTAACTAAACAAACTACCTATATTTTTAACAAACTGATTCTTTAAACTAAATGATTATTAAAAAACACTGTCTAAAGCGCCATACTTATAGTTTAGAAGCGAAAGAAATATTTAACAAGCTTTAAGTTCCTAGACCTACATACAATATAATATTTATTTCTACATCTAATTTCAAAAGTAGAACGATTCGAAGAGGAAATGTTTCCCAAACTAATGTAACGCCTCCAGGCTGCAGGGCTAACATGGTCGCTTCCATAGAATGTTGTCAAACCATTATATCGAGATTTGACATTGATTTATCGTATTGAGAATGTGCAAGGGAAAATTGAACAGCATTACGTAGTATAGATAACGTCTATCATTTTGACGACCACTTTGGCGAAGAGGTAAACCTATCTGCCTCAGACGCCAGTGGTTGCGGGATCGATTCCCGCACGGAACAAGAAAAAAAAAAAAAAAAAGTTCCGTGTCTGGGTGTTTATCTATTTATGTATTTATATTCTAGGTTCCCCCTTAGTTCGCTACATGGTATCCCATAACACAAGCTATGCTTACTTTGGGGCCATGTAGTTGGTGTAATTGTCTGGGGATTTTATTATATTTTATTTTATCATGCAGGTCTTATTTTTCTCCTAATGTCTATTTATAACACTTGACGCACAAGTAAAAATAAGTCATCTTAAAAAAAGTACCGAATAAAATGGCGTGTTGCTCGATTTTTATCATTTAAGTATCGATGGCCACTAATTAGCCTTCCAGTACAACGTTTTATCTAAGGATGAAAATAAATAATTTGTGCAAACAAGCCTTTCTTATGTCATGTCTGGCGTCGATATCAGTCGCAGAAACAAAATCACCGGGGGGCTATCATGAGTACAAAAGTGGCACTGCGTGACCTCTGACTGTCTAACCTCGCTAGCGGTGATTCTGCTTTTTATGTTCTTCCATTTCCATTTGATTTGCAAAATTGTAGTTGCCATTTATCAATGACAGGAAATGATATGAAAGTTTAGCCAATAAAATGATAAATTGAAATTAAATGGAGTCTCTTTCTGAACAAATTAATTTTACTTTTCTAAAAGATTTATCGTTACGGGAAATGTTTTTAATGAACTGACTTTTGTCAAAGCTAAGGCACAATCGTCTTGGCGCCGTGGTTATTGTGTGTATCAAGCGATATCACAGGTTAAGCAACGTTCGGTGCGGTCGGTATTTGGATGGGTGACCGCCGACCATTCATTTCTCACGGCGACTTCCGGGCTTTGGAGGGCACGTGAAGCAGTCGGTCCTGGGTGCTGTATACTTGTAAACAGTAGTCGTTAGGGTTTTTCAGGAGCCATTTCGGTGCCCTGAAAATTCTGACATCCACTACCCAGCGCTGGGCCCGCTTGCTAGATTAAGGCCTATACCTCCTCGTCACACGGAGGAGAGACTCATAGTCCTGCAGTGGGCTTATTACAAAGAGGTGTGATGAATTAATGAAAAATAATATGCATATAATCTAATATCAAGTATTGTCTAATGACTGAGCAATAGTGTAAAATATATTTTGTGACACGATGCAAATTGACCCAATCAAAGGCCTAATAATAAACTTGACGGCAAGGATGTCATTATAGTATTTTCTAAAGGTTTCCGTACGTTACCTTGTCATTTGGTTCAAAATTCATGAAATGATTTCACGTTATGAAAAGGCAGTACGGTAAAGTAATGTTAGAATACCTTAACAAAGATATGAAAACATAAAAGGATTTACGGAGAGTGATACGTCTTAAGAGTATAACTTTTGAGGTGCCGAACAAATTTTCTTCTTGGAAAGGTCTTTCATTTAATGTTCGTAATGCTAACTTAATCTCGAAAGCAGAATTGTATTTTTTCTCACAAAAGACTTTGTTACATTCTTTTCTGTCTTGCTATGCTTATCTGTCTTAAATGTAAATAAAAAATACATTTTGGACATATATTACAGAGATATCTAACCCTAGAGAAGGCACAGTTATTGTGATAAAGGTAGGTACTCGAGAACGGACTCATATTTTTTTTTTATCGTGACATACCTACAAATCATCGATAATGCACTCAGTCTAATGCAAACAAACCAAACATATTCACGCTCACAAATATTGACATTGTTCGGGGATCGATCCCGCGAATCCGGGCTTCTGAGGCAAGTAATATTATCGTATCGCTCGACATTTCAACTTCATTTACAAAACATCTAAACTAGAAGCTGTAGAACATATTTTATTTACCATTCGATATTTCTTATTTAGCCGATATTCGATCGTCGAAACAGTATAGAATTGCATACTATATATTCCATAACTATCAACAAGTTCAAGTTCAATTGGAACTAGATTTCAGAATCGTAATTTGATTCGGTGGCAATCAATGTAAATAAAGAGCGTTTAGATTGTACAAAGTGAGAGCAACTGCGAGCTAAATCACGGTGGCAGAGTCCTTCTAAAGCACCCAAATATATTATGATATACATCTATACATAAAATAAAATGGTAGGAAAGTCAAAACTGTACATTGAATATTTTTTTAAAAGAATATTTGGGGTATGATCTACAATCGAAACAGAAACAAAAAATATAGTTTTTAGAATTTTTGTCTGTTTGTCTGTTTGTCTTTCCGGGATAAACTCAAAAAGTACTGCATGGATTTACTTCAAATTTGGCATGCAGATAGTTAAGAAGTCGGGTCAACATATAGGCTACATATTATCACGCTAGCAGTGTTATAATCGTAGGTGCGTTTGGTGCTGCATAGCGTTCACGCAGACGACGTCGCGGGCAGCAGCTAGTAATACAATAAGTCTAATGCAATCGTGTTTTTGCTCACAAATATTTGCATTGCGCGGAAATTAATCCTGCGATTTAATTTACTCAATCAAATTGGAAGCCGCTGACATAATGAATTCTATTTTAATAATAATAATAATAAAATACAATCATTTATTTCAGGCAACTTAAGAATAGTACAGGATGTTAAATACTAAATCTAAGGCCCATAGAAAATATATACCTTAACCTAATATACATACAATATACTTAAAACTACACTTCACTAATTCCCACGTATGGGCTGCGACGGGGGACGCGACATCTTGGTGTCAAGTAACCGTCCTCGGAAACGACGGAATATGACACCCTGCGGCCAGAACTCTTCTTTCATGTAGGTCGACAGTGTGCCTAGTGCGAGTTTTTTTAACTTCACCATCTCGTTTACGTAAACTTCGTTTTGTATGGGATCGAAACAACGCCAACTAGTGGCAAAAATGGGAAACTTAATTCCTGAGTGTGAGTTTTTACGTCGTAAACAATCGACTCCCTCGCATTCGAAAGTGAGAACGATATTGCACGTGATTGGTAGTTTGAAATGTTTTGTGAGTGCGAGTTGTGTTTTTCACGTTTCGAATAGTAACGTAAACGTAAACGCGTTCGAAAACTTCTCACTTGTATTCTCGCAGTGAGATGGTCGTGAAAACATAAGTTTATTAGTTTTGTTTTGTGTGTTGTACTTATTTAATATGTTTAAGGACAAATTGAGTGCAATTATAATGAAAAATATTGGAAAAAGAGCTCTCGCATTTTATAATCCATTGGTAGATTTAACCCAAATTACCTATAAGGCTCGATATCGTTTGTTCAAAAAGATGTTAAAATTTTTATTTTAGAACAAGTCTAAAATGGTCACGACGACGGGTTCCTTTGTATTTAAGTAATAAAATAAATTACATTTTTTATGAAAGTTAAACGTTTCTAGACCTTACTTGATATTTTTTTGATTTATAGGACATGTTCTCATTTTAATATAAACATACTTGGCTCACTGTAACCCATTCTTCAAAACTCATAACATAAACAATTTCGCCAACATAAACAAACTGCTATAACCCCAACGATTTAAACAGATATTCGTATTCTATAAGATCCAATATGAGAAATAGTCTCCCAAAAATGGTCGGATTATTTCACGAAGCTTACGGACATCACATTTCACAGTGAGTAAACGCGACTCGATTGGTTAGCTTGGTTTGAAACTCACACTCGCAAGTTTTCGATAGTCGATACGTGTAAAGTAAGCTCGATTAACGCGATGGTAAAGTTATTCGCAAAACGTTTTGTAACTCGCACTAGGCACACTGATGTTCGGTCGGCATTCTCACCACAAAGGAGTTGAAACTCACTCTGTTACGGGACTCCAACCGCTCGACCCTCATGTTGAGTCCTGTCTTCGCGTGCAGATACTCCACTACATCCTTCGCCGTGAAGGTGTGGTGCACGCGAGACACGTACAGCTGCGTGGTTGGCACCTCGGCGCGCAGCAGAAGGTTCTCTTTATTCGGTGCGGTGCTGCACTTGTTCTGACAGGAGGGCTTCTTCTTCTTCCGCTCCACCTTGATGAAACCCTCTCTGTCTTCCTGGACCTTAAGCATAGGTATGTCACCAATCTGTATTATTGTATCTCAAACACAGTCTGCTCTACAGCAACATCACTATCAACACTTTTAAAATGGAAACTAAATTTCAGAAGCGTTATTCGATTTGGTCGCAATTACTCCCAATGAATCAACAAAGAGGGTTTCGATTGGACAAAGGTATGCAGTGAGAGCAACTGCGGGCTGAAATCACTGTGGCAGGGTCCTTCTAGCCCTAAAGTAAGCGAATATATTATGATATAGGTACAGTCACGTCAAATAATATGTATACACTTAGCAACTTATTCAATGAAAATGTTTACAAATTATTACACGTGACAGTACTTGACTACGGATATACATACATAAATACATACATATTATCCTTAATACAACGTAAAAATTGTTTTTATGTTGTATTAAATATTAAGGATATTTGAACCATGTAAATATTTTTTTTCAATTGTAGGTAGTGTGGCTTCAAAATTTTAATTTATATTTGTATTTAGCCGATATTCGATAGTAGATACAGTATAGAATTTGATTCTCTGCATCTCTTACATCACTATCAACACGTTCAAAATTGAAACTAGAACGTAATTTGATTCGGTCACAATCAATGTAAACAAAGAGCGTGTCGATTGGACAAAGGTATGCAGTGAGAGCAACTGCGAGCTAAGTCACGGCGGCGAGCCCGCAGTATCGATCGCGGCTCATTCATGTGAAGTCACTCGCGCCGTGAATAATCACCCTTTTACTTCCAATACTTTGTTGCTGAAGCTTTTTTAACCCTTGTATTGTATATATTGAATGTAGGAGAGGCTTAGGTAATTTAGAAATGCAAAATTACCCTTTAAGTACCCTCTCTTTTTGTTGGTATAAATTTTTATCTCGAAGCAAAATTATTTAAGTTTTCTTCTTTTTCTCGTAATGTTTACCTATTTATTTTATGGTACATTAAAAACTGATACTAATTATAAATCTTAATTTACCTTACTTATGTACAACCATGGAAAACTTACGAAAAATAGTAAACAAGCAATTAACTATCCCAAAAACTTTCCTACATCACATTACAAGTCGCGTACAATCAACATTCACATGCTATGTCACAACAACGCCATCCGTCGCAACAGAAGCGATAATTTCCCAAGAGCCTCCAATTTGTTGCAGATTCCGCCTCACTTACAATTTTCGCAGCCTTCCAATATTATATCAGGATGAATTTTAAGTTTTCTTTTTTTTATAATGTTAACCCATTTTTTCAAGGATCTACTAAAAAACGTCTTTTACCGTTTATTAAAACTTGATAGGTACAGCTTATTTCAAAACAAGTATTTCAGTAAGTTTTAAAACTAATTTAGTACCCAAAAAACTTATCTTACATCACATTACAAGTCGCGCACTAGAATCAACATTCGCATGCTATGTCACAACAACGCGATCCTTCGCAACAGAAGCAGGAATTTCCCAAGAGTACCCAATTTGTTTCAGATTCCGCCTCACTTACAATTTTCGCAGCCTTCCAATATCCGCACGGCTTTCCCAGCAAACACGACTTGCTCAACGTATTAATTTACAAGCAAATATTGCTCCTGAAGCGCTTCGATCTCAGTTTCAATTGTTCTCGCTTCAGTTTTGATTGTTTGCTTAATTAATTGAGCTGGATATGTTTCGTACGAAAGGACTTAATCTTTTTCGTCTTTATTTTCGTTTTGCGTTTCTAAAATTAGCTTTTTTGGTCTGCTTCATTCAGCTATATCTGAGATAATTATTAATGAGCTTGACTTGAATATTCTCATCTTATCAAAAAGTTGACTTTGAAGGTTATTCAAATCCTTAGGGTAATTTTTTGTAATTTTTGCGTTGCATGTATGTGCCTACCAGAAATCCAACAAAGCGTAAAAACTTGGAATAAATCAAAGCCAATGTGACAGAATACATTTCTCACTTTCTCAGAATACGTTTCAAGAGACACTCTTCTCTGTCTATTGAAACAATAGTTTATACCAAAATATATTTGTTGAAGGGCCTTAACCAATTTTAATGACATCACGTCTTGCATTGGTCATGTTTTTATCTTTGAGTGTAACTGAGTGGTTTAGGTATTTACTATCAACGAATGCAGAGCATTAAAAAAACCACAGACATACATCTATATAGACAACGCAAGTGCATGTACTTCGCGTGTCCGAACCCCGACCAAGCGTCAAGGTTGGTCGCCACTAGATTCAGTCCCCGCGTAGTATGTCTGTTAGAAAATCGATTTCACAATATCGATATCGTTCTTAATAATTGATTTCAATCGGTGGCATCGGTTTCTTTGTGTCGGTTTGCATTTCCCAGCAATAAATATCAGCTGTGACGTAACAAAAGGTGTTAGAAAGTTGTCTATTTAGCTGTATGTCTGTGAAAAAAACCGACTTTACTTACATTTTTAAATCGTAGTCAAATCTTTGTCATCAAGGTACAATTCACTGTATTGATACATCGGTTTTTTGAAAGTTTCAAATTTTTTAAAAAGTACTCAATCGATTTCGATAAAATTACGGGACCAGCTCTGAAGTATCATATGAAACTAGAATATTCATAATTGTCCGTCAAATCGTGTAACAAAGACACAAAAAAAACATACATACGAATTGAGAACTTCCTTTGAAAATCCTCGTTTGAAAATAGAATCTTCAAGATTTGTCTGCAGAAACACCGGCAGTTAATTCGTGATCTTGTCTAAAATGAACTGTTTTTAACCCCCGACGCAAAACGAGAGGGGTGTTATAAGTTTAACGTGTCTGTGTATCTGTGTATCTGTGTATCTGTGTATCTGTCTGTGGTATCGTAGCGCCCAAACGGATGAACCGATTTTCGTTTAGTTTCTTTTGTGTTATAGATAATTTTATCCCGAGTGTTCTTAGCCATGTTTCATGAAAATCTGTTCAGCCGTTTGAAGATCATCAGCTCTTTTCTAGTTGATGAGGGGATCTGACTTCTTTCCATATGTCCTATCGATGCGAAATTTGGTACCGAATTGCTTCAATTATATTGAAAGTATATGGTAAGGTAACCATAACCTAATCAGCCGTTTGAAGGTCATCAGCTCTCTAACAGTTGATGAGGGGATCTGACTGAATTCCTTATGTCGTATCGATTCGAAATTTGGTGCCGTATTACAACAATGATATTGATAGTATATGGTAAGGTAACCATGACTTGATCAGCCGTTTGAAGGTCATCAGCTCTCTAATAGTTGATGAGAGGATCTGACTAACTTCCATATGTCGTATCGATTCGAAATTTGGTGCCGTATTACAACAATGATATTAAAAGTATATGGTAAGGTAACCATGACCTGATCAGCCAATTGAAGATCATCAGCTCTCTAAAAGTTGATGAGGGGATCTGAATAGCTTCCATATGTCGTATTGATTCGAAATTTGGTGCCGTATTACTACAATTACATTGAAAGTATATGGTAAGGGAACCATGACCTGATCAGCCGTTTGTAGATCACCAGCTCTTTAATAGTTGATGAGAGGATCTGACTACCTTCCATATATCCTATCGATTCGAAATTTGGTACCGTATTACTTCAATGAAATTGAAAGTGTATGGTAAGGTTACAATGACCTGATCAGCCGTTTGAAGATCATCAGCTCTCTTATTGTTGATGAGGGGATCTGACTACCTTTCATATGTCCTATCGATTCGAAATTTCGTACCGTGTTACTTCAGTGAAATTGAAAGTATGTGGTACCTAAGTTACCATGACCTGATCAGCCGTTTGAAGATGATCAGCTCTTTTATAGTTAATGAGGGGATCTGACTTCCTTTCGCTAGTTCTATAGATTCGAAATTCTACACCACTTCCAATGTGTGAAATGATGCGTTGCGTTGCTTCAACTCTGTCGCAATGGGAATTGAGCCTTAAGTTTTTGTATTGTAATTTCTTAGTCTTGTCGATTCTGCTAAAAGACTACCTACTAGTTAAAACTTAATCTAGTTAATTAAAACTAATATGATATCTAATACCTAACTAAGTTACTAACTCAACTAACTAATTACTTTAAATAACTTCCTAATATTAAAACCTACTTTAAAAAGTACAAAATAAAAGTAAAATTAAAAATTTTAAAAACCCCCCGACACAAAAAAGACCTTAAAAACTAACAAATAATATTTTTAACGTATTCTAATTATTATCGTCCCATATATAATTGACTGTAAGACTTGTACTTTAAAATATTTTTATTTTCCGAGCGTCGTCGCCGCGTCGGGGGACCGCTAAGTGAGAAAAACAGTTGTCAGTTGCAGATTGCATCAAAAGAATTCACTCCGAAAAATTCGTAAAATCTACACAACCGTCAACGTCGTCTGCCCTCACGTGTCTGCCCGTTCGGGTCGCCGCACTTGGTGACGCCCACCCCTGCGCCGCAAGCCGCATACCGAGCTCGCCGCGCGCGGCATTACGTAGAGCGTAGACTATGCATGAAACTTAAGATCGCTCATACCTAAATGTAATAATAAATTAGCTGTTGTTGGCTTAATACTTTATATACTTGAGCGGTCCCCGACGTGGCGACGACGCTCGGAAAATAAAAATATTTTAAAGTACAAGTCTTACAGTCAATTATATATGGGACGATAATAATTAGAATACGTTAAAAATATTATTTGTTAGTTTTTAAGGTCTTTTTTGTGTCGGGGGGTTTTTAAAATTTTTAATTTTACTTTTATTCATTTACCTTTACATACAGTATCTATGCATTTTTCAAACACATAGACACATCTTCTCAAACTTTCACATGTACAATTTATGTTGTTTGTTTGACAGTGTTCATATTAAAATATAAAGAGTAATTCATAGCTGACCTGACAGATTTTTGACAACTCATGAAATGTATTAAAACAACATATAGTGCAAATAATAGCTCATGTTCGGTTAATTCCAAATCATTTACTTACATTAGAAACCGCAGCTAGGATTTTAATATTTTACCCTCCCAAGTTACTCAATAGACTACTAAATCATCCACTAAAAATTAAAATCGTTTCTAAGAAATTAAATCAAGTCTGCACCAAAAGTTTAGTCAAAAACAGGCAGCATTTCAATGACAATATCATCTTTATACATTCACATACCTAACAAACAGTAGTTTGACAGGTCAGAAACTGTATGGACCGTGAACATTACTCTTTAGGAAGCGAAAATCACTTAACATCTCCATCACTAATACTGGCAATGATTAGTTATCAATACCGTGCGATCACCTTGCCCGGCCCGGCATTGTGAAGTTTGAAGCTATCGCCGGCAATTAATCCTTCCAGTCATCTTGATGTGACATCCAGTAAACTTGATTAATTGCAGCGCCGCGTCCCATTACATTAATTTACTGACTAGTGTGTGGAGAAAGTTCTGGAATTAAAGGATGTTAGTTAAGCTAGTGTTTTTATTCACTTAGGTACTCTATAAAGGCAGTGAACGGATTTAAAAGAGACTAGTAATTGGGATTTTTGCTTTCAAGATTTAAATGATTTTTAATATATTTCAATATAATATAAAGCATGTAAAGCTTCACCTTTCTTAGGGATGTTAAAAATTAGGTTATACTTTGCAAATAATGCAAAAAATAAACATCTAGACAGCTGTAAGGACGTGACAGTCGGCCCGACAGCCATTTTAGCTGCCTTGCTAGCCAAGTACGTGGCCAAGTCGGCGGATTTCGCCTACTTAGCCGCCTTCCTGTCGGGATGTGTTATTTTGCTCTTGGGCGTTCTGCAGTTGGGTTAGTATTGAAATGAAACATTTATTGCATTATTTTGGAGTAAGGAACAGTATAAATTTTTGTAATGTCCAAAACTATTACCTATAATGCTTTAGTTACAGCATAGTTTGATATAATTTGAATTACATATAGTTATGAATGTCAAAACCCACATATATATTTTTCGAGTAATCCTCAGTTCCGCTATCGACCGCTAGGGAAATCAGCCATTCGCCAACAAAGACGGAATTGTCCGTAATGTCTTAATTTGTCAACTGACAAAGTTTGACAGAGATCAAAGGCTATCTAAAAGAGATCGGAAATCTTTCAGTGAAAACCTTTCTGTAGTAATCTTGTATTATGAAAAGAACTCAATATTCATTTCAAAAAATTTTTTTTCATTTTATATACGAAAATATAATTTTAACATAATTTACAAATTTAATTAACGAAGTGCTTATAAAAAAAGAAGCTTAACTTTCTAGGTACGAGTACAAAATATTTTTTCCAACAAAACTCCTTTAGAATGTAAGCGCATTTCTCGCCATCAAAAATATTTCGCTGCATTACCGCCGACGTTAATTATCTCTAAAAAACAGAGTTCTACGTAACCACCGATTTTAGCTGGCGCTCCATTCTGAATTTACTTTCCTTGAGCATTTCTTTATTTTGTGGAAATTCGCCAGTTAAAGCAATTGTGAATTTAAATGAGTTGAACTGCACGAGTTTGGTTTTCTCTAAGGAGCAAGTTTCATATATCTTCACTTTTGCTTCGTTTCAACAGTTCTTAGATCTTTGAATAGTTTAGAACGTAAATTTAGTACGAAACTTGATAAAACTATGAGTCACTTAATTTAATATCTGGAAATACTTATTATAATAATAAATACATTGAGCTGATTTTGGCAATAAGCTTAATTAGTGATAATTAAATAACAATGCTCATACAATTACACATTTTTACATAACACCATCTAAGACTTAACTCAGTGAACCATGTAATACGATAATCAGATTACGGATTAAATACTTACAACCTTTTTTCTCAATAATAGAGTAAATATAGTTCTTGTAGAGAGTGTATGTATAGTAAATTTTTATCAACATCATATCTGCTAAGGCCAACAAAACCGAAGCAACCAATATGCTCACATAGGCAGCTGAATACTAATTATTTACATTTTATTAAAATTAATCAAATCCCAATTAATAACGCTTGAGAGCTTAGCAAAAAGTAACATCTAGAGATAGAACTCTATATTAAGGATACTGCAACACCAGATGCAACAAAGCAACAACCTTCAAAAGTATGGATATCACTTACCATCAGGTGGTTTTTAGCGTACTTTACAAAACAACATAAAACTTACATACTTACATATTTTCAAAAATTTTAACTAATATTCTGTTAATACATATCACTAACGAATAACAGCAACTCATATAGCAAAGAAGAAACACACACGATTCTAACAAATATATCTACGAAGACAACTAAGTTACCAAACTTTCACTATTACGGAGGAAAATAAAGAAAGCCATAACTCACATACTCCGCCCGTGACCTTGCTGGTAACTAAATAGGAATCGGAAAATGAACATTTTAATGCCCCCTAAGGAGCTGGGACTACTTGGCTCCCTGCCACGACTATTCGGCGTCTGGATACTAAGCAATTTGAAAAACAACTCTTGAAACAACAAAACTTATGTCTTGACCCGCAATGATGCTCCCAACGAACACAGTTTTGAATTTTCGGATAATAACAGTTGCTAGAACTTGGTTGGAGTCGTCAAGTTGAAGTTCTAACTTTGCAACTTTGACGTGTGAGTACACCAGACACATTAAGCTGGTTATTTTAGTGTATTACTTTGAATGTCCGAAGCGATGTAAATGTTGGAGGAAGTTTGTGGTCTACCAACGAACCAACTCTCTGGTAAAAGCGAATTTATTACACTATTGTGACTAATGGAGTTTTTGTAGTAAAATATAAAATTGTGAAATACATAAAGACTTCCCTGGAAATAAACATATGCAAAAGAAAAGTAAGAAAGGTTTTTAAAGTATTTCCAAAAAAAGTATTAAGATTAACAATTTACTACTGTATCATTGTTTTATTGACGTCAAGAAAATTGTACAAGACTTCAGTAAATAATTCAATCCTGTTTAAATTGAATCTGGCGTTATTATGCAGAAATGTATTACAGCTACTATTTCTATGTTCCGTGTTAAAAATTTATTTAGCATAATGCATCGTGCTAACCTAAAACAATAATTAGTTATCTTGCTAATTCCACGACTCTAAAACACATGTGGGATTTAGTGTTGTGTGTAGTTTTCGTTGCACTGCATGTTTATGGTGGGAGGTGGGTGTAGTAGTGGCTCGCTCGAGGCTCCTATATCGCGTCAAGGAATTAGCAAGGGAACTTAGTTAAAGTAGATTTATCCAGTGTTATTCTAGGTTCTATGTTTGAATGGTGAATTTCAACTTAATTCGCCAAACCGTTTCAGCGTTAAAGATTCATATCGATTCTTTCAAACCAACATCAATGTTCATAGTATTAGTAGAATGATAATTTGCTACATGTCAGGAATCTTAAGTTGCCTTGAGATAGCTGCAGTGAGACAATTGAACCAATGTTTTGTGTTAGTGGTACCAATATTTTGGATTCGATTGCTAACCGGGTCAATGTGAAACTAAATTCGTAATCACGTCTGAAACATTAAATATACATAAAAGTTTGTTATGCTACAAACACATATTATATTCCCAGCTGGAAACAATATTTCTCTTAGCAACCGAACCGTACGTACGTAATATTATTTCATCTCGTAAATACGTCGAGTCGACTGCAACTTAATTTGACGTATTCAATTTCGAAGCAAGCTAACGTAAGTGCTTGAAATGAAAGCTAAGCTGCAGCCCGAAGGCACCATTACCCTGCTGCTTGCATGCCGCTCATTAGTGGAAGACGTGGCTTAATGCAAATGAAGCCGAGGCTGAACTGCTGACGAATCACAACACCGGATAATTAGCAAAAGAGATTAATAATGCATACTTTGCTCATTCAAAAACAAGAGCAAGTAAAGTCACCTTCATTTGTATTTTCATTCAAAATCTGTTATTTTTCTATTATGGAGCATAACTAAGATTTTACGTAATTGCAGACTCTTTGCAGACTTCGTACTGGCGCGGTCGTTTCGTTTCTTTTTTAATAGGATTAGATTTTTCATCAAACTTAATTTGATATCATTATCGCTTCATTAACTGTCGACTGGACGTCGCATTTCTCATTTTCATTACTTTAACCACGTCAAAGATAGATTAAACCAAAAAGCAGGAGATGAAATGAGGAAAAATCTAGGAATGACTATCATATCGTGCCGAAACGCTCAAAACTCCCTATTTGAGCGTTACATTTGCAAGTCCCAAGGAAGCTAAAAATATAAACGTGAATAATTCAGTGTGAACAAACAATTCAAACTGAATGTGGGATATAAAAGTCGTTTTGAAGCGGATTTTCTCGCATTGTATGGTGTCTTTCAGGCGCCGCGCTATGGTGACTAACTTCACATGCATCCAGTTGACAGTTATGGAAGCAATAAATCATCACCATCTGTTACATATTCTACGGCCGTAACTTTCAAGTTCTACAGACAATATGCTGAGTCCTCTGAATTTTGTTGGTATTGGGATAATTTCCCTGATTAGCGTGATCACAGAACGTATCACAGAACTTTATCGAATCGTATGTTTGCGAAGGTTCGTATAGTATAGAGTCGATTGCAAGTTGTAAGCAACATTGTAATTTATTTATATACTATTAAATGTTACTAACATGTTCACAAAAATTTAAAATTGGCAAACGCACTCTTTTATTAGAAAATTTCGTATGATGGTGGGTAGGTTTTTATTGTTAACTTTCGTGAACACACGAATCGATAAAGTTCTGTGATCCTTTGGTAGAGTTTTCTCAGAATCAAATCTTAAATATAACATACTTAGAGTGAAGTCATGTTTAAGATTTCACCTGAGAGTTTTGTTTTTTTGATTTAAATTTCAGATAGTGAAACGTGTTCATATTTTGATTTCTTGACCATAAGCATACAACTTGCGTTTAAATTATGTATAACATGTTTAACGAAAAAGGACAAATATTCCCAAAACCTATGAAAAGTCAAAGGAGTATCCATCACTTCAGAGATTGGTTTGCAGTCATAACCTTGAATCATATTATAAGTAGGTAAGCGATACCTACTTATAAAATAATTCAATTTTAGGAGTCGTTTTACAAACTAAGGTAAAGTAGGTAAAGTAAGACCAAATTTGTGGCTTTGTTTCGGTTATTATTACGGTTAATACATTTTGTATACAAAACAAACATATTTCTAAAAGTTCTTATTGATCACACGTATCTGTGTTTTTACAGTTCACAACGTCGTTTCAGTTCTCTTTTCATAATAATACAACAGACCGCGATTATTTAAATACGACTTTCATTTTAGTTTGCGAAATGAAGTGAGATTGAGGATTTGAGTCGCAGTGGAAATTGTAAAAATTTTATGTAAGTGAAATTAATAATTTTTCAAAGGATAAGTAGCTCTTTCTAAATGGTAAGGATAGAAAATTAATTGATATAATCTGACATGACCATATGTAAATTTCAAAATCTATTCGAGTCGGTAACTATTTATAAATGGAAACATATATCAAAATTGTACACATATTACGTTCACGTTAGGTAAAATAACGTAATGTTTCCACTTATTTATTTATATTCCATAAAACAATTAAAATGGGCTGAGTATGACTGTACTCTGTAAACGAAGTCTAAACTAAATGCCGCCGCGTACAATTTGCGCGGCTGTCTGCTTACGCAGTAAATTATGAACCATTAACATCGGCTAATCCAATCTGTTAACGATGCTTTATGTTTATATATTTCAGAGTAATTCATACAGTTTTTATGTTAACTTTATTTTATTGTTTTAATAAAAATATTTATATTCATATTCAATGTATGTATGTGAATGATATAGTCAGTTGAAATAGTCGTTTAGTTTTATGAATTGTAGATTTATTATATTTTTAAACGTTTTAATGACGAACTCTTTCGGAAGTTTATTTCAATTTCATTTTGTTTATCGATCTTTAAGCCTTGTCTTATCTATGAACATGCTTATATCAAACAAGTGAGAGTTTATCTGCCAAACTAAAGACATAAGTGTGCCTTATTTAACAACGCTTGAAGCCTAGGGAGTTGTACTTTTGTAGAAAATTCTGCAAAAGAAAATTACATTCAGCTAAAGCTACTCTGAGCCTTGATTATAAACAATGCATCTTACTTGCACATTTATTTTGCACCAACTTGCATTCGATTAGCACAATCTGTTTACACAATGTCTTGGATTCAAGTCATGGCAAATACTTCACGTGTAAACCTCCTTGCTTCTTTGAATTCTGGTTTGTTTAGATGCGTAATAAAAGCCTAAAAAAACTAAGGCGTTATAAATGTACAAAGTCATATTTTTTTCCAAGAAATTAAAAAGACCAAAAGTTATAGCGATTGTAAGTATCAAACCGCATCATGTCGTTAGCGTAAAATATTTTCATAACATGTAATGTGTTACCAGCATCTTATCGTTATAGTTCTGGTCCATTGAAGCGTTGAGTGAATAGAATAGTCGTAATATATTCATCTACACTTTATATTAGATGAACTGAAAGACAAACGACATCCGGCAACAAACATTTGGCAGAATATCGTGGTGCAGTAATGTTTTTCAAATACCTATGTCCGCTCTTTAATTCTGCTGTCAAAATTAACATCTTTTATTTATCGTCTAAAGAGTAGCTTTCTTCATTATAAACCAAAATAGAGTATTCATTTATTTATTACATCAACCAATTAAATAAATCTTTACTAAGTAAATAACCTTATACAACAAGGATAGAAAATGCGAGTATTATCAAATAACCTTAAAACAAAAAAAAAATACTTTAAATAATGTAACCTCTTTAAAACAATATGTTAATGTTATCGGTCTTTAATGTTAACGATATAGTATACCTAATATAATATACCTTCTCTAATGCATTCTCAAAGAATAGTTAATACATGTTGCGCAACTTATATAAATGTGGTACACCTACGTAACGTAACAATATGATGCTCCCATCCTTTGTATAAAATATCCAATTTGCTTTATATTTCCTTTGCAAATACGAAGGAAGAATTTTCTCGTGATGAAAGTCTGCAGTATGTTTTATAAAATTATCGAGGTGTCGGGGCGGCTGTGTGTGACAAGTAATTTCTTATCCCCATTGTTTGCCTCAATTATTTTCTTCTTATTGCGTTGTAAATTTGTACACTGTCCTTTTCTCATTTTGTCATATTGTTTCGCCGAAGTGTTTTTGTAAGTGTGTTACTTTTTCTTCATTAAGTAATAGAATCTGTATGGCATGCGGGTCAGAACTGTTTTCAACTAGAATTCGTAGAGTTTATTGTAGACAAACCAAAATGTCGTAACCTCAAGGTCCGAAACCCGCTTCCCTTGCACAATTTAGGTTTGGTTATGGACCAGAAAGGTCAAATGTACATGTTTTAGTTGTAACTATTTTCCAGTATATTTCTTTTTAACTTTAAAATGCTCTTGTATGGTTCTTTTTAGCTGTAGGTTAATGTTAATAATCCTACTTTATTTATTTAACATACGTACATAACGTCACGCCTGTATCCCTTATGGGGTAGGCAGAACACCAGGGGTTACAAGACCATTTGATGTCACGATTGACAAATTTGTAGGTATTATAAAGATGGAGACTATTGTAGTGACAGAGGGTCAGCCTATCGCCCACAAAAACGTCTTTATACCTCTGTCCCTTAGCTGACTTTTACAGTATGCCCGGAAAGAGAAGCAGCTGGCACATTCTACGTTTTTCTTTCACTCCTAGTCCAGCATGGAAGCAAATTTAATTACTTTATTTATTTAATTACTTATTTATTGTGCTAGAGTCTTAGGACTACGATGTTTAAAGAAATAATGTCGTGCGCTATCCTAATTTTATTCTGTACAAAGATAATTTTGAGTCGGTGCAAATTTTGACAAGTCCACCGCCCGCCAACTCCCACGTTGATTTCCGGTAGCCCGGTAGCTGTAGTGAGTTACCATCTAAATACACGTAGTTTACACATACGCTGGTTCTGTGCACGTGCTTTATGCAATTTACAAAACTTATGTACAAGAGGGAAGCCTTAAAACTGCACATACAAGCGCGAATGTCAGGAATACATAATGTAGCATTGCGTGGTGAGTTATGAGGAGAGCAACAAAAGTTGTCAACTGTTATTACAACTTACGTAACTGTCTAGTAAGTTAAACTTTGTGTTGTAGTTTGAACGGTATTTTTTGTCGTCATTTTAAATACTATGAAGGGCCAGTTCTTTAACCGTCATCGGGATAAAAACATGCGGTTTTTACTTACACATGCATTTTTCTCAGTTGACACGTAATTTTAATTAACCATTGTAATTTTTTATTAATTCTTTCGAAATAACTTTAATATTTAATACGAACACCTGTTCCAGGGACCGGGGGTCAGCATGTCGCCCACAAAAAAACCTCCCATAACACCTCTGTCCCTTAACTGACTTTTACAGTATGCCCAGGAAGAGAAGCACCTGGTACATTGTATGTTTTTCTTTTGTTCTCAGTCCAGCATATTATTCCTTTCAGTTAGCAGTTAAGCTTCATTTACAATAAATCTTTCATGGCAGGTATAATTGAAATTTAATTTCACAAAAAAAGATCCCAATGATAAATAAAGCTAGATTGCATTTATCACTGTAATAATTCCCAGCGAGTACAATTTGTTGATTCCATTATTCATTGCATCCGGTCTGAAACAGGAACTTTGCTAAGTTTGCTCTACAAAAACTAACAAGCAAAGAGAGTATTCAGTGAAAAATCCATTTATCCAATGTGAAAGTTGGAAAATAAATTATCAAAGCTAAAGTTCGATACTGGTTGTCTTAAGGAAAACTTTAACAATCTGTCATTAACTAGCTAGATAAAAACACTTAGGTTTTTCATCATCTAATAAAATAAATCTTACTTAACAATGATACATTTAAAAACAATACTTTAACTTGTATGTCTATTTGTGTCTTACATATTAATGTATATAATAGGAAAACATTTCAAACAATCTAAACTTTTTGTAAAGACATCAAGTATGAATCGTGATAGACTTTGATAGTATTTAAAACACACTCCGTTACTCAAAAATGTGTAACAAAGTAATTAAACTTTCCAATATATTTTCTGTCATCGTCGACGACATTACTTACAATGAATCGGCGGAGTTGAATTCATAGGGATGTGCGCCACTCTCGGCCGCACTCGACCGCTGAACAAAGACTGAATGACTGAATAAAGTCCATGCAGGTGCTCACTAAAACCTTTCTGCCTTTCACACGCCTGTGGAAGCCCCGGCTAGGCAGACGCATAAAGCTAGATACATTACCCAGCAGGAAAATGTTCCAACACGTTATATTTCGAGAAAGAAAACATTTTGAAAGAAAAAATATCAAACATATTTTTATTATATTACACATGGAAAAAGAACATTTGCGAGTCAGAAAAAAAACATAGAACTTCTGCTTTTTATTTCAAAAAGGAAAATATACAAAATTGTTCTTTAATTTTGTACGAGTGCTTGAAATGACATTGACCTATTTTAGAATTTATATTTTTGGTATGTACTTTTCTTTTTTTGAGAATTCAAAAGCTGCTAAGAATACTATGTAATTATTTTGTAATTTTCCTTAGATAGCATTATAAACTGAGTCGATCGCACAAAAGTTCTACTTTGAAATTTTAATTAGAGATAAAAGGAGATGTTTTTTCTTTTGTAGGCTTTAAGACAGATTAAAAAGTCCGTTATGGAGTGGGGTCTACGTGACGGTAAAGCTGCATTATTAAAAAGGGTTGAATGTCGCATTAATCTTGAGATGGGGGTGGGAATATAGCGGCGACAGTTCAGTGTCTGCAGGGTGCTCTTGATTACCACTTGTTAAGACACCTGCGACATTAACAATGTTTGCTAAACGGTAATTGGCTAACTTTTTGGGCTAAGGAAGGACCCTAAAGAGGCTGGTAATAATTCATGAGTAGGGTAGGGGTGTGTTAGAGTGCGCGGTGTGCAAGAATGCGCATAGGCAATAACCAATCAGAAAACAGACAAACGCATCCATCTTTAGCTGTCATCTGATCACAGACAAACCACATGCGTGCCTACCAAAACATTTCAGCTTTTAGTGAATTTTCGAAGACTTATTGCAGAAAATTAGTTTTTCCTTACTGCAATCTATTTTTTGAGGATTTTCAAACGTTGATTGCCAAAAAGATAGTAAAGGTAAGGCTTATTTTAAATTATTTAAGTGATTTATTGTGTCTTCGAAATCCTTGCCGGCTTGCCTAATTTTTCAAGAGTGCTCATAGATGGCGCTAATTACCTTAAAAGTTTAATTACTCCGATGCATGCAAGAGTGCTCAGTAACAATGCAGCCAAGAATGCGCGCGCACTCTTGCACAATGTTATCTGCAGAAATAACCATAATGTACAGAAATATATTTTTTATTTTGTTAATATTTTCTTCCAGTATGTCTAGAAGACCAAGAAAAACGCCAAGGAAAAACGTCGATTTTAGCGTTATAGAAGAAGCTCGACGGCTCATTGCAGGTGGAGAGAGTCAACGACAAGTAGCTGCAAAGCTTGGTATGCCTGAATCAACATTAAGAAAAAGATTGAAAAATAATGCAGCACCGCAGTCTTTAGGCAGATACAGATGTACTTTTAGTACTGAAGTAGAGCTGGAACTGACCGAACCTACACCAAAGAAAGCAAAGAAAGTTGGCTGTCTACAAACCAAAAAGTATTTGTGTCCAGGCTGCTCTGAAGAATATATAGAGCCTTTAGTAGAAGATTGGATCCAGTGCATTTATTGTAAAAATTGGTGGCACGAAAATTGCACAGCATATTCAGGCCTTGGGCACTTTAACTATGATTTTTGTAAGTGACTAGTACTGCGCATTCTTACACACCTTCGTGCGCACTCTTGTCAACTACATGGTTCAAGAGTGCGCAAACGGATGCCTTGCATTTTTTTTTAATATTTTTTTTACAGTCTACTTTTTGTTAATTTTTTAATAGTTTTTTTGTAGCCAGATATCTAAGAAGTTAATAAATTATGCTAACTATAACTTGATGTGTATATTTTTCTTTTTATAACATTAAACCGTGAAAGTGCGCACTCCTACACACCCCTACCCTACATTCTGCGTTTAAGTTATAAGCTGCATGGTACAGAATAGGCTCTTCATTGTTGTAAAACGTCAAGGCAGACGTGAAATGTAAAAAAGAAAGATTGTTTTAAATTTAAATATTATAAAGCTTGAATTAAATATTGTACAGTTAATATCATACTATAATCAATAAAACGCGTGAGACACAGACAAGAACTCTTTATTTGAAACATGTACAGAGATTAACATAGTAACTCATTCAATAGTAATCTGTGGTATTACGTACTTTAGAGTTGGTGGCGCTACTAGTTTATAATGTAGGATATTGACGATACAAAACAACACATACGTATAACAAAACTCGTCACTTTATAAACTTTAGTATAAAAATATTCTTGCAATGTATTTAACAATATCGTTGTTGTGAATATCGGTAAAATCTGTCGGGCGTAAAGTATTGCAACTTCTGACTGTTCAATGAAAAGAGATATTAGAAATATTTACATTTATTGTGTAAAGACTCATAAAGTACATAGTGACACCAACCCCATTAAATCCAATGAATACAAAAGTTATTTTTGTTATCACTCGACATTTCGGTATAATATCTAATAACTGGATCGCGAAGGAATTCAAATGTTGATAAATTTTGGTAACTCTACTACAAAATTAAATATTAAATTTAAACTCCTAAAATTACTCCAAGATAGATTAAAATGCTAATTAAATTTTATAAATAGTCCATTCAAACTATAACATTTGAGTGTTTTATTAGAGTACCATATTCCCCGGATTGGAACTGTATATGCGATCAAATTGCAGCTCAAGGAAAGTATGGCAAATTATGAATATTAATATTCGATATAAATAAACGAAGTGTGTGTCATCTAAATTGCTATAAAAATCTGTCATACAAAACACAATTAAAACACATCACCTTTGAAAAACCTCTTGACACACGAAATACTTACAAACCCAAACATATCTAAGTAAATCCAGACGTCAAAAGGCACTCAGATTCCTGCTAAGTGGTCCTGAGCCTGCTCGAGTTTAGCTGCAAATACGGATAAGATTAATCAGAGGGATGTTGGGCTTACCTGAAGAAACCCGGGACGGGAGCACGGCCTTGTCCTACTGGGGTCGTCTATTTTTAGCCCCGGGAGCGCCCCCCTGCGCCCCGCTCCCCCTGCCGGGCCCTCGCCGTCGCGCCCGTCAATGGTGCTATTCGAAGCAAGTGTTCCCGTTGGTTTATGAGATACTATAAGGGAGAATAGGCCTGCGAGAATAACTGAGCATTCGCTACACGACAGATGGGATGAGACGTTTTGTAATATATGCATGAGTTGACAGTAATCTGGTGACGGTGGTGTTATATAAAATACCTAGTTGTTTATAGTCCGTAATGTTCCGTTTAAACGTAAAATATAAAATAAAAATCTGTTATAAAGCTTATTTTCGATACATTTTAAGAAAAAAATTGTGATGCTGTGATTTTGGCTATGTGATTGTGGCCTTCATATATCATGTAACGTTTACTTACTAATTTGTAAATTAAGATATCCTTAAATAGTGAAATACCAACATCTTTAAAAAAAATTAGCTACAGGTTACCTATACAATTTTAATTGTAAGTAGGTACCTATTTCTACAAAGTTTTGATATGTTTTTATCGCACAAAGAACTCGATTAAATTTCGATAATTAAGCATCATAAATAAATCTTAGATACTAATAAAGTAGAATGTGAAGTCATTATAAGTTACTTAAACTATTGTGACAGTTAAAACTTTACTAAGGGCCCGTTCACACCAGATCCGTCAATGACGATTCGTCACGATACGCCATGACGGATACACGTTCAACATTGCATACGGAATCGTGTTATTTCACGATTCGTCAACATATCCGAATTGATGTTCACATTCGTTTCTTGATTCAGAGTTCAGTCTTGGCTGAACTACCTAACTCTCATTCGTCACAAAAATTCACGACTCGTGTTTTTTGACGAATGTGAGTTTTAAAAGACTATACGTGATTTAAGACGTGTCCGTCATTTTACACGATTCGTGATGCATGTGAACACGGGAATTTAAAAAGCATTGCTACCGTCAAAAAAAAAACAAATCATGAAAAAAGACGATTCCTTAAAAAAACACGAATCGTCCTGGTGTGAATGGGCTCTAATACCTACTCTAAAATATTTGAGAAACTCTATAATTCAAAAAAAAACCGTAGTGAGCCGCAATCCTTAGAGCATCTTCCGCAATCTTGATATTTTTTTCAGCAATCTAAGCTGTCAATCCTAGTAAAATAACCTTTCCTTTTAACGTTAGAATTTAATAAAAATAACTTAGCAAAATATTTTACCACAGACATATTTCTTTTTTATTACATAAAAAGCGTCATTTAATCACAACCATTTTATTTTTACGGTCAGGACTCACGCGTCACTGATAAACTAACCATTATTAATGGTTCTAAAACGCCAAGCATTTTAAAAAATTACTGGCAAATTATGGGAGTCTGAATACCTAGTTTATTTTTAAACTTCATTCAATTCACGTAGCAAGGATTTCTAGTGGAACATTTTGACGTGTATTCGGCGCAACTGAAATGGATAGGGATACTTTGTCTAGCATCAGGTGCAATAAAGCTAAAAAGGCTTACTAACGGGAAATGGGGCTCCTAAAATGTTACCTGAAGCAAGTACATAATTTAAGATTCTGACTAAGATAGACTTAGGAGTCTTATTTTTATAAAACTTGTATTTATTTAACGGAGGCTCCGGTACAAAACTAAGTGACCGCCGCGCCGCGCCGATGGTTAATTTATCACAATGACTTAAATGCTTCATTAAACAGTTTGTTTTTGGTGCTATAACACTGCTGTTAACCCTAACGACTAATGAATGCAAGTGCAGCATGTATACATACACTACCTAGTCGTTAGAGTTGGTCATAAGCCATTTTGGCGCCCTGATAATTCTGTCATACACCAACCAGCACTGGCCCAGCGAACGACTCACGTCCTTGAGTCTTGGAGGTTGTGATGATGATGATTTACATACATTTTCACTGTAAATATTGTACCTATGTGTTGTGCAAAACAATTTCTTTGCTATTTGCTTTTTTGTTCCTTATAACATACTTATACGTATTTATAAGAGCTTTTATCCGCAACTTTGTACGCGCATAAACTACTGTTCACAGAATTTCAGGAATTCCTTCTACATTGCAACCAGACACCCATTTAAGAACCTTTATACAAAGTTTCACATCGGTGCACTCGGGGAAGAAAATTTTTCATACAAACTAAAAAGTCCTATATTTCCACTTCCTGTGGGAATTTCGGGGGTTGCTTCCTTAATACATCTCTAAGTCCCATAAGGAATGTATGTTCCAAATTTCAGCTCTCTACGCCCAGTGGCTATGGCTGTAAGTTGTCTGTCAGTCATTCATTTTTATTTATTTCCTATTTAGTCAAATCATTATCATCAAACATGCTACGTAGTATTTAGACTCTATCATTCGTATTATAAAAGTTACATGATATTACAAAACCTACTCACTTTAGCAAAACTTATAGAACTGTAGAAAATTATCTGAATTCCAAATTGTTCTATTTCAATTAGCACAAAAGGAAAATGTCACGAAGTAAATTTACCTCTTCAAATTATCTTCTCGAAGAGCTAACTAATGAAATTAAACCAGCACTTGACTACTGTTAGCATTTTTTGTTTAATAAAGTGGGAAACGTATTTTTATGATCCGCAATTAGTCCAATGTTGGAAGAAGGCTTCAAATGAGTGGGTGTTGTTATAATCGTCATTCTTAGTAAGCGGGTTAACCAAGGACCCAACACATCACCAACAAATAACATATGAAGGCGTAAATAACTGAAAAAATGTGCTAAATCAGTTATTTAAATCCTTAGACAATCACACCAACTACATGGCTCCAACAAATTTTATTTAGTACATTTTTTCAGTTATTTAAGAATAAGAATAAGTGAGGATTTTAAATGCAAAAACTTAAAAATATTATAGGATGGCGTAGTTCGTATAACAAATATAATTGTAATATTTTAATATTGATACAGTCGGATGTTAAGTGCCCTAGAAACAGCTTCCAGATTCTGTTTGCCATTAATTGAGGCTGCGTTCAATGGTGAAAAAAAAAATCTAAAATTAAAAAGTGACTACTAAAAACACGCTCTAAAAAGTACGAAACAAGAAAATAGTCTCCACTGAAATATTTATGTATTTTTATAAGTCGGGTAATAAATTGTCTTATTGTTATTTTTTGTCTTGATTATATCAATGTTTGCCTTTTGGACGATCCTAGAGGAATAAAAAGCAAACTTTTGCTGTTACTTTTCTAATTACAAATATCCAGACTTATATACCACTCATATATTTTATTTTTTTATTCAAATATAAAGTTTATCCTACACTACGCCAAGGTTTGGAATGAACTGCCTGCGTCTATTTTCCCTGACCAGTATAGTCCTAGTACTTTTAAGCGTCGAGTGAATAGGTTTCTCGTGGATGGACGTGTACCACCTTAGTCTTCATGTTCACTTAACATCAGGTGTCATGGAAGACAAACGTCCCATCCATATTTTATAAAAAAAAAAAAAAAACACTTTAAAACCCATCACGAAACATCAAAGTAAAAACGGACCAAACCCTTTGCAAATCCCTTGTATCTAGACTGATACATACATATGTCCGTGACCATAATCCCATTTGTCAAGATTACTGCACCGAAGTGATAGCAAGAACCGGCTTACGATGAAGTGATTTCAAACCAGGAAAGACTTTTTGACTGAAAGCAATATTTCAACACAACGAAAAATGTTGTGTTAAAACTCGTTAAGAAATGTCAATATACTGACTAGATTACAGTTTGGCATACAATATTATCAATAAGCATTTTAGAATGTAGGTATTTATATTCTATGTTCCCCTAGTTCACAACATCGTATCCCATAACACAAGCTCTGCTTACTTCGGAGCCATGTAGTTGGTGTGATTGTCTGAGGATTTTATGATTATATCAATATCAGTATTTTAATACCAAAGTTTTCCTCTAGTATTAGTATAATACAAACAACATCAATTAGTATTCTCGCATTGTCTCACTGTCCAAGCTCTAAGGAACCAGAAAAGTTTCTGATACTTCGTGCCGCACGTTCCCGGAACAGAACTCTCGTTAACTCGTCTATTATGAGCTGACGGCTTTAGCTAATGGCTAATGCTGTTTGATCAACATGCAAATTCGTTCTTAGATCCTTCCAAATATCCCTTTGAAATACTGAACCAAACTTATTTAATTAACCTTTTTCTAAAACTGGAACATACAAACACAAAGCTTTTTTGTTCAATTTGGAAGATTTCTACTGTCGTGGAGAGTTACCTTTTATGTTCCTGAAATAATATTTATTCGTCTGTAAGCAAATAAAAGAAACAAACACCCCTGAAATAAGTTTAAAACGCAAAATTTCTGCTGTTTACGTATGTAGCGAGAATATAAATTATAATAAAAAAGAATTATGTGAGTCATAATAAATTGTCAAAATTTTTCAACGAGAAGTATGTACATAATAAACCGGAACACTAGGAAAACACATTTCACAACCTAAAACATGATTAACGGACATCACAGTCATCTGTCACCTGTTTCGCAGTTAGTTTGTCAACATGTAGGTAAAACTTTTATTCATTAAATTCGTCTATTATTAATGTACTCTGTCCTATAATAACTTATTAACAGAATTGATTAATATTAGAATGAGATCTTTTCTTTTTCTCTCTCTCTCTCTCTCGTAGTTCTCTTGGTTCTTTATTAATAGATATTTCGAATACTAGTTACCATAATCAGGGTATATCAAAAATCAAGGAGCAAATACAGTAGACGAAGTTAGGCAAATTTCAACTACAAGGTCTGATGCAAACGAGGGTTAACCTAGTTAAACTTGGAATTATTTTAACGAGATGGATGTGTAGGTAAACGTTCAGACGTAGCTATGTTTAAATTAAAATATTCGGTATCATGTTATTTTGTAGTTTCGAATTTATGAAATTTGTATTCTACACGTAGCTTCACGATTAGTATAATTATGGAAAAAACTAATAATGTTAGTACTGAAACATAAATTATATGCAATGAACTGATAAGCACCAGTTGATATACTCTAGTATTTATAAAGACAGCCTAAATTACCATATCACATCAACCAGAATAAGCATACTTAATATTCTAAAAAATTACCAGGTTTCCCATTACCACAGCGATCAGCTTAAAAATAAAGTTGAACAGTTATTTTTACGTATAATGTAGAATCAGTTTCTTGCTAATCATGTATGAAACTTTTGTTGAAATGACCGTTTGATTGCAGCATTTTCAAAAAGGCATTCAGGCATAAAAATACTGTGCTATAGGTGGCTGCCGTAGTGCATTGCAGATGATGATTGGCCTGCGGTCTGAGTTGTCCTGAGCTCGAGCGAGACTCAGACTGAGACAAGATCTTTTCTAAACCGATTCGGGTTTGAGTGTATATCGCCTAGCTCCGCTGTGTGGTTTACATAATACTCGTTCATGAGCTTATTTCGAAGCTACAAAGTTTTTGTCTCAGTCTGGGATATGTTTTTTTTTTCTTACCTTCTTTGTGTTTATAAGTGAGTGGTGTTGAGAAATTTAGTGAACAAAAGGGCTCTACAGCAATTTAGGTAAACGGAATTTCGTCAAACGTGTTATAACCATAATTATACATTTCCCTTCATTATCATTACGCTCCGGGGAGGTGATTTATGTATCGCGAACTAAAATTTACATGCGCTACCTACTGCGGTACGCAACGGAAATTGAACGCTACAGGCGTATATTTGTAACTGTTCAATTTGAATACGTTATAAGGTACATTAAGCTTATCGTATCAGAATACATTCTCATGCATATGTTTTAAATACCCAATTATCATAATTACGTGAAATTTCTATATTAATAACACATATTTGATTAGGTACTGGAATAAAAGGCTTTTCCAGCGTAAGTCTTGCATCGCCAACGCATAAAAAACCTCTTTTCAATTTATAACTCCCTGGTCTTATACGATCAATAAAGTCATTATCTTGCATGCTACTCTCACAATTAGTTAAGAATGTCATATTGTGTGAAGACCAAAGTAAGTAAAATATTTAATGCCAGAACTTTGCTTGCAGCCGCCCACCGCAGTAAAATATTCGATTTATCGACGCAACCTGTCGGAATAAGGTTCGGCCTGTAAAGAAATAGAATCGTGTAATTCCCTAAGTTGCCTCGAACATTCGTAAAGATTTATTGCCGAGTCTCTTTATTTCTTTATGAGTTTCGATGAAAAGGACGAACCCTCATCGTTGAAGGCCGCACTGGAGAATTCAATTGAAAGCGGGGCCTGAAATTTTAACAATAAAAAGTATCGTGTCCCGTGATGGTACACGCCGACGAATTTGGATACATTTATGAGTTTGAATGATAATGAGATCTTGAAACACGATAAAAATACGGACCATATAAATAAATAAATAAATAATAAATATTTCTGACACTCACACAATATTATCTAGCCCAAATTAAGTTACTTAAAGAACTTGTGTTATGGATACTAGATAACTGATATACTTAAGAAATATATAAACATACATATTGAACAAATACATATTTTTTATTAGAATAAACTTAAATAAACATAAAACATCCATGACTTGACGACTAATATCTGTGTTCATCACACAAATATCCGTCGCCGCCGGGATTCGAACCCAGGACCTCTGGCATAGAAGGCAATGTACGTTACCCCTACACCAGCCGGTCGTCATGTGTATAAACATCCTATTTAAGTCAATTTAAAATTGGTTTTCATAATGAACCGATTGAGAATCGAAATGCCTCTACCGCAAACGATTACTCCGCTATTGCGTTGCAAAAGCTGTGATTTATTATTCTTGTATTTTTAACGGCTTAAGATTTTATTATATTTATCTTTTAGGACATAATACTTTTTGACTAATAAGCCAGAACCTATATATTTATTTCTTTCTACCATAAAAAAAAAAAAAAACCTTTAAACCCTTAAAAATAATATTACCCAAAATGTAAAATATTTTGAAACCGTGTCACGACTCGAGAAAATGTAATTAAATGTTCTCCCAACAATATTTAACTTCCCCAAACACAAGGCTGCTTAATTAGCTTATTTTATTCAACGAATGTTCCTTTGATTTGTAACATTTCGCAATTTGTATAATTAAGCAGATAATTACATAATTTCGTCGGTCCTCCTGCTAGTTTGCTGGCTACGAATTTATTTTATCCTCTTTGTGGACTTGAAAAATAACATCTGGAACCACAGACTGTTTTTTGTTGTTTTGATTATTATAAATTGATTTGATTAGAACACTTTTTTTGCTTGGTGGTAGGATCCCTTCTGGGTCCGCCTGGCTAGCGACCACCCTTTATATAAAGTCTGCCGCCAAATGTTACCGCTCCGGCGGTAATGTGTTCCGGCAATATTGTATAAAGAGCCAGTTCCTTCCTAAACCCGTGTGCTTTCATCTTCGACCTCATCGTCACTTACCATCAGGTGAGATTGAGGTCAAACGCGGGTTTAATCACTTATAAAAAAAAAAAAAAAAAAACACACTAACGTCTATTAGGAAAGCATGCTAGAGCGTTGATCATGACTTAAACATTCATTCTCCAGAAATAATTGTCATAAAATCTATAGGTACGAAAGATTCTACAGGGTTAAACTAGCGCATAACCTCTTGCAGGCAGTTTCTCTACATAAATCTCAACAACATTTGCTCTACGACTTTTTGTATATCTTGATAAATAACACAAAACAAAAAGAAAAACAAAAAATGTTTTGCTCCTTTGAAAAAAAAATTGAAAAATTGTGGTCTGCCTGTTGTACGTAGCGATATTTTGCTACGCGTAACTAGCGCTAGCGTAACTACAGTCAGATTAAATAGTTTTACGCTAGATTAGAGCAAAGAATATTTTCGTATGAGAAAACTTGAATTTTTAAAATGATTGAATTTAAAAAGTCGCAGAACTAATGTTGTTGCGGTTGATGAATTACCCTATATAAGAGCCAAGCTTTCATAATAGCAGCCACACCACTTCCCGTTTGCGTTCGCTCCCCAACGGTCGTGACTGCGGCCGCTCCCGAGTGTTCGTATTGCGCTGCCCTTGTTCCCTCCCCCGCACTTGTGCGGGTCAGGTGCCAAGTTAAGCTCTTTCGGAAAGTTTTTTCTTGTGGAGGCTGTGTGGTGTCGGGGCTAATTCATCTGCCCTTTTCAGGGCGGACCCGACTGCTGCCGGCCGAAGCATCGCTGGTCAGGTGGATACGTAACCGTGACAACTAAGCCTGATCGTCCGCCGTTCACCGGCAATAGGTCCGTACTAGGCCGTTTTTTCCTTACAGCGCAGTTTGCAGCAAGTTCACCGTTCACCGGCACGTAGGTTTTGTTAGGAATAGGCTTCCTTTCAGAATAATTCAGACTCCCCGGGTTCGATGGAGGCTCCCACCGAATCCGGGGCTCGGCCCGATGAGCTCCAGGAACCGGTAAGTCAGTATCAATTCCATCAATTCCAATCCCAAATTCGTCAGATGATCGCGTCATTAAGTCAGCAACTCGCAGCAACATTCCCGGCCATCGCGTCCCTCCCGGCCACTCCTCCTTCTCTCAGTTTCCCAACTGATTCTCCGGCGTCCCCAGATGTCGAGCCTGTCGATACTATGTCAGATTTCATGTCGGTCGATTCTTCCGCATGCAAACGGAAAACTACCCCACCGGGCAGTGATTCCGACTCCGCTCCATTGGTTCCAGAATCTCCTGCTCTGTTCACCGAGGTTCGCAAAAAGTCCAAGTCCAAGAAGAAGAAGAAAGATTCTTCTTCGACTTTATCTCCATCCATTTCAGCTGCTCCAGCCGCTGTTCCTGCTCCGCAAAATGTCGCACCGGCGTCTGCTCCTGCGCCTTTTGTTTCAGCGATCCCGGCGTCACAGCCTGCGTCGCAATCAGATTCGGCTCCGCCGAAAGTCAAGTCTCCGCCCCCCGTCTTTCTACGGGACAAGAGCCGCTGGACCGAGGTCTCAGCTCTCTGCGGTAGACACAATCCCAAGATCCAGTATAGTAAGGCATCCAACGTGGGTGACTCTATTAAGGTCGTTGTCAATTCCGTTCCCGATTTCAGGAATCTCACTCGGCTTCTTGCTGATCAAAAGCTCGAGTACCACACTTACGCCCTCCCTGAGGAGCGTAAGATTCGTGCCGTCCTCAGGAACGTGCCGTTCGAGCTCTCGAACGAGCAAATCCAAGAGGACTTGTCTTCTCACGGCTTCCCCGTCGAATCTTTGCACAAAATGCACAGCCGCCGAGGCAAGCAGTTCCCACTAGCGCTAGTAATCCTAGCGAGGAGCCCGCAAGGGCAGTCCATTTTCAGAGGCAAGCTCACCGTGTGCGGTCTCTCCAACATCCGCGTCGAGGTACCACACAAGCGTGGTTTTCCAGGTCAGTGCCACCGCTGCCAATTGTATGGTCATGCGGCGGCAAATTGTCATGCTTCCCCTAGGTGCGTCAAGTGCCTAGAACCGCATGGGACTAAGGAGTGCTCTCGCACTCCCGAATCGCCCACCGCTCCGTCCTGCGTCTTGTGCGGCCAGTCAGGCCACACAGCAAACTTTCGCGGCTGCCCCAAGGCACCGCGTGCTGCCAGGGCTACCGTGAAGCCCATCGAGAACTGGAGAGAGCGACCGCAGCCTAGCTCGGACGCCCCTCCAGTCAGTTCAAAGGCCCCTAAGGCCTTTACTTCTATCGTTCCAGGTCAGCGCAGCCGGGTCGCGACTCAATCGCAACCGGCCGCCAAATCGGCTTCCCAGTGCCAGAATGCAAATGGTTCTCAAGACCGCATGGCGTTCTGGATCCAGCTCGCTCCCATCGACGAGATCCTGGCTTTCGGCGCCGCTCTCGACGCCAGCCCAGAGGGTTTCAACGGTGCTCTTCCGGTCCTAACCAAGTTCGCTCCCCTTATCAGGAAACTCCAGCAAGCTCAACGTTTCTAAACGTAGTCCTTCTTTCCAGCATTCCTATCTCAGAGTGAGTCTGATCACTCTAGATAATATCTTAGTTTCAGCTTTGTCATTTCTGCTAATCTTAGCTTTGTTTTTTTTCTCACTTTCAGTTCCTTTTGGTGGCAGCCGTCTGGATGCCGCTCACTGCGCAGCCTCTCTCTCCAATTGGCTGTCGCTCCGATAAATGATCAAGAACCTGGATTAAGGTAGGTCGTAAAGGGGGATGTTTAGTGGGTATGCTCGGCTTCACTGAGTGAGTCTCCACACTGTCTGGGCATTCTATTTGCCGTTAGCCACTGGGGTTAACAGCTTATAGAATGCCCATTCGTCCGTAATAGGATTCATCCTCCTCCCGCTAAAGCTTGCTTTACTGGTTAAAGCTTGTTTTAGGGGGTGCCCAAAATTTTCTGTGGCGGAAAAACAAAAAAAAAAAAATAATAATAATAGCAGCCGCGAGATAACGTATCCCGGCATACGACGACGTACCTAGAGATGGATCCAAGCCCTAACTGTAACCCTTAAGAGGCAGAAAAATTGGGCTCTGAGGATCATATAATGACTTTTCTAAATATCCTCTGGACACAACTACGTTTCGAACTCAACCATTTTAGAAAAAAAATGCAAACTCACAGACTAAAAATAGAACTCTTTCTCTCTCGTGATGTAGACTAATACTGAAAATTTGTGACATTATTTATGAGATAGTAAGTGACAGTATCTATGAGATAGTAAGTGTGGCTCTTAAGGTGTTACCTCACCAATCGATCGATCGTCGATCGAGGGCGTCGATCTCTGGTAGAATGGATTAGTTGACGTCGATCAGTAGTTTTTACTACTTTTATCGACAAGAAAATACCGATCAGCATCGATCGAAGACATCGACGTCGTCATTAAAAAACAGCTCGTAATCTCAAACGATATCGTACTGAAAAAAAACTAATTCATTGATTTAGCTTAGTTGAAATACGAATGATTTTTGTTGTGATTCTGTGAATGTATAAATACATCTTGATAACGTGACAATTTTAGCAATATACTCAATTTAATCATTACTTGAAATGTAAAACTAAGAAGTTTGCTACAAGTCAATTGATAAGTAATTTCACAAATCGTGGACTTGCAGCTTAGTTCGGCTTTTCTGCCTTTAGGTACTTAAACTACAACTTTCTTGCTAGTATCTACCAAACAGCTTTGATAAAGTGATTAAGTTTTTATCTGTCATTGAATATGTTTGTGATATAAATAAAGGAATTTCTGATGACATAGAGCTAAAGGGGAAGTTTTAAGCTACAAGGCTTATCAAAATATTTCTTAAATTCAACTTGTAGTTAAAGAGTGTATAGAAATTATTTTGGCTAGCTAAAACCACTAAAATGATTTAACGCATTTTCCTTTTCAGCCCTCCTCCGTAAAGACCTTATAAAAGGGCTGTAACGTTTTTATGGTGGACCCCTTTTTTATACCTGAATAAATAATAGTCTTGTAAAAAAAAGGGTTTAGCAGTAAACTTTAACTGTCGAATTCATAGAGAATTTGTCCACGTTAAAACAGCGTTACAGAGGGTTTACAAAGCACAACCCAAAAAAGGTGATTCATAGACGATAAATGACATACTATAAAACATACTATAACGGCTTTCTAAACATGTCAAATTTACAATCAGCATGAGGCTTCTTTAAGCCCATTTTACCAGCCGAGTCTACCCGAAGGTTAACGAATATTAATGAGTTATTGAAATTGATAATTTGAGTTTCACAGTTTCACTCTTCATCTTCCTTCCTAGTTCCCTGTGATTATTTTTTTCGTCGCGTCAATTTGTGGTCAGTGATGGATGGAAGTCGTCGTGGCGCCGTGGTTACTGTGTGTATCATACGATATCACAGGTTAAGCAACATTCGGCGCGGTCGGTACTTTGATGGGTGATAGCCGACCATTCATATTACTCACGACGACTTCCGTGCTTCGGAGGGCACGTTAAACAGTCGGTACCGGGTGCTGTATACTTGTATACAGTAGTCGTTAGGGTTTGTCAGAAGCCATCTAGGCGCCCTAAAAAATTCTGGCATCCACCACCCAGCACTGGGCCAGCTTGGTGGATTATGGCCTATACCTTCTCTGCAACCAGGGGAGAGACTCATGCCCTGCAGTGGGCTCATTACAAAGAGTTGTGATGATGATGATGATGATGGATGTGATGAACAATTTGATTAACATACAGCTGATAGCTCGTATTGATGCAAATAGAGTGCGACGTAGGAGAAAGGAGTACCGACGAAGAAAAGACCCTTTTACTCTAGACGATATTGAATTTAAAAAGAGATATCGCTTTAATAAAGATACTGTATGGCGTATTACCGATTTAGTTCGTAATGAAATTACGCGATGTCTAAGAGGGTTTGCAGTATCCCCTGAGCTACAGGTGCTGACAGCGTTGCGGTGCTGGGCGAGAAATGAGGTTAGTACAGGGAGTGTGTTTCCATCTGAGTGCGGTGAGAGGATGTGAAGATGAGTCTGTTGTAATTATATTGACCATTTCTGGCTCTTTATTTTCCTTGCCTCACAAAAGAAAATCTCACTATAAGGCGATAGTTATTACAAAGAGGATATCTCTTGTGAAGCAAAGCCATGTACACCCTGTACAGAGTTCATATTTTATTGTAATACTTGTACGTATTTTACCCACAATAACAATATTTTATTTCAATAATTTCAGGTTCAGGATGACAGTGGTGAGCTTCATGGCATAAGCCAAGCTACTGTATGCCGAATTTGCGCTAGAGTAGCAAGAGCTCTTGCCCGATTAAGTAAAGAGTTCATTTTCATGCCCAACACTGTGCAGGAGCAAGAACAGGTGATGAGGGAGTTCCGAGCAATCAGGAACTTCCCAAATGTAATCGGGGCAATAGATTGCACACACATCCGCATTAAAAAAACTGGTGGTATTTTTCCAAGAATAGTCGGGAGTCGGGGCACAGAAAATTTAAATAAACGAAGGCACTGAACAAGGCGATAAATCTATAATAATTTGTGACGAAACTGACGAAAACAAAAATAAGTAATGAAATAAAATGTCTGTATCGACCTGTCAAATGCCAATTATAACTGCAAGTAAATGAAATATCCATAGCCCTAGGGCAAAAAAAACACAATTTTATCTCTGGTGCAATGAAATGCGACGTTTCCGCTCATGCGTAATGTAATCCGTATAATAACGGTGTATTAGTTAAAATAGGATTTTCAGATGTCTATGAATCACCTTCACTTACAACACACTATAAACCTTAAAGAGTGTTGTAGCTAAAATGCACTTTAAATGCTTTTTAACTATTTTCTATGAATTTGACTGTAAATATTTAAAAAATCATTTAAAGTCACGCTTTCTTTTTAATATTGTGCTGAAAATATTTAAAAGGGTAGCCTGTTTTCAGCAATTTTTATTATAGGTAATACATACATAACTAGTGTTATATGTACTAGATAACTTCTGTTTTGAATTATCTTTTATGTAGGTATCATCAGACATATTTGAAACTAATATAATGAGTCTGCTCCGGTTTGTAAGTATTAAAAAATAATATATTTAGGACAAAAAGCAACTAACAATGAGTGGTTAAAGAAAGCTATTCTTAATAATATCGATATTGCGTTTTCTGGTACATACCCTTCTTCTGCTAGTCCTTAATTATCAAGATATCTATTTTTAAACATGAAAACAAATATAGACTCTGAAACTAACAGTGTCTTAAAATGATTTTAAAGATCCTTCTACATAAAACTCAACTCACGTATAGGACGAGGGCCTGGCTGTATAAGGATATTGCCGCAATACCGGAACTCCCTGTATCAAACTCTATGTCGACAGGCAACGATAAATCGTGTTGCGGGAACAATATCTTTAAACGATTTTGCTAAGAAAAATGTTTTATATATTAAGTGAGATAGTTTAAGGATGTTGAATTTTAAGGACGTGTTTTACACGTATAAAAACACGACTATACGTTACTAAAACGATAATAGTTATGAAATATAATGCGCTTTAAAGTTTAAGGGATGTAAATGTGTACGAGTATATCGTTTTGCTTCACTATAACGCTATAACTCACTATAACTATAACCTAGGTGACTTCTTATTTTTTCGATAGCACAATTTGAAAAACTTGTAAGTGTCTATTGAAACTTTTTTATTTCTTCCACATAATAGTTTTAAGTTTTTAGGTCTTGCTTAACCTAAACATTAATGTTAAACATTGCGTACGCTTCAACATTGTTTTTATAAGTATTCTTTTTTATAGATGAGAGCTTGCAAAAGAACAATTTTAAACTTTCGGTGGGTTTTCAAATAGTATGAAGTTCAAGTACTCTTTATATTTTTTTAAATATGGGTTCTAAATTTACGCGTGTAAATATGCAATCCTATTAGGTAATGAGTATTATTACATGGTTTACACAGGAAAATATAATAAATAAAATCCCCAGACAATCACACCAACTACGTGGCCCCAAAGTAAGCATAGCTCGTGTTATGAGATACCATGTAGCGAACTAGGGGGAACCTAGAATACAAATACATATATAGATAAAAGTCCAGACCCGGAACATTTTTTTTTCTTGTTCCGTGCGGGAATCGAATCCACAACCACTGGCGTCTGAGGCTGATAGGTTTACCCCATCGCCAAAGCGGTGGTATGTATACGGTGGTAGTGGGTGTATATATTATATGTTTCAATTCATAGCTTCAAACAATGCTAGCGGCCTTTTCACTAAAAGTGCAAGTTTCCAAATAAAACTATAGACTCAATCATATACCTACATATTTATTTGGATACATGCCAAACACAGATTTATTTGGATAAAAGCTGCACTTCAAATAGAAATGTGCAAAAAGCTATTTTGGTAATTTGAGGACACAAACAAAATCATAAAATCATACTTATAAAGAACCAAAGCAGGGCAAGTCACATACGCTTTTTTTAGTTTTTACTCCAGATTTTATTCCACAACAAATTTTCGTAGAGAAAATTGGACACTCAAAACCCTGCTTTGTCGCTATGCTCTCTCTTTGGAAGAAGATCTTATATGTCAGGCCTTCATTGAGGTCGCAGCGGTTGCCAAAGACTTCGTTTGATTTACGGTTAGTATTCGATGGTTGCTTTAAACAACTCTTTGTGAGACCTATCGTTTATTTTGTGTCTAAAAATATTAGGTCTTAGATTTTAAATTGTCGAGAATACTTAAGTAAGTACTTACTACTTTTGTTTAATGTTTATGTGTATTTCAGTATAATTTATATCACTTTCAAAAGGTGTTCAAAAAGAAAGAAAAGTTTCATAGTTTGTCTGCAATATCTGAAAATAACAAAGAATTTGAATTCAGAATACAATATTACAAAACTGGTCTAACTAAAAAAATGCCAATCGAAAAAATCTGGCTTTAAAACCAAAACTCATTTTTCAATTGTCATTTTTTATTGCCCTGTCACAATGTTAACAAAATTATTGGATTGAAAAAAGTTCGTATTGCATAGTATATCTATTTAATGAAATATTTTAATAAAAACGTATTTAATTTGATGGTTTAGAATAAGCTGAACCTAAAACAAAATACTTATTAAAACTACAGTGACCGACTACGGATACATGTCGAGGCGGTGGTCTCAAAATGTTAAGAATATTTAAAAAACTTGTGTGACTAAATAATGTATGCAGTAATTGTTGTCTTTAAACATACCTAATTTTAAACGTTAATTTGTCAAGTTTTATTTAAAATTCATATTATACATATAAATACATTCTATAAAATCTAGTTGAAACGTAATTTATTCAGTATAAGTTAGGAATTTTAATGTATTATTTCATTATAACTTTGACTAAACTGTTAAACTGATTAAACTGTTTTTAAAGATGAACAATTTTTGCCAAGTTTTTCCTTAACACTCTGTGAAACCACTCGGAGAAGTGCGAGAAAAAATTATCAGCTGTTGTGACAGCTTAGTTTAAAATGAATTATCATAGACAGCCAATCTATTTCTAATAAAGATCTCTTGTGCATGGCGTAGCATATTATCATAAAGTAAGTATTATGGATGAGTAAACGTTCTTTTGTGTCTACTTAGGAGTATTAAAAGCAGTTATTTTTCTTTCCAACCGTAATATTTTTCCGTACTTTGTTAGTCAGTTTCCTGAGCCATACTTATTATATAAAAATGCTTTTAAATATTAATTCTATAATAGTTTAATGCTACAGCCTACTTTAAGTATAGGCTTTTCCAGTATTCTCTTCAGTCTCTTCCGAAAAACGTTATAGAGAAGATTCTGACTTTGTGTTGAAAGATTTGAATAAAATACATATTTAAGAAAACCAAATCAAAAAAACTAAGAATACAAAATTACAAAACCTGCCCAATCAATAAAACCTGACAAAAACATAATCCCATTCATCAATCCTTTATTGCCGAGTCACAATGTAACCAATATTTTATGATTGGGGTCAAATAATTCATCATGCACAGTATTCCTATTGTTTATAATTATTACGTAGTAAAAACATATAGAACTGAATTATTATCCAAAAACGGTGTAAATATTGTAAACTTATACTTATATACTAATAAAATAAATAAAATCCCCAGATATATATTTACATATACAGAGTGACTGGTGGGTCACTTTCAGAATTCAAGGATGTGATAGTTTGAGATCATACATGGAGACAAAAAATATAATAAAAAGTAATTTATTATTTACTGAGTAAACTTAACCGAAAGTTAAAGAATTTATTATGCAACGCATGGTTACACTAGCGTTGCCAACGATCCGCGTGCCACGTCAAGTGCCGCGATTGACTCAGGCGTTAGTAAAGTACATAGTAACAAAACTTTATTTATTTATAGGCAATTTTAGTGAAAATTAAAGTTAAAATTAAAATTAAAAAATTAAAAAAGTACCTGCTTTTATTACATAATTATGATCAGAATCGAGTACAGAGTGCTCTCCTTCAGTATCTAAAATTTGCCACCAGTCCTGTATAGATAAACGCCCAGACCCGGATCATTTTTTTCTTGTTCCGTGCGGGAATCGAACCCGCGATCACTAGCGTCTGAGGCAGACAGTGTTACCCCATCGCCAAAATGGTCATCGACTACTGACTCATGCATGACTTATAAAATACTCGTTTATATGCCTTAAATGTTATTCGTTTTACATAGTAAGTGCTTCTTTTTCCTATACCTTAACCTATCCCAAGTATTATGAACATAACTAAAGCATGATGATATATCTCATTAGATTTTTACTTTAAACTGACAATATTAAATATTGTTAAACTTCCATGCTGGACTGGAAGCGAAAGAAAAACATAGATTGTGCCAGTTGTTTCTCTTCCCGGGCAAACTGTAATAGTCAGTTAAGGGACAGAGGTTTTAAAGGTGTTTTTGTGGGCGATAGGCTAACCCCTGTCACTACTATTAAGGGGTTAGCAATAGACTCTCTCCATCTTTATAATACCTCCGAATATGTCAAACGTGACATCAGATGGTCTTGTAACCTTTGGTGTTCTGCCTACCCCATAAGGGATACAGGCGTGACGTTATGTATGTATGTTAAACTTCAAATTGTTCATAAAGATGACACATTTTCGCCTTCTTTTTTCGTCACACCCTGTAAAACTAGTAAAATTGTTAAGACAGTGATCAGCTGTGGCAGCTTAGTTTAACATAAATAAGCATAAGCAGGCAATCTATTTCTAATAAAGATCTTTTGTGCATAGCGTAGCATATTATCATAACAGTTTATGTATGAGTTAACGTTATTTCGTGCCTAGAAGTATTAAAACCAGTTCTTTTGCTTTCCTACCGTAATCTTTTTCCGTTTTATCTTAGTCAGTTTCCTTAGCCATATTATTTGTAAGTGAATTTTTATTCTGAAAGCTAGCAAACGTGCACTGCAGCCACTTTATGGTAAATGACATCTGTAAGATTAATCATGCGTTGCCGACTCATGGCTTGAGCTGGAAAATCCTTCTGTTCCCATAAATTCACAGGCTGATTCATCCCCTTATTCGGAACATAATTACACATACATACATACAATAAATTATAATATCATTTTAAATAGGAAGGAACGTAATAAATAGAATTACTACCCTATGAATAGAATTATTACAATTCGTCACAATTTCGCTCGCTGTATACTTCAATAGTTCTTATTTATATTTATAAATAATAATAAATAAAATCCCCAGACAATCACACCAACTACATGGCCCCAAAGTTAGCATAGCTTGTGTTATGGGATACCATGTAGCGAACTAGGGGGGAACCTAGAATATAAATACATAAATAGATAAACACCCAGACACGGAACATTTTTTTCTTGTTCCGTGCTGGAGTCGAACCCGCAACCACCAGTAGCGTCTGAGGCAGCCAGTGTTACCCCATCGCCAAAGTGGTCTTCTTTAGAAGTTTCCTAGAGTAAGATCTACTGAAACGTAAATTTGAACTTTGTAAGAAGTCAGTTGTTATTTTCGCCAGCAATGTTAAATTGTAACAGCTCGGTAAGTGCTTTATGCCATAATAATTTTATATTCAAGCTGTTAAAATGCTATTAAATTTGAGCTTTAGTGTTTCTCAGAAAACTGTCTGGGAGTGTACGCGAGTTTGGAATACTTCAATATCACGGTCTAGTAGCTGCATAACACCAGTAGCCTTTTGTCAGTTGAAAGAATTAAAAAAATATTTTTAGACTAGCTATAGTACCCGGCTACGCTCGGGTGCTTAGCTTTAAAAACCAAGTGTCTTTAGCTTTAAATTGTTGCTGATTTCTAGGTGCTTTTTTTGATATTTTCGATGACTTCGTTGACAAAAATCGTGCTAACCCAGCTTTCATTTCTTATTCACCATTCCCTGTGTTATCAACTTTATTTGTGTTTTTAATGCATTAAAAGCGGTTAAGATGTTTATATTTATAATAAAACTTTCAGGACCTTAGATTTCTCATACAAACTTTCATCACCTTCCATGCTGGATTGGTAGCAAAGGAAAAACATAAAATGTACCAGCTGCTTCTCTTCCCGGGCATACTGTAAAAGTCAGTTAAGGGACTGAGATTTTATAGGAGGTTTTTATGTGGGCGATAGGCTGAAACCCTGTCACTGTAATAGTCTCTCTCCATCATTCTAATGCCTCCAAATTTTTCAAACGTTTAATGACCTCAAGTGATCTGCCTTCCCCGTAAGGGATGCAGGCATGAAGTTATGTATGTACTTTCATCCTCTTTTTTTCATCTTTTAGTGGAGTCAATCACGTCCCCGACCGCCCCAAGGGGGAAAGGCGGCGGGGCATGTGGGAATGATCCGGCAGAAGGCCGGGGATGGACCTACCCTCTAAAAACCTCCAGTTTCTCACACAAACTTTCATCCCCTACTTTGACCCTGGGTCTTCAACTTATTTCAATTCAAATTTCAATAAATTGGTCCAGTGGTTTAGCCTTGAAAGCGTCACAGACTGATTTATAGGCATTTGTAATAAATAATAAATAAAAAATAAACGTTTCACTGACGACCACTTTGGCGATGAGGTAAACCTGTCTGCCTCAGACGCCAGTGGTTAAGGGTTCGATTCCCGGACAGACCAACAAAAAAATTTTTCCGTGCCTGGGTGTTTGTCTATTTATGTATTTATATTTTAGGTTCCCCCCTAGTTCGCTACATGGTATCCCATAACACAAGCTATGCTTACTTTGGGGCCACGTAGTTGGTATGATTGTCTGGGGATTTATTTATTTATTCTTTAACAAACGTTTATGATTTTACAATAAAATTATCTTTGGACGTGATTGTTGGCTATTTATGCACACAGCGCCATTTACCTTTATGGTAAGACATTGCACAATCCAATTAATATAATATTACAACTATTGACCTGATGACGTAAGTCATTTAACATATAATTATTTTGTATGGTGACTACGCGAATAAAAGCCTGAACGGCTGACCGTTCTCTCAAAAATAATAATAAACCAGTTTTATATTTCCCGGTGAATATTCAAATTGTCACAAAAACGTCCCCTATTTACGGGCCAACAAAATACATTAACCTTTGTTGGACCCGACAATCTAAACTCATATATACGAGTTAGACAGCCATATTTGTTTGTACTGCAAAAAAATCTCCGTCTGTACTAAAAAACCGCAAAACGCCTTTATGACTAAGAGGATAGAGTTTTAAATATCTTGACAGTGTATGAAATATTCGTTATTTCGAGTATATTTGTTGGGGGTATGTAACCTCAACAAGGATTTATTTTACCTGCAGGTCGGATGGTGTAGTTTAAAATTGGAATGTCCATGAATAAATTCATATCTCACGTCCCCAACATGTCACAGTCGTAAATATGAAAAAGGATTTCGTTTTTTGTTATCATTCCCGTAATGTTCACAAAGAATATGATGAGTTGGTCAGCTTTTGAGAGAGCTGTACTTTAGATAGCATTGCTTTGAAAAACAAATATGAGCATAGAGAGGTCACTAACATTTGCTTTCCTTCGCAATTTGTCACTATGATTATAACAGATAAATAACACATTGTAAGAAAAATATTCATGCACCAATCTTGACCAAAACTAATCAATTGGCTATTATACCATACCATGACATTATAGAGAGAAATGTGTAAATGTGACTTTTTACATTATCGTCGTCATTCACTTGTGATGGCCTAGAACTTATAAAAAACTGATTAAAAACACAAATTGGACGACATCTAATCGAAATGAACCAAGACTTTATTCAAGAAAACTGAAGTTACCAAGAATTTTATAGGTGGCCAAGTTTCCGTGCCGGTCAGTATATGTAATTTAGGTAATTTAACACGATAAACCCGTTTAAATCCGGTCTCTTATTGTTATAATCGTTAAAACTTTGCAGAAAAATACAATGCAAAAGCTACAGTACAAAAAAAAAACAACAAAGTAATATTAAGAAGCGCTTATGTATGGAATAAATATTTTTTTGTTTACAAATACCCGCAGTGAGCACAGGTGCAGCTACGGAGTCCAATTGTGTCGCGCGGGTGAACGAAATCCTCTATTCCTACTTTATTCGGGTATAAACAGTCGAATCCCGCGTTGAATTTATCCGAGTGGAATTTAAATGGTTTTTGTGCCGATCAGATATGAAGCTTTATCTGAAATAGTTAACTACAGACTTTGATGCCCTCTGTGATGCTTATGTACGAGTGTTCGCCTACGCTGTGAACTTACAGGAACTGCGGGAATTTTTTGAAAAGTATTTTTACTAAACAGACTTTGCGGTTGTTTTAGAAAACCTTCAAATTTGTCAAATATATCGGTACCAATGCACAGACAAAATATATATAAATATGAATGAAATTGAGGATTTTGAAACTACAAATATTTGAATGATGTGAACGATTTTTATAATACATGAATGATGATTGATTTACTCGCATGTCAATGAACATCGTATGTTAAAATGTACCTTTACCGATTTAACGAGATCATCCCCACTCAAGCAAACATCAATTTATTTGATGCAATTTCGCGAAGCGCTACGTAGATCGTAGCACGTAGTACCGTAGACATTCCGTATGTAGCCGTGCGTAGATAAATTGAAAACGTGATAATTTCAGTTTCCATGTCACTTGAATCACTTACCCTTATTTTATATTATGTTTTTTTTTTATCAATTTGATTATATTACGAAGCGAATGTCATGTATACGTGTAGTTGACTTGCCCGATTGAACTACGCTCCTTAAAAGGACCGTTTAGTCTTCAAGCTTTGCTATTTTTGTACATTTTGACACCAAATACATACTTACATACATACATAACTTCACGCCTGTATCCCTTATGGGGTAGGCAGAACACCAGTGGTTATAAGACCATCTGATGTCACGTTTGACAAATGAGGTATTATAATGATGGAGAGAGGCTATTGCAGTGACAGGGGGTCAGCCTATCGCCCACAAAAATGCCAATAAAATCTCTGAAACCAAATATTTGATGCACAATTAATTTTAAACAAATAAAGAATAATAAAAAAATGTTGATGCAATTGTATGAAATAGTTCAAACGGCTGCCTTGTCATAAAAAATGATCCTATGCAAAATTTGTATCTAAGATTCCAATGTTGACGATATCAATAAAGTAAACATTTATTTCCGACATCTCAGGTTCTCACTTACTAGCAGAAACTTTATTTTTACATGTATAGACACTATATATAATATCAATAACATATTACTGGCTCCAAAGAGCATCAATTTTGGAACCCATATCCCTACCACCAAGAATATTTACTTACATCATCAAATTTGCTATTCAAATCCTAGTGTAAGATCTCATTTAAAATGCTAACACCTCCATACTTACATACACTTTGACTCCAGGTACGTGGAATAATTTCAGAGCACTTTACCCGAACAAGGTTTGATGCAAAAATAATCCTGATAAATATGAAACATGTAGGGTATATTAGGGTTCCCGTCACGGAGCTATAATGCGTCAAAGCGGATAACTCCCAGCCTCTCCCGTGCATCCCAATGAGGCCTCCCCGCTAATAACTAACTAGCCTTCTCCATGAACAAAACAAACTTGATTTAAACTGCTACTTTAATTCAAACTATGGTATTATGAGCGATAAAACTTTCTTGCCACTCATTATAATGCTGCCCTTTTGGGTTGCCATTATTCCCTCTTTAGGCGTGAATAGGCTCGTGTCAGGGAATTGTGTTATCTACTTAGTGGAGCTATCACGGGATATGTGCTATTAAAATATCCAAAATTGCGCACTCCTAATCTAACCTAACCTATATGCTGCATAAAAAAAAAATATTTGACTGAGTTTATGAAAAAAGTCTACTTCAACTTATATACGTAAGCGATAAATGAATGAAATCTCCACGTTAAGCCCGCGTTATATAAATTACTCGCCGTTTTATGTTCCAGTCAAATCTGAAAAACCAATTCTCTTAATTATAAAACGTTATTGCAGGCAATTGTTTTTATTCATGTAACCTATGAAGTTTAAACTTAGGTTTCAAAATCTCTACCACAACACACCTAACGTATTCAAATAAAATTTGAATAATCCTTTACAGCTCAATACCCATATTTCATATTCAACTTTAAGCCATTTACATAGATATAAGGATTCGGGCTTCCAAATAAACATACAAAACTGTAATCAGAAGTTACAATTGAATCTGTTTACTGACAAAGGCCGCAGCTTTAGGCGGCTACGTGCTCAGGCGGACACCCGCGCCCCGCTTCGGCCCCGGGACATCTTGAGATTGGGGTACTTTTCAGTTGTCTCAAGACGGTGATTGATTCGCATTGTGATAATTGGGTCATTGCGCTTCTTGTCTTTATATAATCAGTATGGATTTAATAACTAACTGGATCTAGAATTAACTCGACCGGTAATTTGCTTAATCCATATTAAGTATAGAGTTCGTGCTTATCATAGGTATCTCACAAATCTTATTAATAAACTTTTTATAATCTCATTAAAATGCTTTCAGAACACTTAATAGCATGTTTAATTGAAACAGAACTTAAACAAATCGTGGCGCGGTCAACTCGCAACACTTTAATTCGAGCTCGCTACGTGTATTCCCGTATGAATTATTATAAAGCACGAAGTGGTTTTGTTGACACGCAATTACAGCTCATTGGGGAGAAGCCACGTGTCACGGCATTATTTCCCGCCACAATATGGGGAAAGTGAAAAATCGCGGCCACACAGTCGGTGCCGGTGCCAACTTTTAGTCGAAACAAACCGCCCATTTGCCTGCAAGCCTGTTTTAGAAGTTTCAAAAGAATGAATGCTCCTGTATTTATTCGTTTTGTATGCTTGCGGCAAAGTTTTCAAATCTTGTTTTATAACAATGAGATATCGACTGAATTTTGATATCTACGTTACATAAAACAAAAGTAAAAGTCGTTTGAATAGGAGAAGATAATCTTTTCTTAAAATGGATTTGTAGGTATTTGGTACCTTGATGTCGAGTTTTGTCGCATTGCAGTGTTTCGTCATGAAGTTTTGATCCTGTTCGCAATTTAAAATAAATTTAAAACAAAACAACAAACTGGTTTAATGTATACAACTAAAAGTAGCTTACGTAACAGCATTGTTTAGAAAAAGCTGAAGTCAGTAAAAACAGCCTTCGTACCTAATTGCCGTGGGATTAGAGCAAGGAGCTATTAAGTCGAGAGTGGAGTCTAAATGGCTCCATAGTGCTGATTCATTACCCTATGTTTTGTTAGTGAATTTCAAACTGAAAAAACAGCTTGTTAAAAGCCGCTTAGTTTCCATGTGAGTACGAGGCTATTTATTACGTCATAAAATTAAGAATGACACAATTAAAAACGCATTATCGTTACCTGTATAATGTAAAAGTGTTACTGATTATCATGTTACTGCTTTTGCTATTCAAGCAGTAACAACAGTTTGAAAAACCTTTGTTAATAAAATTCAACAGAATATAGAAAGAAATACAAGCTAGAAAAATATTCTCATCGAAAACGTCATCGCATTTTATCTTTTACCATTTTATAGAATTATTTACTTTAACCATCTCCTTTATTCGAGTTGAGTTCATTCTTGCGGCAACAATATTGTGCCGTCTCCGTCTTCGCGTCGTTTAGCTAAAGTAAATAACCTGTGACATACCCTTCGGGACGTTTCTAAGTAAGAGTCTGCTATGCTATCGTCTCTTTTTGTTAAAATTACTAGAAACAATTTTATAGATCCGAAAAAGTAAAAACAACTTGTAAATTTTAGATAAAGTTAAATAAAGAAATATTTCTAACATTCGCACAACACTATGTAGTCCAAATTAAGGACCATATAGAACTTGTGTTATGGATACTAGGTAATGGAAAAAACACCTAAGAAATATTACTTGACAACTAACATTTGTTGTTCGTCGCACAAATATGCCACCGGAATTTGAACCCAGGACCTCTAGCATAGAAGGTTGCCACAACCACGATCGTCAAAAAGCGAAGTGAAATGTTTAACAAAATGAATAAATGTTTAACAAACATTTCACTTCAGAAGCCAAAACATCTCAGTTCCAGGAATAAATCCAACGAAATACTTTACTATAAAATAAATTTTAAACGCTTGAACTTTAAACTCCTCTCTCAGCTCGACTCAACGAGTGGTATCAAAATACAATCTGCCTTTGTGTCAAGCGGGAGGAATCCTGAGGGGCCCTCTTGACCGTTCGAGCTCCGAGTAGCGAGTTCTTATTTCCCGCTATATGCGTGTTTTGGAAAATCAATAGGCCGGAATGCGGCTTGTACAGCAAAGGCACGGGTTTTGGATATCTAATTGGATACTCCACGTGTTAATATAACGATATTTGTCATACTGAAGTCTTAAGATTCATGTTATTCAGACGGTGGTGGGCGGGAGGATGGTTTTATTAGGAACAGCTTCGACAAGTCCCTTAGTCTTGATGTTTAGATATGCTTTTATTATAAGAAAAGTAGAAATGAATCGGCAAAGTGAAAATTGTTAAATAGATATTTCACAACCTTTTTAATTTCACTACATTTAAATATTTTGTAGGGTTTTATTAATAAGACAAAAAAATATTGTTTAATTATGCCGATTAAATGAAACTTTCATTTCCGTGGCGCTGTGTTTACTTCAGACTGTCCATAAAAGGCTCATGTTATCTTAAGGTAGAAAAATATTATAAAAGAATGACCCACTTCTACATACTTCTATATAACTATATAACTACTAAACTAAATCTAGTAACTCAAATCACGTAACGTAGCACAGCCACAGTACATACATACATAACGTCACGCCTTTATCCCTTATGGGGTAGGCAGAACACCAGAGGTTACAAGACCATCTGATGTCACGTTTGACAAATTTGGAGGTATTATAAAAATGGAAAGAGACTATTGTAGTGACAGGGGGTCAGCCTATCGCCCACAAAAACGCCTTTAAAACCTACACACAAATTTCCCCTGGATTATAATATTGTCTTAGGTATTGTAATATAATCTCAAATATTGTCATAATCATAAGCAAGATACTTTTTGTACTTACACGGATTCATCCTTTTTTTTTATTAACCCATTTTTTTTTATTATTTACTGAACCCACGATTGACCTCAATCTTACCAGATGGTAAGTTAAGATGAGGTTGAAGATACACGGGCTTAGGAAGGATCTGGCTCTTCATAAAATATCGCCGGAATACATCATCGCCGGAGCGGTGATAGTTTGCGGTAGATTTTAAATTAAGAATTGTGACTAGCCATGTGAATCCTGAAGGGGTTTCTTTTCCAAGGGGGGTCCACTTGGATTAGTAGCATTTTACGACACGCTTATCCAAGTGCGTTAAGACTATTCTAAGCCGGCTCTATACGGTCAAAAGCTTTTATTTCCATAGCAAAGCCTTTAGTTTCATATAATAATAATAACAAAACGAATAAAACCACATACTTAATAGATATCGCAGTTCCAAATAAACATAATATACAGAAAACGATCACCGAAAAAATTAGTAAGTACACTGAACTGAAAGACGAAGTCTATGTAGTCCCCATAGTTTTGTCTACCACAGGAGTGATCCTTAAACACTTACATCATAGTTTAAAATTATTGGACCTAAAACCGTTTATTTATATATAATTACAAAAAGCCGCAATTTTAAATACCTGTCGTACTGTGAGAAAGTTCGTGCAATTAGACACCACATCACAAAACTGAACTCTTTTATCCACTATATTTACTTGGCGTAACACGTAAATGTAGTCATAACCAGCCTAGAGCTGAGAAGACAAAACAACAATAATAATAATATCTCCTATCTCTTCGCAGGTAGAGCAATCGAGCGCATGTGCGCGGGCGGCGATGGCGCCGGCATGGTGTCGGCGGCGCGGGGGCTGCTGGCGGCGGTGACGCGCGTTCTACTCCTGGCAGACATGGTTGTGGTGAGACAGCTGCTGCTGGCCAAGGACAAGGTAACTACGACAGCCTACGTTAATACCACGTCATCAAAACATTGGCATATCATTATACCAGAGGCACTTCATCAAAATTTCAGTAGCTACATCATTTAACTGTTGGCACATTATCAAACCATCAGCGCATAATTAAACTACTTTCATATCATCAATACGTAATAACTCTGTCTAGACAGTTACGGTTATGCTAGTTTAAGAGGAAATGGTTTATATTTGTGAATTTGCTTCTTGGATAATATATAAAGATTAAGTCTTATATCTGATCCACCAAGCAGTACCTACTAGGCTTTCTCAGTAGTTTGGTGCCTAAACTTACTTATCACTCTTGGCGCTCATCAAAAAGGGATGGGGCTCCATTTAATGATACCATTTGTATTGTTTCTTTATATTTAGATAAAGAATAATCGAAAAATAAAGCCCAACACATTCGCATTGTTTCGGCGTTACAGTCGCTAGATCAACGAACTATGTCTATACTTACTTGTAATTTTAGTTCCCTATATTGTATTAGAGCATATATAAAATGAATGACCTACTTCTAAACACTAAAACCATTAAACTTTCCTTCCTGAACTAAATCTTGTCTTAAAACTCGAAACACGTAGAGTACAAACTCTAAAACACAGCCCGGGTTAAAATACAAATTTCCAGCGCATTGTTTTAGTCAAAGCCATCCAGCGCTTAGTGAGAGTTCAAGCACGCATAGTTTCTAAAATTGCAGGTTGAATAATGAATACTTAGCAAACATACGGGAAGCTATGTTGCAGTTGGCTTGCTTCCGTGCCAACCTTTTGCCAGATGCTACTTTCGCGTCTTCAGTAAAATAATAGTTTGCTTGATCGATTTGCTGAAAGATAAACATTAAGTTTCTCTTTTAAACTTTGCAATATCAATTGTTATTAAATAAACATGTTTGTTGACATTTGTTTTCAATATTCATCTTTAAACAACTGTACACCATATTTTTAATAGTTAGTCAATTTGCGTTTGAGTTGAATCTCTTCTTTTTTCTGCATATTGAAGTCATCCAAATATAGGACGCTATGAATTTAATCCTTTATCGTACTATAATCTAATATTGTATGGTCACAACAACAAATTAGACCTCGTAGTCCGTTGCCAACAGCTAAGGTCGAAGGTTTGTTTTGGAACCATACAATAGTTACGTGCGTTCTCTCAAATCACTAGAGCGCCTTATTATTTAATTTAATTAAATATGAAAGCGTAAGCTTCACACATTGTTGACATAGTCGGCAACAAGAACAAACTTTGAAATTATAAAATACCGCTTCATTGAATTCGGGTGCCTATGTGCCTTCATTTCGAATAAAATATTCAAACGTTCCTATCCAATGATTGATGATGGTGAAACCAACATATTGACATATTTTTTATTGATCAAACTTTTTTAAGAAATCGAAAGGAATGTCGTAATCATTGTTACTTACAGAACCAAATTCAACCAAAAATTATCTAAACTTAATGTAGGTACTTATGCCACTAATCAGTACTACTAAGTGTTATTTTTTCACTTTTTTTTCAACTATTTTTAAAGCGAGAACTGTTACTTACAAATCTTTATTTCTTTCCATGTAACATAACATGCAAATAAATAGAAGGTATTTTATATTATGTAAAGATAAACTACTCAAATATGAAGCTAGCACTCGTTTTGACAAAAACGACATGAATTTGTGCCTTTATTTATTACAACGTTATCTAATGCCATGTAAAAATACACGATGTTATTTATGTAAAAACATTGCCAACATGATTGATGGAGTGTTTGATATCCACAGGTGGCGCGGTCCCTGGACCGGTTGGAGTCCGTATCAAATTTTGCTGAGTTCGTTCGTGCCTTTACGGAGTTCGGTGGCGGAATGGTGGAACTTGCCAGGCTCACCGCAGAGAGAAGAGCCGACCTCAGAGACGAAAGGAGAAGGGCGCAAGTCGCTGCCGCCAGAAATGTCCTAGAACGTTCCACCCTCATGTTACTCACCTCATCCAAGGTATATGTATAACTCTCGTAATGAACGATGACATGTCGCGCAGTAAAATGTGTACGCCAATCCGCGATATCACACGCCAAAGATCGTAAAATTTCCATATTTATTGCTCAGTTTTGAAATTGTGATTGACTTTCTTATTTATCGACTTGTTTATTCGATTATTCCAGTATATATTACTGTAGAACTTAAAAAAACAGAGTGACTAAATGATGATATTTTGTTTGACTATTTCCGTTTTTATAGCAATTTCACGACGGTCGACTTTTATAGAGGCCGTAACGATTAGCCAGCAAAAACCTTAATCCTCAGTAAAAGACACGATAAATTTTCCGGAGCCACTCAAGTAGGATAGTTATTAAGTTAAGGCCAACGGATCGCAATAAATTAGCGATGCGAATGGCCGGAATCGTACGTAAATTAACCCTGTCGCTGACCGGCCGTCCCTAGCTTACACATCGACATACCTACATGTAGTATAGCCCTACCTTTTGTTTGTATGATAAAGCGTACTTTTTTAGTAAAAGTACGTATCTAATAAATACCTATCCAGTAATCTATCTTAACGACGGGGATTGCTCCAATATTTGCAAGACGTTCTTTATTGCAACGTTCGTGGTATAATAGCGGTAATACTGCTTAAGTGCACGGATTCGGACCGAGTCGAAGTAATGGAACTTTTATTTCGTTGGATTAAAGAAATGATACACTTTCAGCGGTTTTCTCCATGAAAGCATTAAATGGGCGAGCATTTTGTTAAAATAAAAGCGTCGGGAGTAATGCGATGGAGGCTTTAATTTTGGAGGACTTTTTGAGAGATTTTGACGTGACTTTGGTATATTAGGAAGGGGCGGGAGCCTCAAGGGAAGTGTGGCCAACGATTTTGGTACCGTATTTCAAATGACACTTCATTTTCACTCTTATACGTGAGGAGGATGTATAAGACAAGGTGTTGTGATATTAAAGGATGCTATTCGGTTGTACGATAAATTGTGGAGTGGAATTGTTCGTGTTAGCTACATAAGTTTGGAACCCCGTACTGAAACTGAAATTATACTTATTTAATAAAAACTTACACCTAAAACCTACAACAGTTTGTAATATGTCGCACAACAAACCACAAAGCAAGATACTAGGATTCGGCTCGTCTCGCGTGTCACGTTCGCTCTTCACACTTATTATTCAACGTCCCTCACAGCCGTGCCAGATCATTTTTCCTTTTATATTTTTTTATAGATCTGAGAAACCAGAAGATTTTTTAATAAGCTCTTACAATATTTGATAATAATGGAACATTGGGAACCTGAAATGGTTAAAAAATTAACAAATTTAAACTTTCAACAATGCAAAAATCTTATTTGTTTAATTTCATTTATTTTTATAAATCTACATTCAAATCATGATATAAAAAACTAAGATTTTAGTTTTTTAATAAGTGCGCTAAACTCTAATAATACAAGTTGTATTTGAACAAATACATATTTGATAGGCTAAGTAGGGGAAGGTCATAAACTGTATTTCATAAGAAAACCCTATAATATTTAATAAAATGACCACATGAACACTGAAACGTTCTCTATTAGTTGTTTGGTTGCTAAGTCGTCCCCGTTTGCTCTTTGCGTACCCAATGCCACTGCAACAATGCGGTCGGACAATCCTGACCAAATATGAAATGTCTAAAAATATAAGGCTATTCATTAGAAAAGTATAATTTATACATTGTGCCGTATTCGACATAACAGTTTCCAATTTTAAGTCTCTCTAATGTCAATTCCTGTCTTATTTCAAACTTAGAGGCTTCAAAATCAGTTTTTCAACCGACTTAAAAAAAATGAGGGGCTTCTCAATTCGTCGCGTATGTTTTTGTTAAAGTTTGTAACCTCATCACTTTTGACTGGGTCAACCGATTTTGATGATTCATATGATAGAGTATACTTCATAGTTGTTTCATATAATTTTCATCGAAATCGATTGTATACCTACTCTATGAAAAAAAATACATATATTAAAATACGATACTAAAAAAAAGCAGACCTAATTCTGTGTCTGGTATCTCTGTGATTGTTCCTCAAGTATTAAGCCTCAAATTGTACTTTGCCAAGTTTTTCCCGTAAGCAACAATATGGTGAGTGGGTCTGATCGCACAACTGTACTACTTCCAATGGATGTCGTAAGAGCTGAGTTAGGCTGAAAACTGGACGACAGCGACAGCGGCGCGGGCAGCGATTTCCGCGACACGATAGAAAGTACTGAGTTTGTATAAATGAATAGAAGTAATCTGCTGCCCGCTGGCGGCCGCGGCGTCGAGAACGGCCCAGATTCCCCGCGTCGCTGCCCGCACCGCTGTCGCGCTGCAGTCCAGTTTACCGCCTTAGAGATAACCAGAGGATGAGCAGCAGCGGTATATGAACAACAATGCGATTGCTATTCCAATCATCAAGATTGGCAATAACGACACACCCCGAAGAAAACATGTGTCTTGCAGTGGACGTATTTAAAGACTGGTTGTAGGGTACGTATAACTGCTTTAAAAACCGTGTCTATCAGGGTAGATACCATTATCCTACTTACTTCGGCTGTGTTCCGCATAGCAGAGCAGAATTGGCAGTGCAATTACCTACTGGCATCTATTATCCAGAGTCAGCCCACATATTATTCACGGATTGCAAACTTAACATCAAGAAACTCACTATACCCATTAAAAACAATTCACCAATTTTAATATTAGTCAGTCCTCATTCCAAATAAACAGGCTTATTAACTAGCTAAGTTCCGTGTAATTCCCCTGAATTTTCATAGTTCCCTTTCCCACTGTTGTTCGCATGCCATTTGCCAGCCCCTCACCCCCGTCATAACTTTTAAAGAATAAAATAGAAGAAGTAGTGTCTAATACCTTATTATCCACAGACGTGCCTCAGACACCCCGGCAGTGCGTCCGCGCGGGAGAACCGAGACACTGTCTTTTGTCAAATGCGGCGAGCCATGGACCTCATACATTACGTAGTAAGGGACGGCCTCCCAGGACATGACGACCCTTCACATGAGGTAAACTTTAAAAAAATATATTAATAACCTGAAGGCGTCCATATTATTTGTTATTGGTTAAACCACTGTCTTTTTTATTGAGCTTTAAATTATAGCTCATATAACAATTATTTTAACAATCTGAATGTGTCCTTATTACCTACTTCTTAGTGGCAGATAGTACATTAACGGATTAAGCAATGTACACGTTTTGTAAACTGATGTAAGTACAATGAATATCATTTTCAACCAATTTAGCTTAACCAAAATCCAATGTGAAACGTGAAGCGTAGACGTCTCCCGTACGTATATTACACCGGATTGAAAACTGCACTAAAGTTGTTAAAAATAAATGTCTGAGTACATTGTTTTTAAAATATATCAAGCTTTAAAATAAGTTCATTAGCGTTCCAACAGTATAATATTCAATCTTGATTAATATTAATGAGAAATTTAATAGCGCAAGCATTAACTTAAAAAGAATTAATTAATAATGTTAAACTATTTCTTACTTTCTTAAATCAATTTTAAAACATAAGTTCCTTAGACTTGGCAGTTGCACTATATCACAAAAGTTTAAATTCTCAATAGTTTAGTGCCAATACAGAGCCCTAAGTAACCTCAAGGAATTTCATATCTATTGAGTTGGCTCTCGAAGGTCGAGCTTGCTATGAAATTCCATGCAATAGAGCCAAGGAAGTGGGCCAGGCGTTCTCAAAGTCAAGATATTTGCAATAGGTGTCATGTAGCACTTGTAAAGGTGGCACAGCTTACGATTTATTACATGCTTCGTTGTTTTTTTTTATTTTGGTAGGTTACAGTCGGTCGTAGATATTTTTCAACATTATTTTAGTCCGAGGTATGTCAATCTGCATATTAATACTGTTTTGAATGAACTTATCGTATAAGGCGATTAATCTGAGTTACAAAAACATAGCAATGCCACTCGTCAAAAAGTTTGTGTAAGGTACTAATCTTTTTATACCGTTATTGGACCAGTTTTCAGACAAAGATTTCAGCTTTAAGACAAATCTTTCTGATTTTCCTTTTTCTTTATTTAAAAAAATATATATATATATATATATATTTTTAGCTATGTTTTTCTTTGTAGATATCTTGTGTTATTTATAAACATACATACATAATATACATAAAGTCACGCCTGTATCCATTATGAGATAGGCAGAACACCAGAGGTTACAAGACTATCTGATGTCACTTATGACAAATTAGGAGGTATTACAAGATGGAGAGAGACTATTGTAGTGACAGGGGGTCAGCCTATCGCCCACAAAAACGCCTTTAAAACCGTGTCCCTTAACTGACTTTTACAGTATGCCCGGGAAGAGAAGCAGCTGGCACATACTATGTTTTTCTTTTGCTCCCAGTCATATTTTTAATAGTATGGTTCCTATCTAAAGTATCATCACAATTTATATAAATTCTGTGCCCAAATATTCCAAGTGTTGCAAAAATATGGATGAAACAGCATGATGTAACAGTAATAAAACAATGAAAAGAAAGAGGAAACACAACATTTCTAAAGGAAACGTAAGCTTATATCTAAATAATTAAGAGTCAAATCATTGCTACAAGTGACCTTACATCCAAATCAAACAGGGCGAAACCGCAAACTAGGGCTGCCTCGCTTTATGTGCATAATCCGTATTTGAGCTCTTAATCCTTAATGTGCCATGGCCATGTCCATGTTTGAACAGCCACCCTGTAACCGCATTGTCGTCTGAATCAGCCCTAAGCGCTCGGACGATAATGGTGTGCTACAAGCAATGAGCATTTAATCCAGTGCAGTTTCAATAGGTAAGATAAATGTTAATAGGTATATATTTTATACTTTGGGATATAGGTAAAAGGGTGTAAGGTTGAGCTAAAATTATTTACTTTCAATTAAAACTAGATTAAATAATGTCATCAACAGCGCCACAAAGGTTTTTCATCACTTCTCATGAAAATACACGATAAAGACTAAAAATAAACACGTTTATACAGAACCATAAAAACAATAAAAAGTAACAGCGTACTCTAAAATTTCCCAAGACTTAAGCGAAGTTTTAAAGAACAAAAGATAACTTGAGGTTCCAGTGCTAAAAAGCATTCGCAAATTTAACCAAGATTTTTTAAAATTTGCTTTCATCTGACAAAATAAGATAATACTGAAAAGTTAAGAACTTTTCCTTTGAAGAAAACTGTGAATCTCGTGGAAAAAATGCCTTTTAAAAATAAATTGCTTCAAATAAATTTATTCATGCTAAAAAGGAGAGAAAAAATCTGCTGTCAGAATCTGGTGAGAATTGAAATAGACTGAAAGCTACATTTTAAAACATTTAAAACATTTTAAAAAAAACATTTAAAACATTTATTTATTTTCATATTCTGCACATTTTTACAATCTTAACCTAAAAAATGTAATATTAAGGAATACAATTGTCTAAGTGCCTGAACTAGGTTTACCCTGTTTTTCAGGCGAAAGGGGGTCTGAGTGTATACAAAATAAAACTTAAAATAAATACTTATGTAACTATATCTTTTAAATAATAAGGATGAGTAAAGAAGAAAAGCAAAAAAAGGAGTCCTAAAACGGTGGTTATAAAACTAACGTTAGGCAAAAAATATTTTCTAATTGAATAATGCAATTTATGAATTTTACACTAACTTATTACTGCTAACAGGTTTTCTGTGTCTTCATAAGACATGTTTTGTAACGCCTCTTGAACAATTTTTTTCATTTCATTCAAACACAGAGAGTACAAATTTAGTTTTGCATTAACCCTATTGTAAAGAAGAGGGCCAAGAAATAAGAAAAATCTGGTACATAAAGCATGTTTGATATCTATATCAGTCCGGTAAGCTATATCTTTCCTTCTTTTGTTATTAATTTCGGGGTTGAAAGGAAGTGCGGTGTGCTGCTTTAGGACTGTGTGCATTATAAATAATTGTCTAACTGTTAGTACACCACAAGCTTTGTAAAGGAGGTGCGTTGGAAATAGAAAAGGACGGAAGGTTGAGACTTTTAATACCGCTCGTTGAGCTCTCTCCAAGGATATTATTGTAGTTTTAGCCGCGCCGCCCCATGACGTAATACAGTAGGTTAGTATTGACTGACAAAGTGCAAAGTATATTTGTTTAATGAGAACGGAATCAGCTACAGTGCGTAGCTTTTTAAAGACAAATATCAATTTACGTAGTCTGCTGCTTAGCGTGTCAATATGGTGCTTAAATGTAAGAGTCTCATCAATTGTGACCCCTAAGTATTTTATTTTATCAGTGTGGCGTATGGCGGGGCAGTCGCATCTGTTACTAAAGGTCTCTTTACATTGATGGGCATAGAGTTTAGGTATGGGTGAAGCAAAGGTACATCTACGTATAGAGAAGTGCATGCTGTTAGTTTTCCCAGTGTTTAGTGATAAGCGATGATGCTGAAGCCAGTTAATTACAACATTGAGGCCATGTTGAGCATACTTATAAACCTCCTCTTCGTTTGATGCGGAAAATAATAGCACAGTGTCGTCAGCGTATGAGATTATTTTTCCACAGGTCAGTGTTAGCTTACATAGGTCGTTTATGTAAACTAGAAATAGGGTAGAAGATAATATACTTCCCTGGGGCAAACCATAGGGTGAGGTATTTAATTCATCGCTGAGAACATTGTCTATTTTGACGCGTTGGGTACGCCCTTGTAGGTAATCTGCGAATAATTTAAGCTGTGTGCCTCTTATACCTAATGTCTCTAATTTGTGTAGTAGGATAGATTGGGACACAGTGTCGAAAGCTTTGGCGAGGTCTATAAATATACCTAAGGTCCGGTTATTCTTATCAAGCTGTTGAACAATGTAGTCCGTTAATTGGTGCACAGCATTGGCAGTAGAAAGTTTAGATCTGAAACCAAATTGTGTTTCTGCTAATACGTCATTTTTATCTAAATATTGAGTGAGACGAATATTGATAATCTTTTCAAAGATTTTGGATATGGAGGGAAGAATAGAAATAGGTCTATAATTAGATATTTCCTTTTTACTGCCAGATTTATGCACTGGGACTACAATTGCTTTCTTTAAGCAAGTGGGAAAAGTACCTTTCTCGAGGCATCTTTGAAAAATGTGGGTAAGCGGAGCTATAAAAATATGTTTGAAGTGCTTAAGGATCTTGTTTGATATACCGTCCCACCCAACAGCAGAATCATTCTTCAGCCCTGAGATAATTCTTTCTACCTCAGATTCATCAGTTTCTAAAATAACGAAAGAATTTAAGGTGGATTTAGAGGTAGATAAAGGTAGAGAGGTATGATTTTGAGTCGAATTCGTTAGATTTTTTCCTATATTTATGAAGTAATCATTGACTTGGTTAGCAATGGAAACTTGTGAATACTGCCCTTGAAATAAGCTTGAGGAGGATTCTTGGTTTTTTCCTATGGATGTTACGGTTTTTATACACTTCCAGAGCCGTTTACAGCTAGATTTGGATGTTTCCAACTCGTTTTTCTCGTAATCACATTTAATACGTTTAAGTAGGTCATTGCAGAAGTTTCGATACCTCTTATAGGTCGTTTGCAAAGCCAAATTTGACGGGTTCGCTTTTGCTTTGCTATGTAATTTATCCCTGTGTTTCATACAACGAATTAGCCCTGGAGTAATCCACGGTTTAATATTATGAAACTTTTTATTTATCCGGTATTGTATCGTGTTATATAATATTGCATGTTGAACACATTCAACAAAGTAAGTCATGGACTTGTTAGCGTCAGCAAAATTGTAAACTGGGCTAAAATCAATATTGCATAAATGTTCCTCAAGTTTATTTATGTTTAATTTATTGCAAAAGTGCATGCGTGTTTGTTTAGGCATTTTTTTATCAAAGGTTAGTAGGACGGCTCTGTGATCGGTTACTGAGGAATTATTGACAAGAGTTATTGACGATAATTTTGATTTTAGCATGACATGATCTAAGCATGAGCCGCTTTGGTGCGTAGAGAATGAATGTGCAGGGAGAAGGCCATGGAATGAACATAAGTTGAGGTACTCTTGGGCGTTGTGGTCTAAATGCCCGGGAAGAATGTTTATATTTATGTCTCCTATTAAAATAACGTTATTAAAAGACGATAGTTTTTGCAATTGGTCATTTAAAGATGAAATAAAGTGACTGATATTTTTAAAAGCTGGGGGTCTGTACATAGCCAGGATAGCAATATCATGCCCAATTTTTAAAAGCATTCTATTACAGTCTAGCATATTTGGCTCTTCAATCGAGATATTTAAATAATTTTTGACATAAATAATTAATCCATCATTTTGATTAAATGTAATTTGACTTCTATGCATATTATAGCCGTCAATTATAGGTATAATAGAGTGTTTGTCAATACGACATTCTGTAAGTATAATTACGTCACAGTTATATTGAAGTCTTTGGAGCAAGGTGCTAAAATTATCTAGGTTTTTGTTAATGCTGCGGATATTTTGTGTTATTATTGTAAGCGGGTTTTTGATATGGGAAAGATATAGCTTGCACTCTTCAACTTCACAAATTTTTGAATCTGATATAGATAAATTATCCAGATCGGTCATAAGATTATGGGACATAGTAAAATAAAATAAAATAAAAAATAAAAATAAAGTTAGAACTAAGTTAATACCTCAAAACGGCGCTCTTAGGCGCCCACATAATCAATTGAGTTGACGTAGCGCTTTTCAGCCATTTGTTTGGCAGGACACTCGGAGTCGCCAGTAGTGTGATCGCATGGCTTCTTAAAGTGCATGCATGTGGCACATTTTGGAGGCTCTGATTTCTTTTTGCAGTCCTTATTAGAGTGACCTACTTCACCACAATGTCCGCACGTGTCAATCTCCATCCGACAGGACTTGGCAGCGTGGCCGTATAACTGGCATTTGTAGCATCTTGTTACTAGGGTAAAATCTCTAACAGGACACGATGACCAGTTCACAAACACCCTGTCATTTTTTATTAGAGCTAAGCGTATTTGTGCAGATACTTCCAGGATGTAGTTGCAGGACTCAGCGTCTTTTCTGCCTGACTTATGGCTCAACTTGATTGAGGTCAAAAAGGACTCGTATGTCATATCCTTTAGTTTATCGGCGAGGTTTTGTTCATATATGCAGCTGAGTACGTCTGATTCCTTCATTGATGTTGGAACACCGATGACAACAATTCTAGGTCTGCGTCTTTGGGGTTCGTCCACTGTTAGGCCAGAGGAAGATAATTGGGCCGACTGCTTCAACTTGTAAAGGTCGTCTTTAGAGTCAGTACTAATTATAACACCGCCATTCCTAGTTTTACGAAGACCTCTAACTTGTAATTTCATTTGTCCTGGTTTGATAATTTCTTGGATTAGGGACTTCGTTTCTTCGCTGGTCTTTAACTTGTCAGTTGGGTAAATTGCGACTAAGTTGGACTTCTGCGGCTGAATAAAGGTATTGGCACCCTTTTTCACCATTTCGGCGAATGAAACGGTTTGTGCTGTAGCTTTAGAGGTCGTTTCAACAGCTTTTTGTAGATTAGAGAGGCGTTCTGAGAGGTCTTGTTTTTCTTCATAGGCTTGAATTGTCGCTCGGTATTGAAGGGCATGTGACTTGGTCGACTGATATTGGACAGCCATTTGTGAAGTGCCATGAGCAACTTTTCGGCAAAGTGCGCTAATTTTCATCTTTTGCTCAGTATTGAGTTTTCCTTCTGAAGCGATATTGCATACTTCATTAAGGCACTGCTCTATAGATGATAACCAATTCTGTATCTCTGGAGTAGAGATAACAGTTGGTGAGTCCTCTTCCAGGTGACGGGACGGAAGCGGGGGTGCGGGCGCCGGCGAAGTCGGTGGGCTACGCCGAGTAATCATACTGCGATTAAAGGGGCTGCCATCCATTTTTAAACATAATATAGTAGGAATCTTCTTTAATAAACACTAAATATTCGGGTGGCACTATTTCCGTTGTTCTACTTACTGAGTAGGTCACAGTTACATAAGCAATAATTTTAATTTAATAAACTCATTTATTAAGCACGTCTGATCACGATAAAGATCGAAATATGACAATGTTCGAATCGAAATTTTAAATAGACTAGCCCGATAATCTGCACAGTCTGCGCTTAGCTTCCTCCATAATTCAGAATCTATCGACTGTCAAATTAAATAAACGAGTTATTTAAGATCTAAAAGCAAACGACCTAGATGACACCAAAATGCTTAACCAATTAATTATTTATAGGTAGAGTTTAAATCTTACTTTCGTGCTGAACTCCCAGTTGTTTTTTTCTATGTTTTTACCTCCAAATTTGTCAAACGTGACATCAGATGATTTTATTGCTTCTGGTGTTCTGCCTACCCCATAAAAGAATACAGGCGTGAAGTTATTTATTTCAATCTAAATCGAAACACACCATAACGAATTAAATAAAAAGATCTGTTTAAAGTTGTTTTACTAACCTACTTAGAAAAAGTATAGCCAATGCCTTCACCTATTTATGTACTTAGTTGTGTTACTTATGAAGGCTGGCTGTATCTACGTAGCGCACTAGAGTGGCTTCACGACATAAACCCGGAACTACTCATATGTGTAAACTCTAGGGCGGTGCTAATATCGATATTGTCGATACTGCAATTTATTGACTTACAAGCCTTTTCCGGTGAGAAACTTTTACACGACGTTCAAACTTATGCACCGGTAACTAAAGCGTGGACGAAACTTTGAAACAAACTACTTTATTTATAATAGTTTGTTAGACATAAACTGTTTGCTACTTTAATCTAAACTTCATTGTACAGAGCTTTGTGTGCATTGAGTACAGAAGTTCATCTGTAATTTGGCTGCAAATGAAAAAGAATATATTTCATACGTGTTTTCAATATTACCTATATTGTCTACCATGTAATGATACTATTGATTTAAATTGTGCTCAATTTGTAGATAAATAAAAAAAATAGTTTTATTAAAATAAAATGCGGCAGTTAAAAATTAGTGTAAGATAGCCGAAAAGCGGCCGCTTTTTCGGCTATCTTACACTCAATCAAAAGTAGCAGCAAAAAATTTAAATAATTTAAGGTTCTCTAAAACACACCGTTTATTTAACAATTTGAAGTCATAAATAAATCGATCTATATCGATAAAGGCCGCCATTGCCTACGAGTCTCCTGAGATGTAGCTACAAGATACCGATCGCTGTATCTCGATGGGCAGCCTACCAGCTCGGCTGCGTCACACACAGCTGCACCTATTACTAACACGTGCAATATCTATGATTGCATCTTGTTAGCTGAACAGTGAACCGCTTTACCTTGTAACTCATTTACTATGATCAGGATGTTATTTGTCTGAATACAACTTGTGAATTCTGCCAACTCTTCATGTAGTTAAACACGAGTAAAGGCAAATGCACATGTGAGTTGAAAAATTCCTTTAGCTTTTTTGTTACAGTTTGTTTTATCAGACTACACAAATATTGAACATATGGAGTTGAATAAACTCGTAAATTCAGACAATTTATATTTGTAGCTTCTTGTTAAAAAAACCCAAAATTCCTTCCTTTTTACCCCTAAAATATTCCGATACAAGGTAGAACCAGCCAGTAAAAATTACAGGGCAAATAGGCATCATCTATTTGATTGCTGACCGCCTTTAAAGACACAGCGATAATATGCCACTTATCATCAGATTAATTCCTGCTCGTTAACTGGCTTTATGTTGCATAGAAAAAAAAACTGGGTTAACCGAGCATTTGGACCCACTAGGTAGCATATCTAAAATGAAGAATAGAAAAAAACTTCACTTAGGAACCGCTACTTTTAAAATAATAAAAACTCATAAGCCACTATATTTATTTACGAAACTAGAATGGAAAAAAGACGCAAGTAATATAAATACCAGATCTAAGTTTCAAAATAAACTGACTATACCAAAGCACCACAGTAGTGGGTTTAAGGGTTGCTTCAAGTATGCAGCTGCAAAGATTTGGAACGACTTGCCACCCCCCTTACGCAATATAGACAATTGTCACACCTTCAAAGTAAGATATCGAGCTTTACTCTTAAGGGAACAAAAGGAGCATAATATAGTTATTTATAATATTTAGTACCTACCATTTATATTTATTTTTATTTTTATAGAAGGAATATATTAATATGTATTTGGTTTATTACTTTTATAATATTTATTTTTAACATGTTTAATTGAATTATAAAGACAATTGTCAACAAAATTATGTAGTTCGGAGTGGGCATATCAATGTATCTGTAGATATTGTATTTTTGTAGATTTTGTTAATATTGTATTTTTTTTTATTTTTTATTTATTGTATATATAAACAATACAGATTTAAATAATCGATGTCTTCGAATGGACTTAATGATAATTAAAGTAGTGTACCACGGCTGTGCCTGAAAACCAGCGCGACTGGAAATAATTGTTTCCAGTAGCATTATGCTGAGGCATGGCCTATTGTCTCAAATTGTGTTTAATAATTTTTCTGTGTTTGTATTTTTCTGTGTTTTGAGATAATAAACTTTATTTCTATTTCTATTATTTCTATTCTAAAATATAACGCAGTAATGTTTTCTTCTATCTAGGCATTACACAGGTGAACTTATTTGAAATTATCTAATCAAAATAACAATTTAATGCTTTTTCTAAACCTACTTGCTGGAAATATGGTACCTAATAATAATAGGGGCATTTTTTCTGAGAATATTGTATACTTTCAATTTATGTATCTACTGAATACAAAACGTTTTTTTGTATAAGACTTTGAATGCGCCTTCATTTATAAGGGCAATCTACAGGTAAACTATGGCAACATAAATAGTTCGTTTGGTAAGTTTACTAAATAGCTCTTAACTGACACGTAGAAAGATAGAAATTCTTTCTATTACATTGTTTTATTTTATAAACTTCTTCTTTCGAACTGTTTCTTTCAAAAAGCATAAACACACATTTATTTTCTTTTGTAGTTGAAACCTTTCTCGGATAGTCATGAACAGGTACAAATGTGTAGGTAGTCGAGTGCCTTCAATCATTATAAAACGTTATGTTTGTAACTTTGCTTGATGAAAGGTCAACTTTGCTCCACGCTATTGCACCTGTATGTAGAAGTTTTTTGCTTACACGCACTTCACTGTAGATTTTGGCTAATTTTTACTCATTTTGTAACCGTGTTGTGTACTCTGTTTTTCACACACGCTAGAAATTTTTAACTTGACATGCTTTGCATTAATTTTCTCGACGATGTTGAGTTGAATTACTTTTATAACGATTTTAATTCCAATTCAAGTCACGAACCGAAAATTTACAGAATAGTTTTTCGCAAAATGTTAGCTAGAACATTAGGTACTTATTTGATGTGCTTGTGCCTGATTCTAATTAAAAGAAAATCATATTTTATTAAGCTTCGTGAAATCTCATTACTTTCATAATTCATATTAAGCACCTTCGTGGGATCATTTCTCAAAGTATCACAATGCTACATCGATCGACTTCTACACTAGCTACATAATTTTAAGCATAGTTTTGATGTACAGGCTGCGCAATGGGAGGCAGGCACGGCGTTAGGAGCATTACGGGGTTTGTCCGCTCAAGTTCGCACGGCGCGGTCGCGAGGCGGAGCGGACGCGACCAGGAGAAGGTCCCTAGCGTCAACCCTGCGGGCGCTGATAGAACGCACGCACGACTTCACCGACTCTCCGTACACCTCGCACGAGCATCGACAACGGATCCTCTCTTTGGCCGAAAGGATAGCTTACGAACTTGAAAGGCTCGTCGCTGTCGCTGTGTCCATGGTAAGTTTTGATATTAGCTTGCAATATCAACAGTCGAACTTAAAGATATGTACGTCTAATTTGGAATGGGTTCGTAGCATTGTAGATTTGATAAATGTACATTTGATATATCCAGGAGGAGCAAAGTGGCCACAGTACCGGAGCGGCTATGGAGAGTGCCTGCGCTGGCGCATCCAGCGCGGCTACTGAGCTTGAGAGAGCCCTCGTTGCAGCCGCGCGAGATCAAGCCAGAGATCTTGCGCCACTGGCTGAAAACGCTCGGAGAATGGCCGCTGAACTCGCTCATATAGGTAAAACTATGTAGAACAATAATAACATCATTAAAGGTGACTTGGTTATTTTATTTCAATTCGTCTTTCATCGTACAAAACAAAATGCTGCTTAAAACGGTTAGATATAAAATTTGGCTTCATAGATCAGATGATTCAGTTATAGGAGGGGGAAAGTTAATCCGTTTGTGAAAACAGCTTTGTATGAATACAGGCCAGCTACAGTTTGCTATTCGAATCGAGGTGCAAAGGTAAACTTAGTTTAATATGGAAATACAGATACTGACGTCGTCGGTGTCAGTAGTAGTGAAATGTTGCGCTTGATTTGCATGCCTTATAAATATGAGATAATGAGAAAGTAAGAGATTTGTTATAGACATAAGTACTCGTAGTATATGCAAATATTTTCCTTTAAGTGAAATGTAGTGCTTAATTGTTTTATTTTTTATTCTAAAATGTTCTATAAAATAAAATTTATTTTGCATAAGGCGGAAAACGAGCTGGTAGTAAGAGGCTACCAAGGCTTATGGACACTTCTTCTAACACCAGAAGTATCATAGGTGCGTTGCCTAACCAGTCTAAATTTATAATTTTACTTCGTTTGCATTCATTAACATTAACAGTACTAGGCTGTTCAAATGTGACATTTCAACATTAAATCTACTCCAAAGTCTGATGTCATTTCAGCTAGTTCCTGTGGTGAGAGAGAATCAGAGAGACTGCACAATATAGCCACCCAACTTCACGAACAATTAGATCACATTATAGAGGTAAAAAACCTTTCATAAAATTTTAAACACCATAAATTGAAATATGAAATGCATCAAGTAAATATCTAATGGAAATTTTCTCATTATAGGTTTGCAAATTACTTAGGCATATAGCAATGTCAGAGACATTACAAGTGAGTGCAAAATTTGCTGAAATAAATTTAAGGATATACGGTCCTCAAGTGGTGACGGCGGCGAGAACACTAGCGGCACACCCTGGAAGTCCAGCTGCGAGAGAAAACCTGGACGTCTTCGTAGATATGTGGGCCTGGTTGCTGTCGGACGCGGCAAGATTAGCTAAGGAATTACTAGACATAACTGATGAAAGACCTGACAAACAGCAATACAGCAGTTTGCCGAGGCCAGGAGTGAGTATTTTGGTAATTGGCAATTCAGATATCGGTGTCGGTGAAACGGTAACACTTAGATGTGTTGCATGTCGATGTTGTAGCGGTTATTTGACTTTTATTTTTTTGGTTATGATGTTTTTTTTTTCCAAAGTGTTAGATAAGAGTGTTATTTTTTCGCGAATTGGTGTTATAGGTATTGATTATGTCTACTATAAGCCACAATATGTAGACTGTAGGTACATCGGTCAAATAGAATCTATCGTCTATTTTTGAAATCACAAAATAATTTAATATATAATATTTCAGAAACACGGAACAACCAATAAACCTCTAAAAGCAGTGCGACTAGATTCTGATGAACAAGCAAAAATTGCGAAATCCGGCCTTGAGATGAAGATGATGTCTTCAGAAATGGATGCTGAAACCGAAAAGTGGCAAGGAGCGGCTGCAGATGAAAACAACGACATAGTGAAAAGGTACTCCACACCTATTTTATAGTCCGTACCTAAAGAGTAGAGGTAAATACCCCTGTTACGCCTTTATAAATGTGTCGTTTACTACTCCGAGTAAGCGATGCTTAGTTGGTGATTGGGACCTTTCAGGTGTGGCTTGGACAGCATTTAATAAATTATGTCGTTATATTTTGGAATTGCTATTCTATCTAGATCTTAATATTAAATGAAATTTTATTGGGACAAAATATACATGCAGATGAATTGGTGTTATCTACTTCTTTCAGGGCGAAAAATATGTCTTCCATGGCCTTCGCTATGTACCAGTTTACAAAAGGTGAAGGCCTTTTAAATACTACGCAAGACCTCTTCACACAAGCTGAATACTTCGCAGAAGAAGCAAATAGGTTATATAAAATAGTTCGACAATTTTCTTATCAGGTGCGAACAGAAAAAATATTTTTTTTACTGAATAAAATGGCAATGGGCTAATACCACATTTATGTTTTAGGTACCAGCAGGTACGACGAAAAAAGAATTATTAGAACATTTAGATAGGGTACCAACATACGTACAACAATTGCAGTTCACGGTGAAAGAACCCACTGTCGGACGAGCTGCTACCTTTAGTAAAGTGGACAACGTCATACAGGAAACAAAAAATCTGATGAATATTATCAGTAAGGTCGTCACTACTTGTTTCGAGTGCGCCAACAAGGTGAAAATCTTATATTTTTTACTATACTCTATTTTCAATATTCTTCCCTATTTACGACTCTTACGAGCAACACGTCGCACATTTTTTAAATCCATAGTAGTAATTAATTTAGGAAATATTAAAAAATTTAGTGCATTGGAACGTAATGTTCCTTAGGTACCTTTGCCGTGGGAGTCAAGTGTGGGAGTGGTTAAAAGGCACCAGAGTGTTGCACCTGTTAAGTACTTTAAAGATTCTATTTCATTCGTGATTGTTAGACTGTCGGGGAACGGGTGACGCCATGTGTTCAGTCCAAAAGTTTCTTCTTGTTTCATCTATCTGATGATATTATCAGTTCTGAATATCTGAAATCTCTCAACTTCACGCATGTACCAAAAAACAAGAAGAAATTTTCTTAGTTCTAGTTTAGAGATCAATATAGTTTAGAAAAAAATATCGATAAATTACCATATTTAATGATTTACATTTTAAATATATGTTTTATTTATTTTATTTTTTCCTCTCACCATGCTACTGATGATCCCAGGGTCTTATACCACTGGACAAAGCGATAAACAAATCTTCAGCAAATACAAGGGACGACTCGGTCTGTCTCTGTATAGCTTTGTATCATAACACACCTAAAGTTGTTTTGTGTTTATAAGTGTTCGTAGACCAGCATGTGATGTGTATTCATTTCCATATACCCGTGACTACAGCGCCGATTGGCTTTCGTTGGTCAACGTCATGGTTTTGCTATATGTTCATAAGTTATCGCTATACGCTAAATATTTCCTCATAAGATGAGCTGCTGCTGTCTCTACCTAGTAAATGTTTCTCGCTATTTTAGCTCATATGATTTCTTCTTGTGGACCTTCACCTTATGAAACCGTGTCGCTGTCTTCATTTGTTTTTTTTATCCTTTTTTTAAGTTTTTTGTTACTTTATCATTTTCAGTTTTCGTTATGTATGCCTGAGAGAGTTCCTATGCATTGGAAGCCAAATTTGCGAAAAGCATCCACATTTAAAAGTGAAAATAGTGTATTGAATGGTTGAAGTAGGTATTGGTGTGGATTCTGAATTATGTTTTCTTATAAAAGTATACTAAACACTAATATCGTGTTAAGATTTAGTTTAGCAATGTTTGGTGGTGTTTCCCATAGCTAAATCTAAATGTTGTTGGTGTGAATTTGCTATGATATTGATATTTACTAACCTTTTTTCTAGTTTAGTATATGTGTGGTATTTAAACTTATGTTTTATCAAGTGCAAATAAGTGTCTTTAACATTGTTTATAACAGTAACTTGCTATTCGCGAAACAGCTCAACAAACGCTGATTTGAGTAACTGAAATACCAGATTGATGTCTGTACTAAACGTTGTGTATTGATAACATAATTATGTCCTGAAGCTTTGCATTAAACCAGTATTTACTACCTACCTATAAGTGCATGGTGTTTCATGTTCACTCGATGGGCACGAGCTGTTAGATTTTAAAATTGTTTGGGTTCAATGACAGCAGCTTTTCATCTTTGATATATTTTTGTAATAACCAGGGTGTTTCACTTTCTTAAGGCTGACTGATGATAAATTATTTTTAAAAGTGACAAAATCTAAAAATAAGCAAGAAGTAAAACTACATACCTTTAAATGTCTGCTCTAAACTCCTCGTAAATAATATCTGTGGATAATACACAAGCCATGCTTTAAAACTATCAGCGTCTAAAGTGACATGCCCTCAATCTGCTGTCATAGAATCCCTGATCTCCACGATCCCAATTGTTAACAAATGTCTCTGTATGCAGTACAAACTGGATTTCACGGGTCTGTCAGCGGGCGGCGCGGGGGCGGGCGCGCGGGGCGCGGCGCGGGACGAGGACGCGGGCGGCGGCGGCGGCGCGGACGCCAAGCCGGGGGGGAGCTCCTCAGACACGGGCATGTGACAGTACGGCATGGGCCGGCGCGGCAAGGGCGACGCGCGCCGGACCAGGGTCAGCTTCCTCTTGTTTTAAAGACCTAAACGTCTTTGAACCTCGTCGCCTCAATCGAGAGAGAGCATTTGACTTGCTTTGTTTTTGGGCTCAGAGTTTAAAGGCTACATTAAATTATTTCATGAAATATTCGGAAGATAGAAAATTACCCTAACGGAATCTTTGAAAACCACCTTTATACAAATGAAGTACAATATAAATACTTGTAATTAGGTAAAAATGGCATGAGTAGGAGCTCATCATCTGCTATTTAAAATATTTTAACGCTTAAACGGACACAATAAAATTGTCCTTTGTGACAGGAAGATATAAATATTTTGAAAAGTTAACTTAGGTACTTACAACATAAACGTAAATCAATCTTAACAATTGTCTTTAAAAGCAAGAAAAAAAAGATAATAGAATAGTTGTCTCATAATAGTTAAATGAACTCTAAAAAACAAAGCATCTCAGATTTGCTTCCCTATGAACATACTTTTGTACAATGCATATTCTGCCGACAAGTAGTGAAATCGGTCGCAGCATTGGCACAGGTAGAGTTCAAGCTCGATTTTAAAACTGACAATCTATTTAATGTAATGTAACATTCAATAGATTGCAGTTAATTAGTATATTATAAGATGGACAGTACGATATAAAAATAAGTTTCAGCACCTGCGACACACAAAAGAACTGCAACCTACATTAAACGATGTTCTACGAGTAAGTTGTTATAATACAAGCGTTCGAATGCAACGCGATCGGCTGTGGTACTAAAATAATAATAAGCATATTATTTATCTACTTATGATGTATGTTACACCACACGGCGACTTTTCTTCATATATAACTTATGTATTGCTAGAGTGTTGAAATCTACAGATTTTATAACTCAAGAAATTTTATCTCAAAATATTTATCTACTCTATATAATTTGTGATCAATGAAATTCGTACAATAATTAAGCCTAGGTACTTACTTACATAATTCTTGTTACACTTTCAAATATTACATTGTATTGTTACATAGTGCCAGATTAATATGTAGACACTGATATTTTTTATTTATTTTCTCTCCTTGAATTACCTGTTGTTAGATAGTTACCTTATAATTTAAATAAGTTATCTTTTAATGGCAATAAATACTTCATTCTATTTAAATGTACAATATTCCAACTCAAGCACCCTCTCTTTGTCCCGTTTAGAATTTATGTTCTGCTTTGCAAATGCTTGAAACTGCTTGTCCTTATATTTTATGTTGCATTTATAAGTAGAACCTTGTATATTTTTTTAATGACATGCATTATTCTATACAAATCTACACTTAAAGTAAGTTCCTATTCGATGTTAGCATTTCAGTTATATAAATTCAACGAATCCTTGTAAATAAAAAGCATTCAACTACAATTTCGATTAGGTAAATTTCGAGTTGCTTGCGCGGTGCAGCATTGCATGATTGTTATACGAAAAAAAAAAAGAATGTGTGTTGCATGTGTGTTCATCGTGGTGAATGTCGTACGTCATCTTTGACGGGAAGGTGTTTAGTTTTAAGATGAGGGAACTTGACTCTGGTGGTTGCTTCAGCAGCTCCCATTTCGCCCGAGACAGGCCTAGTGTTATATAGACTGGAGTAGAGGTATGAGCGGCGGGCGAGGGAGGCCGTGCGCCCAGCCTGAGTGGTCAGCACAACGCATGCCTATCATCGTGCATATCTGCATTGTCGCTTACGTTGTTCTTTCTAAAAGCAATCAGTTACGTTACGGCAATAAATAACATATCAATGTGTATAGAATATTGTTACCGCTACTGACAAAGACGACAGCGTCGTTATTTAGTATTTAAGTAAATGTATTAGATAAAATCGATCGTGCCTAAACTGTAGATTGAAATATAGTAAGTAGTTAGGTCGAAATAGCATAGTTCCGTTACGACGTGAAAGTCGATTTTAGATAAGAGTAGGTGATATAGAAAGATGTTAAATAATGCAATACCTATATTTCTACAAATTTGGCCTATCAGTTATATTATGTAAATCGTATGAGTGTTGCAAAGGGCTAGATTTTATACAAATACGTATTGAACCGAGACAGTTGTAGTACTTTATATGAAACTAATGGCAATAGTATATAAATTGTTACAATAAAATGCTTCTCGCTGCTAGCACCCACTATTCCTTGTCGGTCGTATCAAACCTAAAACGCTCCATTATGTCGGTCTATATAACACTTTGTGTGTCTCCAATATTATATATTTTGTCCAATTGTTTTTCATTTTCGTCAATAATTATTAGATTCTATGTTATTGTTACTACTTATGACCTATTAGAATGAACTATTAACATATAATTCACTGTTTATTGCCTTCTTATTAATATAACACTAATATGGGTTAAGTGGATAAGTTTAAAATAGGTAATAGATTTGACTAACAATGTTATGACTAATGTAAAGAGCTTTATCAAGCTTTATAATGATAATGAAGAGTTGTGAATCGAACATGTGGCCACTTTAACAATTTAGATTTGAATAATAATAAAACCGCTTTGACTGTTAAGTATTCAAGTAAGACTTAAATTATAAGAAACTTTCTCTCGTTTCTATGAGAAGATTCTCTTCATTAGTAGTTTCTTCGTAGTTTCTATTTGGACGAATCTTTTAAAGAGCCACTTTAAATATTTTCTTCGACAGTTAAATTATGCGGCCTATGCACCTTAAGCAATTTACTCTCGTTCCTTTTTAAATAATTCACGTGTTAAAACTCTCACGACCTAACATTACGACTAGTTTTAATGATAACTACATTTGATTCACTGTTTTATGTGGTTAAGACAAATTACACAGTGTCCTTAAATTGTAGCACAAGGATGTACAAAACAAGTACTGGAAGTTACCTTACAGATGCCTCATAAATACAATAGACGAGCCATTTGTGCCTCATCATATAGATTAGCCTATAACATATAGCACAGATCCATTAATGTAACATTCTAACAATGTCTCTTAACATATAACAGATTCTAAACTAATGGAGTCACCGATAATAATAGATAATAAATACTGACTTCCACCGATAAAATAAGATCTTAAATACTTTATCGGTTAGTGTATAGTCATTAGATATACAGTAATTTGTGATATTATGAAATACATAAGATTTAGTACAACGTCCTTTATAATTTCAAAGTTTTATAGTAGTTGACATTATAGGGACACGACAAGAACACCAATATTAAATAACAGTTATTATGATAATGTCTAGTTGTTAATATATCTACAAAGTAATAATTCTAGTTGATGCGGGGGTTGTGCCAGGAATGGTTCAAAAGATCGGCTAAAAATATAACAATAATTTTCACATATCACCATTTTGTTTGATATATTTTCTAAAACACATTTTTGCTAATGTTGACTATTCTTCGCTTTGATATAAACTTAATGATAAGCGAATGTGAGCTTCCTGTACTTAGTTCAAATCCTCATTGATTGTTAATGTTGTAAAAATTTAGAATCAAACAGAGTATAAGGCAGAAATAGTTAGATTTTAGAAACGAATATGTTAACCTGATGTGCAGAGTATCTAAATATTATTATGAAAGAAATATATTTTACTGTTCTCGTAAAGGTATCGTGTAAGTGATTGTAAACCCTGAAGGAGTAAAACCCCGTTAAATAATTGTAAATAAAAATAAAATACTTTTGATAGTTTTCAGCGAGGTATTGTAGAGATCGTCACGTGTCGAATACTTATATCAAAACAATTGTATAAGGATTGTCGGGAACTGTTGTGATTGTTAAATACTTCTATTTGAAGTTGCATTTTCATTGAAATTAGAAATATATTTTCCATAGTGCTGCCAAAGATAATTAATATAATGTTTAGATGTAGTCATGTTGTTTGCATAACAAATTATTTTGAGGTTGTTCATGAATTTATTGACTGTATTTTGATGTGGCCGACGAATATGTAACACTGTGTACGTGACAAGAGTATGTCACCAAATAAAAGAATTCATATGAAAACGACTTGGAATTTTCTTTACTTCCCAGAAACCATTTTCCGACTCCCTTTCTTAAATTCTAAAGAAATCTATGTCCCAAATACATTTATCAAAAAGCTGTACGATTGTCTAATCATAAACTTACAACATAAAAACCATGCCAATAGTAATTATTAACACGCACTATCCATAGATAGCTTTCTGAGGTAAGTTATTGAAAATACACGTAGTCAGTTCAATCCCCTTCTACCAATTCTGTGACTTCCTACTGTTATCATTGTAAATCGTTTTCTATAGATGAATCAAGATAAGGAATCGCAATTCAACGTTAAAAATAAGTTGAGTTCTTGGTAAATATAAAAAGCCAATGATTTCTATTTTTATGTATTTATTTATATTATTCAAAGGTACAATATATTACATCGTCCAAACTCCATTGCCCTCCCAACATGCATCACAATATTATGTCTAATGACTAAGTAAATCATTAGTATGGTAAAATGGGCAGTTACCTAAGTAACATACAAAATAACCTTAATAAGTTTATATGTATATCTATACACTATTTTTAATGCGGAAGTCAATACTGTAACGTAGGAAATAATACATTTATATCATATTATACGTAATATATTGATTATGCACGTCTAAAAAAATTTAAATTAAACTTGATTAACATAAATTCCGATAAATTACCAGTGACTAAACACATATTTACATAAAATAAGATCACTACCGTATATTTTAGATATAATAAAAAGTAATGACAAAGCTTAAGTATCCTGGTTATTAATTAACCATTAAAAAATAGTAAACATCGTTGCTATAAAATTTTGAAGATACAGTCAAATACAATGTAAAGTTAACTGTAATAGTAATTGAGTAATTATTACATAAGAACGTCCTTTAAAAACAAAGCCTAGATTTAACTGAAACTGAAAAAGTCTGATTATAGTAATTTAGCGATGCATGTTCCACGTATATATAATTTACTCATTAGCGCTCAAAGACTTAGAGAAACACTAAAGCTAGTCTAAGTCACAACTTATCTATGAGCATATTTATTTTCTAAGCACAAATAACAAATGCCATTTCACTTCACACCTTCAAATCATGATAGTGACAAACTGGTGATTGCACCGTAAGAAGCCATAATCCAATAACAATTTATTAGTAGGTATACTACGGAATTAAAAAATATGTATGTCTTAGTTTAAATTTAGAATGTTTTAGAGTATCTAATGCAAAATATAGATCTCTACTCATAAATATAACATTAAAAGTCACCTGCAATACACTTATTCATTTTAAATAGCTAACTACCATGCTATATTTATTAGTAAAAATTTTCGATGACTATTTCGGTAGTACACTTTTTGAGCGGAACATAATTATATCGTATTGGACCTTTACAAGCTATTTGGCAACTTCGTGGACGTAAAATTGATCATAAGCTGTGTAAAATGTTTTGTGCTACTATTACTATTGCTCAATTTTAATATAAACACTCAACCAATTTAAAATGCGATACATCTTGCGTATAAAATAAAAAATTAGGCCTCACTTAAAAATAAATGCTTTGTCATGGAAATATACCTTATGAGTAATAAATAGTCGAAAAATTCATAAAGCCGGAATATTTAAATACAAACATGAAAATTTTAAAATAGTCTCAAACTATCGTTGTTTTTTCATTCAAATTATTTTCTAACAGCCTTCGTCCGTTTTACACAACTATGCCGGTCGTAACACTCTTAAATGACCAATCTGAAATTACATAGAATCAAAAATTGTTTCAAATCTCACACAAAATTGCAATAGTAATTATGTGAGGCAGTTAAAAAGAGAGAAATGTTAATTACAAACAATGTTATAAAAACGAGTAATAAAAATACAAATAACTAATATTTACATAGTTTATGACGAGCTACATATTAATCACAATGAAAAAAGTTGTCAATAATAAATACGAGTCTTTAAATGACAAAACTTGTGGCACACACATTTTTGCTTTAGAGATATAAATAAAGCATAATTTTGCTTTTTTAAAATTTCGTTTTTATCCAAAATAAAAAATAATTATTAGAATACAAACTGACACCCGTCACAACACTGAAATGGCACTGAATCCAACATTCAGGTAGCAAAGTTATATAATCTCTCAGAATCTCAATTATTGCCAGACAAAAGTTACATACAGAATGCTACAGGATTTCACACTTTGCCGACGATATGTACAAAATAAAATCACTATTATACGCAAACAGTACTGTGATTCCACACGAGAGCAACTACAAAAATCTATCTCTACAATATTTTTACAATGTAAGGAGAGTAAAACTGTTGAACACTAGAATTGCTTGAGGTTTCATTCGATTCGATTCGATAACAATGTCAAGTCTGAAGCCGACTTTAGAGGTTGTATGTAGTCTAGGCGGCATTGTGTCGGAATAGTTAGTCACAGTTGAGAAACGGTGGGTGCGAGACATATAACGGTACTAAACCGTCCTTAAAACAAACCTTTCTTTTTCTTGTCCTTCTTGTCTTTGCCGTCCATCGTCCTGAAAAGTTACATTCATAGTTTAGATTGGGTTTATAGTTGTATTATAAAATTTCGATAATATGGTAGTTATAAGGCCTCTACTTCGACCTCATTGTTGCTTACCACTAGATGAGATGTAATTTATACTCGAGTTTAGTCACCAATAAATTTGACTCAGCATTGGTAGTGTTTGATTGCGATATAAAAATTCCTGGATTCGAATTTAGCCAGTTCAGTATGGAAAGACGAAAGTTATGGTTATGGGTTAGGAATGAAGATATGGCGGAATGCAATATTATGATAGAAGACGACAAAGCGGAACAAGTGAAAGAGTTTGTATACTTGGGGTCCTTGTTTACAAGAGATGGGAAGTATGACGATGATATTGAAAGGAGGGTAAAAGCAGGAAATTGTGTTAATGGCGCCTTATACTCGATTATAGCAAGCAAAATTATACCGATTAAGGCTCGTCTTGCCGTACTTGAGGGAGTTTTGGCGCCAATACTTATGTATTGTAGTGAATCTTGGGTGTGGCAGAAGAGACTTGAAAGCAGGATTAATGCTGTGGAGATTAGAACTTTGAAAAGTATGTGTGGAGTGAAATTGAGTGATAGGGTGCACAACAGTGAAATAAGAAAGAGATACGGATTCAAAGAAGATGTAGGGACTAAGATTAAAAAAGGTATGCTACGTGGTTTGGACATTTGCAAAGGATGAGTGAAAGTAGATTTACGAAAGAGGTGTACAGAGCAAAAATGGATGGTGCGGTCGGAAGGGGCTGCCCTAGGCGAACGTATGCCGATCAAATTGGCAACGTTCTTAAAAAGGACCTAGTTAAAAGTACCAGTAACTGGCGATCATGTATGACAAGATCAATGAACGTGAAAGAAGCAAAAGAGCTATGTCTGGATCGTAGCAATTGGTGTTCCCTTGTTTCCCAAGGAGAAACAGGCGTGAGGTTATGTATGTATGTATCGGGAACGTCTTTTTCTTATCTGGATTGGGTATTGGGTTAAATCAGGACATGTCTTAGTCTTAGTTTATTCGTACTGTGAAGAAAACACACAGGAACTATTTTGTATCAGTGGGGGTAATTTACTTATTAATAAAATTAAAAAAGTTAAGTATTGTCAGTTTTTTATCCGTCTAATTCCGACATAATGATTTGAATATGCTAATGTTGACTTATGTAGCTAGACAGGCCCAAAAGAGTCCTATTACTAAGCGGACGAAACTCGAATAAGTCGCTTTTGCATCAAGTTTATCCAGGTACGGTAAGTACTCTTTAATTTCATAGGAGATATTTCAAATAAGCGAAACGCTAACTATGACCCTCTTCTAATTGGTCGCCTTTACCTATCACCGCTCTACAATCGATGCGCCACCTCTATTAGTGGTAATCGGTAATTCTCCAGTAGTTTAACATGCGGTGTTTCGAATAAGCAACCAAATAACAAGTATATTGTCACTCTTTTCTGTTCGCTTCCAAAGACCTACGCCTCAGTTCCTTAATGGACTCGCCACGCTTATAAAGTTAACAAGTGGTATGGCAATAATTCTCCTCAGGTATTTTAATCATGTAACCAACAACCAGCCAAATAAACAAACAATCAAACAACAGAAAAATCCGAAGGTTGATGCACTGGGTCAGCTTGGTCCTATGCCTCCTCATTGCTTAGGGAAGACTTCTAGTCCTTATTATCAAGAGTTGTGATGAAACATTCAACAGTAATATACTCACTCTTTGCTGTTGGCCTCTAGCGAGCGACGCCTCAGCTCCTCAATGGACACGCCGGTCTCCCGCTCCCAGGCGGAGATCTCCGACTGCAGCGCCCTCTGTCTCTCCTCCAACTCCTGCGCTTGCGCTTCTAGAGCGCGTCGGGTCGCTTCGTGCCTTCGCGCCAGTTCGGCCTCCGATTCTTTGAGCTTGGCGCGCTTTTCGCGGACTTTTTGTTCGAATACCTGAGTTGGAGAAGAGAAATTGTATTAATGACTGTTTGAATAAGTAAGAGAAAGATAAAGATGAAATTTTAAAATGCGAAATAAATATTCCTAAGTTTGATACGATATTATAATGACGACCGGCATACATTGCCTTTTATCCCAGAGGTCCTGGGTTTGAATGCCGGCGGCGGCGGATATTTGTGTGATGAACACAGATATTAGTCGTCAAGTCATGGATGTTTATATGTTTATTTAAGTTTATATTCTAATAAAAAATAAACATGCATTTTATTCAATATATATGTTTATATATTTCTTAAGTAAGTATATCAGTTGTCTAGTATTCATAACACAAGTTCTTTAAGAAACTTAATTTGGGCTAGATAATGTTGTGTTATCTAAGCTCCAATAAGTCTCGTATGGATATTTTGTTAGGGGTAATGAGTAAGAAATAAGTAAATTTATAAATACACATATTGAAAATAAACATGTGAACATCCATGAGTTGACTGTCAATTATGAGTTCATCATACAAATACCTAACCACTCCCACCGCGATTCGAACCTAGGCCATCTAGCCGGATTTCTTCATTTATAATTTGATTCAATAATGTATTTAATATTTGTAATGCACAATTATTCATATCATGAATCTATTGCAGTGTCATGAAACCTTTTTTACTACGTCAGGAACAAACTTTTCTCGATTTTGATAAAATTTAGCAATGTTGGAAGCTAAATTATAAAACAAAAAACGTCAATATTATTAGACACCGGATTAAATTATCACGAAGTCATAGCTAGTATTAATCAGTAAATAATTGTTGTTCGACGTTTATTCATAATAGCTTATGTTATAGGTAATAGACAACGGATATGCATACTTGTTATATTTTTTTCTGTAAATATTTGCATATCATACATGCCTTTACACCCACAGCAATGCAAACAAACATGTTTATGGACACAAATGATTTCACTTGGTTGGCGTCATAAAACATACGATATTACCCCATCGTTGAATAAATTCAATACAGTAAATTGTTTATTATAAGAATTTTAAAATAACATTTTTAAGAAATAAAATAAAAAATGCAATTGCTATATAGCGCAAGAACATTTTTTTGCGTTAAGGAGCTGGTTTATTCTCTACTTCTATTGAGTGTTAATACTTAAGGAAAACTTAACATTTTATGAAACAAATTGTTAAAAGGTTATCTTTTCCAATAGAGTCAATCAATGTTTAGTTTTAATTATTACCTGTTCTAATTCACTTTCCATTTTCTTCATCTTGAGATCATGTTCCCTTTTTTCTTCTTCCATCTGCGCCAATGGATTCCTGAAATAATATTATACAATTTGAATAAGAAATAAACGAAAATAATGCTGGAATGTATATTTACATAGTAAACAAATACAAAAACAATTTGACCCGTTACGATGTGCAGATTTGAAGGCTGTTCCAAAGGTTTTTATTAATGATGAATAACTTTCATCATTACTTTTTTAACTAGACCATAGTTTAATGCATTGATAATAAATTTATAAAAGTATAAATTCAAGGCACTAGCAATTTGTTAATAACGCAATGTGCCTTTGTAATGTAGGTATTAGATAGTTATGTTTGTGATTTGGAGTTAAATATAGCTACATATTATATGGGCAAAGATTCGTCATTTTTATTTTTGTTATTAAAGATAGGTAGGACTATGGAGAAGAGAATAACCTACTCGAAATACTAATTCAATGCAGACGAAGTCGCGGGCTATAGCTAGTAAATTTATAAAAGTGGTCAAATACTAAGTAAAACCCACTTTTGTAGTTCGCATTACTAACATTGTTAGTAGAGGATGTTTGCTGATATCGAGAAGAATGCACTTTTTCTGCAATTATTACAATACAGTTTTTGCATAATTATTTTCAAAGAGTGTAGAAGACTTTTATATCTTAACTTTTATGTGTGACCGTGTCTTTTTGAAGGAACAGTGGGTCACAATCCTTATTCCTTGTAATCCATAATCAAATTTACTTCTAAAAAGTCTAAGTACTGACAAACTCTAGTACTGCCCCATTCTCTTCAGTAATAACCATTTATGTTGATCAATTACAAGGCGTTTATTTAAAGTAAATCTTTCCCTTCAAACATGTTTAGATTGTTAAATTATACAATACTTTCTCAAACGGGATAGAACTGCTTAATTGAAGATCAGCGCTCAACACAGATCTTTTAAATCGCTAACCTTATTTAAGATTAGCACAGGAAGATAACATCAATGGCAATGATTATTTGATAGAAAATATTTTTATATTGCAGTAAATGTTTTATGTACAGCAGTAGTTTTTTGGCATTTCTAAACAAAAACCTCCGCCAATCTACTTCAGGATTTGGTTCTGGATGAGGTGCACCACAAAGTTACATGAATTTTTTGATTCTAAATCCCTTGAAAGCGAAGTTCGGATGTTCATGTTTTAGAGGGCACGTTGCAGTCATCCCAGTCTAGATCTTTTTTTTGCGTTTGCCTTCAATCTCACCTGAAGGTAAGTGACGAGGTCAAAGATGACAGCAAACGGGTTTAGGAAGGACCTGGCTCTTTAAAAAATACTGCCGGAACACATCACCGCAGGAACGGAGTCATGTTATATTTTCAACCGACTTCAAAAAAAGGAGAAGGTTTCAATTCGTCGTGTATGTTTTTTTTATTTTGTTAAGTAAGTACCTCATTACTTTTGTACCGATTTTGATGATTCTTGTTTCATATGATAGAGGATACTTCACAGTTGGTCCCATATTGGTACGACCTGCTACTTCACCCAAAGTTCTGACATGAAGTCGGTTTTTTAATGCTCTGCATTCGTTGACTATATGCGGCAGTTTTTATATGGAAGAGTGGTCGCTAGCTACCACCAACGGGGGCCGCCCGGATTAGTCGTATTTTCGACACGTTTGTGTAGGGGCCTTTTCTAATCCAACGCGGATTATTTATTTGAAATAAATAACAAAATAAATTTTATTAATTCGATCAAGCATCTCATTCATTTGTCGGCGATAAAATAAGCTTTAGTAAACCTTTTGGAACAACCCTTTGTACACAGGAGACGAGCTGCAGATCGTAATATTCATAGTGCTAAACTGTTTTCCTCCATCCATAATAAAATCAGAGCTTACTTGTCATGCAAATATTCATACAAGGTGTTATTTTTGATATCCCATAACTTTGAGGTTTTGTTCCTTACTAAAAAATAACACTTTTTTACAAAGAATATGTGGTTCAAAAGTGCATACTTTCCAAGATATCATCAATCTTAATATAAAGAGTTCATAAATTATCACCCTTGTAAAATCTCTTTAACATTCATTCAATAGACGCGTGTAACTGAAGCCATACAATAAACAACAAAAACATTTTAAATGTTGAGGAACATACAATGTACAACGCAAAACGTTGCGAACTGTTGCATAGCGATAAAAAAGGGATAGAAAACGCCAGGTACTTTATACTTCGCATAAAGGTGTTTTACATAAGATGTTTTGACTTAATTGAATTATGTTGTATGAAAAATAAACAAAATAAAAATTGACAAATTATTCACATGTTATTTGATTCTATTACATGATCCCATTAATACCCTAGAGTTATGGGAAATCAAGCGGAACGCCTTGTATATTTGACACGAAAATAAAACATGACATGCTTAAAAACTATTTGTACTGCTTCAATATTATCACAGTCACATTTGAACGTACACATTATTTCTAAAATCATTCACATGCAAACACAATATAATACTATAAACAAGCAAGATTATAAAATTTCAAAGTACTCTACTGATTGATGGTGTTGTTATTGAGGTGGTTGTGTATGTAGAAAAAGGTGTATGAAAGATCACAAGTATAAGCCCTTACCACAAAAAGATAAAGCAAACTTGCAAAGAAAACTTTAAACTGCAAAATTTTTCTTTCGCCCTATAAACGCCAAATCACTAAACTGCTCAGATAAGTATAAATAAAATCTACAAATGTAATTAATAATTACATTTCTGAAAGAATAAGTTTTTAAAAGTTCTTATTAATTTCCTTACGACCGCGTTCGACCTCAAGCTTACCTCATAAACTTGACGATAAAATCCATGATGGACTACGCAAAAATGATCTTATGTCGTGAAATGTCGTGAAATGGCGTTTAAAAAGGGTCTTTAAAATTATATCAACTAAACAAATATGTTTAATTTCATAAAATATGAAAAATCTAGCAAGATTGCCATATCCCATAAAATGTATTTACTCAGCTTTGGAGGACTTACCACATTGTCATGAAACTGTTCATCAGTCCTTGCGGGCACAAACTGAATTACAACACAACCAAATGTTAACATACACACGTGGCTGAGACACTCGTGTGCAAGTGGCATTTATAACAACTATTTAAATTTACATTTCGCTAAATTTCAAAAAAAGGACACATTTATTATATACGGTATTGAGATATGTTTTAAGTAAAATATGCCCATTTAGATCGCTATAAAAAACTTTCCATGCATTGATTGTTTTGAATCAGCGTCTATCAATTTAAATTGATTAATAAATTCAAAACAATGACTTCAATAATGGAGAATAAATTGTTATTAATGCCACTGCGTAAGCGCATGAGATTGCAAGTTATATATGATTGATGAATGCATGGATATCTTGCTAAATTAGAAAATATAATAAACTAAAAATTATTAAAAGTTAGTACGCAAAATATCCATGGGAAAGATGACCAATGAGGTTTCATTTCTGCATGCCAAAGCACAGAACATCGTCATATGCAACTAAGTTGTAAGTAACACTAGAGTGTAATTAATAAAAACTAAGTTTTTAGCCAAATATCAAGAAGAGACATAGATAAGGTGACCAGACATGCAGCAATGAAAACTATAAAAACGAAATTAACTTAGATAAAACATATTAGATAGAATATTAATAGTAAATACAAAAAGTAAATTAAGAAGTCTGGCCACCTTGACGGTGACAACAGCATTAAAGTTTATGAAAAAGTTAAAACGTATCAACCCTGTCTTTTAGGTTGTTAAGATCTATTCATGCTTAAATCAAAAATGACTCACACTAAACCCATCCTATGAAACAAGTTATCAAAAGATCTACTACGCTTTTGTTGATTTTTCAGATGAAAGTCCATATAAATTAAATGTATACTTATTTGAAAGAAGATTTATAGAGATGTATAATTTTTAATTTATAATGATGTAGAATTTGCAACCAAATTGAAAAAAAAAGAATATCTTATACTTACTTATATTACTTATTGAAATAATTAAGAAATATAGAGATTACGAATACAAAATATAATGTGTTATAATTAATCGTACTCTCCCATAAGTAGTTCGTAGTTAATCGTACTCTAATCCCCAAAAGTACTTTCTAAGACTTTAAACCCATTTTATTAGTCATGTTAAATAAAAACTAAAACCAGCAAAAAGGTTATTATAGAAAGGAGGCTATATCACATACTTGTTGGAGTTGATCCTATGCGGTTTCCCGTCATGTGTGAGTCCAGCCAGTTTACGGCACCGATAGTTCTCGTAATGCACGGAACTTGTCACGTCTTTGAGATCCTGAAGGTGGGTCCGAATAACCATGTTGCGGAGTGCAAGGAAATCGCAGTGCTCGAGGTTTTCAACTGAAATTTTAAATTTGGAATTGTGGAATTTTTGTTTTCTTTTTTATATAAGCAGTTAAACGAGATGTAACAGCTCCTGATTCCCTGAAAGCCTATGCCACGCGTTAATAATGTAGCTATAGTACACTTGTTATTTGAACAATAATTCATAAAACAATTCGATAGTGTTTTGTTTATACAATGCAAACATTCAAAATATACAAATATTTACTACAACTCTACTTATCTTACTATAGATCGTTAAACAGGATTTCCGCTGATAAATTTCACTGATAGAAGAATAACCAATAATAAATTACTACTATGCTTTTAATTTCTTTGTGTTCAGCTATTCCGTTAAAAATATATGCAGATCTATACAGGGTTAATTTTAAATACTTAACACAAAAAATTAAACAAAAAAATATTTGCTCCTGACTCAACATTTTGTAAGAAGTACCTATTATGATAATGAAGCGACATTTCATTGCGCAACGTGCGTGGCATATCTACGCTCAGAGTAAATAGAGAAACGCCTCCAAACAGAGACTATAAATATTTTTTGTATAGGAAAACTAAAAATTTAAAAACTATTAATTTTAAAAAGTTTTCGAACAAATGTTGTTGGGATTGATGTGGAGAGGCTGCCTGCAAGAGGTGATGCGTTAATTAAAATTAACCCTGTATTTTTTTACTACAGACTTAATTTCAATGTAAAATGTACCTTCAGCAATGCCCCAAGGATATTTCCTTCCGCGGATCCGTTTTCCGTCCTGCTCTATAACGGTGTTAGCGCCGACGACGGCGAAAGGCACTCGTGATCTAAGCGCTTTGGTCGCTTCAGCCGCGTCACCTTCCTCGCCTGTGCTCTCAGGGAAGTCGTAGATTTTAATCTTGTGCTGTGCTAATTCTTTCATTATCTGTGAATATTACAGAAGGAAAAACTTAAATAATTAAGAAAATTATAGCATATTATCTAGTTCTAGCAATGAGCATGGGTTGAATATTAAAAACCGCTATTATATGTAAATATTGAAAAATCGTTTTATTTAAGAGTGTGAAAAAATACCGCCAAAAAAATGTCCAGTTGCCTTTCATGACATGACTCATCAATTATGACATAATACACATGTCATGGTGTAATTAAAATTTTTGATTTCCGTAAACAATACCTTGATTCATGTCAATCTTTTAAAAGTTATGTAATGTATAATTCTCATTTCTGATTACTGTGCTGTTATTAAAATTGACTCAAAAGAAAACCAATTAATAATCAAGCGTGGTTATCACTAATCATGACTTATTCAACAGTGTTATAACTAAAACAACAGTTTCAAAAGAGCTTCGCGTTCCAGTGTAATCAATCAACAAAAACTTTAAACATTCAGCTAGGAAATAGCTGCGAAGCCGCGTCTTAACGAGAGTTAAAACGCACAAAAAATGGATAGCATGCTTGTCTATAATTATTACTAGTCCGTGCTAATTACCTGTTCTTTGAAATCCTTGCATTCTTCTGGCGTCATTGTGTCCGCTTTGGCTATAACTGGGATGATATTCACTTTATCGCCTAGCCGTTGCATGAATTCTACGTCGAGTGGTTTGAGGCCGTGGCCGCTGGGCGCTATGAAGTATAAACAGCAATGTACTCTCGTATCGGCTGGTGAAGGCTTGCGGGTTACTCGTGATTCAGCGTTTAGGAACTCCTCATATTTTGATTCAACAAAGTCGATAATGGGCTGCCAACTATGAAACAAAAAAATAATAGTGTAAATATTGAATTCCAAATACAGCTTTTGAAATTTCTTATGTGACGTGATAAGTGTAAAATATTTCTATGACATACATACTTTTCCGTTTGTATAAATCTAAATATTTTTAACTAAATCACAAGGTATAAGTGACCAGCATAAAGTTATTTATAATCACGATAATTATAAATCTAATTAATCCGGTAACTAAAGGATTCCATAAATCAAGCTAACATGCGATTTCGCATGTTGTTACAAACATGCAAACAAAATAATTTCTATTATGTAGTTCCGATACTTGAGGGACATTTCAGTAATGTAACATCAAATTTCTGTTTCGTCATCAGTGGGCCGTTTAACAAATTGCTTTCCTCAGTTTAACTGACATTGAACACGTTACATAGTTGAACGCTTTATAGTCGCGTAAAATATTTATAACTCTCTTAATTAAACGATAAAAATACGGATGTCACTTGACGAATACCCAAGATATATTTCTTTACATTATTACAATTGCGTTTGTCTCAACATGTAGATAACGATGTTATATATGCACTACGCTGCAAATGTATCAAGTTTTAATAACCTATACTATTAATATATCTATTAACCACATGATCTCAAATTAAGTACCTTTATAATGTATAAACCGAAGTTACATTGTTCATTCTTCAATTCTAATTTTATACTTACATGGAAAAGGTTTGAAATGGGCTAACTTATGTTCGAAAGGAAATAATTATGTTCGGTAACAGTTAGTTTATGAATCCTTTACATAAATGACTAGTTACAAATATTATAATGTATAATAATATTATAATTATAGTGATGTTAAGAGGTCAGTAGTGTTATGAATATATAAATTATTAATATTTCTTGTTTCACTTATCAAATTTTAAGTTATAAAACTAATCAGTGGGCCAAGTTGCCACAATAAAGAAATTTATTATAATTATAATGTATGCTTACAGCTACACGCCTTTCGGCGGGAAAGACCCGACAATCGGACCAGTCGGTCGGGGATATTATTATAAGAGGCGTCTAAGAAATTTATACCATCTATTAGAAGGCCGTTGTAAAGCAATAGACTTACTTTTAATTCAGTAACAAATACAAATATTTTGAGAATTAGTCATCGGGAAATATTCGAACCGTATTTCGTAAATAAACGTAGGTTATGTTTGTTTGTTTATAGTTCTGATCGTAGATTACATTCACGCTTGATTAATTATAAACAGCCGTGTTTACATTTATCTAGCGACATACCTTAGTTATGCCGATTTTCACGCCGATATCTCAGTAAAAACTCTGCGAAAACCCCTCAGATATTTAACTTTTCCTAAGTAGGTAATTATTTTATTTATCAATGTGTAAAACTGTTCCGTTACTGACTGAGTGATTGAGTGACTGACAGACATCGTACAGGTATAACTATTGAGCGTAGAGAGCTAAAATGTAGAACATACATTCCTTAGGGGGTGAAGGGATGCAACTTAGTATCAAGGTTCTTCAATGGGTCTCAGGTTGTATTATAGAATGAATTCCCAAAATTCCCACGGTAGCACGAAATATAGGGCTTTTTAGTTAGTATGAAAAATCTTATTATGATAATTTATTCCTTTAATACATAGATGTGAAACTTTGTATAAAGAATTAAAGATTCTTTAATGGGTATCTGCTTTTATTATGGAAGGAATTTCAGAAATTCCCACAGGAACAGTAGTTTATGCGCGTACCAAGTTTCGGGCAAAATCTTGTAAATAATATGACTGTAATTAATTTGCAGGAAAAAATCAGTTTTCTAACTACTCTTCAGACTCTTGTCTGTACTAAGATGTATACAATTTACTTTCAATGGTACATTGACACGGCGTCTGTTTTAGAAGTATACACATAACAATGATCTTTAATATATAATGAACCTTACCTAGGATCATAATAACCGATCTGTGATGAACAGACATTAGCTCTCAAGCCATCGATGTTTACATCTAACGTTCAAATATTTAATATTGATGTTTATACATTTCTCAAGTTTATTTATCCGCTTTCTAGTTTCCATAACACAAGTTTCTGAATTTGAATTAGGTAATGTATATTGAATGTTAGAAAAATATTTACTTATGGTGAGAATAGTTTAATATTGTTCGAATAGATTTGAAATAATCTTGTACCGTAAACTTATTTCAGGCCACTATACTTCCTTGAAAATAGCACAATGACAAATTCTAGCCACGTAGCCATAAATTAGCCCTAAAGCCGTTGGATTAGCTTGTCGTAAAAGGCTACTGATCTGATCTCGCTTGGTGGTGAGGTTCCTTCAGGATTCACTAGGCTAGCAACTGCTATTCATAAGCTTATATGAATGGTGTGCAATCGACCTGATCTTCACTTACCCACTTACCATCAGATGTGCAGGTCAAAGTATAATAATCTTGTACTGTAAACTTATTTCAGGGCACTATACTTCCTTGAAAATAGCACAATGACTAATTCTAGCCACGTAGCCTTAAAATAGCCCTAAGCCGTTGGATATGCTTGTCGTAAAAGACTACTGATCTGATCTCCCTTGGTGGTAAGGTTCCTTCAGGATTCACTTGCCTAGCAACCGCTATTCATAAGCATATGACTGGTGTGCTGTCGACCCGATCTTCACTTACCCACTTACCATCAGATGTGTAGGTCAAAGTATATTCACCATTAAAAAAAGCCAAGTTAGAAAAGTTGTCCAACTCACCAATTGCTATTATCAACAGCATCTCCAAACCCAGGCGTGTCTACTATAGTCAGGGTGAGATTGACGCCATTTTCCTTGAGCACCACGACGCTGGTCTCGACGCCGACTGTCTTCTTCACTCTCAGCGAGGGACCGGGATGTTTGTCCTTGTCGTACACCTCCGTCAGGAATAGTGAGTTGATCAGAGTGGATTTACCGAGACCTGACTCTCCTGGAATTGTTAACATGGGAAAATTAAATCTAAGAATTCGTTTAGGTTTATATTGAATTAAATGCGTTTTTAATCGAATTTTATCAACGTTTAATTTAACTTTGCAGTCTTGGGTACTTAGCTCGTAAAGCACCGAAAAGTCAAGTTAAATTGTAAAGTTAAATTTAACGCGGTAAAAACCAATTATAAACGTATTTTATTTAATACATTTAAGAATTTTGAATCGGTAAATGTCAAAGAACGTGACCTGATAACATTGTGGATTTTTTAATGAAAATAAATAAAGTCGATTAGCGAGCACCCGATCTAACTAATGCTTCCAAGGACATCACAAATTGTAGGTGTTAGTGATCAAAGATGGATATCGATCCTAGGTTTCAGTTCGAATTGCGAACGTTTTTGTACTTGCACTGGCTATTTTTCACTTTAACCCGAACATTATTGGTTATGAGTAGTTTTTAGGTACCTACAAAATAAAATTAATATAATATCCAAATACCATCATACATATATAAACTTAGTAGCTAGTATTTCGTGAACAAACCTAGAACGTAAATAAAAGACTGTTTCTTTTGGCACTGGTTAGGGCCGTGAAGGATCTTTATAGCTCATGTGCTTATGCAACCCATGTCCTCGCCATCATTGACACTTCATGTCAAGGAGTCGATGATACGGACAGATATGACAATAATGCAAACTATGCCTATAGAGAATACATCAATATTTAATGTTTATACGTAACGTATTAAGAATTCTACTTAATATCCACATTTTTATTATAAATATTGTCGTCACAAATACTTCAACAATAACAGTAAGTACTTATTTATATTTTTAGTTTTTACCACAGAGACATTAAATCTTTCTAAAGCGTATCTAAGTTGATTAAATAGAAGCAACTGTTTTTATATCGTTTGTATATTTTTAGTCATGCGCATTCAAAGCTTACGTGACTTAGAAATAAAGCATTTTATTACTATCATAAACGCGTTGCTCGGCGAGACGGTGGATTAATTGCTGTTGCATTTTATGCAGTGTTAAGAAAAGTACCTACTCGAGAATCAATCCTCTCTCAAGAATGCTGTTATTGTGTCAACATACCTACAACCATTAACGTGAATTCGAATCCCTTTTTGACTGCTTTTCTGTAAACTTGATTCGGTAAGTTAGCAAAGCCGACGTATCCGTCTAGTTCTTTGGGTTTGGGCTTCTCAATTTTTGGTAGTTCTGGTTTTGGCGCAACTGGAGGGTGGTCTGGTTTCTAAAACGAACAAAATTGGAAAACGATTATCATCAGATCCAATGAAGCATGAAGAACGGTTGAAACTGCGACACGTATTAATGTTGCTTTGTTTGGATATGACCAAACGGATACAGTATAAGCGGGACTGTCCATTGTTTGCAGCATAATATATTGTTATGAGATAATTGTCTTCATTATTGTAATATATCCATTAAATTGTAACATTTGTGCAGCAATTGATGTTTCAATTCATGCAGTCTAAGAGTAGTCTTAATTAAGATACAAGCTTGAATGTGCTTAATATACTTTCTTACCTTCATTATGTTCTCCGTACTCCGTAAGGGTGCTGAGTTAGGGGGCGCGGAGTTAGGTAGCGGTGGCGCAGGCGTCATTGGCGGCACGGCAGACATTGACTTGCCGTCCACGGAGACACTGTTTGTGTGCTTTGTGGTGCCGTTGCTCTCATGGTGGTTGTTCTCGGGCTCGGGCAGGGTGGCCGAGCGCTTCGCCAGCGCCTCCTTGAGCGCCTGCGGGGGAGCCGGCGGGGCGGCCGACGGCGGCACCGACGCGCCACTCACCGTGTCGGATTTGAAGAACAGCTCACGTTTACTTTGCAACTGAAAAACAAACGAATAAATACGTATAAATAAAGATTGCTGGACATGGTTCTTACAAAAACACTAACTTAGGTTCGAAATCTCCTGCGTAGGGTCGGTAGAATAGCTCTACCAATAAATGTGTTGCAAAAGGCGACTAATCCAAGTGACCACCGCTTGGTGGTAGTAACCCTTCAAGGTCCGCCTGGCTAGCGACCACCCTTCATATAAAATCTGCCGCCAAATATCACCGCTCTAGCGGGGGTGTTCCGGCAATCTGCACTTACAATCAGGTGAGATTGAGGTCAAACGTGCGCATAGTCACCAATATAAATAAGCAGAGCTTGTGAAGGGAATGATATTACAAACATTTGTCATACAACGGGAATTGAGCCCATTACCTCTCGCGCAAATAACAGACTATTCGTCCACTATACTAATGAGGACGCAAAATACTCATACAAACTGACTCCGACCACAATATTACGCCAATAGGCACTTATAAGTTTACAATTTCCGTTCATTGGTTTCTTGGACTTGAAATGGGTCACGCATGACTCAGACCGCAGTCGGTAACTCTTGATGTTACAAAATATCGCTACTGGGTTTGTATATCAAATATTTACCAATAGTGTGCTAATTGAAATCATAAGATCTTTAAATATAGTTTAAATGTTGTTGATTTTTCAATCAACATTGGAGTTAGTTGACATATTTATTAAATCTGCTCTAAACACTTTTGGCAAAAAGTAATACACATTCACCGTCTTAGAAATACAATCAGCATCAAATATCAAACTGCTCTCAAGTGTCAAAACAGAACATCAAAGCTAGAGAAGCTCTAAATATACGTTCCCACGTAATTGAAAACCCCAGTAAAATATAAACTAGGACGTACATTTACGTATAGCGAACCATCCATAACAAACTTTTCGAGACAATCACAGTTAAAGTTAGACTCTGCTAAAGTAGATTCAATCGATATTGAGCTCTATGTTTCCGTACGATAAGAACTAGTCCATGTATTTAGCAACAGTGGTAACGTGGAGGCGGCGCAGCCGGCTTCGACACCCGTCGTCCATGCTATGACTCATCATACGTTACAGATTTTCAACTTAACCGCTTTCAAACTTATGATAAAAAACGACTAAGCTTCAAGAAATACCAGTTCATATCTCACAAAAACTCAACGCAACAAAAAAGCGATACTATATTTAGAAACAGAATAATTGTTAAGATAACGCTAGCAACAAAATCAACAAACGATAACTTTTACAATATGCAAAGACAAACAAAACAAGCGACATCCCCTCAGTTTAAACAGAAACTGGCAAATGCATAAAAGTGAAACGTCGTAAAACTGCAAAATGAACTGTAAATCATGTGTATACGTTTTACTTGGGTGTAAGTATGAAAGCGGTGAATCACGCGTAACGTTCAGTATCTTTCATGATGTTCAGATTGTAATGACATAGAAAACGTATTCCTTGCCTTGATGAACACCGTCGAGATACATTGAATAGACATAATAATAAGCAGCTGCTCTACACTACAATTTTCATTTCATAGCTTTAATGGTACCTATATGTTTAATATATTTTGTATAATATTAGTAGCCGTCTGTGCTCGCGATTTTACCAGTGTGCTTTTTCTATCCCAGGATATGTATCCTGCAGGTACCCTTTCATTCCTCACCTTTTGTACAATTCTACGCTTTGCTCTATATTTTGCAAAATATCAATTTATTCAGTGTCGTTTCTTAACAACTCATTAGCTTGTTTGGTTTGAAAGAATTGCAAGAATAACCGGAAATTATACCGTTGTCTTAGCATTTTTGCGATGCTGAGTTACGGCCTGAATGTTCAAGAAACTATATTAAAAAGACTAATTTAAAAAAGGTTCGCACATGTTTCGTATATGTTTGGAGCGCAGTTCCAATCAGCAAGAATTTGAAGCCTGCTTGGAATACTTAAAAAGTATGCGCCTACTTGCATCTCTAATATATTGTTACATGTGCAATGGCCGGCCGTGTCGTATTAATTAGAACACATTCCACTATAGATAAGATCTGCAAGAATGATAGAAGAGGGTCAGTAATAAAGTCCTAGGTTCAAGATTATCAATTGAATAATATCTTTTAATTTAGGTACCTCTACATAGATTTCATATAACTTAATTTCATATTAAATGTGTTTTAGCAAAAAGGCGATTCTGGCTATCGAACTGGAGAGGAATTATTTTACTGTGCTTTATATTAACAGGAGATGACACTATTCACGAGACCATCGTAATCGCGAAACAACTCGGCCAACAACGTACAAAAGCAAAGACAATCACGTAAACAACGATGTTTCTTGTCGTTAATACATTGCTTTCTAGTTTCGATTGGCGAACATTGACATCGTCATCCGGCCAATGTTTACCAGAGCACGGACGTTGCGCCGAACTGTTAAGTAAATAATCAAATACTATTCAACAACACAACCAAGTAGTTTGCTAATAACTATGCAAATTCTTAAATACCTTTACCGATCCAAATAGGTTCACTGTAAGAAATTAAGTACTCACATTTTTACGCTTAGGTTTAGGTGGAACGTTAGTTAGCCTCTCGCCGTTAAACATATTTTTTAACCATTTAAACATTGTAACTGTAGAACTTAAAAGCCAACATTTTACACGACACTAAGCACCAACACGTCATGATATAATATTAAAAACACAATGAGGAAAATGACAAATCGAAAATCATATTCTACAATACCGCAATAACCACGATTTATTTTCCTAACGCAACTTATGCCCATAAATGAGCAATATAGATTAAACAGACACTTTAATTTTAACAATACGTAGCGTGAGTAATATTTCAAGGCAAAGAAAATATTTGAACAAACGATATCCATAAAACATTTGTGGTTCTTATCGACGGGTTGGGTTTGTCAAGCCACAACGATTCAGTATTATCATTATGATATTTGTATTATCAATGTACTCTTTGCATTTCTTTAGCCACGCTTATAACAAAGAGTCTAATATTCTGCGTGGTCTCAAGACTCTAAAGAAGAAGATTTATCTTTATGCGAACATCCTATGTATAAACAAGTAATTGCAATCTTAGCCTAGAGCAGCCAGTTGCGGCGCCGAACGGCGTCAGAAATCCGCCAGCCTCTGACTCATTATTGTACTAACTACGTCCTTACAATGCAGCCAACTAACGTGTATTAAATCACAACATTAAACTATTGTAATTTAGAACTACTATGTTACCATTAAATAGTGGAACTTGTGGGCTCATATGAATATGTCAGTAAAATAAAGATTTAGTATTTCAATAATAAAAGGACAAAGATGTCTGCAGATACAGAGACAAGTTTTATACACCATTCGAATATAATATAGTACTTATAGATATTTCATAACTCATATTTTTGTTCCTTTGCAGCTCTTAGTAATAAAATATAGAGATATGACTTCAAAAACATTTCTTAGTAAAGACCATTAAATAACAGTAGGGACACCACTCGTCCTTAGTTAAATACTGTATATTATCAGCGCATTATTGTCAAGCTGAATAGCTGTGTTATCAGACTTTGACTTTTCCAAATAAACAGATGCCACTTTCAAGAAGTTTTAAATGGAATACAATTTCGTTTTGTTAATTGGTTGATCAACAAATAATCCATAAGTAAGTTAATATAATAAAGTAAAAATATTTCTGTGCATTGTTAGACAATTAATACGAGTATAATATCGCATATTATTATATTTTACGTTGATAAGTATAATTAATATACGATCCATTTTATGTTGCAAAGTACACTTTTAAAATTATAATTGCAATTTTCTCTAAAAAAGACGATAAGTAGGTATGTGTAATTTCGGGTCGGTTTTACCGTGTTTCGCCAGTCAGTTCATTAAACCACACTTTCTCTCGTACCATTCGAAAACTGCAACTTTTTCCTCTGATATTATTCTTGCTAAATAGATGCATGATACGAGCTCGACTTCCATTGTCTATAATTACATACTTCTTCATTGCGCTCTTCAATGCCATAGATATTATTAATGATAACATTTTCTAGTTGCAAATGATGTGCCGATAAGCATAATTGTTTAACAATGTTATCCTGGCAAAAAGTTTACCATTTTCAAAGGATATAAACCCACTCGTTATAAAAAACGAGTCTCTATGAAAATGGGTGTTTCGGTATTAAGAACTCATTTCATAGTTATAACTGTCTCAGCTGTGACTGCAAATTTCTTAATTGGGGTTAAATTAATTGTCACTTGCATGCCCCTGAAAATTAGCTCGAGAAGGATTATATGAGTAATTAGGTACACGACTACAGATAACAATATGTGTCACAAACAAACAACAATTATGATGATACTAGCTCTATATAATCTAGTGAAGGTACTCTAAACCATACTTAGTGATTGATGAATCAAAATAACTTAATGTAGATGTTCTTGTTTGTATGTTACCGACAAGCTACGCTTTTCCTATCAGGCTAATAATCACGATAGAAATCGTTTCTGTAGCAAATCGTTACATGAACAACAAAAACTTAAGCCGCTTATGAAAGTTACATGCAGTTACAGCGGATGATCAAACATGGCGTAAACGATAGGTGCGTCGGCCCAATAGAGCGGATATGAAGAGTTTATGCAAATTCATTGTGGGTGGATATACCAGCTCATGGGTGCTCTTTTTTAATGAGTATGTAGTTCTTTGTTGAGTATTCCAAAACAATTCTATGAAAGGTTGACGCATCAACGACTTTGTCTATATTTTCAAAAATATATTCAAAACATTACCTTCAAGATTTATTAGCTTTAAAATAGGTTGGTTTAATTAAATTTAACATAGGCAGCACATATTTCTAGATCCATAATCAGATGCCTCTGTTATTAAGGTCATGCAATTGTAAGAAGATAGACGTTATTCTCATTGTGTAAATAAATTCACACGTGCACAATAGGAAAAGGCACAAGAGGGATATATCTCTATCGTTATTAAGTAATTACGGTTTGACGTGCCGAGGCGAGCGCAACTGGCGACAATCAATTGACGATAACGCAACAAGAAGGCAATAAAACATTGTGTCTTACTGGCCCGTGGAGTCAACGACCCTTGCCTGAGGATTAGGAAATGGATACTTTGATTTGTTCTGCACGAAGTAACGGGAAGCGAGCCGGATACTGTGTTAACACAGTGGCTGACAGCTGCATATCAGCTGTGATAGAAACAGCGTCTTCGAATCTGTTATGAAACGTTAAATATGATTACGCATCTTCATATCTTAAATATCCTTCGTAACTTTTATAGTCAATCTAACATTTAACGTTTTACGACATAATAATAATGGTTATTTTAACAGTTACCTCAGCTTTTCTCCGTAATGATAAATTCCTCCAAATGTCACGAGGACTGTTCCAACCAGCTTTATGCCTATCCGTCCCACTGTCGCCGACACTGCTTGCGCATCTTGTAATCTTAGTATGGTGCAAAACACCGTTTTCCGAACCTCGATTTGCCATTACGATCACGTACGAAATCTGAGCTTACAACGCAAATCCTTCGCGACACATAACTCCTAAATTCCCACAGACATCACAACACTTGCCAGGAATCTTAATTTTCAACGACACATTAAGAGCTCCAAGTAAACTCGTTTCCAAAATAAATAGATTTCACCAAAATACAACATCTTCTGTTACAAATTTCACTATTTTTGGATATACGACTAATTATGTTTTAAGTAAAATAGGCAATTAAACGTGAGTATAAAGATGCAGTATAGAAAAGAACGTTGCTATATGAAGCACATTCACGTCTGCGTCGGTTTGAGGTTAACTCGCTGGCAACACCGGCCGGCTGGCAGCCCACAAACAACGCGCCCGTTTTCGGCTGGCGCACACGGGGTGGTAATCGTTATACGTACCTACGTAGGATAAACATTCGAAATGTGACACATGTGGCTTGATGTTGCTACGAAAGTTGCGACGATTAATTCCAAAATAATAACTGTTATAGACATTATACATTTTAATTCGACGTAGAAATATACAAATCTTTTTTTCCTCGTTTACAATTAAAATAATAACGTTGATAAATTTTTTTTTCCTCTGACTTTATGCCTTCTTGAATTATGTGATCTGATAATTGAGCTATTAAATTATTCAAAGTAAAAGCTAAATACTAATAAAACAACATAAGTTTTCAGTAAATAGTTCATTAAATAATAAATTATATTGTTTTCTTAATATAATAAAATTTGTGTCTTCTTCTATTTGCTACAATTAAAGAAGTTTCATTTTGTTTTTATTTTTTTTAAATTTTATATTATTTAATTCACGATTTAAATTAACCTTGTGTGAACCGACACTATAGCCCAGGTATAAGTTAATTATGGCCATACTTATATCCGTAGACGCAAAAGGATCGCTACCCGTCACACTCGTGCACACCATACACACAAAGGACTGAGCTGCACGAAAAAATACACAAATGCGAAGCATTACTTAAGACAAAATGACTTCTATTGTAATCACATATAGTTGAAAACAAATTGCCTTTCAAGTGCAGTTACATTGTTTTGAAGCAACTTGAAAGATGCAACAGGAGAACTCGGCCTAACCGCTTTTGCCGGTTCACTAAAAACTTTTCAAACAAATTTATTTTCAATTCTTGGTTCTTATTGAAATTAAGCACAAGGAAATAATCATAGTTTTCGATAAAAGCTTAAACTATAAGCACTGAACATTTCTTGTTTGTCAGACCACACCCAGCGATAACTTAATACGATAACCGAGTAAATGAACCTTTCTGTTCCGTACAATAAGATAGTTTATAATGAATGATCAACAATAAAGACAAATAATTGTTATGATCATTTACGACCAAACAACAAAGATACAATGAATTTATACATTATGGAAATGAGCTACAAAAGTTTACTAATAACATTGTCGAAATGTAAAACAAAACAAAGATAGAAATTGCTAAAAAATGCAATAAATTTTTAAACATACGGGTCATCACGTTCGTGACTCATTGAACAGGCGTCAAAAGAGCAATTTACCGACTTGTACTGCAACCTTAACGAGATTGCAAAAGAATACTCGTTTACTTTTACTCACAAGTAAGTATATACTTTAAAATATTGTAGCTTCTGGCGGAATTTTATTAGCAAGAGGAGTTACGAGTTCTAAGAAATATCAGGTCAGGGCAGGGTGCGACCGTGAAACAGTTAATGCCTGTTTAGTGAATTCGACACATGCGAACAGAATGGCCGACGCAGTATGAGGTTATTTTTAACCCACCAGACACGGGGTCAGTCACCGTTCACCCTCCCGCACCCCAGACCAGTCCTATCACACAAGGAACTTGCGTGGGAATCGTAGGATTTAATCCACGACAAAACGGCAAAATCAACCAGAATATGGTTGCTGGTCACGATACTACAACCGCCAGACATAAAGCTTAAACCACTCTGTCCATTCTCAGCACTGCATTTTTCATCGCAGTAGGTCACAAGAATTTTAAAATATATTAGGTACACATTTACATAAACTAAATAAAACCCGTATTATAAAAGTCAGCCGCATAATATATCAGTGTAGATGATTCGAAATCATGCCTTTAAATTCAGGCTGGCAAAGCCGGTATCCTGAGACGAAGGATCTTATGTACAAGGATATCTATTTACATTTACGACGATAATGCAGTTATGTAACGAAACACCTGATATCAACGATTATTGCACGCGAGGCATACTTCGATGTAAACAAACGGAATAACATTAGTATAGAAATGTAAAACTTAAAAACATTCCTGCGATGACACTTTCTTAATGTAAACAATTTAAAAATACCAATATAAACTTCCTTTTTTCAGTATAAAATACTTGCGTTTCATAACATTTGTTTAAGAGGTTAAAAAAGTGTTATCAACTAAAATAACGATATGACCTCCCTTTTTTGGGGTGCGTAAACTTTCATTAGGGGAAAGAGTCTAAGGGTGAATAAGATCTACGTACGGCAAGGGGACTTACCGTGGCCGTGTCGGTGAGGGTAACCGTGGCAGACACGGGACCGTCTGTAGACGCAGTATTGAGCAATAAGGCATTGCTCACCACCTGATTATTTGCATTTTGTTCTATGATTCTTTGGCGAAGCGCTAGTCTTTCTAAACTAGCTAATCGATGCGATCCGCCGGTGCCTTCTCTATCACGCTCTCGGAGACCGGTACCTGTACTTCCAGCACTGAAAGATCCACTGTACTTAGGCAGAGTCGGCGGTGGCACCGGTCTGGCGGATCCACCGCGTCCAAGAAGCGATCCAGTTGAAGTATAAGCATAACTGCTTGGAGTTCCAAGAGTGGCAGTTCGCGGAGCAGATCCAATACCGTTTATAGATCCGTTGGTGCCATTTACGGCAACACCATTAACGGTGGTCGTACTGCCGTTCATTTCCTCAAGATGTTGTTAGTTTCATAAGAAAGTTTACAAATCACACACTGAGTCACAGTCGTCTTATTCGCGTGCTCGAGCGATCGGGTAGGAGCGTTCGTGCCGGGTGGCCGTCGAAGGCGGTTTGACAGCTCGGTTCGGAGCAGACGAGGCGCGCGGGCGGTGTTGTGTACGCGCCCCGCACTCGCTGGCGCGGCCCTCGCCGTGGCCGGCCCGGTCGGGCCCCAGTGCAGCGGCCTTCTTCCGAAATATACCACAACACTGCCCTACTCGAGGGTTGAAAATTCTTTGTTGTTAGCTCTCTGTCAAGGTCAACATACATACACTAGAGTAGACATACACTTTACTATAGATATTACTCACGCAGCAGTACTCTATTTTCGCATTTCGTTCGTATTGATTCGGCATGAATCGAATTTAACTTTGTTGGAATGATCATTTGTTCTAAATTTAATTTTAATAGTGTAAATACAAGATCAAATAAATTGCTATAATTTGGCGAAATATTATAATTTCATTTTACAAGTTTTAATGAGCAATAAAAATAGCAGTCTGGAGCTAGACCGCATCCATTGGATATTTTATCTGAAATAAATTGTTATCACACAAATATCTAGCTCACGAAACTTGTTAAATGGTTAATATGATTAAATTAAAACAATCATAATTGCCATGTCAATTATTGAAATATTGGGAAAACGTAGTTCATTGAACTCAAGAACTCTCAATAAACTGAGTATGAATTATTGAAAACTTATTCTAGAAGATATTTACCGGATGTCCATAATGATCCTAATTAATTGACTTCCTAAGGAAGACTTCTTGCGTCACTTTTGGACTTTGAAACAGCTCTACAGCTTCACCTAACAAAATATTATTTGATATGATGAATTTGATCAATCGGAAAGGTTTAGACAATAACTCTATTGTCTTCAAAATAAAAACTATTAACACCTGTGTTCCTTAAAGTATACTTGGACAAAGTTGTACCAATTATAGTCTTAAAGAATTTCCCCACATTTCTGGCTGCAAATTTAATCAAAGATCGTCTAAAGCCCGTCCAAAAAAAGTTACATAACAAGCCTCCTTGATTAGAAACCCGAGTTTTAGGGGTTAGCTTCTCAATATTCAATGAGCACGTGAGAGTCGCATGTAGCGGTAAAGTACAATCGACCGAAGCACCGCGCAGGCGCGTCAGCACCCTCGGCTTCGCGAGCCCGCACGGCCGCCGATGCACAATTCTTCTAAACCCAAACAATGCAAAAACCTGCAACTGCAAAGACATTTCTTGCTTGTTGAATGTCAACACTAAATCCACGTGGGTATCCCTTATAACAGGAGGTAATGAGCAGAGTATCAAATCTTAATACGATAAAAGTGTAAGTTTATGAGTATGGCCGTGTATCTTTCCTTCTTCGCGTTGGAAAGTTCGACGGATAGAGCAGAATTTTCGCAAATGGCCTGGAAATTCTTGTTGGATGCCTTCGATTTTGTTACTTTACCTATGGCATAGAGTCTATGATATCGAGGTTTTCGCGGGTGACAGACATAATTATCTTTGTATTCAATATTGTAACTATTATAGCAGTATTCATTAGATTAAATTACATGTTAAATGTTACAAATATGACTGTTAATGTCAGTCTAATTATCTTAAATAATAATAAGCTAATGTTTCTTCGTAATTATCAGCATGGTAATGAACAAAGATAGTATTTAAATTAGCTAACACTCTAAAAAATTAAAGAGGTAGGTAACTCAGTTTTACGTGAGTTACCTACTTTTTTAATAACCAACGTAGTTTACGTGAACAAAATATTATTTTATACTACACCGCGTCTCGGTTTACAATATATGCCAAACAATGCAAAAACTTAGCTAGGTGGTCCATAGGATAGAACTAAATAGACTATTAGACTAATCTTTTACTAATCTTTTATGTAAAATGTCCCACCTATCATAAACAGAGCTTCATATTGTTCTAACCTTTAAGGCTCTGTTAAATTTCACCGCTCAAGGCGTGAAGCAAGAAATAGAATTACTTCATGTAGTTGTCGCTCAAAAAGGGCTAGCCTAAACTTTTGGTAATTGGGTTTTATAATCAGGGTTATTTCGAAAGGAGGTCGAAGATGAGATTGACGTATAAAGTAGGTTAAATTATACGAAGTGCGTTCAATGAAAAATGCTGGCTAACAAAGAGTACCTAAGTACATCTCGTCGATATTTTTATCTTTAACATCTTAGGTCATCCTAGATCATCGTCGGTTTTGGTTCGATTTATAGATAAAACGCGGTTAAAACCAAATTACCAAACAATTACCCTAAAGCTGAATTACATTCAACGACTCAGAAAATATTAACTCCTTACTACAATGTGTAAAATATCTTTTGATAGTGTCTCTTATCTGGGACAGTCAAAGGGTAGCAACAATGGAATACCATGATCATGGAGCCATTGTTACGCGCACGGAACAAATACAAAAAAATGCACGAATGCAGCGAATACCGCAAAAACTGCGAGAGATACTTTACAGATTGTCTTGCTTCATCAACATATCGCCTCGTCTCTGATTGCGATTACTGCAATACGAAATGTTGGCTTATAGAAATAATTGGGCTATGTTCATATTTGCGAGGAGGTAGCGTGTGTAAATTATAATTTTATGAAAGTAAATAAAGTATCTAAAGGGGCAAAAAACCTAGAGAGCCTCAAGCAAAACTAGAAAAAATCTAGAAAAATATATGTATACTCACAAAAAATAGAGATTTCTGTACAAGTTATTTTTCACATTTCATTCAAAGTTACAACAGTACAAACAAAAGGCCGAACGAACTTTCTGTTTACTTTGTTATATTTAAACTAGCCTAATAAGATCAATATACTCAGTTTATTTAACAATCTCGATGGTGGTGAGACTTTCTTAAAATTTATACTTATAAAAACCAATGGATATTGAATTCATGGGAATAAAATTAAAGTGATGAAAGGCAATTAATTTATAAATAGTGGATCTCGATCCTCGATCTCATATTAAACACCACAATGTATGAGCGTTGCCAGAAACCCAATTTTTATTCACTATGAAACATCTTGAATTGAATATTGAAGTAATTGGACTGAATACTGAAGGGCACACTTTCTAACCTGTTCACCAGACATACGTTCTTCTACCGCTAGTGGAAAATACATACAATGATGGCAATTGGTAACTATAAAAGCCTCATCTAATGTCCAGCACTAATTATTTTCCAATACCGATTCCAAATTCTGTTGACCTAATTGTAGGTTTAAAGTTTGGTGGTCAACAAAATATGAGTTTACTCAAATGTAACCCACGCTTAATGGCTAAACTTTCTTTTAAACGTGGTTACAGGTCTAACCCGGCTTCAATGGCATTTTATAAAGAAGTCACGTTGAAAATTTATTATTAATGTAGGCAGTAAGTACCTAGTACATAAAATTGATCATCGCCTCGGGTGACCCCATTAGGTGTACCTTGGGAAACAATAACAATACAGACTCAGCGGACGCGACTAGAAGTGGCCGTCGACATTCAATTATTTAACAACACACCCACCTTTGTATGAACCTTAGTTCATACAAAGGTGGAGAGCGATCTTGAGCAAATCTAAGACTTCTTTGAAAGTCTAGCAGAATAAATTCAATCGAAGTAATTTTAAATATGATTAAAGTTGGGAATAATGCTGGTTAGAACGGGAAACTCTTCATTGCCAACTAGCTGTTTTGCGCGGTTTTACCCACGCAATTTCGAATTCCACCGGAATATCTGGATAAAAAGTAGCCTATGTGCTATTCCAGACTGTAGGTACTCTGATATACTCTATGCCAAATTTCATCCAAATCCGTCAAGCAGTGGTTGAGGAACAAACATCTATACATCCATCAATCCATCCAAACATTCACATATATAATATTAGTATAAGAATATCTTGCAGACCAACAAAATTAGTTCGTATAACCCGTGACATAGCATAATTTGCTAATTTGTAGGCATTGTCTGTAGTACACAATGTGTTGCCTGTTGTTTATTTATTTATTTTTGACAAAAAATGAGTCATTTTAACTACCTAAGAACATACACTCTTGACATACGAACTTATTCATTATTTAGTCATTTTAGCACCTAGTTTAGGCTTTCTAGATATCAAGCCCATAAAGCAATGAGCTTTACTGAATAAAGTATATAAAGAAAGTGTGGACACGACTGTGCCTATGCCACTGCATCCCCAATATCTAAATCTTTTCTATTATACACAAATCCTGAACAAAGACAAATATAAAAGACTGCCAACGCCATCTATTCAAAAAGACAAGATACAACTTCACACAAAGATTGTGTTAACATAGGCGCCTGCGCATTCATTGCTATGAATAACTGCACAGGATGCAAGCATGGCGTGTTTTAAAAGTAATACTGTGTGCAAGCGTTAGATGGCGCTTATTTTGATTTGTACATAAAACTACTTTTTAACCGGATTAATCGCGTATAATTTATATTTTACATTTTAACTCGACGTTTGATTTGTACCTCAAGGGTACCTACGCTCGTCTTTCCAATATCCTTCATACAACTTAGCTTTCTAATGCTCTTAAGATTTTAAAATTAAAGGTGGTCCGCTTGATTAGGGTAGGATAGTACGTCGAATATTCTAACAAAAACAGTCTATGAAAGTGCTCAGGTGTGCTCAAGTACGATCATACATGGAGTACTGTAGTCGTCTTTGGGATGGTTCAGACAAATATCAACTGGATCCGCTGTACTCTATTGACCGAAGAGCCAGTAAGCTCATAAACAACGTCGACCTTACATCCAAAAAATTGCAGAGCATCGTCGTAAAGTTGTTTGTTTAACCGTGTACTACAGGATACATTTTGAAGAGTGCGCGAGTGGTCTGTTTGAACAAATTAAACCCACACCCTTTTACTTCTACCATTGGATTACTAGACGCAGACAGAACTTCCATCCGTATGTGGTGGATATTCCAAAAAGTTGAACTAAGCGCTTTCACAGTTCCTTATTGATAAGAGTAGCCAAGGTTTGGAATGAACTGCCTGCGTACTTTTATGAGTCGAGTGAATAGATTTCTCGTGGATGGACGTGTACCACCTTAGTCATGGAAGCCAAACGTCCCATCCTTAATTTAGAAAAAAAAAGAAAAATTCCAGAAGTCATGGGGATGTTTTTCCCACAAAGCAGATACATAGAGGAGCTGCTATAAGTAAATATGCACAGCTACAATTTGGGTTGTCGTTACGTCACTGCCTCAATAGTTCAAGCTGCTCCGCACTAGAGGCACTGAAGATATTAAAAAAAAACCACATTGTTTCTCGATGTAAAATAAAGTTTTCTCTATTTTTATAAAGGAATTACATTGACATTCCAAATTAAATTAACTAACCACGAATTTTCATTCATAACAATTTTTTTACAAATTGTTTGTTTTCAAATTATTTATGTCCAATATTCCAGATTGTTATTTGTTGCCTAAGTGATTTTTATGCCGCGAAAAAATGCTAAGCTGTCTAGCGTCATGTAGCAATACTTATATTTCGCTGTTTTTTCTGACAGATTTGGAACGTATGAAATTTCATTAAAAAACTAGAGCCACCTAGTAAAGTAAAGCTGAACTTTTTTGATGATCATTTGAATATTTTAACCTTAGGTTTCAACCGGTTTTCACTACTCGCTACTAGGTGACTAATGCCATCGCCTATTTGGCTATGATTAGCCATAACCAACCGCTTACCCCTCCCGCAACCCGCCCGAAGGCTTCACTTGTGTCCCTATAGAAAACTGGATACTCCGCTTCTCTTATTTCCTCCGTGGTTTTTCCAATTTTTGACATTTGTTATTCCTAATGCAATGATTTTTGTTAAGTACCTATGTATTAAAAAAATATGTGAATCGTTTTACTTTACCTTGGCAAATAATTCAATGCAGTAAACTGACAGGTCGAAATGTCAAACAGAAAAATAATGATACCAGTTAAAATGTTCGTAGTGTAATGTACTTAATGAGAATGATTGTAATCGAATGGTACTCTTGTTCATTCGTTTAGCATAAAATTTTAACACAATAAATGAATACGTGAATTTGAGGTGTGTACTTATCTTCATAGTAACTTTAATGAAAATTATTAATTACCAAACATGTTTAGTGCTTGAAAATGGTCACAGTAAAATTAGTTTTTTTTTTCGCACTTTTATTAAAGTCATGAAAAAGTAAGATGCGTAAAGCATACCCACTCTAGAATGGGAAAATGAAAGTATAAAATATTATTTTTTCCTAACTTGACGATATTATTTAATAGAAAGACCATTCGCTCACTTAAACCGCATCCCTATTTGCAAGTTGTGCTCTGTATTAATTAAAGAAGTCAACTGTCTTGTGGCAAATGGTCTAAGCGCTGCTATTGTATTTTGGCCCATTTAATCAAACGTTTTCAGTAATTCAAACCTAACTATTAAGGACTGAGCGTACAAATAAACTTATTTTTAGTCACAGAATCGTTATAGAAATATACAGGGTGAAAAATGAAAGTTTCTGACATACAAAAAATCAAAAATAGGACATCATTAATCTCTTTAACTTGTTACCTGTTCATCCTATAAAGGCTGATTATTTGAATAAAAATGCTTCAATCTTAAGACTCTGTATATGCTATGCCGACCTTGTGTTAATAAGTTAGAATTCACATCCTTTCAGCATGTTATACAGTGTTATTGTATTCATGATTTTAATGATTTGGCTGTCTGTTGGTTCCGTTTAATCAAATCGAGGCTAATCCATTTCCAAAACCAAGGTTGGTTAGCTTCATGAGTTTTTTCACGATTAAATAGATTTTATGTATAAAATAAAACAGTCTAACATTGTTTCTATAATCAATTTAATAAACTGATCTTCGATAACAGGCCTAGCTTTGTGTACTTATCGATGGAGCCTATCACCATCCACTACTGAAATCGAATAGTAGTTGAGTTTGCTTGCAGTGTTCCAACCGACAACTGTTGTTTATCTGTGGTAACAACTAAACAAGATATGAATTATGAATGAAACCATTTCAAATGTTTTTACGTACTCTAGTACTAGACTAGTATAGAGCAACAAATTTAATGTAAACGAAACGTAGTAGTAACATAAACAAAAGGTTGGTTGAACTGTAAACAATTTGAAAGATATTATACAAAGACGTTAAATCCAGACGTGTTCTAGCGGGAATTGCTTCTAAAACGGGCCGCATATAAAAGTTGTATTTCTATTTCATTAATCATTGGCGCTCACTTTCTTACTACAGGTCATTATTTAGACAATTCAACATTCCAAAGTACAAATTTATTTCGTGGTATAACAAAAATGCAATCTAATTTAGAAATATTAACGTATGAGCAATCAAATTCGCATGATATTTACTGCACAGCAACACCCCAAATAATTTCGACTTTGAACAGGTCAACAAGTACGCATTTGAAATGATGCCACAAGTAGGTGCAGTATCAATATCGAAACTTAAAACATGGCAATGGCCTCACTTGGCTGCGGTATGCAGTTGGCACGCTTCATTGAGTAATTTATGCTTGCAATTCAGTGTTGGCAGACATCTATTGCCTTCACTGAAGAAACCAAGACACCAGGGCCGTTGACATAAATAAAAAACTTAAGCATCGCTGTGTTGCATAATTATATACCTATTTCTCAAGAGGTAAACAACTTACCAGTAATTGGTAATGCATTATAGATAGGCAAGTCTACATATCTGTTAACACATAAATACCTCGACGATAAACCAATCGCATTTGAGGACGTAAAGATAATACTATTTAGAATACAGTAATTGCTAACAAATATGTCGGTAGGTACTTCATCACGACTCATAGTATCAAAGTCTATAAATAACGTTAGGGAAAAATCACGACTACTTTATTACAATTAAATTCAATTGAATGACTAATGTAACTCAAAGATCTGCAGAAATTTTCCATTGATAATCACTAAAAATGTGCGAAATAGTATTAAAATCCCCAAAATATTAAATAAGTAATCACTACAGGCGCGGCGACCCACAATTCATTAAGTACAGTTACTTGCCTAATATCGTGATTTATCACCCGACAAACATAGAACTCTAGAAACCGAACGTGCCTTCCTGCCAAATAGGCACGTGCGTTCGTAGTAACAAACCATGTTTCTAAAACAAGTCCGGTCTTATAATACAATACGCAAATCGTCAACGGAGACCGGTTTCGAAATATAATACTCCAAAAGTTAAAAATAGGTCAAACAAAAAAGCCAAGCTCATATCTCAAATAGGGCGTTTCGATTTTGAATGAATAAAAGGACGTAGTAATTGCAAAATACAATCACTTAGTTGAATAAGTTGCAACATCTTGTAATAAATGAGCGCATCCCACTGAAAAATCAAATTTACGTAGTGGGCGATATAAAATGCATTATCTACCAAGCCTACGTACTTATTTCATACTTCGACAAACAATCTAATTATTTGTGAGAGATAAACCGCACCTACGTAGATATTTATTTCTGATAATTAATCAACATCAGTAGGTACAACTCACCGATTCAGAGTTACTATTGGGTTTATAGCGTTGCAAGACCGGTCTGTTCCTGGATCTATTCAAGGGAGAATCCGAAATCGAACCCATTGTTGACGAACCACTGTTATTCACTTCCACTTTCTTGCAGTACAAGTTACTTCACGCACCATGAACTGTTAACTTCGAAGTTGCAGTAATACTGAAATATTTGCTGCTAACAAGTGCGATACCACTTATTTTTTCCGTCGACAAATCACATCCGGAGCATATGGGCCACGAGCGGATGAATCAACCGATTACGCCAAACGCTATATTTGCCTTAAACTCAACACTGATAACGCAACTGCTATTAGTTACATACGTTAAATATTCAGTCTTAAAATGGTCAGAAGATTCCGATCTAATTAAAAACTATTGCACCCTTTGTAAAGTATGACTCAATTATCGTCCCGCCTTTCTTAGGATTAGAAAATAGTCAGTTACGCTAACTCGATCGGAATGAAAGGGATTCCAACAAACGCAAACCGAGTACCTGACCGTCTATTTGAAGAACAAAAACGATACTTGGGCAAAATATAGCAAGTAATAAAAAATACTTGTGTCGTAAATGTCTGATTAAATAAAACGCGACCGCACCGCACTTGTAAAATGAGTTACTGGTACAACTGTACAAACAAACGTTATACGACATAACGTTAGTCAATGCAATTCGGTGTCGATTGTAAAGTGTGACCTGACTTCGAACGATGACCATAGGGACTGTTATCGGTGTCATGGAGCAGCTACTGAACCCAATAGCGGTCGCAAATTCCTACTCGTAATTCAAACGACACACTGATACGTGTTCAGCGGACAAACGGTCCTACCGACCTAATTTCCCTATTCTGTTCGCTTTGTCATATAAATCATAAACATAACTACTAAAATTGACACGAAAAGAAAGGTTCAATAGCCAGTGAACTATATAGAATCCCCAAATATAATGTAAATGCAAGATATTTGGGATTAAAGGCATAATACTCACCGCTAAATTCGATCATTCATCAAGGCAGCACATGAAAAAAAAAAGAAACAAAAAAAGTTAATTTAAAGGATTTCCAAAAAAGCTTATTTAAATAATTTAAATAATAATATATAAATAACCGCGCACATTTATTGTAAAACCCTGGTTTTATACCATATAGGCCAACGGTACGGTCTTCGAAAAAAAAACTCTCATCGTCATCCGCACAAATAAACCCAAAAACACGAAAACAAGGGAAACAACAAATAGATCCTATGTCTATACTATCTGAACTCATGTAACGAACTTCCATTAGCTTTTTTGTCACGATGGAAATATCTCAAAGTAACAAAAAAAGCCGTTAATTTATGTAACACGCAGTTCTTTGCGTTTGACAAAGCGAGACATACTACGAATTGCAGTAAAAATCGTGTATTGCTATGATTCATTACGCTTGTATGTATGTTAAGCATTGTTTTTGAAACGAAATTGTTTCCAACGTTGACCACACGTCGCTCGAGTACGTTTATAAACATTAAGCTGATGATTTCATCAATTAAATATCAATAACAACAAGTGGTTTTGAAACAGTGTACATATATACAAATATCATGGTTAACATATAGATGAAAGTTGACATCTACTAATCTAATGAAATGCTATGAAAGTTCATGAATTATAGAGATTATAGAGACCATAGTAAGCTTTCCATTCTTCTGAATTAAAAAAACAAAGTAGATTAGTTATGATTCTGAAATCCATTCCCAATCTATAATAATTTCCTAAATCCATTTCTTATCATTACTAAATTTGACAATGGTATATTGGCTGCAATTAACATAAAATAAAATATTAGCATATATTCAGTTACCCACTCCTGTTCTTCAGTTTAAAGTTTTAGACGATTTTTATTATACCACAATTTCGATAACATTTTGATCACTTATATTTCTTGTAAAGAAAATTAAATGCATACTATTTTAAAATAAGCTCAAAAAATATTACTTGCAAATAGAATAGAAAATAATCCTTACATGATGACACAGAATTTTCCACTGCCTCCATAACTTCCAGAAAACTGTCCCTCCAAATAAATACAACACACAACTGAACCAACAAAAGTCACGTCAAAACACCTCTAACAGTTAAAAACCGATTACCGGTGACCGACACTTAATATCAGTGCTTTCAACTATCGTATGACAAACAAATCGTCGACGCGTTCATTAAAAATATTGACCAAGTGATTTATGCTCGTATCGCTGAGATGCGGCACGAAAGACGCATGACAACAAATATTTACGTATCATGTAAGTACAAGATGAATGCGTTGTGCGAGCCGCGGAGAGCAAGCCACCGCGCTCCCTCTCGTCAACTGACGCCCGCAGCAAGCGCGGTGCATCGCACGTATTTGCACAAAACAGCTATTTCAATACATCACGGAATCTGCAACTCGGGCAGAAATCAAGAAACAAGACCGCTGCCCATACCTTATGTCAAACTATTGTAAGCAAAATCAGATAGGCATTTAGGTTGTATTGGAATTTAGCTCTAGAAGTTGGGCTGGCACTGCGAAATAAATTATTGAATTCTTACGTTATTTAATATAGACGCGTTAGGTCAACTGTCTAGCAAGGGCATCATCCAAGATTTTAAGATATTATTTGTTTACAATAATTGATAGTCTAGATTGAGGTGATGTAATTTTTTTATATAAAATACTTTTTATTTTTTTCGATATACCTATTTGATGATACATCATTATAGAGTAAGTATCTAATTACAAAATGTTGTGCATAAATTTTGATGGCTTAGTAATTTATTTCCAAATGTAAGATAAGATTATGTCCTACGTACACCATAATTGCCAGTTACATGAAATAATTTAAAAGCGACATTCGTTAAGTACGGAAGAAGCAGCGCACCGCAACGATTTGGTTTAGATTACAGTACCGGTCACCAGTACCCTGACAAGCTACGTCACGGAAGGTCGGGTTACCTCTTAGCTGGACGTCTGGCATGAGGTCACACGCTTGGTGAGCACGCAACAATGATGCATCTAAGAGATGGATACTCAGATCCAGATGTGTCTGAAGTTATGCGCCTTTAAGGCGTAAACTAAACATTCATCATAATATTATGGCCATTCATATATTGTTACGTACTTGATACGAGGTTAAGCTTTGACACTGAGCAATGAGGGTTGTTATTTAGTAGTTTTATGTGGTTTTTAGTTATTATAGAATGCTGTTTTACATTCATAATCGAAAATAGTTACCTACTAAGATTTGATGTAGTCGTATAGTAAGTAAAGAAACATCTAAACTCGATATCAATCATGTTTGCGAAGGGGTAATTATTACATACCTTACAAAACCAAGCTTTTTGACAATTCCACTTTGATAAGAATTGGTGGTAACGATGTGGAAAAGGCTGCCAGTATCGGTTTCTTTCGCGATTCCTGGTTGTTTATAATAGTTTTTTATTTGAAAACTGAATAAGCTCCCGCCGGCGTGTTACTTCTCAGCTTTCATCACTTTCAACCAGGTGAAAGTGGAAGACAAACCTCTCACTATTTATTTTAATAAAAACTGTTTATCTGTCATATTAGTTTCATTTATTTATATGATACTTATACTCAAATTCCTAGTAAGCTAGCGTAAATAGCACAAGGAGCGGAATTAACTCAATTTTCTATTCGTTTTCTATGCGAAAAAAAAAGTTCAGTGACGTCTAAAGGATACTTTGGACTAAAAGCGAAAAAACGCCACCGTAAAAAACTTCGATAGTTCCTTATTGCGCAAACTTGGAAAAACATTGCAGAACAAAATGTAGACGAAAATGGCCTTATATTTTTTTTTTTAAACTTAGATATCGCTAAGGGAAAACCTTGTGAATATCTGTATATGATGATCGATAATATCGAAATACTGCATCCCAAAGCAGATTTTTGAGTTTACGCGATAAATTCTTGAAACAAAACCATCTTTGCAAATAAGTATTCCTCAATATTATTCGTGTCATTCGTTGGGCTTTTTTGTGCTTTTAGCAATATACTATAATAGAGATATTCAGTTACTAAGATTGTACTTGTGGAAGGGGTTTTCCTTTTATTATCCGAGAAATCCACATTGACCTTGAAATTTTACTGGGCTGAACTCAAGAGGACGCGTCTGGCATACCAGTGGAAGTTAACATAAATTTTCTGGTGTTGAGGATAAGTCTTTTTTAGCTTCATAATTTAGTTTTTCAACTGCAATGCTTAATTGGATTAATCAGAAAATACTTATCAATCTTCTATCTTAAGTAGCCTTGGTTTTTTTGGTGTTAGTTTTTGTGTTAGTTTGTAATAAAACCGCATTGACGTAAGCAATAATAACAATGTACAACGGTAATAAAGCTTCCAGCAAGTGGAAAATGAAAAATAATTAAATATGCACTTACTTACTTTATGTTATACCATTTATGCACACAACAACTTATATGAAATTTAAGTACAAAAGAAATTAATGAAATACAGTTCATAAGTTTAGGAGAGATAGAGTTCTGTTACTCTGTTTTGTATATTTGGAGATTTTGATTCACGAATTGTGTAAACCAAGGAATTCCACAATTTGACAACATTAATCATGCAGTAAACGTATACGAAAAAACTTTTTTCAGACTTTTTTTTTATGAGTGCTCTACAAAGCACATCTGTAGAGTTCGAAAAAGAGAATGGTTCACATCTATATTAGTAAAATGGGGAAAATGGGTTAAAAAGTACACTATAAAGGAAGCCGAGTCAAGTTAGCCCTACCGCTCGTGCCTGGCTAGCATGCGACCATCGATAAATACTCAAATCGACAAGATAAATATTACCCATTGATTTTATCCTATCATATTAGTACCTTAATAGATAGAATTACATAATTCGATACCATGATTAAGCCCACAGAACCAAAGCTGTCATATTTATTAAAAAACACATACTCTAATTGCTATATTCTAAGAAAATATCGATAAAAGGCCCGATTTATCGCTGTTGATGGTCGCATGCTAGCCCCACTGGATAAGTGTATCGCAAAAGAAGACTAATCCAAGTGACCCTTTATAAAACCTGCCGACAAATATCACCACTCTGGCGGTGATGTGTATCGGCGATGTTCTACGAAGAGCCAGTTCCTTCTTGAACCCGTGTGCTTTTATCGTTGAGCTCATCTTCACTCACGATCAGGTCAGATAGAGGTTAAACGCGGGTTTTGTTGCCGATACAAAGAATATGAATAATAAATATTTCTGACACTCACACAACATTATCTAGCCCAAATTAAGTTTCTTAAAGAACTTGTGTTATGGATACTAGATAGCAGATATACTTAAGAAATATGTATGTTACCACTACACCAGCCGGTCTTCAAATATACAGAGAATTCGGGTATTTATAGGTAAAGGACTCTGCCACTGAAGTTTTTTCTGATAGGTATTCTAAGAATGGTCGAACTTTTACAGACCAAAAGTAAATCCATACATACATACAGTAGTTGTTGCAACTGATTTAAAAGCACTTCAGTGGCTTTTAGGTAACATACAACAAGCATCTGCGTGGTCGAAGATAGGTTGAATGACAGTTTTTGATAGGAAAATCTTATTATTGAAGGAAACGCAGGGCTAATTTCATTATCTCTTAATGTTTGAGTAAAATACTATTTATAAAAATAGCATAAAATCAATTATTTCGGGCAATTCTCAACAATTTTTCTAGACATTCTTGCTCGCCTATATGTAGAGCATAAACTTTAGAGTTGGTCATATTTTTTATGAATTTTATTACAAACTATGCATAGTCATTATTACTTTTTTGTATTCTGAGTTCAACATTTAGTTAAATAAAACGACACAATACAATTAACATATTATGAAAGCTTATCTTTCTTCAATAATTAAAATAGTACAAAATGTTCCTCAGCATAAAAGTTCTAAAATATTTTTTTATTTTAGAACCATAATGGTTCACTTGCATCAAATTTGGTATCCATATAGCTTGTACCAAATTCTGATTTTAAGGTTTTAAATACCTTTTTAATGTATTTTCCATATGATAATTTCACAATATTACTTAACTAGTTTTGTATGGTTTCATAATATTTTCATATTATTTTATTTTTGTTTGAAGATTCAGCACCTTCAAATAGGTATACTACTTTCACTAATATTTTCGTACAATTTATACACATTAGAAGACACATTGATTCAAAAGAATTGCCCTCTTTACTACTTTAACCTATACAAATGAATGATAAATAACCATTCTAGAAGATCTGATTCTAGCTGTTAAAAATACACAAAACAAATAGAAGTCAATTTCATGATTATTCACTTGATACAGTTACAATAATATAAAGAATACAAAGTTATATTATAAAATCTTACTATTGTATTACCTTAGCAATTGGTTGGTAGAGACTTTTAAGAACATATCAACTTAGTAATCTACCTTGTCTTAACCTGAGCTGAAAAAAATCATGTTAAGTAAATTTATCCTGGTAACGAGAACAGATTTTACTTTTTGTATATTTTTTGCTATCTCAAGCTGAGAATCTGAAATTGCTTTTTAAAACTTGTAAAGACATGTTTTATTGAAATACAAAATCCTTAACACTTCTGGGATCATATTGAAAACCTGTTAATTCAGATTTAATTGTGGATGGACCAGACACATACGGAAATCCTTTTTTGATGCTAAATATTATTAGAGACACACTGGACCGAAACCGATGGCAGCAGATCATCCGCTCCAATGCAACCCTGATGCTGACCACGATCCTCAGACATGAGGGACCGACCCAAGAGAGAGAGATTATTATAAATTATAAATATAGGGTTTGATAAGATCAGAGCGTTAAATTGCAATGGTTTTTATAAAACCTCTGCTGAGAAGATTTATTGTTATTACATAAGACAATATAAATACTTGAATTATCAAACCCCGAAAAAACCTAAGCCTGATATAACTAGTCAAAAAAACGAACTCCCTGACAAAAAAATCATTTTATTACTATTGAAAATATTCATCATTCATCATTTAACTCTGTTTTGCAAATTATGAATAACAATTCCCAGAATAAATCGCGTACTCGTTACTTATAAGCACTTGCATAAGAACTTAGCAGTTACGGCTTTAATACAACTTTTATTGAAGTTAGTGTTGAAATGCTAGTTTGTTTTTGATTGTTAATTTAATAAAGATAATATTTTATTTAAATCATTTTAAAAGGAAGCGGTGCTAATGATCATGGAAAACTGACATATTTATTTAGCATGCAAACCAACCGTAATTGATACACAAATCACAAAAAACAGGAGCTTCACCACTATGAATTTCATAAAAACAGCTCAGTTCAAGTAAATACTTAGAAAAACCGAATACGAAAAGACTGCAATGAATAATATTAATAACTATACACAAAGATAAAACAATATTTACCTGATCTCTGCATAATTTTACCGGTGATCACTACAATTCAATTCAATAATCAAACTAACAACATCTCGAAATTCTAACAAAAATCGTAGTCTTTTAACTGTCAACAACACAACAAGAACTTCACCCGCCCTTGGTCGAAAATTGATTTTCTAAGAATTGTTGCCAGAGCTAAAATATAAATATAAACCATGCCGCGCGCCAACGCCGCGCTGCGTCTCCGGTCTCCACGCTGCCCCGTAACCAAAACCAAAAGGTCATGAAAGAAACTGCTAAATCAATGTAAATCCATAGAACTCATTAAGAATTTTAGTATTTTTTATTTTATTTTTTATAAGTGACTAAACCCGCGTTTGACCTCAATCTCACCAGATGGTAAGTGACGATGAGGTCGAAGATGAAAGCACACGGGTTTAGGAAGGAACTGGCTCTTTATACAATATTGCCGGAACACATTACCGCCGGAGCGGTAACATTTGGCGGCAGACTTTATATAAAGGGTGGTCGCTAGCCAGGCGGACCCAGAAGGGATCCTACCACCAAGCGAAAAATTTCTTTTTTTCTTCTCATTGCAGCTTTTTATTAATAAATTCAACACTCAAAAAGTTTTATTTATCATAAGTTCCATACAGAACATTTGATGACGTCATCATATACTTCGGCCTTAACTTTAACTTATTCTACGAATTCATACAAATTGACAATGAAAAAAAACAAACACAAGACAGTATCTGTCATAGTATCATCAGCAAAACGACCTGGCACCTCTAGCAGCACCCGTTCACGAGTATAACGCAAGCACCTTTTAGGGAACCATATTTTAGGGAAGAGGGTGACCCAACGCTACCACTAGCCATGCCGCCTGAGAGAGCATTATAGATGAATATAAGTACTAAAGTATAGATGACCGTCTCGCGGTATTTGCACTTTAGCGCCACACAGTATCCACTCTAGGAAACTTTTTGACCAAAACAACCCTAGAATGCAGCCCGGCAGTACCGCCACTTTCAAATTTTCAGAAATTCGTAGTACCAGTTATTACTATTGTGCAAACTGCGCAATACTAATAAGTTGAAATAAACTGCACAAAGCATGATGATATGCGAGTTGGGGGTAATAAAAAAATATGCATCTCAGACACTAATTCATTTTTTCTTAATTATTTGTGTTTGATATAATAATTATAGGCCATAGATTTGTTTGGGTCGTTTTCGTCAAACTCAATGCTTTTGCCACACATATTTTTCACCTCCTTGCAACAGTCAATAAAAATCAAAAAGCCGTAAAAAAAAGCGGTCAGAAAACTCCTCAATGATTACTCCTCAAGCTCATAAAAATTAGTTCAAAAAACCTCTATAGATGGCACTTTTAAAAAGCGGAAGGCGTTATGTCTCTATACTGTAATGTAGGTACGTGGTATCTACCGTCTATGGTTATTTAAAAGTTCAATTTCTGATACAGACGTCAGTTAATTTATTTTACTTTTAAAACCGCAGTGTGGAGTAATGGCTATATGACTATATTTATTTAGGTGGGTACTTACTTGCTTTAATTTGTTTTATTTCTCACTCTTATTTATTATATTTATCTATTAGCGATGTTATCCTATACAAAGTTAAAAAGTTCAAGTTTAAAAGTTAGTAGGCAAGCAGATGATAAGTATTAGTAAACAAATTAAAATGAAAAAACACAAAAATTAGTATAGTAAAGGTATACGTATGTGCAACACAACAAAAAAGTTGTTAATTAATATATTTATAATATATACACAGTCACCAAGTTTTTGAAAGTGCACAAATGAAATTCGTTCAGTAAAGCGTCCAATCACCGTAAAAGAAAAGTTAGTAAATTACCTGCCTATGTAACACAACGCGATCCACAAAAAAGTTTTTAATTAATATAATATTTAAAAACGCAGTGTGGAATAAATTCTTCGCCTTCGCCTTTTGTATCGTCATCTATCGAAGCCTTTTGTACCAATTTTGTACAGTTTTGTTTTTTTAATGAACTGTCAGAAAACCTCTCGACTAGATGACCAAGCAGTCAGAGCGCTTTAATGTTAAAAATAAACATAAAAAATAATATTAAATATTAAAAATAATCATGAAGCACAAAAACAACAGCTAAATTTATATTGCTCGAGACAAAATACAACATCTTCAATAAAACAAGGATATTTGAGATTTTTTCAATATTTTTAATTTTTTCAACAAATATTTTGTTAGCCGACTCACTGTAGGATTGTCATTTGAGCCACAGTTGGTCTTACAAGCAAAACAACCAAAGCTATTTTCCAAAGGATCTTTGTTGATCCTCCTTACGGCTAGTCTTTCAATTTTATTTCTTTTATTTAGGTTATCCCACAGTCGTTCATAAACATTTAATTACTTGAGTCAGCCCAGTTGTGATGGTGGTTTTCTTTTACATCCTATAAACTCAATATTCCTTATAATTGTTTTTGACTTGATGATAAATTCCTTATGTGGACCGTTTCCTTATGTTGTTTCCAATAATATCTTTTTTCTATCTCCAAATGTATCTGCGGAGGCTTGTTAATGGCTTACTCGACATTATATGTTAAACCTAGATTTTAAGTAAAAGCTGTTGGCCACCCAAATAATATAAAATAAAATAAAATAAAAATAATGTTATTGTTTTCATATTCAATTTATATTTCTTTACAATTTATCAAATGAGAAACCATTAGTTTAAGAGATCAGCATATGTAGAGAGATTTTTGACAGAGTGCTCATAGTTACATTTTCTTTTTCAGATGAAATGCCTGCGGCAACCATTGCAACGGACACATTCCTCCTGCATTTCAATAATTTATTCCATTTACTAAACTCCACCTCACCTCCACAAGGAAGATGGACAAGTATTTAAAACTAATTGGACAGCCGGTAGTCCACATAAGGAATTTACCATCCAGTCAAAAACAATTATAAGGAATATTGAGTTTATAGCATGTAATAGAAAACCACCATCACAACTGAGCTGACTCAAGTTATTAAATGGTTATGAACGACTGTGGGATAACACTGGGGAAATAAAAGAAATAAAATTGAAAGACTAGCCGTAAGGAGGATCAACAAAGATCCTTTGGAAAATAGCTTTGGTTGTTTTGCTTGTAAGAGCCAACTGTGGCTCAAATGACAATCCTACAGTGAGTCGGCTAACAAACATTTGTCGAAAAAATTAAATGTAATGAAAAATTCTCAAATATCCTTGTTTTATTGAAGATGTTGTATTTTGTCTCGAGCAATATATTTAGCTGTTGTTTTTGTGCTTCATGATTATTTTTAATATTTACACTGTAGCATGAGGTAAAATTATTAAGAATAAAATGATAATATAATACAATGAAAGTGGAACCCCACCTAGCCGATCTCGTAATAGTTTAAATCTCCCGCCATAAAGAGAATGCATGAATTTTAAATTTCCCGCCAGTTCAAAAAAGCCGATACCAGCGCTATCTGACTCTACTTAGCAGGAACTATTTCTTTGACGGGGTAATTTTTTTTGTATGAAGTGGCGCTTCTTCTCTTGAGTATAGTGTTCCTTGCTTGCTGCATCAGTCAGCATGGTAGGTGTCTATTGCTACCTACCATGATCAGTCAGTCGGTCATTGTCATTTTCAGTCTTTATTTTCATAAATTTTATATAAATAAATACGCAGCAACGAATGTTTGGTTTTTTGAGCCAAAAAAGATGCAATCACTGCTCTCTACATTGTTTAATTGAGCTAGGAAAAACCAAGAAACCAAAAGTTGTGAGAAAATAACGGAATATATTGTGACAATAATACCGCTATTGTAGGGCGAATATTGATAAAACCATCTTATGACGAGCTGTGGAAGAATAGTTTGTTCATTATGACAACTTTTAACACAGTAAAAAAACTCATGCCGTTATGTTTTAGAACAGTTTTGCTTCCCTTCCACAAATCTATTAAAACTCCAAAAAAGGTACATTTTGAATTACCTATCTAAAATTTTATTAATTATATATATTTTTTTATGAGTTTATTGCAAAATCCACAGCTCTTAGGTATAGAAAAACAACACATTAACAATGATCACAGCCAATTATGGATTTACAATTTTTAGTCATAACCAAGTAGTCGGATTTAGAAGTTTGGTTGATTTGTAACTTTTTAAGGATATCGCTTTGCTACTAGTGGTTCACTAATAGTCACATACTTATGTGACTAACTAAAGCAACCTCAACAGGACCTGCTTGGTGTGTCTGTCAAGGTTTCGTAAATTTCTTGATGTAAGGAATAAAATAAGGAAATGAAACAGCAAAGACAGTAATAGAGATTCTGTGCGAAGGTCTTATCTGAATACTTATTCATCCTATCTTTATCACCTGTGAGCATAGTTGTGTTCTCTTAAAATACAGTGCAATTACATGAACAAAACCTATTTCAAACAAAGTCTAGGGTTGATAATACATTAATTACTCTATATTCAGGCTTGAATAAAACTAGGATTTGGTGTGCAATCTTTAATAATCATCATCATCATCACAACTCTTTGTAATGAGCCCACTGCAAGGCATGAGTCTCTCCCATGGGTGACAAGGAGGTATAGGCCATAATCCACCAAGCTGGCCCAGTGCTGGGTGGTGGATGTCAGAATTTTCAGGGTGCCGATACGGCTTCTGACAAACCCTAACGACTACTGTATACAAGTATACAGCACCCGGGACCGCCTGCTTAACGTGCCCTCCGAAGCAATCTTTAATAATAAAAATATCCAATTCATCCAGGTTAAAACTAAAACTTTCTGCAATCACATATTTTTTCAATGTTAATCTTAATCATGGTATCTTCTGTGTAATACTAATAACTTACGAAATCCTTAATTTGTTCATAACGCAAATTTGTTTTTTAGGTTTGCACCTTTCCTCGAGATGCACTTTTCATAACAGTAGGGTTAGCTTTTATTTGGCCCTTGAAAAAAGGAAAAGACCAAAATTCTGAAGATAAAACTGCAAACAATAATGACATCATTCAAAAAATACAGACAGCTGATGAATTATTTGACAATGGAAAATATGATGAATGCTACCAATTATTGTTGGGTCTGGAGGTAAGTGCAAACATGTGTTTGGATTGATATATTTAATCAATAAAGTCCTTACCCAATCTCAATGGTTTAAATCTGTTTTTTGAGACAGGCAAGCTAATATAATTATGTCATATGTATTTGTGGACATGTAGCTTGCATATTGTTTACAAACATTAGATGGTTGTTATAGTCTTGTTTTGCTATGAAATATGCGAATAACATATCATACCCTTTTTGTTTTTAGGAAAAAGATACTGAAATATCTTGGCGCTTAACTCGAGTAATGTATAACATGTCTAAAGATTCCAAATATAAGAATGAAGAAAAGAAGGATCTTGTAATGCAGGCATATAAAATTATTTCTGATAAACTACAGGATAATTTAGATAACTTTGCAGTCCAAAAATGGTATGCAATTTTACTGGACACAAAAAGCAATTATGAAGGCATGAAAGAGAGAATAAAACAGCTGAAAAATGTGAAGAAACATATGGATGTATGTTTAAAGTTAAATTTTCTAGTGTTAAGTACACTAAAATAAATTAACTTACTTGTATTTGTATTAATACAAATACATGTTTGTGTTTCAGATTGCAGTGACTTTAAATCCAAACGATGCAACAACATTGTACATGCTAGGGGAGTGGTGTTATCAAATCAGTGAGTTACCATGGCATCATCGAAAAATAGCTGAAGCTCTATTTGCTACTCCTCCCCATTCTTCATATGAAGATGCTTTGGAATATTTTTTGAGAGCTGAATCTGTTCAACCTAGATTTTACAGTCTTAACCTATTAAGATTGGGCAATTGCTATTTAAAGCTAAAAAAAGAAGACCAAGCTAAGTATTACCTAAAATTAGCTGCTAGTTATCCAGCTAAATCAAATGATGACCACTTAGCTAACACAGAAGCTGCTGAGCTATTGAAGAAAATTTCATGACCTTGATATTTTATTTTATAAACTATATTTTTAAAAGGATAATATAAGTACACAACAATTTTAACAACAAAAAAGTTTTTCTTTTATTTAACTAACAGCTTGCTTCCTTACTAAACCAATGCGATAAATACCTAAACCACTTGAGCTTCTGTCTCCTCGTGAATTTATTTGGTAGGTGCCTATATTTATTTCTGATCTTTATAATAATTGATCATTAATAAACGCAAAAAAAAATATATAAATATAATGGTGCGTACAGATTGCAGTAATGGAAATTGTAATGTAACATTCAGCGCACTACACGTCCAAATAAGCAACGTGCGCAGAATGTTACATTACTAGTTCCATCACAGCAATCTGTACGCACCATTACTTATATACGTTTTTTAACGGAGATGGAGGGTAGGTAACTTATTTCTGTAAGTTGTTGTAAACATTTTATATATTTTTTTAAAGGATTGACTGATGAGTTTTACTTTAGGAACATATAATAATTGGGTCTAATATTATTTATAGTTTTATCAGGCCTGGCTCACTCCGCGCGGTACATCCGTTATTTACCTACAGCGAAGCGCTCCGCTGGCGCAACTCGAATGGGTCGTGTATCACGCGCGCGCCCATCGGGACGTTGTAGATACCTACCTACCTAATAGCACTCACAGTAATTCTATGATCGAGGTCGCAAATAGTATTTAAAAATGGACATAAAAAGAAACAATTAATTACAAATAAGGAGATTAATTATTCTTCACTAGGCAGCAACCCTAACAGCGTAAGAAAAGATAAGAGGCATGCGATAGAAAGAGACAAAACTTCTAGGTATATAAATTTGCAGGTACGTAATGCTGTGCGAGCTGAATTCCACCGTATCGCGTCGTAGCAAGACTCGAATTTATTAAGATCTTCTTGCGGAGTAATTCTTCTGTACCAACTATTACTTATTCTGTGGTTTTATTAATTATATTTGAAGAGCTCTGGTACAAAACGTGACAAATCCCATTTTGATAGTTCCATTAAATTTTTCTTTATCTAGTCAAAGTACTAATCTATACCATACTTAAATCGCGTAATATCACGTTACAAACACTTTAAAAGATGCAAATGGGCATTTTTCAATATGCCGTCAAATGTATTTATATTTTCACAATTTACATCGCTTAGTTATAAGTGATTTGACCAAAAACAAATAAAATCATACGATTTTATAAGGACGATTTTTAACTTCAAACATCGTAAAAATATAGATTTAAGGATAATTGTTATGTGTAAATTGTTATTGTGTATTTTTTTTTCTTATTTTTAAAAGATGATTGCTGTTGACTCTCTTTCCGCTTCTTCTCAACAGATCGACTTTCCGAAGTGGTGGTAGATTCAGTTCAATTTGTAAATTGTTTGACTTATTTCAACTGTATTATATATATATAATTGTTGCATTTGAATAAAATTTTATGTTATTGTAATTTTTCTTTGTTAAGTTAATTGTTGTTTTCGCTAAATATAATTTTGAGTTTTGTATTTATTTTAATTCAAATTTTTAAAACTTAATGGAATGTACCAAATTGTTTAATTTATCAAATTCTTATTTAAATCAAACTAATTTTACTTATATATTCTCAATTGTAACAATAATTTGTGGAAGAGCGGGGTCTTCAAACACAGGCATTTTATGTCTAACTGAAGACCCCAGATGACAACATTTGTAATAGAATAAGAATATGGAAATAAATGATTATTATTATTATTATTATATTATTATTATTTAAATACTTACGAAATAAATAATATTTGAGTTTTATAAGATCTATAGTTTGATAAGATCTTATTAATAACCTCGGATTAAAGTTATGTCTAGTTTTATCAATACAGTCAGTTCATTGCATTTAGCGCTCTTTATAGCATACTACCAACATACTTCCGTTACCATGGTATCATACAAACATCTTAATATCGCTAACTAAATAACTTACACAAACGCTGGTTCATTCAACCCATTTTGGAGTAGGTAGGTACAATGTGAATGTCTCGGAAGAGCTTTTTTTTAAACTCGAACGCTTACAAAATTCGTCAATCTGTTAGGTACAGTTTGTCAAAAGACGTAACCTCAGATTTGGGCAGTATATTCTATCCGGCATGTGTTTGTATTCTGTGTACTTCTTTTGAGACTTAAGAAGTTCGATCATAAGATCGACTGTCGAAAATAATTTCGTTGGCTTCTGATTCGGCAGTGCCGTAATGTTAGGATTTCATGTCTCCTAGTTACTGTTTATTTTTGGACACTTGTGTGAATCTGGATATGTAGACGAACAAAGTATTTTTCTTTTAATTTTGAACTTGATACTAAAAAAAAGGATATAATGCTGTATGGCTTAATACCTCCCTGCTCGCAAGAGCAAATAAAAACATCAATCAGTCAATTTGACAAACGAATGTTTGTGTTACATTTGAATTGAACGAATTTGAATTTGAATCTATCTACTGACTGAGGTGCGCTTTAAAAAGGAAAGATTTCATTAAAATCAAATTACTACATCTATTAACAGTTAAAAGAAAATATGAGTAATTTATTTCCTGAAGACACAAGCGATGATGAGGTGTTTTTCGGAAAACTTACTCTAAAAGAAGTGAAGAAGCGGTTGAACGTGAATAATAATCGTCAAACAATGTAAGTTTAAACAAAAAATAGGAAACCTTTTAAAAACTTCTCCATACTGTACAAATGATCCCAGTTAACAAATAAATTACTCTAGCAACTGCGTGCGGTTTTTACCAGCGTAATTTTTGATCCCTTGGGAATTTCCTAGTTAGATATGTATTTAGAACCTTCCATATGAGCTATTATTGAATATTCTAACTGGTAGTTTCCAAGATTAGTGCGCCATCTAAAAAAACATTAATTTCCAAGTTGTTATTTTCAGATGTTCATCTCAGATCATTGAAGACGACGGCGATACAAGTATTCAAATTATCGAACAAAATTCTGAACCTAATATAATGGTGTCTGAATCACCTGATAAAACAGTAACCCCTCGGTTACGAAGTTCTGTATATTCTGAAACTGGAGAGGACAGTTTTCTTAAAATGGAACAAATGGTGTCTGAACTAGAGATCTCATCATATAAAGAACTTGACGAAGACCTAGATAATACAATGGATGTTATAAATTCTATTCTCAAGTCTGGAAATACATTGAAATCGGAAAATGAATCCATTCAGCATTTACACAGTACAAAGCAGGAGTCTGAGGTGGCTATAATGTCACCTAAGACTGATCCTGATCATGTGCACTTGAAAAATATAGAAGCACTTACAAGTATTTCAAAAACACCTCCATCCCCAGTTTCTCAATATTGTACACCTGTGAAAGAAGATAAGAAACAAAAGACTGAAATATTTAGTACACCTTCAAACATATTAATAGAGAAGAAATCTCCATGTTTTAAAACACCTGCAAATTACGTATCATCTAAAAAATCTTCATGTGTATCTCTTAAAAAAACCCCAATGAAATCTTTTACATATCAGCACATAGCTAGTCCAGTAGCTGCATATATTAAAAATAGTCCTCAAGTTCCATTGATTACAAATGTACGTCCTAAAAAACCTTTACCAGGTTGTTCATCAATTCCTAAGCTGGTAAAACCAAAATCCTCTATCAATAAAGAGAATTTTAATCTTCCTTCACTTGCATATAAATGTGCAAAAACAACCAAAGTGGTGAGTTATCAATTGGAGATGACTTAATTAACTTGTAACTTTCCCTTCTCTAAGACACCATTTTTTTACAGATTGATTTACCTGAGAAAGACAAATTGCCCCAAAGTCATAAGAAAATTACATCAAGCTTGCCAAAACCCTTGATATTGAAACATGACCGCAGGGAAATGAATTTACCTAGAACACCTTTTCAATGTAATCAAGAAGATAGCTTTGCGAATTTATCCTTACGTCAAGCTGATGTTTCGGTGTGTACCCAGAAGTCTGCTTTTAATAAACCTAAGAAGTTCATATAATTTTTTAAATCTTAAATTAATTAAATATTTATGTCTTGAATTTCATAAAGATGTTTTATTTGAACTATTTTTCAAAAAAATACCTAGACACACGGCAGTGTGTCAAGCCAAGTTCAAGCAAAGAAACTGACTAGCCAGCATGGTGTAATATTACACAAATCACTTCTATAAGTCAAAACCTATTTAACATAAGCACATAAAACTATGTGGGTTTAATTATATCCATTAGGACATATAGAAGCCCAAATTCCATGAAGCTAGCTCAAATGGTTATAAAGGTATGAAGGTCAAAAAGTTGTAAATTTTAGGATCTACTGACATATAGTACCTAATTCGAAGTCGTCGTGGCGCCGTGGTTACTGTGTGTATCATACGATATCACAGGTTAAGCAACGTTCGGCGCGGTCGGTACTTGGATGGGTGACCGCCGACCATTCATATCTCACGACGACTTCCGTGCTTCGGAGGGCACGTTAAGCAGTCGGTCCCGGGTGCTGTATACTTGTATACAGTAGTCGTTAGGGTTTGTCAGAAGCCATCTAGGCGCCCTAAAAATTCTGGCATCCACCACCCAGCACTGGGCCAGCTTGGTGGATTATGGCCTATACCTCCTCTTCACCCAGGGGAGAGACTCATGCCCTGCAGTGGGCTCATTACAAAGAGTTGTGATGATGATGATGATAGTAACTAATAAACCTAACCTACTTCCAGATGACCTAGAAAGATGAAAATAACCGGAAAAATGTGATAAATAAAAATTACCCGACCAGGACTCAAACTTTGTTTGCCGGACGAGTGCTTCTCGACTGAGCTACCAAGGCATGGCGGTACGCCTCGAAATTACTTAGGTACCACATTTTTATTTTCACGTTATATTACTAACGTAACTCCATCTAATGGTATAGCTTTGAAGCTATGATCACCTGAGACCAATTAGATGGAGCTACGTTAGCAATATAACGTAAAAACAAAATGTGGTAAGTAATTTATTTAATCTAAAAATAAGTGTCGTCCCCATAAAAAAACATGTAATATTTAAGTAACAATTTTATTCCGACAGATGTCTCTGTACGTCGATTAAATCGCCTGCTTAGTTTTCTTTACAAAAAGTAATGATATCCCACCAAGTTCAATACAAAAATTATTCGGTTTAGCCGCAAAAAGAATGGAGATCTAAATGAGTGCCAAGTTCTATGCAAAATCGAAATATGTTTATAGGAACAAATTCACATTATGAACAAGTATTTTTGGTGGGATTTAGTAACATGTAGTGGGATAAAATAATAATTTTCCTGCAGAAATTTTTCAGGTTGTACTATCCTGATAAAAATGCATTTTTCTATTCAAATTATCAAAACTTTGTAAAAATGTAGTAAAAATATACAGTATGTTTGCTTATTAGAACATAATATAGCTCATTTGCAACATTTTTTGTATCCAATATGGATACTTACTCAACTCAATTTTTTTATGCAGGGGCACAATTGAAACATTATTGAGATGTCTTGATAATTAAGTAGGTATAGTGTTTATTCAAAAAACTCCTTGGTAGTTTTCGTTACTTAAAATCTAGAGAAAAACTGAAATTTCAAATATATTAAACATTAATTGATTTTATTTATTATTGAAAGTCTAGTTGTTACATAACCACATCATAAAATGTACAATAACAATAACACATTGCTCCAGAACACAAGAACATTTTTTACCTCGTAACATAAAGACGTTTTAAATATTTCATAAGCTAAAATCATATCGATATCAATAGCAACTGTAATTTCGAAAGTCTTCGATAGTATGCTTAACATGCAGTTAAATAACCACGTGAAGCTGCACGATAATCAGTTTGGTTTCCGACCTAAATTGTCGACAGAAAGTGCTGTGCTGTGTGTTAAGCATACTGTCTCCTATTATGTTGAGCGGAAAACGCCAGTCTTCGCTTGTTTCCTTGACCTATCGCGGGCTTTTGACCTGGTTTCGTATGACATATTGTGGGATAAATTACAGAAAGCAAACATACCTACAGAACTCATTAATATGCTTAAGTACTGGTATGGAAACCAGGTCAACAGCGTGCGATGGGATGGTGTCCTGTCTAGACCATTCAGGTTGGAGAGCGGGGTGCGGCAGGGGACCTTAAGCTCGCCCACGCTCTTCAATCTCTATGTGAATGACCTCATTGAGGCGCTGAGTAGCACCCGAGTCGGTTGCCATATAGACGGCGGCTGCGGCAATAACATTAGTTACGCGGACGACATGGTGCTGCTGAGCGCGTCAGTTTGCGGCCTGCGTAGACTGGCGTCAGTGTGTGAAGAGTACGCCAAGTCCCATGGCCTGGTGTACAATGTTAAAAAGAGTCAAGTAATGGTCTTTGAGGCCGAGAGTAAGGGATATGATAGTATACCATCCCTTAAAATAAACAGTGACGAAATAGAAAGAGTATATTAATTTAAATATCTTGGTCATATCCTGACTCCCGACCTGAAAGACGATGAAGATATTGAGGGGGAACGAAGAGCGTTGTCAGTGAGAGCTAACATGTTGGCCCGCAGGTTTGCACGTTGCTCGCGGGAGGTGAAACTGACGTTATTTAGAGCTTTCTGTACGACTTTTTATACATGTAGCTTGTGGACTAACTATACTCAGAAAGCTTACAACGCTCTTCGCATTCAATATAATAATGCATTCAGGATGCTGTTGCGGCTGCCCCGCTTCTGCAGTGCGTCAGGGATGTTTGCCGAAGCAACAGTTGACTGTTTCTATACAATGCGCAAACAATGCGCGTCCTTGGTGCCGCGGGAGCGGGCGAGCGGTAACAGCATCCTGAATGATCTCAAATAGATTAGATTCGACGTATTTAAGGCATTCCTGTGCCATTGCGGGGGTGGAGGAGTGGTGCAGGAGTGGCCTTTGTAAATTAGCCTGTAAATTATTTTGTTTTTAGTTTTATATGTACCTAGTTAAATATTTATTAACATAGTCTGTAAGCATTTATATACTAACAAATTGAGTCTTTGTTACTTTTAAATAAATCATTCATTCATTACTGTTCCAACACCAAAGATAAAACACAAACAATGGACCAGGGAGGAAGGAGAAATACAAAATTGATAATATCCAAGTTAGTTACATATTATGTAACTAACTAGACTTTCAATAATGCATAAAATAAAGAAAAAAATTAATATCCACCTATGAGTGTCCATACAAAATAAATGTTGCTATTGACCTATACTATAACTTCTTAAAGGATTGTGATTTAATAAACCAATTCCCTGTATAAAGATTCAAAATGAATATAGCTACATTTCTATGCTTGTATATTATAGGATACATGGACAGAGTTAAGAAAACAAAATCAATTATCATAATAGATGTCACTTTATTGAGGAATAACATAATCATTTTAGCTTATTAAATAAATAGTAATACAAATAAGGCCGCATTTCAGATTCATCATAAATATATCTTTAAGATATTCTACCTTATCCTATTATTCATAAACAATATATTGAGAAGAGTATACTCGTAAAAATACTATTTATAGGATTTCTCCTATACAACATTAAAGATAAAAGTTGCATTACGGAAAGTACTTTGACTAGGAACTAGATGGGTAATTATAAATATGGGGTTGTGTCCTAATTAGAAAGTTTTTTTTTTGACACTTTTGTGTAAGAATCACATTTGTATCTCACTTATTTATTACAGTTGCACAAAGAAATTAGTATAGTAATAGAAAATACCAGACTTAAATTTCTAGTAATCAAATAATAAATCAAATTCACCCTGTATAGAAAACTACAGCAATCAACTGTAAGTTGTACTTCAGGGTATACAAACTATTTAGTCTAATTCTAAAAGTGCAACAATGAAATCATTTCTGCGAAGCAGAATTAAATGGAAACTGTTACATAATTTTATTCTGGCTTAGACCATAGTACAATATATTACATAAACCTTAGAGTAATAATATTAGGTATAGAGCGCGAGTATTAAAAAAAATATTTTAGCTCACAAGATTTTTCTTTTATTATGGTGCAGGTAGCGAAGGGCAAACGAATTTAAAAAGCAAGAAGTTATAAAGTCGATTTTACTTCTACTGTAACCGTTTTAAAGCACAAGTTATGTTAGGTAATTAATTATTTTCATTAAAGATATAGTACACAGCTCGAATTCAATCTAATATATAAAATTCTCGTGTCACAGTTTTCGTTGCCATACTCCTCCGAAACGGCTTGACCGATTTTGATGAAAGTTTTTGTGCTTATCTGGTAACTATGAGAATCGGCCAACATCTATTTTTTTTTTATTTATATGGCAAAACAACGTTTGCCGGGTCAGCTAGTTATTTATAAATTTCTTTAAAATGTTATGCAAAACGAATGACAAATACTCGTTCGTTTTCAATCATTCTCATTCAGTACTTACAGTACGAAGTTTTTAACTGGTATCATTATTTTTCTATTTGACATTTCGATCTGTCAGTTTACTGCAAGAAATTATTTGTATAGGTCAAATAGGTAACAGAGCAGCGCAGACTTCATTGTCATGCTCCCCTCCCGCGTCTGTTTCACCTCCTCGGCAAGTGATTTTTTGTTCAAAATATATTAAAAGTATTTGTTATTTATGAAATGTTACATCAGAATTATATTGTGTTAGTTTCGGGGTATCGTTTATACACGTCCGAACTGCACATTTAACCATTTTAATGTGTTAAATATCGAAATAAACACAGAAATTCGCTCCTGACATAAACACGGCGAGCTTGCTTGAACACAGCGGTGTTCTCACCCGTGCCTACTGTTCCCACTTGGTTATGCGTGCTCCATACTTTTATTATTACTCTAAGACATAAACTAATTGACCAGTACTGACCACACATGCATTGTATAGAAGATCTATGAATATTAGGTTAAGTATTGAAAAAGGAGTACAAAAAAATCTTAACTTCAATTATACAGATAAACAAAAAAAAGTAAAAATAACTTAGCTTATACGACCTACAGAGCGGACGTGACCTACAGTGTGAAAAATCTGAACCAGGACTAGTTCAGTAAAATCATATTCAAACTCCACACCGTTGTTTGTATAACACATTAGTATATGCTTCGATAAATTTTGAATTTTACACTAAGTTTTATTCAAAGTAAGCAACCATCATCATATAATATTATAAGCTGATTAGATCACCTACACTGTGGGATAAAAATTATATTACAACAGAGGTTGAAGGCATACTTTCGGACACATCAATTTAAAAAATACCTACTAAAAAAATATAACATAGAAAGGCCTGCAAAAACTGAAAGTAAAAACAAATATTTTAACCTACAGTGAACAATTTTTGAAAAATTAAAACATCAGTCTGTTTGACTGTCAATGTAACGCGTAAAGACTTCAAGTCTGTTGTACTCGTATGTAGCATAACGTCAATTGTCAATGTACTTTAATCTATTTTACAACATGTGTAACAATTCCATTACCTTTATCTTAGCTTAAGGACAAATTAGTACAATGTACAAAAAAATTCTCTTATGGTTGCTTATTTTAAAAATATACTATTTCACCCAAAAGCAGTTACAAAGTACGAGCGTTATAAGTTGTGGTGTCAAAATGACTAAATAGGCTATAAAAAGTTGTACAATATTTGTCAATTTGTGCTTACGTATAATTAAATGATCGTTTTTGTAGACTAGATGAAAAGAATAAGGATTAAGATATAAATATATACTGAGTGAGTACCCTCCTACTTAAGCGGTCAGAAGACATCGACACAATATCTATCAACAGCATATTTGCTTACTCTTTCAATTCCCATATGTTAGATATTTAGCCAGTTATCAGTTTTATGAGTAACAAGGTATTACGGTATTCCTTAGTTTAGTGTAGTTATCTTTTGATGCATTCTATAAATAATAGGCAAATACCTTCTTAGCAGATAACATTATTTCAGACTATTTTATTGGCTATATTTTCATTAATGAAAAATGCATAACAAATGCGTGACAATTAGTTTATAATATTGTCTTATTTTTTACCCATTTTATATCTTAAGGTTGCAAATTGGGTGGCAGCGACAGCTCGAGCGGTTTGTCGCGGTTTCATACAAACTAAATACTTTCTATCGTGTCGCGGAATACGCTGCCCGCGCCGCCGTCGCTGCCGTCCAGTTTGCAGCCTAAGAGTTGGTTTCTGTCCAAACTCATTTATTTTTCACTTTTATAATAAATTCTGGGTTATTTTAAAAAGTATAAAAGATACAACTAAGCAACAGTTTTACACAAGCAAAAAATATATCGTTATAAAAATATTATAACCTAGAAACAGTAAATATTTTCGTCCATCCTTTATATTACAATAAGTAAAGGACCTATAAAGTATAGATTGACTTATACACAATGTCAAAATATTAAAAGCTTTCACTGTATTCTTCTATTCTTAAGCCTAAGTTCATAAGAATTCGTTATTTTGTATAATACTCCACAAAAAACAGCCACGAAGTAGGTAATTAACTTTTACAAAGCATTGTGGCAAATCAAAAACAGACCCAAACATTGCAAGAGATTTGAAATTTTGAGACAATTCAAAAACACACGGGTTTACGTTAAACGCTTTGTGCTTTAGCGCTAGTATATAAGAGATTCTTTTAAACCATGCATGCGCAATCGTTTTCTTTATTCTGCGATTTCTCGAAAAACATGAAATCCTGAAAATAGAAATTAAGTTATGAGCATAAAATATTATTTGAAACAGATATTTTAAAATATGTGACTGTTCCTCTGAAATTTTGTTCTAATTGTCTTCTGTAAATATGAAGTAAATGGTCATTAAGAACAAAACTTTAAAATATTTGGGTTAGCGTTGCCAAGGCAAGGCAGGATAAGATTATGAGGACAGGTTCTTCAATTTTATTCCCAAACCCACGAAGGTTTGAATGTTTTCACTAAGCCATTTAGATTACTACACAAGACTAGTGCGGAACATACCAAGTGATTTTCACACTAAGCCAACTGTATTTATTGTTTGTGGCCATCCAAGTCTATTTATGTATTTATATTCTAGATTTCCCCTTAGTTCGCTATATGGTATCCCATAACACAAGCTATGCTTACTTTGGGGCCATGTAGTTGATGTGATTGTCTGGGGATTTAAAAAAAAACAAAAGGGATCTTAAAGCGGAAATGAGTTATCTACAGGGCTGAAATCTACATAAACGTATCTAAATATAGACCCAAAAACCAACATCCTAGTTAATTTTTTACGAATTTTTGAAGTTCACTGATCGAAATTATGAGTTTTGAGGAAATTTAAGTGCAAGTGCAATTTAAGTTTGCCGTATAGAATATTTATGTTTTAGTGTGACGTTATGTTACTGATGGTATACTATGATTATCAATCATGGAGATTCTAAAAATCTAAGCATAAACTTGTCCCACCTACATGATGCATTAGCGACACGGTGCAAAGTATCGATAATAGTATTCAAAATATACTGCCTTTTCTCATACAACTTTTATCGTTTTTATATTACTACTTATTGGATAGATTTGCGAAAGGCCTTACAAGTAAATAAAATCAGCACATAATTAAAAAAATATATATTAACTAACAATGAATTATGTTTTTTTTTAACTTTTAGATCTGAGAATAATTAAATCAACACTTATACATTATTGGTTTAGGTGCTAATAAAGCTAAGATATCAATGATAAGATAACTGTCCGTTATAATCGTGTAAAGTTACATACAGAGCTGAATATATGTTTCATACAAATTAAAAAGGGACCTTATGGTAGGCACTGAACATATTCTTTATTTTAAGCATGCATCGGGCTCTGCGACTGGATATCTGATTTTCTAAGGGAACGGCCGACTCGGGTAATCTTAAATTACTACTCCTCTGACCTAATGGCAATTAATGTCGGGGTACCTCAGGGATCTGTTTTCTCTGCGTCTTTATTCTTGCTGCTTATTAATTACCTAACATGGGGCATTATTAGTTACGCTGATGACAGCACGGTAGAGGTATCAAATGCGCAAGCGAGCCCCCTTGAAATTCAAAGTTTGGGAAAGCCATGAGAGCGCGTTGATTTGTAAGCTGTCCGATTGGAGTGACTCGAATTTGATAACATTCAACGCCTCCAAAATAAAGGCGTATCTATTCTCCGCAAAAAGGAGCACCTTCACATTAACGCCCACTTTCCAAAATATATCTGTCCTCATCACCGATCATCTAGCTAGGGCTTCTAGGCGTATCCAGTTTAAATTTCGGTCAACAAGTTTCCATGGCTCAAGTAGCTTCAAAAAAGTTGGGAATCATCTCAAAGGTACAGCGCCGGTACTAAGGCCCTGCAAAGCTTCTTAATTTATGCACAGCTCAAGTGCGATCATGCATGGAGTACTGCAGTCATCTTTGGGATGGTTCAGCCAAATATCAACTAGAAGCGCTGGACTCCGTTGACCGAAGAACCCGTAAACTAATAAACAACGTCGACCTTACAGCCAAAAAACTGCAGACTCCTAGAGCATCGTCGTAAGGTTGCTTGTTTAACCGTGTACTATAGGATGCATTTAGGAGTAGAGGAATCACCAAATGGTGATTTGCACCTTTTGAGAAACCCACCTTGTTGGTATGTTCTGCAATGCCTGACCACCTTGTGGTCATATTAGTCCAACCTGTGACAGGATGCTGATTATGTGTGTTTTATTGCAGGGTTTTCTTTTTCAGTATTAATTCCTTAAATTTGCTCATGGAGAGGATAATATTTTAATCTTTGAGGATGGCACATGTATTGATATCCGTGTTATTTTTTTAATGAACAACTGGAGAAGGATCCTACCTAATTTAAATTCAACAAGCACTGCCCTTTATTAAAGTCACCTACCAACTAAGCCCAGAATTAGTAATATAGTTAGTATGCTTTCTATATTATAACTTGTAACCAGTTTGAACGAGGCCCTCAGCCAAATAATTGTTATAACCCGAATGTAAAATCTGTAATAAGTTAAGACAAGGATCTGTTAATATATATTTGTGCTCCAACTTGCTTGTTTGATTTCATAGAATATTCGCCTTTTTGTTTGTGCGTTGAGAGCAAGGACTGGCGCTCACTATTTATAAATATTGTCCTCTCTCACGCCTCTGAGCCAAAACCTTCTCACGCTCTGAGGGTAAGCTAGCCGTACCATCACCTAAAGTATCTCCATCTGATGTGGGTTTAATCTCATCTGGTGACAAGGGGCCTACCTACCTCTTAGCACCCAGGCCCACAGCAGGAAACTTATGACAAAATATAGTTTGAATTACAAAAAAACGACTTTGTTAAGTCTAGCCGCGATAAGGTCCCCTTTTTACTAAACTTTAGATGGACACAAAACTTTTTAAAATTGTTGTTTCGAAAAGATGTACACATCTACATGTAGTAAATACAGTAATCTTTTTAAAATTAACTAATATTATGAATGTGAAAGTTTACATGTTTGTTCCTCAATCACGGCAGAACGGCTCAACGGATTTCGATGAATTTTGGCATAGTGATAGTGTAAAGTCTGGAATAGCACATAGGCTACTTTAATACCGATATTCCCACGGGATACTAAATTGGGGGGGGGGGGGGGGGGGGTAAAACCGCGCGAAACAGCAACTTTAACTAGTTACCGCCATAAGGTCCCTTTTGAGTTGGACGACCACGTCTAATCATTTCTAAAAGCAACTTACGATCAAGAAGGTAGCTCCCATCAGTACAGCCTTTATCCTAACATCCAGATCCATCGGGAAGGTGACTCCGAAGTAGTCCGAATCTGTGAAAGCCTCGCGAGCCAGCCCGGACCACTGCTTGGTTATTTTACCCACTTTCGTCTCGCCGTCCTTTGCGTACACCTGTAATGATTGAATTTATTGTATTGAAGGATATAGAATTAATATTATTCATCCAACCGCGATAACTGATATTCACGCGGACGAAGTTACATAAAAGTAAATAATTGTACAATTAATGAGGCCTCCAAAATAAAAAACGAAACCAAGAAAACATTCTAGGGAAAAAGTGATACCAAGTACAAGATGAGGCCTCGCCTGTATGAATTGAAATAAAAATAATCAACGAATGTAGAACATTAAAAAAACCAATTTCACGTCAAAACTTTAGCTGAGGAATAAGGTCGTCAATGTACAAAATTTGTACATTGACGCATATTTAATATGCTCCAATTCATATATAAAACTGTTCCGTTACTGACTGAGTGACTGAGGTACTGAGGTACTGAGTGACTGACAGACAACGTACAGCCGTAACTACTAGGCGTAGAGAGCTGAAATTTGGAACATACATTCTTTAGGGGATGTAGGGGTGCACTAAGGAAGGAATTCCCGAAATTCCCACGGGAACGGGAAATACAGGACTTTTTAGTTTGTATGAAAAATCTTATTCATTGAGTGCAACGATGTGAAACTTGGTGTAAAGGTTTGTCAATATGTGTCTGGTTGTGTTATGAAAGGAATTCCCGAAATTCCCACGGGAACGGAAAATATTTGATGTTTTAGTTTTTTTAAAAAAATTCCATCCCTTGAGTGCACGGATGTGATACTTGATATAAAGGTTCCTCAATAAGTGTCTGTTTGTATTATGGAAGGAATTCCCGAAATTCCCACGGGAAGGGGTGGGACTTTTTAGTTTGTGTGAAAAATCTTATTCCTTGAGTGTACGGATGTGATACTTGGCATGAAGGTTCTTCAAAGAGTGACTGGTTGTGTTACGAAAAAAATTCCCAAAATTCCCACGGGAACGGGAAATATATGATGTTTTAGTTTGTATGAAAAAATCCCATCCCTTGAGTGCACGGATGTGATACTTGATATAAAGGTTCCTCAATGAGTGTCTGTTTGTATTATGAAAGGAATTTCCGAAATTCCCACGGGAAGGGGTGGGACATTTTAGTTTGTGTGAAAAAAACTTATTCCTTGAGTGCATGGGTGTGATACTTGGTATAAAAGTTCTTTGCAGTGGGTGTCTGATTGTATAGTTTCTGAAATTTTCACGAGAAAGGTAGTTAAGCGCATACGAAGTTGCGGGATAAAGCTAGTTCATATATATTTTTTCAAAATTTAAAATTTTCGAAAAGCACTCAAGTCAATTGATTTCTCTATCATATGTGTATAAGAATGAATGAAAAAATCGAGTAACAAAGACACAACAAATATTTAAAAAAAAAACACACAGAGAGAGAACCTCCTCCTTTAGGAAGTCGGTTGACAAGTAAATAAATAAATAAATTTGTGTAACAGAACAGGAGGGCGCATGGCCTCGAAAAAAAATGTATAATCTATAATATACAGTAACAGCGCTAGTTACATTTAATATAATAAAAAAAAAAAAAAAAAAAAAAAAAAAAAGAAACTTATAGTGTTTCATTTATACAATAACATGCGCGATTTATTCAACAGATAGCGCCATCTCTCGGTACAGAGTGGTTACTTTAGGCTGTAAACTGGACGATGCGATGGCGGGCGCGGGCGGTTCACACAAACTTGAGCATCGCGCGAGGAGTTTGTACGAGCCGGGCCCGCGCCCGCGGTTGTCCAATTTGCAGCCTTATGACCTGGAAAGCTGGGCAAAATAAATAAACTTAATATTTCAAACATTCACACAACCAACATTATCTAGCCCAAATTAAATTTATTAATGATCTTGTGTGACTATAAACAAGATCAATAGAAGAAGATGACGGAAAATAAAATTAAGAAGTACATATATGTATTAACATACATTTTTAATATATTAATATTTTTATTAGAAAATAAACGTAAAGAAACATGTATACATCCGTGACTTAACGGCTCATATTCGTGTTTATGAATATGATAGGTACTTAAAATGAAAAACAAACACTCACATTAAATTTGACATCGCTCCCACACATCGAGTAAGTGCAAAGCGGACCGCGAATCTTCAGCACGACGTCCCCAATTGCATCCTTAAAACACAAAGTTAAAATTTTATTTACTTACACATTATTATTTAGTCACATTATTTACAAATTTAAATGAATTTTATCATCACATCATGATCATGTCTGGATCGTAGCAATGGGTGTTCCCCTGTCTCTGCCTACCCCAAATGGAGACAGGCGTAAGTTTATGTACGAAGTTGCGGGAAAAGCCCCTTCCTGTGGGAATTTTAGATTTTTTTTCCACTATCAGACACCCATTAAATGAACCTTTATACCACATTTCGAATCCGTGCACTCCAGGAATAAGATTTTTCGTACAAACTAAAAAGTTCTTCCTGTAGGGAATTACGGAATTATTGACATACATTTAAGAACTTTTATAGCTTGTTCCACATCCGTGCACTCAAGGAATAACATTTTTCATACAAACTAAAAAATCGAATATTTCCCGCTTCCGTGACATTAAGAATTTCAGCTCTCTACGCCCAGTGGTTATGGTACAGCCCGTTCACACATGCTCCACTTTACTGGATACGTTTTACCGGACACGTTTTTTTTTCATCGATGGCGCATGGAGTTATATGAGCGACTTCACATATGGCACAGTATTCAGTATACTTATTTACGATACAAAAAAGGTATCCAGTAAAACGGATCATGTGTGAACGGGCTGGCAGTACGTTGTCTGCCAGTAACGGAACAGATTTTTTTATACATAAGAAAGTGGCAAGCATATCAATCAATCATGTTTGTAAAGCATACGAATAAGTAGGTACTGTATTATATAGGGTGTTTGGTGGCTAGGTGCAAAGGTTAAAAGAGGTGATAAACGAGGTATTTTTGGACATGTCTAGCCATATATGTCTTTAACAAAACTTGCTATTTTTTTATTGGAATTTTAGAAAGATACCCAGAATTAGCTAGATACGAGTTAATAGTGCCCGAGTACGCGTTAGTTTGTAAACACTATCTTTTGTTTCCAATAGTTTAATGTATGTCGGACCAAATAAAACTATTTTTATGTGTATTTATGGCTTCTAAAACCAAATGGAGGCATACAAACTTTAAAAAAGATCGTAGGTTGATAAGAGCATAATTTTGATGTGCCATAAAAAATAAAAATCTTTGAATTGTTTAAACATTTTTAAAAACATGACTATTTATTGTTCTATCTTCGGAGGTATTAGGCATTCACATTGCTTGCCAAATCTCTGAGTTAAGGACTAAAACCCAAAGTAAGGGAGCACTTCCTAAGAATTCCAAATCCCTAGTACGGGGAAATTAAATAATAAACAACGTGTAAAAAAACATAACATTTTTTGGAGTTATTTCATAGTATGTTAATTATTTTAAATAAATTAAATAAAAATTAATTGAGCAGTACCATTTTCCACAATACACCAATGTCCGACGAGGATTAAAAAAAAATCTAAACTAAAAACTAATAGTTTTTTTAAAAAAAAACTTTTTTATAAGAGAATTTTCATATTTTGAATGTATTGTATAAGTTTTCACGATAGTCAGTTATAATTTTTTTTATAAACTATGGGACTTTGAAAATCAGAACACGTTACTTTAAGAATAAGGATTTAAAAATTTCGAATGTTTTGAATTGACTGTGTTGTAAGTTTCTTGTGAATTAAGCTCTTCTATGAAAATTTTAACAAACGGTTGACGCGGTTTGCAAATATTAAATTTTGTAATTCATTATGAACATCGATGGTTTTAGCAACGAAGATCATGCTAACAATACATTCATGTCTAAAAAAATATACTCCACAAACATATAACCATATTTTCTACAATCAGTTGATTTGTATTGAATGACTAATCATTTATATAAGGTACTGTTGCTCGTGCCTGCGCAGGCCTCTGTAGGTGATAACTGAAAATCAGTGAGGTTTCGCCATCTTGCATCATCATAAATGTTTTATCTAATTACCTTGATGACATAATGCGGTCTGCAAATGGACCACTCCTGCTCGACGGTGCCTATCAGCGTGCCGGCGGGGGCGCAAACCTCCACGCTTTGCAGCCAGCACGGGCAGAAACACGAGTCGCAAGCTAAAGGTCGTCGTAGGTGGATCACCTGGAAATAAGGGAGTTGGAGATTTTAATTATTGGTACATTTCTTAACAGAATATAATTAGTAAAAGACGTTTTTAACCATATATGTATACTATAGGTACTTTAGATAGGTACTCTCTACCACCAGCTTTGATTGCACTGACTTTTTCTAAGCTTCAAAGTATTGCAGATTGAGTATTTGCTATTAATTATACCTTGATATCTCTACAAGCTCTTAAGAAAAAGGCTCTAGATAGACAGACAGACGGCTAACAAGGTGTTCCGTGTGTTCTTTTCAATAACAGAAGTTTAAAAAAGTTATTTGGGACACTATTCTCTTCGATATCTACTTAGATCATCATTTATGATCATCATTTATGGCTAAGTGCAAATAATTTAACCGTAAATATAAATAAAACTAAGTTTATGCAATTTTCAAATAAAGGTGCTAAAAAATATAATTTAAATTTATCATACAACCAGCTATCAATAACTGAAACTGATAGATACACCTTCTTAGGTATTATATTTGATAGGAACTGTACATGGCACGACCACATTGAAAAAGTTTGTTCACAAATTCAAAGATTTACTTATGCGCTCTGGCGATTGGCGAAGATGTCAAATAAAGAAACAGCACTTAAAGCGTACCACGGTTACGTGGCTTCAATTTTGAGATATGGTGTCCTCCTATGGGGCAACGCGACAAATATAAACAAAGTTTTTATTGTACAGAAACAGTGCGTTAGAGCTATAGCGGATATTACACCTTGGACCACTTGCAAGCCTTTATTTAAAGAAATGAGGCTTTTAACGGTACCAAGCCTTTATATATATGAGTCTTGTATATTCGTTAAGCAGAATCCAGATTGTTATACTAAAAAAAAGGATACGTTAAAACATACAAGATTCCCTGATAAATTGTTATTACCGAACATAAGAACGGAAATATGCAGCAGAAATAGCCTTGCTATGTCAATTAAAATGTATAACAAATTACCAAGCGAAATGACATGTTTACCAATTAATAAATTTAAATTTATTCTGCGTAACTGGCTAATAGACCAATGTTTTTATAATGTAAATGATTTTTTAATGTTAAATAAAATTTACTTGTAAGTTATTGTAAATGACACTTAGATATATAATTTTTTTCTCTTGACATTAATATAAAATGAAATAAATGTAATCCTATAAGTGTGACATTTGTACAACCCTAATACTATATGCATGCTGTCTGACAGTTAAATATGCGATCAAAAGCAAAAACCCAACAACCTAAATGTACCATATTTTATGCAATAAAGGAATTTTGAATTTTGAATTTTATTTACAGAAATATTTTCCGTAACAGAAGCAGAGTACGTCACAAGTTTTGTTGAAGAGGAAGAAACCGCTTTTCAAAGAAAAATAAAATTAAAAATCCCCAGAAAATCACACCAACTGCATGGCCCCAAAGTAAGCATAGCTTGTGTTATGGGATATCATATATCGAACCTAGAACATAAATAAATACATAACACCCAGACACGGAACTTTTTTTTTTCTTGTTCCTTGCGGGAATCGAACCCGCAACCACTGGCGTCTGGGGCAGACCGGTTTACCCCATCGCCAAAGTGGTCGAGAAAGAGTTTAAGATAGAATTTTTCAAGGATTACATTATCAAAAAAACCTCACCTCATTACGGAAGTTGTCAAATATCTTCATATCAAAAGGCCGCATTGGCCCGCAGCACATTCTTGTGCAGCAATCGTTATCTTCAACAGCATAATAAACCTTCTGTCCCACAGCGTTCTTCACTGTGTACTTATTATTGGTTTCAAACCCGACGAACGCCTCAAGAAGTTCCACTTTCTGGTGGATCAGCAACTGGTCAATCATAGTAAGGTATTCCAACCCGCGCGGACAGTTGGTAGGCGCTTGTGGAATAGTCATCCAGCCGCCTGTAATAAAGTTTAAAAAATATATTTAAAAATAGAACGAAGCTCGATGCTTAGATGTTTGGAACTTAAATATTTTTTAATTGGGAATTTTCGGATTTGCAAGATTTTCTTGGAAAGGAAGTAGGTACTGAGATGAAGTAAATAATAAATAATATCCCCTGACAATCACACAAACTACATGGTCCCAAACTAAGCAGAGCTTGTAATATCCGATAGCATGTAGTGAACTAGGGGAGAACCTAGAATTTAATTACATATATAGATAAACGCCCAGACCCGGAACATTTTTCTTGTTCCGTGCGGGAATCGAACCCGCGACCGCTGTCGTCTTAGGCAGACAGTGTTACCTCATCGCCAAAGTGATAAGAAGAGTGTTCTAAGGTTGAATTAGATCAGCTGTGTATCTTCATAGCTGAAGCTAAAGCTGACATTGTGGCAACATAAGATCGGTACTATTATGAATAATAGAGAGTAGATACATATAAACGCCCTTGATTTGATATTTGTTTTATTGCATCAAACCTGTACTTGATCTAAATCTCATCTGATGTTAAGTGATGATGAGGTCTAAAATAATACAGAAACATATCAACTCAAACTCAAACTCAAATATTCTTTATTTCGTAAGTATTTACATACATTTGAAATAAGTCAAACAATTTACAAATTGAACTGAATCTACATTACTACATCATTACTAAGAAACTTTCTCGCGGAGACTAGAGAAATATACCCAATCAAAGAGATACCCGGACACAAACACTGGTTTACAAACACTGCGATAGACAAATAGGTTACAGCACTTTCCATTCGCAGTAATTACTGGAATAATTGGAGACAAGCACTTAATATGGTTCAATTTTGCCCTATTATGTAAATTGTAAAATAAGTAAAATTAATACAATTTCAATTAAATATCGAAAGATCATACCTACATGCACGTACCTCATATATTACATCACATTTGTTAGTTTGTATCTACAGAGAACTGTTATTAAGTCTATTAAAATTAAGATAATATTTTATCGAACTATTACTTTATAAACTAAGTACATACCTATGTTAAATGGTTAAAATACACACAGAACACACACTTTGGACACATAAAACACGTTTACTTAATATTTTTTAAATTCCCTCCACCATACGATAATCAACATGGCCGGTCAACCTTTTCTCTTCCTCCGTCAGAAACTTTTCATAGCCACGATGTTTTTTATCAAAGATTTTTCTATATAATTTACAAACGCTGCGTTTCACGCTCGCTACACTCAAAGTATTAATATGAACACTATTAGTATTTCTCAAATTCGTAATCCCTTTGAATTTTCTTGATAAATTACATTTAAAAGTTCTGACACCGTTATTGGCATAACCACTTTTTTCACTCATTTCGTATTTTTAAACGTCCTTAGTCTTTATGTGAAAAATGTTTAATATAACTTTTTTGTTAATTTAAAGTCACTTTAAATTTAACGTTAATCACGGACTCATTTCAATCATTAACAAAATACCAGCGTCGGTAATAAGTGCTTACGTTAATTTACTAAGTATTAATACAATTGTTACTTTAATGCAATAACTCTTGTGATATAATTATCATAAAGTAAACACCTGATAAAAGAAATGGAGTCAATTAACTAGACTTTTAATAAGTACATATGGAAAAAGTAATTAGGTACGCCATATGAAAACAAAGTTTTAGATTAAGTTTCTAGTAATTTGAGTTTAGAGTAGGTACATATTTTGAACATGGTATAGATATTAGGAATACTTACATGCTAACAATATTTCTGTCATAGGGATTTTTGCTTTAGCGGCGAAATACTATGCCTGATCTAGGTTTACGTTCCTATTTAGTCTTCTTGTCATTTAAAATTACATGCTAGCTAGTAGTAGCTTACATGTAGGCATATTACAAAATAAATAAGAACCCTAAAACACTTATGCACTACACTAAACTCTACTTAGCATAAACTTAGCTATGACATCACTAAACTATGTCACACATAATCATTGACTTACTCGGCATTATCTTAAGCACTTATTCATTGACCTAAGTAGGTACAACGCAATTTTTGTTCCTAAGCACGTCCTAGAGATTTATGTATCAACTTAGGGGCTATCAAAGTTTAGTGCAGACGGGCATTAGGCTGCAAACTGGACGGCAGCGACTGCGGCGCGGCGCGGGCAGCGATTTCCGCTGCACGATAGAAAGTATTGAGTTTGTATGAAACCGCAAAAAATCACTCCTCTGCCTGCTGGCGTCGAGAACGGCGCGTCGCTGCCCTCGTCGCTGTCTCTGCCGTCCAGTTTGCAGCCTTAAGGCGGTTACGCACTACATCCGATTCCTATCCCATCCAAATCCAAGAAACGACGGTCCGGCGCGGCGCGCCGTAGCCGTAGAACTAAATCTATGGTAGCTTACGCTTTTCATCCGGCATTTTAAACAAAATTTCTAGATTAATATTTTCTCGGCTTCGAATCGGATAAGAATTGGATGTAGTGCGTAACAGCTCTTGCTTATATCATAAAATATGTTATCACTTTGGTTGACTTTATACACTTATGTTGTTGTAAATATACAAGTACCTAATATCTCAGTGCATACACAGCGGGTAAACAAAATACTGATATACTTAAGTTGTGCCATAGATAATATTATAGGCGACTGGACATTTCTATCTTAATACAATGAGCATTATGGGTTCAGACCAGCCTCTATCAATAAGTAGTGGTAATTTGTTATCACTAGTTACAATGCCCTTATTTAAGACAAACTAAACTTAACTGTGCAGGTCCGAATAAGTGCCGTGTTCTTCAAAAGCTAATTTGTAATAGTAGAAAATTCTCTATCATGTTAACTAACATTTGAATATAAGCTAAGAAATAAAGACATATCACTATTTCATCTCTATCAATGGCGATTTCCAGTTCTTAAGCCTACCAACTCTATTTTCAATTATTGAAATAAAAAGAAACATTTGAACCCAAATACTTGATGCCATGGCATTTCATCTACATACGTAAACTAAATAAAATAAAAATGAATTACTGTCTTTGCACACGAACATGGGAATGGGCTTATGTGTGGTATTTTTGATGCAGAGTCCGTTTTCAATGCATAACAATTACGTATGTATCTTGGTTTCGGAAACGTATCTAATAATGGCAAAAATACGACGTATTGTTTGAATTGTCATATCGGAGGAAAATAAACTATCTTTACCAGTGGCAACGCAAAGCACCGCAAATGAAGATTTATGTAGACGACCCTGGCGTGCATTATTTCTCAAATACCAAGTGTGCGCAACCAGCATTTCGGTATGATCCACCACTATTTGTTGCCTCAAATATTATACATATTTACAGCAATGAACCAAGTACCTACTTTAGAACACTTTTACAAAAGAGTGCAGAGTTTTTGAATTTAATTAGTATTTTAAAGGTTTAATTCTGACGATCACTAAGTGAATGAGTATTTTTTTTATTTTGATCCCAACAATACCTGTATTATGCGTAGGAATGTTGTCTCTTTTTGGTTAAGTTTTGTATCATTTCACCCCCAATTCAGTCTTTGACAAATGTTTTACTTTCTTTAGAAAAACAGTATAAAATATCTCATATAAGTTCTTACTGTCGAATTCATAGAGAATTTGTCCACGTTAAAACAGCGTTACAGAGGGTTTACAAAGCACAACCAAAAAAAGGTGATTCATAGACGATAAATGACATTGTAAACATACTATAACGGCTTTCTAAACATGTCAAATTTACAATCAGGATGAGGCTTCTTTAAGCCCATTTTACCGGCCGAGTCTACCCGAAGGTTAACGAATATTAACGAGTTATTGAAATTGATAATTTGAGTTTCACAGTTTCACTCTTCGTCTTCCTTCCTAGTTCCCTGTGATTATTTGTTTCGTCCGGTCAATTTGTGGTCAGTGATGGATGGAAGTCGTCGTGGCGCCGTGGTTACTGTGTGTATCATACGATATCACAGGTTAAGCAACATTCGGCGCGGTCGGTACTTTGATGGGTGACAGCCGACCATTCATATTACTCACGACGACTTCCGTGCTTCGGAGGGCACGTTAAACAGTCGGTACCGGGTGCTGTATACTTGTATACAGTAGTCGTTAGGGTTTGTCAGAAGCCATCTAGGCGCCCTAAAAAATTCTGGCATCCACCACCCAGCACTGGGCCAGCTTGGTGGATTATGGGCTATACCTTCTATGCACCCAGGGGAGAGACTCATGCCCTGCAGTGGGCTCATTACAAAGAGTTGTGATGATGATGATGATGATGGATGTGATGAACAATTTGATTAACATACAGCTGATAGCTCGTATTGATGCAAATAGAGTGCGACGTAGGAGAAAGGAGTACCGACGAAGAAAAGACCCTTTTACTCTAGACGATATTGAATTTAAAAAGAGATATCGCTTTAATAAAGATACTGTACGGCGTATTACCGATTTAGTTCGTAATGAAATTACGCGATGTCCAAGAGGGTTTGCAGTATCCCCTGAGCTACAGGTGCTGACAGCGTTGCGGTGCTGGGCAAGAAATGAGGTTAGTACAGGGAGTGTGTTTCCATCTGAGTGCGGTGAGAGGATGTGAAGATGAGTCTGATGTAATTATATTGACCATTTCTGGCTCTTTATTTTCCTTGCCTCACAAAAGAAAATCTCACTATAAGGCGATAGGTATTACAAAGAGGATATCTCTTGTGAAGCAAAGCCATGTACACCCTGTACAGAGTTCATATTTTATTGTAATACTTGTACGTATTTCACCCACAATAAAAATATTTTATTTCAATAATTTCAGGTTCAGGATGACAGTGGTGAGCTTCATGGCATAAGCCAAGCTACTGTATGCCGCATTTGCGCTAGAGTAGCAAGAGCTCTTGCCCGATTAAGTAAAGAGTTCATTTTCATGCCCAACACTGTGCAGGAGCAAGAACAGGTGATGAGGGAGTTCCGAGCAATCAGGAACTTCCCAAATGTAATCGGGGCAATAGATTGCACATACATCCGCATTAAAAAAACTTGTGGTGTTTTTCCAAGAATAGTCGGGAGTCGGGGCACAGAAAATTTAAATAAACGAAGGCACTGAACAAGGCGATAAATCTATAATAATTTGTGACGAAACTGACGAAAACAAAAATAAGTAATGAAATGAAATGTCTGTATCGACCTGTCAAATGCCAATTATAACTGCAAGTAAATGAAATATCCATAGCCCTAGGGCAAAAAAAACACAATTTTATCTCTGGTGCAATGAAATGCGACGTTTCCGCTCATGCGTAATGTAATCCGTATAATAACGGTGTTTTAGTTAAAATAGGATTTTCAGATGTCTATGAATCACCTTCACTTACAACACACTATAAACCTTAAAGAGTGTTGTAGCTAAAATGCACTTTAAATGCTTTTTAACTATTTTCTATGAATTTGACTGGTAGACTTCAATGAATTGTCACATATACAGGGTGTCCCAAAAGTCGACGATATACCGGAAGCAGGAGATACAACAAATAATAAAAGCTACCGGAAATTAAAAAAATATATTTGGCCAAGTGTTTATGAAATTATAGGTATTTAAAAAAATACTAAATGAAAAAGTAATTACAAAAACTTAAAACCCGACTGCGGAATACAGTAACTTCAAACTAAAAAGCGCGAAACAAGCACCCCCCGCCTGCTGCTACTATTTTTTATTACAAATACAATGTAAAAGCTCTTATAGTCTTATGTGCTTGTTTCGCGCTTTTTAGTTTGAAGTAACTGTATTCCGCAGTCGGGTTTTTATTTTTTGTAATTACTTTTCTATTTCCCGCTTTTTAGTTTGATGCATTGTACAATTAACGCCTGAGCAGATATTGGCAGTTTTTATAGGAACTTACAAATAAATAAAAAAATACTTTTCTTTCAATATTTTTCGTCCGTTCATTGAAGATAATGAAAATGCTTTTACACATAGACGGTTAAATTCATCCCTATCACAATGTCATATTCAAGTACCTATACTGAGTTGGAATATAAAACCATTATATTTATGTGACCAGAAACCATGGCGAAAACAACCTTCAAATAACAGAGTTATTGAAAACCTATAAAAATAGTGCACTAAATGTTAGCGAATCGACTAAAAGTTCGTATAATGAGAAAAAATTACATAAAACTTATTGTAACTGCCTTTCAGACCCATGACTAATAAAAATGAAGTCTTATAGTACCTACCTTCAACAAAAACCACCTGGCTTTTTCTTCTGAACTATGGCAGATGACTTAAAATTGAAGGCTTCAAATGATCACAGGGTGTTGATTTTTTAGATTTTTCTTAAATACCTATAATTTCATAACCACGCGGCTAAAAATATATATTTTTTTAATTTTTCTCAGTTTGAATTGAAATGGAAATAACTTTACTAACTAGCTTAGGTTTTGGACCTTAGATTTAGTTGTGCCAGTTCTGGATTTTACTTGTAACTTATATTATTTAAGTAGTTTTGTTGAGAAAATAAATTAGATTATAATTTTGAATTGAGCGTTTTGAGAGTTTGAATAATATGTTTATTTAAGTAATTGTCTATACCTTTCGATCTTTGTGATTTAGATTTACACAAAACTTGCCTGATAACTAAACAAAAATATTATTTTCATAAATATATTTTACCCGGTGGTGCTCCCTGTGGTGCAGCAGTAGGTTGCTGCATGATCGGTGCAGGATAGCCTGGCTGCGGCTGAGGATGTGGGTACCCTGGTGCATAGCCAGGTTGAAACCCCGGCTGGAAACCTGGCTGAAAACCCGGCTGCATCCCTGGTTGATATCCTGGTTGCATGCCAGGTTGAAAACCATGCTGCATACCTGTAGTCGTAAATTATTAACATATTAACAACTGACACCTTACATATTAATCTATACTAATATAAAAAGCTGAAGAGTTTGTTTTTTTGTTTGTTTGAACTTGCTAATCTCAGAAACTACAAGTGGGATTTGAAAAATTCTTTTGGCATCTGATAGCCCAACTCTTGAGGAAGGTTATAGGCTATATTTTATCCCGAATTTCCCACGGGATCAAAAATTACATGGGTAAAACCGCGCGCGGTGGCTAGTTTCAGTATAATGAAGTGAGTAAAAAAATGAAGCCAATATATATTGTAAACTAAATCATATTTTTTCTTTAATGCCATAATTTCCTTTCCTTATTGATAATAAAAAAAATAGGTACCTACGTAAAAAACTTTGGTAAGAAATCAAATTTGTTATGTGTTTCTCCCTAAACTTCCATTGCTGGAAGTCATATTATACCTGACCTACAGTTGAACTCTATCAAATTAACTGTTTCAATAATTGTACAAGATTTCAAATAAAATGTATACCAGGTAAAGGCTGTGCTCCAGGTGGCAGGGCTGGGCCTGGTGGAGGACCAGGTATTGGCATAGGACTGTGTTGTGGTTGCATTGGATATCCTTCTGCAGCTTTTTCATGGTCAGGTGGAGGCGCATATCCCTGACTTGCAGGAAAATTTGGAGAAAATGGTGTAGGCTTGTGAGACATAGTTTTCTCTGAAATATTTATATAGCCATAAAGTAAACATATTATACAATGACATAATTATTTTGCGCATTTCTTATTACTATATTTAAGAACAATTGGCCGACTTCAAACAAACCGCTGCGCGCCGAATAACGCCCAGGGTTACGTACTTTAACTTTCCATTTATTTGATCATAATAAAATTACAGATGTACAAGTTCTAATTTCATGGTCATACTCTCAATCAAAATGTGTGAGTTCGTTGTTTCTAGGCAAACATAGTTACACACAACGCCATAAATACTTACATTACAAATCCTAAAAAAAAACAAAATAAATTCTATCTATGTACTTAGGATTATTCAGTGAGTCAGACAGACAGACAGATCTGACACTTCTGTCTGTCTGGCAGTCAGTCTGTGAGTGATCCACCGATGACATGAGTGAGTGTATGCCAAAATAAAAAAACATACAATGTTGTCCGATTAAAGTTAAAAATATCGCATAATTATATAATCTAGCTGTTCATCGCGGTATTACCCGCCCAATTTCGAATCCCGCGGCGGGGAATATTTTTTAAGTGAAGATAACTATTTAACTGATTTTTGTTCATAACTGTTACTTTAATATCCATTTTTTAAGATATTATGAACTCTTATGTATTGAACATAAACACTAATGGTCAAATGCACTGCTCGTTGCTTAATTTATTTTTCTCATTTTACAATAGTTTTTTGTATTTATAATCGAAATTATGTTGGCTCAGATCCAGTTCAATATAAATATTAAAATCTCGTTTGACAGATTTGTGGCAGTAAGTGAATCAGTCGCTGTGTGTACGCTTTTTGACCAATGCTGCGTCAATTTCGTTAGTAAAGTTTTATTAGCGTGCTTTATCGTCGTGTCAATGAAATACTTAACCTCTTATTAGGCTCTTCCGCACCTCACCTAATTTTTTTCAAGAAACTTTAAAACTACACACTGATAGCTCTTTGAATTAAAATGGTACAAAAGGCTTCGATGGATGGAGCTTTACAAAAGGCGAAGTCTTGTCTGTCATATAGTCATTTATTCCACACTGCGTTTTAAAAAGTAAAATAAATTAATTGACATCCTGTTTAAGAAATTAAACTTATACGTAATGGTTAAGTACGTTTCTTAAATATCTTTTCGTGTCACAAAGCCTATCGGCCTATATGGTTTTGAATGGTGTCTTTTGCAAATTATTTTCATTTGTGATAGCTCCTCTTTACGAAGTAATAATAACTAAATGTCAAATACTATTTCAAAAACGGATGTTGGACTAAACTCAAATATACACTACAATGAGGCCTTATCGTTTTATTTTTTTTTAAGCTTTTTCAATACCTACTAGATGGCGTTGAAAAAAACTGAAGAGTCAATGTCAATATCGTATCCTCTTTGTTGACAGTTGACTGATCGTAGAGATAAAATTCTTGCTGATTGCCATAACCTTCAAATTAATAATATGACATTTCATTGTTTTTTTATTCTCCTAGTTTGTTTTGCAGCGTTTTTTCTTTACATGAAGTATATTAATAATTATTACACGTAGTTACGGTACTGAAATTGGTACTTGAGTTGACACTTGAGTTAGATCAGCGCCATCTAATGTTGAAAAGTGAACTACTTTTTTTTTTTAATCGTAGACTGAAAACTCCTCATTGAGGTAAAAAAAAATGGTAAATTGTTTCTGATATTCACTTATGTCAAATTATTCTGAGGGATTTAAAAAACATTATGTTGCTTAAAAATAGATATTAAAAATACTTCATTTATAACTTAAATATATTGAAAATCGTTAACCTGGCAATTAATTATTTCACTGACATCATATGCGTCAGTGCGTTCATTTTGGTATATTGTTTATTTCATGTGGATACGCTCTAATTATCAGACAACCAGATAAAGGTTTATCCACTTCTTTAATTGCTTTTTATTATAAATGAAACAGAATCATAAAATATTGTTAATGAAATAACATAAAAGCATCACTGAACGCTTCGTTTTGTGCCAACCTGATAAAAGAAACTTCCGGTTTTAATGTTGCCATATAATTATTACCGCTGAATTTAGAGACATTTCAATCAACCGCATATTTCGCAATATAAAAGAGGGCAGAAAAAGTAGTCATAAATGAAAGTGAAAAGTTTATATGGAGTGAAATAAAATCATAGCAGCGGCTGTAACTAAGATATTGGATACATAACGATTTCTTTTAATATTACTGGCAGCACTGACATCCGGCATAAACAGTTTTTTTTTTGTTTCATTCGCCCAATCAAAGCTCAGCTAAAGTGCATTGACCAACTTCACATCACAGTCTCAGACATTTGCTTGTCCAACCTGCTAATGCTGCTGCCGTTTCTAGCAGAGAGCAAGTCAGTTGTTTGCTTCCGCGTTTGTATCTCAAAATTGGCTACAGTCGTCGCGATGCTAAAGTTGTTTTGTTCTTCATTCATGTAAAATGGCGGCGCAGATTATGAATTAACTTAGTAAATGTGTACGTGAACGTGTGGTCGCAATCGAGTGAGTCATATGCGCTAAAGCAATGACATTTTTATAGCACACAGTGAGAATACGTTTCCGAAACGTTGTGAAAAGGTTAAATTAAGTGTTACATTTCAATACACAATGCGCGAGTTTAAAGTGGTCGTGCTTGGTTCGGGTGGGGTCGGAAAGAGTGCCCTTACAGTTCAGTTTGTGTCTGGATGCTTTATGGAAAAATACGACCCTACGATAGAAGATTTCTATAGAAAAGAAATAGAAGTGGATAATTCTCCATGTGTTTTAGAAATACTGGACACAGCAGGCACAGAACAGTTTGCCTCAATGCGAGATTTATATATAAAAAATGGTCAAGGTTTCGTTGTAGTATATTCATTAACAAACCACCAAACTTTTCAAGATATAAAACCCATGAAGGAATTGATTACTCGTGTGAAGGGATCAGAACGTGTGCCTATATTGTTAGTGGGCAATAAAGCTGATTTGGAGCATCAACGTGAAGTGTCGCAAGCTGAAGGTTCGGCTCTGGCCCAAATGTGGAGCTGCCCCTTTGTTGAGGCCTCAGCAAAGAGCCGTACGAATGTCAACGAAATGTTTGCTGAAATTGTGCGTGAAATGAACGTTAGTCCTGAAAAAGTAAAGAAACCTTATTGTTGTTGTACAGTGCTTTAATATTTAGAATATAATGTGGCATTTACTTGTCGTAAGACTGCAAGCGCGAGGCGACCGTGACGCCTCAGCCCCGGGCGCCGCCCGCAGCGCCGGCCACTGCGCCGCTCGCTTGCGGCCCCTCGGCGCCTGTGGAGCGCGTCATATCACGTTGTTAATATCTTTGATACATACCATTGTCCAATTGAGGTGCTTTATCTTATATTTTCATACTTTAGTACTGGTAGATGCTCCCGCAGTCATTGATGTCATATTTAAGAACAAAATGTTATGTATTGATCATTCTTGACCGAGCACATGTTTATGTTCGAGTTAATTATGTTCATCACAAAAATATTGATTTAAATAATTGTAATATATAATAGTAGTCAACTTGTATATACTTTTGGAGATTTATGATATTGAAGGACATTAATTGTATAAAGGAAGAAGAAGAAACCCTCCAAATATGCAATAAACTTGTATGTTTGTGTAGAGTGAAGTGCGATGAATTTGGATTACAACTTAGTCATCTCACAAAATGTGTTTTATTGTGTAAATTATGTTTATATGAGAAATCAATAATCAAGGAAATATGGTATTTTTTTGTTGCGTGATTGTGTTATAAAGTCTACCAGGATTTGTGATAATACATATAACAAATTATCTTTAATTAAAGTTTTAAGTGGGAGATTATGTTTGAAGTTTTATTCAACAAAAACAAGGTAACTAATTTATTTTACAGATATTTTTTTCTTACTAGTCCTATTTTGTCATCAATCTTTTAAGTCATTTTTATCATATACAAAAAGTTTTTTTTAACTTATTCACACTTTTTGGTGTTTAACAATGGTTTGTTTTGTAGCCAATTGCTATTGTTTGTGTATATTAACTTGTGATATACATTTTATACAAAATACACATTTAGATTGCTTTTAAAATAGGATGAGTGAGAAAAAGCGAACTATTATTTTGCAACTTTTTCAAGTGAATATTCAAAGCAGAATGTTTGTTTTTTAGAGTGATCATTTTAGTCCTAGTATGTAATCTGTTATTTGCAGCAGAACAGCATCCTTAACAATTTAAATGAATGCGTTTTGAATTATCTCTTTTCTCTATGATTTAGTAATATTGTTTGACTTTTGACTTGTTATGATACTCTTTGTGCTGTCGTGTTTAGTTGCCGGTAAATTTATTTATGTTCTCATATTAAAATGCTGTAATTGTTTTTCTTTCACTGCTCAAGCAGTTCAGGAATTAACTATAATTCCTGAAATATTTTAAATATTCACTAGTTTCATTTGTGAATATATCACATTGCTTTGTGTAATGCAACAGAAAGCAATGCTAAACAGACCATAAATGCTGATAAAATCATTATTGATTGATGTTATAGATTGTTTTGTTTTGTAAGCATCAGACTAGAAATAATTTCTTTTAAATTCTTTATGATACTATGCAGTTGGTACTAAAATGAATAGACAATAACACGATTCAATTATAGTATCTGAGTAAATCACTATTTCAAATATTTAATTTGTTATTGAGCAGAACTCTTACCCCCGAATATTCAAATGCATCTCAGATTAAAGCATCGATCAAGTCACAATTTTTTTAAAGTTTTCTATGATCACCTGTCAAAACCTTGTTACTTGAGCTACGCTTTAATCTGAGATGCGTTTGAGTATTTGGGGGTTAGAGTCCATGTTACCTACTATTGTTATACAGGATTTATTAGATTATTTTGATTAGTACTTACAGAATTTATTAAATGTTATGCTAGACTACAGAGTAGGCAACTAATGCATCATGGCAAACTGCATTTATCAATGTTTGTGAACATAATGCAGACAATGCAGTTCATTATAACCTTGGGTTGAATAATTTCTTTTTACTTAAATAAAATGATTGCACTCAGTGCTTAGTACAAAAATTATCGCAGTCGAAGTAAATCGCGCGTAATCGGCGAGGCGCGTGTAAATGTTAGCTGTTGGACCGTAACGCGCGGTGCGCAACCATCCTCGGTTTCTAAAACTTCTTTGATACTTAGTAATATTTCCATACTAAGAGTTTCAATTAAATGTTGGAATGCATATGCTAGCATACATTGTACGTTGGTACAGGTAAACGTGGAAGAATGTTAGAAACACTTGGGCTAAAACTTCTTTTTTCTAAAACAAACATTATAAAACATTTTTTCTTTTATTTTTTGTTCCTTTTGGGCTTCGCCGCACCGCGAAATAAGTAGTTTACTTAAATTTTATAAATACGGTTAAAATATTCTAAGTTTCTATTCCTATTACCAAACTCTGTTTTCTATACTTAGATCAATTTCTTTCGCTATTATTGAATTGAGATTATCGGAAAACGGGTTATTTCAGTGGTAAAACAGCCAAATTCCCTCTATTAAAATTCACAATATTTGATTTTTGACTTACTATGTACCTACATAAAGATATTTGAATACTTCTCAATTTTGACTAGCATATTGTGTACCCAACACAATCAGGTTGTAATAACGTAAATGATATCCACATAAAGCATAATGCTGAGTCATTGGTGATCAAGTATACTTCCTAGTGTGAATACATTGCTTGAAGGTGTGTGTACGTGCCTACCTGCCGACATTGAACTACTGCAGCTATCTAGATGGAGCTGTCCCGAAGGACCATACCAATGATATTACTCTTATCAAGCATGTGTAAATAAGTAATGATGACTCGTGCAGCCCTCTAGTTGTTTCAAAACGGTGACATACTCAGATAATGTTCGCAGCTGTTAGTGTACTTAGAGTACATTTTACACAGTGAAGCGTAATTGATACTTCAAGTAAATATGTCGGTGTCGTTGACTCCGCTTCTAACTTTTATTAGTCGTTAACAACTTGTCGGAACCAGTGCGAGATTAAATCGCCGCTGCGTTCACGTAATAATCCTAAATGGAGATCTCTTTTTGTAACATTCATTATTATGAATGACCTATATTTTACATAGTAACAATAAATCGCCTACGTTATGTTTCATGTGCTTTATTAAATGTGTCGTATTGTTTTGTGGCTGCCTATTACTGTGAAGGCCATGAGTTAGTATTGTTCGTATTTCCTCTTCTAAATGCGCTGTGTCCTGATAATAGACGACCGGCAGGCATGTATAGGTATTGTTATTTTTTATTGTCGCGTCGAAGAATGCGATTGTACGACAGTGTAATGTAAAAAAATGTGTCTTCCCCAAATCAAATGCCCTCTCCCGGACCCACAATATTGATTGCACAAAGGGAACAGCTTCCCCTCGCTTCAGAACGTCACTCACCGTACCATTTTTGATGCAAATCGATACTTCGCTGACGTATCTAATATACTCCCATTTATCGTGCCACCTCTTAAATATATCTAATTTAATGGCAGGTATTTTTTATGATTTCTTCCTACTGCGTTCGTGCGTGGCGATGTTTGACTTTATCGTAACCTACTGATAAACAGACGCTTCAATTTAGTATAAAATGATCTTGTGTGGAAAAGAGATTCCCTAGTTTGAGAAAGAGTAGAGTCATCAACATAAAGTGTAGATTGTTGTACACGTATGTTATTTCATGATTTGTCTAGTTGTTTGTGTTTAGGATAGAATACATCTTGTATTTACCGGCTTAAAATAGTACTAGTTTCTGCGGATGACTACTGCTCTAAAACTCCACTACCGTAAAATATACAAAGTCACACGGCGTATTCTGTTAGTTTTCTTAGATTCTGCAGTTTGTTTAATTCGTGTTAGTAATCCTACAAGGTCTGCTCAGAATAGAACTACGATGGCGGACTCCCGCGCACCGTATCTTAGCTCGCTACTGCTGCGTGTGGGGCATCTATAAATACGAGCACGCCAAACTCCATTCGATTGAACGCATACCTACCTCATGATTAGTAATTCAGGGAAATAGGAAAGAAGTATCCCACAGTATGGTACTTAGGATACAATTAGTTGTAATGGGTCATTATGTAATGGCGGTTTGTAGAAATTCAACAGGGAACAATATTTTTTGAATAGCCCTTATTATATTCTTGAGAAGGTTTGTTGCTATGCCCGATTGGAGCGTAACAGCAAGCGTGATATTGTAACTTGTTTGTTAGCAACAAATGTGTACAACAAACGTAGTTTGTTCTTGTTTAATGTATTTGCTAACTTGAATGGGGCACCAGGGGTTCTCATGAATTGTATGTTCTCATGGAAACAATCAATGCAATGGGCCAGCCGCTGGATTGTTCGTAACTTTTATATTAAATAGCTAACTGTTTCTACGATGTTATCGCGCTATATTATAATGCAAATGAACGCATAAATATGTTTGCAAAGTCGGTAGATGCCTAAGATTTTAATGATGCAGATTTTAGTTACACAGTACGTGGGTGGAATAATCTGTGGTGTAAATATAGAGATAGTTACTTTTAGGTTTCAAGTATAGTTTTTACAGATGGCGCTATTGATGAAAAGATTTTTAAAATGCTTTTGTAAAACGTAGTCCATCTCTTTGTGTAACAGATGTATCATCATAACTTATTATGCCCGCTAATTATGACTATCGCGTTTTTTTATGCATCAATCCATTTCTAGTGATTGAATTATGACATTAATAGTGATGAAATATGAACTCCTGCTCTAGCCAAATTCTATACATAGAAATTGTAGTCACTTAAAATACGCCAGTGCAGGATAAAAGCTTTAATAAAATGGCCTAGAAAGGACAAAGTAACAGTATGTCGTTCTAAGAAACTAAGTTTTGAAACCTGTATTTTTCAGAAAATGTTATCAATCTAAAGGTTTCCTTGATTGTGTAACATCAAAATGTAGACGATCAGTATGAATCACAATGAAAATAATGAGAAGTCTCAATTATTCTTTCCTTTCTTATAAAAAATATGTTAGTTACTCGCCAGACCAGATGTTGTGTAAAATCGTAGGTCGTATTCAATGGCTTTCCTAACATGGCCCTCAAAGCATTCAACGTACGAGTAACGCGCCGCACCCGCCGCGCCGCCGCCGCCGCTTTTCTGCACCAGACTCGATGGCGCTAGAAACTTACAAAATTAATTGACAATATGGATTATTGCACGGGTAAGTCTGTAAGTAATTATAAAATGTTAATTAGATTTCAGCGCATTAAATTTCATCATTCTTGGCCGCAACAAAGACATTTAAGGAAAACAACAAATATGACCTCTATGTTAAAATATGTCTATAAATGTAACGATTCTTTTTTCGTTTAAATAAAATGCCCACACAATTACACCAACTACATGGCCTCAAAGTAAGCGAAGCTTGTGTCATGAGATACCATATAGCGAATTAGGGGGAAACCTAGAATATAAATACATAAATAGATAAACACCCAGACACGGAACATTTTTTTTTCTTGTTCCGGGCGGGAATCGAATAAGGTTTACCCCTTCGCCAAAGTGGTCGTCGAAAATCAACAATATAAAAATAATTACTACAATAACGCTTAATAGTAATATAATGATTATGTAATGGAATTCATGAAAAAAAAAACAGTTTTTGTTATTATAAATAGGTAATCAGAGTTTGTATAAAATACCCGCGCAGGTATTTTTGCAACCCCTTTCACCTTCTTCGTGCCTCAAGTTAAAACGTAAATTGTTTTAAAAATTGTTTAATATATCTAATTTTGAAGTATGGTTTGATAATTTTATACTTTTTTAATATTTTGGTATAAATTATACACAATTTTATCTGAAATGAAATTCTCAACGAAAGCATGATTCGAATAAACTAAATTACTTAAAAGAAATACATTTGAGATCTTCTGTTGACTGTACAAGTTAAAAACTAGTAAAAAGTAAAAATAAAAATGTGATTAGATATGTACTATAAATATCTAAACTAAAAATGGTTCTCCGTTACGTGTACGTCGGGGACTGTGGATCTACGGTACTAGCCCGGGTGATCATCCTTTTATTCTCACGTGTTTGTGCTAATAAATACCTAATTTAATTTGACAACTCCAAAATATGTGTCACGACATAGAACTGACGATGACAAATGATGATAATGACAAAAATAAACGTGAGACATTCATGATAAAAATCGGCTATTCAAATGTTATGTAAGGAAGATAGTTTTAAATAAGAAAGATTTTTTATCGGATTTCATCGAGTTTATTTATATCACAGAGACGTTTTAGCTCATCGTTTCTGTTTTTATTAGGTACCTAGATAGATAGGTAGACTAGAGCGCGTTTGACCTAAATCTCACCTGATGGTAGGTGAAGACGAGGTGAAGATAAAAAGCACATGGATTTATGATAGAACTGGCTCTTCATAATATAATGCCGGAACACATCGGAGCGGTGATATTTGGCGGCATATTTTATATGAAGGGGTTCGCTAGCAAGGCGGATTCTGAAGGGATCCTAGCGTCAAGAGGAGGCCACACGGATAAGTTACCTTTTACGACACGCATATTCATGGCGGTAGCGCTATTCTACGCTGACTGTACGCGAATCCTAATATTTATTTATTTATAAGGCCCTCCAGGGAAATTTAAATCATTTCTTACATATAATAATAATAACATGCTGGACTGGGAGCGAAAGAAAAACGTAGAATGTGCCAGCTGCTTCTCTTCCCGGGCATACTGTAAAAGTTAGTTAAGGGACAGAGGTTTTAAAGGCGTTTTTGTGGGCGATAGGCTGACCCCCTGTCACTACAATACTCTCTTTCCATCTTTATAATACCTCCAAATTTGTCAAACTTGACATCAGATGGTCTTGTACCTCTGGTGTTCTGCTTACCCCATAGGGGATACAGGCGTGACGTTATGTATGTATGTAATAATAACAAAGCATTCTTAAATGTGAAAATCTGTTTAAGGCAGGCACATCATTCATTTAAGGGTACAGACAGACATATAAAATAAACCTAGCTATTAAGTAAAAATAGATATCTAGGTTTTAACTCAATGTTCCAATGTGTTCACATTTGCCGTTAGGGCTGCCAACTATATTATGTACTGTTTTTCAACTGTACTATTATACTTTTTTTATACTGCTTTTAAAAAAAAGTATACCAAATACTGTTTTCAGCATAAAAAGCTAAACACTCTATATATGCTAGATTTTAATTGATAATTTGTGCAAGAAGCTCTAAAATTATGTATTTAAAATATGAAATAAATTTAATACTGTTTCTTTTCCAAAATACTGTTTGATATTCTTTTCAGTCTCAAATATACTTTATTTTTAGAAAGAAAAAAAAGTTGACAACCCTAGTTGCCATGGTCTGAATGACGAATAAAACCTACTCGCATCGTGTAAAATATCAATAAACGTGTAATTCTAGCTAAAATCTGATTTATTCAATAATAGACATTGTAGAAAACTCGTTTTCGCGATGTTTAAATCTATTTTTGTATAAACCAACTTGCTTATGTTCTAATTAGTGCTATTATATAATTACTCATGTAGGTGATTATGTAGGCAGTTACTTAATATTAAAATAATGTCGTGATTAGGTTAATGCGTGTTAGGTTAACATTAGTATTGAGATGTTAAAATTAGATTAAATAACGTTGTTTGAGTAATTTTTTCTCTCATACATTATTATTTAGGTGCTTGCCTAGTGTTAATATCGTTAAATGAGTCATTGGAATGAAGGATAAAATAATATTAATTTTCTTGAAACAGTGAATATAAGAGCACTTTTTTTAAAATTAATGAAATAGTAATAGACAATTGTGAGCAAGGAGTTCGGGATACTGAAACTTTAAGTTAAAATGTAACTCAAATGCGATGAAATCTGGGTTAAAATTTTGCTTCATACCTGTATCTCACCTGATGGTAAGTAAAGATGAGCTCTATGATGAAATCTCATAGGCTTAGGAAAGAACCGGCTGAATTTTTTTTAACTTTGCTTGAATTATGATATTTCGTGGCGTGGCTTTACATGGTCGATAGCTGGGCGAACCCTAAAGAGTTTGTGGGCTACCTAATTATGGCAATCACCAATAAATGCTTCGTTGCATTTTTTTCTTTGAAAACCGAGTATTGAGCGCAGGTGCTAGACATGTCTGACATTATATACCTACCTAGGTACCTTATTTTGAAATATAAGTTAGTTGAACACATCCACTGCTGGACATCGGTACTTAATGAAAGGAATTTACCTAGAATATATTTTTTTCTATCTGTAGGCATTTTTAATTAATACAAGTTTAGGATTTACGAAAGCGAATGGCTTAAATTTATTGTAACAAATGCAATTATCCTTGTCTTGGCATAATATCTTCTAGTTCTAAAAAAACTGGACACTTTATTTGCAAAACAAAAATTAATCCCAAAGGAGCTGTGTTTCCTGATCAGCAAAAATGTCATCCTCTTTGCTGTACTTATAGACTTTGTATTTATCCGAAAATCGCATGTTGGTATTGCCAACCCAAAGAACAAATTATTTCTAACCACCACCATAACATTGATAATACCACGTGCTTATTTAGGCGGTTGGTAAATAACTAATCTGCGGTGTTACGGTGACTTTGTGTTACAACAATTCCGGACTTGATCATAGTCTAAAAGTGTTTACGCAATACACCCGATCCGGATCCGAGAAAATACGGATCAGTAAATCTTGTAGGAAATGACGGAAGCCGCATCTTGTGCGTAAGCTACTACAGTAGAATCCGTTTATTATGACTCCGCTTATATTGACCAACCGCTTATTATGACGTGTTTACACAGTGAAGTTTGGTTTTCATATAAATTATATAACTAAGTCGGATATAATGACTTCGCCTATAGTGACATATCGCTTATTGTGACCCTATTTTATCAAATTTTGTCCGCTTATAATGACCGACCGTATGATTTCTAACACCTTTGGCAGTGTTCGGGAGAGTCACGTTATACCCAAAGACTTTCGGCGCGTGAAAGATTTTTTGATTTGAGTCTCAGAGCGTAGATTTACTTTTGAGTCTACTTATTAATATCTACTTTGATTTAGATATCTCTATTTTATTCCTCTCTATTAAAATAAATCACACACTAACTTAAACAGTTTATTTATTCTTGCAGTACCTACCTATGCTTTGTATGACGTCCGTTTAGTATGACTTGTTTATTTCCCTTCGATGTCATTATAAACGGATTCCACTGTGTTCTACGGCTACGTCGTCGTCAAACCGTATTTTCTCGGATTCGGATCGGATGTAGAACAAAACTCTGTACCTAACCGTTTTAGAGGTTCCCTCCCGGTAACAGGAAAGCCGACTGGAATTCGATTGAGGCGCACTTTATTACAATAAAAGCCTTTTCTTGCTTTATACTCTTATTTTTTAATACAGGTTTAATATTTACAACATAGTAAGTAATAACTGTAAAGTTAATAAATAAGAAAAATCCAGTGAATTTCTAGAGCACACTCGGCAGATCATTAACCAGGATTGCATTTGGTTAGGGCCACTAAATACTTAACATTAGGTAAATCCTCGTTTATTTTACAAGTAAACAAGTATCTCTTGCAAAATAACTACACGTTTTGCAAATTGCCAAATAAATTAGCAATGTAAAATAACGAAGTTTAATCGTCAATTTGGTTTCGTCGTAGTCTGATAATAAAGTTCCCAGAAAGTTCTTTGATACGGAAGTCATTGTTTGGTCCCGCAGCTCTCGGAACTCGAATATAATAAACATTGCCGCATAAAATATTCTTCATTAATTTATAGGGGTTACAAGTTATTCAGTACTTAGCTCTTTCAAAATACCTACCGCATTTTTATCTTCAGTTATACCACAGTACACATATCTACAGTAATTCAACTTCATACAAACGGACTCGATCTCAGCATGCGACCAGTCGCGAGTGTCTGCATACCGTAACAATTGTTAATTGAGCTTTACGTTAATATGCGGATTGTTTATACTTTAAAATTTAATAATACCTACATGTTCTCGTGCGTCTCAGTCGAGGCGCGAGTATTTTTCGACCGATAACTTATAAGACCGATTTGTTATTCAAACGTAAACATGGTTTTTTGACACAAAACGTATTTTTGTTGAACACTTCCTATTCAATTTACAAAGTATTTTATGTGTTTATCCAAGGTGACTGGTGGGTCACTTTCAAAATTCCAGGACGTGATAGTTTAAGATTATACATGAAGAGAAAAATTAATTAAAAGATAAATATTAATTATTTACTGAGTAAACTTCTCCGAAAGTTAAAGAATTCATAACGGAACGCATGGTTACATTAGCGTAATACAATAAAAACTTAGCGGGTGGTGGTGGGCGTGTGGCGGGAGCACTGCTGTGTGCGTGTTGACTGAGGCAGCGCGACGCGAAAAGTATAGTAAGGTCTCTTTATTTATTCATAGGGATTTCTGGTGAAAAATTAAGTACCCAATTTTATTACATAATTATGATCAGAATCGAGTACAGAGTGCTCTCCTTCAGTATTGCAAATTTGTCACCAGTCACCCTGTATAAAGAAAGTATACTTATTTGCAGTTACAAAACTAAATAGAAGTAAACACAAAGTAGGCAAATGTAATTTAAACGCTGAAGGCGGACAGCCCTATCACATGTGAACGGACCACGGCGGCCGGCGCTCGGCTTTTATTTCAAAGATGCGGCCGAATTGAATTAGATAACTGTAGGTACCTACTGTGGTTATACTTTCGCTTAGAACTTTTATCTGAAAGGTAAAATTAAAATTGACGTACTCCGTGGCAAAGTCGTCAAGTCTTCGGCTGCGACGTGAGAGAGTTCCTGGGTTCGAGTTCTAGCCGGTCCAGTTAAGGAAACAAACTTTTCTAAACTGCAGTGCGAGCACAGAACTTCTTCGACTCGTATGCTTACGAATGTTCGTATAGTATGGAGTAACTTGCAAGTTTTAAGTAACATTTGCAATTTTTTATTTTACAGCTATTTAAGAGTACCTACAACATGCTTATAAACATTCATAATTAACAAGGCAAACATTTATTTAAGCTGGCCGTGCGGCTATGGGTATATTTCAATTATTGCTTACGAACCGTCTCCATACTATACGAACATTCGTAAACATACGAGTCGATAAAGTTCTGTGCTCGCACTGCTGGCCAGGGTCCGGGTCTGTTGTTCTGTGTGGCCTCCATACCACAAGCTCATATAAAAAGCTTACTTTTGGGCAATGGAAAACTTATTGATCTATCTATTAGTTTCCAATGTAGCTAGTTAACCTCTTCCTTCGTGTCTTCCATGCTGGACTGGGAGCGAAGGAAAAACATAGAATGTGCCAACTGCTTCTCTTCCCGGCATACTGTAAAAGTCAGTTAGGAGACAGAGATTTTATTGGATTTTTTTTTTGTAGGCGATAGGCTGACCCCCTGTTACTGCAATAATCTCTCCATCATTATATTGCCTCCAAATTTGTCAAACGTGACATCATATGGTTTCATAGCCTCTGGTGTTCTGCCTACCCCATAAGGGATACAGGCGTAAAGTTACCTATGGTATGTATATGTATTATTTAACCTCGTTTGTTTCCTCACACGAAACTAAGTTTGTAAAATGATAATACACATAGGCTTGATGTTTCGTTTGCCTCTTCATGTCTCAGTCACACTTCAAAATCTCACACACAACCAAACCTATTATTTTAACGGTGAAAAATCCCTCGTTTGACCTCAATGTCAAGGTCAAATACGGTGGCATATCGGATAGAAAGGAACTAGCTCTACATTAAAAGTTGTCGGAACACATCACCGATGGAGATTAATTAGAAAAGTTTTTTCACTTTGTTGCAAGGAAATGTTCAAAGTGGCGTAAAAACTCAAAAAATCAAAGTCACCTAAAGAAATAAAATACATGTTAAAATTTTACGTTGTATTTTATATATTTAAGGAAAATTACAAGAAATATCATTTCCCGTTATCTTCGATGTGTAATGGGGAAATCTGAAATAATGAGGGTTATTAAAGGTCAGTGTAATGTCAGTATAATTACAAAATAAAATAAAACAAATCTCTGTTAAGTTAAGAGGCAGATTTATTGAGCATACTTAATTTAAATTTCCTACCAGTAAAAATGTACCCAGTTATTTTAAATGCGTACTACAGCTTCACTAATAAAGTTAAAAAATAATCGTTCAAAGAGTCTTCTCATTGTCATCTTCGGACTGCATATCTCAATTAGAAGAAGCAAAGATGCAACCAGGCACATAAATTATGAAACTAACTTGCTACCTTCAGCTAAACAGTCACAATGTAAGGGTGAGACCTCAGATCTCATCAACAAGAGACGGCACATAAAAAAATGTCTTTCAATGCGCAAACGCAACCAAACGATAGCCAGTGTGTCGTTTAGAATTACAAAAGTAACAATATACTTTACAATAACAGGGCATGCATTGTTCGGTGTCCCTCGATATGCCAGAGCACACCACGTGTACAACAGGTTTAATCTTGGATAAACTTCCGTTTGTTATTAAACAAGCCATCCTTTCGTAATTGTGTTTCTTCAGAGAATTGCGTTTATTCGCTTCAAGAAGGTATCTACCGTGGTACATAGCTATGTGTAATAATTTCCGTATAACAACGATGAATCATGTAGGTAAAGGTGCTAAAAGCATTTTGACAAACGACTGTTTTCATCTATTTCATAAACAATAATGGATATAAATAAGTCATTAAAAATAAGATGAAAACTATTTCTGCTATTTCAATAATAACAACATGAGAGAAAAAATCCGACTTTTTCTTATCCGCCCGGCTTAGTTCCTAACCGACTGGCTCAACATTCACCACATAGTAATTAAGTCTATTCATAGCAAAAATTAACTTTTCTCATAAATCATCTAATACCTATCTGTGGAAGCGTTTTGTTTTTATGGCAGGCCACCTCGGTGCAGATCCAAACATCGCCGGCGCGGCGTCGTCGTCGGGCGGGAGCCGCGGGACGGCTCGGCGTCGGCCGTCTGCTTCCGTCGAAAGGTCGACATACTCGCCGCTTGCTGTGACCGGGCCCGTAGCACAGTCACTGTCATTTAGAGCTTGACATATTTAACCAACATCAACCTTGACAGATTACAATGATCTTAGTCCGTAAGTGGCACTAAGAAAGATTTTCGCGCAACAGTGACAGTCTTGTCGCGCGCTGCATTTTAACCAAAGTGCACTTGAAATCGCCAAGTATCATCAATAGCCCTTTATAAACAGAGGTCAATAGAATTTACACTAAATTTCACTTTATATGCAATGAGTTTGGGGTTAAAAGGAATTTCAAACTTCGAATAAGCTGGTAAGCTACAACGGTTTTAATTTGAATAGTTTGTTTACGTAATGCTTTTTTTTTTTTTTTTTTTTTTTTTTCTCTTTATTTAATATAGCCTTACACCTTTGCGGTTACGTCGGCTAGGTATGTTTACAATAACTAACACATTACAAACAATACATAGTCAACAATTACTTATACAATATCAGTTAATCTTTTTTCGAAGGAGTAAATAAGGATACGTAATGCTTTAATTTGGGTTTAAAAGTCGAAGTTTTGTATATATTATCTAAATAGTTTGTCGTTATATGTGTTATCTAGAATGGTATTCAAAGATGGAGTTACGTTATATGGAATAGCTATTTTTCCTTTATTTATTTAGTTTATTAACCACTTTGGTTTTAAAATGTAATGTAGAGTCGTTAGGAACAGCATCAAAATGACTAGGTACCTACCCACTACGCATCTCAACGATCATTAGATATCTATCGAATTGCTAATATCACAAAGGAAGACCTATGTATCTGGACAATCGTTTCTAGGTATTCGATGCCTAATTCTTTCCGGCTTAGCGTACTTTGTAGGTTACCTAACTGTCTTCCTAGATATTACAACTTCAAGCAAGTCTTAAGTCTGGTGGAATTAGGTATGACTACATTATCATAAGTTTAATAAAGCGACTGAAAAATCTCGTTAAATATGCTTTGTATGTCGAAATGTTTATCTGGTTCAAATAGATTTAGAAGGAACTAGCTCATCATAGAATATTACTGGAATTGCTGTTATAAGTATAATACATCGCACTTTTTGCAGTGGTCCTACTAAAAATTATTTTGGGTCACTCCTTTTACGATACGCTTAAACAGAACACGGTTCTTCATAGCCGACTTACTAACAGACCTAAGAGCCAACCACGACATAAACACAAACACGATTTTGACAATAAAGCGAGCGGTTGACGAAATAACAATTGAAAACGTATAAGTAAAAGTTGCTATTGAGCACCTGCAAGTACTCATCAGAAGTGAAACCATATCGAATTGCGTATCACGAAAGTATCGACTCTTGCGCGGCCGGCTGCCCTGTTTTTTGCGTGCTTATATTACCTATTTCAAACATGCGATGTCAGACCGGTTCTTTACCCGGTACGTGCTATTGGTAAAAAAGATCTATCTATCAATTTGTTACTAACAGTTCGCATAATTATTACTTGTGTACCTATTCGTAGTTAAATAAAAGAATTAGGTACCTAACTAGGGTTAAATGAGTTACTACGAGTATCTTAGAATTGTCCTTTTCGTAGTCTAGAGACATTCTTTAATTTGGAGTCTCTTTAATTTCAAGCCTTTAACTAGTATTGACTTTATAGTCTTTAGATATAAGAATGGTAGTAGTAAGAACTTATACTAAAGGCCCAACGACGACGCTACGATACGGCTTCGCGACGCGTTGATCTTCGTTTATCTGCCCATCTTATCGAGACTCAGTTTTCCAAATAATTGGCTTAATTTTTAGGTAAATAATACAGAAAGAAAGAAAGAATGGTTTTCAAAGTAACTTGTCTCAAAAATACAGAATGAATACAAATCTGTTATTATGGCAGACAGTCTACAACTACAAAATATTTTTATGTAAAAAAGCAAATTTCTTTTTTAGATTATCTTATTGTTAATCATACGAGTTCACTGCACTGCGTTGTTTACTCTCATGGAAATGAAACATTGGTATTTAAATTAATACTCTATGATATAAAATATAGAGGTAACAATAAAAGGTATTTAAAAATAACTTTTCACGAAATCTTAATGGATTCAGCGTATTTGCTAACTCTAAATCTGTCATTCCTATTTAGTTAACCTAGCTAATACACACGTGCGAAAAAAATATTTATCCTGCTCTACAATTCTAGGCTATAAAATAACTACCACTTAGTATAGTTTAATTTTTTTTTAATTTAACTGTCAGTTAAATTACATAGTAATAGTACCTATTATAAGCGATACATTTGTGAGGATATATGGATGGATTTACGAAACAGTCAAAATAACAATTTTAAATTAAATTTAATCCCAGTAGCCATTAGTAAAAGCAACCACTGCTCGAGTTTTAAAAAGGTTCGCGGAAAACTCAAAACTTTCACGGTTTGTATTAATTTTCTAAAAAATTAAACTTTTTTAAACGAGTAAGCTTTTAATAACCGAAACACCAGATATATATTACGTTAAAGCTATAAATACTCAGGCCAGCGACTGTATCCCGGAATATTTATTTCCAAAACAATGGGAAAGTTGGGATATTGCTAAGCTCATTCATAAAACATGAAGAGGGCGCACGTGGGTGCCGAGGGCGGTAGTGGCGCGGGACATAAAGATGCTCCGCGACGTAACGTGGTTAGCTGAAAATTTTCACGGATGAAATAGAACAGTTGCGAATATATCGACGAGAGAATCTTTTCTTTTTATTGCGGAGACATTTTAAAGATGCTTTCATAGAGTATTTCGTAGAAAACTATAAAGTAAATAAAACAATAAAATAAAATAGTATTTAAATATCTACTGACATGGACAACAGAAGTTTAGGGTTATAAGCTATTTTGAAAAGATAATCTTACCATCAAAAGAGGATCATTTTTGAGGATGAGGATAAACCATTGATCAATAAATAAATAAATGTCTCTGATATTCACACTATTATCTACTTAGTCCAAATTTAGTTTCTTAAAGAACTTGTATTATGGTTATAGATATCGGATAATAAAATAACTGAAAATTCGAATGCGATTCAAACCTATTTTAGAATGCTGTTAAAACCTTAATAAGTGCTGTAAATATCGACATCTCGCTCTTAACTCTACATTAAAACTTGCAAGTTTTAAATTACGTCAGTAGTGGCTGGATTGAATGTAAACACCAAACTATGTAAAAGGGATCCCTACTAGCTGGCTCCGTGCCCACACGAGCCAAAAGAATCGATCGTTCGATCGCCGATTTAAAGAGATGATGAGAAGAGATAATCTAATAGATACACAGACGTCATCAATCTCTACATATTATCAAAGCGAACGTCTGTCTGTCTGTTTGATCAGGGAAATCTTCGGAAACACTGAACAGAATTCATCTGGTACTCAGTCTTGAGACGTTTTTGGAGTTCACTTTAGGCAGTTTAGGCTAAACATCACGATACATTATCTACGAGGCATGTTTTATCAACGAAGACGGTGAAACTATCGATTTCAAAATACTGTGTTCACGTGGCTGTCTCAACCGTTTGATGTTAACGTAAACCACTTACTTGACAAGCCTAAAAGATCTATACAAAATATGGACATAACTATTACAGTTGTGCGGTTGTTAAGCATGTTCAATGTAAATAAATATTCTTTGTTATTTTTTATAAAGAAACTGCACTACAGCTAGTCTATACCCATACAATAATTATGAAGGTTTCGTTTGTTTGAGGCGGATTAAAAAAATATGCAATTGATGGCTCAGCTAATTTATGATTTTTTTTTAACGATTTCAAAAGTCACGCAGGTAAAACCTTTTTAATATAGGTATGTGTACAAGAAACCATTCCAGTCAGACCAATGAAAGACATTTAACATGGAGTTAGTTACAAACCCGTGTCTCTACCAGCTTTTTTTTATGAAGTAAGGATGGTACGTTTGTCTTCCATGACACCTGATCGTAAGTGAACGTGAAGACTAAGGTGGTACACGTCCATGGATGCCGCCAAAACGCACAAATAGTATCATAATAACACAGTAAAAATCTTTACAACCTCTAAAATCTTCAAAGCAACAGTTCTCTTGAGTCTTAATCCTGCCATTCCTAAAGTAAAGTAGTTTAGTTTGTGTCTAGACACATGACAGGTAATAATCATTATCCCATAACTAAGACATCAGGCTCTCCCTACTATGGGAGAGGTTTCGAAGCAATTTACAGTCTGCCACGCCTAGTGAGAAATATCAGACTTTTACTACCTTCCAAGTTGAATCACCGCTTTTGCTAGTTGTTCTTATACTATATTATAGTAGTACAGTCGGCTAAAAATCGTGTTAAACCCTAAGGTTAATTGCCGCTTGCAATAATCATGGGTGATAGATAGGTAATGATTAGTTTCGCTTGGAGTTCGATGTGACAGCCCTATTGCGATCTCTAACCTTTGCTCAAAATGTATTAATAAGTCAATAATTGCACATATTATTATTGACTTATGAACACTTATCAATTAGGCTTACGAGTACGTCTCTATTTTGCATATCTTTCAGTGAAATATAAATTGAACCTTGTTTTAATTTTTTTTGTCATAGAGACTAAGCTCGCTTTTGACCTCAATTTTTCCTGTTATTAAGAGAAGATGAGGCTGAAAATGAAAGCATACGAGCCTTTTTTTTACTGGAGGAAAACGTGCAACCATGTCTCCGACCACCCAAGGGGGAGCGGCGGGGTATGTGGGGATGATCCGGCAGAAGGCCGGTCCCACTCACTAAAAAGTACACTAAAAAGTACACCTCATTTAGGTGTACCTAAATGAGATGTACTTCATCCTCCATAAGTGGAGCTCACGGTACCGCCATTGGCATTACCCGTGAGCCCCGGCGGAAACAGCATACGAGCCTAGGAATGAACTGGCTCTTCATAAAGAGCGGTAATATTCGACGGTAGATTTTATATGAAGGCCGGTCGCTAGCCGGTCGGACCCTGACGGTATCCTACCACCAAGCGGACCCTGACGACCCTGAAGACCACTAAGCCTTTTATGATACGCTTATCCAGGGGCGGTAGGAACTAGAAAACTAAATCATAACTTTCTTGACTCTCTGTACACAGAAACCAACCTTTATAAATCTTTTTCGTTCATTACCTCGATGCATTTTAAGAGAATCTACTGCCTTGTCTAGTTAGGTACTTAGTTAATGGAATTAATTCTCTGTTTAAAATCAAATGGCGGTATTTCATAATGATGTTGGCACCCTTGTCTGTAAATAGTGCATATGGAAGCGACTGCCAGCGATGGCGGGGGCTGGAATGTTTTGGTTCTGTGCCAACGCCTTAGCTTTCAAAATTTCCCCGTAAGTTCAATGTCGTTTTGTTTTGTTTGTTTGTTTATTTATCTCGTATGTACTTTTTGCAGTAGATATCTATCTATTACAGTAATAATAACGTTTATTGTCAAAAAATTAATTACATTATTGAGAAAAACAGTGGCTGCTACCCTACTCTGATATAAGAGAAATGAAGGAAAATCTAAATAAACGATTTGAATTGAGAAGCTTTTAGTAAGAATAGTAAGTGATAGAATATGATTTAACTAAGTACTTTAAACATATTGAAAGTATAAGTAGGTAATTTTAGGTAAGTATTTACTTTACTTGTTTACCACATCGTTTTTAATGGATTGCACTTATGATCGGGCACTGAGATTATGATAAAGCTATAAATATGTATTGGCCAAAGTATTTAATCCAGTATATAAATAGTGTGAAATTCCTTACGTGTTTTATTATTCAGCAAATCATACTTTACTAGCGTAAATGTTTTCATTCCTTGGCGATAGAAATACCTTAACAGGTATTGGTATTTGTATAGATCAACTATATGTACTTGTTAAATGTGCACAGTTTCGCTAGCGGCTCCGGTTAATCCAAAATTAATGTGTGTGTACCTTTATTCTAATTATAATTTTAAGCGCTTACATTTCCATTCCTTCATATATCAATTATCTAACTCATTTTCTTACTTTATCTTCTGTTATCTTATCATGGATTACGTGTAGATATCAGTACAGTTGCTATAGCACAAATCTCACCCTCTTCATAATTTGTATGCGTCCTCGTGTCCGTCTCACGCTAAATCCTAAGGATTGCGTACCTTATATATAAATTAAATCCTATTGCTTTACGGAATACGTAGAGTAGGGTATATAGGAAACTTTGACGAAGATATGATCTAGGCGTATACAAAAGGAAACAAATTAAGAACATAATTTAGAAATATTAACGTTTTCTTATTCTTTGTGTTGCATAAATAAAACTATTATAATTATTCATTTCACAAATGGACATACTTGTAATAGTTACAAATGTAAATTTAGCAAAAGGATACCTACTAATAAAGGTACAGCTTATTTCTAAACAAATTTCTCCCAGCAGCCCTGATGAACGGAGCATGTAAATTTCTAATTTCAAATCGTCAGCTGCCTAAAAAAGTTTATAGTTTTAACTAAAATATACGCAAGCAATAAATAGCATCTTTTTACGATAATACGATCGTATTCGAACCAATGATATTAAATATTCGAACAGTTTTGACAGTATTCGATTTCTTATTACGTCACGAGTATGATTCATAGACATCTAGTTCATCACGCTATCACCGCCGAGAGCTGCCTCTATGTTTATGTGATTAGATTTTTAATAAATTATCTACATTATGTCTTCAAATGCAATAAAAACATCGACTTTTTGAATACTTAGTTATTCTTTGATTTATTACAAGGCTTTTTCTTTTCTGATTTTCTACTAGGAGCAACAATAACAAAGGTCATTGAAAAGTGGAGCAACAGTTTTTACTGTTCTCTATCTACTAGTATAATCGAGCGAAAGGTAACATCGGTATAGAGTTTCCAGGTGAAATCGTATTCTCACACTCGACTGGCAAAAAATCTGTTAGGTATAGAGACGTTGGTAGGTATGTTAATTGTGTTGATACATGCAGCACGCATAGAATTAAATCAAGTGCGTATACGCATATGGATGCATAGTGCATACTATGGAGCGATGTAATTAGGGTCTTTATACACTGGACAGGTTGCCAATGTTTTGGATGTTTTGACCAGAATCGAACTATAATATTTTTGAGTTGCGTTCATTACTTATAGCATTACGTAACTACGTAGTTATATATAATGTGAACGACTTGCCCATGAGCATAAATTGAATGTGAATGTTTTACCACATTATAATTAGTTTTGGCATCTCTTAACATAATTTAAAATGTTTTATTTATAAACAGTACATAACGACTTGCTTTATTCGACAAAAGTTTGATTTTTTGATCGTCGGATATAAGTTATCTGACGAATAAAGTATGAGCCCCGGTATAAAGTTGTTTAACGATGTTTTTTAGGATTTCATAACAATGCCATAGAATTACAATAAGCTTGAGACGAGCTTGAAGCTCTTGAGTAATACTTAATTAATGCCTGTATCCGTTATGGGGTAGGCAGAACACCAGAGGTTATTAAACCATTTGATGTCACGTTTGACAAAATTTGGAGGCATTATAATGACGGAGAGAGCCTATTGCAGAACCTATCGCCTACAAAAAACCTCTGATAAAACCCGTGACTGACTTTTACAGTATGACTTAATTAGATAACTTTTTCTGATCATTGATAAATCAGGCCTTGTAGGAAAATAACTGTATGTTTTTTCCAATTACCATCTAATAAATTGTCAGCTTATGCCTTAATTCCCGAAAATCATTTTACAATCAACATTTGTCATAAACCGCTCCGCCACCAGTCGGCGTACAATAAAGAATGCTTAAATAAATAAGTGTAAAGGTCCCTTACGCCTATTTAGCAGTTGACTCACGAGTGCTGTGATGGCAAACAGCCAAGCGAAGACAGTGACTAACAGTAGCAAAGATTTTATAAGCTCAAATGTACTGAGATCAATGAAATTTTCGCTGCCAAGAGTTTTTTGAACAACCACTTTGCGGTTTCTACAACTTTTTGTTTCATATTTATTTTACTGCGTCGCGACGCGATTTGTCTTCTGGTTATTAACGAATAGAGCCATTAGATTTTTTAGACAAATAATGCAGATCTTAGATAATTTTGATAACTAGATTATTTTAATGGTTAAAGCGAAACCTAATATTTAAACATGGTTAATCATAAATTATAAGACCTTATACAATTTGCAATACATATTAATATAATTAATAAGTAATATTGATTGTTATTGTTTATTAAACGTATCTAAGATACTTAGATATCAAAGGTTGGAATGCACCAAGGTTCTTCACCAGCGTCCCGATTTAATGAAAATACCTGGATAAAAAGTAGTATAAAACATTGACTACTTAGGTATATTATACCAGCATATATCAAAAAAAATTGTTAAAACAAAAAATACAATAGCTATAGTAGGTATACGAGTATTATATCCGCTATATTGTTCCCACCTGGCTTTGTTTAGTTTGGATGTAGATAACTATTTAATCACTTGACTTGAGTACAAAAAGAGCATCATAGGCACAGGCGTTCATAAATTAAAAGCTGTTGAATACATAAGCGCTAGTCAAATTCTCTGAATGAAACAATAGGAGACGGGTGAAATGTGATCTAATCTTTACAAATCTTACGTCTTTTCAAGTACCACAGGTCTGTAGAAAGTGAGCGTGTGGGAGCAAAAGTTGAGTGCGAAGCCTCAACTTGCTGCAGCCAAAGCATCGGATGACGTCATCAGATACGCACACCGTGGCATCTCGCGACACACTTCAACTAACCTATGATATAACGACATAACCTTGATTCCGACTTCATCTATGACCACATCATGGGCTACTTCATCAACTCATTAACTTAAAAAAATCGACTCTATTTATTTAATGATACAGCTCAAAACCACAGCGATGCGAGTAGACGTGTCTTGATACTTTGATCGTACACCTGATGGAGCTATTTAGGGTACGTATTCAACGTGTATTTTAAAGATGGATGCTCTATATGGGCATTAAATGTCACGGCAGCCGTCCGTCTCAACACCATACGCTCCAGACGAGACAAATTGAGATAAAATTATTGTTTTTAGATGTTCCTAACTATGAATCGTGTTAAGCTCGAGATAATTGGCGGAAGCGCAGCAATTGGATCATAATTATGTTCAATTCGAAAGATAGTTCGTGCTGTTACGGTCCACTGAGTCTCTCTCATGGTCACGGGTGATATTTACTGCACCGTAAAACTTCCATCGGCCGTTTGACCTGACTTATATTTATAAAAATGCATCAAGTGCCTCGATCTCTATTGGTTACGGTTTCACGTATGGTCAATAAAATCTCAGTAACGGTTGTTGTTTCTTCATTACCTGTTCTTTTCTTGTGAGGAAGAATAAATGATTCAATGTATGTCCGCAGCTGTGACATGACCTGGTATTGCGACGTGACGTTCTGTGGAAAGCGATTTCAAGATCATTTTGCGTAACCCTTGAGAGGTTTGTTTCGTTTTATTCCCCAATATGCAACGATAAAATTTCGCTTGGCATTGGAAATCTGCGTGTGAGTGAACAACTATTTACTTAATAACTTCCATTAAAATAAATCAAGTATATGTTTACTTACTTAATATCGGTTCGTTAGTTATGAAATTAACATGTTAATGCGGTATTTCGTAACTATCGATCGAAATCAATGAAGTATCTCCAGTCTACATTCATTTCCATATTTTAACTGTACAAATAGGAGAATTCGAATAATGCACCATTCTTGAATACTATAAAATGCGAGAGTAGTCGTATATGTATTTAATTAAATGGAAACTGACTGCCGGAGCATGTTTCCTCTTTCATGGTCTATTATTTCTGCAATGGAATCAAAATCTTTTCTAAGTAAAATCTTTATAAAAGTATGTATTAGACTTGATATTAAATGGAAAAGTTAATAAGTACGTGTTGCGTAACTTGTGGATCGTCATAGCGATTTCGATTAGGTTATGATTGGGTTTAAGTTTTAAAAAGCCGCATGACGAAAGCTGGCATGGTTACATATGAAATGAATACTCATACAATTCACTGTTGCAAACCGCATTACTTAAATTGATTGATTTAATTCCAGGAAAGTTTATCATTAATTTACATTTTACAAGCCCCGAAAAGAATTAGAATCTTTTTTCGAATTAATGAATAGATCAGCGTAGGTATCTTAGAATTACTTGCAGGTAAGATAAATAAATCTCCTTAGATTTAATATCATCAACAAATATCTCATGCGTGTTAAACGTATAGGTAATTTGTTACTGCATTTGGTATCTTACACCTATAGAGACAAGTCAAGAGCCCAGTATTTAGCGTGATTGAGCGTGCGTCGGCAACTGGGAGGATTACTCTCACAGCACAAAGGTATCACACTACACAAGATCACTTGAACTGCTGTCTGTTTCATTATCACCACTTAATATACGCCTGTCTCTGCATACTTCCAACGTGTGAGAGAGAGGCGATATCGTTTCAAATAAGAGAACTAGGGTTGAGGGCTCACTTTGACTAGATGGACACATCGACCTTCTGGTCATAAAAATAAGAGTTATTATGTAAACTTTCTTTGTTTTCTCTGTATACATTAACGACGTTGATTGGATCATCCTGTTCTTGCTGCAGACATTTCAACTATGTTTTATACTTTTTATAGAAACAGGTGTTGTAAAGTGTATAACGCTGCAATAAGTAGCTGATGCAACTATGGTATAATTTGTTTCTACCTGTCCGTAATTATCATCAATAATATTTCAAACATTGGACATGTTTAGACTTGTATGTACTATAATAGCGACATGTTTTTTTAAAAGGATTATCAAGGCCATATAGACGATTTATTGACTAAGAAACGATGCCATTGGAATACCCACTTTCATAATGAGAGTTGAATGTATTTTTATCGCATAGTTGTCATACATTTGACGTGATGCAATAAATGTGATAACTAATAATAAACAATGGTCTTTTAGGTAGTTTTAAGATAGGTTATCTTAAGAAAATAATTTTACAAAATAATTATTTAAGTATGTTTATTAAAGTACCTACCTACTAAAGTATTTCGTGTCTTTATGTAAACTAAACCCTAATAACGTTGTAGAGAGGGTCGCTAACTTTTTTTCTAGAAATGAAGTAAGTATATTTGAGTCTGAAAAGAATATCAAACAGTATTTTGGAAAATAAACATTATTCAATTTATTTTTAGATTTTTACACATATTTTTGGAGCTTCTCGCACAAATTTTTAGTATAACCCTAGCACATAAGGTGTTTAGCATTTTATGCTGAAAAAAGTATTTTGTATACTTACTTACTTCATTTTTGTTCAACATTAAAAAGTATAATGTAGTGAAAAACAGTACACCTAATACTGTTTTTAACAGTATGGTTGGCGACCCTAGTTGTAGGGTTTCTTACTTTTATAATGGTCAGCCCTATTTAAGTCGATATTAAATAAGTCCATTGTTTCTAATTTTGAAAGTGCTCTTAAAAAACATGCAAGTAAAAACTTGTGTTCTGTGTAAATAGATGTTCCAGCAAGTAAAATTAAAAAAACTAAATACAGGATAATACTTATATTTATGTCTGCGAGATCACCATTCATTCCATCTGTCCGTGGGCGCGGATGTCGTTTGACGTCAGGTGGATTCGGTGCTCGTTTGCAGGCTTTCTGTAATAAAAACCGGCCAAGAACATGTCGGACTCTCGCATCCAGGGTTCCCTATAAACTTTATTACACCCAAATTACAAATTTTCGAATTTGACCCTTTATTTTTAGGTACTGAAATTTTGCATTCTTGCCAAATTTCATGGTTCTAGGTCAAAGAGGAGTTATAATATCCGGTCAAAATATGTGGCATAAGCCTAAATAGAGATGCTTTAATTGAAAAAGTAGATTTTTACGTCCGATGAAGGTATTGCTGATTTGAGTACCTATTTGTTAATAATTTCAGGTAGACTCTACACGCGTTCCTGAGAATAAGGGTCAAGCAAGGCCGACGGACAGACAGGCAGGCAGACAAACAACAAAATGGTCCTATTATTTAAATGATAAAAGGCTCCGTTTTTTCTGTTGAGATACGAAACTCTAAAAATAAACATTCAATGTCCTTTTATCTGGACACTTATTCATAACATTGTTATTTTATGAACTTGTATGAATGAGAGTACGTGGGTTCGCCTGCAGCGAACAGACTTGCCCCTACAGTATTGGTTGTAACTTGCAATAAAGTTCAGGTAGCCGTCCACGCGCCTGCGATACTAATCAGAAAGTAATGTGTGCGTAGGCGCTCGTTTTTCGCGATCTGCCTACGTGACCCACTAGCTTTAACTCCAGAAGACTCATTAAATAACTTCAATAAATATTGGTCAGTGAATATTCAAAGGGATGGAAAGTGAGGAGAATAAAGCAGTGATGTATAACTAAGTTAAGTTTGAGTCAGCTGTATAATTTGAGTACATTGTGAGTGGTTGACCTGCGGTGCAGAAACCAGTTCCTTGACTCGACTGCACTGCTGATTATAGATCAACATCTCTTTGTGTTTATATTGTGACCAGAATTGGGTTAGCTGAATGTGGCCCACAGATGGATCTGTTATTGTTAGAGCGGTTTGTGTCGAGTGATATCTAACGAGCTATCTAAACTGTCTGCTAAGTAAGTGGAGTTTTCAATATCCGTATATAAAGGGTTGTAATACATTATGAAACTTAACATACTTAAACGTCACGTAATACCTACTTACCTAAATAAAATAGCATTTTATGTAAGTACAGCGGTATATGTAATTATGTAAATATCATTGTTTGACTCGAGAAATTCCTTAGCGATTAATTTAAGTAGTCACTGTTACTAGAAAACTGAGTAACCAAGCAGGTATGCTGAATGTAAATGAATGTTATTTTGCTTGAAACAAAGTTATTACGGTACCTCCTCAAGTTGGTTCGGTTACCGGTCAAACTGTATATCAGGGTACAGTTGATATGGAGTTGGCAACTGTCGATGGAGTCAGCTGATCTGCAATTAGAATCCGTGGAAGACGTGAATAAGTTTCCGTTAATGAGAGATCATTATCTGACTGTCCGTTAGAATGGCGAGTGGATGGTTCTGCGGCGGTGAGCTATTTAGCTTCTAACCATTTAAAGACTGATTTAGATGTTCATCTGATCGATATTTCTAGTTATTTTTGAGCTGTTCATTATTGTTGTTTATAAAAATAATCATTGTATTTGTATTTTTTTTTATAAATGAAGCAAATGAGCATTTCGGTTACCTGATGTTATGAAATCACCACCGCTAATGGAAAGGTAAATGATAACAATAATTATTATGATTTGTAGTCCTGATGAATGTAAGCACACTGAGAACCTTGATATTCAATCCATGTCTGTTAGTCCGCTTAGGCTCGACTAAGAAAAGCCCTACCAGCCTTGGATAATCGGGTCGGAAATGGCTTGGTTCAGGATTCGTCTGGACAGCGTCCATTCTAGTGCGATGATTGTTAAATCAGCCGCTTTGTATCAAAATCCTGGAGATTATGTGTTTCTTTTAAATTATATGTAGAGCCAATTCAAGTCTGAATTGCATTTTTCCTTTAGGAGTCGAAGAAAAAACTTCTTTATTTGTATGATTCTTCAAACCATTATTAAGTTTAGGTTCTCAGATACTCTGGCTTGCTGCTTTAAGGGGTGTCCTTTCTTAACACACGGTTAAGATACTAAAATTATATAGCGCCCTTAACTTTTAAAAACACATACCGATACATAAAAATAAAGTTATCAACAATCTAAATGTAGCCAAAACTCTAAAACAAAAAGTCTATAGACCGCTACATCATCACACATTGTCAGCCAGGCCGTCGCATGCGCAGATGATCCTGCAAACGATGAACGCTCGCGCATGTTACACGACACGAATAATAAAGCGAACCACTTCCTGTCAACGATAACCCGCTTCACATATTGCATATACTTACCAAGTGCTTATTTGGACTTTATTTATTACAAGTACTTAGTGTCGTTGACAACTGATAGAGAATTTCGAATTAACTTTAGAAACGGGATACTTAATGTTCTGTTTTTACAAGTTTTCGGTATTTCGGCATTGTTGCATCATGATCATGACGCATAGATTGTGACAAGATTGCGATTTACTCTTAGCGTCATAATGCAAAAATGCTTCTAACTCAACCAATATATCGAGGATTTATTATAAATAAGAAAACAGTAGAGTCACTTACCTACCTAGTCGAATACCTAGAAATATAAATCCATAACTGGCTTGCAGCTTTAATTATCAGATTCAATGTAACTTAATTTAAGAGCTGTGGGTTTTGCTTACTCAAAAAAAATATTGACACAAAATACTTTTCGCAGTTCCGAGTATAAAGTCAATACTATTGGTGACGTCACGTTGCGCTTGCGTCATTCACTGGAAAACGCATTTTTTTTGGATAATCTCTTATGAGTAACATTTGACGAACTATTGGGACACCTTCTTTTCCAAGCTGGCGAGGATATTTGGAATACACCATATCGTTTCGCTATATTCCTGTCTTTTCATAACAAGCTAAACTTAAAATTCCTTTGAGTCTGCATAGTTTGTGTACAGTTTCGGCAACTTATTTCATTAATATTTCTTCTCTAAGCAGTAGCTGAAATTTTAAGGTAAAATTAGGTAAGATCTTATTTAGAAATAATTTAAACATTCTCCTTACATATGTAAATCGGCTTTCTATTTTTAACTCGTTTGCAAAACTTGTACTGGATGATTTAACTCTTGTGCAATTCCTGTTAAGTTTTAAATAGAAAAACGCTTACAATAGGACAATCAAAGTTATGTCAAGCATTCTTCCTTTTGTGCCCGTATTTATGAAAATAGAAATACCACAAATGGTTTGTTGACTCTTTTACCGCATTCCAATGTTTGTCCCTGATTACTGCAACGAATTCTTATTAGTAATAATCCTAAGTGTATGAGGATGTTGTTTCAAAAAATAAATGTATGTTTCATCATCACGACTCTTTGTAAAGTGTCGTGATGCACTGCAGGGCTATGAGTCTCTCCCCTGAGTGACGAGGAGGTATAATCCATGGCCATAATCCACCAAGCTGGCCCAGTGCTGGGTGGTGGATGTCAGAATTTTCAGGGCGCCGAAAATGGCTTCTGACAAACCCTAACGACTACTGTATGCAAGTATACAGCACCCGGGACCGACTGCTTAACGTGCCCTCAGAAGTACGGAAGTCGCCGTGAGAAATGAATGAATGTTCGGCGGTCACCCATCCAAGTACCGGCCGCGCCGAACGTTGCTTGACCTGTGATATCGTTTGATACACACAGTAACCACGGCGCCACGACGACTTCGACGATGTATGTTAAATATTTCTTAATTATATTGTTTACTAGCTGACCCGGCAAACGTTGTTTTGCCATATAAATAATAAAAAAAAAATAGATGTTGGCCGATTCTCATAGATACCGGATAAGCACAAAAAATTTCATCAAAATCGGTTAAGCCGTTTCGGAGGAGTATGGCAACGAAAACTGTGACACGAGAATTTTATATATTGTTTATAAAACGACTTTTACTCATGTGATTAATGATGGATATTATGTTCGACTAGTTTCGGCCCAATATGAAGTTTTTGCCAGTGGGTGAGTGCTGCCCTATCGTAACTGTATTACTAGTAGTATCTACAACACAGAATTTGGGTGTTTATTAACTGTGTGTAATATTCAAATTTAAATTATGAATCTGAGTGTCTGTCATGTAAATGTTTGTTTCCTTTCTCGCTAAAACTGCTTTGCAGATTGGGTTGAAATCTCGCATACAGATAGAGCCTGGAATAATAAGTGGGTACGATATTTGCTGTCAAGATCCCATGGGATCGCATTTACGAGGGTGAACCAGCAGCTTATACTTTAAAATGAATGTTTTCCTTCTTCAATCGAATTCCAAAATAGGAGGTTTTCAATTCGTGTGTATGGCTTTTTGTGGCTTTGTTACATAATTTTATTATGGAAAATTATAAAAACGATTTTTTATATTCTTGTTTCATATGAAAGAGGATACTTCAGAGGTGGTTCCATATAAATTTTATCGAAATCGATTAAATAGGTACAGTATGCAACAAAATTATGTATACAACCCTACCGCACACATACCATACATTTGCATATTGTATGTAGACTGTAGATCATGAAAAATTTTATATTTTTGAAATAATTTGTACGAGTACGGAGAACATTTACCTTGACGACCTTATACTTCAGCCAAAGTTTTGACGTGGAGTCGGTTTTTTAATGCTCTGCATTCGTTGATTATCATTAGCTGTGGATTCTATTTTGTCATGATCAAAGTACAGTGCCTAACTTGCATACAGTAGGTACCCATTTCATACAGAAGAACAAGAAACAAAGAGATTTTTGATTTTAGAACTTCATATTTTCGAATTCCACTTACCAGTTCGGAAACGCTTCGATATTCAAAAACTCCATTTCAAATTTTATAGCCAATAAGTGATATAGAAATTGGAGCCATGTTATAATGGGAAAATTTACGAATGGAGTAAATAGGATATTGGCTTTTATATCAATTGAAGAGGACTTGAAGATTCTTTGCAGACACTTTATTTAATGGCTATACTTAACTGTGAGCGACATGTGCGGAGTGCAACTTCATTTCTTAAAGATGTGAAACTTTTGTTGGTATAGAAAAGCCATTTATTCTGGCTCCTCTATTTTTGTAAGTAGTCTAGTGACCGCTCTTAGTTTAAATAAGTACTTACTTTAAATAAAGGCAATCCTTCTAGATCAGTACAAACAGTTGATTGTTGGGAAATGCATACTTAAGATTGAATGATTCAAACATACATACATAACGTCACGCCTGTATCCCTAATGGGGTAGGCAGAACACCAGAGGCTATAAAACCATCTGATGTAACGTTTGATAAATTTGGAGGTATTAAAATGATGGAGAAAGACTTGCAGTGATAGGGGGTCAGCCTATCGCCCACAAAAACGTCGATAAAACCTCCGTCCCTTAACTGACTTTTACAGTACCTATGCCCGGAAAGAGAAGCAGCTGGCATATTCTATGTTTTTCTTTCACTCCCAGTCCAGCATGGAAGGTTCCAAAATATATTTTATTAAATCTAAGATTTTACTCGCAGTTTAACTAACTTGTTGTACCCTAGAAAATCCTTGACGAAATATAATCTGACAGGTAGTTTAGGAGATCAGTGCCATAAAAAACAAACAAGCCCTGTTCGTACTGCGTCAAAATCGGTGCAATATCTTTATAAACTGTAAGCTATGTGTTATTTTGATACATAAACTATATTAACGTAAATTTTAATCAAAAAAGTGGTACGGAGTGGAACATCCGGCTTATATGCGACAGTTTGCGGATTTGATTTTGGCTGCATGACAAACCTTTGCAGATATTTGTCATTCGATTTCTCAATGTTATAAAAGTATATAGGTTCGTATATTTATTCATAGGTATTTCATCCTAAATCTTGTTTTTAGAAACAGTCCTTACTTAAGAGTTAGATAGATACCGACGACCGGCTGGTGTAGCGGTAACATACATTGCCTTCTATGCCAGAGGTCCTGGGTTCGAATCCCGGCGGCGGCGGATATTTGGGTGATGAACACAGATATTTGTCGTCAAGTCATGGATGTTTATATGTTTATTTAAGTTTATTATAATAAAAAATATGTATTTATTCAATATTATGTTTATATATTTCTTAATTATATCAGTTATCTAGTATCCATAACACAAGTTCTTTAAGAAACTTAATTTGGGCTAGATAATGTTGTGTGTGTCAGAAGTATTTATTTATTTATTTATTTATTTATTGTAATGTTATTTCCATCACTGCTGTATTAACAGCTCTACCTTCATCATAGGGCGGCAAACATCAAACTATCCATCGTAACTAACTTTAACGTATACAAGGAATTTATCCCATACGTAAGTGACTAAAACAAAGAACAACTAAGTACATCTATAAATGGATATTTGAAACCAGTATTCAACTTATAATTTTAAACAATGCGACATATTTTAATTTCAAACAATGCGTTAGATTTTTTATGACAACTCATCCCAAATACCGGTCAAGAGGAAGCTCGATAAGATAGTGTTGTAGTTTCCATTTCATTTCATCGACATGTCAGTTCAACTGTAATGTAACGAATGTGAGTCAGTTAGAATGCCGTGCTATCGTTAACATAACAAAGGGCAGTAATTGTTGGTGATGGTAATGACGTTAAAAGTTCATTACTATTTACATTTTAGATACGCTATCGATCATTAGGAATGATCGGGCGAGGTACCTTTATTTATTTATCGATAAACTCGTGAGTCATTCGGTGGGAAAAAACGAAGGTTACGTCGTTTCTTGCAAACGAGAACCTGATGTTTTAACGACTTTTTCCGATTTGAATTAAAGTTCTATACTAGTCTAGAAAAGTCTCGGATACAAGGTAAGGTAAATTTATTTCGTTGATTTTTTGTATACCTACCTAATACTTTCGTAAGCCTATGTGCTGTCTTCTACCTTAACGTCAGTAACCACAGGTGAGATATATGTCAATAAATAAAACAAATGCAAGTTATAACGGTTGCAAGTTTGTGTCTTTACATACATACAAACATACGTAACGTCTCGCCTGTATCCCTTATGGGGTAGGCAGAACACCAGAGGTTACAAGACCATCTGATGTCACGTTTGACAAATTTGGAGGTCTTAAGTTCATACTATTAAATAAAACACTTTTTAACCGGATTTATCGACATACCACGCTCGTGACCACGGGGTCTGCAAAGACACCGAAACGTCGAGTCATAATTTAAAATGTAAATATACGCGATAAATCCGGTTAAAAAGTGTTTTATTTAAATTTGGAGGTATTATAAAGATGGAGGGAGACTATTGTAGTGACAGGGGGTCAGCCTATCGGCCACAAAAACGCCTTTAAAACCTCTGTCCCTTAACTGACTTTTACAGTATGCCCGGGAAGAGAAGCAGCTGGCACATTCTATGTTTTTCTTTCGCTCCCAGTCCAGCATGGAAGTAAATTTTGTGCCTTTAAATTGGTTTAATTTATACAAGTTGAAACTTGTGTTTCATCTTCAAATAAGGTGAACTTGACTTGAGGTCCTCGCCCCCTTGTTGTATCTACGAATACAATTAAAATGAAGTTATTTGTTTGTTTTTGGCCGTGCTGATCTCGAATACTAGTAGCCGTATATGACAAAATGTGTTTGCATTGTGGTTGATAACCTAACTCTTACTAAGAGTGAAAATATCTTGAGGTGTGCAGCTGCTAATAAAGGACCAGACATAATAATAGACAAGAAGCGTTGAATGAAGATAAAAATATAGTTGTTATACTTATTTGACGACCACTTCGGCGATGGGGTAAACCTATCTGCCTCACGCCAGTGGTTGCGGGTTCGATTCCCGCACGGAACAAGAAAAAAAAATGTTCCGTGTCTGGGTGTTTATCTTTTTATGTATTTATATTCTGGGTTCCCCCTAGTTCGCTACATGGTATCCCATAACACAAGCTATGCTTACTTTGGGGCCATGTAGTTGGTGGGATTGTCTGGGGATTTTATTTATTATTATTTATTATTACGATTCTTGGTCTATACAATATACCAAGTAACAAGTAATCCAAGAATGACTTGAAAGCACTTGCATTCAACTACAAAAATACTGATTAGTATGCATTTATTACGGAAAAACATTCTTAGACTTATACTTTGAAATTAACGCATAAGGTAAATGATACAATGCTACGTCAAACTATATCTGACTCATTGACTTGCTTACCTGTCAGAAACGTATATCAAAAGTCAGTAGTTGCTTTAGCTCTTGCGACTTACGTGTTACGGTCGATATTATGCTCTATGTGTTTTGGCTAATCTACGGTCTACTGTATCCAAGTAGTTCTTCTTTGAATTATCAATGAGACTGTCAGGAAACACTGCAACATGTATTTACGTTGTGCGTGACAATCACGTCACTTCAAGAACGTTATTATGCAGTAATTTAGTGGCCATTTATGAGCTGTTTAAAATGTCAGTTTCACAAAAAAAATAAACAATTTACGTAGTAGGTACGTGTAAATGTTAGTTGGTAAGCAAGCAGAAAATAAATACTGTATAGAAAATTGTTCTTATTCTGTGTGTTAAGCGATATTAGTATTTGAGGAGGATTAGGATATGATTCGTTTTATTTTAAATTATTGACATGTATCTTTTAGTCCTTGTGTGCTGAATTATATTTGAAGAAAGATACAGAACGTGTATATTTTTTTTTAAATCTCCTTCGCTGTTGCATCGTTTGATTATAAGATTATACTTTATTTGAATGTCTGAGTTAATCGGAAATACCTTCGGTTAATGATAACCTCTTTGAAAACTGTTTAGTCATTCCTGACTTCCTAGAATTATAGAAGGTCTTTCATAATTACTTAAATAACTAACAACTAACATTACGTGACATTTGTTTGTCCATGTGTGACATACAAAAGCTCTAGAGCCATTCTGGCAATAAATCCAGTTACTCCTACTTATCTATAGGTTGGTATGACTGATAAATAATTTCACATCAGGTAACGCCTTACGTAACAGCTCCTGAGTTGTAAGACGTTCAATGCTAGACAAAGCCTTCCAAAAAAGAGGACTGTGCAAGTTTGTCAAGGATTGGGGATCGCTAAAAGATGTTTGTCACTATAGAAATACTGGGTCCTAGTCGACATGAAATTCCTTAATTCTAAGTTTCAATTATGTCTGAGATGCTTGAACATTAGTTTTCGTTAGAAAGTATTAAGTCTGAAGTTCCCTTATTTGTAATAAGAGGGACCCAAAATTAGCGAATCGAGTCCAATACCTCGCTTATTCTAGGGGTTTATTTAAATAAATATAAATAATAATAAATTCAAGTATTTTTTAAGATTAGCCAACTCCTTCTTATAGCAGTGTGCTCCACCCTTGGCCTGAACGCCGGTTTAGTCACACGTAAAACCCATAGAAAAACCCCAGAAATTACCAATTAAAATATTTAATTAGAACTTTATTATATTGATTAATCTTTAGAACACATTAGCGATTTAGGTAATTCAAATAATAAAAAAGAACAAGTAAAAAGTAATTATACCTACTACAAAATGTACAAAACGTTGCCTCCAGGACCCAGGTGTAATAGTGATAAGATAAAATAAAATAAGAGAGATAAAAAATGGTAATTCGAATAATATCGCATTAATAACTTTCTACTATTAATGAATCCATTGTCATGAGCTGGTAATATGCTGAAGGAATGTGCGTATTCACATCAATGTCTCCGATAGATCAAAACAAACGTGAAAATATGAAACAAATGTGTAGTTAAAACGGTGAATGTATTAATTACATAACAAAGTAAACACAAAGGTAGACTTCTGTTGACAAAATGGATCTTAAATCTAATATGTATATTATTTTTTTACGACCACTTTGGCCATGGGGTAAACCTGTTTGCCTCAGGCGCCAGTGGTTGCGGGTTAGATTCCCGCACGAGGGCCATGTAGTTGGTGTGATTGTCTGGGGATTTTATTTTTTATTTATTTATTGACTGATCATTTGAAATCTTACAAAAACATTTGAAAAACAGGAATGGGTTATCTTATTGAGTGTGACAATATTCGTCAATTTATTTTTTCAATGTTCTCAACGTCGATTTTTGTTATGACAGAAAACAATTACTGGCTCGTCTCGAAACATCTGGGCACAAGAACTCCGGGAATTTAAAAATGAGCTTTGCTAACACTTGGGTTATGCTGGAAAGGATATAGTGCCTGTTATTTCTAGTTATTACAATCCTTTATCAAAAATTAACTTACAAATACCTGTGGTTTTATTAGCGGTTTAGATCGTCAGGAAGGATTGTGTTGCACTCAAAACATACAAAGGCTGGCCAACTTTACGTACTAAGCATATCGTTAGTTAGTTGGTTGCATATTAATGTAAAACTCGACTGACCTTATCCAAGCCATCGAGCCATCATTTGCTCGTGTCCCTCATTACACAACTTGAGTAGAACTAAGAAGTTACTACCTAGGTACTTAGAATTGACATTGTACATTGAAACAATAATATGACGATGAGTGGTCAAGCCGATCATTTTAACAATGATGAAATCTTGATATGTGTATAAACTTATTATACCTACCTGAAAATATAATTAGGTAGGTAAGCGTAGGTATTTGTACGGTCCTCTACAACAAGACGAAAGTGTAAAGTATGTTTTAGGTGCAAGGTATCCTTTTTACTAGAAGTAGGTGTAGTGGAAGTAAGTATATGTCCGCGGTGTCTAGCTAGAGCCTTCTAGTTTATTTGGACTGACTTCGAATGCCAGCACCTTCTTGGTACTTGACAGAGTCTACGTCACGAGATTGTCACCGGTGGAGAGAATAATAACAATAAAGAAGATGGAAATGAAAATAAGAGGTTTAGGCGATTCTACAAGAGAAGATGATCTTCAAGAGAAGTATCAACTATGAAGTTACACGCCAGTGAAATTGTAGAAACTGTCATGCACCGACGATCAATCGGTTCATCACCACAAGCATTATCGACAGTAGAAAAACCGACTCGCCCTAAAGACACAAAAGGCAAAAGGCTCAAGGCAAAAGGCACAAAAGGCTGTATTAGAGAATCATGATTATGAAATCCCCAAGAATACCTGATGTTGAATAAAAGAGAGGAATCACCCCGATTCCGACATATATTTATATGTTTATTTTGTTATGCATATTTAGGGTGTTCTCACACCAATCGATCGACGTCGGTCGATATCGATCGAATTTTTCGGTATAGTAAAAACTATCGATAGACATGTGCTTGGTGGTAGGATCCCTTCTGGGTCCGCCTGGCTAGCGACCACCCTTTATATAAAGTCTGCCGCCAAATGTTACCACTCCAGCGGTAATGTGTTCCGGCAATATTGTATAAAGAGCCAGTTCCTTCCTAAACCCGTGTGCTTTCATCTTCGACCTCATCGTCACTTACCATCAGGTGAGATTGAGGTCAAACGCGGGTTTAGTCACTTATAAAAAAAAAAAAAAACGTCGACTGTTCCATTCGTCCGTCGATCGACGCCATCCACGGTCGATCGATTGGTGTGCTAACACCCTTATACTTATATTCAATAATATGCAGATATGTTTATTTCACAAGTTCTTTAAGAAACTTCATTTGGGCTAGACAATGTGGTGTGAATATCGGAAATATCTATACTAATATATAAAGCTGAAGAGTTTGTTTTTTGTTTGTTTGTTTGAACGCGCTAATCTCAGAAACTATAAGTGGAATTTGAAAAATTCTTTTTGAATTTGATAGCCCAACTCTTGAGGAAGGTTATCGGCTATATTTTATCCCGAAATTCCCGCACGGGATCAAAAGTTACGCGGGTAAAACCGCGCGCGGTGGCTAATTTATTTATATGGAGTCTTTGCTTAGCCCGCAACCCGCAATTAGGGTCCTACTTTTGTAGTAAATTAGAGGACAAAAAAGTATGTTGGTGACTACTAACTAATCACTGTCGCCCTAATCATAGACACCTGCAACGCTATGGGAACTACCGGCATCCCGCCGACCCCATCATATCATACTACATTCGATGGCGAGTCCCTGTGCCAGTAATTACATTGGCTATCCTGCTTTTTTTCCGGAACGCAGCTGTTTACCGATGGAAATAAATAGGCGGTGGTGGTCCCTAAGTGGCCGGTACATAGATTAACTCTAAAAGCAATATCTATGTAAGCAATTGACCTTAGGCACTATCTTGTAAAAATTAGGACCGCGGCCATGCACGTGAAAAAACCCAATCTACGTCAGTCTGTTGTTCTTTGTGAACTTTACTGAACTGGATATACTTTATAAGCAGCGGGGTTGTTTTAACTCTAAGAACAGATTTGGGCATAAATTTTAAAAGTGGTGAATGTTAAGTGTATTCTCTTCTACGCTTACGTTTTTTTCCAGATATAATCGATAATTGAACAAGCACTTGAAACGAGAAAAACTCAATTACTTTTTCTTGTGGTATTCGCGGGCTGCCAACAGGCACATTAATCACTAACGATAGATAATCTAGAAAAATATCGTCTACGTGGCAAATGATAGTGCAATACCAATTATTAATAACTGCGATTTACGTCACTGCGGATATAAAGGCAATTCCATAAATGATGTCGGTGTAACTGTTGCCTCGGAGTGACGACCAACGACGGTCGGTGCTCGGTATGATCAGCTGGCCAGTCGGTCACTCGACCAACCTGTTTACGAGCGGAACACTTAATATAAACTTATCCTCAGCAAACGTATATAGTAGTATACATCATAAAACGATTGTTAATGATTATAGGTTTGTGTTGAAATATTGTAGAACCTTCTTTATTGTTATGGGCTGAGAGTTTGTTAGTCATTTTAAGTTGTGTTTCGTATAAATTAACTTTTCTTTGTTTTTGTCTCAGAGATTCCTTTAAGAAGTGAAATATTGATATTGCTTTTTAACAACTCTTGTTTGTATCTTTAATTGTTATTTCGTTAACAGTAGTTTTTATTTTCTATTAACATAAAGTAGGTGCATGTTTATCGTAACTATTACAAAGCAGGAAAACATAACGCAGGTACTTTAATGCTACTATTATAGTTTGCTGTAAATTATATTTCTAGTACACTGTTGATAGATTTCATTTGAGTATTATATTATAAATATAAACAAAATTATAATATTAAGTACAACTTATAAAATTGTATATTAAGACTTGCAGACAAATATTCGCAACATCGTTATTTTATCAGCTACCTATCAGATAATAATTTAATCTACAGTGATTGTGATCCACATATTTGAGAATAATATTGATAAAATATCGCATGAATAAAATAGTTAGGTACTTTGTTTGATCAACTTAAGAATTAAATAACTGATTTTCAATGTCTCCTGTATGTTACATGAATAGCTCGATTTGTTATTAAGTACTGTTCCTTAATTTTCTTTCCTATTACGAATATACCTACAAGAATTTTTACGAACTAAAATAGAAAAAAATATATATCAAAAAGGAACAAACCTCTAAGTTAATGAATATCTCATTAAATTCCCTATTTTTAGGTATTTGTCATCCAGAAGAATGAGGTTTTTTATTCCTTGGAATGTTATTTTTTTATGTTTGTTACGCCATTATTTCATCAGTAAAATAAATAAAACAAACGATGTTTGTTTTATTTGCTAGAAGATACTTCAAAGATGTTCCGTAGTAATAACATCAAAATAGACAAATCGTTTATTGAATTTGCAATGAAACATGAAAACATTTTGCTTTGTGGCTCTATTGAGCCCAAGTCTTGGTAAGGATATTAGTATGACGGTGGATTCGGTTTTTAATGCTTTGCATTCTTTGATTATTTATTTCTTATACCTACCTAAATGTAAAATCTCAACCTGAGGAAACCAAATAAAAATTATTAAAAATTAGGTCCTTATTTTTATTACACTTCTAAAAACTCTAAGTTTACTTTACAGATCACACTTCAAAAACATTTCTTTCATTTCACAAAACACACACACAAGTTATTGGGTGGGTTCAACTAGCCTTTATCTTTTACGCCCCAGACTGGTTCCAATATCTATAGCTACTAGCGCCTGGAGCTCTTTTCAAAAGGCAGCGCAACTTATTCAGCCCATATTGCACAAGTGCGAAAGACGCCAGCTTCGGGGAACCAGTCGAAACGCACATGACCCGACAAACGGACTTTTTGGGTTGCAAGTTAACAGTAAATCTCGAACGGACCTGTATGGAATCGATAATAAGATTGAGTTTGATTTAATTTTGTTCTTGATCAGGAAGTAGTAAACTATAGGAATATTATTCAGTGATAGTTATAATAAAGTACTTTGTAAATTGATATATTTCTGGTCGCATTAGGTACCAAACATGCGAACATTATGAGTTTTCGGGACAAGTTAAAAGGTTGCTTCAGAATCAAAAAAACTGGGATAACTGTCAAAAAGCAAACAAAATTCAAACAAGCAAATAACACGCAAGCTTTAAGTGTTAGCTTTTTCAAATGTCAAACTACTAATTTCGGTCAACTTTTAATCAAACAAGTTTGTCGAAGTTTATCGATTTCGGTTTCCCTAAATGTTGTTATTCTTCAGTTACAATGGAAAAAAAAAAATTGCATAAATGCTGCATCGCTGTAATTAAATAAATAAATATTTCTGACACTCACACAACATTATCTAGCCCAAATTAAGTTTCTTAAAGAACTTGTGTTATGGATACTAGATAACTGATATACTTAAGAAATATATAAACATACATATATTGAATAAATACATATTTTTTATAAGAATAAACTTAAATAAACATATAAACGTCCATGACTTGACAACTAATATCTGTGTTCATCACACAAATATCCGCTACCGCCGGGATTCGAGCCCAGAACCTCAGGCATTGAATTGAAGGCAATGTATGTTACCACTACACCAGCCGGTCGTCAAATTGAAGTCGTTACAAAATATCTTCTTTAGATTCCGAACTCTTGAGAAGCCTTATTTTACGTAATACGAGAGTAACAGGGCTGCTTTTTGTCGCGAATATTTCCTTCATTGATCCGTTGAATGAATCTTATAATTCGTCAATGATATAACACTATCATTTACACAAAGGTGTCTGCACTACAGGTCTACGTAGGTATAGATTACGCGAAGCTACAACTGACTTTGTGACAATGAAACTAAGTCTGTTTCACTGAGCTTCTTGTGCTCTAGCTTATCTCTTGCACGGATGGCTACTAATAACAATGTAGTACTAATCCTATCAGGCACCATTAGGCATTCACGAGATGACATTGATGCGAACTGTGTTTCCATTTGCTGCGTCTATTCATCGCTCGAGACAAATGAATTAGCATTTGTCCTATGTAGATAAAGCTATATCATGATACTGACGCCTATTGTAGCAATTACCTACCTATTGACATAAAAAATAATCGAGTTTATCATTTGCAGCGTTTATAAAGCAGTGGGTCTCCTGGCTGAATGATTGTAGAAAAAGAAGCCGATATAACTATCTGATATTTTGTATTTTTTTGGGAAAATGCAAATTTTGATTTGAAATTGGAATAAAATTCAATTATGGATTGTACAGATTTTACTTTTTTTTTTATAGAATATGCTTGCTTTCATATATGTAAGTAGATGTTATGTAAATATTTACTTGCAGGGTGTCCCAGTAATGGTGGTCAAGCCAGTAGGTACGCACGAGACCTACTACCCCCCCATGCACACGTTACTTGGACACGCTGTATATGGATACTTTTTCTACCTAAGCTACTCCACGTAAGAGTCACGAATAGGTACATCTTTTTCTAACCAATGTTTGTCGAACAAAATTGCATATAGGTGAATTGAAATGATTAACCAAACCAAAATATTAGGAGTTCTTTACAAAATTGACCTAATTAACATTCAAAAATCAAAACATGAAATCCATCGCAGTTTGTTATCAAAAATATAAAACCAATGGATAATATTGGGACTTTAATAATTCATAAACACCGTTTTGTAAATTAGCTTATAAATAAGCTATTACTTAAGTTAAACATACATTTCAATAGACCTAACCCAGTAATTATTGTAATTTATAAAATTAATAGGATATAACGAAATAACTGGCGGCGCGGCGGCGTAAATATCCAATGCAATAAGTGGCAAATATTTTTGTTTTATTACAATTTGTTTAAAAGTGTAAAAGAAACCAAAATCTAACGACCCTACCATATCGATGCCTATAATTTTCAAAGTTTATTATTATAAATTAACTTCAAAATAATCACCGAAACAACAGTCCATTTTTACCGCTAAAACTCCCAGTATTTACTTAGCCATAACAGACGCTAATGACATTTTTGTTTTAATTCGGATAAAGTGGCCAGTGTGAATTGCATTCGGTTTGCAAAATGTGAGGTTTTAATATGAAAACAGGTTTGTGGCCTCAGAGCAGTATGTCGGTGTATTGAGGACGTGATGACAAACGTCTAACGGGAAAAACGATTATTCTACAACGCACTTGCAGAAGAAAAACTCAAACAATATCTTTTGAAATGTTTGATTGCGTGTTAGACATGAAACGTTACATATGTTTTTGGATCTTTTGTTTATGAGTTGTTAACAAGTAGAAATGAATTATGTATGGGTTGATTTAAGCAGTATTTTTGTTAGACTGTTCTCTGTTTGTTTTTCTGATTTTTATATATATGAGTTCTGCTTACATGAAAATGCCTGTACCTACAGTTGGTGGCATATAGCTTATAATATCACAGCTTTATCTTAAAGCTATAAAGAGTCTGCTTATTTATAGTGTTTTACAATAATTGTAATGCCAAGCTTGAAATTAATCTATTTTACTGTTCTTACGACAATGTAAGAAATAAAATATTCCACTTCCTTTCACTTTCCCAGTAAGCTAAGTTAAATTAAGTCTCATTTTTTTTATTGTTATCTTATTTTATGTATAACTTCTGTTCTAACAATTCATTAATATTGATTTTGTATATTAAGTAATTTTTTTGATAACTTAGTAAAACATGAATTTTAGTACTTAAAATAGTGTGATCTTTTGTGATATTGATAAAATTATTTCTCATATCTATTCTTTCCAAAAGCTTATTTTTATAATTCATATTATATAAGTATGCAAGTTAAAAGGGATACCCAAATAAAGCATTGATGATAAGCGCGTTGTATCGATAGCCTTTCATTTATTGTATTTTACCAAATATACTTATGACTTATGTATTTATTTCTTTGGTGTACTTTTGTTTGTTTACTTACTCTAAAAAGTATCTAAAATTGTGAACCTATTATTGGCAGTAATGCATATACCTAATTATTAGTTGTAAGTGCTATTGGTTCCTTGAGAATTAAATAATAGTATATTATGTAACAAGTGAGCTAAGTTGCTAATTACAGTCGAGGCTTAATAATGAGCCGAGACTGTAATTAGCAACGCTCACGAGTTACATACGACGTTTTTCAACACACTTGTGAGTAAAAGACAGACATACGTGGTTATAAAATTTATTTGAAGCAGCTGTTAGCTGCTGCGCGTCAGTAACCCTGTCCCATTACACGTACACACGCTATTGTTGCTTGGAGGCGCTGTGCGGGCCGCTGCTGCCGCACGCGCGCCGCCGCCTGGCCGCGCGCCGCCGCCTGGACGCGCGCGCTCATATATTTAATGTATAACCCGGATCAATAAAATATGCTCTGTTTACTCGCATGTAATTTGCACTAAGGTACAATTCAACTTTGTAGGATTCATTATATTATGCACTAGGGTATAATATATTATGCACGCGTGACTTATTGCCCAGTTTATAGTTCTAAATTCAATAGAATTAGGCTCACTTTACGAGCAAGTGTGTTGAAAAATAAATAAATGATTGATATTGAGGCATTGTGTTTCTTCTTTCCTAAGTACACGTGCTTCATTTTTAGTCCTAATGACATATATGCAGATTGAGATCACCTTTTTAAGACTCGTATTCTGAAATTTGACTCAGAACTGAATTATACTTAAGAATAGATATTTCAACAGTAGGTACTCCATAGAGAATTGACAGCAAATCTATGCATGAATCATAAAGTAACCTTTCAAATTCAAATTCAAAATTCGAATAAGTGCCTTAGTGAGATTTTGTCATCAAAAAAAGTTATGAAAGGTTTGCTATGAACTTGTAAAACAAACATTTAGAACCGAGTTCTAAATAAAACGATTAAAACGAGTTCGAAATTCAAACTTTTCCAACAAAATGGAACAAAAGCCTCGTAAACTTTGTCAAAGCACTTAGTTTTAATTACAATTGTGCCTGATTATACTATAACTGAATATTACCCGATCATTTGCCCAGAATGATGTATGTAAATGCGTCTGGTGCAGACAGCTAATCCGTCATTGAACAAGATCGTCTCGCTGTCGCAACATTTACAATAACATTAAACATGCGGTGCTGGGCTTTCAATTGATATATTTACGAAACCGGGCTGGTCTTTTCATAACACGTCTGTGCATACATACCAGACAACTTATTAAACTGAATCTATTTTGCAAATGAACCTGTCTTCGGTTATATTGCAAAAATATGGATAGGTTTTGCAAAGGTTGGTCAATGATAATGGAATTCAATTGGATTATTTAAGGAAACTTCTTAATATTTCGTCTGTTACTCACAATTTATTTTGGTCCTATGAATAAACGTGTTGGGTTAAACTAGCATTAGTCGCTTGGATGCACACGAATAGCAATTCAATTAGAATTCATAATAATTAATTTCATTAACTAGCATTTTCACTATTACTGGTAATTGACACGAGAAAGCTCTGAACGTATGTGAACTTTCTCATCTCCTTTCATGTAATCGAAAAATGCCTTTTCTTGTCTATTAGGAATTTCAATAAATAATCTAATATTTGATCTTAAGAAACACCAATCACGTAACAGCGTTGCCATGACAACCAAAATACGGATTGCTATTATGTAGTTGAAGTAGTTGTTGCGCCGTGGTCACTGTGCATATCAAACGATATCGCAGGTTAAGCGCGCTCGGCGCGGCCGGTGTTAGGATGGGTGACCGCCGATCATTTATTACTCACGACGACTTCCGTGCTTCGGAGGGCACGTTAAGCAGTCGGTCCCGGGTGCTGTATACTTGTATACAGTAGTCGTTAGGGTTTGTCAGAACCCTGAAAATTCTGACATCCACCAACCAGCACTGGGCCAGCTTGGTGGAGCATGGCCTCAACTTCCTCGTCACCCAGAGAAGAGACTCATAGCCCTGGGGGTTCATTGCACGGAGTTGTGATGATGATTATGTAATTTTACTCTATGTATGTAGTTTTGATGTAGTTATTTAGTATGTATTTTAGATCTATCTATACATATATTGTTCCGAAGTCACCTCGTTTTGCAGTGGATGGACTGGCTACTCTTGAGCCATACATCATCTACCTATGTTGTAAGTGTAGTCTTAAATGTTTACAGTTCTATGAATAAAAGGCTTCATTCATTCATATACATCGCAATATATTATGTATTTAACTCGAAGTTTCGGCCTCTCCATTCGACGAGGTCACGGTAATTACATATTTTAATAATAACATCTAAACCGGTGATTTAATTTGTACTACGCTTGCAAGTTAGTATAAGGTAGTCTTAAATATTTTTCAGCGGGGTCAAATACAATAAAAATCTTTACCAAAACAATTGATATATTCTTGTCGTCCAATTAAAATCAATATCATACTGATAACCAAATAGTTATGAGTCTACCGCAAGACTACGGGTCCCTTCTCTGGGTTAAAGGACTACTTATTTGGCTTAAACCTGGTTGAAGGATGTTATAACTTTCCTTACGATCCCTTTATTATGCCTACAGCAACTGGGACATGCTGAAAGTACCCTCCAAGTTATCGTGATAGGTAAATGAATTATTGTCAGCCACCTTTTTTTTACTGTATGATAATCATTTCATTTAAAATTAATTTTGTTTTATTTATGATATTTTTAACGGTTACTAACGCTTTTAAAGCTAACACCCAGAGCTTCATCTCACCTGGTGCACAGGTTTGTAAGGACTTACTTTATTTTCACATTTTATTGTTTTTTAGATTTCAATTTAAAATATCGGATAATTACCTGGTATAAAATTTTATCAGGAATATTTAATACGAGATTTTTTGAATAACTTCCTATGAGTATACCTGTGATCTACTTTCTTTCAACTTGTAGTCTTGGCTCAGGAACACTCGGGAATGGACTAGTGTTGCCAGCGCTGTAGAGCTATTTCGCCTCTAAAGAGAGAGACACAACTTGCTATGCAATATTGCTATGCTGATTGCCAATTTTCAATTTAAGTTAACTTTCCATTTAGGTTACGTTTTCGATAATTTCTTTTGTATTTTTCTTCGCCTAAAAAAGTAGCAGACTCGCTGTTACGTAGGATTAGAAGCTGTTTTATATAAATTTTAACTGTCACAAATTGGAAGCATTGCATGCAAATGAATTAAAATATCAGAAAATTATCACAAGGAAATCAAAGATGTGAGTGTTTTAAAACTTTATTAATAACAAACAAACATTGCGACGATTTTTCGTATTGTTAGCGCAAGTAGGTCAGTTATTACAGCCAATGATTCGATAAAACTTGGATATGCGCAAGATTCGCTCGCTGTGAGCTTTACAAGACACTGGCGCACGCGCGCGTCTGGTGTCCACGTAAATGTCAACCACGTTGTCTCTGCTTGCGTAAGGTGGCGCTAGTGACGCGTCCATTTATTGTGTGTGACGTTAATTGGGACATTACGCGACTACATAATTTGGGAATTTTATATTTATTGTGATTAATGATAAATACTTTCCAATGGCTGATTGGCTGAGTGCCTAAGTAATGCAACCATTACTCAACTTACGTCACTGTTGTTCTTACGAAAAGGATTTCTTAAAATGTAAGACAATGGATGTAACTGGCCAGCAGAAGTTAGTTGAAGAAAAATATGTAACTGGGTTTTTGTAACTTGAGTCGAATCGATGATGAGTAATAAAACCGGAGCGATGGTCTAGCCAAGATTTTTGAGGATATAACTAACAACAAGTCACTGTTTACTTAAACTAGATCTAGAACAGCTTCGAACAACTGTGACATAGGTAACTGTGGTTTCGATGTGTTTTATACGAATGACAGGAATATCAATTTTGATTGCAGTGATTGTAATGTAATGAGTAATGATTAAGATTTAAATATTGACGACTTGAAAGCTTTCGTAATACATATAAATCAATTAACTTCACCGTTAGAATTTGTATTATATTGTTTCATTAAAATAAAAAAAATACTAGATACTCTGTGCCTTCCCTATTTATTCAAATGCAGAAATAAATCGATCCGCGCTGTACGCATCGATTGAGACAGTTGTATCCAGCTGTATTTTCGGCGTAATGGCCGATCTGACGTCAACAGTTCTACGGAAACGAGAAGCAAAACTCCACGAAATCTTCAAGTGGAAATACAGTTTTACGACGCTTTTATATTACTATTGCTTCATGTAGAAAATAGATCGAGCCAGTTCGAGTACTGATGAAAGCGATCTGTGATATCTACTAGTATATTACAAAATAAGCCGTATAAGAATCTCAAGTGGCCGTAGTTTCCTCATTAAGCTTCTCGTTATCAACAAAGGTCGTTTCGAATGAAAACAAAAAGAATGGAGTATTATTGTGCTCGCGCAATCGTGTGAGCTGACTTCGAAAGTGTGTGTCTGCCGTTGACGCAGTAAATTGTATTTCTAAATTACATCTGCCATGTCTAATTCTTAAAGTGGTTCTCTTGAGTATAATTATATTGATGTACAAACGGTTTAGATTGTTTATGGATTAGTATAACACGTTATTTGTTGAAGTGACAAAGATAAACTCTAAAGTGGCGTGGTTGTTCACAGTTCATTCTCTCGAAGTACAGGAATAAGCAAAAGTTACAAGACATCCTGATGAAAGGATCAGCGAGAAGGTGACTGCTTAGTTGTACGTTGTAATGCATAAATTGCATAACCGTGGGCGGGCAAACCAGTGTTGCTTACGTTATCGACGCCAACATGAACAGGATGGCATATAAAATTAACAAAATATATAAATAAATTCAGGTTTGCAAATACAGTTTCACCTGACCTATTTTTTTCCAAATATATGGTTAAGAATCGATTCTAGGACATTTTGGAAAACGTTAAAAAGCTTTTAGTACATGATTTTATTATAGTACATGAGTATGATTAAAGCTTTGGATAAATTTATAATAGGGTACTTTATTAAAGGTGAGAGCACCACCGGACTGGTGGTCATTCATTGGGTGACTTTATTATCATAATCTCTGGTCTGAAAGAAGCGGTAACTTAAGCTTACGGTAGCTTTTATATGTAGGTCCTTGTATCAAGGGTCTATTCAAATTTGAAGATCGCGTCTTTGTCCATTTAATAGAGTTTTCAATTTATTAAAGAAGCAGCTCAGCAGCAGTGTTTTGTTCGTCAGTATAAATAACGTATGCACCTCCTTTATTTGTGGCTTAACAAAATTATCGTACATTTAAAAGTTCTTTTGCTCTATTAAGAAAATTTTGAGTTCAAACTTAGGCATGTACTTATTTTATAGAAATTAGTCATTGGAAAATATGATTAAAAGAAAATTAACTTAAAAATGGATCTTTAACCTTTGTTATCTATTTATTCAAGTAAAAAGGCAAGAATTGATCACATAACATAATCTGGTAGAGTTGTCTAGTAGAGATCGCTCTAGAGCGATAAGACCGCCTTTTGTACCTTTTGTTCCATGTTGTGTATTGCCCATTTTGTAAATGTACAATAAAATGTTAATAAATAAATAATCTCAAATAGGACAAGAAACTAACTATTAATATAAACTAGTAGATTTCAGTAAACTTCAAGTACATTTTCATGGATATTAAATAAGAATTAAAGATTTCAACCTTGTCTGATAAAAAATGCCAATTTTATAGTAATATCCGAAGGTCCGCAACGTATTGAAAATTAGTTTCATTGTTAAAAATAGTTAGGTAATTAGTTTTCATTAAAGGATTGCTATTATGAATGAAAGATTCAGTTTCGCATTTCGCAAAGATCGCATTTTGAGTAAAAGTATTGATTTGTTCCTCTTGTTTTGAAAATTCTACGTACCTGACCAAGCTTATTCTTAATCAAAACCTTTCAACACCTTTATTTGGATAAGTTATATTTTAACCATCCTTTCAAAAATACACTACGCTCAAAAGTAGCTATTCTATTTTTGCTTAAATCTTATTCACTGTTATTACGAAGGAGAAGCATGAGTTAAGTACGATTTTAATATCAAATCAGACAGGCAAAATCATAAAAATATTAGCTTGAAAGGTTGTGAGAATGTTTGGATGTTCGTTGGTATGCACATTGTGGTACGCAGACACTGGTGGGTGTATAATCCATTTACTTATAATAAATTTAAACACTTTAAGTTACTTGTAGTTACTGAAACCAGAGACTAGCCTGAAACGAATAGCTGCCACTGATGATTCAAACCGACGGACTTGCAAAAAAACTGTAGGTAATTGAATTGTATTTATAAGTAGGTCTTGTTTTTCTCTTAACTTCTAAGTTAAAATAAATCTTATTCTTTTAAAAATAAACTTTACAATAAGCGTTTACATACAAACTAATTCCGGAATGTTCTAAATATCACGCTCCTCTTTTTACGGCGTGTTCAAATTGGTCATTAAATTCTTCTGCTCAAATAAATGACAACCATATGCAAAGCGAAATATATTTCCAGTAGCTATCAGCATGTGTTTAAAGGTGATCCGGGACCGTTTCGTCTGGCGTCTTCAGACCCGATCTGGAGTAGTAGGACGGATTAGGATAAACCAAGTCAACGGCCGGGTCACATGGTTATTTACGTTCTAAGCCCCTCGTGGCAGTCCGTTCTACATTTAACCCGAGCCGCTTTTTAGCGAGGTCTCATACATCTGAGTGTGGTTTAAGCTAAATCGATAAATGTGAAACGTACCCTCGCGGCCCGCCCCTTCCGCTCATTTGTGCTGCAGACTAATTTAGGAACGACTTTGTTGACATACCGCGCTGAACTTGTATGTTTACCATGAAGCCATTAGATCGCTGAAATGCTCATTTGGTGAATAATGTAGTTTATCTATTCTATTTGTAGGCAGCCGAAGTGTTTTGTTGATTACCTGCGACTAAATCAACTTTAATTAGTTTGATTTTGTGTGGTTCAATTTCAAAAGATTGCTATGTTCTACAAACCTACTTATTTTGTGAAAATGAAACTGAATAAGGTAATTTACTGTTGTTTTTAAGAGAAGAAATACTTAATGACAACAATTTCGCCAAACATTTTAGTTCTGCTCAAATAAAAATACCGATACGCTTTCATTATTGTAATTGCATTGGAATTTTTAGAATCCGTCTAGAACGTTGTTCTCTTAGTAATGGATGAATGTATTGTAGATATGATAAAGTGATTGATGTTTAAAGTACGATACATTTCCTCTCGTAGGTCAGCGGTCAGCTCCACCCAGATTGCATCCGTCCCTTTGAACAAACATACTCGAAATACAGTATAGATTATAGCATGGAAGGAGATTGATTTGCTGTCATTATAATATCCTGTTTGTCGGTCATAAATAATATTCATTGGCAAACCTTTTGTTTGATAATGCTATAAATATAAAATTGAATTACAAAATACTTGTAATGAAATGTAAACTGGCTTTATTGATATCTCTCTAGAGAACTGATTTGAATGTCACCATTTTCAATGGAAATTCTCCTCAAAATCTCCTGACGGTGTAACGTTAATAGAGTAGTAACTACAAACATAAGTAGAGGATCTCTATAAAACTCTAACAAAACACATCTTAAAATATTGATCCCTACGATAACTGGATAACTCTTTATAGATAACTGGCTAATATAGGTTATAGCATCAATGGATGATAATCGCCTTATACGACAAGTTCATCCAGGGTTAATAGAGCTGCTTTAAACCTATCCTTTACTGCATAAGTTAGTTATAGTTGCCACGTTTTATATTATCAACTCTCGATTATATAAAAAAAAGCTATATAGTAAAGCTTTTTGACACACTCTTTTTTTAAACAAATTTTATAAACATTGGTTTTAGGATTTTAATTGGATAATTACCATGACGACGGTTAGATATCACAGAAGTAAACAACATTACTTAAAAAGTGAAACATACGGCAGATTAAGAGGTAACCTGAAGATAAGAAGGTTGTCGACCTGCCAAACAATGAACCCTTTACACAGGCAGGTAGATAGATACAACGTTGTCAAATAAGTGAATAAAGAAACGACTTTACTATTTCTAATACCTACAGTCTCTTTAAATTAACAATTCATAAACCTGTTGAGATATAATCTATTTTAAGAATTTTTGAGACAAATAAACTTAGGTGGAGCATCGCCATTGTTTGTTTAAAGGGGAGAGACGTTTCTTAGAACAAACGTCAAAACAAATCATGTATCTTGACTTCATTGTCTTTAGCTTTATTATTTCGGAGTGTTGCTAATTTTCCAAATTACAGTCAACTTTCTGAATTTCATTTCGATCCTAGTTAGGCGTCATGTCATTATAAGGCGATGAATGTAAAATAATTGTCTGGATTTCGTGACAAGTTCAAGCTTTCACTGTGACTTGTGCTTGGTGTCGCGCAATTACGTGATGCTGGGAAGATCGCGGGAACTCAGATATCTAACTACGTATTGTTTTTCAACACAATCCCCGACTAATGAGACCGAGGACAGTTCTGTCTAGTCTATCTACCGATCGACGGATCAAGTTTATTTATCACGTAGCCGGCCATTCGAGAGGTGGTTCTGAAAACAAGCTGACACCCGACGTGGAATGTTGATAGACAACCTAGGCCTTTGTTCTAATCATTGCTTTTCAGAGCGCTGAGTTATCAAGTAAACAATTCACCATGGCGTGAAATACCGCTCTTATTTTGAAATATTATACCAGGACTACGCAGAACTGGTTGAAATCACATTATGATGGTTTTGAAGAAATAATCGGAATTTAAATTAAGAACATCGAATCACTCTGGGAACGTCTTTATAGCGGTTTGTTACCCAATTAACATGTTGCCTCACTTGATGTTGTATAAAAATATAAATATTATTGTGCATTGGAGTGCCGAATACTTTATATGGGTTTAAGAAGTGAGTAGGCGGCGGGTGACCGTGAGCCAGGGACTTGCGTGATTGGCCTGCCTCGCCCGGTATTGCGACACTGCCTTATGACAATTACTTATTGCGTTTAACATACGGCGATTTCAGGAGCAGAATTCTAAACTAACTTACTTGGTCAGTGGAAAAAGAATCTTTAATCGCAACCTGAATACAACGGTAATCTTCTGATGCAACATAATCGATTTGTTTGGGTCGCAGTTCAACCTACTATCGAATGTAATTTATTGTTACGAGGCTTCGAGAGATTAAAGGTGTATTTAAGTTTTAACTCCATGTTTGTACGAGGCCTTGTGGATGTATGATCGTTATAAGTAGGTTGAGTCGGCAGCGCGCAGTGAGAGTGCATTCGTCCCAGATTTGTGATAGCTCGTCGGTCGGCGGTCGCCGGGACAGCCGGTGCGTATTGTGCGACCCTCGTGGGGTGAACGATCGCACTCGAGTCGTCGACATTACGATAATTACTGTCGCAGCGTCCCTACACTCGATAGTTCCACTTGCATACCTATATTTGCCCTTCGACCAGATATAATTGCAAATAACTACATATGGGCATTTAATTTGAATATTGACGTTTTTTTCCATAGCACATGTTAACTATTAAATAGTACATATTATTGCTTTATTCTCCAACAGTTTCGCCTTCAAATATTACATCCGGCTAAGAGAATTACGAAATCAAAATCCTTGTTTTAACTAGAAGCATGGAATGGTTCAACTTTCAATTCTAACAATTGATAATAGGTACTTACCCATACCTATATACATCGTTATGGATATCTTATCTGTTGATACAATTATATCTTTCAAGATGATAATATTATGACACGACCTTCTAAGTTTGGTAAATGTTTAAAGTGACGTTTTGATGAAAGTGGTGTCCTGTTTAATTTGGCTTCTACTCGGCGGCGCGTCTTTTTATATGGAGCACTTAGTACGAAATTTCACTTGACGCAGATCAATAGTGAAGATTGACGATGTATTAATATTTCGTGACTATCGTGGCCTCATTCATATTATCTTTGTAACGCGTTATTAAGTTGTTTTAGAGATCCGTTCCGTAAATGGAAAAATGGAACTGGTATGGCAAAAAGTGAATCGATATTAAATCTTGAACTTTAAAGTTATAAAAGTGGAGTGAGTAATATAATAAATCTGAGATTTAATATTCCAACAAAACGATCGTTTTTGGGCCATTTATAGAGTTTTGCCGATTTTTGTGTTTTGTGTTTCTGAGGAGGTTGAAGATGATATTTGCTGATAGAATTAATGAGAAGGATGGACGATAGCTTGGTGGATTCAGAAGGGGATTTAGATCTGTTATCTTCAACGACCCAGTTTCTCTAACTCAGACTGAAGTGAGTTCCGTCAGAAGAGGAATTTATCGTATTCAAGATTTTTCTTCATTGTTAATTTTAGAATTAACAGTAGTATGCATCAACGGAACCCACCGAATCATAATAGAACCAGCTGTAGTGCTGCTTATTTGAAACATATTCGGTCTACCACATTTTACGTTGAGTGATTGCCTTTAGTGCAGCACGTGGTATGATAATGAATGACAAGTACATGTTTAATTTAGTGACCTCTGTGATCCTATCCAGGTTACTGGATTTCACATGTTATTTTATATGGTTTGCACGATTCATTATAGAAATTAACAGCTTGAGCTGGATAATATCGTGTATATTTAGTTTTATTATCCAATTTCACAACAATTTTATGTTTTGGCGTGTTCGCAGAAGGCAGGATCAGGAATGCATGAAAAACGGAGTTCTTCAATACTAAAGTAAACTTTATAGTGAGCTATGAAAATTACGGAATGCCATTAATCTTAGCATACGGTTCTTAAAATTATATCGACAAGTGCCTACAAAGTAAGTCGCTGACGAGTAGTTGCAAAATATGTCTTGCAAAAAGCCGTTTAACTACCAAAGTAGTTTTACATTTTTAATTTAATACAGTGTTAGGGCATCTGCGAGTATAAAGCCACAACGCAATGATCCCTTGCTATGAGCAGGTATTGTAAACTCGAATATTTATAGATTCGATCGAAGCTATTCTCAATTCTTGACGGACGTACCGTGAAACTCATATTTCAATTAAGAACGGCATTTATGAATTTGCTTGCTGTTTGACTATGGAATTTGTTAATAGTTTTTATAATTTAATTTACCATTTTGTTATCCTTTTTGTTAAGTAACTAATAGGTTTTGTCGTTCTGCACATTACCTGAGCTTTTGCATACCTACCTACTTTGAGCACACTTGCGGTACCTATATTTTAAGGCACCAACTGGAGATTTTTGTGAACAAATCTAATCAAATAGAGCAAAACGATTATTTTAAATTTTGAGCTTATTTCAATGTGTGCAAGATTCTGGCCATATTCATAAAACTATCCGCAAAATTAGTCTCAAAAAGAAATAGAGACTATATGGCGTTTAAAAGTTCTTTTAAAACTAATCATATATTTGACAGTCTAGTTTTTTTAATTCAAAACAATGAAAGCTGAAAGTTTATCCACAATAACCATTATACACAGCTATTTTTGTTCATGTTTATCTTTAAAATCTTTGTATGTCAGAGGAAGCTATAAATAAAGAGAGTTTTGAACCGCCCGCGGTTTGTGAACTGATTAATTATTATTGCTTCATCAAACAAAAACTCTTCAAAGTGAGTGACAAAGCGACCCAAATGGACTCCCAAACGGGTTTAATTAAATTGTGTTAAATTAAAACACAGTGGGAAGTCTCTTTGGTTTTGTTCTAAGGTGTTGATGTTATGTGTAACAAATTAAAATTACTTACCTATAATTAAAATTAGTATTAACGTCTTGTGTAAGTCATTAGTACCTTGGTTTACATAATATTGTTATGCGAGGAACTTTGACTTTACATAGTATAGTTTTATGAAGCACGTTAGTAGTGTAGTAATTTTAAAAATATACGGTTACGTAGTTAAAATTTTATAACCATTGTATATTTTTTGTATCTATATAACGTGCTATCATTAAACATAGGATAGAAACGCGCGAGAAAAAGCTATAGGTACACGTAATGTTTTTTTTAAATCTCTAAACAAAGGGAGTCCTGACTTCTTTTTTATAGTTATTTGTTGATCTATCATTTAAATAAACCAATGACGCGTCACGTGACGAAGATTATCACCAATCACAAACGTTATGCACCGATGACATCATGTTTTATTGCGCTGAAAATGTTTATTTTTTCTGATTAGTCTCCTACAGTTCCAACAAACGAGGCATGGAATCAGCTATAAATATTACTTATCTGAGCAAACACTACGGATCATTATTAATTAGTTGATATCCCTACGGAAATTCTTCTATATCATTTGCAACTTGCAGCACTCCTGTAGTTTGGTTTGATAAAGGGTTCTTCTAGATAAAGACTAGATCTTTAAATTCTGTTTCATTGATAAAGAACCTTGTTCATCGATACATTTTACATTAAGTCTTTTGTATTAAACTTCCACTTTGTTTTTAATTGTTGCTTTTTTTTACGGGTTGCTGTAGCAGTAGTTACATACATTGCTTCTTATGGTAGAGGTACTGGGTTCGAATCAGAATTACCTACTTCGAATTAGGATGAATATTTGTGAGATATTCATATTTGATATTGATACATTCAGTATTAATGTTAATGAATATATTTAGATATCCTTTATGTTTATCGAGAAAAACTTACCATCACAGAAAAAAACAAAAAAAGAAGCAATTAATCTAAAAAATATCAAAATAAAAGCTACACTACAACACTTACGGTTTACTATTAGCGAAAGTCGTAAAAAGTCACTCTTGGGGGCTCTCACTGGCCGAAGTCACGAGTTGTAAAGGCTTTAGACACGGCCAGGTAATGGGCCCAAGGGACGGCGATAATGACTGGACCTTGCCAACTGACCCTTGTTTACCCATGCCGACGTTATAGCTGGGGGGATGAAGGATAGGGTAATCAAAATTGAAGAGCTTTGTATTTACTTGAATATATTTATTTATTATTTATTTAACAATTTATGTACACATAAGTTAAGATACAATATAAGGATACATAGAACAAAATAAGTACAAAGGTACAGCTTATCTCTATCGAAATTTCTTACAGCAGACCCTTTTTTTTTCTTATAGTGGTTGACGGCTGTATAAAAGGCTTGTGCTACGTACTTTTAGTGCTTTATCAATTGATAAATATTTTTGTTTATTAAAATACTAAGATTTATATCTCACTGAAAGAAAATATAAAAATCTGTTATATCTGTTATATAAATCGGCTGTGTCAATCCAAGTCTTGAAATTGGAATTGAACTTGGGACTACTTGATATGACCCCATCATACGAAAAAAAGTCACTTATAATTTTAAATAGATCATAGATATAAGTGGGCATGCGTAGCTTCTGTCTAGATCGTTAAACAATATTGGACAATATACTGAGTACCTAAGCAGTTCCGTAATCTTGTAGTCGTTACACTATTTCCTCGGTTTATAGGACTTTAAAAGAAAATATGCTACTGGAAAATTCGCTACTGGAATGAAGAAGAAGTCTACTGATGGACTTTGCTGTTTAAAAAAATTTCCTTATTTTTTTCTGATTCTCGACATATATTATAATATCGAAAAGTACATAGTTGTTCGAACGGGTGTAATACGAACGCGACAAGGAGAAATTCTGAAGTTTTTATACTATCGAATTATTTGGTCACAAAAACTTTCCGGAGATATTGCTCCCCAGAACCATTGTATAAAGTATAAAGTCAGTTTCGTGCCAACGCTGCGTTACCCGTTCAAATGCGCGTACCGTACGTCCGTATCTTCAAATAGGCACACCTACCCATTTATATAACATCTATTAAGAGAGATTCAAACATACAAACTTTCATAACATTTTCCGTACCGTACGCGAGTATCATACGCGGCACTTGGCGCATTTCGAACGTCCGTTATCGAACGCGCGTATGGTACGGACGTTGCAGTTTTGTATGAAACGCGCGTTCGTACGCGTGTCGCAGCGTCTACACTTCATGCTGTACCCGTGTGTTTCACGAGAAACGTTGTTTTGACTCAATCGCGGGTTGGATACCCGCTGTAAGCAATTATTTTAGTGCACGAACGTATTTCTTTGCATAAATGTTTGTATCGTAAAAAAAACAAATCCATTCCTATACAAAAGTAAGTAGGTACACCTTTATTCCGTTTCGCAGTTCAGATTCAAAGCAGACACTGAAATAGAATAGAGGCGTGATTGCTGTCCTCATGTTAATAGAATTGAAGGTTTCACATGCAATTATTGGAAATTCAGCCAGATCACAAAGCCGGTGCCCTATGACGCAGAAGCCTGATCAGTTGATAGTATTAGCCTCTGACCGAATCACATTCGAATTGAATTAACTTCAATGTCGAGATTGAAAGCGGATAACCAAATTGTTTGTTACAGACATAGTTCAATTAATACAGCGAGGGATATTACGACGTGATTTATTAATTCCTAGGATTCCCTTTGTGTTCATTTATTGATATAATCAACGAATGCAGAGCATTAAAACCGACTTCACGTCAAAACTTTGGCTGAGTTATAGTGTCATCAACGTAAACATTCTCCGAAATCATACATATTTTTTCAAAAATTTGATATTTTCTGTTGAACCAATTTCGATGAAATTTATGTGGGAATATGAAGTATCCTCTATCATATGAAACAAGAATTTTTAAAATCGATTCATAATTGTCCGAAATATCGGGTAACAAAGCACAAAAAAAAACATACAGACGACTTGAGAACCTCCTCCTGTTTTGGAAGTCGGTTGAAAAGGTTCTCTAAAGAGCGAATATTGCATTTCTTGTTAAAAAATCCATTTGCTAGATTAATGTAATCTCTGAAAATTTTATACAAAGGGTTCGCAGTGTTTCGTTTTTATAAGGGTAAAAAGCAGATATGTTATTTTGGATTATGGATTATTTTAACTCAGTGATGAGGTTAGACGGATTAAGTTAACATTTTGTGCGTAGGTTGAATAAATCCTGGATTAGCATATAGCTTACTTACTTTTTATTTGGATTTAATAGAAAGTAAAAGCACTTTCGGAATATGAAGCCGCGAGAAGAGCAAATTATTCAAAAGAATCCTATCATTCCAAAACTGATAAAATTGAAACTGGCGAAGAGTTAATTAGTCATAGTAATTAAAGAATATATCATTCATGTATAACAATTGTAATTCAAAAAGAAAATGAAACCATTGGAAGATTAAAAAAAAAACTATTCTAGTAGGTACCTTCTCACTTCTAAGAAAGGCGAGTTTTGCCTAGAAAATCTATAATATGCACTTTCCGTCGTGTTTGCCTAACTATCAATTTATTTCCATGATTATTACAGCGATGTTATTTGTCGAAAGTCAAAGAGACTGTCTTACTCCATATGGGGCCTTGACGCTTTCATATAAGGAGCTTTTTATTAATTTATTCTTCTTGGAATGCTGCCCGTCTACTCGCTATATTATGTTTCTTATGCAGAATGGAATTATCTGGAAAAGAGATCATTATAACACAAACATGGTATTCATTAGATGGTACAAATAAATGTTTGTTCGATTATATTTTAAGCAGTCCCGTGTATTAGTAAGCACTCGGACTAGTATTTGGCATTCCAATTTCGAAATTTGGCGGGTAAATTAAATTAAAAGGTTTGTTTGTTATTTAAAATCAACTATGAGGGATGAATACATACTTTTGTTTGATAAATACACGAATCATTTTTTTTCTAGTATGTACCTACGTGGCGTCATAATGTAAACCTCAAATTTCTAAAACGTAGATACAAATAAAAGCAGAAATAAGGCGTAACTTAAGCTTCTAAAAGTTCGAAAAGCAAATAAAATATCCGTTACATAAGACATCCATTAGAAGCAAAGGAGTTTATTATAACACGATACTTTCAATTGACTATTGTCCTAATTGTAGCCGTATCCGGCGAACCGTACAAATTACTGTAAAAAAACGTAAAGGGTCCGGCCCGCAGTTCGTTACCCGACACAGACAAAAATAAATAATCAAAAAAAGACCCGGGTTCAATCAAATCAACTTTTTGTGATGCATCTTTCAGTACAAAGAAGTTTTTGTAGCGTATTTTGTAATGAAATTCGAAACATAAATTCGTTTACACTAACTATGTATAAGTATGCACGCCACGAAAATCGTGATGCACCCATTATGCAGACTCGTCTAACATTTTCCTCTAATAGCAAATAAGAATAGGTAAGTAAACGGCTTCACGTGCAATACTCTTTGCTACATTCTCAGTAAAAAGTCGTAATTGTCTAGAAACTGCAGTTTTTTGTTTATCGACTTTAGCAACGTGAGTGCCATATCGCGTCGCCGCGCGCACAGACTCAAAACATGTAACCTCAACAAACTGCGATAGCAGCGTAATTGTTATCTCAACCGAAATGGACCTTAAAAGCCGCCTAACCTACATTTGTTAGTCAGATGACTGGTCAGTATGACCGGCGAAGCGTAAATTGTAAGGTCATGGAATATTATTCAACTTTATGTCAGTGTGATAAGGTAGAAGTTGCAGTGTTTTAAAGTTAATCGCTGCCAACTAGCCACTGGGCAGCAGAAAATTAAAGTAAATTCAATAAGTAAATCAGTGATGAAAGAAGCTACCATTCGTAAGTGAACATCAAAAGTTAGATTAAAAGGTAAACCTTGATAAACACTTTCGAGCTTATCAGAGAGAAATTAAAAAAAACAACTTATCATATCAGTTATCATAAACGATTTGCAAAAAATAATCGGTTAGGTACCTAGATTTCCTATCACACAGCAGTAAACTAAGATAACCGAATGTTACATTTCGGAAACACGTGCAAAATTATTTACAATGCAATTAGATATTTATAAGCTTGTTCGCTGTTGAGGAAATAGGTAGGACATATTTTGCAATATTGAATTATATATAGAAGAAACCAGGAAAATGGAACAAAAGAAATGAAATCCTTCATTTGAAACTTTTAGTTTTGTAACTTGTGATTCCGTCATTCAGTGCGTAGATGACGAGAAGAATGACGAACGAAGATGCCGAGAACAACGTGCAGTTTTACGACATTATTTATATTATGTAAATGTTGTTGTATATTGTTTATTGATAAATAAAAAAAGCTCTTATATTTTGATAAAGTACCTAACGTACGTGGGATGATGAACAAAGATAAACTGGGCTTGCAATAAAAAATACCAATATTTTGCGTATCTCTCAAGAGGTATTAATTAGCTATTCACAGTTTCGCAGTTTGTTATCATCTAGGTAATCATGTATTTTTTATTTCCACGTAGAGCGAGTTATTACTTGACTACAACTAGTGACGTTTCACTTGCTGTCAATCTCAGACCACCAATTTGGCGATTAGGTAATACTGCTTGCCTCAGACGCCAGTGGTCGCAGGTTCATTCCCGCATGGAACAAAAAAAACTGTTCCAGGTTTGGGCGTTTATTTATACAGGGCGACTGGTGACAAATTTTAGATACTGAAGGAGAGCACTCTGTACTCGATACTGATCATAATTATATAATGACAGTAGGTACTTAATTTTTCACTATAATTCCCCATAAATAAATACTATTAAGTTACTATTTACTTTACATACAACTGAGTCGATCGCGACGCGTGATCGCTGCCAAAGCTAGCGTAACCATGCGTTTCGTAATCAATTCTTTAACTTTCGGTTAAGTTTACTCAGTTCATAATAAATATTTATTTTTTATTATGTTTTTTCTCTTCATGTATGATTTTACACTATCACGTCCTTGAATTTCAAAAGTGACTGGTGGTTGTTATTATATTATATTACTAGCTGTGACCCGCGACTTCGTCCGCGTGGATACCGGTTATTGGAGTTGGATAAATACTATTATTATATCCTCCTTGAAGTTTAAACTTACCTTATTCAAAATTTCGTCAAAATCGATTCAGTAGTTAAGCTGTGAAAGCGTTACTGATAGATAAACAGACAGAGTTACCTACTTCAAAAACTGTTATAACAAAGCTGTGATCCGCAGTTTCACCTAGGTGTTTTGTGAAAAAGTATAGGTAGGTAGGTATATTACATAGATGATGCCTGCGACTTCGTCTGTATTGAATTAGTATTTCGAGTAGGTTATTTTCTTCTCCAAGGTCCTAAGTACTATCTTTAATAACAAAAATAAAAATGAAGAATCTTCGCCCATATAATATGTATAACTCCTAACCACAAACATAGGTAACTATATAAGGTAACTATATTAGGCACACTGCGATATAAACAAATCGGGTGCCAAAGTGTCTTAAATTTTACATAATTCATGCAATACCTATCTTCATTAATTACATCTTATTGTTATTCTAGGTAAAGCTATAGGTATTACTGTAAAGTTTCAGAAGAATACATTCGGCAGTTTTTGCGTGAAAGAGTAGCAAAGATCCATCCATCCAGCCATTATCAGTGTATAATGTGTATCTATCTATAGTTATGATTGGGTACTTTTCACGGTAAAATGGCTGAGCCAATATTAATGTAATTTCTTTTGGTAGTTAACACATACCTATGTTACTTTTTATTCTACTTCTAAATCTATGGTCTAACTTCCAAGAGCTAGAAATGATCACGAAATAAATAAAACCTTGAGTCCCATTATTTTAAGTTTATTTTTCTTACAATATATCTCTGTATGTACAGAAGGCAGCACATAAAGCGTTACAAATCTGTAAATTTTTTTACTTGAATCTGAAATCTATGCCCTTGACATTAGGTACCTAAGTTAAAATTGTTTGATGAAATTTGACAGGTAATGTAACGCTTGACCTGCTGCCTTCTGTACCTACCTGTTTTAAATCGCGCAAGAAGCTTTATTAATGATTTAGCCCTATCAACATAGCAAAATTTTCTACTGCATACCAACTATTTTGCAGATTTATTATTTTTAAGCCGTTCGTTGCTTCCTCGCTGGACTGGGAGCAACAGAAAATCATAGAATGTACCAGTTGCTTCTCTTCCCGGGCATACCTTAAAAGTCATTTTAGGGATAGAGGTTTTATTGGATAGAGGTTTTATAACGGATAAAGGCGTGAAGTTAAATGTATATATGTTCGTTTAGTCTACGAACAGTAGATTTAGCTATTACACGTTGAATATTGAAGCGTATAAAGCGTTTCAATATTCAACGTCTTGTCAAATTACTACTTACTATTCTTATAACTACCTACCATTCGTTTGTAGTAGCTTTTACTTTGTTAGCTTTTACTCATGTAAAATATTGAAACCCAGCATTCATTGATTTTGACGACAATTTAGTTATAATTTACCCCTAGAATAACCCTACCGCCTCTGAATAATTGACTAATCCAAGTGAGCCCCGCTTGGTGGTAAACTGACTGTCTCGGCTGACTGAAATTTGCCGTCAAATGTCACTACTGCCAGCGGTGACGCGTCCCGAAAACATTTTATAAAGAACTGGCTTGGCTTCGGTATTCGAACTCATTTATACTTACCATCAGGTGAGAATGAGGTCAAATTCGGGCTTATTCACCGATTTGAAAAAAACTTAGTATTTTTAATATTTTGGAATAGAAAGTTATAAAATTAAACTCGTAGGTAGTCTGACTCCCAACCGTTACACAAATTTGGTGGTTCATTCAGAGAACTCTTATTTCCAAGTGAAATAATAAAAGTTGGGTGAATATGGTCATAGGCACACAGAGTTTGGTAGGTATCTCGAACAATTAACAGCGTGAGTGGCCGGCCATGCCAGCGAATCACTCGCTCGCCCGCCCGCGTCTTATCGAACATACCTACCAATTTTATTACGGAGTTATTTTAAAATTATTACGATATCTCTTTGGATCTTGATTGAGATCAAGTGGTGTCAAAGACAATTTTGTTCACAATTAAATATTTATTTTAAACAAAATAAAAAAAAATATATTTAAAAAAAAATTACGCGAGCAGGATCGAACCCACGACCTTAGACTCATGGTCTATCTACGCGCAACTGAGCTATGAGTACTTCTGATCTGTATGCCGAACATCTCCACCATATTCTAGTAAGTTTTGGGCATAACTTTTAAAAATCTATTACAATTTTTTTAGATCCTGGATTTTTTTTATGTCTGCAGAATCTGCTCATCATCCTGGACAACTTTTGTTAAGGCATTATATCTATATTTCTTACGGTTTTGATGATCCCTTAAGGGTTCTGCATCAGGTGTTCCAGTAACCGAAATAAAATATACCCTATATGTTGCCCCGGCTTCACAGCTATACATCAAAAAAAGTTTCATTCAAATCCGTCCAGCCGATCCAGAGATTAGCGTGTGCAAACAGACAAACTTACAAACAAACAGACAAATTTTTTTTTTCAGATTCTTACTCTTTTTTCATTTCTTTATAACCCTAGATAATTCTTTTTGTAAAAATATTAAATGTACAGACACGTTCTTTTTACTGTTTTATTATATGTATTGATTTATATTCTAGGTTCACCCCCTAGTTCGCAACACGGTGTCCCATACCACAAGCTCTGCTTAGTTTGGGGCCATGTAGTTGGTGTGCTTGTCCGTAGATTTTATTTTATTTATTTTTATCAGACAAAAGATTGAGCTGTTCCAGATATTTCTGTCGATTATACCTAGTTCAAATTCAGTGAACCTTTTATGACCTGGATATTTAAGCTCCTAAAACCGGTGTTTTTAGCATTTACTAAGTACTAAATGCGTTTTCGGGGTGTTTCTTAGGTGTTTAGGTCTTCGGCGTTTGTGGCTGTGGCGTGTGGCCCGTGTACGGGGACCCTTAGTGCCAACGCTGCTTTACGCGTTCGAACGCGCGTACCGTACGTCCGTATCTTTAACTAGGCACACCTACAAAATGATTAATATAACACCTACTAAGAGAGATTCAAACATACAAACTTTCATAACATTTTCCGTATCATACGCGGCGCTTGATGCATTCCGAACGTCCGTAACGAACGCGCGAATGGTACGGACGTTGCAGTTTTGTATGAAACGCGCGTTCGAACGCGTGACGCAGCGTTGGCACTTAGGGTGCTACCACACCAATCGATCGACTGTCGATCGACGGTCGAATGGATTTGTCGACGTCGATCGATAGTTTTTACCAGGCCGAAACCGATAGACGTCGGTCGATAGTTTTTACCAGGCCGAAACCGATAGACGTCGATCGATAGTTTTTACCAGGCCGAAACCGATAGACGTCGATCTATAGTTTTTACACGGCCGAAACCGATAGACGTCGATCTATAGTTTTTACACGGCCGAAACCCATAGACGTCGATCGATAGTTTTTACCAGACCAAAACCGATAAACGTCGATCCATAATTTTTACACGGCCGAAACCGATAGACGTCGATCTATAGTTTTTACCAGACTATAAAACTATCATTGGTACATTGGTGTGGTAACACCCTAAAGTATACCTAAGGCTGGACAAATTATTTACAGTTCATGCTGGTTCCAGCTACTTCATTTGAATAGGAAAATTTAGGAATGATCTTAACTACTCGAATTTCAAAGACAGTAACCAATCATTCATACGCTCAGTGCTGTCATCTATTAATGTTTGTAGTAACTACAATATTGTAATTAAACAGTAATGAATAGAACGGTATAGAAGTTATCACGATCGGATAAATGTTTGATTGATTTTTTATCTTTATCAATGCTGTATTTATAAATAAGAAATAAGAATGAGTTTTTTTTAAATGAAACAGTACAAGATATCTTGTTCGAATACCTATCAAATTTAGCTTATTTTTTTAAAATGAAATTAGTATCATAATAAAGTTCTGTAGTTTATAAGTAATATACCGTAATACAACCAGGCACGATATTGAATACATTTTCGGTCAGTAACGGTGAATACTTATATTTGCTTGACAGGCTAAAGTTACTCAATTTGTTCCTCATAAGCATTACAATCAAAACTTAGCTACAATTTCTATAATATTGAACAACGACACTAGTCCTACAAAGATATACACAGATATCAGTTTCTGGTTAGAATATAATGTTTGTTTTGATATCGGCAGTAGCAGGCTGTCTAAACACTGTTATCTCGGACTGGCTTATTGCCCGAGTCAAGACTTGACCTTAATTTGGACTTGGATTTCTCTTACATTTAGATATTACATTGATTTGTTTGATTGCTCTTCTTATCAGAGAACTGCAGTGCTTAGGTTTTTTTTTAAAAGCTGGCAATCTAAGCCTGGATTGATCCACTTGGTGGTAAGTGTCATCCATGCCCATGAACAAGACTCGTTGCCAACCTAAGACTTAAGCTGAAAAGGTCTGTTGTTTTTTTTTTAATGGATATATCCGTGTTGGCAGACTATCTCCATCGACGTAGGGCATACATTCATACATACCTACATAACTTCACGTTTGACAAATCTGGAGGTATTATAATGTTACAGAGAGAGACTATTGCAGTGACAGGGGGCAACCTATCGCCACAATAACACCGAAAAAGCCTCTGTCCCTTAAGTCAGTGCTAGCACGGATCTTTTGTCGATCGTAAGTTTACGAATGCTCGTATAGTATGGAGACGGTTTTGCAAGCAATAATTGAAATCTATCCATTGCCGCACGGTCAGCTTAAATAAATGTGTTCCTTGTTAATTTTGAATGTTTGTTAACAGGTTCTACTCTTAAATAACTGTAAAATAAAAATTACATTGTTACTAAAAACTTGCAACCGACTCCATATTATACGAGCATTCGTAAACTTACGATCGACAAAGATCCGTGCTAGCACTGCTGATTTTACAGTACCTATTCCCGGGAAGAGAAGCGGCTGGTACAATTCTATGTTTTTCTTTTGCTCCCAGTCTACTTTTCGAAGCTAGTTGATATATGTATGTATATGTATAATTGATTTAAATGAGTTGTCAAAAAAGTCTCTTGTTTTTTACTGGATGTCCGAGGGATACAGAGGGATACAGAGGGAGTCAGTGTTGGCAGACACTAACCTTCACGTTGAAGGGCATTTTATTCAAGAGAGACGTGATTAGTAGCAAGAATTCATAAGGATTCTCTTGATCTGCTGAATATAAATGCGTCCAAGCATTTAGTTACTATGCCTTTTAAAATAAAAAGTACGGTATATATCCAAGAGTTGTTGAATGGAATAGGTTTTGGCATATAGTCATACATTATAGGTAGGTACATATAAAAATCCGGTCATACACAAACTGTGTCTGCCTCCAAATATTACCTGTCCCCTAATACGACCACTTTGGCGATGGGGTAACACTGTCTGCCTCAGACAACAGTGTTTGTGGGTTCGATTACCGCACGGAATAAGAAAAAAAATGTTCCAGGTCTGGACGTTTATCCATATCATGTACTTATTTATACTCTAGGTTCCCCCCTAGTTCGCTACATGGTATCCCATATCACAAGCTCTGCTTAGTTTGGGGCCATGTACCTAGTTGCTGTGATTGTCTGGGAATTTTTTATTTATTTATTTTATTTATACTTGTGTTTTATGAAGAGCCAGTTTCTTCCTAAGCCCCATAAGTTAAGTGCAAGGCCAACTGTGGCTTATTTTAGCTTATCTGATGACTGACTTCATCAAGTGTTTTGTGAAATTCCTAAGATGAATAAAACTTCTCGAATTTTTGAATTTTTTGAATTTTGATGATACAACTTGGATGGATATTTTTCTGAGTCCTCCTTAATACAGCAACCCAAAAACGATATGGTTTGTATTTCGTCAATCTGGCACACACTCAGGTAAAATAAGTTTTAAGAAAAGTAAATTTTAAATAATAGGTAGTGTTATTAACTTATTACAATCGTAGATCTAAATTTGTTAAATTATTGTAAACAATTTTAATAGGTACCATTTCTATTGCCTGTGGTAACAAAATCATTTTATGTTCAAATATAAACTCCTATGAATATTTTATGACTATACATATTTTGTTTCTTTTTATCTCATATTTTATCATTTGGTGTTCATACCCACTAAAATTGTTTTTATGAAAGTCACTATTCGTCAGGCCTGCTCGAAGAAATTCTTTCTTCTTTGGAAATAGGTCCTTTGTATTTATCTATTTTTACAAAATTTATGTTATGCGTATTTATTCAAAAAAACTAAAGTTTTAAACAAATTGTTACGTAAATAAATAAGTTTTCCTCATGTTCAATATAATACTTACAAGCGGCGATATCGACATAAACTTATTTACGTATTATGCACAGGTTTTCCCAGATGATAGCTATTAATAGATTTATATTTACAAATATGTAAATAATAGGATGGTTCACTCCTGTGACAGGAAGTAGGTCGTCCGCCATGTTAATCGTCCAGCTGCCGAGAGCATATCACCGGAAGTGGTCAAGCCAAGCCATTGCCCGTCGACCGCGGTATCTATCACTATTTGTTATGATCGATTTTAAAAATAAATGGATGACTGATTGGAAGAAAGGTATTTAATAAATTATGTATCGTTAGAAATAGGGCGTAATACAGTGCGGAAAACTTTTCGAAGCTTAAGTGGGTGTTGTTTTGTGAGGAAATATTTATGGAGTCTATTTCAGGGCAGTTCTTGAGCACAGAAGCTTACAAAAATCTGCGCTAAGAAAACGATTTTTGGTGAAATTTATCGACTATACTTAATAAATTATTTATTTGAATTGTTACTATACTTCTCCCATAGGAATATTTAAAGCCAATATGTACAAAATAATATGCATAAAACAAGCTATGTTCTTAATAAACATTTGATCATACATTCTTAAATGTATTTATTAAGAACTTCATGAGTACAGATTTACTTTATTGTTATTTTTCAGACTCAGTACGTACATATAAGTACAGATAGGCGTATAAACTTTTAATTATCCCCAAAGAATAACGCCATTACATCCGTAACATTGGAAACAGAACAATGTTGATAATTAAATCCGCACAACCGCACTGTAATATTATTTACCAGTCATTAAGCGAACGGTCAACACAAGTTTTCGGGTAGATTTTTCCCTGTGCGCTGCAATCAAAGTCTCTTCATATATTATTGATGAAATAACTGTATCACGTTTATCTGTCGAAACACGATACCTAAACGTTATTTTTTTTTTTGTAATAATGAGATCGAAGGTTAAGAAAGAAAATGGCTTTTCATAAAATATTATTGGAACCAGCGATATTTAGCGGCAGGCTTTATAAGATGGGTGTTCTCTCTAACTAGGCTACATATTTCCAAAGTCTATTTGAGTCAGGAGTCTGACCCTAATTGATGTAAGTGGATATACCCTAACAATACCTTATCTATCTTAGTAAAAAAATGTTCTAATGAAATAAATAAATAATAAAATAAAATCTCCAGAAAATCACACCAACTACATGGCCCCAAAGTAGATAAGCATAGCTTGTGTTATGGGTCACCATGTAGCGAACTAGTGGAACCTAGAATATAAATAGATAAACACCCAGACACGGAACATTTTTGTTTTCTTGTTTCGTGAAAGAATCGAACCTGCAACCACTGGCGTCTGAGGCAGAGAGGGTTACCCCGTCGCCAAAGTGGTATGACGAAATGAAAGAAAATGCACGGACAATCCCTAGTAGTCCGCTCAGCCTCTATCTACCGATTGGCGGTCGCTTCGACGACGATCATTGGCCCCTAAAAAGACACGGTCAGCAAAGGGGGATGTTTAGTGGGTAGTCTCAGTTCAGCTGAGAGAGTCTACAGACTGTCATACAGTCTCCACACTGTCAGGGAATACAACCTACCTTAAAATCCAACCTTTGCTAACCTTCGGGCTGACAGTCCTTTAGTTTTCGTGCGTAATGCATTCATCCTCCTCCTAATCCTAATAGAGGTTACTCTATTGGGTGCCAAATCTTTTCCTTGGCGGAAAAAAACCCGTGTACTGAGCGGTGTCGCGGTAGCGGACGGCAAAGCGCCATAGACACGAATAATTCGACAATGTGTTTGTTGTGTTGGGAAGGCGTTGACCTGATATACTACTAAAGAAATATTTAAAGGAAAAATGAGTATTTATTCCGTGAATTATTTTTATACCTTCGTAATTCGAAATTGAAATTTTAAATGAAAGAGTAGAATAACTTTTGATTTGACGTATAATAATACTGTGCACTATAAAAAGTAATCTTTAAAGACTGCGTTTTATCAAAATGCTAGAACAAGCATTTCTTTTTAATAACAATTTAGATACATAATAGGTTAAAAAATCGTTAAACATGTTAAAATAAAAATGTTTTAAATTCAAATACGCAAAGTATTACGTAATTGCGAAATATTGCGCATTGCAATTCGCAACGTTGTAAAAATAAATTATCTGTAAAACTGATATCGTGTGTACTCCAAAATTATGAAATTATCGAGGAACCTGTTGAAATGTAATAAAACCTTTGTTCATTAAATCTGAATATATTTGTGGTTACAACTCTATTGTCCCGAACCTGCAGATTGCAATTTCCAAAATATCATCATTCTCTTCCATTGCAGTCCATTGAATATTTATTAATTAAATTATATGGTATGTTCAAAATAGTCATTCTATAGTTACTACCTATCTTGTATAACGTTTTATTGTCGATGACTGAAGAGAATAATTACTGTACAGGGTCCGCATATAATAGTCAATTATATTTTAATAGCAGATTAGGAATGATAAGTAGGTCTGATATTCGAAAAATATGTTTTATGAATTAAAGTTTCAAATTTTTTCTCTGTGAGCAAAATGACTACATACAGTTAGATGGAAACATTTTCATTACTTGCCGTGAAGTCATAAACTATAGATCAAACTTAAATTTTGATCACTTACAAGAATTTTGAAATTTTAATTTACGAAAATTTTATTACAATTTTTTTTTTCGTAATTATGACCCACTCTTCAGTCTTAATCTTCGTTTGAAACTAGCTCAAGAATAAATTAGAAGACTTCACAACGGGGATTTTATCGCTTATAATTATAGTTCACATTTCAACTACATGACACCGTCTTAGTATCTTTTCCTCCCTTTATGTATGTAGTCTTGTCTTTAATAATATAAATGATCGAAAAAACTACAGGCAATAATTTTAAGAATGTATGTATATAGCCTTTAGTCATGGTAGTTTGCGAAAGTGGTCCACAGAAGAAGTTAAGTGAGAAAAGCTAAAGAGCCAGAGCGAAGAGAAGAGAAAGTAGTATTCGGGCTCCTGCATCTAATTTATTATGAATTAAAGCACGTAAAGTCGCATTTGTGATTTCACTATCTTCCTCTGTCAAACACAGCTACTACTTATTTACTTACTTATTTATTATGGCGATTAACTTAAGCTAAAACGAGTAGTTCGTTGATCAACCTAGCATGGTTGGCAATATAACTTAGGAACTTTAGCGCCCAAGGCTTAACGCCACCATTGAAAACCCATAAAATAATCGATTAAACGAAAATCTTTCCTTTCATCAAGACAAAAAGTCCAACCTATAAATACTGAAGTCGGTCAAACTGTGATGATTAAATGTTCAAACTTTTTCTTTTATTATTGTAATTTTCTTAAGCTTATTTTTTTTGCTGACTATACGCCGTAATTCTCTTGCAGGTTATTTTTAGTGACCCCATCAGTCAGGGGTGGAGGCATCAAAAACCAACGCGGGGTCAAATGTGAGAGGCGAAGGGCTGGAGTATTTTTTATGATATTATTTTTAAGCTTGTAAATAATAAAAAAGGTGATTTTGTTTGTTCATTGTAGCGGATGGTGTTGTGATGTTCAGAGCCTGTCCTTGTCAGTACAGACAGTTCACATTGTTAGCTTATTATTGTTTTTTAATATCAGATTACGATAGATATACCTAATAGAGCTTTGTACAGTCTGAACAGAATGAAGTATACACCACACTTACAATATGTATACGCGTTGTATGGGTGCGGGAGACTGGGTAGTATACATAATTCTGTTGCAGACTGTACCTAACGACTTTAGTGGTTTTTAAATCAAAATCAAAAAGTTTTGGAATATTTGACTGAAGATATTTTACTACTGCTTTTTACAAACGTATGAAATACTCGTACGATACATGCGCGACGGCAGAATAGTTTGAACCCGTCCATAACTGTTAATCTAATCTAACTGTTAGTGAAAAATAAAACATCAAATACAATAATGCCAGAAACCAAACTTTTTCATACGATTTATTTTCGATAATCCATAGTTGATATTGGAGACAAGACGGTAGAATACATAAGTATGTTCGCGTAAACAGATTATCGCCACTTATATTAACACCGAAACATGAACTCTACGTTGTTAATCTATTTTTAGAAATAAGTATACAGGTATTATAAGTCCTGCTGAAGCCGGACTATAGTCTTATGTACAGTCAGGGACACCGCATTGTCATGTATACCTACTCATTTTTATTTTTTCAGAAGTTTCCAAATATAGGTCATAAAAAAAAAAAAAAACAAATAAAATATAATTATACAAAGTTCCATTTTTAAAATAAAAAACTAACAGATTGCAATTGAGAAAACGAACATGGTTCTACGTATTTATTTACCTAAGGTCTAGTCAAAATAACATAAAAAAGCTGATACGGTTACTATTTTAAGAATTATAATTAAATATTCACTTCAATAGTTTCTCTCCATCAAAACCTCCAAAGTCAAACGTGACATCATCTGATCTCAAGATCACACGATCGGTCTTATAACCTATGGTGTTCTGCCTACCGGGATACCAACAGGCGTGAAGTTATGTATGTATAAAGTTTTAGAACAATACTTCTGCTGGGTAATAAATAATAATTATAGATAAACAGATAAGTATATAGTATTACTCATATTTACACCAATAAGCTTCAGCAAAAAAAACTTGTGTTATTTTAACTAAATATTAAAGAAGCTAATGAAGTAAGCGTTAACTCACTTACGGATTTCTTCCGGTCGTCTACTTCCAAGCAAGGACTGCATATCGGTATATATTTTTTAAATAGTACCAGTAAAATTTCAGTACCGTTATCAGTGTACTGCCTCATCAAACACAATACCTGTACAAGTTAATAAAATCTAGCTTAATTATATCAGTACCCAAATAATGTATACCGGATTAATTTCTGTACCGAAATTAATCCTGAAAGACTAAATAGGTCAGCATTGTCCCTACGCTTCATAGGCTTTGCAACTAAACTATCGAACATTCTACAGTTATTTAAAAATAAAATTTTAATATCAATATTAATATTAATAGCGGAAAATTTCAGTTAACTGAAAAAAAAATCATTTATGCTACAATAATAAAAAATCTTTTACCATGCTTAAAAATAAACAACATAGGTATTGTTGAACATGTACCTATTCAGAAAAAGCTACCTAACAAAAAAGTAGACATATAGGTTTACTAGTAGGTTCCTGATAACGGATATACATGAATGTGTATAATACTTTTGCCGTTATTTTTAAGTACCTAAAAACGATCGAATCGATTAGGTTTTATGTATATAACAAAAGTATTAAGGTCATCTTGGGCTAGAGGTAATGGAAGAGTAATCCTGGTGCCTATTGATATTTGTTAAATAAACATATAATTTTTCCTATAGCATGGATGATTATTTCTGATATTTTACAATATAAAACATACGTTAAACGTGTAAATATTTCATAAATTTATTTATCCGTTTACAAAAGTTCTAATATGCAACTTATTATAATACCTAAGGACATATAAAATGTGTAAATACAAACATATACAGGGTTGATTTGTACTCACCGGCCAAATTTTTTTTACACAATAAGTATCATTTATAAAAACGATTTTTGCAAAAAAAAAGGATTTTTTTTACAAAGAAATAAATATATGCGCTAACATATTCAGCAAACCATGGTCACTCTAAATTACCATTAAAATAAAGGCAACTACGCACTACTACAAAACATCTTGTAGTACTACGTCGTAGTATTATCAATGAAATGCCGCTTCGTATGTTCATCAACAGCGACTATTTTTTTAAAGTTTGTGGTTCCATATTTCTACTTTTTTGTACTGAGCGACGCTAAAATAAATATGCAGGTACGTTTATACCGTATCAAAGAAGCTAACATTTAAATTTGGCTCGTGACTACAAATCAACCCTGTATACCAACCATACCAACCCATAACTTCACAACTTTGAGGTAGGCAGAGACTAGGCAATACGAAAAATTTGTAAATATTTCTTAATTTTATTATTCCGTTTGATAGTTCCCATATCAAAAGTTCATAACATAACCAAACTTAATTACTGAAAAAGGTATAGTTAATGTATCCGAGTGTACAATCTTAACCGTAGCTATTCGGTGATCGCCCTCGCCCGGGGTTACCTAACCCCTCCACGACACGTGTCGACAGATTATTTCGACGACATGCAATCCGTATCATAATTTTTATGGATTTATTTTATTGGATGGACGGACGTTAGCACGTTGTTTCTGGATAAGTTAAGGTTAAGTTACTTACATGGGTTATTTTCCCTGCTTAGGATGAACAGTATCTGTAAAGACAACGAAGCATATGAACAGTGTGTACATACATTGTAGGTACTTACATTGTATACACACTGTCCACAACGATCAACTATGCAACTCTTTCCTTAATACAGAATGCCTATATATCTATTATACGTTTCTGGAGCGAAGAAATTGCCGATTGTTACTCGTTTTCTCGCCGATGATGGTGGTGAGACAACTGCCTTAAGTAATTCATTCACTTTTAAAGTGAAATGCCTATAAGGTATACTTACGAATAAATTCCTTAGATGGAGTAACGATTTAAACCTTATCATTTAGTACGATGATTAAACAAAAATTTGAAAATTTTGGGAACCAGTCTTTGTTGCATATGGAAATATAAACATGAAATCAAATATAAATGTTTTAGTCGGTAGGTATTATTTCTCATTAAAAAGCGATTCACAGATTATAAGCGCTAAAAATGATAAAACATAAATCAATCAGAGAAAACGATTTCCACATATTTTAGGAGCTGTGCAGGAAGACAAATCCAAAGCACCAAGTACTTATCGGTTGTAATATGCACACGAGTCCCATTGTGCGATGACCTATTAAACAGTTTTAGTTCTTGAAGTCGTATAGAAGAAGTCGTACAACAAAGCTGAAGACATATCAAAAATGCCGATCAAAAACAATCGCAAATAAACAAACGAATGATAAATGCCTCGTGACTTTACATTCAGTTTGATTTAACTCATACTCATACAGCCAAATCTTTGAAATTTTTTTATTCTTGATAAAGTTGTATTTTTATTTAAGGTTTATAGACATTATAGAGGCCTGAGGTACTCTCATAGTAAGCAATTAATAAAAATAAACAAAAATACTTATTGAATAAATGTTAGACATAAATAATGCATTCAATTCCATAAAAGTGATTATTTTGCACCTAAGTTGAACGGACTTTAATCTAATTTCATTAGATATATATGTATAATGGAATTAAAACTAAGAACTATTAGTCTTCTCTGTCCATCACGGGCATTATCTGGACATTCCCCTACAACAATATAATATACCAATATACGTAGGATCTTTGAATCTTTGTCAGGATAGATATTTGTTGTTCTTTTACGTTCAAAAGTATGGATCGATTAAGGTGAAATTTCATAAAATAAGGTAGGGCAAAGAATGACTACTTACTTTACAATCATGAATTTCTAGGAGATACGTAGATGCAGGCCTGGCTCACTCCGCGCGGTACATCCGTTATTTACCTACAGCGAAGCGCTCCGCCGGCGGATTTCGAATGGGTCGAGTGTCACGCGCGCGTGTTGTAGAAACCTACCTACATAATAGCACTCACAGTAATTCTATGATCGAGGTCACAAATAGTATTTTAAAATAGACATAAAAAGAAAAGAAATATTCAATTAGATTATGTTTAGATTTGATTATGTTCAATTTAGTAAACAAAACATAGGTAGTATTACTAATTATTCGTCGTAACTTTTTTTCATTTTGTACTTTAGGTCAGTTGAAATAATATTTTTTACAAAGGTAGAATAACAGTAATACCTACATCGGTAGATTAAGTTCATTATTAAGTATCACAAATAAGGAGATTAAATTATTCTTCACTAGGCAGCAACCCTAACAGCGTAAGAAAAGATAAGAGGCATGCGATAGAAAGAGACAAAACTTCTAGGTATATAAATTTGCAGGTACGTAATGCTGTGCAAGCTGAATTCCACCGTATCGCGTAGTAGCAAGACTGGAATTTAATTAGATCTTCTTGCGGAGTAATTCTTTTGTACCCCCGGTACTATTACTTATTCTGTGGTAGATATTTGATACATTCCTGATGATGTGGTTGTCCAATATTTTATAGAAATAATATTTAATTTACTAGTTTTTACTTATTCTATCATATACTTATTTTCTTTATTGCGATATAGGTATCATTTTAAGGTTTCTTGGATTTATCGGCCTACAGCGATATTAATAGCACCTAGGCGCCCTCCGTGACGCGCAGTGGTTTAAGTACGAGTACTATGTAATTCGTGCGGTTGCAGATTTGATTCCCGCACGGACCATGAAAAAAGTAGGTGTTCTTAATTTACGTATTTATGTTTAAGGTTCCCCCTGACTCGCTATATAGATTCCCATATCACAAGCTTTGCTTAGTTTGGAGCAAAATGCTTCGTGTGTTTTTCTGGGGATTTTATTATTAAACTTATTGTTTTTTCTTTTGTTCTTTTTTTCTTTTCTCACGAACATGTATAAAAAATAACCTGGCTTGTACTTTGAATTTATTGAAGAGATGTTAAGATGTCTTTCCCTATACATACATTATATTTACATACTTACCAAATTGTTCTGCTAAAGTGATCATTACTCATTCTGAAAGTAAAATGTTTCAACGTGAGGGTCCGTAAATAGACTTTTGTTCGATTGTTTACCTTAAATTGTGGTTGAGGTAATAATAAACAGAACCAATAATAGTCAAACCACATCCATTACAGAAATCCTTTGAAATGTTTGTAGGTACCTACCGTTAGGAATTAAATATACGTGGAAATTATTTCATAGAAATTAGTTAAGTAGTATCTGTTAAGTGAAATAAATATTAAGATTACAAATATAGTAATGATAACTGCAATTGTGACTGTTACGAGTCGGTATATGAAAACAAATGAGATGTTGCTTGAAATGATTTCTAGCAGCATATTTGTTTCATAATTTATGTACACACATAGAAACTCAATAAAAGAAACATATAAATTTTAAAAATAATGTACAAAGGCAAAGCTTATTTCTATAAGAAATTTCTACCAGCAAGCCAGAGGCTAGAGAATGAGAATAAAAAGAACAAATTAAGTCCGTACAACTTACTTACAAGCAAATAAAGATATATTACATACACCATATGCTAAATACATACAAACAATTAAATAAATAAATAATAAATAATTCTGACAATCACACAGCATTATCTAGCCCAAATTAAGTTTCTTAAAGAACTTGTGTTATGAATACTAGATAATTGATATTAACATACGTATTGAATAAATACATATTTTTTATTGGAATAAACTTAAAATAAACATATAAACATCCATGACTTGACGGCTAATATCTGTGTTCATCACACCGATATCCGCCGCCGCCGCCGGGATTCGAACCCAGGACCTCTGGTATAGAAGGCAATGTATGTTACCACTACACCAGCCGGTCGTCTATATAAAATATATATATAAATATATATCTATGAACTATTGTTGAAATATTATCAATGAACAATTATTGTTTTGGTAACGCAATTGGGTCCATTCCTACATCATATACTTTATTTATTTTTAGTTGATATTAATATACAAGGTCTCACCAAGCTTCTGTCATTAATCACACCTTTAATAGGAAATGAAAATACTTATACAGGAATAATTTTAATTAGCGCATCACGTCTTGCAGGCAACCTTTGCAAATCAATCCCAACAACATTAGTTTTACGACTTTTTACAAATCTCGATAAGAAAGACAAGAAAAGAAAAACAAACAAGTTTTTGCTCCCTCTGTTATTTATGACTTTTTTATATGTGACTAAACCCGCGTTTGACCTCAATCTCACCTGATGGTAAGTGACGATGAGGTCGAAGATGACAGCACACGGGGTTTAGGAAGGAACTGGCTCTTTATACAATATTGCCGGAACACATTACCGCCGGAGCGGTAACATTTGGCGGCAGACTTTATATAAAGGGTGGTCGCTAGCCAGGCGGACCCAGAAGGGATCCTACCACCAAGGAAAAACTCTCTCTGTATTTTGTCGCGTCACCCCGCAACCCCGGGCCCGCTGCACATGGCGTGCCGGGTGGTGCGTGGCATCAGTGTAAATAGAGTAACGCCAGTTTAGAGACAATTATTAATTTTTGTATGGGAAAACCTAAATTTATAAAATTATTACTTTTACAACTTCTTAGAACAAATGTTGTTGGAATTGATGTGAAAGGCTGCCTGCAAGAGGTGATGCGCTAATTAAAATTAACTCTGTATAGATTGTAGGTATAATTCTGATCGTGTGTGACACGGACAACTGATATTGTCAGAAATACATATTGCTGCCAGTTATTGCAATTATTTGGGCAGTAATCGTTATCATGATATCTTTAAATAATTACTGTTTCATAATTTATTACATTAATCTAAAAGAGTGTCATTTCAGTCTTATCCGTTGATTTGTTTTTGCGGTATAAATTTAATAATGAAATAAATTTATTTGAAAATATCAATAAATCCTAAAAATACGTTATTGCTCGGACGCTGATTTTCTATCGGCACCGTTACCATATGAAGAAAATACGGAAATGCTTAAAAATCGTGAAATTGTGAAGAACTAAAAGAGCCGTGTTTGTTTATACATTTAAAATATTATTAGTAGGTTAGTCCTTTTCAACTGACTCATAGGAAGAAAGCAATAAATAATAAATACCTCGTAAATTTTGCACTCCAATCGACTGACATTCATTTCGCTTTAAAAATTAATCGCAATGATTTATTAATGAACTGGCTCTGTAAATACATATAAAATTGATTGGAATTTCGATAGCTGACTATTATTAAAATTAACGTTGAGGCCTTTAGTATACACTGGCTTTAGTACTCGGCTTCGCTCGGGCGGGTGCTCTCTTTGCTTTTGAAAAACTCGATATTTTCACCGAATTCGCTGACAATAACCGTGTTATAATTTTATCAGTGTGTGTAGTCGGTAATTTACCTTGTATTATGATAAGAATTTAAAATTGGAACTGTTTTTTACGTCCATATTAAGTAGAAAAGAAACCACCATGGTAACCATGAAAGCTATTGGCCTCTCGACTTCATTGCCTGTAGCACGACGGCTCTTTGACTTTAATTGTAGCCCGCCGGCTTTGAGCTCTCGCAGTCTTGTGAGTCACAAGGTAAATATTTCTGTCCAACTTGACTTAGAAAATCACTTCCACTAAATGTGTCCACAAAAAGGCAAGTAATACACTCTGTATCACAGCTTTATATATGTATCTGCGGACTACATTTTTGAAGCATACCTATCTCTTGACATTATCATGATTTAGAAGAAGATTGAGAAGATCTAGATGACATAAAAGTCTAAAACTTTAAATCATTTACCAAATAATGATCTTGATGGAAACGATGACACATTTATTAGCTCTAGACAGGTTTCTAGTAATTTTCTTTAAGATTCTCAGTACGCGCAGCTGACATCACTTCACTCGTGAATCAGACTTGCTATATGTTTACTTTAATTAAATGTTAAGCAATCTTGGGACTAGTTGTGTGTGACACAACAGAAGAGTAGGTATTTCTTTTATTATTCTTAGAAATGATTTACTAGACGATGTTTCGAAAGCTCCGCGACTAGCAAGGACGTTTCACGGGTCTGGTGGGTGATATAAGTTCTGTCCAACGAGAAGGTATCCTGTGAAAGAAAACATGAGAGTCTTTTCTGCTTCTCTGCTATCATGAACCTTCCTAAACCCGTGTGCTTTCATCTTCGACCTTATCGTCACTTACCATCATGTGAGATTGAGGTCAAACGCGGGTTTAGTCACTTATAAAATAAAAAAATAAAAAATATGAATAAGAAAATACATGTGTCTTTTTAAAAAAATAAAAAGGGCTCAGATGCGAGTGGCCGCGGGTTCCTATACCCGCACGGAACAAGAATTAAAATCTTCCGGGTCTGGGCGTATATCTTATGTACGTATTTATATTCTAGGTTCCCCCTAGTTGGCTACATGGTATCCCATGTTACAAGGTCTGCTTAGTTTGGGGCCATGAAGTTGGTGTGATAGTCTGGGGATTTTGTTTTTATTTTTTATAAATGCTGGACATTTCACGCAGTACCATACAAAGCACTTGTGATGCGAAGTGTTTTCTTAGCTACTAGTTCGTCATGAAAAATTTCCGGAAACAATGTTAATAGTAAATCCGCTCTTTGAAGGATGTTCAAAGGCTTTGGTGATTTATGAATATAAGGTGATCTACAAGCTCGTTTTCACTTATTTTAATATGTATAAAAAACATATCATCGTCGAACCGATAATATTGAAGCAAACTTAATATGAGGGAAGGTGACCTTATGGTTAAAGCCAGGTTGACCTTAAGGTGGTGGACCTACTACTAACCGAGGTCACATGCTTATCTAGAGGCGGAAGGGTTGATCGTTCCTTATCAACACGATACGGATGCTAATCCGTAAAAATAGGCTCACCCCTAAAGGTGAGTAACGGTCTGCTCACTCATGCTAACCGGAAAAACTGTCTAATTTATCATGAATATTACGTCAAGTTGCAGTATTCATTTATGACACGAACAAGGGAATTGTGTTTCTACGCTCAAGCTGGTTAGACTTGCTGTTAAACTGATATTTGTGATTGTTAGTAGATATGACAAATCTATTTTAAATGTGAACCACATTTTTGTGAGTCCCAAATCATTTATCCTAGAACGCAAAAAGTTTGTAATCACCATCCGATTTCTACGCGTTTTTGAAGCAATCCATGGTAAAATGTCATGACTATATGTGTTCATGCCAAATTTCACAGCTATTGCTTTTCCGAGATGGCCGCTATGATGGTGCGTACAGATTGCTAGTAATGTAACATTCTGCGCACGTTGCGTATTTGGACGTGTGTGTAGTGCGCAGAATGTTACAGTATTAAGTCCATTACAGCAATCTGTACGCACCTTGAGTTGACAAAGTTCGCGCGTCACTATTGAAAAACCCTGTGTTTTTTTTTATTCTGCATCAGGCTATGAAGGCTTTGATAATGGGCGCGTTGCACTTTTTGTCCCTTTCAACTTCAAACAAATGACTGAAATGCCCTGAAAATTTAAATATATTTAGCGTTCAATCTATTAAGTGGTGGTGGCGCAAGACGACATAACTTATCTGTAATTGTTAGATACTTATAAATAAATTTCATGATTCAAAAACGTTGTGTTTGCGAAAAAAGTTATACGATAGTATAATCATGAAACAGAAATCAAACGGACCAATATTTAAACACTACCTACTCGTACCAAAAGCACCAAAAATTAATTGACACATAGTGCTGTGTTTGTGTACAAAATGATTTAAATTAACAAAAACTATTTTATCACAAAATAATAAGGTTATGCCATGTCAATGGTTGGTAACCAACAAGTATAGTCAGCATAAAAGTAGAGATATCTAAAATAAATGTTGCTAAAGATAACATACTCTACCGGCAAAAGAGAATTTATGTCTCTAACATCTACTCGTAGACACAACAATGTAGTATTTTTCAAAGTACCAATCGTTTCGTTTTATTTGGTAGTTACAAGAATACAATTAGATAAAGACTATAGGTATACTTATATGCAGATTACAATAGTTATATAGATTTATAATAGTTATACATTTAGAGGTTTCCGAGAGGAATATTGTTAGTGAGCATGAAGATATAATGAATCAGTGGAAGGAATATTTCGAGGATTTATTTGAGCGAAACGCGAGTGATGTTTTGGAAAGTAGATCTCCACCTTCGAGTAGCGTAACCGATGGTAAAAGTGAGATAAGCATGGAAGAAGTAATGAAAGCAATGGCAGGTTTAAAATTGGGTAAAGCGGCAGGGTATGATAGGATAGATGCCGAAATGCTCAAGGCAGGTGAAGTGAAGCAGCTATTTAATAAGTGTTGGCGGTCTGGCCGTGTACCAGATGACTGGTGCAAAGCCGTTATTGTGCCACTTTATAAAGGCAAGGGCTCACAGCAGGAATGCAAAAACTTCCGTGGCATTAGTCTTCTGAGTATTGTAGGCAAAATGTATGCAAAGATATTAATCGAGAGAGTGATGAATGAAACAGAAAGCAAGATTTGGGATGTGCAAGCGGGATCCCGAAAGGGGATGGGATGTACGGATCAAGTCTTTTCCTTAAGATCAGTGACCGAGAAGGTTCTGGCCAAACACCGAAAGGTTTTCTGCTGCTTCATCGACTTGGAAAAGGCTTATGACAGTGTGGTGAGAAGTGAGCTGTGGTCAACTCTGTCCGAGTATGGGGTGGATAGTGACTTGATACGGGCACTCAAATCCTTATATAAGGACTCGAGTGCCTGTGTCAGGTTGAATGATGACTACACGGATTGGTTTAGCATCGAACGCGGTGTTAGACAGGGCTGTGTAGCGTCTCCATGGCTGTTCAACCTATTCATGGATAGCTGTTTGAACGATCTGAAAGAATCTGAATGGGGCTTAGAAATGAATGAGACAGTGATCAAAACTTTGCTTTACGCTGACGACCAGGTTCTACTTGTATCGTCAGCGTCGGAACTGCAACAAATGGTCAATGTTATGTATGAGTCATTTAAAAGAAAAGGTTTGAGAGTGAACGTTGGAAAGACGAAAGTCATGGTTATGGAGAGGAATGAAGATATGACGGAATGCAATATTATGATAGGAGACGAAAAAGTGGAACAAGTGAAAGAGTTTGTATACTTAGGGTCCTTGTTTACAAGAGATGGGAAGTGTGAAGGTGATATTGAGAGTAAAAGCAGGAAATTGTGTTAATGGCGCCTTGTACTCGGTTATGGCAAGCAAAATTATACCGAATAAGGCTCGTCTGGCGATACTTGAAGGAGTTTTGGCGCCAACACTTATGTATGGTAGTGAATCTTGGGTTTGGCAGAAGAGACATGAAAGTAGGATTAATGCTGTGGAGATGAGAGCGTTGAGAAGCATGTGTGGAGTGAAATTGAGTGATAGGGTGCGCAACAGTGAAATAAGAAAGAGATGCGGATTGAAAGAGGATGTAGTGACTAAAATCGAAAAGGGTATGCTACGGTGGTTTGGACATTTGGAAAGGATGAGTGAAAGAAGATTTACGGAAGAGGTGTACAAAACAAGAATGGATGGTGTTGTTGGAAGGGGCCGGCCTAGGCGAACGTATGCCGATCAAATTGGTGACATTTTGAAAAAGGGCCTAGTCAAAAGTACCCGTAACCGGCGATCATGTATGAAAAGATAAGATTGATGAACGTGGAAGAAGCAAAAGAGGTATGTTTGGATCGCAGCAATTGGTGTTCCCTTGTCTCTGCCTACCCCAAAGGGAGACAGGCGTGAGGTTATGTATGTATGTTGGTTTCCGTTTAAGTTAATCTTACTTCTTACTACTTAATATTATAAATGTGAATGTTTGCATGTATGGATGTTTGTTCCTCAATCACGGCAAAACGGCTCAACGGATTTTAATGAAATTTGAAATTTAAGAAAATAGAGTAGAGTACAATCTGGAATAGCACTATAATAAAACAGTAACAGAAAAACAGTAGCAGAATAGTAAAACCGCGCGCAACAGCTTGTACTGGATATATTTAAAAATAGATATTACCTATACCAAGAAAAAGTTACATAGCTGTGGCCTCCTCCCGCCTTTCAAAGCGTGAGCCGCCTGCCAAGCAGGCATTCAACGAAGCATCTTTTACACTTATATTATTAAAACACATTAGAATAACTACGAATAACCTACACAATGAATAATTCATTAACTTAGAAGAATACAAAACGAACTGCTGATATGAAACGCACATTAAAAATTCGCGTTAATACAAAACTGTATTCGTATGCTGCAACAAAATAATTTGTATTGAATAAAAATGTTTGAATCGTATTTTATCGGGTTTAATTATATTATTTGTGCTACATTTAAATTAAATGTTTCGGTTCAAACATCACGGTCACAAGTCAAACAAAGAGATAAAAATTTATTAATGATCTACGAATGTAGAACATAAAAAAAACCGACTTCACGTCAACACTTTGGCCAACTAATAATATCATCCACGTAAACATTCTCCGAAATCATACATTGTTTCAAAAATTTTAAATTTTCAATGAAGTACCCAACCGATTTCGATGAAATTTATATGGGACCAACTATGACAATTAAATATCAATTTATAACGATCATATAAATTAAGAATTTTTAAAATCGATTTATAATTGTCTGAAATATCGTGTAACAAAGACACAAAAAAAACATACAGACGAATTGAGAACCTCCTCCTTTTTTGGAAGTCGGTTGAAAAAACTTTTAAATAATGTGATTCATCGTGAAAACTTTAAAACAATATTAAAGAAGAATCCGTCGCGTCTGAACTCTAATAAAACGGTCGTATAGAGAAAATGGTTAACAAATCTTTAGTAATTAATCATAATTAGCGTGCGCGGCATAATAACGAATTGTTGGAGTGATATATTTGGTGGCGTGTCGGCCGCGGCCGGCGCGCGAGGATGCGCAGCACTCGGGCAGAATGCGTAAGCGCATACAACCCGCAGACGAGAGCCAATGAATCAGCATCTGTGACGTCATCATTCAAGCACGAATAGAGGGTATACTTCACTCTTGGCCGACATAATCTAATTTCTATCAAGGCAACCTGCTATTTACTCACGGATTAGTTTACCTAAAAGAATTTTAATGCTACACTTTGGAGCGTCTGTTAAATTGCAGTTATAAGTAGAAATCGTTTTGTTTAGCTATCAGACGTTTGTTTGTTTGAGTTTTTTAAACTGACTTTAGGGTGTTAGGCGATCACCTTGGTTTTAATTCGAGTTTGTGATAACAGTGTTAATGGCAAATGACCTCTCCTCGTCCGGCCTACTTACTAATTACGATGATCGCTGTGATTTATTACCGAGTGGTGAACGAAGGTAGTCTAATTAACACTTTTGCATAAATCCTCCAAGTAAAATAAAGTTTAATAACACTCCTTGTTTTTGCAGCGGTCCGAGTCCTGGAATAACTTAAGCCTTTAGTCGGAAGTGCATTCTTTGAGGCATTCTCATGGAGTTATTTGGTAACAGTTACATTTGCAAGGTGCGTTGCATACCCTTAAAAAAGCCAAATGCGAATCGGACTTGCATACTGAGGGTTCCCTACACTATTAGATTATGAGTGTTCAGATTTTTTCCTCTTACTAATCTCCTTTCATAATTCCTCACTTCTTGTCAAATTTCATGATTCTACGTCAACGGGACAGACTCAATAGGCTTTTATTGCATACTGAGGGTTCTCTACACTATTAGATTATGAGTGTTCAGATTTTTTCCTCTTACTGATCTCCTTTCATAATTCCTCACTTCTTGTCAAATTTCATGATTCTACTTCAACGGGACAGACTCAATAGGTTTTTCTTGCATACTGAGGGTTCTCTACACTATTAGATTATGAGTGTTCAGATTTTTTCCTCTTACTAATCTCCTTTCATAATTCCTCACTTCTTGTCAAATTTCATGATTCTACGTCAACGGGACAGACTCAATAGGTTTTTATTACAGTGCGTTAGTCAAAATATGAGCCATCTTGATTGTGTTGGCTTTTTTTCTGCTCTAAGACATCTCTAAGGGATTGCAGCTTAAAATTAAATTGATTCGTGACGCTTTCCTCAGCAAAGGACATATACAAGTACTTAGACGAACAGCAAGCATTCATTCGCAACCCTGAAACCATCAAAAACTTACATACTGCATACCAAAATATATTGCCAAAATATATTGCTGTAGCGAAATGATGTAGCGATAATAGGCTAGTTGTACTTCGAAATTTGAATACAAAGGAAGTGACAAATTCACTAGTAGAGTAAACTCATTATTTTCCTTTATTACGGCGAAGCACGTGGAGGCTATATAGGGAGCGGGCAGCCTGCCAATTTTATATGCAACTTCACAACCAGACCACCGGATAATAAGTTCCGCTTTGTTGCATCCCATTTGATAAATGCATCTCTACCAAGCAAAGCCGTGTTGATAGAGTTCAAAATAGTTTATTGCATGTTTTAAATCAGATATACTACCAAGGAACGAAGTCCCATTGAGGATAGTAAGGCTAAATACCCCGTCCCTTCAAACGAGACCCTTCAGTTCCTACTTCAGATGAGAGCAAAACTTTGTCCCTCTTAACAGAAACACGCTCGTAGCTATATTTGTAGAGTTTTTCGTACTTTGGCTAAAAGGGGAAGCTTCGACCTTGTCTTAATAAGTTTCTATAATTACGGAGTGCGTTAAAAGGACGAAGAAATTTACATAACAACTCTGTCTTTTCATTTTGAAATGATTATGTCTACAGCTGTCGTTAGAAGAACTTTACTTTGTTTTATATTATTTTGATTATGTAAATTTACCAAATTGACGCACAGACTAATGGTGCGTACACATTGCTTGTAATCGAACCTGTAATGTAATAACCAGCGCTCGATGCTGCGCTCGGTGTATTTGTACGTGTATTTCGCACGAACTGAACATACACTGCGAGCATCCTGAGACAAAATGTTTCCGTATTTCGTCGCGAGCACGGTCCGTCGACACGCGTTTTTTTCTGTCCGCCAGACTTCAGAAAATTAATAGATCACACGAGACATGGATTGCGAAGACCAGTTAGTAGGTAGAGATCGCGCCAAACATTGCCCTCTGAAGTTGTTGCGGGGATTTTCGCGCGGGTGTTTTACTTACAAAAAACCTTTTATAAGTTGTAGTAAGTACCTAGTCCAAATATACGCAAATTTCTTAAAAAAAAACACAAAAAACATAAACTTCTAAGTACTTAACACCTAAAGTTTGCGCTAATAGATGAATTTCTATTACTTAATAACAAACATATTCGAAATACAGATTTATAACAAATCATACCTAATTCTTGTCAAATGAAACAATTCAATCGATTTAAATGCAAACGTAAAACAAGATACCTACTTATTCATTTTCTCTCAATGGGTAGGTATAAAGGTTAACTCTCACATTTATTTAGAGATACACTATTGGAATATTATAAATATGAAATAATCACAATACCTTTCTATCGTAATAACCTGCATAACAACTCGACACGATAAAACAATATCAAGTAGGTACCTACATACCTTCAATCAAAATAAGACATATAACCATCTATCTACATCGGTAATTGTTCCAAGAACAACGTAGGTAATAAGATTTTACCGCGTCGGCCATAAGATTTAACAAGAATATTCTAGATATATCAAACAATATTAAAAAGAACTCAGTTTACAGCTTTACAGCTACCACATTATAACTAAAAATATAGGTTTCATGGTGGTAGGATCCCTTCTGGGTCCGCCTGGCTAGCGACCACCCTTTATATAAAGTCTGCCGCCAAATGTTACCGCTCCAGCGGTAATGTGTTCCGGCAATATTGTATAAAGAGCCAGTTCCTTCCTAAACCCGTGTGCTTTCATCTTCGACCTCATCGTCACTTACCATCAGGTGAGATTGAGGTCAAACGCGGGTTTAGTCACTTATAAAAAAAAAAAAAAAAAAAGGTTCATACAACATTGGCTTCTCGAAATTTCTACTAGGTATCTCAAATTTCCGAAACAATTGTTGATTGAGCTTTACATTAATATGCGGATTTTTTATACTTTAAAATGTAACAATACATCTTTTCGTGCGTCTCAGTCGAGGCGCAAGTATTTTTCGGTCGCTAATTTATAAGACCAATTTGTTATTCAAACTTAAACATGATTTTTGACACAAAACGTATTTTTGTTGAACACTTCCTATTCAATTTACAAAGTTTTTTATTTGTTTATATAAAAAAAGTATATTTGCAGTCATAAAATTAAATGGAAGTAAACACAAAGTAGGCAAATGTAATTTAAACGCTGAAGGCGGGCAGCCCTATCACATGTGAACGGACCGCGGCGCTAATGTAGGCATTTATTTCAATGATGCGGCCGAGTTGAATTACTGTATATATCTGTACTGTGGTGTAAGTATGATATTGAACTATCACGTCCTCGCATTTGGAAAGTGATCTACTAGTTACCCTACATATATGAAGTTTCACCACAGCTAAAGTTTACACGAGGATTTAAAAATGTTATTGAAGTCGGTTTTTTAAATACATCAAGATATAATGATAAATCATCAATTCATAAAAAAAATGCTGAAGACCTACGTTGGTTGCGGCGCACCACATTTTATAAAAGGAGAAAATGCAGAGAATTGCTTACAGTTGATAAAACAAAAACTTTACAAGTTCTGGTTTGTTTACATCTTTACCATAAAAATTAATTCTAATTTATCTCCTAAACGATTAAACTGATTAACATCATTCAAATGGATAAATTGGTTTTATGCCTAGAGCTTTCATTTGACATCATAATCATTAAGATAACTTAACAAACAAAATATCACACTTTGAAGTTGCTCTCGTAATTATCCAATATTTATGAAATGCAAAACAATAAAAAATTATTCAATATGAATTGCAATCCGCGTCCCTTTGATGTTGTCCAAAAAACCGACAATTCACGGATAGCGTAGAGCGCGCTTCGAGCGTCACTACACAGGTGCAAGTCTCACGCACACAGGCGCAATTCCTGTTCGCGACCGGTGCTCGCGCAATGTGAACGGGTGCGCGAACGCCCGTCCACATTGAGCATCGAGCATTTTTTGATGTTATTCAAAAAACAGAAAATGTACGGATAGCTTAGAGCAGGCCACGAGCGCGCTCTACTGCGGCTCAGTTCGCGCTCGAGAGGCGTACAAATCATGGGAACTTTTTTTGCAGATTACATTACAGGTTCCATTACAAGCAATGTGTACGCTCCATATGGAGGCTTTTGTTAAGAATTTATCCCAGTACCTACACAGCGGGCTAGGTGAGGAATGTCTATTTCCCAAACTGGATAGATGCAGTAGGTAGGTAGGACTCTCGGCAATCCAAATTACTTATTCTATTACCAAAGTAAACATAAAAATGAATGAGTTACATAGTAAAGATTTACTCTCACATTATCTTAAATTGATGATAAGTACATCAGACATTAACGTACTAAATAAATTAGCTTACCCCATAAATAAAAAGTATAGTTATACGATGTTAAACGGCATTCGGTGTCTTTTAGCCCCAATTTCACCGTGTAATAAAACGCGATCAATTCGCGATGAACTCGGTTTACGCATTAAAACGACTTCTGCCTTCAATTTTTCTTTAGTCAAATCCGAGATTTGTTAATCTAGGATCAGAATGAAAGCGGTGAAACCGGGGCTTAGACAGCAGCGCTGACCAAGATCGATAGGTGTCCAATTGACAGCTACGAAAGAACAACTTTCATATACGAGTCTAAAAACTCCATCAGTTTCTTCCTTCTAGCTTACTTAGAATTGAACTCTACATGAGAACAGATTTTGAACATTCCTTTTGGAGAAATTACGAACTCTACCTACCTATTCTTTAATTGTGCATGATCAACGATTAAAAAAGCTACCATAACACAGGTTTAAGTCTACGACTGTAGTATTCAGGGTAAACAAATAACACATAAAAGATTGGCTCCTAAAACAGTCTCATTTAAAGATTATTTTAAAAAAATATTATAACATTATCTTTACAGCTTTTATATAATAACTATGCATTAAACGCCCATAAAGACTCCAGCTATAAGTTAAACTTTATTTAGTTTCACTCGGATGAGCAATCTTCATGTGCAGTGCGTTAGCGCGTATTAGCACCGCGCTGCGCGTACGCACCTATTTGCATCACAAACGAGCCTTGGCCTTGCAGCCGACGACGACCTGCGCCTGCGACTGCCATGTTCCTCGAGAATGTTGCTCGTCATATCGAGTGACAAGTGTTATGTGCGCGGTATGGTTGTTTATTTTTACTGAGGTTTTATTAGTCGGTAGAGTTTGTTGATATAAATAATAGGCGAACAAACTTCTTTATATTACTTTTGTTATGGTGTAAATTGGCTAGCTCTATCATACTAACTTTTATCCGCATAAAGAGGATCATCAATATTCATAAATTTTATGGCAGCTGATCTTGCGTTCAATTTAAATATAACATGATTATTTATACCTACGTTACTTTGAGGCCCAAGATGGTGCACTTGGGCCTAGAAGAAGCAGAGGGAAAATAAATCTTAGGAATTTCCCTAAGCCCTAAGATGATACGTCACATTAACTTTGTCATGGTAGACCCCTTGATTTTTAACGGCGTAACTATTTGCTACAGTAATACGGCAAAAAATTTGGGTATCATATTCGACAAAACACTATCATGGAAACCTCAAGTTGAAGCAGTGAGCAGGAAGATGTTTGGTTTCAATAGTTCCTTAAGACGTTTGCGCAATATTTTGCCAATATCAACCAAAATTTCCTTAGCACATACTCTCTTACTCTCCGTTCTCGACTACGCTGATGCCAGCTACCTCGACCTGACAGAAGAACTCTTAACTAAACTTGAGTGCCTCCAAAATCTTTGTATACGATTCATATACGGCTTGCGTAAATACGACCATATCTCCGAATTCCGCACTAAACTCAAGTGGCTTCCGATTCGCCTTCGCCGGGATACTCATATTCTTTCTTTACTGTACCGGGTGCTGTTTAATCCTGTGGTTCCGAAATATCTCCGAGACCAATTCTGTTTTCGACATGAGACCCACAACAGACAATTACGTTCTACTGACAATTTGATGCTAAGTACTCCCCTGCACAAATCAACCACTTTCCATCAATCATTTACAGTACGAGCAGTGTGCTTGTGGAATAAGCTTCCCTACAATGTAAAGTCATCTCCTTCATTGAACTCATTTAAATTTAGACTAAAAAAACATTATCTTTCATTGATTGATCGTTAGATGAAGTATTCTTACATGCATTTTATTATTATGTACCTATCCATACTTATTTATATAGATATTTGAGGAGGTTCTTTTCAAAACTTGACTATTCCACTTTTTGTGTTTTTGTGTAATTTGAGATAATAGTTTTTAGGTATGCCATTTTAAAGTTAAATAATCAACTTTTGACGAAATTATGTTTTTTTTATACTTTTTTTCTGGTAACTACACCAGAGTCAAGTTTTGGTCCCATTTTACTTTCGCTGCGCCTTCATTTCAATGTTACCGTATACAAAAAAAAAACTGTTTTGTCGAAAGTGGAATAGTCAAGTTTTGAAAAGCACCTCCTCATTTAATGTGTTAATTTAATGTACATAACATGTTTATATATTTGTATGTATGTATACATATATAATTATCATATGTATATGTATTATTTGTATATATAATATATATAATAAATAAATAAATAAATATTTCTGACACTCACACAATATATATATATCTTATATATCTTATAAGATTATGTAGTAAGTACCTGTATTAATAAAATTACTACATGACGTGTTCTGTATTGCCTGCTGATGTCTCCATATAGTTTTTTCATACATTTGTAAGGTTGTCTGTAAGAAATCGCTCTATAGCGATAAGGCCGCCTATTGCACTCTTCAAAACTGTTTTTGTTTTGTTCCAATGTATCTTTTCTTTTTCTTTTATAATTTTGTAAGTAAGTGTGCAATGAAGCATGAATAAATAAATAAATAAATAAATAAATAATTTCCCATATAATCCCGAATATCGTCGTAAAAATATTACGATGTTTTCAGCTACGAATCGTTTAATTTTGCTGCTACTTTTGATGTTTCACGAGACATTTATAGCAAGAATTTCAGTTTAAAATAAAGATCATATATCTACGAATACATATTGATAAGTTTTTAGGCAAGACATTTAGATGGCTGCTATTGTGATGAGGCAAAACTCATCACAATGTTGTTATTTATGTGGATGAACATGTTTGTTTGCATTGGTCTGGCTGGGTGCATTCATAATGTTACAAAAAGTCATGGTATTTATAAGTATCCGTTATCTAGTACCAATGTTCAACTTTAGGACCAGATGGCGTCGCCGCCGTGTCAATACAATATGCAGTATGTATGAGGTGAAACTAATGAAAGGTTTCGATTGTTATTTCGTAGTCATCATCATCATAACAATCAAGTCTATGAGTCTCTCACCTGGGTGATGAGAAGGCCATAATCCACCAAGCTGGCCCAGTGCTGGTTGGTGGATGTCAGAATTTTCAGGGTGCCGAAATGGCTTCTGACAAACCCTAACGACTACTGTATACAAGTATACAGCACCCGGGACCGACTGCTTCACTTGTCCTCCGAAGCATGGAAGTCGTCGTGAGAAGTAAACGATCGGCGGTCACCCATCCTAATGCCGACCACGCTGAACGTCACCTTTAACCTGCGAATTTAACCTGAAAATTAAGATTATGGCCTATACCTCCTCGTCACCCAGGGGAGAGACTCATGCCCTGCAGTGGGCTCATTACAAAGAGTTGTGATGATGATGATGATACTGTATTCAATTTATTTAATGTTTTAAACACATATTTCTAGAGCTTCTTGCACAAATTATAAATTTTTAGTCTAGCATATAAAGTGTTTAGCTTTTTATGCTGAAAACAGTATTTTGTATACCTTATTTTTGTTCAACAGCAAACAGTATAATGTACTGAAAAACAGTATAATACTGCTAAAAGCAGTATGGCTGGCAGCCACTGTGCCACAACGGCTATTTCGTATTGTAGTAAGTGTCACCAAAGCTTGGAAGAAACTGCTTGCGTCTGTTTTGGCTCCAAGTTACAGGTTTGTACAGTTGTCCGTGTAAAACCCTCGTCTTCATGATGACTCGCAGTGAAATCTAGATATTTAACCGATGCACTTCTTGCAACGACTCCACTTTAAATATCAATATCTCCACAGAATTGAGTAAGAACCTATTTATGTTAAAAAGAACTTCCTTAAGGAGATTCACCTACTGCTTAAATAAAGTTTACAATGAATAGGTTCAGCTCCGATTTCTCACTACTTTTAGTATTTTACTACTTTTACAAAAACAAATTAAAGCCTTCACAATGGTTTTAAGATTACTGGAAACATAACATACTACATAAACTCGTACGCAACGAAATTATTAAAGTAAAATATGTAAAATAAAACAAATGAATACCGGGGAATGTAGAGTTTTAAGGTTATTATAATAGCGATAACACCGCCTAATGTGTAGAATGACTTTGTTATGACATGCCTTTATTATTAATGTAAAGTAATTTGTATGATAATGTAATAAATCATTTAAGACTCTACGATTTAACTACCTACTGCTTTAACTGGTGTAAGACTTTTAATAGTAATCCAAAAATAGGGAAATTTATTTATAGCACAGCACAAAAATTACCATCATTGAAGGAGTGTTCGTCGCCGGTGGGATAACCGTGTTCGACTCCCACCGGCAAAATTCAGGAAACGAAATTTTATGAACTGGCTCGATTCTGACTGTATATTAGGTTATTTTTTTATAAAAGTCAGGATGGTACGTTTGTCTTCATGACACCTGATGGTAAGTGAACATGAAGACTAAGGTGGTAAACGTCGATCCACGAGAAACCTATTCACTCGGCGCTTCAAAGTACCACGACTATACTGGTCAGGGTAATTAGACGCAGGTAGTTCATTCCAAACCTTGGCGACCCGTATCAAAAAGGAACTGTGAAAGCGCTTAGTTCGACTTTTTGGAATACCCACCACATACGGGTGGAAAGTCAGATGATAAAAGGGTGAGGGTTCGATTAGTTCAAAAAGAGCACTCGTCCAAATTGTATCCTGTAGTACACGGTTAAACAAGCAACCTTACGACGATGCTTTAGGGTCTGCAATTTATGGTTGGTCGACGTTGTTTATTAGTTTACGGGCTCTTCGGTAAGCGGAGTCCAGCGCTTCTAGTTGATATTTGGCTGATTAACCCCTCCGTTCCACATTCATTATAACACAAGATTTTTTTTATTTTTTTTTATAAGTGACTAAACCTGCGTTTGACCTCAATCTCACCTGATGGTAAGTGACGATGAGGTCGAAGATGAAAGCACACGGGTTTAGGAAGGAACTGGCTCTTTATACAATATTGCCGGAACACATTACCGCCGGAGCGGTAACATTTGGCGGCAGACTTTATATAAAGGGTGGTCGCTAGCCAGGCGGACCCGGAAGGGATCCTACCACCAAGAAAATTTTATAAGCTACACAGTTATCTGTGAGTCATCAAGGGGTTACACAGTTAGTGTTTTAGTTTGGGTAATAGTTATTAAACTTAAATGTAGTAAATGTAGTCATATTGTATGTAGTTTTAAAAAAATGACAAGAAGTTGTCACATTGGTGTACTATTAGCGCAAATTCGACACGCACTTGACAGGCCTATTCATTGATAGTCTTTTTACTCTTACGAGTTTTACTTCATTGTCAGATAAGTTAAGTCATACAACAATTGAACCTCCTCCCAAAAGCTTTCAATATGATCTATGTATTCATTAGACACCTTGTCACAGCATTAAATTTCTATTACTTTACAGTCAATGTGAAAACTAATCATTCGTAGCAGTCCAAACATCAAACCTTCGACAGACGACCAAATCTGCAAAGCAACGATTAAATTATAACCACTAAAAACATTACGTAAATTAATTTTCTGGCCACGAAGAGCATTAGACATAGACAACGCTAATTATAGTAATAGACACTGTCTAGAGACAAACGATTAGAGTATAATAGAAAACCTAGTCATGCTGCAGAGTCGTTAACTTTTATTTTCATGAATATTTTAGTATAATTGAGTTTAATTTGCGTCTTTTCAGCATTTCACGTATTTCGTTTCGTGGGTTGGTTATCAGGATAATTAAAGCCCTTTTAAACGAAAACATCTTTTATTCAGAAATAGCTTTATTAATGATACTTAAGTAAACATTTTTTTTTACAAAACCTTCAGGCAAGAAGTTGTTTTGATTCTTGAGACTTTTTATAAACAGAAGCCGTATATATTTTTGATATAAAAAGTTGAGTAATATCGGCACGGTTTGTATGGATGAGTAACAGGCGAACATTCTATCAAGATGAGTTTCGTGCCTGGAAGGGCCCGATACGGTCTAGGTCTTGGGTGCTGTACACTTGCATACAGTGCAGTGATTTTTGCGGCTCATACCTTGTTTTCACCAATGAGGAAGGATAGTAGCCCTGCATTTTGGGTTATGATCTAATATGATGAAAAATAATCGCAGTAGGTAGTTACTTTTGTATTGTTACAGCATAACAATACAAAAGTTAAATATATTTTTTTAAATAGATTTTTTTATAAACCGACTTCAAAAAAGAAGGACCTCAATTCGTCTGTATGCTTTTTAATGTTTGTTACCCCATAACTTTCGAATGGGTGAACAGATTTTGATGCTTCTTATTTCATATGATAGAGCATACTTCACAGTTGGACCCATATAAACTTCATTGAAATCTATTGAGTACATCATATTTTTTTCGATATGTATGAATTCGGAGATCGTTTACCTTGACAACCTTATACTTCAGCCAAAGTTTTGACGTGAAGTCGATTTTTTATGCTCTACATTCGTTGATTATGGTGATCAAGGTGTTAAATTGACAAAATAAACGGTTATATTCAATGGACAACTCATATTTTCCAATTTAAAAAAAAATCGTTGCTTAAATAAAATTAAATAATAAGTGAACGATGTTACTAATATGTTACTCCACGGATCTCTATTAAAACTGTACCTACCTTGTATTTTAGTAGGCTTAGCTACACATCGTATCCATTGTAAGCAATTCAGAGCCGCTCATATTCCCAGCTGGGGTGTTATCAACCGTGGAATTAGATAGAACCTAGTTATTAAACTAAGCAATGGAGGGCGGAGGCCGTTACGCGATGCTCATGTTTTTATTTTGCAAATTTGAGCTGTATGCGCTCGTGTCAAGGGCGAACTAACTTAATCGGTAAAATTCGGCAGTCACTGCTTTGACGGTCAAGCGTTAGACAAGCTTTAAACGTTCTTAAGTTAATATTTATTGGTGTTATATTCCAATGCTTGTTTTTGATTGGTAAATAACGATTTTGGTGACAACGTATATAAATAGCAAATGATGTTGATGGAAATGGTTTTCACGGGATCAGGAGCGATTCTAAATGAACCGGTTTAGCCGGATATAATCAAATCGATAACAAACAAAGACATCAATGATCGGTAGGTATACGACAAACAATATTGAACATCATAATTTACAACCATATCATGAGAATTCTATTATTTTTCTTATTTTTTTTCCACATTTGCCCCTTTTTAGGCACAATCTGAAAAAATATGATTCAGTATGCTGTTAATGAAAATTATCAATCATCTACAGCTGTTTCCTGGGTCCATTCTCACAATTTACTTTTTTTGTTTGCAAATAAGTAACCCTAACAGGTTATTTGCTAATCATTACTAGCTTGCTTTCAAAATCGATAAAGTATGGAAAATAAAACTTTTGGTCGATAAATAAATAAAATCCCCAAACCATCACACTAACTATACGGCCTCAGAGTAAGCGAAGCTTGTGTTATGAGATACCGAACTAGGGGGGAATCTAGAATATAAATACATATACAGGGTGACTGGTGACAAATTTTCAATACTGAAGGAGAGCACCCTGTACTCGATTCTGATCATAATTATGTAATAAAAGTAGGAATTTATTTTTCACCAGAAATCCCTATGAATAAATTAAGGGACCTGACTACACTTTGCCCGACGCGCTGCCTCAGTCAACACGCACACAGCAGTGTCGCCACACGCACACCACCACCCGCCAAGTATCTATTGCATTACGCTTTAAATCTTTAACTTTCGGAGAAGTTTACTCAGTAAATAATTAATATTTATTTTTTAATTTATTTTTTCTCTTCATGTATGATCTTCAATTATCGCGTCCTGGAATTTTGCAAGTGATCCACCAGTCACCCTGTATAGATAAACGCACAGACCCGGAACTTTTTTTTTTCTTGTTCCGGGCGGGAATCGAACACGCGACCACTGGCATCTAAGGCAGATAGGTTTACCCCATCGCCAAAGTGGTCGTCGAATATTCGGCACTTTTAACTATTCTATCAAGCCAAGCCATTTTCAAAACCCTGTAAGTGAAGTGTTGAGTACAGGTTGTTATGAAGATAGGCATAAATCTCCCCATCAGCCCTTTGTCATTGTCAATAAAAGTCATGTTCTACAGGATGACTCACTTTTGAAATTCAAGGACGTAATAGTTTGAGATCATACATGAAGAGAAAAAATATAATAAAAAATAAATACAATTATTTACTGAGTAAACTTAACCGAAAGTTAAAGAATTGATTTCGCAACTTTTATTACATAATTATGATCAGAATCGAATACAGAGTGCTCTCCTTTTAGGATCTAGAGTTTGTCACCAGTCACCCCTGTATATTTGTGGTTTTCCACTTTGTTAGATATTAAATTCCTTATTATGATCTTATAAGACCTCATACTCTAAAATTCACTTTAATTTCTGTGTTGTATTATCTATCCGTATAAGTTTAATCTAGAACAATTGTACTTGGAAAAGGCGACTTTGGTACGAACGACCCCGCTCAGTGGTAGGATCGATTCTTGAGCGCCTGGCTATTTGTTTATTTATAAATTTGGTTTTTCCAGTAATATTCATAAAAGCTTTGAGATATGCACTATAAAAGGATTACAAGATCATAAAATTGTTAAAAAAGTATATAGAGATATATTCTTACCTAGTGACATTTTATTGTAAAAATAAGTCAAAAAGTCTGCCTTATCCTCTAATTGTAAACAAAATAAACAGCAATGTGGTTTTTATTCATACAATGTCTGTATTGACACAACTTCGTATATTTGCGGTAAAGCTTTTCAGTTGTATTTCCAGCCAAATGTAAGATAAAGAAACTTATGTCAATAAAATATGTTGTGCGTTGTTATTAAATTATTATTTTACAAACACTGCTTAGCAGAATCCGCAGATTTTTTTTTTAGATACTGAAGGAGAGCACTCTGTACTTGATTCTGGTCATAATTATTTAATAAAAGTAGGTAAGTACTTCATTTTTCACTAGAATTCCCAATACATAAATAAAGTTTTGTAACCATTTAATTTACTTACGCCTGAGTCAATCGCAGCACGTGACCTGGCACGCGGATCGCTGCCAAAGCTAGTGTGACCAGGCGTTGCGTAATTAATTCTTTAACTATTAAAATTTTTTTAAATTCATATATAATATTATTCTATCAATATTAATATTTATGTTTGTTATTTTTTATGTACATACTGAAATTGTATTTTTATTACAGCTTATTTCTAAAGAAAGAAGCTGTACCTACCTTTGTACGTATACAGGGTGTCCCAAAACTCGACGTCAACCCGGAACCGGGTGACAAGGCAAGTCATGCTGGTTATCAGAAAAATGTTTAAAAAAATCTAAGTCACGTGTTCTCAAAATTATTGGCATTTTAAAAAAACACGCAAAATTTCACACCCTGTGACAGTGTTTTTGCTGCTGTTGCCACAAATGTTCACTTTTGGAAACTTTTTTTTTTGATATGTAACCCTGAATAATGCTTCTCTAAACTGTTATCAACATTTCAAATCTAGCTCCTCGAGCTTGCATAAAAATAGGACTTATTTCCAAGAAAAAAATTAAAAATTAAAAATGGCCTAGTTTTAACTGTCTGCATTGAAAAAAAATTGTACTACGCGAGTTTGGCAAGTTGGCGCATTTAGTAAGGATTCCAAAATGGTATGACACTTGGCAAATTGATGAAATCCATGAAAACCCATTTTTAACTTTTTTTCTTACTTGGTTAAAATTGCAAAGCTTATCGTTGGTTAAATTGGAGCCGATTCCAATGTACACACTGATTAAATTTAACTGAGTTGTACATTGTACTGATGTACTCGTCTATCTTTATTGAATGAACAGATTGTTCACTTTTAATTTTTTTTTTTAGTGTGTGCATTGGAATAGGCATTTATTGTTAAAGGTTTCAATTTTAAATAAAACAAAATTTTAATACCAATGTTTATTAATAAAATTTACAATAATTCTTAAAATGTTATAATAAGTGTTCGAAATGCCTTCCTTCGGCGGCAATACAAGCGCGACATCTTTTTAAAAAAGATCGAGCTATCTTTCTAGCGTATCGTCCATTATTTACAAATTGAGGTGCTGCAGCTATTCTCTGCCGTAATTCATGTTCACTCCCAATGGGCTTCTCGTAAACTTTTTCTTTAACAGCTCCCCAGTAAAAAAAGTCTAAAGGATTCAAGTCCGGTGAACGGGCCGGCCACGAGATTGGTCCAGCCCGCCCGATCCATCTCCCAGGAAGCTCTTCATCGAGGTACTCTCTTACGGGGCGAGCAAAGTGCGCTGGGCACCCATCTTGTTGGAACCACATTTCTCTGTAAATGCTTAGCGGCACGTCTTCTAATAAATTTGGAAGATGGTTTTGAAGAAAGTCTAAGTAAACCTCGCCAGTTAATGCATCAGGCAACTCAAAAGGACCAATTATTTTGCCATTCAAAATTCCGGTCCACATGTTAACTTTGAATCGGTACTGGGACCGATCCTGTCTCGTTAAATGAGGGTTTTCAACACGCCATTCATGCAGGTTGTTCATGTTCACGTAGCCGTCCTTTTTAAAAGTTGATTCGTCCGACCATACAATTTTTGTTAGAAAAAGTGGGTCATCTAATAATGTCTGTACTCGCTGTACGTGGTATGGGTGTAGGTCATTTCTTTTTAAAATACGGTGGGCTGAACTTTTGGGCACTCCGGTGTTCGTTTCAATAGCTCTTACTGAAGTACTTGGGTCTTCTGCGACAGCCTGTAGAACTTCTTCTTCCATAGGGTTGGTGGGTCTGCCTCCACCATGCGTTTGATTTGGGAGGCGGCTTTCTGAGAAGAGCAACCGATGCACATTCGTAAACACCCGATGATCGGGGTAACGAGCAGCGTTTGGGTACCTTTCGCGGTAAAGTCTGGCAGCAGCACTGGCATTACACCTGCACTCACCATAAATAAGGTGCATATTAGCGTATTCGCGAGTGGTATACGAAGACATCTCGGCACTTGTCACACACTCACACAATAGTCCAGAGGAAAGCAAAGGTCGTCGTTAAGAGAAAACAAACAGTCCGAATCTAAATCGCAAGCAATCACAAGTCCATAAACATAGCCAAAAGTAAACAGTACGAAATCAACACAAACGAATACGAAAACAAGCGCAGTAAACGAAGGAACGTAATGTACTGACTGGTTTGTAATGTGTATCTACAATAGCGAATACCTGGCGTCACTCTCTGTCTCTCTCGCACTTGGTAAAATGACTCTCTCCATCTCAGTCACTTTAGCGTCCATACCTGTCTCGCTCGCACTTGAGAAGGTGACTCTCTCCGTCTCACTCAATCACTTTAGCACAAATACTATCTCGCTTACACTTCCTAGAAAGACTCCTTTGTCACAACTTACAATTTACGACTCTTTGGAAAACCTTTCTCTTTGGAAAAATATTCTAATGGGCCCATTAGAATATTTTTTAACCAGGTAAGAAAAAATTGTTGAACACTGGATTTTTACGAATTTTTTTTTGTTCATGGTAGCAACTACAATTTACCACGTGTCATACCATTTTGGGATCCTTACTAAATGCGCCAACTTTTGACACAACTTGCCAAACTCGCGTAATACAATTATTTTCAATGCAGACAGTTAAAACTAGGCCATTTTTAACCCCCGACGCAAAACGAGAGGGGTGTTATAAGTTTAACGTGTCTGTGTGTCTGTGTATCTGTGTATCTGTGTATCTGTCTGTGGTATCTTAGCGCCCAAACGGATGAACCGATTTTCGTTTAGTTTTTTTTATGTTATAGATAATTTTATCCCGAGTGTTCTTAGCCATGTTTCATGAAAATCTGTTCAGCCGTTTGAAGATCATCAGCTCTTTTCTAGTTGATGAGGGGATCTGACTACCTTCCATATGTCCTATCGATGCGAAATTTGGTACCGTATTGCAACAATGATATTGATAGTATATGGTAAGGTAACCATGACCTGATCAGCCGTTTGAAGGTCATCAGCTCTCTAATAGTTGATGAGGGGATCTGACTAACTTCCATATGTCGTATCGATTCGGAATTTGGTGCCGTATTACAACAATGATGTTAAAAGTATATGGTAAGGTAACCATGACCTGATCAGCCAATTGAAGATCATCAGCTCTCTAATAGTTGATGAGGGGATCTGAATAGCTTCCATATGTCGTATTGATTCGAAATTTGGTGCCGTATTACTACAATTATATTGAAAGTATATGGTAAGGGAACCATGACCTGATCAGCCGTTTGAAGGTCATCAGCTCTCTAATAGTTGATGAGGGGATCTGACTAACTTCCATATGTCGTATCGATTCGATATTTGGTGCCGTATTACAACAATGATATTAAAAGTATATGGTAAGGTAACCATGACCTGATCAGCCAATTGAAGATCATCAGCTCTCTAATAGTTGATGAAGGGATCTGAATAGCTTCCATATGTCGTATTGATTCGAAATTTGGTGCCGTATTACTACAATTACATTGAATGTATATGGTAAGGGAACCATGACCTGATCAGCCGTTTGAAGATCATCAGCTCTTTAATAGTTGATGAGAGGATCTGACTACCTTCCATCAATCCTATCGATTTGAAATTTGGTACCGTATTACTTCAATGAAATTGAAAGTGTATGGTAAGGTTACAATGACCTGATCAGCAGTTTGAAGATCATCAGCTCTCTTATTGTTGATGAGGGGATCTGACTACCATCTTCCTAATATTAAAACCTACTTTAAAAAGTACAAAATAAAAGTAAAATTAAAAATTTTAAAAACCCCCCGACACAAAAAAGACCTTAAAAACTAACAAATAATATTTTAAACCTATTCTAATTATTATCGTCCCATATATAATTGACTGTAAGACTTGTACTTTAAAATATTTTTATTTTCCGAGCGTCGTCGCCGCGTCGGGGGACCGCTAAGTGAGAAAAACAGTTGTCAGTTGCAGATTGCATCAAAAGAATTCACTCCGAAAAATTCGTAAAATCGACACAACCGTCAACTTCGTCTGCCCTCACGTGTCTGCCCGTTCGGGTCGCCGCACTTGGTGACGCCCGCCCCCGCGCCGCAAGCCGCACACCGAGCTCGCCGCGCGCGGCATTACGTAGAGCGTAGACTATGCATGAAACTTAAGATCGCTCATACCTAAATGTAATAATAAATTTGCTGTTGTTGGCTTAATACTTTATATACTTGAGCGGTTCCCGACGCGGCGACGAAGCTCGGAAAATAAAAATATTTTAAAGCACAAGTCTTACAGTCAATTATACATATATGGGACGATAATAATTAGAATAGGATTAAAATATTATTTGTTAGTTTTTAAGGTCTTTTTTGTGTCGGGGGGTTTTTAAAATTTTTAATTTTACTTTTATTTATTTTTTATTTTTTTCTTGGAAATAAGTCCTATTTTTATGCAAGCTCGAGGAGCTGGATTTGAAATGTTGATAACAGTTTAGAGAAGCATTATTCAGGGTTACATATCAAAAAAAAAAGTTTCCAAAAGTGAACATTTGTGGCAACAGCAGCAAAAACACTGTCACAGGGTGTGAAATTTTGCGTGTTTTTTTAAAAATGCCAATAATTTTGAGAACACGTGACTTAGATTTTTTTAAACATTTTTCTGATAACCAGCATGACTTGCCTTGTCACCCGGTTCCGGGTTGACGTCGAGTTTTGGGACACCCTGTATATATATTTTTGCTATGCGCAGGGGTTAATTATATGTATATGTTAATTTTAACTAGTATGTGCATAAATTGTGAAATAAATAAATAAATTTACTCAGTAAATAATTAATATTCATTTTTTATCATATTTTTTTCTCTTCATGTATCATTTCAAAGTATCACGTCCTCAAATTTCAAAAGTGACCCACGAGGCACCCTGTATAAGAAGTCTGACATCTTTTTGAGATCTCTTTTTTTAAATCTTGTACCTAAGAGCACATTTAATTTCCAAAAATATACTGTAAACCTACGTGCCTTGTAGGTTTACAGTATATTTTACAGCATTGTATTCCCTACACAAAATAAATAACATTTTAATTTAAAGTCTCATATTTCCACCGTACAAATAAACAAACTTTTAATTACGCTTCGGCGTAAAACATTTTGATGGGTTTTATGTTTTTTTTTATTTAATACGCCACAACTATCAAAGGCTTGGAATCAAAGCTTCACGCAATGCTATCGATCGTGTGGAGCAAAACGACGGCAAAGGTAAATGAAAATGAAAAATCTTTTATTTTTAACAAAAATCTGTACATTTTTCCGTAGCGTATGGATGAATATGGGTATAATTTCCGAATAAAAAATTATTTCAGACATAATTCGAACTTAAGCCATAACGTTTGGGTAATCCTAGGTATAACCGAGGTTTACTTCATCTCCTATTCCGCGTCAATGTCGCCGAAGGAGGCGTCGGTGCGGTGCCGGGAGGAAGTCGCCTCCTCGGCACCGATCCGCCGTAGACGGAGGGGTGACGGAGAAGGGGATATGCTCACCTTCTACCTCCCGATAGCCAACCGTAGCAGGTGTGCGGCTACAAGGGCTATGGTGGGGGAATGGTCATGGTAATGCCAATGGCGGTACCGTGAGCTCCATTTATGACAGATGAGGTACACCTGGAGGTTTTTAGTGGGACGACGGTTCGGCTTTCTATCGGATCATCCCCACAGACCTCGCCATTCCCCCTTGGGCGGTCGGAGACGTGATAGAACGTTTTCCTCCAGTCAAAAAAACAGGATATTCCACGCCATATATCCCACAAATTTCTAGGATCCGCTCAGTTAAAAATATGGTAAAGATTACACACCGCTATCGCTAAGCTGAAATTGAATACGGACCAACCTGTATTAGGTATGTACCGGTCGTTTCGCGATTTCGTTATGTATTCTTCTCTTATAGTATCTATTTAATAGTATCTTTTTGTTACTTTTGATTTTTGTTCTGTATTTTTTATTCATAAAGGGTGAATAAATATTATACGTACAAAGTAGCCGTCTCTCTTTATTTGTTTTTCCGCTTAGACTTTTAAATCATACAAAGGATTCTAGAAGACGAAATTTTGCTGTGTACTGAGGAAAACAGCGATAAATTGTTTGAGTTTTGCTATGCAAAATTACTTAATGTCTTCACAACAAAAAAAATAGCGGTTTATTTGCACTAAGTTACTCGTATAACTCTTTATACAGACGATTTTGGCAACCCTGCAACCTGGATACCTACCACCCTTCTAAATATATTTGACCGCAAAATTATTTATCTGTGGCATCAGGTGTGATTACGGTTACAATCAGGTAGAGTGAAAATAAAAACAATAATATAGATATAAATAAACAAGCAGCGGATCCAGATAACCTTTATTCGACCTTTTGTATTTCCTGAGTTGGAAATTCTCGCCATCCATTAATTGAACTGAATTAGAACATTATTTATTGCTGAATAAAGGTACTGGGGCAGATAAATTTAATTCTGCATTGTCAAGTTATCGCAGTCATATCTGCTACCAGTCGAGTGACTATAAATAAATAATCATTATTCATCGTTTCTTGAGACTTTTTATTAATAGGTACTATAGTTTTTTCATTGAATAATAAAAACATAAGTTCTATTCTTTTTAGTTAACTTTATAGTTGTTTTTTTTACTACTGCAGTAAAAAAACAACAATTACCTACGTTAAATAATTCAAACTACTCAGTGATTGTTAAATTCTAGCTGCATGAAAAGTATTCTGTTACTTATCTGCCATAAATATGCTACGTATTTTTGGATGTTTTTAGATAATTTTGGTCTATTAAGATCAAGTACAAGTCGGTCAAGGGTTCGGAGCATAGATTACGATTTTTCAGATTACTTTCTTTAAAACGAGCTCTCAAGTTCATGATTTCTTCTGACGAGGTAGATCACGGTTTTAACTACTAAATTTTTTATTAAGCTATTGCATAGCTTCTATCGCGGGCCTTGAGCGTGGGGAGGGGACCGAATCCAGAATTTCCGTAACGAAAAAAACCTAACACCCTTACTCGCATGTAAAGTTATGAAATCAAAGTATCACGGCACAGGGGTGATACTTTGATTTCATAACTTTACATGCGGGCTTTAATAAACAATCAGCGCCATCTACTAGGAACTTGTGGAACTACATATTAGAGCAAACATTACTGCATTAATAAAATAAATAAATAATTATAATTGCATAAGTTGATAAAAAATGCTATGCAATAGCTTTACCGCGGCAGTCTCCGAGTGCCACACGTCTTTTTTGTGACACTAGTCACAATATTATGAGGCATACATAGATCGTCCATAACTTTTGATTGCTTGACTTGCGAGAAGTTTGATTATTTCCTTACGGATTGCAGACTTGAGTATTCAATATTAATAGTAGCTTGACCTTTACTTTTTGTGAGAAAAAGGATCTTGGCAGACGGACATAAAGTGATAAAGGTTCCGTCTTTTCATTAAATGTACAGAAGCTTGAAAAGAGCCTTGAATGTAAAAACCTACCCTTCCTTAACCTTACAACCTTTACAAATACGAGTAGTAAAAACCAAGGATGCCTATTTAAAAATCAGTTCTAAAATTTTGTAAGCAGTTATCTGTCTCGTGACTTTTCCCATCAAAACATATCTTCTTGCACTTGTACAAAAACGACAAGTCTTCTCAATATTGTGTACGTCATAAATGATTATCTAACCGCTAGAGGATTGCACTTTTGATAAAGGTCAGGAGTAGGTATGCGGTACTGCATAAGCCTTCAATATGAATCGTTGAGTTGCAGTTGCTTGCAAAGTTTTGCTTTGTAGATTTGACTTAGAAAAGCACTATCGCCCTTGAATATACGTGTCTTGAAAGGTGAGTTATTATGTAGTTAAGGCCGGCTACCCTATATACAATTGTGTGGTCCAACTCCTTTGGCGGTAATAATTTATAAAGACCCTGTTCCCTGTATTGACCATTCTGAATCATCCTAGACAGTATCGACTATCGTCATTTAGGGGGATTTATTTGAACACGGTGATGTCTCCATTAAGCGTCATTCTTTTACACAAACATGGAAAATTACAAAAGTTAGAAAAATTTGAAATAAAGTGTCGTTTACTTTGTAAAATAAGGTATATTTTACAACATAGAACGATACAAAACAAAAGGCGATTGACAGACACGTGGCAACGATCGTCAATTCATCGGTCGTTATGTTAACTGATAGCAATCTCGATCTAATGATCCACATAGGTACTTAGTATGTGGGGAATGAACAGGTAGAGGAATCACTCGACGTGTCAAATGTGACTAGTTTTTTTTTACTTTTTGTAAAAAAGATCGAAATATTCAAAATGTAATTAGCAAATTATCTATCTAAAGCATTACGAAAGGCAAATTTTAATAAACAAATGGCGGATTGTGTATATTTGGAAATCATTTTTGGCTGTCGATCGCAAACCTTCGTTGAACAAGCACATTACGCCGGCTTTAGCCTGTAAACGACATCTGACATTTCGTGCCATTTGAAGCGTCGAATGGAGTGCTTCGTGAGCAAAATTTGAGATAGGCTGTCATTTTGAAAGCGTCTTTGTATGACATGAAAGTTTAGGAACAGAAAATTGAACATCGGAACGCCTTAATATGTACTGACAGCTTAGCTTGTATAAAGGTTACGAGTGTTTATGCAGATAAGCGTAATTTAAACACTGCATGTAAGCAATTACATCTTTGAGTGTGTCGCATGAGGAGATCAAGTGTATATCTTTGTGGTGCAGTGGTTGAAAAGTCGCAAACGCGAGTTCGATTCTCGTTCCTTGAGATGTTCGTATAAAAAAACCTGCAAATATTTTTAAAGAGTTTTGGTAAAAATGGTATTAAAGTACTCGTATTTTTTCCGATATTTGGCAAGTTTTTTAAGTCAGAATTGTTATCAACTCTCACTCATTTCACTTTTGTTGTAGAGTTAGGATGTTATTGAATTTTTAACTGTGAATGGTCCGACAGGTCCATTTACAAAGGACAGGACAAATGCTTGATTCTAACTAAACCAAGTGTCACGTTGCATCCCAATCGTCTTACTCATATTGCCAAAAGAATATTTTTATTAATAAGTAAACCTACGCCAAAGAGACGATCACGTTGAAAATCTCAATATGCCATTCATGAAATATTTCATAAGACACCTTTTATCATCTCTACTGAGATCACATCACAGCAAAGGTTAAATAATATCTAAATATGTTTCAACCGTACAATAAAAAAACTTTCATTTTATCGCTCATGATTTATATGTTCCATTTTATGGTCATTGGCATATTCTGTTAGTCACAAGAACCATTGGACTGGTCCGAGTATGATTCACCACGTGCACTTGCATTCCACGGACCATTTTGAGCTACAAACTGGCATTGACTGAGCTGGGTGGTTCGTCAATGAAAGCTTTCTTATGGATTACGAATTTTTGCGGTCCTAAGAATTTACTTGGAATGAAATGAAATGTTGAGATCAGCACTTGAAAAATGTTGCATATGTTTTAATGTTAAATTCTTCGAATATGTCAAGGTCGCAATCGGTCGTCTCTAGGTAGGTTAGGTATAGGTAAATTGTCTCTACAAACCAATGACGGCTACCATTTTTACGATTCTATAGAATTAAATGCTTTTTTGTCCAGAATAGGAGAACCCAAAAACATGAACTAAAATTTATTATTTGTTTCATCAGAACCATTCTGTAGATAAGTTTGTACAAATCTTAATATTGAATAAAAATATATTTAACTAAATTTATTCTATTTGTTTCGTCATAACCGACATGGCTTTTTTGGGGCTTGACATTGTCTATAAGGGTTACCATTTTGTAACATCACCCAATTCTCAGGGAAAAATATAAATGCATGAACATGAAGACAACAAAAAAAAGTTAGGTAAAAAACACGGCATTTGAGAAATAACAGAAGATTAAACATTAAAAATATCTTTAAAAATTAAAAAAGCATCAAATATTTTACTGTAATTGGGTTCTGCAAAGATAACGCCATGGAAATATCAATTTCATTGTCGTTATCTTCGTTATCACTACTTTCTTCGATCTTTGAAAATAAGAAGTTCAATAATGAAAGGCTTTTCTAAATATCTGTGTTTCTTGCGAAATCTTTCATGTACTCGTAATTACTTTACATCTGAACAAAGATTGCGCCTTCAATAGCTCCGATGGATGGCATTTAATGCGTTTCCAAATATTTTTGACTTGTGCTACTTTTCTTTTCATGAAAACCATGATCGCTGATAGGTATGGCGGTAAACGCAATATCTGTAAAGTGAGAAATTCCGTAAGTAAAGGAAAACACTACTTAAATAGAAATAGTGTTTCCTAGTGTTTATTTAATTCCATAATAAATTGTATTTTGGAAACCGTCGAAATATATAACAATAATTTATTACCTATATCAAGTGCCGTAAAAAAAGGTTCTATAATTCTTAATCAACACCATTTCTTTCTTTAGAATAAAATAATACACCTATGATGAAAGGTCTATATACATATCTTTTAAGTTTAATTCACTTTTCATAAAGTCCTTACAGCAGTGGCTAATCTCCTGGAACCGTAGTTTCATTTAATGGAATATAACAAAAAAAACATTTCAAAAATATAACTTTCAAAGTATGGCAATATGTAAGCATTGCAGAGGCAACTTTCTTGTTTACTCTTTTTATGGGTTTATAGGGAGTTTCAATTGTTTTTCTTATTGAATATACATATTTAATGTGATATTCAGACCTATTTATGAGTATACTTGTTAGGAAAGCAAGACTGGCTATAAATAGAACTGTTGTCATGTCAGTTTTATTATGTTTAGATAGCAACTGTTCTATGTCTTATTCTTTTACAAATATTATTGTGTCACTTGATCGTAAGCTTTTTCAATGTAAAAACAAATTTTAATAAAACCCTTCTACGATATACCTGGATTTATCTGTGCTGAAATCTCTGCTTAGTATATAATTTAATAGGGCTAAAAGTTTAGCCCCAACAGTGGTTATAGTCCCTAGCATAACGATCCAGGTAAAATTTTAACGTAAAGGGAAGAAATTTGTGGCTATAATGAGTACTGCGAAGATTGACCTTCTCAATCAAAATAATTATGAGACCTGGAAAATCCAAGTGGAAGCCGTTTTAATAAAAAACGATGCCTGGGGATACGTCAATGGAAGTATCACAAAACCAGTCGAACCTGCCGAAGCAGCCAAATGGGATATTGGAGACTCGAAAGCTAAGTCTGATCTCATTTTGTCGATTATCCCGAGCGAACTAAGACATCTGCGAGGATGTAAAACGTCGCGGGATGTATGGGTGAAATTGCATAACATTCACGCATCGAAGGGACCTGCGGCGACTTTATTGAAACAACTGTTGCTTCACAAATTGGAGGAAGGTGGAGACATTAGGGAACATGTCATGAGATTTTTTGAGGTGAAAAGTCAGTTAGCTGACATGGACATCGAAATGCATGACGATCTAACTTCAATAATGCTTTTGTACAGCTTACCATCCAGCTTTGAGAATTTCAGGTGTGCTATAGAATCTCGAGATTCATTGCCAGATCCAGAGACACTAAAGATTAAAATTTTAGAAGAGGAACATTCCAGAAATCGAAAAGAAAGTGTAGATAAGGCACTTTTAGTTAAAGGAAAGAAATCTTTTAAATTAAAGAATGGTACAGAGCAAGGAAATTCGAAATTTAGATACAAATGTTTTAAATGTCACCAGTATGGTCATAAATCTTCTGAATGTACGAAGAAATACAAGGAACAGCGTAGTGATACTGTGAAGTATGTGTCGAATGATTGTGAATTACCAAATATCGATTCCAATTTTGTAACATTTAATTGTGTTTCAGATGTTAATGCTGTATGCAACGAGCATGGAAATTGGATCCTCGATAGCGGATGTACTTCGCATCTTTGTAATGATGCAAGAAAATTTGACAAAACACTGTTACCTTTGTCCGGTAAGCTAAATTTAGCAACAAATTCAAGCACAAAAGTACAAGGTAAGGGGACGATAAAGTTATTTAAAGGAATTCAATTCAATCGCCAAATGGATCGGACGTGTTTTTAGTTTATTTTATACAATTTTAAATTAAAGCAGTATACGACCTAGATTTGAATCAGCGCAAATTAACTTTTGTGATAATAATTAATGCAAATATTTGTGTTTTTGAAATGATACGTTTTAATTAAATACAAAAAAAAAATGGATAGCAGCCCCTTCAATCGAAGTGGTAAAACTTGCCGCAGCCCACCTCCAACGCCCTCTTCAAAACCACCTCCAGTACCAGATGAAGACGACATGGAAGTAATTTCAACGCCCGAAATTCAAAATTGGATGTCATCCATTGAAGCTTGCCTCAATGAAGTTTGCGCAATTTCTGGTGAAGGAAAAATGAATACCGAGCAAAAACTTCGGATCAGCTCTCTCTGTCGCAAGATTGGCCATGGTGCATCCCAACTGGCTATCACATACCAATCCCTCAAGCAGAAAGCACTTCAAGGCCGCACGTTAATACAAGCGCTTAAAGAAAAACAAGAGCTGTCTAACCAATTTCAAGACCTTAAAGAAGAAATCCTGGAGTCCGCTAAACCAAGTTTGGCAAAAGTTACTTACGCAGATATGATTAAGACCAATAATAGTTTCATTAAACCTGCAAATGTAAGCTCGGTAGCAATTTACCCCAAGGACAAATTAAAGACTAGCGAGGCCACTAAATCACTTGTACAGCAGATTATTAGCCCTGGTGAAATGAAGCTGCAGGTTAGAGGACTCCGCAAAACAAAAAATGGTGGGGTTATTATTAGCACTGACTCGAAAGGCGATGTCGAAAAACTGAAGCAGTCAGTCCAGCTGTCATCCTGTGGCCTTACCGTGGATGAACCAAGCAAGCGAAACCCTAGAATTGTCGTAATTGGGGTGCCCACATCAATGCAGGAACAAGAAGTTTTTAAGTGCATATACGAGCAAAATCTTTCGAACAAACTTAGTGATAGCCGTGAAAAAATCCTGTCCTCCATTAAACTTAGCCATAAGTCTGGAAAGAAAGAAGCAGAGACCTGTAACTATGTAATCGAAGTTCCTGCCCTAATAAGAAAAGCCCTTATTTCTCAAGAAAGAGTCTTTGTTAACTGGTCGTCCTGTCCGGTGAGGGACTTTACTTTAGTTACTAGGTGTTTTAAATGCCAGCAGTATGGACATGCAGCGAAGTCATGCCGAGCAGAAACTTGTACCTGTGGACACTGTGGAGTTCTAGGCCACTCATCAAACGAGTGCCAGAAAAAGGCAGAGGAACCTAAGTGTGCAACATGTTCCCGTTTCAATAAACCTAATAATCACAAAACAGGTGAAACTGATTGCCCCGCCAAGAAAATTGCCGAACAAAGGTACATAAACTCAATTAATTATGAAGGCGCCTAAGAGCGCCGTTTTTAGTAAATTAATTTTTGCCTTATTTTTTATTTCTCTTTTTATACTCGTTTTAAATTTTTATATCTTTATTATATTTTAATTCTTAATTGTTCATATTTTAATAATACATGACTCATCATATCATTAACGAGTTAGATAGTATCTCTGTTTCGGAAGCAACGCCTTGTAATGTTGAAGATTGCAAACAGTATCTACCTATGTGCGACAACTCGATAACCATACTAACACAAAATATTAGGAGTATCTATAAAAACTTTGATAATTTTAATATTTTTCTTCATAGGCTAAATGTTAACTGCGATCTAATTGTACTAACTGAATGTTGGCTTTCCAATAATTATGAACTTCCACAGATGACAGGTTACGATGTGTATAGCAGTAAAACAGTTAACAATCAAAATGATGGTGTGGTAGTTTACGCTCGAAACACCCTGAATATCACAGTCGAGGACTCTATTGTTAGGGAATGCAGCGGTTTGGTAATAAAAATCGATGAAAACAAAAATAAAGTTGCAATATTAGCGATGTATAGATCCCCTTCTTTTAAGAAGCTGGATTACTTTCTCGAATCTTTAGATAGTCAACTTCAAAATTTATCGTCTTATAAAAATATTGTGCTTGCTGGAGATATTAATATTGATATTCGACCAGAGAATAACAGTGGGTCGATACAGGAGTACCTAAATCGATGTGCATTTCACGGGCTATACCCTGCGCACACACTGCCTACACATCATAGCGGCTCTTGTCTGGACCATATCTTTGTCAAAACCCAGTTGCTATCATCTGTACTAGTTACTAATTCCACCGTAACGGACCACAAAGCTGTTTTACTAACCCTTAGACTAAAAATAACTAAAAAAAAATACGCAAGGTTTACTTCTAAATTAAACATGCATAAACTTGAGGACGATTTATGTAACACTGACCTTAGTCCAGTTTATAATTCTGCTGACGCTGACTCGAGCATGACATACTTAGTAAATATTGTTCAACAAGCAATTATTAATAACACATCAAAAGTAAAAGTTAGTAGTAGAAATTTAAATATCAAACCATGGATTACGCCGGGGCTTATTCGTTGCATGAAAAATAGGGACAAACTCCACATGAGGGCCAAATCTTGTCCGGGAAATTTAGTTTTACAAATAACTTATAAGCGCTATCGTAATTTTTGTAATAGTATTTTAAGAAAAGTTAAAGCTGACTATGACAAAAATCAACTAGCAAAAGCTGGAAAAGACAGTAAAAAAGTTTGGAAATACATAAAAAAAGTCACGTATACGTCCAAACACACTGAATCGTCCTCGAGTTTATTGCTATCCCATCCCTCCCCACTATCGGCGGCAAACAGTGTTAACGACTTTTTCAATAATATCGGAAAGACTTTAACAGAAAAGATTCGACAATTCTCCATCACACATGAAACTATTAATACCTACAATAACTCATCTTTGAATTCTTTTGTATTATTAAATACAGACGCAGCAGAGGTCGAAAAACTAATAATGGGGTTAAGGGATGACTGTGCTGTTGGCTGTGATAATATACCTAGCAAATTATTGAAAAAGTTCAAGCATTTCTTCATCCCTCCTTTAACTTTTATATTTCAAAAATGTCTCTCAGAAGGAATTTTTCCTTCTTGTCTTAAAAAAGCCCTCGTAGTTCCTGTCTTTAAATCTGGTAATAAAGACCTAATAACGAACTATAGACCTATTTCCATACTACCCTCAATATCTAAAATATTAGAGAAAATAATAAACAACCAGCTAGTACGATATTTGGAAAATAAGTCTATCATCTCTAAGTCACAATTTGGCTTTAGACCAAACTTATCGACTTCTGATGCTATGCACGGCTTAGTAGATTATATGGCACAGGAACTAGATAAGGGAAACCAGACTATAGGGGTGTTCCTTGATCTAGCCAAGGCTTTTGACTCCGTCTCTATTCCCATCCTGTTAAATAAATTAGAAAATGTAGGTATAAGAGGAAATCAGCTAAATATTTTAACTAGTTACCTTAGTAATCGAAGTCAATGCGTTAAACTAGGCAATATAGTTAGTTCTGAACAAAAAACCACCCCCTTCGGTATCCCCCAGGGTAGTATTTTAGGCCCCACATTATTTTTAATATACGTAAATGACCTTTGTAATCTACAACTAGTACAAGGTAAAATAATTTCATACGCCGACGACACTGTTTTACTTTTTTCAGCTGACTCTGAACAAGACATTTTTAAACTTACTCAGAATGGCCTCAATATTGTGAATAACTGGCTTAAACTTCACCTACTGACATTAAATGCAGACAAAACAAAATATATTATGTTCACAATGCGGAAATCTCACGCAGCACGAACTAATAGACCCCTGTATGCACATTGCTGCAATAACGTTGCTGACACTGCATGTGAGTGTCCTAGAATCACAGTAACAGATAAAATAAAATATCTCGGTGTGATTATTGATGAAACTCTTTCCTTCAGATATCACATTGAAGCTCTTAGTAATAGAATCCGTAAACTGATTTTCGTTTTTAAGAAAATCAGGTCAATTGCGGATTCAAAACTTATCATGCTATTATACAGCGCCCTGTGTCAATCTGTGATAACATATTGTATTACGATCTGGGGCGGAGCTCCTAAAACCTCTCTACTTATTGTAGAAAGAGCTCAAAGAGCAATTCTTAAGGTAGCTACTTTTAGGCCATACCTCTACCCTACTAACCTTTTATATAAATCATGCAATGTACTAACAGTCCGACAATTATTTATAACTAATACAGTACTTAAACAGCACACAGCACTTCAATACAGCACCAGTTCTACTAACAAAAGACGCAAGGATATTGTATGCTCCAATCGCACGCGGGTAAAATACACTCTGACTACACGATTCTATAAATTCCTAGGGCCATTATTGTATAACAAAATAAACGCCAAAGTGTATATATATCCCTTAAACGTAAGAAATTGTAAAAAGGCTTTAAAAACAGTTCTCCAGGAATTGTCGTACGATGAAACCGAGATGCTACTGACTGTTATAAGTTAATTTTTGATAATGTTTGCATAAATGTGTAATTAGGTTTAATAAATGAAATAATTATGTAGGTAAATCTCTTAAATTTAAAATTGTCACAATTCCTATTTTATTTTTATTTCTTAAGAATAGTTAAATAGATTCTACTATGTTTGTATAAGTATAAGATCCATATTTTATTTTATTTTATTGAAGTTATATTTAATTTGAATGATTTTTAAATGTTATTTTAGCACGCTCCAGCCTGAAAAACAGGATTATCCTAGTTCAGGCACCAATGTTCTATCCTTCCTTGTATATTTAAGCCAATATTTGTAATTCATGCTTTTCTGAAATTAATAAACATTTTTATTTTTATTTATTTATTATTTATTATTTACATGTGATGATAATGGTTCTAAAACTATAGTTCAATTGCCCAATACTCTATTTGTTCCGGATTTACGATGTGGCTTGATTTCAGTAGCAAAAATTACTGATCAAGGGTTTAGTGTAACGTTTAATGGTAACATAGCTAGTGTCAAAGATAGTTATGGTAATACTAAACTGGTTGCCAAGCGTAAAGGTAATTTATTTTACGTTGAAGAACAATGTGACAGAGTGTCAGCGATTAGTGAACGAAAGGTTGACGCGTGGTTGTGGCAACGTTTAGGTCACCTGAATGCTAAGGATCTCGTTGGAGTCTTAAATAAATGTGGCTTGAACGTTAAGATGTCAGATGTAAACAGGTTACATGATTGTGACATTTGTGTGAAAGGAAAAATGAGTATGTTACCTTTTCCTAGTTCAAGTGGGCCTTGTAATGAAAAGTTGAGAATAGTGCATTCTGACGTAGTCGGACCCATGAAACATACGTCAATAAATGGAGCTAATTATTTTGTGACATTTATCGATGATAGCACAAGATGGTGTGAAGTATATTTTCTTAGCAAAAAGAGTGAAGTTTTTACCACATTTAAGGTTTACAAAAATCACGTCGAGAACTTATTAGGACGAAAAATAACATATCTTCATACGGATAACGGAGGTGAATACTGCAATCGAGAGTTTGATGAATTCTTGAAGAAAGAAGGAATAGGAAGAAGATTGACAATTCCTGGCGTACCTCAACAGAACTCAGTAGCTGAGAGGAAAAACAGAACTTTGATTGAAATGGCGAGATGTATGCTGATTTCGTCAGGACTTTCACCAGGTTTCTGGGCTGAGGCTGTAGCGACAGCATGTCATGTTAGAAACCTTTGCCTGACAAGAAGTCTTGGAGGTGGAATACCTTTTGAGAAGTGGTTTGAACGACCTGTCAAATTAAAATACTTACATAAGTTTGGATCGAAGGTACACATATTAGACAAGACAGCCGGGAAAGATAAGTTCGCACCACGAAGCCTGGAAGGAATTTTCGTTGGTTATCCAAGAGATCGAAAAGGTTATCGTGTATGGATACCGCAACAAAGACAAGTTATTATGTCAAGAGATGTAAAATTCCATGAAGTGCAGTGTCAAGATAAAGAAAATGTTAACTTACAGATAGACCCCTTTAGTATTAAGCAGGAAAATGTATCTAGTTCACCTGTGACCGTGGATGTTGAGTTTCATCCTACATTAGTCAACAAAAATCCAACTGTAGACAACTTCAATCACGAGGAAGAAGTCAAAGACCCGATTTCTATACCTCAGGAAGGAAATGGAGGACAAGATTCGACTGTTGATGACAATCAACCGACAGATAACCCAGACATTGTCGTAGGACCACCTCAACATATTTATCATCAAGATAACGTTCACGTTGATGGGGGGAAGAGAGGTCCAGGACGACCAAGACTGGAGCGAGGCCATGTTGGACGTCCGCGGAAAATATACAACATGATTGAAGTAGCACCGGAAATTTCCACGGAAGATAACAACAAATCAACGGATGAGTTTGCAGATTGTCAGGATTTCGTCGGTGCTGCAGAAATTACACTAAAGCAGGCCTTGTCCGGTAATGAGAGGAAAGGATGGAAAGATGCAATACTTTCGGAAGTTAAAAGTTTGATTAAGAACGATACTTTTGATATAGTTAATAAACCTAAGGGCCGAAACGTTGTTGGTTGTCGTTATATACTGACAACAAAACTAAATGTAGACAAGACCGAGAAGAAGAAAGCCAGGTTGGTAGCAAAAGGTTTCAGTCAACGTTATGGTATTGACTACCAGAGCACCTTTGCGCCTGTCGCAAGACTTGATACTGTAAGGTTGCTAGTAGCACTTGCAGCGGAACTCGATCTTGAAATTCACCAGTTGGACATTAATACGGCCTACTTGAACGGTTTGTTAGACGAAGAAATATACATGAAGATTCCTGATCTTATAGAAGAATGTCTGGAAGATCTCATACGGCTAGAACAACCAGATTCAGCTATATATAAAAAAGCCAGCAAGATGTTAACTGATCTGAAGACAGGGAGCGACGTGTGCCGATTGAAGAGGTCACTATACGGACTGAAACAAGCTGGTCGCCAGTGGAATATCCGGCTCGATGAGCAGCTGAAGTGCATGGGGTTGCAAGCTTCATTAAATGAGCCGTGTCTTTATTTTAAGGACATAGATTCGCAAACGAAACTCTTTGTGCTAGTTTACGTAGATGACATTTTAGTTGCATCGCAAAGAGAAGAATGTATAAAGAGCTTTAAAAGGGAACTGGCAACTAAGTTTGAATTGAAAGACTATGGCGTTGCGAAATACATATTGGGCATAGAGTTTAACAAATGTGACATTGGCATTAAATTGTCACAACAAAAATATATTGAAGATTTACTTACAAAGTTTGATATGGGAAATTGTGATCCTATATCAACACCCATGGAAACCAAGAATAAATTAATGAAATCAACCGAAAAAAGTATAGATCAATACCCATATCGCGAATTAATCGGTTCCTTGATGTATCTTTCAATGGGAACGCGCCCAGACATAACAAACACTGTGGCTATTTTAAGCCAATTTCTGGATTCTCCCAATAAAATACATTGGACCGCAGCAAAGCGAGTACTACGATACCTAAAGTTTACAAAAAAATATGGACTGATATTTACGAAAACAGGTAAATCATTGCAAGGGTATTCAGATGCTGATTGGGGTGGATGTTTGATTGATAGACGATCTTATTCTGGTTATGTTTTCGTGCTAGGTGGTGGATGCGTATCTTGGAAGTCACAAAAACAAAAATGCATATCGACTTCTTCATGTCAATCGGAATATGTGAGCTTGGCATCATCAATGAAGGAGGCAATGTATTTAAACAGTTTACTCACGGAAATTGGGCTACATAAGTTTGCACCATTATCTTTGCATGTAGATAATCAGGGAGCGATTTGCCTTGCGAATGATCCAATGTTCCATTCTCGGAGTAAACACATCGACATAAGGTATCACTTTATAAGGGATGTATTAAAGAACAATACGAGCATTGAGTTAAAGTATACACCGACCGACTCAATGCTTGCCGACATTTTAACGAAGGCGTTGCCTAGAGTTAAGCACTATAAGTGCATGTGTGGTTTAGGCATAGCTTGTTAATTTTTTTATTTTCTATTTGTATTCATTGTTCTTTGATATAGGTTTCTTATTCATTTGTTTTATTGTATTGTGGTTTATTTAGAATATGCACATTAAGGGGGCGTATTGAATATACATATTTAATGTGATATTCAGACCTATTTATGAGTATACTTGTTAGGAAAGCAAGACTGGCTATAAATAGAACTGTTGTCATGTCAGTTTTATTATGTTTAGATAGCAACTGTTCTATGTCTTATTCTTTTACAAATATTATTGTGTCACTTGATCGTAAGCTTTTTCAATGTAAAAACAAATTTTAATAAAACCCTTCTACGATATACCTGGATTTATCTGTGCTGAAATCTCTGCTTAGTATATAATTTAATAGGGCTAAAAGTTTAGCCCCAACATTTCTTTCTTAAAACAACTTTTTTACCTTTACACCATAAGTAAGCCTTTTAAAATATTTTATACATTTTGGCGTTTTTTAAACATTTTTTTATTTAAAGTACAACAATAAAATATGAGACGGCATGAAGGGACTCTTCATATGATCGCGGTTAGTTAAATTTTTTGCCACACGCCAAAAGTCCCTTGTCGGCCTTACATTCACAGATACATATTATTAAGGTAAGGTGTGTGTGTGTGTGTGTATAAGGTGTCTTTTTGTAAAATATATTGGGTGCCACCTTGCGCGATCTATCCCTTGAATCATCTGGAATCTGGATCTTAAGTATAAAGAACCTATTAATTACCTTGTACATATTACATAGGTATTAAAAAGCTCGTATTCAAATATTTTCTAATTTATTCTAAATTTTCAAAAATGTGGTAGGTATTCTTTTTCAGTATAATTTTAGGTATTTTATTATAATAAAACGACTTATTTTTGTATAAAAGCATGTTACAGGCTGGTTATAACAATATTTCATCATAACAATAACTTTATTTTCAGTAGTCTAACTAACTGCACACTTGGTAGCCGGCAAATATATAAAATATGGCGGAAAGCCTTTCGTATACTTACAGATAAACATACAGTGTTAACAAAGCGGGTAAAGCCGCACGTAACAGCTAGTTACCGATTATTGGGTATTATATAATATGTGACAAAGTTTAAAAATATTTTAAGGCTTATTTGTCTCCAAAGTTTTATCGTCTTTTGTTATTTACTAGTTTTTGTCTATTGTGTTTTCCTTAGTTATCTATTTTAACGGCAAAGAGCAATTCTCGGTCTAGTATCACGATTGTTCGTTTTATGAACGCCAGGATCCCAACAGCGTTGGTGCTTAATGTTAGTTTTTCACATAAAAAATCTCATTAAGCGTCGACTTGTGCCTCGTCTTGTAGTGCTTGTAAAAACGTAAATTAGTATTCGTAAGGATAAAAAGAATTGAAAGTAAGAAAACTTCCTTTTGATATGTAACATTACGTAGGTCTGACTCAATTTTTTGTTTACAGAAACGTGAACGTGAAACAGTGAATAACCGTAAAATGTGCAAGTAAAATAAAAAAATTTTTGGTGTTTTCGTCATTTACACTGTAAGTAAGTAGTTGTTTGGAATGTGGAGTCTATAATGATAACATATCGTTTAAAAAGAAGCATATAGTTGTAGGGCCGCCGTACCTACCTATCAGGCATCTTCTATTATCCTTTTTTCTTCGGAGTTGCCTTGCTATCTATGTCGTCCATTTTCCAGAAATTTCTAGAGCTCCTTTGCCGGCTTACTTTACCTAGAACAGTCTGGAAAAAAATCTTACAACTTGCACCTTCTTTAAACTTCCCTTTATCTTTTTTTGTAACTTATGCTATATACTAGGTACTCTGAATTACATACTACATAGAGCCCACTGGAAAAGTTTTTAATAATGTTTTTGCAAGACATACAAAATATGATATCCTAGCGTATTTTCTGATATTTGTCCATAAAATTTATAACTAACTTTCTACTTTTTATCAGATAACACATTTTTCTGTTAGATGTTTTTAAGCTTTTGCAAAACTCTGCTCTGATTGGTCATTTTTTATTATGGTACGATTTATGCTTACTCATTTCATAAACGCGAGTCGAATGAAATAACATCGAATTTATACTTGGTAGGTATATTTTGTCATTGACTTTTATCTCAACTGGTAAAAGATGACTAAAAACTTATATATGTCCTGGTATGGGCCTAATCGGCTCCAGTCCCTCATAAAATGTAGAAAAAAATGTTGAAAATGACGTCCGGCTGGTGTAGCGGTAACATACATTGCCTTCTATGCCAGAGGTCCTGGGTTCGAATCCTGGCGGCGGCGAATATTTGTGTGATGAACAACAGATATTAGTCGTGAATTCATGGATGTTTATATGTTTATTTCAGTTTATTCTAATAAAAAAATATGTATTTATTCAATATCTATGAATATATATTTATTCAGTATATCAGTTATCGAATCGAACACCGGTATCCCGCGTGACAGGCGGGGATACTCACCACTATACTACCGAGGACTGCTTCTATGCTGGACTGGGAGCGAAAGAAAAACATAGAATGCGCCAGCTGCTTCTCTTCCCGGGATTACTGTAAAAGTCAGTTAAGGGACCGAGGTGTTATGGGAGGCTTTTTTGTGGGCGATAGGCTGACTCCCTGTCACTGCAATAGTCTCTCTTCACTATTATAATGCCTCCTAATTTGTCAAACGTGACATCAGATGGTTTTATTACCTCTGGTGTTCTGGCTACCCCATACGGGATACAGGCGTGAAGTTATGTATGTATGTATATCCAGTTATCTAGTATCCATAACACAAGTTCTTTTAGAAACTTCATTTGGGCTAGATAATGTTGTGTGAGTATCAGAAATATTTATTTATTTATTATTTATTGTGTCCACGATCACCTCAATCTTACCTGATGACCCTCAATACTTTTATAGCATGCTTCTTCAGGTGTCATACTTGTGCCCCTCGTGTATGGATATGTAGTCTACAAACGTTAAGAAATAAGTGATTATACGTGGACTTCATATCGTCACTCACAATCAAGTTTGATAAATACGCTTATTTAGGTAACTACTTAGGCCCGATTATTCAATGGTCAAATAAAAGGTACCTATCTAATGAATAAAGAATTTTATTCGGCGGTGTCAAGATCGTCTCTATTTTGTTGTCATTTTCATACAATTATACAAAAATTGTAAAACATTATTCCGTCGAGTATTACTTTTTTCGTCAAATAACTTTTATCTGAATCTGGAAACATCAGGCTTCAGTGTATTAACTTATAAAGTTTTTAACAAGTTGGTACCTACCTAGGTATTAGCAGTCGCGCAGTTTTGCCCGCCTTTTACCTCTTATATTATAGAATAAAATAAAATAAATAAGTCATAACTTGCTCGGCAACGGACTTAAAGTTTATTGTCTCTCCATTACGTTTCAAGATCATTCTGTATTAGACACCATATTGAGGTCGGCAGTTCGTGTTCATGAGGGCTTTTAAAAGCAGCATAACCAACGTCTCCACATATAGAAAAAATTACAAAACCATTTTCCTTATTTTTAAACGAATAAAAACGACATTACGGTAAATTCTACAATATAATAGCAATGAATTATTTCAAAAGAACCTTATATATCACATCACAATAAAACTCGAACACAATAAGATTCTCTTGTGTTTAAGCAACCCTTTATCGTAAAACAAAAGTGAATCGATCCTCGAGATAATAGCCCGTCCGTGTGTCGTGCAATAGCCAACTTCGCCTGAATGGATTGTTACAGCACTTTGTACAGGCGATAGCTTTGCTATTCCGACGTGGCAGGCGCTCCGGGGAATCTTGGCGCATGTGACCACTTTCCCACACGGCCCAGAGGGACGAATGCCAAGCTATCCCAGTTACTATCCTGACTGTTACGGTCGAACGTTTCTAACTTCGTCGTGTCCCTTTGCGACCACAAGTTTTAGTTACATCTGTAAACGTTTATTGCCGAACAAATTCGAATGCTGTGTTGGAATTAATGGTGTTACAGTTAGTTTCCTTGTTAAATTTAAGCTTGGAAATGTGAATTAAAGTTTTGGGGTTGTTCGTTTAATTTAAATGAGAGTGAAAATATGTGTTGAGCTTTTATGCTTACCTATATGAATAGGCGTTTTTACGAAGTGCGTGCTAGACTTTTTCTTGAAATTTAATTTTCTATACCTACTTTTTTCATACATTCATCATAGACACTTAAGAAGGAGTCCGCATATGTTGAAAATTGAAATTTGTTTAACAAACCAATATTCGACATAACCAAAGATGATTCAAATTTCGACCCATCCCTGGCAATAATAAAAATGGAAAAGTTATACGATTCCTGAGCAAAATCGACAATTCATCCTGTGTATTATTAACACATTGCTGAAGTCATGGGTGTTTGTATATTTTCGTATTAATCAGAAATGTATTATGTACTTATGTAGTTTCCATACCATAGCATGGATAATGGGAAGATGAAGGGATGGATACTGTGGTTGGAGTGTAAGACATATGTTTTTTTATTTAGTTTTTATATTCTTTATATATTTTTATATCATTACCATAGCTTCTTACTTTTCTAGTATTTATTTATTAGAGTATGAACCTACGGCTGTGTAGTCTTTGGGTGTTGTAAGAAAAAATGTAAAAACCAAAAACACTTATTTTCTATTTTATTTACTTACAATACTGTTTAAAATTTCCCTCGAGAGCCCAACCTGTTTAAATACAGTTTACAACACAGGCAGTTTACATAATAATATAGCAGCAGACAACATTTAAAAACACATTAATCTCTGTAAGGATTCTTAAAATCTAACAACAATCGTATTTGGCAAAGGAAATATGTAGTATGTATATAAACAACTACCCATTCAAACGTAGCTGTAATGAAAATTGGAATAGATTTTTCTAGAACATATTGCTACTATAACTATACTACTGCACTTGCAATTCTACTGCTCAAAAATACTACCGATATACCGTTTTTGGTCACGTGCCGGTGACATGTTGCGTGGAATGTATTGTTTGTATATGTTTTGCTGCACTGCCTGCGTTGTCGAGGGAGGGAGGGTGGTGAAACAATTAGGAGGTAGAACAGTCCTGCATGTCGACTGTTTTGGAGTAGCGAAATTAGCAGTTATACCAGTTATGATCGACTTTCGTAAAGTCGGTCCTGATTTAAACTTTTGACTTGTGATTCTCACCTCAATTTAAAACTTTTCTTAGTATCTAAGTTTCTAAAGATACTGTTTATATTTATCACAGATTGGTGGCGCAGATGTAAGTCGTCTGCAGATCTTCCTAGGCAGCATCCCTCCACCTTGATCTTCGCTTGTTGTGGAGTTGTCTAAGATGACGTAGGGTACGTGAGGGGGATTCAACTTGTGCGTAGTTTCCCCGTGGTTCCGTAGAAGCTGAGAGCTTTTTTCCGATACCGAGCATATCCAAATGTCACGTCTGGAGATGGATTGGGTATAGCCGCACTGGAAAAAGGAGGACAAAATATTTAATTAAAATCCGTATAATTCATTATGGTGTATTTGGGGGTAAGCTATGTTTATATTTTAATAGGAATAGAGACAACGAAAAATCTAAGAACCATTTTAAGAATATCGTCACCGGAACAATTTTCTCAACATTGGGTCCACAGTATCACCACTGGGACCACTGGGATTTACTCGAGTGAGTTGTCAGAATCTAATGAAAGAAAATTTGACAGCTAAAAATTAACTATTGTTGAAAACCTTTTTCCCTTCACTGTTGAATAAATAATTAAATAGGTAAAAGTTACTTGAGCTTTTGATAAAATCTCCACAATGCAGTCCAGTATGGTGCAGTCATTGCTTGGGAATCCGGTACGCGAATATACAAAGGCTATATAGACTCTAATAGAGGAGCTTTTGTTTATGCATATTACACGACAATACCTAATCGAACTCAGTAAAAAAATTGACTGAAATGGATTAGCTTTTGCTCTTGTAATTTTCAAAGAAATGCAATGACAAAATCTAGTACTGTATAATACATATTCACTCAAATAGGTAAGCTTTTGTCAAGATGAAAAGTAGGTATATCTTTGTTTGATATACATTGCGATGAAAGAGATAAGCTACGAGAAGGGCTCCCGCACCGGAAGGCGGAATCAGTACGGTTAGGTGCGACGACGAGCGCAGCGAGGAGGTGCATGTTAGGTTGCATATAGTTATACACGTGGTCAGCTATTATAGTCAACCCTGGACAATCCCGACATGGTCAAAAGTCAAACGTTAAGTCATCAAAATAACGATGGTCATAATGCATGCACATTTTATTTCTATCTTTGAAAATCAGAACAATTGCCATTTGAGTATCAAATTGAAGCCAACGATCGGTAAATATCGATATCAAATGGGATAGCTTTTGTTGCTGCAATGTTCAATTGAAGTTATCTCACAAAGTCTACACGACTTCGGTCAATTTCTGTACTAGAATGGATTAGGGTTTGGGCAAGTTTTTGTCATACAAAAGCTAAGCCAGTTCAGTTTGCACTTTCACTCTAATGGTATAGCTTTTGTAAATACGCATCCGGTACCATATGCACTGGACATTTGCTTTGAAAAAATGACAAGTGATGTGTATACTGCAGCCCATGAAGGGTAAACATCATCAACCATTGTGAACTCTATGAATAGAAATGAGTTGTCACATACAACCTAAGTGGATAGCAACCCAAAGCAACGAAGTGGATTAACAGCAATAAATAAATAACAACTTCATTGTTAGATTAAGGAGATTTTTAGTATTCCGTGGATGTTATTTCGGGTTATAATCTTTCATCATAAATTAGTTTATTGCAAAAAATATGGTAATAAAAAGTTGGATTTATGAAAGGTTTTGGTTCACATAAGAATGCGTGCAATAGTCAACTGAGTCAACAATTAGGGTAATTAATTTCATATGTCGTCAGTGTTTCATACAATCATTTGTCACTAAAAACTTCATTCACATAATAAAACATTGCTCAGCCAACCATTTTCCCGTAATCTTTTTATTTATCGGTTAACATTTCATCTTATCATTTAACTTGTTAAAGATTTTAATGGCCATTGACTGACTATTTCTTTTACAAATTTTTGTTTTAATATTTGGTAAGCACAATCTATTTGGAAACCTCGTTCTGTTATAAAAAGGATGTTTTTGTTAATACAATTTGTAGATGCATTTACACACATATTCAGTTATAAAAGTATAAATACATGGTAAGTAGAGTTAATAAATTGTATGATTTAAATAAAGGCTTGCACATTGTCCATGAATCAACATCGGCAACGTATGCACTGTTTTTGGGCTACGAATGCTTTATTTATTTTGAATGAATTTCCTCAAAGCAGTATACTTACCATATCTTAGTATTGAAGCAACATCACTACAATACGCTTTGAGCGAGGCAAAGCGATTTATTTTAGCATACTTTATCTACCTGCGAGTTCCATGTGCAAAGTTGGTCAAGTCTTAAACCTAGGAAGGGATGCATTTCCACTTGTAGTATATTTAGGTATACAATCTGTGTTTGGTTAAATCAATAACGGAAATGTTCCAAGCTTGTTGTGTGTAAATGTAGTATGTTTCTAAGTTTTTTAAAGTTCTCTATCCGTTACCTAGTATCTAGTTTAATCTGAGCTTAGTTTGTAATTTTCGATAAGTTGTGTAAATGTTCTGGAATATTTATTTATTTATTAAGTAAAATAGATTTACGAGAATCTCTGAATGGTTAATGAAGTCTTCGTGGCGTGTCTTCGTGGCGTAGTGGTTACTGTGTATATCATACGATATCGCAGGTTCAGCAACGTTCGGAGCGTTCAATACAAGGATGAGTGACCGCCGATCTTTAATTTCCCACGACGACTTCCGTGCTTCGGACGGCACGTAAAGCAGTCAGTCCCGGGTGCTGTATACTTGTGTAGTACAGTAGTCATTAGGGTTTGTCAGAAGTCAGGTCGGTGCCCTGAAAATTCTAACATCTACCAACCAGTTCTAGGCCAGCTTGGTTGATTATGGCCTAAACGTCCTCTTCACTGAGGCGAAAGACTCTTAGCCCCGCAGTGGGCTCACTATAAAGACATGTGATGGTGATGACTTACCCAATTCAATGCAGTTCCATAATCCATTCCATACTGCTTGCTATACACCGAGTACTTCATGAGACAAGCTATGAAGAGCACCGCTCGTGTGCTGTTGTTGAAGCTGTGCACAGCGCACGCGTGCAGCTTGTTGCCGAAGCACTCTGCCGGCCCGTGCTGGCAGCTGAAGTAGATGCCATCGGGGGTGGACCGCGTCTGAAGGGAATGATAACTAATAGATTAGTAGGTATATGTACATCAACATAAAAATGCGTTTTTTTTAATGGTGACTAAACCCGCGTTTATACTCAATCTCACTTGATTGGTTGAATATGAGGTCGAAGATAACAACACACGGATTTAAAAAGGAACTGACTTTCATTAAACATTACTTGAACATAATTATCATCACCGGAGTGGTGATGTTAGACTTTATATAAATGGTGATCGCTAGCCTGAAGGGATTGGTAGTTGGTACACTTGGTACTTTTGAGAATTCTGACATGTTACATATTTTACCATCCTCTGCAAGCTTCCTGTTCGATTGCCCATTGTCATATTTAAAAGTGGGTAACAACATTTTCATATTCAGACACAAGTCTAGTATGAGTGTTGCCATAGGCCAAAAAAACCGCTCGACGTCGATCAATTGGTGTGGTAACACCCTTAAATATCACTGTGTAATTGTGACTATCAATTGTAACTATTCGGTAGACTTTATAAAATAACGATCTAATCATGAGCAGTGTTGGCACTTACCGTTGCATGCCCATACGGAATCAGCTGCACGTCCATGTATTCCCCTAATTCTTTGATGGTCGGCTCTAGCTCGTTGACGATGAAGTCCACGCTGGCCGGGCACAGCGTCTCGTAGTACACCTGCACCTTCACTTTGTTCACTTCAGCTGTTGACTGCTGGAATGATTAGATATAACCTCCTCATTTAGAATTGTCTAGAATTTTTACTGTTCTTTATATTTAATGGTATCATTAACAAAAAGTCTGTTTGAAAATACTTTATGAAACTTTCAGATTATCATTGCCCTGAACTTACTTTTAAACTTCAAGTCAGGCGCGGTCGCATACGAAATTTTGGGGTTAATTGAAATTTTGGGTGGGGTCACAGCTAACTTTTTTTTTTTTTAACTTTTTTAATCTTTTTCTAGCTGCTAATCTTGTAAAGGGTTCATCTTTTCATGATTTTGGGGGGCATCATGTTCCCTGTGACCCCACCCCTGGGACTGCGTCTGCTTCAAGTAGCACCTACCAATTTTCATACGGGGCTTGGGGTCGGAGATAGTCTCCAGAAGTCCAGAGAGTGTCAGTTGGTGTTCTTATAAATCTATAGTTTTGATAAAGGCTTTTGACAAACTGTGACCGGGCTTTTTGTCCGTGTAGGCCGGCTTACATTAGCTCTACCGCCCCTGGATAAGCGTAAGGCACGACTAATCCAAGTGACCCCCGCTTGGTGGTAGGATCTCGTCTGGGTCCGACTGGCTAGCGATCACCCTTCATATTCTGCCTCCAAATATTACCGCTCTGACGGTGATGTGATCCGGCAATATTTTATGAAGAGTCAGTTCTTTCTAAGGCTCATGTGCTTTCATCAATCTGTTGTAGAAGAAATAAAGATTTTTATTATTATTATGAGTTATTATCATCGACCTCATCTTCACTTACCATTAGGTGAAATTGGAGTCAAACGTGGGCTTAACCTTTAATAAAAACAAAAAAAATAAGCGTCACGTAATAGTAAAAAAAAATTTTTTATAAGTGCCTTAAACCACAGCATATACTTTTGAACCTCCTACCTCCTAACACCTCCTAATTTAGTCGGGGCTTTAGTCGATATAGAGATAGTCTCCAGAAAGTGTCAATTTGTGTTCTTCCAAACCAACATTTTTAGTAAAAGCTTTTGACCAACTGTGATCGAATTTTGGGTAGCATACCATAAGCAGTATCACCAACAAGACGTGTTACTATGCGAAATTTTTCGTGTGTAACAAAAAGATAAGTGGTAATTTTTATGTATTCTGTGGTAACCTACTATTACCTGACTATTTAGAATACTCCGCCGGTTATGTTGCACGTCATAGCGTGATCTTCGGTTCGCATCTGAAAAGAAACAACTATAGTGAAAAATCTTTGTGAAAGTTAAAACATAACTGAGGGAAGCTCGTGTGTAAAAAGTTTGAGCGCAATCGGTTAATGGGTGGTACTTAAAGTTTAGTTTCCAAATTTGAGCCACACTTGTAAAATTTAAAAGTGTAGTCCTCTTAACTTCTTAACTTGAATGCAGTTCTTAGAGGTACGATATAAACTTTTGCAGATAAAGTTAGACAAAAACATGACTCGTTCATCTAGTTTTAGTTAAAATATATTAAATTGTAATTATGAAATTCCGAAATCATTTGCAACGGTTAAACACAGATATCTAGAGAAAAATATTAAAAACACCAGTCATTAGGGAGCCAGTTGCTGAAACTAGCTTAAATTGAACTTAAACAACAATTTTGCATAGTGTACAACTCAGGGCCACAGCTAAACGATCGTGATGAAATACCGGATAAAATAAAATAGAAAAACTTACCCAATTTTCGAGCTTCATTACTCGCGATTAAAAATAACACTAAGAAAGTAATTTGCAAAATATATTTATGCATGTTTGTCTGGACACCGTATTAAACTGAATGCGTTAATCTGAGGAAGTAACGTGAACGGAGTACTACGAGTATAATCGAGGAGGTAGCCCATATTTTTTATTATCTGCCGTTTCCTTTGACCCAAGACGATAACTAACTTAGAAAGAGGGCGATTCTGTATACACTGCCAATTTAAACGTTTTATTAAAAATGAAATAACTATTGTGTCTGGCTTATGACATTAGATGTTAATATTTGAAGCAACTCAGTGCGTTTATACAACAAGTAAGTGGTCGTCGTTCTTTGGTACTTTTTTGGCTATAGTTATTTTCCGCAACTAAACCCTGAAAATTTTATTATTTTAAGCATGGAAGAGTAAACAACATTCATAAATTACTTTGTAGGTACACGCATGGTTTCCCATAACAAAATGTATTTTGTCCGAAGTTAACAATAAAGAGTCTAAAGCATACGATTCGTTAAATTAAAATTTGTTTCGTTATGTTTGCATCATAATGAATCTTCATTGCGTGGTTTTTATGCCATATCAGCAAGTCAAGAGTTGCAATAAATCGGATATTTTTGAAATTCTAAAACAATGGACTTTTTGGAAGAATACAGATTTAAAAGAAAAACGCACTTAATAAAACTTTACCTTCACAGGCAATGTTCATTGACCAAAACACTACCTACCACTTCAGCAGAGAATAATCAAATTTCATCGCATCCGCCACAACATCACCTAAGGAACTGCTCTCCATGTAGCCGTATTTATAATTAATCCTTTATTTGGAAAGAAACGTATCTGAGACATAGAACACATCGAGTTAATTGTTGCTTTCAATTATGCCAACATTTTTGACGTACTTATATCATAGTGTCTAAGGTGTCTAAAGACTCCGGAAGGTAAAGTTTAAATGCCATTGCACGTAGGTAAAGAATAAGAATATAAGTTACACTGCACGCTTTAACAAATGACAGGGTTTCTTTCTTTAATTTAATCCAAATAGTGTAAAGTTTTAGATTTCCGTACACGGTAATTTCTGAGTGGTTACCTAACCCCTTATATTCACAGTTTCGGGGTATGAGCCAATCAGATCCCCAGGTTAGAATTTAATTCAATGAACGACTACGACGACGCCGTAGTCTGCCAACTTTATGAAATTAGACTTTAGTACTAACTCTTATAAGTACAAGATGAAACAACTTGGATTAATAAATTGCGAATGGATTGTTACAATTTCAAAACTTGTAATGGTTTATTTATAAGTTATTTTTACAAGGAAAGTGATCGTAATTTAATGGAGAAGAAAACGAAAAGCTCTAAATAGATGTCGCTTCATACGCTTGACCCATTAAGTACAAACCGTCAAATGAACAAGTTGTTATCGAAATTGCTTGTCCACTGTTATTTTTTTGCGGTAAATCTATATGATCATTTGTTTTTCTGTATGAAAATGTGGTAAATATGGACAGTAATGTAATGTGCATTTCCATAAAAGTTCAAATCAAGTACGTCCACAACTTCCACATGTGTATTTCCTCAGAAAAACTGTGATATCCATTTTCTATAAAACTTAAGACTACGCAATGATGCATTTCTATTTTTTTTATAAAAAAACAGTATAAAATTAACTTTTACAATGGTATTTGACAGTTGTTATGAGTCAAGCGTAATAAGCGCCTCTAGTGGAAAAAGTAGGCAGTTTTCTACCCCAAATAAACCTTTAATAGGTCATTGGTACGTGTAGTTGTGACTAGAAGGTAATGTGATATTTTTGTCTTTAGTAAAATATCACACAGAATTGAATGATTGATTAAGAATTGAAATGAATTCCATTCAGATTGATTCTAAAGTAAAAAAAAGCTTTTTTACTTTTATCATTCTCTTATTTTAGAAGTTACATATTTTACCACTTTGGAAGTTTTTCTCTCGCAAGCTATTCAGTATAGAAAAAAATATGTAAAAAACCTAAATATCGTTTTTAAACACCTATACTGAGTTTCAGTTATAATTAGGTATGGAAACCCCAAATTTTTTCTATTTTTGTGTAAAATGTTAATTATTTATATAACTAAACAGAATAGGGACCACAATTTCTCGCAATTAATTGTAATCTTATATAATTCACGATACTGACCTTTTTCGCTTATCTGTCGGGATACTAAATTTAGCATAAGTCATTGCCCTCTAATTGATTACTGTTAATATGGCCACTTCCTCTCCGTTATTGGTCTCTTTGTTCCTCAAACAGTAAGGTTTAATTGAATATAAATCCCCTTTGACTTGAATCTCACCTGCTGGTAGTTAAGTGATGATGAGTTCGAAGACTGGCTCTTTATAAGAGACGAGCGTTTACCCGCGACTTCGTACACGCATAAACCCAAAAGTCCTATATTTTCCGTTCCCGTGGGAATTCCTTTCATAAAACAACCAGTCACTTTTTGAAGAACCTTTATGCCAAGTATCGTGTCCGTGCATTCAAGGAATAAGATTTTTCATACAAACTTAAATGTCCAATTATTCCCGTTCCCGTGGGAATTTCGAGAATTCTTTTCTAATTGCACCCCTACATCTCCTAAAGAATGTATGTTCCAAATTTCAGCTCTCTACGCCCAGTAGTTACGGCAGTACGTTGTCTGTCAGTCACTCAGTTACTCAGTCAGTAACGGAACAGTTTTATATATATTGATGATTAACGGAATGGGTGATACTGATGTGATGATATTTAGCGATAAATATTATATAAAGGATGGCACTTGCCAGTCGGGCCTTGAAAAGGGCCAATCTTTATTAGACGCCTCATACGACACGCTTATCCGAGGACTATATCAATATTCTAGGTCGACCGCGGAAAAAACTTAAACCTACCAAATATGTAAGAAAAGCTCCTGTTTCCACGCGATAAATAATATAGAATGTGTTTGTTTAGATTCAAACTAAGAAATGGATGGAGATGATCGATAGATTTTACTGCTGTTAGTTCAATCAGAACAGCTCCTGAAAATGCACTGAAACTTTGAGTTAAAATGTGTACCTACGCGATAAATGCCAGTCGAAAACTACTTTTATTTTATAGAATATGCCATATGTTTTAGCACGGCTATTTTTAAACCCTCGTCAATGCAAAATATATGGTTGCGTGCAAGCGGTGACCCAATGTTGAACTCCCGCTCGAATTCACATTCCATTTTTGAAATTTGCTTTTTAATTTTAAAACTGTAACGTTCTTTCATCCAGGTCGGTTTTCCAATTATACAGTTTTAAATCAGGCCAGGAGTGAACCGGAGGTGTGCAGGAGCTGAATAAAAACCAATATCTGACTATGTATGCAGTTTTGCCCGTTTCGCAATTAGTGCTCTGTTTGCCCCACGAGGTCACCGGGATTGCGTTGCTTACTGTTCTCAGCTGTGATGGTTTTAGGGTCCCTTTTGGTTCGTGAGGAATTAAAATCGGAAAGCATTTTTTATTAATGTTAATTTAAAATACTTACCATTTATTGCCAAAGGTTTCGGTGTCTGTATTCACGTTGGTAGACCTTTAAATTATAGCCATTTTGAACGTCAACAGTTATACACCTTCGATTGGTACCTATATGAAAACGTTGTTTTAAAGTATTTCTTGTCAAAGACTTCTGGTAATCCGGAAAACTTGTCATGCTCATTTAGCCGCATGCAAGTTCTTCATACCTACTCATTAGCTGCAAGTTTTTCATAAAGTTGTGGATGACAAAAATCAAATTATATTCTTGCCGAAGTTCGACTAACTAAACTCAAATCAGATCATAATTTTATGTGCTGTTTGTATGCACACACGAATATAAATACCTACTTAGATACACTTGTTAAACTTATAAACATCGTTTGCTTTGGGTGAAGATAAAATATAAATACTATTGTTCCCTTTCAGGATCTTAACAGAAGATACATCTACAAAGGCAGCCAGTGTGTTAATCCAGAGTATAAGTTGAATCAATTGCTTTGTCCAACAAACACACACAAACTTTCCGTCTCATAACATTATTGTATTACTTGCCTAGCTTTCCAGACTAACACCAACTATGTGGCTACATAGTTGCAAAGGGTAAGCTCATTGTTGCTTGGATTATGAAGGCTACACGCCGAATTAAGATGATCTCGGTACCAACTTTCGCGTCGTCGTCGTCTAGCTAGAGCAAGAGTAACGAAAGTCTGGACTATTTGCATAGGAGAGAAAACCAAATAATTTAAATTAAGAATTAATTTGACATGTTTTGAAAGTAAAATAAATAAGTTACAAACTCGACACTGGCACAATGTGCAACTAAACCATCGCCAACATAAAAAAAAAACAAATGACTTCAGAAAAAAATCTACAGAACCTCGGTGAATAAAAATCGTGGATACTTTTTGCATTTTTATCAAGTAAATTGAATCCTGTTTGCAATGCTTTTTACAATTTCCACCGTGTCGCCAAAACGTATGCTCCAATGAGTTTGTGTTCTGCATGTTTTAACTTTGATGAACCAAAAACTATTTTTAACCAATGTTTGAAATAAATAAAATACTCAATTAAATTTTAGTATTGAATTGACAAACGAATAACATTTTATTTCTGATTCTAGTTATTACTAGTAACTGTCGAAAACATGCAACACTCCAATATTTTTGTTTTAAACTCTGGTTATATAACGTAGTGACCTAGATTTCCCAAATTCTTTGCTTTTCAATTCTACATGTACTTTCCACAGTGTTTTAAAATATTTTAAAGTTTATATTCATTTCTGATAGAAACCTCTTATGCATATTTTTAGTTAATTTAGTTTTAAGAGGTTTGCTTTGATTCTCCCGAAACAAAATATTTTACTTGACACCGTCTAACTTTCGACTTAATCAATTATAAGGCTAGAAACAGAGAAAAGGTAGTACGTATGAAAAAAAATTCAACGTACGATGTAAGAGTAATATGCTTGCTGCAAAAACACACTAACTCTTTCAGAAAGATCAAATATTGTTTCTATGTTTACCGCTAAAATAGCCAAAATAGTAACCGTATTTGTATTCCGGAAGGCAAGGATCAGCTATGAAATTACAGAAACAGTAGGCTTTTCCAGCCTAAGACCTGAATTAATGATGTCCACGACCCGGGTTGTCACTGAACATCAAGTGGCTAGGAGTACATTGGCCAGTCATAGAAAAATAGTGCTGCTATAATGCCAAAGCGGCAAAATGTTGACATTCGATTTTCAAAACTAATTCATTCAGGAAAGTTGTTTATGCGTTTTAAAGCGTTGAAGTGCTCGTGACTTAAATAAATAATTAAATAAAAAATACCCAATCTGAAAGCCTAACCATGTTGGCCCAAGGTATCTTTCTATATGAACTTGTGTTATAGAGACCACACAGTGGAACGAGGCGGTATTCTACACCAAGACCCGGACAAGCGAGCACAGAACATTATCGACTCGTATATTATAGACAAGTACGTTGCCTAAGCTATCGAGCGGCTGGGTTTCGAACCCAGGACTTGCGTCGCCGTAACAATGCTCGACCATTGCGCTACGGAGGCCGTCAATAGCTACAAAAAGTTGTCTTCAGAATAATAGCTTATCTGAGCTTTGCCACATTACATGAAATGAACATAAACAGTTTCTTAGACAAGTTTTTATCAATAAGTTTCTAACTACAATATGAGAATAAGAAAAGCAAAAACGCAGCTCCCCAACAGTTATTCAGATATATTTTTAACTAAAATTGTCTTTAAAAGTTGCTGCAGTTTACAAGTTGGTAGTTATTAAAAATTACCAGAATAAAAAATAAATAAAAAAAGTCATGAAACCATAACCAAAATGAAAGCAAACTAATTATTTCTTTTTAAGAAAAAGTGAACCGCATTCAAAAAACCAACCCACTAAAAATGTTTCAATAATTTTTATAAACGCCATCCTATTCCTGTTTCTATCCCATCCATATTACTACCCCGTATAGTAAATTTCTGCCAAAAATTAATTAATATTAATGAATGTAATAAGAACATTAACAATTTATCTGGGTAGGTATTTACATAGTTTTTGAAGTCTGTGCCACCTTATAATTCTCTCTGTTTGGCAGCAGTCTTACTTTTATTGGTTTGGCACCGACTTCAATAACTATGTAAATACCTACCCAGATAAATTGTTAATGTTCTTATTACATTCATTAATATTAATTAATTTTTGGCAGAAATTTACTATACGGGGTAGTAATATGGATGGGATAGAAACAGGAATAGGATGGCGTTTATAAAAATTATTGAAACATTTTTAGTGGGTTGGTTTTTTGAATGCGGTTCACTTTTTCTTAAAAAGAAATAATTAGTTTGCTTTCATTTTGGTTATGGTTTCATGACTTTTTTTATTTATTTTTTATTTCATACTTTTTAGTGTTAGGTTTTTGTTTTGGACTAGTTATTAGTTTTTTCATAATTAGTTAGGTTCTACAGTTATAGATATTAGTGATAGTTTTTTAGTGATAAGTTTTGGGCTAGTTTTGGTATCAGTAACTATCTACTTCTTCTTGTAATGTGATATTTTGGTACTGTAAAATCATGACTTTGACCTACCTACTATTGTTATATACGTTTTACCTGTAGGCCTAGGTAGAAAAATATGGAGAAGGACGCTTTAAGAAAGAAGAGGAATTAAATCCCAACGAAAACTAACGACGACTTGATGCAGCACGAGATGGTCTTGTCTAGGTATCGCCAGCATGCTCGTGCTGCAGAAACTGACAAACGAAAAGAGATTCGCTTAAAACAATCTTCATGCAAACAGTCAGCTAAGAACTTATCCAAAGCTTATCACTAAAAAATCTATCACGTTTATCTACAAATATGGAAACTAACTTACTATGAAAAAACTAAAAGCTAGCCCTAAACTAAAAGTAAGTAAAAAGTAAAAGGTTCTCCTAAATGGGACAAATACCCTTTTAAAAACCGCATCAACATCGGTTCAGCCAAACGCAAGATAATCGATGACAAACATAATTAACATACAGGTTAAACTCCTCTTTGTAAGTTGGCTACTTTTAATCAGAAGTTGTGCAGATAAATCTGCGGGAAACTGCTAGTATTTGGTAATTATTCGGCAAATCAATCAAACATTCGGCTGAATACAAATGTTGTACAAAATACGAATGTTCGGCCGAACATTCGGCGCATCTCTCATACAAAATAAACAGATAAATTGAGAACCTTATTTTTTTAAAGTTGGTTAATATACTAAAACTTTCTTCTAAACATGACGAATCTTTTTCTGAAAACCGCATCCAAATCGGTTCAGCCAAACGTGAGAAAATCGCGGACAAACATACATACAGGTCAAACGGATAACCTCCTTTTTTTGAATTCGGTTAAAAATATCTCAAACAAACGCGTATAATTCAAAAAACGAATGCTCAACTTGTTTGAAGACAAGCTTCAATTTCCTCTGGAATCACACAACAATTGCTCCTATATTTACATTTGTATGCATATGTCTCTCAGCGCATCTGTTGCGCTAGACAATTTCACAATACATGGCAGAGATGAGTAGCAACGTCGGCTATAAGGCGCTCTTCCTCATAAGTCTGTGGCTAGACGGATCGCTGCCAAGTGTGTTCCTGTCTCGAGCCTGCAAGACAATACTTGAGTTATGAAATAACGACTTTCTTGCGTGGTAGGCGAATAGGCGGGATATGTACTTCCCAAAGTTAATACATTGAAGTGTTAAAGCCTTTGAGGAACTCATCCCGGTAATCCACCTACAGGGCCAGAATTTAAATGTTTATTTCTACTGTAATTAAAGGCGATGTTACAATGCCGTATCTGGTTTAAAAACCATGACCTAAGAAAGAAATTGGAAAAGTTACACTTATTGAAACTAGAAACTCACAGGTAGGTATCATGAAAAAAGTATCTCTCTTAAATCCATTTATTTAAGAAAACCTCACTGGATCAAAAGGTAACTCCGTTATTGCTCTAACTATAGTTGACTTGACCAGAACTTTGAACTGATTTGAATTAATTATAGACCAGATTTGTGTTGCACACTGTACGATTCCAGCACGGTTCCATTTGAAAATATATTTTATTTTCATAATTTTCGTGCCAAATGTTTTCAGTCTTTTGATTTGTCCACCATATTGTCAAGCGTACTACCAGATCGAAACCACCTCAGTGAAGCGCGGCTTTTCCAAGCAAAACGGATGTACGCGTACAATGGAGGAAGGGGCGATCTGTCGGTTTTGTTAGACCATCACACATATTACTTTGTCAGATAAAATTGAGTTATGGAGTTGAGAGCCTGTCGACATTGTACTTCATTTAATTTTGTCGGGTGGGATTTATTTTCTTTGTGTATAATTGTATCTCTTATGCTGTTCTTTACTTATGCTGGCTGTTAATAAATTTATATAACTACTCATAAGCTGTCTGAAGGTTCTCATATGGTTTCACAACATCTCTATTTATTTAAGCTTTGTTAAAATTTCATAAAAGTAATTTTTGAAAAATGAAGATTGCTCGCTCTCAGTCTATAAATCACAGAATAATAAGTATGGACAAAATGTTTATCCAGGAGCGAATATTTTAAAACGCTATATAGAAATAAATGTAAATAATAAAGATTACCGACAACTATTAAACCTTAAATTTGCTTGGTGGTAGGATCCCTTCTGGGTCCGCCTGGCTAGCGACCACCCTTTATATAAAGTCTGCCGCCAAATGTTACCGCTCCGGCGGTAATGTGTTCCGGCAATATTGTATAAAGAGCCAGTTCCTTCCTAAACCCGTGTGCTTTCATCTTCGACCTCATCGTCACTTACCATCAGGTGAGATTGAGGTCAAACGCGGGTTTAGTCACTTATAAAAAAAAAAAAAAACATGATTTTAAAATAATTAATAGTGCATTGCTTCCATGCTGGACTGGGAGCGAAAGAAAAACATAGAATGTGCCAGCTGCTTCTCTTCCCGGGCATACTGTAAAAGTCAGTTAAGGGACAGAGGTTTTAAAGGCGTTTTTGTGGGCGATAGTCTGACCCCCTGTCACTACAATAGTCTCTCTCCATCTTTATAATACCTCCAAATTTGTCAAACGTGACATCAGATGGTCTTGTAATCTCTGGTGTTCTGCCTACCCCATAAGGGATACAGGCGTGACGTTATGTATGTATGTATGTAATAGTGCATATTGTATTATATCTTTTATCACCATTATGTTCGGTTGCGCATTAGTTATCTTCTTTTCTTTGTGAATGTATTTATATTGCACATATGTATAAATAAATAAAATAAAAAGAAACGAATTAAAAAAAGAGGGGTAAGGGAGAAGGACAGTAGTTTTATTTTGAATATGATTTTCGAGAGGTAGAACTATTTCATAGTCATTAGGAAACTTCGTGTATAGGTTACTAAAATTTAGTAGCTAAGTTAAATTCAAAATATTATTTATTGTTCATTCATACGTTTCATTTCATACCCTTAAAATAAGTAGGTCATTTCATATTTAATGCAATCTACCAACCTTCTGAATATCCATCTGTTAAGAAGAAGTGGCAAGAAACTTAACAACATTTATCTTTATAAAGTTACATAGTTTACAAACAAAGACTTTCATCGATGCTTTAGGAAATTTTGGACAACTTTTGTTTCAACCTGTCGTTCAAATTTGTGGAGTAGTGAATCTTGAGTATACGTATAATTACAAAACGTATAAACTTCATTACCCATAAATAAGTAAGCGGACCTATGGAGTCTACTATTACGGCCTGGTAGTTCATGCATACTTTTTAAGTAAGTCACATTTTTTGATATATCTCACTCGATGTTCGACTTCACCAACGTATATTGCGATCACGACCTTAAGGATCCTCTCTGTTATTTTAACGTATTTATTTATGCAGCCTCTGCTTCATTTGTGTCCAAAATTGGCGTGACAAATATTCATCCATCCATCCTTACAAACTTTCACATTTTTAAATTTATCAGAAAAACTGTTAAATAGGCTATACTTTGAACAATAACCTTCGCGTTTATGCTATCAGAAATAAAGGCAATGGATATAAATCCTGCCCGTGGACTCTGGTTTAAACTAGCCGTGAACTTTTAACTTTATTCATCGGCAATATTTTAGACAGTGGCCTTTTAATCACAGATTATAAAAGTGAGTTTATGGGTGAAAGCTTTATGCTGCTACGTAGAACTAATGGCATATTAAATAATGCCACATACCTACGTACCTCGTCATTGTAATTTCATACAGCTATAATTTTATTCTGCCGTGTTTAATGGTATTTGTATGTGTGAAAATAAATCCCTATTTAGAGCAGGGGAGTGCGATATAGATGTATCTGGATTAGTTTAGAAAGGAGGGAGCTTAAAGGAGGGAATACAATCAAATTAGAATCGGAGCCGAGGTTTTTTTTTTTTTTTTTTATAAGTGACTAAACCCGCGTTTGACCTCAATCTCACCTGATGGTAAGTAAAGATGAGGTCGAAGATGAAAGCACACGGGTTTAGGAAGGAACTGGCTCTTTATACAATATTGCCGGAACACATTACCGCCGGAGCGGTAACATTTGGCGGCAGACTTTATATAAAGGGTGGTCGCTAGCCAGGCGGACCCAGAAGGGATCCTACCACCAAGCAAAAATAAAAATAAAATATAAAAGGTAATGTGCTGGCATGACTTATATTCCTAATATACGGACGGTTAATATAATTTATATCATTTATTATAATTGTTATAAAGTTATTAATAGTTCATGTGTTTTGTGCATTTTTTAAAAGAAATATAAACGTGGCATGTTGAAAGGGGCCTCACAGTAAAGAACACCTCATAGCCCAAAGGGTACGATTACATTTTGTGTAAACACTGTATAGGGGTTATTCTAGAGGTTTTTGTTCTGATTCATTTAATTGTTCAGATGCAGCCATAATACTCGTATATCATTAATATTATCGGAATTTTATCATACGCACATGATAAAGCAATATACCGATAATAATTTAATATTGAAACTAACTGCCCGGAAGAAGTTGTATTGATATTTACAGTAGGTATAGGATATATTAATTGCGTACACATTTAGCAACGTTCATAATCATATATGAAACTCACTGTAAAGCGGATCGCTGACAAGACAGCAGTGCGATCACAAAACTTTATCGAATCGTATATTAACGAATGTTTACGAATGCTCGTATAGTATGGAGTCGGTTGCGTTTTGAGTAACATTCTTATTTTTTATTTTACAGAAGTTTATGAGTACAACATGTTTACAAACATTCAAAATTAACAAGGCACACATTTATTTAAGCTGGCCGTGCGGCAATGGATAGATTTCAATTTTTTCTTAAAAACCGTCTCCATACTATACGAACATTCGTTAACAACGATTCGATAAAGTTCTGTGATCGCACTGCAGATACGGTAATATAAAAAAAATATCTTACCTGAAAGCACCACACACTAAACAACCATAGATGAATATAAGTACTAAAGTATAGATGACCGTCTCGCGGTTTTTGCACTTTAGCGCCATACAGTATCCACTCTAGGAACCTTTTTGACCAAAACTACCCTAGAATGCAGACCGGCCGTACCACCACTTTCAAATTTTTAGAAATTCGTAGTACCAGTTATTACAATTATTGTGCAAACTGCGCAATACTAATAATTTAAAATAAACTGCACAAAGCATGATGCTATGCGAGTTGAGAGTTGGCAGATAGTTTTGAACGCATCCTTATTTTTTAATGATAGGGTAGATTCAAGCTACATACTAAAGATTAAAATATAACTACCCACTAACATCCTATTCCAAAGGCTATCCTCACCCCCCCCCCCTTACCTTCACTTCAAGCCGACACTTATCGTGCGCCATTGGAACCTACGGTCGACTACTTCGAACGCGAGTCCCGTACCGGAAAATTCCATCATCAGCGGAATCGATCTATCGGATCTTCCCAAAATAACTTAAACGAAATCAATCCAAAACAAATTAAACCAAATACATCGCGATCGCGCGCTTTAAACCTGAAGGGGCACCTAAAGACAGCCAGGAGACAGCAAGCTAACCAGCGAACGTGAAGGTAATCCTTTTTCTTGTTTCCTCTGTTTTTCCCCATCATTCCTTGGTCCTTCGAGCCGGATCCCTAAATATCCTACATATTAACATATTTTGTATAAATTCGTAATTTCATTTAACCTTTTTTCTGATACCCTCATTCTCATTTTAATTCGTGGCTGAATCTTTCTCCCGCCATCTCTTATTTTTGTGTTGGTATTACATCATTTATTTTGTGTTGTATTGTGTTGGCAGTAATTGAATCATTCACTCTTTCGGTGATTGATCAAAATAGTCTGTGGTTCATCTGTCATTCAATTGATCAATGCGGCATATTTAGTCTGTGTTTCAATCAACCACCATTATTGTTTGTTTATTTACATTCCTATTTGAGAAACTTTATTGATTTATCGAACAACATTATTAAACTTCAATATGAGTAAAATCGGCCAACTTGTCGTTAAATTTAACAATGTTCATAAGCAGCTTCGAAAGCTTTATGATTTAGGAACTGCGTGTAGCGTAGACGACAATAAGTCTGAGCTCGAAGTAAAGAAGTTTTTAGTTCGCTATAAGGACATCGAGAAATATCGCGAGCAGATGGACGATACTTATTTTATATTAATGTCTGATACGTCTACCTTTGACGATAAAAAGCGTCTAGAACTAGAAGGTGCTTATGATGAATTCCAGGAGCTGTTCTATTCTATTCAAGTCATGCATTCTTCTATGAATATAGATTCGAATCATACGCCCAATTCTCAATCTACACACAAAACGCATAGTGAATTTCATTTACCTAAAATCGCTCTCACTAGGTTTTCAGGCATTCATATTGAGTGGCCAAACTTCATTGCAATTTTCAATAGTTTGATACACAACAATTGCCAACTTAGCGCAGTGGAAAAAATGCACTATTTATTGAGTGTGCTGGACAAGGAACCTCTCTCTTTAGTGAAACATTTAATCATATCATCGGAAAACTATTCAATAGCATATGCATTGCTTACTGATAGGTATGCAAATCAAAGAGTCATAGCAGATAGGCATATTGAGGCAATTTTGAGCTTACCTGTCATAACACAAGTCAACATAAAAAATTTAAATAAATTCATATCCACAGTCAAGGAAAATACACAGGCGCTTAAGGCCTTACAATTTGATGTGGATGCATGGTGTTTTTTGTTGCTTCACATAATCTTAAAGAAGTTGCCAACAGAATTGCGCAACAAGTTTGAGTCAACTTTAGATACCAGTAAAATTCCAACATTTATTCAGTTGCTTGGATTCCTAGAAAATCAGCTGCGAATCCTTGAGAATATGTCAAGTTCCACAATTAAGTCAAATTCAAGTAACTCTTTCAACATTATTGAAAATAAAACTAGCTTGGTTAATTCTTTTACTTGCCCTTGCTGCAAGGAAGGTCATTCTATTTATAAATGCTCCAAATTTGAGTCCATGGTTCCAACTGAACGTAAATCATTTATTTCACAACAAAAACTTTGCTTTAACTGCCTTCGCACTCATCATGTTTCTAGGTGTACATCCCGCAGTGTTTGCCAAGTATGTCGTGGCCGTCACCATACTAAGTTGCATATAAGCAATGTGGCACCTAGTACAAGCACTGCTCCAACGCAGGGTGATACTATCAACAATCACAACCAAGCCTTGCACAGTATTGATGGTTTATCTACCATGATGCTTGGCACTGCCGTTGTTCATGTGCAGGATGTTGAAGGATTGCTCAGATTGAATTGCTCTTAGGTGTTGGTCTCTATAGTAAAATTTTTGATGGTTTGCAGTTAAGCTTAGGAAAGAATATGCCTACAGCTTACTCATCCATGTTTGGATGGATCATCATGGGCAAAGCCCCAGCAGCATCGAGTCATGTCTTCAACATTGTCTCGATGGCCTGCACCGAGGATCTTCATATGGCTATGAGCCGTTTCTGGGAGTGTGAAGAAATTCCCAAGCGGACTTTGGAGGATCCTGAGGATGTACAATGTGAAAGGCACTTCGCTGAAACTCACACTCGAGATAATACGGGTCGTTTTATTTTACGGCTGCCTTTCAAGGTCAACCACAAACCACTGGGTGAAACGCACTGTTCTGCCTTGAAGCGATTTCACAATCTGGAGCGTCGGCTTCTCAAGGATGTAAGGATGCGCGAGCTTTACGTGGCATTTATGCGGGACTATCTGGACGCTGGACACATGCGCGAAGTCCATTCCCCTGTATCCAGTGCGCGATATTATATTCCTCACCATGGAGTTCTTAAAGAACATAGCAGTACCACTAAGCTGCGCGTTGTTTTTGACGCTTCGTCACCTAGTTCTTCTGGTGTATCTTTAAACCAAATACTCATGCCTGGCCCCAAATTACAGAAGAACATTGAGGACATCATTCTTCGCTTCAGGGCGCATGAAATAGTGTTTACCGGTGACATCCGTCAAATGTACCGCCAGGTCCGGTTGGCTGACGAGGACTGCAAGCAGCAGACTATCTTTTGGCGCGAATCTCCTGAGCACAAATTGAGGCAGTATGAGCTGACAACTGTCACCTATGGCGTTTGCAGCTCAGCCTACCAGGCGATTCGCGTTATTCACGAGCTTGCTCGTCTAAACTCGGATGTCCATCCCGAAGCGTCCCGGGTGCTCCTAGAAGACACCTTTGTCGATGATGTGGTAACAGGTGCCTCTTCTCTTGACTCTGCTAGACAACTACAACAAGATATTGTCGAGATTCTCGCCCAGGGCGGTTTCACACTTCGTAAGTGGTCCAGTAATTCACAGGGACTTCTAGCGATGCTTCCTACTGACCATTGTGAATCTCCTTTTCGGTTCGAGGATGGAGACAACATTTATAAAATCCTGGGGATGGAGTGGAATTCTAGAGCTGACTGTTTTATCTACCATGTCTCAGAGATGAGCAAAACCATAACCAAACGTGGCGTCCTCTCCAACATTGCCCGACTGTACGACCCATGTGGCTTCTTAACGCCAGTCATTCTGCGCGCTAAACTTTTCATGCAGACACTTTGGTCTCTCGAGTGTGGATGGGACGACCCTCTTCCCTCAGATTTCCTCGAATTATGGAAAACCTTCCTGGCCGACTTTCATCACTTGAATCAAGTTTCGATTCCGCGACGCATTCTGCCTGATCAACCAATGTCAATTCAGATCCACGGTTTCAGCGATGCGTCTGAGCGAGGTTATGCGGCTTGCCTTTACCTTCGTTCTGAGACCTCTGATGGTAACATCATGGTGCGTCTCCTCGATGCCAAGTCCCGCGTTGCACCAATCAAACAGAAACTTACGATTCCCAAGTTGGAACTTAATGGCGCACTGTTGCTCGCTCAACTAATCGAACACGTCCTCAACAACTTCCGCAGTAAATTCAGCGTACAATCAATTTACGCCTGGACTGACTCTAGCATAGTCTTATCTTGGCTCCGAATCTCCCCTCACAAGCTGCAAACATATGAAGGGAACCGAGTATCTCAGATTCAAGCGCTATGTCCAAACACCGTCTGGAAACACGTTCCGTCGGCCATGAATCCAGCCGATTCCGCGAGTCGGGGTCTTACTCCCTCCGATTTGGTTGTTCATTCTTTATGGTGGTGCCCACCATGGCTTGCAGATGATTCTGCAACATGGCCTGGAGACCTACCTCTTAGTAGTGAAGTCGACTTACCTGGTATCAAGTCGACTCCGCTAATCTTATCTGTCGGCGTTTCTCAAGCTGACTCTCATGCCATTCCTTTGGATAGGTTCAGCTCACTCTCCAAACTACAGTCGGTAGTTGGTTGGTGCCAGCGGTTCCTTTATAACTGCCGCAACTCCGCTAAACGTCGCACCGGGCCACTATCGGTCTCAGAATTGAACGCTAGCTTACAAGCTATCGTCAGACTAGTCCAGCTTGCTTCTTTCCACAGTACGATAGAATTGTTGCGTGCAGGGAAAGGCATCAAAGGGACCCTAATGCGACTGAACCCATTCTTAGACACGCAGGGCCTCCTGCGAGTTGGTGGCAGAATCCGTAAGTCCGACTTAAGCTACGAGGGTAAACATCCCCTAATTATGCCCAAGAACAATCATGTCACGAATATCTTAATAGAGCATTATCATAAGCTTTATCTGCATCCCGGATCAGGAACCTTGATGACCCTACTTCAGCGCAAGTTTTGGATATTATCTGCTAGACGAGTAATCAAGCAGATTACATTTCGGTGTCAACGTTGCTATCGGTTGCGGCCAAAGTCCTTAGAGCCCTTCATGGGTGACTTACCGTCCAGTCGAGTTACGTCTTGTCGTCCTTTTCAACGCGTTGGAATAGATTTTGCAGGGCCCTTCTGGCTAAAGACATCCAAGGTTCGAAACGCTAAGGCAATTCGTTCTTATTTATGCGTTTTCATTTGCTTCACGACTAAGTGCGTGCATCTAGAGATAGTTTCTGAGCTCTCCACTGAAGCATTCATCGCCTGTTTAGATCGTTTCGTATCACGTCGAGGTCTTCCAAGTGACATCTACAGCGATTGCGGTACGAATTTCGTGGGTGCTAAAAACTATTTAAAGGAAGTTCAGCAGTTCCTTCAAAATTCCTTTAACGAAACTCATCGTTGCCTTGGCGACAAACAAATTAACTGGCACCTAAATCCGCCTGCCAGCCCTCATATGGGTGGCCTGTGGGAAAGCGCGGTTAGGTCCGCCAAACTTATTTTAAATCGCGTCATTGGTGAACGGATTTTATTTTTTGAGGAGCTCGCAACCATCTTTGCCAAGGTTGAAGCAGTCCTAAACTCCCGACCGCTTTGTCCGCTAACCAATGATCCTAATGATTTAGAGGTTCTTACGCCTGGTCATTTTATAATCGGACAGCCTCTTTTGTCTTTGCCGGAACAAAACGTCAAGGATGAGCTTATTAGTCCGCTGAAGCGCTGGCAGCTGCTTCGTCAAATCACTCAGCATTTTTGGAAGCGTTGGCATACCGAATATTTGCACACTGTTTCCCAACGCACAAAGTGGCTAACCAAGTCTGATAATCTTAAGGTTGGCGATTTGGTTTTAATCAAATCTAGCTTGCCACCTCTTCAGTGGCGTAAAGCACGCGTCATTCGTCTTTGTCCCGGTAAAGATGATATTGTGAGAGTAGTGGAATTGATGACAGCTTCTGGAAATCTGCTAAGGCCTGTAGTTAAATTATGTCCGCTGCTCGCGAATTCTGATAACCAAACACAACTTTAAATTGTTCCTTATTTATTATTATTTTTTTTTCTAAGTATTCAAATTTACCGTAGAATAACACTATTCAATTAGTTCTATTTATTTATTTTTCTATTATTTATAAATTATTTTATTCCAAAACTTAAAGAGCTAGCTCGCTCTTTGGGGGGCGGTATGGCAGATAGTTTTGAACGCATCCTTATTTTTTAATGATAGGGTAGATTCAAGCTACATACTAAAGATTAAAATATAACTACCCACTAACATCCTATTCCAAAGGCTATCCTCACCCCCCCCCCCTTACCTTCACTTCAAGCCGACACTTATCGTGCGCCATTGGAACCTACGGTCGACTACTTCGAACGCGAGTCCCGTACCGGAAAATTCCATCATCAGCGGAATCGATCTATCGGATCTTCCCAAAATAACTTAAACGAAATCAATCCAAAACAAATTAAACCAAATACATCGCGATCGCGCGCTTTAAACCTGAAGGGGCACCTAAAGACAGCCAGGAGACAGCAAGCTAACCAGCGAACGTGAAGGTAATCCTTTTTCTTGTTTCCTCTGTTTTTCCCCATCAAGAGTAATAAAAAAATATGCATTTCAGACAATTATTTATTTTTTCTTAATTATTCGTGTTTGATATAATAATTATAGGCCATAGATTTGTTCGGGTCGTTTTCGTCAAACTCAATGCTTTTTCCACACAAATTGTTCACCTCCTTGCACCAGTCATTCAAAATCAATGCAATTCCTTTTCTTAACTCACTATCTCACTAGAAAGTCAGCATCCTATGTAAAAATATCACTTCACAAAAGTAAAATCTTTGATTTGAGATCGTAAAAACGCGAGAAGTGAACACTCTACTCAACGTACTTTGTAGAAAACACCAGCAAAAGAATTCAGCGACAAAAAACACACAGAAAAATAAGCAAATGCAACGAGCGCAAAAATTTGATTGGTAGAATACACGGCTGGTAATCTCCATAGTGTATATTAGCATCAGTCTATGGATATTGTCCATGGGCTCACATAATGATATTGACACTTGACTGCTTGAATTGGTTGAATAGTTTGATTGAATTGAAAGTTTCAATTCGAATTGAACAATCTTTGTAGAGATTGACACAATAACAATCTTTGTGAATTGATGTGTAAATGAATTTAATTATAAATAAATTATAAAAATATTGTATAAGTTGTGAAAATTGTGTTACCCTTATGTGAATTTCCAAGAAAATATACCAAAGGAAGTACCTAACTATAACTCAACAATACCTGAAATATACTGACAGCAAGGACTGAAATTATATACCTATATTGGATTTGTCAGAAAAATTTATTTAATCCCACCACATTGTCTAGCCTAAATTAAGTCTCATTAAGAACTTGTGCTATATAACGATACTAGATAACGGATAAATAAACTTAAGAAATATATAACCACTTAGATATTTTTTATTTTTTATATAGAAAAACATCCAGACCCATATTTATTTATTTGTAAATTTTATTATTTGGCAAAGGAATTACCTATAGGCACAACATACTAAGAAAGTTCTTTGCCATGTCCGTAGAAAAAAAACTGCTACACCTCATTGTGTAGAATAACATTTAAAAAAAAACAAGCTGTCAAAATCAATATGTGAGCCTCGTATAGACCGACATCTATGACAAGGGAGTTGTCCGTCTGAACTTGTTCTCCTTATTAGTCTGTGGTAGAATACTATACTATAAATGCGCTGCCTGGTGCTATATCGATATCGAACGCAGAAAAAAATACAAAAAGTTCCAGTAGTGCCCGGCGCGTAGCGCTAGTAGTAATAGAATTTTGGTATTTGTATGGAAGAAAAACTAGCATGCTAAACAACAGTGCGAGAACAGAACTTTATCGACTCGTATGTTTTTTAATTAAAGTTAGGACGGGACGTTGGTCTTTCTTGACAGCTGTTGGTAAGTGAACATGAAGACTAGGTGGTACACGTCTGTAATAGCTTGTCGCCGTATATGGAAAGCTGGTTGCCAAATTGTCAAGAATTTAATTGAAAAGGTGGTACACGTTCCATGTTCACGAATGTTCGGTTAGTATGGAGACGGTTTGTAAGCAATAATTGAAATCTATCCATAGCCGCACGGCGAGCTTAAATAAATGTGTGCCTTGTTAATTTTTTATGTTTGTGAACATGCTGTACTCTTAAATAACTGTAAAATAAAATATTACAATGTTGCGAAAACGACTCCATACTATCAGGCACGGTCGCAGTCCGAAATTTTGGGGGGGGCGTCACAACTGATTCTGGGGGGTCACAAGTGAATTTTGGGGGGTGACATCATAATTTTTAATAAAAAGTGTCTTTTTCTAGCTTTAGCTCTTTTAAGGAGTCCATCTTTTCATGATTTTGGGGGCGGTCATGTCCGCTGTGACCCCCGCCCTTGACCCGCGCCTGCATACTATACGAACATTCGTAAACATACGGGTCGACGAAGTTCTTTGCTGGCACCGCAGATAACATAACATACGAGACTAGTAGATTTGTTTTAGGAGCCATATTTACCAGCAGATTTTCTCTGCAGATATCTTTATTTACGCAGATGTGGTCTGTAAATATCTGCCCATATATGTCGGTATCCGCAGATGCCGACAGATACCGGCAGATGCGAATGTATATGTACCTATTATTATTGTATAACAATTGTATACAAAGCTATACCTTATTGGCAGATATTTGACCGAATCTGCATAGTGTGTGATCCTCTTTATACATAAATAGCATTCTTTAAGCCAATTCAAACTAATTAATATTAAAGCAATAAACTTCAGTTACATTACAAAAGCGTCAAGATATGGTATATACAAAATAATTTTCCTTTAAATTTTTATTACAGGCACTGTTAAATAAGAGATGAATTTGACTCTTCCATATTTCAGAAGTCTCTCAGGGCAGGAATATTCTTGTTGGAGGGAAGGCTGTAATATTCCGTAGGTAGGTAATAATGAGTCAGTGTCTCGACTTGCTCAGTCTGCCAGTGCAGTGCAGTCCTCAGGGAATTCGCAGACGAGATCCGCAAATGATGCGGGTTTTATTTGCATGACGTTTTGCCGCTATATTATTCGGAGGTAAGACTAAGAAGAATATTTTTTTTACATTCATTTGCACCGAGAGATTTTTCTACATACTTCATGTTCGCAGGTGCGCTACGATTGTTTTGCAGTTTATAGATACCTAATGATTTAGTTTATATTTATGAATAACATACAAATACAAATAAAATAAATATTAATTGTGTCTTATATACTACATGAATTCATTGAGGTCACATAATTAATTCAAATCAATCTTAATTTTAATCAGAGAAAAAGAAAGCCGTGGCGATATTTTTAAGATAAGTTTTAAACGCAGTGTCACGTAGATAATGTCCGTTTACTGCCTCAAAAAGACGGGCTTTTCTGTTCGCCTTCATTTGTTAATGTATACCGGGTTTATTAATGTTGTTCTTTAAACTACTTTACTGTTATTTAAACGGTATTGAATGATCTGGCACTGTTTAATCGTTCGAACGAATAATTTATGAAATTCGTGAAAATATGTAAGAAGGAGATGAAGGGGCTCCTAAAGATGGAAGGACCTCATCATAATGTCCCATGAAAACCTTCCATGGCGCCACATAGAAAGTGAACATGAAGAATAAGGCGATTCCCACACTGCCGCCGCCGCCGCACTGACGCTTGCGGAAGGACTTTTCGACGAATTTCATACATTTCAACGCGCAACTACGCGCGTAATGCGTCAGTGCGGCGCCCGTGAAAGGAACTGTGAGAAGGTTTCACGCGATACAACTTCTGTGCTGAGAAACCGTACCACTAGCAATTCCGTCCTTCCTGTGTTAATCAAACGATGATGTTCAGAATATTTTTTTTTATTTTGGTAATATGATTATTGATTATAAAGATTTACTATAGAAGTTTATTGTTCATTTATAAAGTTGAAATAAGTTCTTGACTAAAGAGGGTTTGCAAGATTATTATACAGAGAACTTATTCAACACGGAACCTTTCGACCACAACTAAATCGGTAACGTTTTGACCGTTTCAATTCGTTTTTCATCCTCAGGTCAATCAATGTCAAAAGCTACCAAAAAGTCCTTCAACTTTAAGTGAGGGCATTTCCCCATTGTGAGATCTAAGGTTCGTTGTAAAAATGCTTATTCATACTTCTCTACTCTATGTAAGTACCAACTTTGAGTTTTTTTACATCTCTTTGCTTTGGTCATGATCAATACAACCCTCTTAAATCCTACTACAGGGCGCTGGATCCAGCAGGAGTGACTAGAAAAATTTGAATCACAAACTCGGTTTAGTACTGGTTGGTGGGTTACAGATATTTCAGAGCGCCTTTGACAATAGTCTTCATAATACGGCCCTAACTATTTAGCATTTTTTCAATTACCCTAACTGACAGGCCAACTATGTGATAGATATCAACGGTATCCTTGTAAGTTGAGCCTATGCAGATATTTTTACAGTACCTTAAAAACTAGACAGTTCATGGGCACTTACTATCAAGTTATACGCAAAACTAAAGCATTATACTTCAAATCTTTCAGCAAGGGTAAATTCCTTTGACTAGTAAATTTTCAATGGATCGTCTCTATTTAAAAAAAGTTTTATTACATATCTTAAATGTTTTATATGGGGACTTATCTAAACCAAGACATGATTGCTAGGTTGATGTACTAAAGACCATGTCGCCCGTATGCAAACATCCACTACATCACCTCAATATCATATTTACATCTAAAGACTGCCTATTAAAAATACCTATTTTAATATGAATTCATCTAATCTATCACAAAATCTATTCACCGCAAATACGCGAGGTTTCTCCGAGTAGTGTCGGTAAACCCAACATTGGAAAATCCAATTTCAGCCGTGATCTATCACCGAGCTCCATCGCAAGGGCTTCGCGTATCGGCTTTTGAAAATTGGACGATGCTGTACTTTTTCATAGTTATTTGCGCATTCTATAACTCAATATTACGCAGACTAAAAGGATTTTGCACTCAAGAACAAGAAATGAGCGAAGAAATTGTAAAATAATGTATGATTTATTGATTTTATGCAGATTTGTTTATTCGATTTTGGATTCTTTACCGTCGAATTACTTACCCAAAGTAAAGATAAGTTGACTATAGTTAAGTATATATATAATATTAATAGATAATATTAACGTGGATAATTGAATATACTTTCGGAATCGGACTACCATATGAAATGTGTTTCTTATACAATTCTGATTTGTTTGCACCTTTGGGTATATCATCTGCTTATTTATTTTAAAATACTTACTCGATCCTATTTTTTAGAAACAAACAAATTGCATATAATATATATATCAACATGTCAGTGGCAGTATTTCAAGCTATCAATAAAGCCAGCCTCGTACATAGAACGGGTACAATTTTTACAATTAAAACTCGGCAACAACAAAAATAACTATTATTTAAAGTGTTTCGCGATTTACAGTTTATAAATCACGTAAACTGAAGTCACGGTCGAAAGGAAAATTAAGCGAGTTAAGATTCCATTAATAAAACCTTGTTTTATTTAATAAAAATACTCGTTCAAAATTGGTAGGTAACTTAATTTCGCCTGCCTGGCCTACTGGTGCTTCAGCTGGGCTGCAATTCCAACTTAATAGAAACTCGGTCTCACCGTCGTGCTTCAAATCCCAAACTAACAACTACAGCTAAAAGTTAGTAAAGCGCTAACTTTCGGAACTACAAACTCGATTTCGCGGCCTATTTCATGTCCCACGTTCCAATTTTAAAGATTCAAAAAAATAAATCAAACAAAAATGTTTTGAAACTAGAACGATAGCAGGTGGCCTACGCGGAAATGGCGGATGCTTATTTGTCTGCAATGAAATGAAAAATTGAAGTGAATGTTGCTCTCAGCGCTGCAAGCTGAAATGCACTCTGTTTTATCGGGTTCGTTTTGTTTTATTCTGAGGGAATTTAGAGACTCTTACATTTTAACGGAGTACTTAGGATGATATGCGGGGTTTTTTTAAATAAATACTGCAGTCCTCGGAGGATATTTACTCTGTGTAGTTGGAACCGAAACCAGTATTTGAATAAAAATACGCGTCTCTTATTTTACTGAACATTTTATAAAGGTGGTATTTTATTTTTAAACGTTCTCTCGCAATTTTTCCTTTTTGATAAAAGCGAGCAGGGTTTAAAAAATTGCGTCTGAATTTATTTATTTATGTATGGCCATATATGGTGCCAACTCCACAGTCCAGTAGGCCGCAGCACCCGCAAAGGTTGCGGTTCAAACCCTGTCAGTTTTAATACATAATTTAGACAAAATTTTAACCCGTCACGCGCCTTCGTTTGGTCATAAGCACTTAGTACGCGACGCGCCATCCGGGCCAGCGTTGGCCCATAAGGAATTCTACGTGAAAGATCGTCTTGTTTGTCTATGTTTTTGAATTCGGATACACCTTGTTTTTATTTTATTCGGTTCATAGGTTCATATAGTAAATATTTAAGACAAAAAAGTGGTATATCCGAACAAAATCAATGGCACAAGTTCAATGGCGGTAAACATTTTGTTTACTCAAAATTGGTTTTTTATAGTTTTGAGAGGGTTAAAAAGTAAAGTTGAGTTTGTAAACACTAAAAAAATGTGTGTGACAAAACCGTTGGCGCTCGAGGCCCTTTTAGGTATAGGGCTCTGACGCGGTACGGGTTAAATTAGTAAAGAATATAACTGGACTAGTAGCAAAGAAAACATAGAATGTGCCAGCTGCTCAAAGTCAATTGAGGGACACAGGTTTTATTGGAGGTTCTTATGGGCGATAGGCTGACCCCCTGTCACTGCAACAGTCAATGTCCACCATTATAATGCCTCGTAACGTGACATCAGATGGTTTTATAACCTCTGGTGTTCGGCCTACCCCATAAGGGATACAGGCGTGAAGTTGTGTAACTTTGTATTCTACGCACTATTTCACCCAGTTTGATAGTCAATGACATATGACAGCTTACAAGCAGTAAAATTTTATTTTAAAAATAGTTCATCCATATTGCTTTGCAGAAATCACATTAAGACATCAAATACATAAACATATTGTCAAGAGTTTTCATAAAAAAACTTCAAAATTTCAGAAGTTTAAAACTTTTTGCAAACTATTACCAAATTCAATGTTACATACTACAACCGTACTAAGTTACAACACAGTTACGTTACACGTACCTATCTATATTATGTGAATATATTCGTAAAGGGGTCGATATAATAGCATACGAGCTTCCCAAACAGGTGAAAGTTCTCACAATAAAGCGGTTAGTACACAATATCTTATCCCTGGGTTTCCCAAACGGCATTAAATATTAAATCACTACAACTGGACTCCGTACATTTGTAGCTTTTGAAAAGAGAATGTAAAAGGACGCTCTTTGTAAAACATTTGTAGAGTTGTTCTTATTTTAAATATAGTAAGGAATTTTAAAATAGTGCTGGGTGAATTTAAAAATCGAATATCATTTATTCAGATTCTGATGTAGAAAAATTGTAAGTAAATTTACATACATACATAACGTTACGCCTATATCCCTTATGGGGTAGGCAGAACACCAGAGCTTACAAGACCATTTAATGTCACGTTTGACAAATTTGGAGGTATGATAAAGATGGAAAGAGACTATTTTAGTGACAGGGGGTCAGCCTATCGCCCGCAAAAACGCCTTTAAAACCTCTGTCCCTTAACTGACTTTTACAGTATGCCCGGGAAGAGAAGCAGCTGGCACATTCTACGTTTTTCTTTCGCTCCCAGTCCAGCATGGAAGTTTATACGGGAATAATAGGCTTATTCAGCGTAAACCTTAGATAATCATCAAACCACTGATCCTTCAATCTATTATTAATTATGTCAACAATACTAGATCTTCCTGACCATCTGGTGACTCTTGCTCATTTCCCAGCGTACTACACACAAATACATGAATAAATTGTAAAAATCTTTAAATCTTGATCTTATAATTTTTCGGCAAATCCCGATTTAATGTTGTTAACTCATAAATTGTGAGTCAACACATAATAACAAAGAAAAATTTGCTTATACTTAAATCATGTTTTGCTAAGCATAGCAACTATAAAGAAGTGTATATTAGGAAGTTTGAAATCCCTAACGAGACGCAAAAGAGACTTAAATGATAGAGCCCATTGAGTAATTAACTTATTTCTACAGATCCCTACAAACATTTTTGTGCTTTTATTTCTTGATAAGATTATTTATTTATAAGACTGCAGTTTGTACCTAAGGTTTTGTGTTTAGTGGTGATGCTTGATTATATTTTTGAGTATATTTAAGATATTATTAAGATTAGAAGTCGTCGTGGCACTGTAGCTCTTGTGAATATCAATCGATATTGCAGGTTAAGCAATGCCCGGCCGGGTAGTACAAAGATGGGTGACCGCCTACCACTCATTTAACACGGCGACTTCCGTGCTTCGGAGGGCACTTTAAGCAGTCAGTCTCGGGAACTGTATACTTGTATACAGCAATCGTTAGGGATTGTTAGAAGTTATTTCGGCACCCCGAAAATTCTGACATTGACCAGCCAGCACGGGGCCAGAAAGGTGGTTTATGGCCTACACTGTTAATTTTTTTTTGTGAAAATTTCATAAAAGCTTGGGCAACTCTCTTCGCCCAAACATTTATGTAATATTAATATTACATAATTTTACACGAGAGATGTAATTTTACATTACATAATTGTGTATTTTTTTCTTTAATTTATGGAAATTCACGTATATTTCGGCAATTTTATACCTGTTTTTATGTATTGCATCTATAATACATAAAAACAGAAATATAATTACCTAACATAATAACTAATTTTGTACCTACTTGACAATCTTCTTGTCCTGTGGCGCAGTGGCAGAATACCATCCTGAAGTGTGAAAGACCTAGTTTCAAATCTCGCAGTGATATTTATTTAATTGACTCTCTGTTTTTAGAATAAGATTTAGAACATTGACATTGACATTTTAAAATCACATTTTATTATATTTTTATGTTTCACTGTCCAAAATTTAATTTTGCAATTCTTTTTTTTTTTGGTATTTTAGTTTGGTAGTTTATGTAACAATCAATAATTATTAAATATTTGACATTTAATGTGATGATATTTTGTAAATCAGATTTTCACTATCAAGGGTGACATTTTAGGTAACTCGGTATTTATAATATTACTTAACACATCATAAAATTTTAATGACTTCTATTTAGTACTTTTACAAACTTTTTTTTAGGTATACTTAACTTTTTATGTAATTGACTTTCCATTCTTATTTTTGTTTATTTTAAGAATTAGGAACTGGTATGAATTAGTTTTGCTAATGAATTGATATTTTTATATTAATATTGTTATTTCATATATAGATCTTTTTTTTTTAAAGTCTGATATTGACAATTGAGACTGACATTCTATGTAACTTTCTTGTGATAATGTTGGTTAATTTTGAACATTTTAGAACTTAAATGACATCTGTTAGTATATATTGCAAACATTTGTATATTTCACTTAGTAGGGAGTATATTGGTATTGTTTTAATATTGTTCCACTGTGCATGAAGGGCTGCATTATCCATTATTTATTGTTTTTAACATTTCAAACTAAGTAGGTAGGTACATAAAATCGTTGTTTTTTTATTTTGGACTTGACTTAGAAGCAAAAGTGTATACTTACTTACTTTTGTCAAATACTAGTGATCTTTGAGTGGACTTATTTTAATTGTTTTGCTTTTTATTTACATATTTTTTTTTTTTTTTATCAATTACCTATAGTAAACTGTTTTGTATTGTTGAAGTTAAAGTTTACCGTTTTAAACTTTACCTAACCAGTTAAATGCATTGATCCTAAATCTTTAAAAACTTAATTTGGTATTTCCTGGCTTTATAATTTATAAATTACTTGATTAATAGTTAGTGATTATTTTGACTTCTTGACATAAATATCCATTGTTTATTATTGTTTTAAATATTTGATTGCTCTAGTCCATAATACCTATTAACTTTATTTTTTCATAATAATTTATACTAATAAAAGCGTCAATTGTATTAGCATATTATTGTAAAGAGAATGGCTGCCTCAATTAAATGTGGTGGGTGTAAAATTGCAATTAAGGGCAAGGACTTTTTAACCTGTTTAACATGTGATTTAAAATATGACTTACTCTGTGCAAATGTAAGAGACAAAAAACAATTTAACAGTATGGATGCCGAATCAAAAAGAACCTGGACATGTCCTGAATGCCGCAACAAAGTACCCAAAACAAATAATTGCAATACTCCAGTGCGCTCTATTGAAGCCGCTTCTTTTGCATCAGCAACGCCCTATGACATGCATAACTCAATTGACAATGTCACCCAACGGAACAAAAGAATAACTTCAACTAACACAGCGACTAGCATAGCCTCAGATTTGAACTCCGATCAATTGAGAGCTATTATAAAGCAAGAAATGGCGGCAATTGTACGAGAGCAAGTAACAAACGAGCTCAAAGCTCTTAATCGTCAGGTAACGGACTATCATGAATCTGTCACTTTTTTGAACAAACAGTATGAAGATTTGAAGAAAGAAATTGAATGCAAATCGGCTCTTATCATAGATTTGCAAAACGATAACATTGCCTTGAAGACAACAGTGAGAGACCTAAGTTCAAGATTAAACCTCGTAGAACAACATATGCGCGAAAATAATCTAGAAATCAATGGTATTCCGGAACACAAGACAGAAAATCTAGTCCAGACCGTTATCCAAATTGCCAAAGTCATTAATTACCCCATCAATAGTGATGATATTTGTAAAGTCACCAGAGTAGCCAAATTAAAACCTGATAGCAAATATCCTAGGACAGTCATCGTTAAACTTAGAACACCACATCTCAGGGATAGTCTGTTAGCCGCTACTTCAAATTTCAATAAGATGAATCCAAACGATAAAATAAATTCCAATCACGTCGGCATAGGAGGCAAAAACTTACCAATATTCATCAATGAGCATCTTACGCCAACCAATAAGTCACTACACGCTAGCACCCGCAAAAAAGCGAAAGACCTAGGGTACAAGTATATTTGGATACGAAATGGCAAAATATATGTTCGCAAGAATGAAGGTAGTCAAGCTCTACAAATTCGAAGCCAGGACAGTCTGCAAAATTTGGCATAACCATATGATTTTTTGGTGAATTGCTTTTGCTACATTTACCATTAAAATTCGATTCTTTAAGAGTTTACTATCAAAATATCCGCGGTTGTCGCACTAAAACACATGACATCTATCAATGCATTCTTCTCGAAAATTATGACATAATAGTTTTTTCTGAAACCTGGCTCAATTCAAATGTTTCTAGTTCTGAGGTTATTGATTCCAGATATATTATTTATCGCAGAGACCGTTGCTGTAAAAGTAGTTCCAAAAAGGATGGGGGAGGAGTCTTAGTTGCAGTTAGGCGCGATATTTCATCAATTAGAATGGAGGGCTGGGAATCCCATATCGAAGACCTTTGGGTTATTCTTAATTTGAACCGAAATGGTAAAAATAAAAGAATAGCTATATGCTCCGTGTATCTACCTCCACCGGTCCGCTTGGAACAACTTAAATGTTTTCTCGATAATTGCAATGACGTAATGAATAATATAGATGACTTGATTATTTTGGGAGATTTTAATTTAAATTTTATAAAATGGAATACTTGTGGCGATTCTCTTTACACCACTCCAACAGAATATCATAATGCTTTGGGTTATCAGCTGACTGATTTTATGGCCTCCAATAACATGCATCAGTACAGCAACGTAGTTAATAATGATAACAATAAGCTAGACCTAGTTTTGAGTAATTTTAATGTGAACGTTTGCAAAGCGCCTGACATATTAAGCAAACTTGACCCCAAACAACCTGCTTTGATTTTAAACCTGACATTTAATTCTAGATATGACTTTTTACTACCTAATAATACCGAAAACAGATTAAATTATTATAAAGCTGACTATGAAATAATAAATAAAGAATTCATTAAAATTGACTGGCGAGAAGAATTTTCACAGTGTACTGACGTCGATGCAATGGTTTCACGTTTGTATGACTTAATGAGCGAAATTTGTAACAAATATGTTCCTATAGCAAAACCAATGAAAAGGAAAAAATATCCGGTCTGGTACAGCAGGGCTCTTATTGAGAGAATTCACGAAAGGGAAAAATTAAGAAAAAAATACCAACTATACCAAAATCCACGCGATTATATTTCCTACCAACACCTACGCAAATATTGTAAATGTTTACAAAAATCTTGCTATGCGGTTTATATTCAAAGCACCGAATCGAATCTAAAAAAAAATCCAAAATATTTCTGGCGTTATATAAACAATAAACGTAAAGAACCGTCTTCAATACCAAATATTATGCACAGTGAGAATAGTTCTGCTAATTCCGGATATGACATTGCCAACCTGTTCTCTCAGCAATTTTCATCTGCTTATACTTTACCTGATACTTCATTTGACAACTTCAGTTCAAAATTCATTACAAATAATAACGTAATACAAAGTATTAGGTTCTCTGAGACACAAATTTTCAACAAAATTAAATGTTTGGACATGTGGAAAGGCGCCGGATCTGACGGTATACCCAACTACTTTGTGAGAAGGTGTGGCCGTAGTCTTGCTTGTCCACTCACTATAATTTTTAACGAGTCTCTAAGAAGTGGTACGTTTCCAGACAAATGGAAAAGCACAAAAGTTATTCCTTTACACAAGAAAGGCGATCAAAGTTTTACCAAAAATTTCAGGCCTATAGCTATACTTTGTTGCTTTTCTAAATTATTCGAGTCATTAATATGCCCCATCCTAACTCAACATGTCGAATCTTTGATCACTCCTCATCAACATGGTTTTCGAAAAGGTCACAGCACTCAAACGAATTTAGTACAGTTTGTGAATTATTTATCACATGCTATAGATAATAAAGCTGAAGTAGACGCTATCTACACAGATTTTTCTAGCGCGTTCGACAAAGTCAGCCATCAAATCCTTTTGAAGAAACTTAAGCACTTTGGCATACAAGGATCGCTTCTACATTGGTTTGAATCGTATCTGTCAAAAAGACTTCAAAGAGTTTTTGTCTGCGGATATCAGTCAATTCCATATGTAGCTACATCCGGCGTCCCTCAGGGTTCTCACCTTGGCCCAATATTGTTTCTTATCTTTATAAACGATATCTCTACAAAAATTCTTAACTGCAAATTCTTACTTTACGCGGATGACCTTAAGATATTTAAAACTATTACTTGTTTCGACGATACCCGTCTTGTACAAGAAGATCTCACTAGAATCAATGACTGGTGCAAAGATAATTTAATGGAGTTAAATGCTGATAAATGTTATCATATAAAGTTTACCAAAAAGAAAAATATCGTTGATACTAACTATGCAATAAACAATTCTAACTTGACAAAAGTGACACAAATCAAAGATTTAGGCGTTATTGTTGATAGCCAGTTAACTTTCATATCTCATATTGATAACGTAGTTTTGAAAGCTTCTAAAATGGTCGGTCTCATAAAACGAAATACTAAACATTTCAAAAATATTAAGTCAAAGATCACCCTATTTCTCGCACTTTCCCGTAGTCAATTAGAATACGCCTCGACAGTTTGGAACCCATTCTATTCCACACACTCACAACGAATAGAATCGGTCCAACGATCATTTACCCGACACTTGGCTTTCATTTCAAGCGGGATTTCACATCGAAGTGCTTATGAAAATCGGAACCACTATTTTAATCTTCAATCATTGCGTAGCCGTAGATTAAGGAATGACACATTATTTTTGTATAAATCTTTGAACGAGGCCACCACGTGCGCTGAACTTATCTCTAGCTTAAATATAAACGTTCCACGTCCGTCTCACCGAAAACCTATAACGCAAACTTTTTACATACCTCGTTGCAAAACCAATGTAGGAACTAATAGTCCTGTATCGCGCGCATGTTCGACATATAATTTATTTGTTAAGATAGCTGATGATCCAAAGCCTGATATCTTCCATGACTCTTTTTCGGTATTATGCCATAAGATCGCAAATTGTTATAAATAAATATTACCTGTCTTTGTTATATCTCAAATATTATTATTTTATGTTCACTTGTTTTTATTTTATTTTGCTTGCTTTTTAATTTAATATATATTTTTTTGATTTATCCATTTTTATTTTAGTTCAATTTTCATGTAATGTAATTTAATATTCTAAACGCTTGTATTGTTTAATAGTGCAAATGCTGTACATACCTAAAATGACATATATATCAGAATAATAATTTCACAGACATGTAATTTCATAACGATGTATTTAATATATATGTTGCTGGTGTGTCTAATGTAATAAATAAATAAATAAATAAATAATAATTCCAGCCCATGTGTAAAAATACAAATTGTTCTGTCATTATTCATTATACACGTTTTAGGTATAATTACGTAAAAATATTAAAAATCTGTAAAATTACCGAAAAACATTTTTTTTCCACAATTTACTGAAATTTACAGCTGTTTTCGGTACATTCTACAGGTTTATGTACTTTTTTTGCATGTAAAATCACATAATTTTAACAGTGTTTAACTAAAAACTAAAACCAGTTTAACTAAACCTCCTCGTCACCCAGAGGGCCTACTATGCGACCATCGACAACGATAAATCATTCAGAGTATGTATTTTTAGAATATGGCAGTTTTGGTCTGTGGGCATAATCATGGTATCGAATTGAGTAATTCTATCTATTATGGTGCGCATGTTAGCTAACACAATAGAATTTAAATAATTCGGTAATATTTATCTTGTTGATTCGAGTCTTTATCTATGGTCGCATGCTGGCCCTGCAGGGGAGACACTTATACCACTGCAGTGAGCTCATTACAAAGAGTTGTGAACATAATTTGAAGTTTTTATTCGACCATCGTGCTACTTACCAAAGTAGGAATCTGCTATAGACTTACTGAACGCGAGCGAAGCCGCGGGCAAAAGTTAGTAGGTACCTACTATTATAATGCAGAAAGTTTTGTTTGCGTGATGTCAATTATCTCTATAATTATAATACATCATTTTGCATATGATAGTTTAACTCTTGAGGAAGGAAATAAGTTATATATTGTATCTCAAAATTGATAGGGAAAATATGAAAAACAGATCAATTGTGACGCACTTAAAATCGCCCACCTCGATGTAACCTTATCCGTCTATAAATATAATAACTAAGTAAGTACATCATCCTACTATCTCGAACTTCCTTTCCGTATAAAAATCTAAATTTAATTTTGATTTTAATTCGCAGAGGCACACTTCCCGTTTGCGTTCGCTCCCGAACGGTCGTGTCTGCGGCCGCTCCCGAGTGTTCGTATTGCGCTGCCCTTGTTCCCTCCCCCGCACTCGTGCGGGTCAGGTGCCAAGTTAAGCTCTTTCGGAAAGTTTTCTCTTGTGGAGGCTGTGTGGTGTCGGGGCTAATTCATCTGCCCTTTTCAGGGCGGACCCGACTGCTGCCGGCCGAAGCATCGCTGGTCAGGTGGATACGTAACCGTGACAACTAAGCCTGATCGTCCGCCGTTCACCGGCAATAGGTCCGAACTAGGTCGTTCTCTTTTTCAGCGCAGTGTGTGTAGTCCTTTTGCCGTTTACCGGCACGTAGATTCCTTGTAAGGAATAGGCTTCCTTTCAGAATAGTTCAGGTTCCCAGGGTTCGATGGAGTCCCCCACCGAATCCGGGGTTAGCCAACGCGAACACCAGGAATTCCAGAAACAGGTAGGTGAGGCTCTCCTCCAACAAAGCCAAGAACTGCGGTCAATCAATTCTATGATTTTGAATCTCATAGCATTACTCCCTCAGGCTCAAACTGCGGCCCTCCCGGCCACTCCGCCTTCTCTTAGTTTTCCAACAGATTCTCCGGCATCCCCAGATGTCGAGTGTGTTGATACTACGTCAGACTTCATGTCGGTTGATTCTTCCGCGTGCAAACGGAAAACTACCCCGCCGGGTAGCGATTCCGACTCCGCGCTTTTAGTTCCAGAATCTCCTGCTCCGTTCACCGAGGTTCGCAAAAAATCCAAATCGAAGAAGAAGAAGAAAGAGGCTTCTTCGACTTTATCTCCATCCGTTTCAGCTGCTCCAGCCGCTGTCCCTGCTCCGCAAAATGTCGCACCGGCGTCTGCTCCTGCGCCTTTTGTTTCAGCGATCCCGGCGTCCCAGCCTGCGTCGCAACCAGATTCGGCTCCGCCGAAAGTCAAGTCTCCGCCTCCCGTCTTCCTACGAGACAAGAGCCGCTGGACCGAGGTCTCAGCTCTCTGCGGAACGCACTCCCCGAAGATCCAGTATAGTAAGGCATCCAATGTGGGTGACTCTATTAAGGTCGTTGTCTGCTCAATTTCTGATTTCAGGAATTTCACTCGGCTTCTTGCTGACAAGAAGCTCGAGTACCACACTTACGCCCTCCCTGAGGAGCGTAAGATTCGTGCAGTCCTCAGGAACGTGCCGTTCGAGCTCTCGAACGAGCAAATCCAAGAGGACTTGTCTTCTCAAGGCTTCCCCGTCGAATCTGTGCACAAAATGCACAGCCGCCGAGGCAAGCAGTTCCCACTTGCGCTAGTAATCCTAGCGAAGAGCCCGCAAGGGCAGTCCATTTTCAGAGGCAAGCTCACCGTGTGCGGTCTCTCCAACATCCGAGTCGAAGCTCCACACAAACGAGGTTTCCCAGGTCAGTGCCACCGCTGCCAATTGTATGGTCATGCGGCGGCAAATTGTCATGCTTCCCCTAGGTGCGTCAAGTGCCTAGATCCGCATGGGACTAAGGAGTGCTCTCGCACTCCCGAATCGCCCACCGCTCCGTCCTGCGTCTTGTGCGGCCAGTCCGGCCACACAGCAAACTTTCGCGGCTGCCCCAAGGCACCGCGTGCTGCCAGGGCTACCGTGAAGCCCATCGAGAACTGGAGAGAGCGACCGCAGCCTAGCTCGGACGCTCCTCCAGTCAGTTCAAAGGCCCCCAAGGCCTTCACCTCTTTCGTTTCAGGTCAGCGCAGCCGGGATGCGACTCAATCGCAACCGGCCGCCAAATCGGCTTCCCAGTGCCAGAACGCAAAAGGTTCTCAAGACCGCATGGCGTTCTGGATCCAGCTCGCTCCCATCGACGAGATCCTGGCTTTCGGCGCGGCTCTCGACGCCAGCCCAGAGGGTTTCAACGGTGCTCTTCCGGTCCTAACCAAGTTCGCTCCCCTTATCAGGAAACTCCAACAAGCTCAACGTTTCTAAACGTAGTCCTTCTTTCCAGCATTCCTATCTCAGAGTGAGTCTGATCACTCTAGATAATATCTTAGTATCAACTTTGTCATTTCTGCTAATCTTAGCTTTGTTTTTTTTCACTTTCAGTTCCTTTTGGTGGCAGCCGTCAGGATGCCGCTCACTACGCAGCCTCTCGCTCCAATTGGCTGTCGTTCCGACGATGACTAAGGACCTTAATCAAGGTGAGTCAAAAGGGGGATGTTTAGTGGGTATGCTCAGCCTATCTGAGAGAGTCTCCACACTGTCTGGGCATTCTATTTGCCATTAGCCACTTATGGTTAACAGCTTATAGAATGCCCATTCGTCCGTAATAGGATTCATCCTCCTCCCGCTAAAGCTAGCTTTACTGGTTAAAGCTGGTTTTAGTGGGTGCCAAACGACTTTCCTTGGCGGAAAAAAAAAAAAAAAAATTGATTTTAATTAATACTTCCCACGAGGCTGTGCTAACAGATTCTATACAGGTCATCTCCCGGCCGGATATCTGACTCAGGGCAAACACTGGATATCCGGGAACGCCCGGGGATATCTTTTGTCTCTTTCCTATTGAGTGCAATCTGTTACTCGTACAAGTATTTGCATATCGCCGTGTAAGCCCGATTTTTTTTTCAATATTTCTTCTAGTAGAGTACTAAGTAGATTGAATAGGCTTGTTAATTTATAAAATTAAATTAATTAGAAGTGAAGTTTTAATTGAATATCTATGGTAAGTTTTGTATCGGATGCAGTTTGATTAGGTAATCATTTATGCTAGGTGAAATGGCAGGATAATTGATAGGGTTGCATGCAAAGGAAATTTGTATTGAAATACCCACGGGTATTTCCAAATAACTTGATCACAGTATTTTTATATGTACATAATAGAAAACAGGGATTGATAAATTTCACATTTTCTTCATACCTATGAATAGCATGTGCAATCAATTCCACGGAGAAAACCAACATAGATTTGTTAATAGTAAACGATAATAATATGAAATAATTATTACAATTAAAGGAACTAAATCACAATTTTAGTAATTATTAGAAAAAGTTAATGGCCTTATCGTCCCCTAACATCAGATAAAAAATAAGTACACATTGACGAAAAATTCTGACTGAAAATCGATCTTGAAGAAAACGTGCAGAATCTTCATGCCCAAATATTAGGTATATTGACAAATACTTAGTGAAGATATTTGGATTGGATATTTGGACTCGATGATTGGCGTGTTCGCAATCGATACATGTGTATCGAGCTACTGTAATTGAGGTTATGTTTATGCTCTAACCTTGATTTTAAACGACCTTTTCTGAACAATAGCGAGTCTGGTAGTATAGGTATAGGTAGTATAGGAAACCCCTTACTTAAGCTGTGTGATCTCCATAATACAAGCTTATTTTTGTGCTTCTTTTATCACTAAAAAAATGCGGATTTATTTGTAAATTAGTGTGGAAGGAAACAAAAATGAAACAAACAGACTTTTCATTTAGCCCTGAAGTGAACTTTCATGCCTCTTCAGTGAAACTAGTACTTAATCACACAAAACCCGAGGCAGGTCAGAAAAGTTCATTTTATTTTGTTTGCGATGAATAATTTTGTTGTAAAATACCATAGAATTTAGATATCACCGGTAGAGGTGTTGATTACTGTCAAACTTCCCCAGCTCATTTATCAGCTTGCTAAAAATCAAGTTAGAGCAAACTTTCTATACGTCTTGAGATAATTTGAAACATGTAAAATGTACTTGATGCATCTATTACGTTTACATTTTTTGTTATCTCGCAAATTTCGGTTAAATATGGCATTAAAATGTTATTAGGAAAGTAATCCCCGGAATCTAAATAAATAAATTTAAATAACGCATTAGTCTCTCATTTAATATGAAACGATATAAGCTAATAAAAATGAGCCTGATCCAAGTGATTACCAGGAGCTTAACACCTAAACAAATTCAAGGTAGGTATTAAAACCTGAGGGTAGATAATAAAATGATAATAATCAAATTGCAAAAGCATTGCAAATTGCGTTGTTGGCAATCTCCTGTAATGAGATTTATTTTCAATTAGACTCGAACCGTGGAGCAAATAATGACAGGATTTGCATCCAGACAACTCCCGGTCTCTCGCTCGATAGCTTACAATTGCATTTGCTGATTGTTCGCTGTCGAATTGAGTAATTAAAAGTAAAGGCTTATTTGAGGACGTGTTGGTGTAGTGGTAAAATACATAACTATCTGTCCTGGGTTCGAATCCTGATTAACGTGAATATTTGTGTTATGAACAACAGATACCTACTAACCAAGATCCTATATGCTTCTTAAATTTCTTTGAAAATGGAACTTTCAGACTGATGGGCTGTGCAGCACAAAAACATATAGTTAAAACATTTATTTATTTTTATTTATGTTTATTTAGGAAACAAAAAGTTACATATAGTTAAGCACTTAAAGTTAATTACATTAATTACGCATTATCTAGCGAAGTTTCCACAGTTTGATAATACATGCTGAGAAAAGTGTGTAATTAAATTATATTAAGAATAATTTTAATTGAAATAGAATACCTTCAACAATTATTTTTTAAACATTAATTTACATTCTAATAAATTAAATTAATTTATCAAAATAAAATAAAGACACTGCATTCGTGGTTAGTTGTTGATATCACATCACAACTCCTTATAATGACTCCACTGCATTGATATGAGCTTCTCCCCTCGATGACGAGGAGGTCTGGGTCGTGAACCTTCAAGTGCTTGTAGTTACATGACAGAGTTTTCAAAAACAGTAGACAAACTGTAACGATATACTGTATACAGGATTCAACACCTAGGGACGACGACGGATTAACACGTCGTCCAAATCACGGAATCGGGTAAACGTTGTGATACCAATTATCGAAGGCAATAGACTGAAACTGCACAAACAACTTCGGTTTCCTCTCTGAATAGGAAATTAACTAAGTTTTGACTTTGAATAGCAGCAATATTTCCAATTATTTTATTAATTAACCATTGTTATATCTTTGTTATTTATTTATCACCCCTGATATTTTTCTATCAAATAACGATCGAGTCATGAGGATTGTCTCTAAAATTTTCTTAAAAATCAGAATAAAACTTAGATAAAAGATAAGAATAGGTAATAATATTCAACAAACTGCAATATCAAAATTTATATCGTCGTAAACACATCAAATACATCGACAAAGAGTCTGGGACATAAACCTATCAAGATACAACCGTCTCATCCACAATATATCTTCGAAGAGGAAAAATTTCAGAACAATATATCAGCGCTATCTAAGAGAGTCGAGATTGCACTATTACACGACTTTTATTATAATAAAAACGCTCGGGAATGTTCACTATTTCCATAAAGATGACTTAAATTAACATTTCTGGAATAACTGTCTGAGTCTGCGACTATTTGTTCTTAGCCCTATAAAAATCCAAAATTCAGCGGAGCTAACGAATAGAATGAATAAAACATCCGTCAACTTTTAACGTCAGGGTTTTTTATTAAAGAATCGAGAAACTATAGAGCGTGTTAAATTCAAGAGTTCACTAGGAATTTATAGTCGCTAAGGCTTGAATTTTTCATGAGTTATCAAAGGCCCTGGAGGTACGCAACTCGTTCGAGAGGCCGTCTCGTCGCCTCGTCGACTTTACTGCGGAAAAAAGCCGGCATTACGAGTATTCCCAACCCTGCGAGCGATGTGATGCGTGAACTTGGTTGAGGAAAATTCTTGTACGCGCGTGCCGACTGCAAAACAATAACATATTTTTAGGGTTCGTTGAACTTGCAGAAATACTGAATGAGGTTGGTTATGTTGAAAATCGTGATTCATAGCGTGTTTGCAATTAAAATGACCTCAGAAACGTGACCTACATACTTTAATGACTTGATGGAAGGGTGTGGATGCTTCTAGATGAGCTGAAAGCATGTTTGTTAGAGCGAGCTTTACAAAACAGCGGCCACGTCGTTGAGTAAAGTGGGGGTCGAGCGCTTTGCTAATGCAACACACGCTTCTGATGGACTCTTAGAGCTGTATTGTAAGTATGGGATAATACTCTAAGATAAAAGCTATATATGTACTGTATTTAATTTAAAAACATGTAATCGCCTTTGTTGGCTTTGTAGAGTCTGGGTTGTCGGGCTTTTGTCTGGGATTTTACTAGGACACTCCTTAGTTCAGGATTTATTACTTTTTGTAAGTTCACATAAGTGGCATGTTAGCTTGGATATTTGACATTAATCATAGTTTGATATCTTCACATGTTCTTGAGAAAACAGGATCTTGAAAACAGGAAAGAGGTCCAAATAAGGTGAACGCAATAAAAATACGCACAATAGACAAATAAATATCAATCCTAAAACTGAAGAACTATTTCGAGGGTTTTCGATTAAGCTAACAAATCAATAGGACTATTTAGACCCTTAACTTGTTACTTACCTAATTTTAAAAGTAAATCTCTTATAGTTTCAAAAAATCATATTTCAATTTCCAACAAATATCTTCTTGGAAATAGAAATTTCAAAAACATTTTCACAGCGCAGGATATGTAAGTTTCACAACATTCATAATAATATCCTGCAATATTTCACGCTAACACCAGGCAGGCATAGGAAATTGGAAAGTGCATGAAGTAACTCCAAGTTGTGATAAAGGATCTTTCTGCTGAACTTCTGTAAACTCATAATACCCTGGTAGCGCGATTTTAATAACGTACAGGAATATTACTGGGAATTTAATGTTATTTCTTCGTGTTTAGGTAGTATCTATGTTCATCGAAGTAATATTATTGAAGTTTACATGAAGGTGGTTTCAATATGGCTTGCTTAGGCAAATTTTCACGTACCTAGGTTTTATTTTTGTGAAGTATTTTTTACATTTATTTTAAATATGCAGTTTAATTACACGGCTATTTAGAATAGCCCAAGGTGACCACGGGTGCTAAAATAAGTGAAAGTTTGTATGTACCTATGGATGGATGTTTGTTCCTCAATCACGGCAAAACGATTCAACGGGAATGGATGAAATGCATAGTGATAGTGTACAGTCTGGAACAGCATTATATCCCGATGTTCCTGGAATTCGAAATTACGCGTTTAAAACGGCGCGAAACTAGTAATTATATAAGGTGAGTCGGGGCAAGATCGAACGGGATTTCAATGAGATGAGTAGTGTTGTTTTTGAATCCTTGTGAAACACTACATATTAATCAAAATTTAAACTTGATGTATTGTGGATGACGACCAGAGAGTATATTTTTAAACTAGTTTGTTAAATTTCATTTAAATCTATAAAGAAATGAGTGCCACACCAAGCATCATTTGCAATGGACAAAAATAAAACAGGGGAAAGACGGAAAGGTGACGGGGAAAGATCAAACTATTTTCTAAAATCGTTTACGAGAATGACATACAGTCTTGGTCAATACTAGTCTATGGAATTTAATGCCCTGAAAACAAAATAACAGACTCAAGCATCAAAACGTCTAAGGAAACAAAGACAAGACAAATATTTTGATTTTTGTATTTCAATCTTACCCCACCGGGGAAAGATCGAAGTGGATGTTCTCAAACATTGCTGAGCGATTGTTTAAAGTAAAATTGATAATAAAAGTTAACGGCAAAATCAGAAACAAACAAGAAATCTGATTATGTTACATTTGTCATATTTGGTAGCATAATATTATTCCAATATCTTACTCGAAAATTGATATGTTCATCTTACCCCATCAAAATGTAATGGGTAAAGATAGAAAATTGTTTCAATTCCTAAAATACGAGTAATGGCAAAAAATCTATTTAATAACTCAAAGGTAAATAAAAAGTAATTATTAAGTATCCAAAAGAATCAGTTGTACCTAGTTTTTATTGATAGTTACAGGATGCGGGGTAAGATAAAAATACTTGAAGAAACACGCAAAAAGTCAGATTGTATAATTTTGTAAAAAAAAACATGTTTCTGTGCAATAACCTTCAAACATTGACTATGACATAGGAGAAAATTAAATGGCGGCTTAAACAGTGCTACAAACACTTCAAAAAATCTGCTAGATGTGGCGTTATTGTTGACTTTCTGTCTTACCCCGTTTTCCATCTTCCCCCCACTCACCTGTATATTTTTTAAAATTCTATGTAGCACAACTTTCATAACAACTAATATTAATAATTGTTTTAAACTATCGCGGTTATTTTCACTATGATTTAATGTATTTACGGGATTCTTACCACGATTTTCGATTTTATTTTCGCACGTCCGATATTTCGATGCTGTTACAAGCACCATGATCGCGGACTGGCAGATGTAGGTAGGTGGCGATGACAGTTAAAGGCAGATATATCGATCTACCCCCTTTCTTATTCGTTTTGATCTGCTACTACTGGAACTCACATGAATGTCACTTTTGCAAAACACGCTCACAGTATCACTGGGTTTTTGACCGGATTTTACTAAACCAAAAAACAGCGAAAGTGGGGTGTCCGGTCAAAAACCCAGTGATACTGTGAGCGTGTTTTGCAAAAGTGACATTCATGTGAGTTCCAGTAGTAGCAGATCAAAACGAATAAGAAAGGGGGTAGATCGATATATCTGCCTCTAACTGTCATCGCCACCTACCTACATCTGCCAGTCCGCGATCATGGTGCTTGTAACAGCATCGAAATATCGGACGTGCGAAAATAAAATCGAAAATCGTGGTAAGAATCCCGTAAATACATTAAATCATAACTAATATTAAACCGAAATGCAATAATTTATGAGTTGACTAGCCATAGGTTCACAATCAGTCCGATCCAACCATTCTCTGAAATCAACGTACTTAACTTAACGCCTGTATCCCTTATGGAGTAGGCAGAGCACCAAAGGCTATAATAAAACCACCTGATGTCATGTTTGATGTTGGAGGTATTATAATGATGGAGAGAGACTATTGCAGTGACAGGGGGCAGGCAAAAACGCCTATAAAACCTCTGTCTCTGAAATCAACTGGTCACAATTAATATCGAATAAAGCAGTGATAAGCGTCAGGCTGCAAACTAGACGGCAGCGACAGCGAGAGCGACAGCGGCTCGGACAGCGGCGCGGGCAGCGATTTCCGTGACACGATAGAAAGGATTGAGTTTGTATGAAACCGCGACAAATCGCTCGAGCGCCCGCTGGCGTCTAGAACGGCCCAGATTCCCCGCGTCGCTGTCCGCGCCGCTGTCGCTGCCGTCCAGTTTGCACCCTCACATTTGAGTCACTAATTAATGAGACTTCTACGAGGTCAATCACTCATAAGGCCCTAGGTTTTGATTTTCTCCAGGAAATATTAGTGTTGTATAAGGCTTGGCCTTAAAGGCTTTTAAGGCTTCAGTGCTTTAGATTTGAAGGCTTTAAAGCTTCGAGGCCTTGAAGCCTTCTGAGGCTTTAAGACTTCAGCTTTGAAGGCTTCAAGGCTTCGCCTTAAAGGCTTCTGAGGCTTTAGCTTTAAAAGCTTTAAGGCTTCGGGTTTTTAGTCTTAAAGGTTTTAAAGCTTTGTAGGCTTAAGCTCTCTATCCTCAAATAGAAGGCAATTGCGTTAGCAAAATTAATTATTTAGTACTAGAAAATTAACACTTTTTTATACACAGGCAATTTCTGAGCTAATTAGTTACAAGCAAATGATGTAAAATTTGACACCACTTAACACCAAGTACAACTCCAGCGTACATCAAAATGGTAAAAAACTATGAATATAGGGCTTCAATAGCATAAAAATGAGAGCTTTAAACGAGGAAATATAGAAGGCTTGTAGCCTTTAAGACTCTAAGTCTTTACAACTGCAAGCCTTTAAGGCTCTAAGCCTTTAAAGCTTCAAGGATAAGGCTCAAGGCTTAAATTTACAACACTAGGTAATATAGGTACTTTTAATCACACATATCTTAGCAAACTTAGGCCCGTATTAATAAATCAAACTCAAATCTGGTAGCGGTCTTAAGTCAATACTTGAGTTACGCGCCATATTTATAAACCATCTAGCTGACCCGGCAAACGTTGTTTTGTCATATATAAAAAAAAAAAAAGATGTTGGCCGATTCTCATAGATACCGGATAAGCACAAAAAATTTCATCAAAATCGGTCAAGCCGTTTCGGAGGAGTATGGCAACGAAAACTGTGACACGAGAATTTTATATATTAGAAGATAGATGTTAAGTACGGCCTTCAGAACGGCGGCGTATCATCTGAGTACCGCCTGTATTAATAAACAATACTCAGCACTTAGGAACGGTGCTAAGATGTATACCAAGTACGGATTTTCTGAGTGAGGTCTGTAGGTGACTCAAGATCATTTCTGACTTCGAATTCTGTGCCATCTGTCATATCGACGAGTGTGTTTGAAAATGCAATCTGCAAATATTACAGACGAAGGAAATAATTACGACATCATTGATCAATAGGACGATATTTTATGGTTTAATAGCTATAGATTACCGAAAAGATATAATATTCGTGATGCAGAAAATCTTTTCGAAGTGCCTGCCGATTCTTTTCAAAAAAGATACCGCTTCTACCAAGACTCTGTATCTATACATATAATAAAATAGTAGGAAAGTCAAAACTGTACATTGAATATTTTTTTAAAAGAATACTTGGGGTAGAAACAAAAAATATAGTTTTTAGAATTTTTGTCTGTTTGTCTTTCCGGGATAAACTCAAAAAGTACTGCATGGATTTACTTCAAATTTGGCATGAAGATAGTTAAGAAGTCGGGTCAACATATAGGCTACATATTATCACGCTAGCAGTGTTATAATCGTAGGTGCGTTTGGTGCTGCATAGCGTTCACGCAGACGACGTCGCGGGCAGCAGCTAGTTTTACATAATATCACTTGTTAAAAGTGACTTTTGTTTTATTTTGAAGATTTTAAACTTTGACATTTGTGACGTTCCGTTACATCTAGTCGGTAGAAAAAAACTCTTTTCACTGCTTTTTTTTGATATAATTGCCGAGATTTATGCTTGATATAAATATACTATGAAGTAAGTAGTTATTGTTGTAGTAACTATTTGTTTGTATAGCAATACTTTTGCATTTTATCATGATAAAAGTTTATATAAAGATTGTATTGTACGATATTTCTTTTACAGCGTTAAACGGAACGTAAAATTCAATCGGTCGATCATTCAACCCAAGTTGGCATTTATAGGAGGGCCAGAATCAAAGAGCGATATCAGTTGATACACCATCAATATACATCTACTAATACAGAGCGATTTTGAGATGCTTACCATAGCTTAAGTGTGGATCAAGTGATACCGCCCTTAAGCTATGTATTGAGTTCGATCTATTAATATGGGCCTTAATGTCTATAGAGTAATCTACTTAAAACTAGTAATTATTATCTACTTAATACCTTATAACTAGCTGCAGATGCATATGAGTATGACTAATTTATAGATGAAAACTTAATTAAGAAAATATTGTCAAGGCCTTGACATTTATTACATACATTAAATAAAGTTGTGCGAACAATCTAGAACCTGTTGGTTGCACAAAGAAATTTCATTTAAACTAGCAAAGTCTCGGCAAAGAGCGGGCCAAGGAAGTGCCCCGTGCAGACGCAAAGTGAGTAATTAACTGTATAGCGGTGAATCTCGCCAGTTCATGCGAAAATAAATCTGTGACTACCCTCTTTTTAATTGAGTTCGAGACAGCGTCCATCGGTAAAGGCTTTGTGCTTTTCTTTATCCTTTACAGTCCTGATTTCAGTTAATAGTTCGCTATTAAAGTTTATTTAGAAGGGAATTAATTTTCTTTTGTGTAATGCCAATTGAATTCCTTTGAATAATCATATTAAATATGTAAGTAGGTACCTACTTACGTAAATTATGGTATGTATGCCATGACAAATTGTCAACCCGTTAGCTTATAATTACGTTAGGGTGTTCATAAGTTAACTATTAGGTAGGAAGATTAGAATCTCGCCAGATAAAATAAAAGTAAATAAAATACGTTAGGTGTCTGAAAGAAATCGCTCTAGAGCGAAAAGACCGCCTTTGTTATTCTTTGTTGTTTTTTTTTCATAACAATAAACAATAAATAAACCGCGTTCAATTACATTTTTTTAATTTATCTCGACTTATCACGAGCTAACCTAACGGCGTCTAAGGTCTAGTTCTTTCGGCTTTTCGGATGTTAAATTTTACACAAACTGCAGATTACATTTTTTTGCTTTTCCGTTTATGAAGGTACCGTAACATACTGCTTGAGCGCGCCTTATATTGATGAATAAAGACGGCTATGGTGCGATCAAACAGGATGTCGTTATTTTGAAATTAGAATATTATCGTTTTGACAGAGACGCTATGTTTTTTGTTAGAACATTCTCGTCCCATCCTTCAGAAAGGTATGATCATTGTTGTGCTCGAAGAAAATAAGTCTTCGATTTTATAAACGCGAAACGCCTCAGCCCACCATACTTAGCTAATAAGTGTTGCTAATAAGTATTTTGTTCCCAGTGATAATTGCTATATTGCTTTTGTATTGTGTATAAAAAGTGCTTATGATCTATAAATAAAATACATACATAAATAATAATCTCAAACAATCTTTTAACTTCTTACGATCCCACGTTGTAGTACATTACGATTTGCTTGATCAACTTAAAATCTGGTAAAACTGGGGCTTGATTGATCTAAGTGTTGAAATGATTGTGCCTTTTAAACTATTTTGATAAAGTCACGTCTAAAATAATAACAATCTTGTCAGTTCTCCAGAAGCACCTTGACAACATGCTTAAGAGGATCGTCAATTTGCTTGGTGTCGCAGATTCTATAAAAATAAAATCTCCATAAAATCGACATAAAAACATCTTACATTGAATGTAATGAATCCTGTAAGCTTAGGACTAATGATGTAATGATTATTATAAACTAGGTGGTTCGCGCGGTTTTGACTTCGCAATTTCCCGCGGGAATATAGGGATAAAAAACTAACCTATGTGCTATTAGTCTTAAACTATCACTATTTCATCCAAATCAATTCAACTGTTCTGCCGTGATTAAGGAATCATCATCCACACATCCAGACATCCATCGATCCAAACTTTCACATTTATAATATTACAAAGATAAGAGAGCGACGTAGACTGATAGAAACTCTACCTGTAGGCTTTCATGATCTTACCATTTCTGAATTAATTTGCTAGTCAATATGTTAATTGTTTATTCATAAGAAAGATTATAACAACACCTGCTGAGCAACCTTGGTAATAAGGTATGCTCAGATTCTTATCTACTAGCTTGCTTCTTCTTCAAGCATCATAGATACACTTTCTAAACTCGTTAATAAATTACCCAAAACTAACTATACAGACATTAAAGAATGCTTTAATAAAAGCGTAGTACCTATATTATATTATGGAGATTACACAGCTTAACTAGACTGGCCAAAATGCATTTATGTTGTAGTTGAGCAAAGATGATTTGAAAAGTTATAGCCTATAAGCCTTTGGCAGTGCTAATTTTTATCTTGTAATATAAATTAAAAATAGAAGTATGTACCACTAGATAAGAAGTAACATAAAAACCAATTTACCTAAAGAATAACTATTTCTCTGAATGCCATTTTATAAAGACTTAAAGATGTATATTTTATAAGATACACAGATAATAACAAACTGTAAACAAGTCTACCTTTACTAAATATTTGGTAAAATGTGCTATCTTAAACATCTGCCATGTTTTTTCACGTAGACAGGGAACATTTATAAATTGAAATTTGTTTTTTACCAGAGAGATGAGAAGGGAATTTAATCTAGTGAATTGGATAAGTAATCCCTTGCCAGACTCTGTTATCTATCTCTTTCTACAGTGCTATGATGGAGCTGTGTGTTTTGAATATAGTTACAAGCTTCAAACATCCCTATGTTAATACCTTGATGAACCAGACAGCTTTCATGTATCTATTTGCTAAGTGCTTTTAATGTTACGACTTGACTTTCAGCAATCACCTTCTGTTGTATATTGCGGTAATTGATTTTATAGTTATTAAAATAACTGTACGATCTATCAACTTTTATTCGCGAATGTGCGAAGACTTGTGGTATGTAATAAGGGAGTAATGTGAGACGAAAATCAAATTAAGCTATTTAGTGAAACAAAGCACAGAAGCGTAACAAACACCCTAATCAAATAAGACGCTAAGTCACGCCCAAAGGCAATAACAATCAGATAATCAATCTTTTTTATTAATCTGCTATTGCGGATTTATATTTATTCTGCGTTTATATTTACTCTTATATTTATTCTGAGTTTGATTTCCTTAGTAGGTATCTACTATTATATTATCGTATTGACTAAAATAAATCGAGCATCATTGACCTCTTATAGTAGATTTCTTACGGAAAATAACGTTCTTTATTTTTATTTGTACTATTTTTATAATCCCTTTGCAAGACTATTTTATGTGGAGGTCAAAAACTTGGCGACGTGATTTTAATGGCTCTATCCTTTCATAATCGAAAAAGACGAACTGATCCGATTGGCTCTGCCTCGTAGAACCCATTCAAGGTCCGTCTGCTGAGCAAGCATCGTTAAAATGAAGTCTTGGTGTTTTTGTGATCCGACAATGAAGAGCCATTTCTTTTCATCATTCATCTTCGACCTCATTGCCACTTTCCTTTAGGTTTAAGCCGCAAGGGCCGTGTTAATAAATTAATTTAATGTCTCGCTTTAATCTTTGTTATTTGTGACATCCCGTGAAACCCGCGTTTGAACTCGATGATTTGTTCAGTAGTTTGAGGTCGAAGATGGAGACAAGGAGTTATTTGTCAAAATGTGGTAAACAGGTGGTGTGATGTTGGGCTATGCTGAAACAACCCAACAGAATTTAAAAGAGTCGCAACAATTCAAACTGTAGAATACGATTCAATATGAAGGTTTTTTTAACGCGATGAGAATTTAAAGCCCTAAATGCTTAGTTACTCTAAAATAACTGGAAAAGAAATATAAATAAAATTTCACCCGAACAGGACTCGAACCTGGGACCTCTCGTTTGCCGGACGAGAGGTCCCAGGTTCGTTTTTATTTAGCATATTTTTTCAGTTAACCCTTGTCTATTTCACCTCTAAAAGAGTGTGTTAATTATTTTTAGTAAGCTTGTTTTATAAATAATTTAATTTTGAGTGAAAATGCAATCATCAAATAGAAACATCAATTCGAATTCTATTAAATCCAAACCTCTTGTTTGGACATTTATAACAGTGGCCATTGCATAATTAATCTAAACTAAGGAAATCTATTGAATCAGAAACTTGGACTGGCACTTAAGAAACGCTTGCCGTCTCAGACTGATTTTATTAATTAAATTGAAGGGAGCTCGCTTCAGTTGTTCATTCATGTAAAGCAACGTCCATATTGTGATAAAATCGATTGATAGGTATCCTTTGTTCTTTTAATCTTGATGCAGGAATTTTATATAGGTATATCTTCGTTGTTAAACCAATGTCTTGTTGTTACACAGAGATAACTGAGATATTGTATGAGTCTTTTTGAAGACATTGTTTTGAGTTTGCATCTGGTTTTTTTTATCTCCAAAAGATACCATGCATGTTATGAATCCTTGTACCTATGTAAGAAAATCCAAATCTAAGTACAGGTAGAAAAGTGGTTTTCTAAAAACTGTTTACCGAGATTAGTTCTTTAGCTAATTGCTATAACTAATTGATAATAATGTCGCTCGTGACCACGGGGTCTGCAAAGACACCGAAACGTCGAGTCAAAATTTTAAATGTAAAATTTAAATATACGCGACAAACCCGGTTAAAAAGTGTTTTATTTAATTGACAATAACTTATTGAGTTCTTATGACAAAAATTTAGAGATTTAACAAGGACTCTTTTTAGATTAGACGTTTAAGTCACAATTACAGTCAATACAAAGTATTCATAATCAAATTAATGTTATTGATTATTTATTTATAATTATTACTTAGTAAGTATTTATAATTTTACTACGTTTACATTTTAACTCATCGTTAAACTTTACAGAGGCTGTGGTCACGAGCAGCTAAGATCACAGGCGTCAACTTGACAGTTACAAAAGCAATAACTCACGGCCGCCATCTTTTTCTCAGTCTTAAAGCGCAGCGTTCAAGATTAGCACAAAACACGTTAAGTAACAGCTCGTTCACACATGATCCGTTTTACTGGATATCTTTTTTGTATCGTAAATACGTATACTGAATACTGTGCCATATGTTAAGTCGCTCATACAACTCCATGCGCCATCGATGAACAAAAAACGTGTCCGGTAAAACGTATTCAGTAAAACGGAAAATGTGTGAACGGGTTGTAATAGAGTCATGCTTTTTAGGTCTTGCAGATAGTGGGATCTCTGATTTTACATTTTTATGTACTTACAGGCAGACAGCCTTGTAATGTAGGAGATCCCATCTCGGAGATAGCTTCCAACCACCCATCAAAACACCGTAATGCCTAAGTAGGTAACTATTTCCTTATAGTTGAATTGTTTTCGAATGATTTTTGTGACAGTTCTCATTTTCCATTACGCGCAAACTATTTACGACTAATAAAATATAAATTGGCGCGTTAAGAAAATAAAAACTATGTCAATAAAATCGTTTATTAATAAATTGTAATTGTTTTTTTTTTTTTTTATAAGTGACTAAACCCGCGTTTGACCTCAATCTCACCTGATGGTAAGTGACGATGAGGTCGAAGATGAAATCACACGGGTTTAGGAAGGAACTGGCTCTTTATACAATATTGCCGGAACACATTACCGCCGGAGCGGTAACATTTGGCGGCAGACTTTATATAAAGGGTGGTCGCTAGCCAGGCGGACCCAGAAGGGATCCTACCACCAAGCAAAAATTGTTATTATTAACTGTAAATAAATTAAGTAAATGTCATAAAAATATTCATCTTAAATAGACGATTCAAAGAAACGGAACGCTCAGTTGATAGTGATTGACACTACTGAATCGACATTGAATCGATGAATATGAGCGGCCATCTTGTAATCGGAAGTTTGTATACATTTTTTTCACCAACTGATTCGATACGTCAAAGCCATCGAATGGAAGATCGAACAATTTTATTACGGCAACGTTACAAAGATTGTTAATTTTTACCTGTCACAAAAACCACTTGAAAGGAATTCAACTATAGAAAGATTTTTTGTTCTAAATTTAAAGATTATTTTCTATCTTTATCTTAAAATAAAACTTTATTTTAAGATAAAAATAGAAAAATTGCAGCTCCAAAATTAAGCTCGTTATTCGTCAAAAGATAAAATTTAATTTGCTATATTTTTCTCCACTGTACAGACTATTTCAAAACTATGAAAAATAGACGCAGACTGTAGCAAAACATAAGATAGATATTTAATAAGATTTGGTTCACAGATGGTCGACTTTACAGTGCAACCTAGACGGATGCATCCAGACGTCCTTCGTTTGATCTGGTTGAATAAAGCCGGAGTACATTTACAAGTGCATTACATTGATTTTATGAAATGTCTGCAAACTTAGTAGGTAAGACTCTAGGTATTCATTAGTATCTAGCCAGGAACATTTTAATTGTGATTTTTCGACAGTCATTGTCAAGACCACGAGTCCAGACAGTCAAGTCTGAGCTAAAGAGAAAAGAGAAAAACATATCTTGGCCAAAATGTATTAAAAACTTACTAGCAAAGTATATTATTAGTGAAAATCATAACTTTTAAAACAATGACCTCAAAGTAAGATATACATAAAAAAAAATTAACTGATTTCATTTGATTAAAATTGAAGATGAGTAGACGACAAAATTGTTTTAAAAAAATATGAGCCGACTTCTTCAATATGCCCTGATGAAGATTGAGGAAGGAGGTAAGTATGTATTGACCACTCTTCCTGTTCCTTAACGAAGAGGTGTGAAAAGAGAGGTAGTCACCGGCTGTTTATCTCACATTGTTGTCTGGTACTATGCGAATAGGAACGTCAATGACCTCTATCGGTCAAAAGTCACTTGAAACTTAGTGTCCGCAAAAAAAAGTTATCAGTAAAAGTAACTATTTATTTTACTTATTTTGTTCAACAGAGTGTTATGGCAAAAAGAAATAAAAACGTTATTTTATTATTTTTGTCTTATTATTTCATTACCTTTTAAACTTTATTTACACGCGACAGTAAAGAGATGGTGAAAAAGCATGCAAACATTATATGCCGAAGATGGCTCTTCAGAAAATGAATTATCATCATTAAGTGGAATGAAAGTAATTGAAAGCGCGGAATATTTTTTATATCTAAATGTAAATCCATATTGTACCATTTCATTCTACTATATTACTGTATGTTTTTAAATATTTCACCATTCTATGCAAATGGCAATAAAAGTGTTTGAATAAATAAATTCTAAATTAAATAATTTTGTTTGCTGACTCTACCTAATCGAATTGACAGCTATGACGTCACAATATGGCGCTAAGCCAGTCCTATTCTCATTTGAAACGCATAGTAAGTGTACATATAAGTACCTACATACTTGTGGTAGGATGATGTACATATGTACAATCATCGTGCTTATTTCCACCGCAACCATCTGGAACAATAAGTAATTTTACTTATGTTTCATCGTGATCATGGGACTTTTAACAGTGTCGAAATATTGAGATCTCAAAATAATTGAAACATTGACTGTATTCTGAACCGTTGAAAGTTTTAACGGTTCAAATTATGGATCATAGCTGATATTTTCATCCGATCAAAATAAACAATAGGATAACAATCAAAATAAATAAACCTACTGGCCTGTTAAAGTTTGAAAACGAATAGATTTCGAAAAAGGAAGCCTTAAACTTCTTAGTCGGTTATACGGTTGCTGTCGCCTGTTTCGAAGTTAGCTTTAATACGTGCTGTTTTACTCTTCAAACATTTATTTATTTATTTATTTACTCTTTATTGTTTATTAAAAAAAAATACAGATAAACATAAAAGGATAACAACGTACAAAAGGCGGTCTTATCGCTCTAGAGCGATCTCTACCAGACAACCTAAACAATACATAACAAAAACTTATAATAATTACAAACAAAAGAAAGTAGGGACATTTTATCATGAGTCAATATGTGGGCTCAATAAAATATATAAATAAAAATAATATACAATAAAATACAATTACTCGATATTCTTAATACATAATTTACAATATAACATATATAATAAACATAATACATTAATAAAGAATACGTCTATTAATCTTGCGCTAAAGTTAAATAATGTTTTTTCAGTTTTAATTTAAATGAGTTCAGCGAAGAGGCAGATTTTATTTTATAAGGAAGCTTATTCCACAGGACCACGGCTCTTACAGAGAATGAGTTATTAAAGCAGTGCGATTTATGAACAGGAGTGCTTAGCATGTAATTATTAGCAGATCGTAATCTTCTGTCGTGGCCCTCGTGGCGGAATTGGAATAGGTCTTGTTAGTAAGGTGAAAAGAATTAATTAATGACTCTATTATTTAGTGGTAGATGAAGTCAATAAAGAGCCGAAGCAATAGTTTCAACTTGAAACTGTACTAACATTGTTTTAAGAGTAAAACAGCAAGTATGAAAGCTAACTTCGAAACAGGCGACAGAAACCGTATCGCCGAATAACAAGTTTAAAGGTCATTCCTTGCGACAAGCAGGACTTTTCGGAATATATCTTCGTCCTGAGTCGTAGGAAATGTGTAAAAACAAATATTGTCGCTTGCTGTGGCCGGTGCAGTCATTTGTCGATGTCTCCTTGTCGCTGGTGCCGATCTTACGCCTCCATGCATTATTACTTTTTACCCGACAACGGCGAAGCAAAAAGGAGGGTTATGTTTTGACGTGTATGTATGTATGTGGGTATGGATGTTCATCTGATCCCTCAGAACTTCTAAATTACTAATAAAATTGGACAAATCAGGTGTGGTTGGAAGCCTCTTCACTGCCCGCTGGTTAGGCTACATAAAGTTATGTTAAATTGACTACAGCGCCCTCTAGGGGACTTAAAGTGAAGAACTAAAAAAAAATTCTTTTCGGTTATGTGTGGGGTATTAAATGAAAGAGCTGTGTTAGCATACGCTACCTTTTCAACATTTCTCTATCAATTATGACGTAATACATTAATATTTCAGCGGAGACTTTGAGTGGTTTCCTACTTTTTAGAGCGTGTTTTTAGTAGTCGGGTTTTTTTTGTTTTTGAACTAATTTTTTTAACAAATTAATTTGGGTTTTGTGTGCGGTGGGGATAACCTAACTATCTCTACCATTTTTCAAGATTGAGGTAAAGTGGATGAAGAAGACATCAAAACATCAATGCTACAGAATGCCAAAGAAAGGGTTTGTATACATGTAGATTATGTATGTAGATGTTCTTTTTTTAAGTCCTCGAACAAAACCAGACTTAATATACCTACATCAGCAATAGAGTAGTTAATTTAATTCATCACCTTGTCAACATTTAATTTAACCTCATAAGTAAATACGTACAACCACAAGGTTTCGTTACATACAACTCAGAACTAATTATAAAACCGAACTGCCTCGCTTTACTACAAAAGAATTCAATTAAACCTCCTCCTAATTGTTAACTGCTAGACAGTAAAACAACAAAAGCAACGACTCTAAAACATGATACAATTGAAACATAAAATTAACAAGCCACCAGACTCTATACACCACATACATACATCCTTCAATTGTTTGCGTTGCAATTTGGGGAGTCGACAGGCTGGCTGTTTATGAATGGAGGGAGATAGATAGGGTTGCTAACTTTTTTTTCTAGAAATAGAGTAGGTATGTGAGTCTCATAAGGATATCAAAAAGTATTTTGGAAAAATAAACAGTACTTACTCAATTTATTTAGGTAAATAAATAAATATTTTTGACACTCACACAACATTATCTAGCCCAAATTAAGTTTCTTAAAGACTTTGTGTTATGGATACTAGTTAACTGATATACTTAAGAAATATATAAACATACATATTAAATAAATACATATTTTTCATTAGAAAAGAATATTTTTAGAGTTTCTAACACACATTTTTAATTTAAGTCTAGCACATTTTATGCTGAAAACAGTATTTTGTGTACCTACTTTATTTTTGTTCAACAGTAAAAAGTATAATGTAGTGAAAATCAGTATGGTTGGTAACCCTAGAGGTAGACGTCTCCCCGGTTGCTAGGCAACGCGTCCCTCCGAGTCTCAGCTTGACCCTGGAGGTCGATCTCTCGAGTACAGTATTGACTACCTGTTATGAGCATGCAGGGCGCCGACAAGGAATTGGTTATCATGAACAAAGAGTTTATTATACTTAATACTTGCAATTTATTGTAATGGGAACTAAACAAAAATTAGATTTAAATAATTACCTCATTGAAATTTTTACGTGTTTTTAGCAGCTAAGTAATTAATTAAAAAGGTATTATTTGTGTCTATATTTGCTTTAACAGATGTCAAGTAAGAACTGTCAGAAAACATTTTTGATATGGATTACATACTAAGCTTTTGGGACGTAATGTATGCGAAAATGATTAGAAAACCAAGATTAGGTACTACGTTTTGCGGTACCTACTTAAAAAATGGTTAGATTTTTAAACATTTTACACGTGGTTACAAATGTAAACCATTTTTTTTACAAATTTTTACCTACTTAAGTTGCTTAAAAATAAATAAGAGAAAAAAAAATATGGTAGATACTTATATCTGCCTGCACTCGAAAAAATAATTCCTTATTTTGAATTGGTTTCGGTTAATTCTCACACAGACAGCACATTTTGTTTCTTTAAAATATATCAAACAATAAATACACTTATTCAAAAAGGCTTACAATAATTCAAGAATAAGTCATCATCCAAAATCCAAAAATATAAATATCAATGTGAGTTAAACGCCATCTATAGTTTTTCAAGTGAAGCACTTTATAATGTATGTTACTTAATTGACCGCTAGATGTCGCTACGTTCCATATATTTTCTAACGTACACTTTAATAGTTTCGTTGAGACACTTCTATTCGATCAAGGATTGCTTTTATTTTGATGTGGTTACCACATTGAGTATGAAATTGATAAGCTTACTAACATTATTCATCAAAAATATTGTCTACAGATAGTGTACGCTAAATTTAGATTTCTTCGTACATGACGAGGTGGCCGAGTGGTTAAGGCGTTGGACTGCTAATCCAATGTGCTCTGCACGCGTGGGTTCGAATCCCATCCTCGTCGATTTCTTTTGATAAAAGTACTTCAAATATTATTATTTTTTGTTTAGTTTCTTTTGCGTATTTTTATATTGTTTATGTATTGATGTTCTACATTTTGGCCAAAGTAAAAATAGTTAATGAATATTATACAAATGAACTTCACTCCCATATTACTTATAACATCGAAGCAATTTGGGCATCCTTATCACTTAGAAGCTATTTCTTACAGGTAATCCTTTTAGGCATTTTATTTCATACAAAATGGTGTAGGTATGTCTGTAAGAATAGAAAGTTATTTATTAAAAGAATAGGCACCTGCATGATTCAAAAAATACCTTTAATATTTCGAATCGAACGATTTTTTTGCACTGTAGGTTGTAAACGAGCATAACTAATAATAATAGCATTGAAATACGTGCGACGTATATAATAATCACTTACCAGTCTACTTACCAGAGAATACTTCTTTTTTTTTGTGACTGAAGGAAAACGTGCCATCACGTCCCCGACCGCCCAAGGGTTAGTAGCGGGGTATGTTGGGGAAGTTCCGGCAGAAGGCCGGACCCACCCACTAAAAACCTCCAGGTGTACCTCATCCGCCATAAGTGGAGCTCACGGTACCGCCATTGGCATTACCCGTGAGCCCCGGCGGGTTGCGCTCAGCCTCAGCCGAGCGCCCTCCTACGACGGAAATGTTCCAGTACACAAGACCATTTCCCCACCATAGTACCACAAAAAAAATAGCATCGTCAGACTTTTTTTTAGAATTATTGGCTTCGAACTTTGATTATTACGTTCACTTACACGATTACTGGCCCTTTTTTTTTTGTAGGAACGTAAACTTATTCGTTTGTTAAATACTCGTTCATTTGATAAAGCTCAGAAATAAGCCCTACTTACAATAAAATATGGAGCACCTTGTCTTTTGAATCAATAAGGTAGAAATATTTAAATGGCTCATTAGTACAAAAAATCTAACATTTATGGCCTTTTAATTACATTTGCATCTTAGCGCTTAGCTATGCCTCATATCCCACAAAGTAAATAATGTACAGATTTTTAAGCTCAGAACCCATAAATTTCGTATTGCCGTATGCAAAAAACGATCAAAGTTTAGTTACAATCGGATCTATTGAGAAGCTAATGGTTTAGTCTATACATTAGTTATAAGTATTATAAAGTAACATCCGAAGGCACAATAACCATGATTAAATGCTTTATGGATTGAGGTTGCGCTCCAATCAATGGTATCACAGCGAAAATAGATATAGTACAGATAACAGCATTAACAAGGTATGCTTATCATGTACCGCGAATTTATCTAGACCTGCTTTTTTATCTTATCAGTCCTATGTACCTGTTACCCTTTATTTTACAAGTCTCTGGCTGTGTTTAGGAGTGACCGAAAGTGTTTTAAAATTGCAATTCATATGGCAGTGCCCTTATGAAATTGGATTTCAGTGTGAAGTGAATTGAAGTGATTGAGGTTTTGACTTTTTAAGTGTTCCAAGGTAAGGTATTGGATATTTTTTATGAGATTGCTTTTGGAAAACAAAGAGTTCAATAAAAGTTACGAATTAGTCACTTAATAACTTTATTATCAGTATCCTTCAACATTATAATATACATAATAATCATTTATTTCGGACAACGTTGATCCCTAATATGTTAATAACAATTTTAACTTAAATGACTAGAGTTAGTAAAGCATACAGAATTAAATTATATAAAAAGAATGTGTCATCACATTATGAAGTTATCCTAAAAATGTTTCTTCTGCCCCAAGCTTCCGTAAATATTCAAGTTTTAACATAGGTGTTTGACGGACCTCTTCAGAATTTGTGTATCTATGTAGAAAACACTTTCATAAAGTTTTAAGTCGCATATCAGAACAGAGCAGTTGTGTGTGATGAGTCACACATCATTAAAAGCGACTTGAACGATCTGACGCATATCATATGAGAAAATATTTTTAGGTGCCTACTACTGGTTCAATTCGATCTTTCAGCATTTTACTTATATTAACTGCGGTGATAATGGTAAAAATGTATTAAGTAAGATATAGAAGATTGATTTGGTTGTCACTTCATTACGATTTTATAAGGTAGTAAAAAAACATGCAGGACGGTGATACGCTTAATGAAAAGGTACTCGGCTTATACCTATATCAAACTTATTTATAACTATTTATCCATGCTGGACTGGAGCGAAAGAAAATCATAGAATGTACCAGCTGCTTCTCTTCCCGGGCAGCGAATATACAAAGGCTATACTATTTGAGTCACGAGTCAGACTCTAATAGAGGAGCTTTTGTTTATGCATATTACTTGACAATACCTAATCGAACTCAGTAAAAAAATTGACTGAAATGGATTAGCTTTTGCTCTTGTAATTTTCAAAGAAATGCAATGACAAAACCTAGTACTGTATAATACATATTCACTCAAATAGATAAGCTTTTGTCAAGATGAAAAGTAGGTAATCTTTGTTTGATATACATTGCGATGAAAGAGATAAGCTACGAGAAGGGCTCCCGCACCGGAAGGCGGAATCAGTACGGTTAGGTGCGACGACGAGCGCAGCGAGGAGGAGCATGTTAGGTTGCATATAGTTATACACGTGCGCGAGCCGAGCGAGCGAAGCGAGCGGTGCCGCGGCAGCGGCCGGCGAAGCGCCATAAACCTGGTCAGCTATTATAGTCAACCCTGGACAATCCCGACATGGTCAAAAGTCAAACGTTAAGTCATCAAAATAACGATGGTCATAATGCATGCACATTTTATTTCTATCTTTGAAAATCAGAACAATTGCCATTTAAGTATCAAATTGAAGCCAACGATCGGTAAATATCGATATCAAATGGGATAGCTTTTGTTGCTGCAATGTTCAATTGAAGTTATCTCACAAAGTCTACACGACTTCGGTCAATTTCTGTACTAGAATGGATTAGGGTTTGGGCAAGTTTTTGTCATACAAAAGCTAAGCCAGTTCAGTTTGCACTTTCACTCTAATGGTATAGCTTTTGTAAATACGCTCCCGGGCATACTCCAAAAGTTAGTTATGGGACCGAGGTTTTCTTGGCGTTTTTGTGAGCAACAGGCTGACCCCCCCTCGCTACTCTCCATCTTTATAATTCCTCCAAACTGTCAAACGTGACATCAGATGGTTTCTGTCTACCTCAACAGCCTCTGGTGTTCTGCTTATCCCATACCCATATCCCAGTCTTAATTTCGAGACTTGAGCCGTTTTTCAAGACTAGGAATCATTAGTCACATTGAGTCCGAGTCCTTTTGAGTCTATATAAGCTTTTTGAGGTAGACTGAGTCATGAATTTGAGTTGATGTATTATATTATCCAATGTTATGCGGTAATTGCACCACTGTTCAAAAAGGCTTAAGTACTAGCGTCATCCCGTTGGTACGTAACCCGCGAAAACTATTTACACTGCTCACTTTAGTCCGGTTTTTCCAAATGAAATTAAATTGACCTTAAAGTAAAAGTTGTGTTGAAACATTGTGTCATTCTAATGTGGTCTTTAACTTTTATTAAGCGGTTTTATTGCTAAACAATATGGAGGACACAGTCATGAGGTCTTCTAAGAAGAATGTATCTTTTAGTGTTTTTAGGCAGGACTCAAGTCTTTTTATAAAAGACTCAAGTCTTATTTGATAGGACTCTAAGAGTCGAGTCTTTTACAACTCTACTCAGGAATACAGACGTGAAGTTATGTATGTATGTATTTATTACTAGTTATGGGGTTTTCGGGTTCGATGGGGGCGCTTTTAATCCAGACGTGTAGGAATATTTAAATATCTGATCCTATAAGGTAGAAATTGACCCTTCAGGATGTATCTATTTGCTTTTTTATTTAATTAAGTATCCATGACAAGTACATAATACAAGCTATGTACAATACATATACATAACGTCACGCCTGTATCCTTTATGGGATAGACTAGACAGAACATCAGAGGAGACCATCTTTTTACATTTGACAAATTTGGAGGTATTATAAAGATGGAGAAACTATTGTAGTGACAGGGGGTCAGCCTATCGCCCACAAAAACGCCTTATAAACCTTTGTCCCTTAACTGACTTTTACAGTATGTCCGGGAAGAGATGCAGCTTGTACATTCTATGTTTTTCTTTCGCTCCCAGTCCAGCATAGAAGAGCTATGTGCTGATAATAATTTGCGTCCATACGTCCTTTATTAGTTGGTTAAACAATGATTCATATAAGAAGTGACGTAGACAAAGTTATACAACAGTTTACCATGATACTTCCCCGTAAAAAGTCACTGAAGTGTAGTAAATATTTTAGAAACCTCAGAAGCCAACCAATTGACTAGATATTTCAATGGGGAGTTTTCTGACAGCTCATTAAAAAAACAAAACTGTACAAAATTGGTACAAAAGGCTTCGATAGATGGCGCTTTACAAAAGGCGAAGGCGAAGAATTTATTCCACACTGCGTTTTTAAAAGTAAAATAAATTAATTGACGTCTGTATCAGAAATTGAACGTATAAATACCCATAGATGGTAGATACCACTTACCTACATTATAGTTTACAGACTTAACGCCTTCGGCTTTTTAAAAGTGCCATCTATAGAGGTTTTTTGAACTAATTTTTATGAGCTGTCAGAAAACTCCCCATTGGTTATGTAATGGCTTTTGCAAGAATTAACACATTTATGACGAAATGAAAGCCCTTCTTGGAACTTTTTTAAAAGTTGGTTCGCTGTCCACCTATGGTGGCCATCGGTTGGGAATGATTGTTTGTAATTAATTTATCTACTGCCACGATACAATTTAATAGGAATATAAATAAGCTTTTTATATTTTAAATTCTCTTACTTCTTTCGGTTAAAATACGTTTTAATCCGTATTTTATCACAATTCGTTTTATTATTTTTTCAATATCTTAACGGAAACCGTGGTCACTCGTGATAAAGTCTTCTTTTATTTTGATTGTGAAATAAGTAATCTTAAGTTTTTCTCATTTTTCCTTTTTTTAAGGTTTTCTCATAAGTTCTTTTTAAATTGACACCAAAAACATATTGACATACATAAATACGATTCATAGTGAGCACATGTTTAATCTTTATGTAAACAAAATATTCGAACTAGGGCAAGCAAATAATATAAAATTGGGCAATACCTTCTACCGTGGTTCATTCAATGCCTAATCTATTAAACTTTATAAGCTAAAGAACTAATAAAGATAAAGGAAGTAACTTAAACTTAGTAATAGGGTGCCAATTTACTCTTTGGAAACGGAACCACAAATTCGATAAAAATAACTAAATTAAAAGATTTTTGTAATATTTGTCATTTATCCTCATTGTTGATATCTGACTAACAAACACTCGTTTCAAATATTGATTTTATAGTTTTCCTAATGTAGACTGAAAACGATACTAGGAGACGCCAACAACCTCGAAGTACATATAATTTTACTTATTTTTAATTTAGGTATTTGATTAATAGGTATTATATTATAGGTTATTACCTATATCTTACTCATTACGAAACTGTTTAAAGAAAATAAGAAACTTTGTAAGAAAAGCTGTTTCAAGGTAGGTATTTTTGGTAGCTCAAAAACGTGAAAATGTGTTTTTTATCTACGAAGATACCTGTGCTTAGATAAAAACGAATCCAAACAATTGTGAAGACATTGTAATTCACATAGTTAACCACGCCTAGTAACCTTCAATTGTTCAGTGACGTTAAATTAACTTCATGAAATTCTTCCGACTCTCCATTATCTTGAATATTTTCAGAACCGCTCCTTTAATAAAGTAATACAATCGGAATTCTCACTGCGATTCGTCATTTATCGTATACCGTATATCGTATACTACAATCCTTATGTACTTATTTATCAGTATCATTATCGGTATCACTTTCTCAGTATTTCAGTATTACAAGGATATAAAGTTTACGTATCTTTACATTATATTTTTATTATGAAAAGTAGTGAAAGTAAGTGTACTTTGGATGTTTGATCACTTGATGTTCTTTCACACCAAAACTTGGCGGATTTAGTTGGACTATCTACGCACATTGGTAAAGTTTTTAGATGTTTATCTTGCGAACTACCACACGAATTACAGAAAATGTTGTGGCATTTGATAGGCTAGCACTCGAGGAAGGTTATGGGCTACATTTAATTGCAAAATTTCTACAGACGCACAATTAGCAAGAATAGTCTATCAGGATTGTCCCTTACATAGAAACTCTCAAGAATGTGGCAGCTTGCGACCCACAGACCGACGACGAAGATTTTTGTCCGGAAGTATAATTGTTGATAGCATGGTGTAGAGATAATCGTCATATTGCCATCGTTGTTGCCGTGTTGACATTTTATTATTGTGTGTAGGAAAATGTCGCTACACGCAATAATAAAACGTTGACCTATAAGTGCGAGAAAGAGACAAAGCGAAAGTGTGGGTTAGAAGAACCCACATTGCCGCGTTGTCTCGAAGTGGTGGTAGATTCATATCAATTTGTTAAACATGTCCTCTCCTTGAGTGAATCAAATCAACTCTCATTAATCAGGCTTAGATTGCTTTTAAATTCGCAGTCAAAGAAAACTCAAAGATATCATGGCATGATCTGCTATTACTTATGCCATATTATTTGTGCATATCAAATATTAAGAATTTTGAATTAATTTTTTTGTTGCAGAGAGTCAGCAGTGACTCAATCTCAAGCAACGATGTATTGGCTAGCATTTGCGATGGTTGCCATGGCGGGAGTAGCGCAGGCGCAGCTGACAGCGCAGTCCAGCGTTGCACCAGAACTCAGGGAATGCTACATGAATAATTCGTTGGCAGACCGAAACAACCTGCCACCGACGACTATTGCCACACTCATCGACATTATACAGCAGATTGAAGATAATCCCAACGTCAATATGGATATCAGACAACTTTCAGTTTCGTTGTTGCATACGTAAGTTTAAGTGCACTTAAAGTATATCAGGATGAAGGGAGTACATGTGAAATTAAAGGTAAATTTGTCATGCTGTGTCAGCTCAAAAGAGTAACAAACATTCTCACGAAATTTTATGATTACTACTTCCGAAATTTCATAACGTACGTCGAGGATTTCCTTAATGCGTTTTAGAATTACCCGCACCTGTCGAAACCCTAAATAGACATCAAAGAATGCTCTCCTTGTTTCTCCTTGTACTATTTCTGACCGACCTTGGTAAAAAGACAAACAAAGCTTTTCATATGCTTTCTGACCAATAGAACCAGTCAAGATGATAAACTTTGTATTGTTTATAAGTTTTTAAACTGACATGGTCATTAACATTAAAATTAACATTAAAGAAACGGGATATTAACCATGTTTTTTTTATTTATTTTGAGTTCTCGATATTTCGGCACTGTTGCAAGACTCATGATCACGACGATACTGAAGTATTTTGTATTATTTTTTTAAAAGTTACTTTAATTTGTTTAATTTTTGAAGGTACCGACAAGATGGAATTGAATACCACCAACCAGAGGCAGCTTTGCCAGCATCATCTAACGTTCTGCCATTTGCTCCTACGTTCCATTCGTTCCATCGACACAAGCTGTTGCTGACCCGCCTGCTGCCCAGCAACCTTCAAATTATTGCTAACGATACTGTATCTTCAGTTCTTAAGGTACAAACTAACAAAACTACAAATGCTATAAGTAATGACAAAATTATTTTTATGACTGTTCCGGCTTTGGCGGATTTGAACTCAATACAACGGAAACATAGTAACTTTTAGATTTTTGTCCCCGTGTCCACCACCTGTAAAACAAGCTATAAATTGTATGTGAATATACGTCCAACAAATGATAATTCTTATGTTCTCCGTATATTTGAGGTTCAAGAGATTATTTTTATAGGACATAGACTACTCAATCAAAAACACCTGACACTATATTGACATACGGATATAAAATTAAGTCTTTAGTTATTGTTGGGGCTCACATAATGTTACTAGGTACTTAGGTAAACACTCCAGTTTTGACACAAAGAAGCCACCTACATTATTTTTTTCATTTCAGTGTGCTCTTCACAATATGTTATCAACAACCGTGGACGCTCGTGTCCGTGGTAATGAGAACCAGTGCAGTCAACTCTCGCAGTACAGAGCGTTAAGAACCGTACGTCGGGCTGTCAGAGATGATGTAGAAATATTGGATGCAGCTCTTATGTAAGATCTACTTGGTTGACAAAATTCTTTGCTGCATAACTAATTACCTAATTCCATTCACCATGTGTTGCACCATTTCCTATGTTTTGGTTACTATGAGACGGTGAATACAGAATTGTGATAGCGAAGTTGAAATGTAGAAGCAGCTTATTTATATACCTTACATATTTTATTAGTCAGTCCTTTTGGCTAAGCGTATTAAATCAGGAAGTGCATTTTTGAGTTTAATTAACGCTCAGGAAGTCTTTGCTAATTAAAAGCTTTGTTTATAACGATATTATAATTGCTCAGATATCTCCCCATTATTGTCAATCCATAATCACCTTTAACTTTCAGGAAAAAAACTGACACCAACGGACAAATGAGACATTACAACCCAAACAATGACGTTGAATATACTGACTTGAGTGGCTCTCCATCTGCTCGTCAGGTTCTTGCGCAAAGTCAATGTCCACTCCTGAATGGCGTTATTCACACCCCATGGGGAGCAGTGTCTGCTGGTAATGTCATTGCTGGGATAGCAGCTGGCGCTCAACCTCAAAATGTTCCAGTTTCGGAACTAGCAAAGGGATCGATTCTGAACTACGCGAACATGCAGCAGACCGTTTCATCTCTTTTTGCTGCAACTATAACAGGTATGAGAGTATCGAAGAAGACATCATTAATGATATTAAGTTCTTCGTTAAAGGAATCAGTTTTAACGGAAGACAACCGTTTTTTTATATCCTTATGATATAAAAAAGGTAAAGTTTCAAGACTAGTATGGGGATTTGAAATTCTTAGGAACTGCTTACTTTGGTTTTTAGCCCTTAGCTCAAAGATTTGGCAAGCGATATGAATGACTAATATAAGAATTAAGAACAATAAATAGGCATGTTTTTAAAAACGTTTGAACAATTTTCAAACGTTCAAAGATTATGCTCGTTCCAAAATACGTTTTTTTTTAAGTTTTGTATGCCTCCATTTGGTTTCAGAAGCCATAAATAGACATTAAAGTAGTTTTATTTGGGCTGACATACATTAAACTATCGGAAATAAAAGATGATGTTTAAAAACTAACGCATATTTGGGAACTGTTAACTCGTATCTACCAAACTCTGGGTATTTTTCGAAAATTCCTAAAAAATTCAAATAAAAAAATAGCAAATTTCGGCAAAGACATATTTAAATGGCTAGTAATGTTCAAAAATACCTCGTTTATCATCTCCTTTTGCAACTAGCTACCAAACATACTGTATGATGTTTTGTGGAAATAAAAGAAGTCGTGCCCAATATTCAGCTCTCATGAAAATACTCTCAATTATTCTACTCTTCAATATATCGATATATCTCGGCCGAAATTACATATTTAAAGCACAAAAACTAATAATAGAATCTGTACACTTTACTTATTTGGGGATTCCTTTTATATTTCTACAGCCATTAGAGATATAGCAATAAATTTAAAACAAGATCATCGTCTTTACTCAGAAACTTTTTAGGAACCTACCTATTTTTCTCGATAACTTGAAATATAATAAATAGACAGCTTTTACGGTAGGTATTTTATCGACAAACTTTAATGAATGGGTAGAATATTTCGGAATTATCGGCTCACAGGCGACTCTGTACCTGATAACAGATTTAATTTATGCTTTTGTGCTATATATTTCAATTAATATTTTTGTTTACAGGTGATTTAGCTGAAGCGGTTCTCATTCAAGGAACAGAACGTGGAAGTGATTCTATATCTATTGGTGCAACTGGGGGCTGGAACAGCACACAAAACCGACGACACTATATGTTGCAGACTACGACTAATATTGAAATGACTGATCCTGAAATTCGCGGAGACATGGATGGTTTCATCCTTGGCTCTACATATGCCGGAAATTCTGGAGCCTATGGCTCTTTTAGACTATCGCAGTTGCTGGATATGTATTATTCAAGGGTATAACTCCTTTACTTCTTATTTGTGTCTTATATCTCATAATATGTTATAAAATCTAATAGGGATAATCCATTTTACTGATAGCTTGTTCTTGATGTTGCAAATGTTCTCTAATATTTAAAAAGTGTCTATTATAGTCATTATTTTGCTTTAGAATGGGGTTCTCGGTCCAAATATAAGGGCATGCAATCGTGGAGAATTGCTACGACAGTCATTGGATGCAACTGTGCTTACTAATGAGGCGTACGCATTTGCTGCTGCTCTAGATACCAGTATGCCTTTAAGAGGAACCATTGTTGGAGGCTTAGACCAACTCACTATCAGTGCTGTCTCCAATTTCCAAAATTATGCAAGTAAGTATAACTACCTACTTGGGGTCATTTATTAGTATACTTGTTACATGACTTCATTCTTCCATCTCGTGGCATTATCTTAAGGGCTTCAATTGTAGGTATCCTATACTATATACCCCTACCCTACCCTACGTGCGCAATTTTATTTAATTTTACGGTCTAGTTTTCAAGTGCTAATCAAAATTCTTTGTCCATTTGTTGCATGGGGACTCACAGAGAAATCATATATTTAGATTTAGTATAGGTATATCACTTAGCAATCCTTGATAGATTTCAATCAAATCAATTTTATATTCAAACATCCAGCATATGCAGTTCAACTGAATATATAGAAAATAACAGTAAAAAATCTAGCTAAAAATACAGTCAAAAGTTTTAGCAAAAACCCCAATGAAACCTCTTTTATTTTAGCTTCTTCTCAAATCACAACCTTATGAAAATATTTCTTTTTCAGCCTCAAATCTTAATGATATGTCATGCGTTATCACCGATTCTACAAATCATGACTTCCGACCAAAGACAAATCTGTACATAGTACTCGATTCTACATTCCAATATCAGACAATTTACCCTGGTATCGGATATCTGGTGGATTCACTCGAAGTTGGAAAGTATGGCTCAAGTGTGACTCTGCTCAGCACGTTTGATGGAAGTGTCCTAATAAACCAAACCTTTTCCCCGGCACACTTCCATTCAGCATATACAATTGCACGACATGAATCCTGTAAGTTAGTGATTCAAATTAAGCACTGCTAACTCTAAGAATTCATTTTTTACTAAATCCTTTCAGTTTCAGCTTTGAACGGCGTGAATCTTGGTACGAGTTTGAATAATATAAAAATAATGATGCAAAATCGATTGGAAATCGAAAAGACCAATAACTACGTAGGTGGCAACGCTACTGTTCTCTTATATTTAATTAACACGGGAAATGTGCAGAACACATTGGAAGCTTATGAGGCTGCAAGAATTTTGAATGAAACAGTTCCTGGTAAGACAAAATTAGCTTGGTATTTTCATGAAAGTGAGTACTTTTTCTTAATTTTTGATCACAATACAATATTCTCCTTTATGTCAACAGATCTCCGACTAATATTTGCTTCTACAACCAATCTTTACAATGAACTATTCACTTTAGTTCGGAGCGGGTATGATATATTGAATTTGCCGTTACTCGCTGGTGGTACAGGTGCACAGGCAGCCATGAATCCTGTATTGCAAAGGATTCTACCAGGTTAGCATTTTTAGTATATTACAAGCAATTGCGGCCTTTTTGATGAAAGTTTCTTTTTTTTAAGTTGTAATTTTTTTACTTTCAGTTGGCCGTCGAATAATAAATCCACTTTGCGGATCAGATTATGTAGCACAGATAAGTAATACTAACCAGTTTGAAGACTTTTTGGAACCAGGCTACGTCAATTATTACGCAATTAGTTCAAACTACTTTTATGTTCATGAAACTGATAGAAAAATTCGTATCAGTCGTAGCGGTGCAGGGGGTGGCAATCTTATTGTTTGCTATTCACGTATTCAAACTCAACCAAGGTAAGTGTTCAACAATACGGTCTAGTTATTTTGCGACAACACGAATAAAATTTATTCATCACATCCATGCTTTCATTTCAGACGAAACAACAGCAGTAGCTCTAGTGAAAGTGACGTCATTTGCAACACAATACAAGGAACTGGCAATTTTGAAATACTTCTGGACAATGCCTGCAGTAATTACTACACCATCACCACCTGTCCGCCATTTTACATTTCTGTAGAGCTAGATTCGGTCCTTTCACCCACTACGCCCTTACCTGTCACATGTACTGGTTAGTATTTCAATAGTATAAAAACGGATCATAAAACTCTTAGAGATACTTAATCGTAAAACTCTATATTAGTTTTATAATTAAGTATCTGTTTTTATACGGAACGTCAAAACCAAAAAAAATATATAGGTACTTCTTATGGAGAGAGAATTGCTCCTATGAGGAGGAACGGTTAAATTCTAATGAGTTCTGAATTATTCATTTGAATTTTCGAATTTCGACTAGTGATGACACACTCAGGGTCATTCGCTTTACTGCTTAGGTATATGTTTATACTTTGATTGAAGAGTATTAACACTAAGAACGACGAAGTGTTTCCACGACTAAGGAAACCATTGAGTTCTAATTCTATAGAACCCAATGGAGGAAACACTCCTTGTGCCACCTGTGTAGTCTGTGTGTGTTTAGTATTTTGTATAGTAGACTAAAACTACGTTTGATATTTCTCTTGCCTGATGGCAAGTGAGTGACGATAAAAAAGAAGAAGAGGCATGTTAAGAATTGAAATGGATTCTCACTGAACAACGCAAAATTCATATAATTAGCAAACCTTCAAGCGACACCAACCGTCATTATTCGACTTTCAGGATACACGTTAAAGGGTGGCTGGGGGTTTTTTTGTGGGGTAAGGCAGATACTGATGATTTTTATTGAATTTTGACCTTTGAAATTTTATCCTCAGACGCCAGGCTTTGCAGATTCCCGCACGATATCCGTTACCAAGTGACGGTAGAGCGGTTGGGATGCTACAGCAGTGCTAGGACCGTCACAGTCAGCTTTATCGTCTTATTTGCTGCATTCTTAATTAATATGATATAAATAGAACTTATTTTAAATTACCCACCCGATTATTACTGTATTTAATTAGCTTTAGCATTATAGTTTTAAATGAAATGACAATTATAATCTGTGCATAACATCGTGAATTAGTTGATAGGAATTTTCTTTTTTTAAGTTTTTAAGCAAACCCGTAGGTACAGAAGCCATCAGATCAAGCATTACATTACCTGTCAAATTTCCCCAACCAATTTTAAACTTAATGTCGAGGGCATAGAGTTCAGATTCATTTTTTGACAGATTTGTAACGCTTGATGTGCTGCCTTCTGTACCTAGATTATTGAGTATTTAAATAAGGTAACAATGCCATAGAAAACCTGTAGGTTAATTTAAATAAATTTCATCAGGGTACTTAATTTAATACTTTAATAAATAAATATACATTGTAATCAAGAATTTTATAAAACTTAGGGACACCCTTACCTGTATTTAATTAATCGTTTAAATCTTGTTTAATCAAGTAGCTAGGTAGGTATATTGTTGTTGATATAAATGTTTTATATTCAGTGAGATGGAATATTTATATATGAGTTTTATTTTAATAAAGATTGTGTGAATACAAGCTTCAAATTTATTTTTATCGATTTTGAACCTTCCTTAACAGATCTCAAATGCAAGTACCTAAACTTTAAATAATAATCAACGAATGCAGAACATTTATCATTAAAACTTTGGCTGAATCATAAGGTCATGAAATATTCCCCGTTTTTTATACATATTTTTTCAAAAAATTCACATTTTTCAAAACAATTTTTACATGGGACTATTTATGAAGTATTCCCTATCATATGAAATAAGAATATATAAAATCGATTCATACTCGACCAAAAAAAATAAATGTGCAATTAAATGCTTCTTGTTTTACTCTTTGGATAGCCAGAGAAGTGTAGAAGTTTTTTGAAAAAGTACACGAAAAAATCATCCGCACTTTTTTTGAGAAAAATGCTGGTTTTGTAAACGTTTCTCAAAAAAATCATTTCTTGATTTATAAAACGTCCTGTAGCTTCTGTTTGGATTCACATTGAAACAATTTTATTTTTGTTTATTAATGAAAAACTAAAAATCGATCCAAAGCACTGAGTTATTATTTACGTATCCAAAGCCGAAATCTGAATCGAAATCTAACCCTTAGATTTCTTACAATCGATGTTTGAAGGAGTAAAACTGGATTTTAAGAAAATATTTTAAAAAGGGTACACTTTGGAATGATGTGATTTGGGCTCACTAAAGTGGTAGCAAAGCAAATGATCTCCTCTATATTCCATAATATATATAATATATATATTTTTTTGTTTGGTCACTACTATGTTTTTTTTTGTTTGGTCACTACTATGTTCATCATCATCATCATCATCACAACTCCGTGTAATGGGCCCACTGCAGGGCATGAGTCTCTCCTCTGGGTGACGAGGAGGTTTAGGCCATAATCCACCGAGCTGGCCCAGTTCTGGGTGGTGGATGTCAGAATTTTCAGGGTGCCGATATGGCACCTGAAAATTCTAACAAACCCTAACGACTACTGTATACAAGTATACAGCACCCGGGACCGACAGCTTAACGTGCCCTCCGAAGCACGGAAGTCGCCGTGAGAAACGAATGGTCGGCGGTCACCCATCCAAGTACCGACCGCGCCGAACGTTGCTTAACCTGTGATATCGTAAGATACACACAGTAACCACGGCGCCACGACGACTTCTATGTTAATAACTCTTAATTATTGTGAGTTTGTTTTATAATTATTGAGAACTAGCTGCTGCCCGCGACGTCGTCTGCGTGAACGCTATGCAGCACCAAACGCACCTACGATTATAACACTGCTAGCGTGATAATATGTAGCCTATATGTTGACCCGACTTCTTAACTATCTTCATGCCAAATTTGAAGTAAATCCATGCAGTACTTTTTGAGTTTATCCCGGAAAGACAAACAGACAAAAATTCTAAAAACTATATTTTTTGTTTCTGTTTCGATTGTAGATCATACCCCAAGTATTCTTTTAAAAAAATATTCAATGTACAGTTTTGACTTTCCTACCATTTTATTATATGTATACAGATGTGATTTCACTATATGTATTTTGAATCTGTACTTTATAACCGACAATACTCAACAACAGTTTTTTTCCCGGCAATTTAAAGTTAAAATTGCGTGGACAGACGACAAGTGACACAATAGTAGGGTTGGTAAAATAAATAAATAACGTAAACAAAAGTAAAAAGTTGAACTGTAATAATTATAAATAATTCCTCTTTTCTAACTGACTGCGGTATTATAGAATTGTGATAAATAATAATCAAACAAAAATGTCTGGTGAAGATTGCGATGCCATGGGCAATGGTGATAATGATAACCAGAAGCCAGAAAAGATGTTCACATTGAAGAAATGGAATGCTGTTGCAATGTGGAGCTGGGATGTTGAGTGTGATACTTGTGCTATATGTCGAGTTCAAGTCATGGGTAAGTAACTCTTTGTAACATAAAAAATAATCAGACCAATATTTTGCATTCAATTACTACATTACTTGAGGCTTTCCTCTAGTTATGGAGCATATAGGTTTTTAATTATTTAATTTATGATAGATTTTAAAGTTATAGGGTGTTTGATAAGTAATCACTTAAATCTTTATTATCTTTTCTTATAACTATAAGGCAATGACTTGTCTGTTTTCTTCACTTAGAATTTTTTAATTGGCCTTAAGACATTTTAAAAGTAGGCTTTATATTAATCAACTCAGCACTGTTTATTAAATTATCATCATTATTCAACCATTCTTAACTTAAAATGCTTTTTAGTGATACATAAAATCACAGTGAAATATGAATTTATTGTACAACTTGTCCAAAACATGTAATTTTCTATTACTTACTATCCAAAACAAGACTTCTTTACAACACTTACCTACAGATATAGTGATTATCCCAAATTATTTTAAGCAACAATAATCATAAAAACTTAAGTTGAGTTTTACTCGATCCATTCTTGATAATTTTTCTATAAAAAAACATCATTTCTCCTAATTCCATTTCATCGGTGTGAAAATTATATGGAAGATGATGATTGGTTTAAAACTTAAACTACTGTTCTAACAGAGCATGTTAGTTTCATGCATACTGTCTGAAAGTGTTTTATTCCCTGAAATGGTTAAGGAAGAGCGGGGCTATTTTGTCGGCGGGGCAATCTTGTCAGAAGACTTTGTAGCCTATGTTTTGATAGGTTTCTAGTAACGACATCTCTCGGCACGTATAAAATTTAATTAACTACGCGATAAGCTAACAGATGTTTCTATAGGATGCATGGTTTTGGAATGACAGCTATTCTTCTGCAGTCACCATTTTGACTGGAGCCAACATAGATGATGCTCCGCAAATTTTATTTCGTTTTACGTGTTAAAAGTAATTGTTGTGAAATTTGCCCAAGGTAAGTAATAAGTTTGAATGTTTGAGATTCTTTCTCAACCATTTATTTTATCCTACGCAATAAATAAACAGTTTTATTAAGTCCGATGTCAGAAACTCAATAAATATTTTGGCGGGGCTATTTTATCCATTTTTACGACAAAATAGCCCCGTCGATTTTGTATGAATTTGCAAAAAGTTAGTGATGAGCTATGATTGGCTTTGTTATCGACATAGCATAAAGGTTGAACAACTAGCATAAAATATTTGTGTTTTGTTATGAGTAAGTACACATATTTAACTGAAAACGTGTGAACCTATGTTTTTTAGGCCTAAATGTCTAAACTAATATATCATAGAATACAAGGACATTCAAGAATATCTTCCATCTCCGCAAGTGAGGGGAAAAGATTTTATATTTCCCTGTAATATTGAATTATTAGAAATGTAAAAGGTAGCAGGGATAGAAATTGATATCAATAGTTATTAATACGATTATTTGTCTTTTTATTTGTAGCAATTTTAACGGTGTTTCGAGTATATTGAAATAACTTACTATTATTATTTAATAACAGTTCTACCCTTATTGCATGACGGTTATGGTGCAATTTTATAATTTTGTTCCTTAATGAAGTTTACTACTTACTTAAATGTGCTTTTTTATAAAACCTGGGTCAAAAAAAAATGAAATCAAATTGAATTATATTTGGAAGTTTATAATGCATTGCTTCTTTCGTAAGAAAAAATGTTCTACCTTAACTTTTCTTATTCAAATTGATTCCAGACAAAAAGTTATCGAAATCTCAAAAAAACATATATATATATATATTTTTGTATCGATATAGTGAGGCCGGCCGTCACTATCTTGTATGGACGCGAGACTGAATAGCCCCTCCAAAAGTTTAGAATATTTTTTCTCGAAAATGAACCGTATGTCTGCGTAACTAAATACAAATTCAAATAGGCAGCGTCATCAGTATTGTCTAGCTTAGAGTAAAACGGGACTTGCTTCACAGATGTCGTTCTAATTAACTGCTGACGGAATAACCCCGAGCGGGGCTATCTTGCCCAAACTCGACTTCTATTAGAATTTAGTTGTTTTCTGAGCTACTGCAATCGTTTTTCACTTTCCAAATATGATGAATAGAATAAGAAATAACGGCTTGCTTTGATGTAATTGTTTAATTTTCCGTAGCTATTATTTACGACAAAATACAGGCGTGTTCTTTTTTGAGTGTCATTTTTCGGACGGAATAGCCCCGCCTTTCCTTATTTAAATTAACTTGATTCAAATCAATATATTTACATTATAAAACTTTAATTTAATTTTAAATGATTATATCCTAATGTGAATTCATTTGAAATAATAAGAGTTCTACATAGTTGGTATAATACCTTAAATTTTTTATTGTAATAACTGATTCAAACTATCTTAGTTATTTTCACTATAATTTAATGAAATATCAGACATTCATAATCAATATCAAAAAGTGTGGTCAAATGAAAGAATCCTGTAAATTATTAAAAATTGTTGGAATACTCAAACTAACCAAAGGGCTTACCTAGAAGGTATTCTAGTGAAAAATTACACCCAAGCTTGCTTACCATAGTTTATTCATTTATTTGTCAGTCTGTCCGAGAGATTGTACTGCAAGCAAACACATTTCTTTTTGCTATGTGGCTATCAAACAATGTACAGTAAAGGGCATTAGTGGTGCTTGAATTTTAGTTCTAAGTTTACCTTTCTAAGCTATTTGCGCTGCTTGCTGTGGGGTATATCCCCACAGCAAGTGTACACAATAACACAATAATCCCCAAGTTGCCAATTTATTATTTGAAGTATAGGTAATAAGAGAACAAAAATTATTGAATTTCTACAAATCATAAGTACTAAAACGTAAGTAAAAGGAAAATCTGATTTTCAATAAAATATTTATCTACAAAAAAAAGTGCATTAAATTTTGTAAATTCTCCTAATTCTATTTAAATATCTTATTTGGTGTACTAACTTATAAAAATAACACAGAAAATTGTTAAATTTTTGGTATAAATAAATAATGCAGACTAACAATCTTAATATGCAGTTCTAAAGTAAAATTATACTTTGTGGAAATAAGGGGTTTTATATCATCCCTAAAACAGGACCAGCTTGAAAATTTACTTTCTTAAATTGACAGAAGTTAAAAAAACGAGGGAAAATACAAGGTCTGTTCTAAAGTCAATCAAACATAAATGATACATGGAAGCTAATTAGTTAAAATAAATAAGCCATAGGTACACCTGTAGAAACATTTTATTTTTAACATTAAGTATAACATGCACATATCTTATTGAATAAATTAACACACTAATAATACAAAATCTTGTTTGACAATACTATTTGAAAACCAGCCATTTACTAGATCTCAACACATCTTTATTATGAAACTTGTAGTCACTTTGCATAAACATTTTGCCATGCAATTCATGGGTAATATTTGCAATAACTTTCTTAGAGTTATGGTAAAAATTCTAAGCCATTATTACATAAAGTTTTTGGTAGGCTGATACTGGGATGATCATTATCACAGATATAAAATTTGAACTTAATATTGATGTCAAATTATATACAAGACTGATTGTAGTCTTTTTCAAAAAGTATGTCCATACATATGTTTTAAATCTACTTATTATTCAGTCTAATGTTTGAAAATAATATTGCATATACTTTATTCAATCAATATACAGTAAAAATATCTGGTTTCTTAATTATTTTAAACAACATAGTTTGTAATACTTACTTGTCTAATATAAAATAAGGCACTAAATATTATGACTTTATCTTATAACACTAATAAGTTACCTATATAAAATACGGACATTGAATGTTTGCATTGCTGTACTATTTTTGTTAAATAGAAGACAACTGGGATGAAAGTATAAGCTAAATGCCTAACATCCACTTGGCAAAGGTTTGATGTTAGCTATAGAACTAAGTCTGCGTGTCCTTGTTTTCCTTCCTGTCAGTTTGTTTTCAATCTGCTCAAGACTTTTTCCCCGCGTTTCTGGGACGCAGATTACCAGGAAAAACATTCCAACAAAACAAATGCATCCAAATAACCAAAACGTTCCTGAAGGTCCAATGCCATCAATAACGTTATGGAATGATTTCGTCACTGTAAATGTACACATCCAGTTGAAAGCTGTACATATAGAAGCAGCAGGCCCTCTTATTTTCGCAGGAAGAATCTCACCCATCATCAACCAGGGTATTGGGCCGAAACCTAACGAAAAACCAAGCAAATATGCCATCAAACAAGTTAAAGGCAACCAACCTAAACTCGATACATCTAAATGCATAGTATCTCTTACGTAGAAAAACGTTCCTAATACGATTAGAGTTACTGTCATAGTTACTGATGACATATAGAGAAGTATTTTTCTTCCCGCGCGGTCAATTAAAGCGGTGGCTATGAATGTCGAAGCGAAATTCATCAACCCAACAATTATAGTGGACAAGTTTTCATCTATTGAACTTCCTGACATCTTGAAAATCTGTACTGTGTAAAATATAACCGCATTAATACCTGACAACTGCTGAAATGACATGAGGCCTAGACATATAAGAATTGACTTCATATATTTTCGATTTAACACCTCTTTAACTACAGATTCAGATGTCTCATTTTCTGTGGCAAGTTGTGCTATATCTCGTAACTCATTTTCTATTGAAGTATTTTTTCCTCTTAACCACTGTAGTGCCTTCTTGGCTTCTTCCATTCGTCCTCTTGATGCATACCATTGAGGCGTTTCAGGTATGATCAACATTAGAATAAAGAATGGTATTGGTAAAGTGGCACCTAAATAAGCTAATCCGGACCAATCTAGATATTTACCAGCGGTATAACATAGTAGAATTCCGATGTTTCCTATTGCAGTTGGAAACAGTCCTAACGTTCCACGGACTTCGGGTTGGATAGTTTCTCCTAAGTATACAGGAAACGCTAGTGAGCCAATACCAACACACAAGCCACATATAGCACGTCCAGCTAATACCAAATGCACGATACTAGCGGTAGCTATGAGCATCCATCCTATGAAAAACGGCGGTGCTGTGAATAAGATAGTTCTGCGTCTTCCTATGTAGTCTACTAGTGGTCCGCCAACGATCCCGCCTGCCAACGCTGCTAGCGGCATCAAGCCACCAACCCACGTTGCCTGAAAATATTGAAACTTGCATGAATGTATTGAATTTTTTAACATGTACCTACTGAATATGAATGAGTAGAGATTGTGGGTCTTACGTTCTTTATTATAAAGTAATTAAAATTGGTATTTTGCGACTAGGACTCGAACACCGGTGGTTCTTTACAATCGAATAATAGATTTTGTTTTACATTCGGGTCTGGGGACAGATAGATACATTTAACCTATTTTATCTATTGGGACAGTTGTTTATATTCGCCACACACAACGCCACCACAACTGCACACGAGCTAAGCCGCGTGCTACTGCTAGTTTGCTTTATGCAGCCGAACTATCTTTGCTTTTAATAATCGTTCTTAATAGTCTTAACAGTCGTTGTAGACTAAGGAATAGTCAATTTAGAAAAACGTTCAAGTATAGATTAGTTAGCGCTGCGTCAATTTCATTCCTCATTTCTAGATCGACCCACATATGTCCCGATTTCACTTCGACGAAGAAATATGTAAATAAATTTATTATTAAGAACATTTATTTGAAATTGATTATCTACGGGCTAGAAACGTTAGTAACATTCGTATCCAATGATGTAAACATTTTAATATTTCATGTAATGGAAAAATAATGAAGTTGTTATCTTAAATCTATGTTGATACTAACTTGTTCTTTAGTGACTATGATTGATGTGCTGTTTTCCATTGTGACAAGTGCTGGAGAGGTGTACGCTGATGAGTACCCCACTATCATTGATCCCATTGACACAGCTATCGCAGCCAAAACCTTAAACAGAGACATAATGCTTCCTGTTAACAAATGAAATCGCTTAGTCGTTCCTGTGGAAAATTTGGGCGCATGTATTTATCAGTACATATCTATTTAGAATAATTATAATTAAATTAACTGTATGGTCCGCAAATAATCTTGTGCTACGCAGATCCTACAAATCACCCAAATAATAGCAAGTACTGGACTGACCCGGCTGAGAAATGAACTATAGGAACTTCGAACTCGTTATGCTATTAAAACGGTCCTAGTTAATTATATCCCACCGGTGCCATTTTCTTTTAAGTGATTGAAATGGAAATTAGATAGATTATTTCAATTAAACAAAGTTATTTGATGTTGGCTAGTTTAGAATTCACACCAGCAATTTAACCCCTGTCATATAGTTTCAACTAGTTCTGAAACTGCAAAATACAAGAATAACAAAGAATCACAATTGCGAACTAAATCGAATCAAAAGCAATAACAGTGTTGACAGTATATTTGATTGATCATAATATTTAGACGAGGCTGTAATTATTGATGATCAACGCACGCCGAAGACGTTGACAAGATGACGTGAGCCAAGGAGGTGTGTGCGCCCGCGCCGACTACGCGACGCCAATCTTGACAGCCTAATTTAGACAATAAAATCTACTGATTCTTGCGACTGGGTACCATTACTAATGCTCTGTCACGTGCCAAAAAACTCCGAACAGCTTTTAATTATTAATTTTATAGAAAATTCCACCGTGATGTAACTATTGATCTATTAGGAATTTCTTAATAAAATTCCACCGTAATGCATAGATATTTTTTTCTAATCACATTCGTAGTTTCTGAGAAACGATTCGAATTCGTTCCGAAAAATAAACCCTTCAGATTATTTACTTTAGTATAGAGTTGCTCCTACATAAAAATGTTATATAAGAGTCTAAGTAAGCTATTAGAAATAGTTACTGTAATAAGGCATGACATGGTGGAAATGCATAGACTAATCGACACAAAACATATATGAGCTAAGGAGGTGCAAAAAATGTTAAGCGTAATGCGTATTATGTGCATTTTTGTGTCACTTATTGAGTGCATTTGTCTAATTTTCTATTAATATCACTTAATATCTATTCTGGTTTTGTCAAATTATACTCATGAGAAAGTCTACGCAGCTAATTTGATCTGGAAAATACAATAAATAATGAACTTTGAAAATTCTTGCCATTTTTATGCAGCAGCATTAATTTAATTAATCAATCGGCAATCAGTGAAAAGCGAATTTGCTTTTCAATTGTTTAATTGAACAGCGCTGCAGCGGCTTGTTATCACGATATTTTGTTTTAAATTGAACACAAGCGGTTAGTTTTGGTTAACGCTAGATTTTACTGTCTCTATGTCAATGTCCCGTAGCAGTTAATAAATGGCATCATTGCTAATAATTCGTTGTCGAGGATGAAATCGCTGACCGAAGAGCCCGTAAACTCATAAATAACAACAACCTTATAAATAAAAAATTGCAGACGCTGGAGCGTCGTCGTAAGGTTGCTTGTTTGACAGTATTTTATCGGCTACATTTTGGTGAGTGTGCGAGTGCTCTTTTTGACCAAATTGAACCCACTCTTTTTTAACACCGGACTACCAGACGCAGACAGAACTTCAATCCCTATATAGTGGATTTACCAAGAAGTCGAACAAAACGCTTCAATATAGCCTTTTTGGTACGGATTGCCAAGATGTGGAACAATCTGCCTGCGTCTGATCACTACAGTCCTGGAACTTTTAAGTGTCGAGTGAATATGTTTCTCGTGGATGGACGTGTAACATCATAGTCTTCATGCGCACTTTCTATCAGGTGGCATGGAGGATCTCAAATGTAATGTATAGGCATAGAAAAAAAAAATACTCAGCTATAATAATTAATTAATAATTTGCTTTGGGGTGCAATAAAGAGTTGGATTTTAATTGGCATTTAAAACGATTTCTTGTTCAATGATGAATTTCTTAAAATGGTCTCTATGAAAGTTGTGTTTCTATCCACATTTATTTATTTTATTAACACTTTATTGTACACATTACAAAAGGAGAAAAAAAAAACAATGTAAAGACAAACTTAAGAATGGTACAATGGGCGGCCTTATCGCTTCAGAGCGATCTCTACCAGACAACCCCAAGTTGTATACAAAAAAAAAAAGAAACAGTACAAACATCGGCAATAATAAAGCTTATGTTTAGTTTTATGAATATAAATACTACATAAACAAATAAAAAAATATATACATAATTATAAATACATAGGTAACTAAATAAAATATAAACAAAATATATATAAATAAATAAGCATACATAAATATGTAATAATAAAATACCTACTTAATAAAATACTTCTTCTAATTTTCAATCAGAGAAAGGTAATATTTTTTTAATTTAAATTTGAATGAGTTTAATGAGGGAGCAGATTTTACTTCGTAAGGAAGCTTATTCCACAGGGTCACTGCTCGCACTGTGAAGGATTCGTTAAAACATTTTTCACATTCACTCTCATATAGATGCTATTGCTATTGATATAGATGCTATTGTATAATAATGATTTATTCCAAGTTAAAATAAATATTTGGTTCTGAGATTTCAGTGGCATAATTATGTTAGAGTGAATCCAAAATACAAAAAATACTATTGTTTATTCATACACTAATTATAGCAAAGTTTACTATCAGTTTTTCAATGCATTGAAAGTAAACAGAAGAATGATATTCCTTTGAAGGCTTGACCATTCTAGACGCAAAGTTATGCAAAGATTATTGTTTTATAAATCAAAGTTATTTCGCCAACAATTCCTTGCAAATGAAGAATAGGAATAATACCTGACATATTCATTCTAAATTCAATACGTTTATTCCGCAACGGTCTTTTATTTTCTCATAGTAAGGACAACCTTAGCATTGAAACATAATACGGTATTGATATTCATTATATGTATATACAATGTTGTTTCTATTAATATACTTTTGATCGACATTAATAGAATTTCACGTGGCCTTAATGTTTAAATGTTTTTTCTTGAATAAACGTTAGAAGTCCAGAAATTGAATGCTCTACTCTTCGAGTACTCTACTCGTATCTTTTTTCAATAAGTAACCTTGTTGATTATTTCTGTATGTCAATTTTTATAGAGTACAATATATTGTGTCACCTAAGTTTAAATGTGTCACTAATCTGCAATACTCGTTTTAGTATTATTTGGTGATTCAATTTAGGTGACAGATCTACTATTTGAGGAACAAATATTATTTATTAGGTCACTGAAAATGCATTTATTAGGTAATTGATAAAATCATACCCATTTTAATATCACCAAATCCTCCGAGAGAAAAAAAATTGTGTCAAGACATTCTAGTAAATACAACGGGATAACCAAAAAACAGTCCGATCATCTATTCATTCTTTAATTCATTTTACGGCTTGTGGTGTGTATTAAATAACCAAATAGTACCAAATAATCACAATAAAATACTGGTACAGTTCATAGAAGAGTTGGCGACAAACAATATTAACGTTTTCATACGATTATTTTGTAATCTTCGAACAATCACACCACCAACATGACCTCAAACTAGGGGGGGAACCTAGAATATAAATACATATACTTATAGATAAACACCCGGACCCGGAACATTTTTTTTTCTTGTTCCATGCGAGAATCGGTCCCGAAACCACTGGCATTTGGGGCAGATAGGTTTACCCCATCGCCTAAGTGGTATTTTAAGAGATGTCCATGATTAATACATAGATCGATTAGGAGTTCTTGGCCAGGAATGCAAGATCCCAAAAAATAATGCCATGATTTATTTCTCTAGTTTATTTCTGCTTTGTCAATACAAAAACATCTCGATATGAATAATGGCTTAGGTTATATCCGATGTTAAATGTAATTTTACACCTAAAGTATCATGTTAATTATTGATACAGCCGCGAAACACAATTATTGCGCGTTGTCTTTTTTGTAGCTTATCTTCATACTTTGCATATCCCATTAATTTAAAGAAATTATGACTATTTATTAAGGCATACTTAGTAATGAAACTTGAATTAAAAGTAATTTACGTTAAATATTAATAAAGACCCAGCTTGAATGAAACGTGTTACATGACAAGTATTTTCGGCAAAACCAAACAAAACCCCCAAGTCTTCAAAGTTGGTTTAAATACCTATAAATTTAATCTGAGTTATATTTTTATGTTTTATGCTGACATAAAACAAATATGAACACTAAACTAAAAATCTAAAAACACCATTAAAACAATCTTCGAAAACTCATTTTATGTCCGAATTCCAGCAAAAACTTTACAGATTTATGTCTGTCCCACATACAAAATTGTCTTTCTTTGTTATTTTAGAAACCGATTCCGGAGAAATAAATGATTTTATTTCATGCCTGAAAGCTGAGAGTGCCTCGTGCTGAGATGGTATCCAAACTAAATTCGTAAAACTAGTTAAGCCCCTTGTTTCCCCAATTATTGGTCATTTAGCTAACCTTTGTTTCACACAAGGTGTATCCCTTCATGGTTTAATAAAATCTATTGTTACACCTGTCTATAAGAGGGGCGATACAAAGTATATAAATAATTACAGACCTATGTAGGTTTTGTCCGTTATATCAAAAATAGTTGAAAAACCAATAAACTCACGCCTTATTTCATATTCTGTCTGGCAAACAGTACGGATCCAGATAAGCAAAATTTACAGAAGACGCAATGTTAGGGCTAACCTCCTTGGTGACTTGATATTTGGAACATGGCTAAAATGACTGTCAGTCTTCTTAGACTTAAAACAGGCTATCGAAAAGGTCTCGGTTCTGATTCTTGTAAAAAATTTGGAAAATATCGGCATAAGAGGCATTTCATTATAACCATTTACTGACTACCAAAGCGTGAAAAAAGACGGTTATGTAAGTAAAGATACAAAAATAGAATATGGGGTGCTCCAGGGCAGTATCGTGGGCTCCACGCTATTCTTATTTTACCTGAAGGAATTCACTAACCTAGACATTGACAAGGATTAATTACTGTGACAATACCAACAATAAATATTGCGGGCGCGAAGAGATTCAATCGGTCGAATCAACTAAGTAGGTATCTTGGAGTGAAACTTGACGGTCGACTGTGTCGTATCATTTAAAACGTCGATTTGATAAGCAATGATAGGATACGAAAACTTATGACTTATGAACTTTAAAAACTCTGTAGACTCTTAAAGCGTATTTACATCATACTGGCGTAATCAGCTTAAAACTACTGCATTGTTATTTGGAGTGGTGCCTCTAAACTGAAATTCCTTGAAGCGGAAAGGGCCCAAAGGTGCTTACTAAAGACTTTGTTTTTCAGGCCATTTTAGATTACCAACTGACAAACTATACAAACATTACAAAACTTTATCGTTTAGAAAACTATTGCATATACTAAACTCACTACTTAAAATGCATAAAACCTTACCCTACAAAAAAACCACAACTAAGTTGAAGACAACGTCACAAGTCAACCAGTCACTCCAGCAATTCCCTGCGAACCATTTTTGTAAGACGTCAATTTCAAGGCCATTCCACTTACCTGTATAAATAAGCTACACTGTAAATACAAAAATACAACCTTAAGTACTTTGAATGTAAAAAAAACATTGTTCAAAGAGCTAGAGAAACTTGGCTATTGTGTAAAAGAAGACTTACTTTTTAAATATACACTTTCACATTTTACCTTTAGATTTTTTACATTTTTACCTTTGTTTTGTTGCCGCTATATTATACCTTGAGGTAAGTTCATTACAATATACAACTCTCCCTCCCCCTCCGGATTTTGGCTTCACGACCTTGAAATGTATCTCGTTTTTTAGTTTATTTAAATTTTCAGGAAAACTATTTAGGCTAAGACGAAATTGTCACAAACTGAATTATTCATTAACAAATTCCCTAGAAATAAGTCCTAACATTAATTTTGGTAGGATTCATGGTTTCAAAGATATGGTGGGTCAAAGTTGATTAAAAATGAGTGCTGAATAAAAATTAAACTTCAATTCAGTAACTGTTAGGGAATTACATTTTTTGAAGTTATATCTAAATAAACTATGAAACAAATTAAAACAATGTGAATATATCCGCTCTGTATGAATATATACACGAACCACTTGGTGCCACTTTTGACCTTTCAATAACTCAAAACCTCTTTAACGTTAACACATAAAACAAAATGTGTTTAATTATATCTATAAAGACATGTAGAAGCCCAAATTTCATGAAGCTAGCTCAAACCGTTATAAAGATATGAAGATCAAGAAGTCGTAAATTTCAGCACTGACTGACTGACAGCTTACCTAAATCAGTACCTAAATCTTTTAATCAACTTTAGCGCATTTTATCTTGGAAACTATAGCTTGTATTGAAACAATAATTGTTAGAACTTATCTGTAGGGAATTTATTAATGATTAATTTCACCCCTAATCATTTTGTCGTAGCTCATATAGTTTTCCTGAAAATTGGAAAATACTGAAAAATGGGACACTTTTCAAGGGGGAAAGGGGAGAAGCCTAACCCGAAGGGGAGGGAGAATTGTATATTATAATGTACTTACTCATGGTATAATATAGCTGCAACAAAACAAAGGTAAACATTTTGGCGCTTTCCCCATACATTGAAATCTAGAATGAAGGGACTAACTATAGAATGACTTCAAATAATAAAAGAAAAACACTGCACTGATTCACACACACACGCATACTAATTCTCACACAAAACCTTCCTTAAAAACCTTAAAAGTCACAGATACATAATCATAGATTTTATTTATTTATATGTTTGTATTTTTTTCTAATATTAAGTTTGTAAACTTGGTATGTGCATTAATTGGAATACTTTATTTTTGTTACTATTGATGATGACCTTGGGAAGAGCAGGACCACCTGCTGCAAGCATTTTCACATGCTTAATAAGTAGGACCTGTCCTCTGAATGTATACTGAACTATGTGCAAATAAGCTATGTTTTTAATTTACATATTTATTTTACAGTCTCTGATTAAAACGATTATATTTATACAGGGTGCCAACAATATTGTGTGTACTCTACATTTCGGTCAATATTGAACATATCGAAGATCTCATCACTGATCCTGCAACTAGGTCATCAAAAAAATATACAAAAAATCTATATCAGTTGAGGTCATGATTTTTAAAATTTAGAACTGATAGCTTGACAGCACAGAAACAAACCACATCTAGATAAAATGAACTCTTTGGTTTTGACACTCGACTAATAAACCACTTTATTTTGGCAATTAACCATCGTCCATTTGTCGCGACTTTCAAAATAAATACAAATATTGTCGTCACATAAAAAAATGGCCCGTAGGTACTCATGGACGATGAAGGAACACAAAAATATCCCAAATAATATTTGTTTTACTGTTGCGTAATGGCCACTAAACTTGTACGTAGATATATTTTCAACCGACTTCCAAAAAAGGAGGAGGTTCTCAATTCGTCTATATTTTTTTTAGTTTTCAAATTGCAATTGTTTTTTCCAACCAAAATTGTTTGCCAATATTGAGATTTGATTTTAATATGAAACTTTGATTGTTACACAAACTCCTTGCTTACATTGATTGTTATGTCAAACTAAATCTCCCTGATCTCAGTGTAGCTGAAGTCTTGGAAACTAACTTTGGTGGAAATTACAGCAAAGTTGTCCAAAGCTTGGAAGGATGATAATCAATTAAAGTTATTTTTCGACTGGTGACAAATTTGCAATACTGAAGGAGAGCACTCTGTACTCGGTTCTGATCATAATTATGTAATAAAAGTAGGTACTTAATTTTTCACCAGAAATCCCTTTGAATAAATAAAGAGACCTTACTACACTTTCCCGACGCGCTGCCTCAGTAAACACGCACACAGCAGTGTTCCCGCCACACGCACACCACCACCCGCTAAGTATTTATTGTATTACGCTAATGTAACCATGCGTTGCGTAATGAATTATTTAACTTTCGTAGAAATTTACTCAGTAAATAATTAGTATTTATTTTTTAATTTATTTTTTCTCTTCATGTATGATCTTAAACTATCACGTCCTGGATTTTTGAAAGTGCCAGTCGCCCTGTATATTACGTAAAGGATATGTAGCGTATAACAAGGTCACAAGCTCTGGTCGCAAGCGTGTAGCTGAGTGACGGATGATAGGTTTCTCGTAAACAACGTACTGAGAAAATTAAGTTTGGATTTTGGATAACATATAAATTATTTACGAAAGAATAAGTATTAAATCGGATGATAGAAGGTTGTTGATAATATAAATTAACGGTCAGTATTTCGATTGGACAGGAACTTCAGATATTTTGTGAGGAAAATTTTAGCTGGAACATTTAAGGACCTACACTCAGATAAGTGAGTGACGTGTTTAAAAGCATCAAGTTTCGTTTCTACAAAAACTATATTTCAATGTATAAAGCGATAACTGTTTATTCACATAAAAAAATGACAGGAAGACCGTCTCTATACGGTCTTTAAAGTATGTGCTCTTAAATATAATATTACTTTTTACTAATTAAAAATTTACCCTGAATCCTACTCCGTATAGTATACTCGTAGGAGCAGAGGTAAGGCTCAAAGAGTTCAAAGCTACCCTAATTATATCGCGCATAGCAGTGAATAAAATATGGACCCAAAAATTATGTAGCTACCCTTAAGTAATAGCTTTTTTTTAAGTTAAATAATCAATCAATACTAATAGTTAAAAACGACCAAATCATATGCGTAATAATTTCTACTTGGTATATTATGGTTAAAGACTAGCATCCTTTACGTATAGGTAAAAGCTATCATTCGATTTGCGAATGTTTTTTTTAATGGATTAATGAATAAATAATTAAACGACTTGGTTATAATTTCGTATACTTATGCAAACTGCACCAACTTTTTAACCACGTACGTTTATAAAACAAATTGATGTTACTTCAGTAATTTGTATTTTATCTGACACGGTTTAGGCGATACTGCACTCGTAGTATAATAGACCAAAGCCGAAATTGAACAAATTAATTCAGCATGTTGCTCAATATGAAGAATGATTTACCGTCAACTGAGTAGGTACTATTGATTATAATAAACCAATCTATTGTCGATAAAAAGAAAATGAAATACTTAAAGAAAATTGCAAAATATATCCTATCGCTTTCGTCCAGCAGGGCCAGCATGCTTCCGTCGACAACGATAAATCGGGCCTTTTATCGATATTTCTTAGAATATGGTATTTAGTGTAGGTATGTAATTTATTAAGATTATGACATATTTGGTTCTGTGGTCTTAATCATGGTATCAAATCGAGTAATTCTACCTATTATGGTGCGCATATTAGCTTACATAATAAGATAAAATAACAAAATAATATTTATCTTGTCGATTCAACTATGTATCGATGGTTGCATGCTAGCCCTGCCGGCAACCCTAGTAAGATGGAAAGACAAATTGCTTTTAATAATTATAAACTTTCTAAACTTTTTTTGTAATGCATTTTTATGTTTACATAAATCATTTACGAGTGTTTGTCATACTTAAATTGTTTACTGAACGAATGCGTGAGTTGCTAAGCTCTTGTGAACAAATATAGAAAGGGTATGTGGACACAGGGTGTGTGTGGTGACCCAACATGGCGCTCTACATACGCTTACCAAGGTCAATTGAAATCGGGGAAGTGAAACGAATATTAAGTTTAATATTGTTATCAACAGCAGATTCTTCACACTAATACGCTACATGCTCTAAATACCTAAGTTCATTTCTTAAGTTATAAAATTGATTATTTTTTATCGATAAAGCAATATTATAGCATTATTAGGTACAACGATATCTCCTCGCTTCCTTTGGCCCTACAAAGGTAATTAATTAACTAAGGATTACTAAAGTTTTGGTAAAAGCTTACCTGTGAAAAAGTATATTTTGCCTCCTCATAGTCCGTGGTCCGCACCGCTATGCTGTAGTGGGTGTCTGCTCTCATTAAAATCTTCATGGTGGCTGGTGAATGTGTTCTTCTTAAGGCACAGCACTACTGTTTGTAAACAGTTCATTCATGCACTGAAAGTGCAAGTGTGTCTCCGACATGAGCAGCCGATGAAATGAGCTCCGTTACACTGCGGACCCACCGATATATACGACCAGTAACAAATTGTATGTCGATACTGTATTAAACTGATTGATGCCGAGGTTGCTGCGCAGAACAAAGTAGCTAAATTTCAATAGGTACACATTAATTCTCTATTCGTTCCTCTTAAGAAGTACCCACGTCACTTAGGTCTTTAATCTTTTTGTACAGGACAGATAATAAGTACTTCATTTATAACTTCCTATTTGAAAAGTGTCACGTGAGAGCACGCAACGAGCGTTCTTTTAAAAGAAGAACTGCGGAATTCTGAATCGAATGGAGTGATTCATTTGCTTATATTAAAGGCATAGTTTTAAATTCTCTTTTGAAACTTTTTTCATAGGGCTTATCGTTTTGAAAAGTGAATAATTGCTATACGAGAAGGCTTTGAAAGTAAAATCTATTTTTCGCCTCTCTTTAAATATATTTTTTATAAAGCACGTACGATTTGTAACATTTAGAAGCGCATACGCCGATTGCGATGAAATATCGTTTATTGTACGCATTTCTCAAAAGGCATTTTTTTGTTTTTGTTTGTTTTAGGCCTTTCTTTCAAAAGTATCTATCAAATATTTATGTAATGAAAAAAATGTCACGTCGACACGCAGGTGCTTCACAATATTCACGTGATGCTTATGTAACGTTCGGGAAGCTCCGTAAAAACGTATCGTCCTAAATATTGCATCGCTAAAGTCTGTAGGGAAAAGTGTTAGACCAATGTGTCTTACCAGTGATGACGTATGACATTGAGACGTGGTCGTTTATTAAGGGCCTTAAGGACTACGGATGCTATGCTTAGATCGAATCTGAAAAGAGGAGATTCGAAAGCGAACCTCGTGAACCAACATAGAATGGATATGGACAGGGTGATTGGTGACAAATTTTAGATATTTAAGGAAAGCACTTTGTACTCGATTCTGATCACAATAGTTTGTATAGTATAGTTTGAAAATACGAGGAGATGGTGTGTACGATGGAATGTGAGCAGCGCATAACAAAGGCCTACCAAAAGTTCTACACGGCTGATGATAAATTATTACTTAATACGAAAGGCTAGGAAATGATTTATAGTTTAATACATTGACTTTATACCAGTTGCTAACCGCCAATTAATTTCAATAACTGCCGAAGCGTTAATAGGAAGACAGTTCAGAGGTTTATCTAGTAAGCGGCTCTTCATGTGACGGTCAAAATGTAGCTGACAACACTTAACACTTAGCCTTATTTGTAATTTATTATTTTGTGACTTATGTCACTCAAAATATGTTTCTCGATTGTTTCTTTTCCATACATATCTAGCGCAACGAATGGTATTTTTCCATCAAAATCATTAGTAAAGATTTTGTGAAATGATATAGTAAAAATAATAATACAGCTAATGGATTGAACATTGTAGAACTCATTTGGAGTATAAATGGACATTTTCCAAAAAACTTCCTATCTAAGTGAAAATAAGCGAAGGTAATTAGAACCACGTGGTACTCGTATCTCGATTGTTCTCTAAAGTTACTAGCAATTAGCGATGAATGAGTTTGTGTCCAGTGGTGGTTAAGGTTAACTCAGATAAGCCTTAAACTTTTAAAACATTCCGTTTGATGCATATATTCGCATATAGTTCGCATAACTTTCGATCCCTTTTGGATACATATTTTAAGCAATTTTAGTCTTTGCTTGGCGCTTTCGTGCTGAGCTTAATTCATACGTGATCTGAAGTTAATAAAATTGTTAATAAAGTTGTGTAAAATGAAATGGTACAATTTTCGAGAATGTGCAAGCGCTCTTTTTGAACAAATTGAACCCACGCTCTTTTAACATCAGACTACTAGATAAAACTTCCATTCCTATGTGGTGGATATTCAAAAAAGTCGAGTTAAGCGCTTTGAAAGTTCTTTTTTGATACGGGTCGCCAAGATTTAGATTGACCTGCCTGCGTCTATTTTTACTGACTGTTACAGTCCTGATACTTTTAAACGTGGAGTGAATAGATTTCTCGTGGATGGACTTGTACCACCGTAGTCTTCATATATAAGTTACCACCTGATCACTTACCACGAGTTATCGTGGAAAATAAACGTCCCATCCTTATTTTATAAAAATAAATACATTTATATTACTGTTTCAATTTTCCACGCCAATGTGCTGATTGCATTGAAACTCCTCTGCTATTGCATGCACAATGAAGTTTGTAAACATAACGCCGTCTTAGGTACGTTTCATAGAACATCTGGTACGAATAAAACAAACATTAAAAAGGTGTGTTTTGATATTAAATCTTTATTACAATTCATTATTAGTTACGTGTTGTTTTCTTGTATACCAGATTAAACAATATCTATGTAGAGACAACGGTGTTGATTTAATTTTTGTTTAAAAAATCGTGGGAATGTGTTTCCGTGGCGCAATGACTGTGACTGAGGAACGATAGTTTCTTGGCTCGAATCCTAACTAAACCAGCTCCTCTTTAAAAAACTGATACCTTTTATTTGTGCATTTAAAACAATATTTTATAGTTCTTGATTGTGATACCGTTTCTAAATGATGCACGTTCTTTCCCCTTTTGAACGAACATCTACAGTCTAATAAAGAGGTTTATTTGTGTCAAAAGGCATTGTCTTATAATCAGTATCTAGATACCTTTTTTTTAAATAGCAATTGTCATTTATAAACCGGTAGTGACTCTACCCGCCAGGGTAATAGAAATGTTTGTCATTCTGGCTATAAGTAAGTTAAGTTTTTCGGTATTTACTATTCCGCCCTATCGACTCCATGATAAATAATATTTTTAGACAGGACTACTCATTTTAGGTACTTTTGTGTTAGTTTGAGTAATGAAAACATTACCCTAGGACTACGCCATATAATTTATTTAGACATTGAGAAGGGGACGATTCATCATGCTTGTTAGCCAGTCAGTGTATGTTAGGTCCTACTGTTGTTTTATTTTTTCTGTTTTTTCTCATTAGTTACATGAGTTTGTAAATGACATATAACTCAGAAGAACTTTTTTATTACATTAGGTATGAATATAGCTCTAGCCCATTTACCTACGTACGCCGCGAAAGTCGTCGTGGTTACTGTGTGTATCATACGATATCACAGGATAAGCAACGTTCGGCGCGGTCGGTACATGGATGGGTGACCGCCGACCATTTATTTCTCACGACGACTTCCGTACTTGGGAGGGCACGTTAAGCGGTCGGTCCCGGGTGCTGTATGTAATTTATGTATGTAATTTTATACAGTAGTCGTTAGGGTTTGATAGAAGCCATCTTGGCGCCCTGAAAATTCTGGCATCCACCACCCAGCACTGGGCCAGCTTGGTGGATTATGGCCTATACCTCCTCTTCACCCAGGGGAGAGACACATGCCCTGCAGTGGGCTCATTACAAAGAGTTGTGACAATGATGATGATGATGACCTACGTACGGCGTATTTCGTAAAAACTTATTGCCTACTTTACTTGTTAAAAACTACTGTAAAATCGCGTGGTTTCTCCTGTTATTTTGGTATAATGTTGTCTAATAGGTAATTTTTTAAAATCCTAAATCACCTTGTTGTATTAGTTCCAGATATTCCCGTGTACGTAAACAAACAACTCAGCGACATTCAGAGACCATAAATCACGTAGGAAATTAGCCACGTTTGTACTATCGAAATCATGATTTTGTATTTTCGATGCCTAACTTACAACAGCGACATTTGTTATACATGCTAGTTACAAGCCTTTTAAAACAAGTACCGCATGTTCTCATCCTCTCCAAGATATTGTTTTTTTTTAATGTCACTGGATGACTGTGAAAATTCAGATAATAATTAATTCATACATTTAAATGTATTCTTTGGAGCGAGTTGATAATGAAGCTATTGGTTAGATTATGGCAGCGTTAATAAAATACTACAAAGGATTTTTTTTACATTGCCAGGTTCTGATGAGTCTTTTGCAATAATAATATAATAGCCAAAGCTGCCAGATGCTGGTAGTAAAAAAATAAATTATGGGTACGCTAACCCCTCTTAATACTAGTTTTTGACGCACTTACTCAAATAATAGTATCCTTTGTCAATCTCAGGCTCAGGATACTTATTTAAAGCAATGCTGAGATTGTTTTATATATTTTGTGTTTTCAACACTTCATCGTGTAAAAGTGGAGTCGTACCTAATACTTTGCTAATTTCTTAAGATCCAGCATATTATGATAAAAATCATTACTAGGGAAATCAAAAAGGTAAAGAAAACACAGCAAATAAATATAAATTTTTTTTTTTTCGTAAACAAATAAAATAAGTAAACAATGCCTTCGTAATATACGAATTCACAAATAAATCTTAAATAATTAACCAATAATATTGTATTTTACATATCACTTAAAACATTGGTATGATAATTACATAAATTAAACTATAATTTATTTGTCATGATCAAGAATTTCACATTTAATCAGATCATTCGTCTAATCTATAAATTAAATTGCTTAAAATAATTTAAAAAAAAAATTAGTTGATTATGTACTGGTTGTGGTTAAACAGTGTTATATAATATTTGCGATATAATCGCGGTTGGAATGCTAATGCCACAAAATGCCTACCTACAGCTAAAGGAACTATTGTTGACATTGTATCTACTACCTAACTCTTATTTACATTACATGACCTACCTATGGCTACAATCCAAATCAGTCTTCAGTACACACTAAATTGATAAGCGTGTCATTGTCCAATTGCACTTCATCACATTTCATGTTTCAATAAATTACTATCAGGATCATACCAGATGATTCCATGCATAATCATTGGAATGTATCTCTTATCACTTTTCAAACTACTGAAGTCCATAACTAGCAGTTATCTTGAGGTTTACTGCTTGTAATTGTTCGGACTCTTCTTTTGCTGCCTGTCAATTTTTTCTCTATATCTTCCAAACTTTTACCCTTTGTCTCTGGCACGAAGAAGATGACGAATAGTAGTCCAAACACGCAAATAATAGCAAACAACCATAAAGTACCGTACATGTCAATAGCCGCAATTATGTTGTGGAATGTTTTTGTTACGATAAATGTGCAGGTCCAATTGAATCCAGTAGCTAAGGATGCGGCAGTGCCTCTTATTTTTGAAGGAAGAATTTCACCCAACATCAACCAAGGAATGGGGCCGAATCCGATCGAGAATCCCAAAACATAAATGACAAGACATGCGAGTGGTAGCCAGCCATATGCTGATACATCTACGTTTGAACTCTTCACATAAAAGTAGGCACCAAGAGTGACAAGTGTTATAATCATAGCCACAGATGATACATATAGCAGTAACTTTCTTCCTAGTCGGTCAATGATTGCTGTGGCCAGGAACGTTGATATGAAGTTGACGAGCCCAATGATGATACTTGATACGTTCTCATCGACTGTACTACCGGACATTTTGAAAATTGAGGCAGCATAGAAAATCACAGCATTTATTCCACTGAGTTGCTGGAACAGCATGAGGCCGAGTGAAATCATAACTGCAGGCACGTACTTTTTGGTGAAAAGTTGTCCAAAAGCATTTCCTCCTTCCCGGTCAGACTCAGCCTGAGTGCGCACTAAATCTCGCATTTCTTTTTCAATGTTTATATTTTTTCCTCTAAGCCACTGCAAGGATTTTGCAGCATCCTCGGTTCGTCCTCTGGTGATGTACCATCTTGGAGTTTCTGGGGTGAGTAGCATAAGTAAAAAGAATGGTACTGGTAGTGCTGCTCCAAAGTAGGCCAATGAAGACCAATCCAAGTAACTTCCTACGAAGAACGCTAGTAATATTCCCGTATTACCGAATGCGGTTGGTAATAAGCCAAGGGCACCTCGAACTTCTGGTTGAACAGTTTCTCCCAAGTATACGGGGAATGCCAAAGATACGATTCCGACGCAAATGCCGCAGAAAGCACGTCCGGCTAATACCATGTAGACGTTTGTTGCTGCTGCAATGACGATCCATCCAAGGAAAAATGGCACAGCCGTTCCCATGATAGTCAGTTTTCTTCCAAGAGTTTCGATTAGCGGCCCCCCGGCAACTCCGCCTACCAGGGCTGCTAATGGCATAAGACCACCAATCCAGCTGTTCTGTAATTAAAAGGAAACATAATATTAGTATTTTTATGTAAAAACATGATTTATATTAAGAGACTATTTTTTTACTATATATAAAATACACCTAATACTTGTTGTTAGAAAAAATACTATAAACAATTTTGAAAATTCAAAAGCTCTATTTATGTATCCTAAAACTAGGCTTGTTTTGCTCACAAGAGAAAACAAAATATTTAATTTTTTCGAGACCAACTGTTATTTTGGCCACTATGAGTAAAATCTATCAAATCTGTAGTAACTTTTTAACAGCCTTACTAAAGCTTTAAGAAGCATTGTCTGGGTATCAAACTCAGAACATTTGATTGTTAGTATTTATTAAATGAATTGAAGGCGTTGTAAGTACTGATTTTGAACGCTTCGTTAACCAGAATTACGCGTAAAATTACTATTTTTTAAGAATCAGTAAACTACGCGAATAAAGCCGCGTGAACTGTCTACTTCTATATACCTATTTACATTGTTATTTTATAACTTTACTTACTTGTTCATTCGTTATTATGAGGGTCCTGTTCATGCTAGGCAGAGCTGGCGATGTATATCCGGATGAAAATCCCACTATAAGTGAGCCCAAAGACACAGCGAACGCAGCCAACAACTGTAACAATTAGAATCGATATTAGACATTGAACTTCTTATCTAACTAAATCACTATTTAAAATTAATACCTGCAAAGATAGTATTGCAGACATTATTCATTTAAGTCAAAAGCTCTTGTATTTTTGCCCGTGAAAAGTAAAAGGAAAATTGCAAAGGGTTTGGTACTTTGATATACGCGTACGCTCAAACCCTTCCCAGAAAGCTATGAAGTTCTGTGGGCGGTTCAGTTTTCTTATGTACAGTAGTTTCGCGTTTTATGTACTTACATAGTGTGCATACTAAAATTGTTTGACTTTATTCCAAGGACGGAAAGACTATTATTGGAAAAACTAAACGGTTTAATGGATTTTTTTTGTGCCATAACATCGTTAAGAACTGTGTCACTTTATCTTAACAAATTAAGAAACAAATCGTCACGTATGCGCTACGTTATTAGGTGTTAACACAGTGGGTGCTAAACGAATTAATCAAAATAAATATTCAATATTCTATAACTTACTGCATTTCTATACTTGTTTATGTCAGGAAACCAAAATAATTTGGGGAAGAGCATTTGCAATGATATTTATGCACAACGATGAATAAACTACTGAATGGAAAGTTCTGTCGAATGAACCTGTGTCAATGTTACTTTTTCTTCTTTTATTGCACACCTTATCGCTTCTTTGTTGATTTATTGCGTTTTTCTTATTTGCTGCCAGAATAATGTCGGCCTTGTAAGTTTTTGTGTTGACCGTAATTATTTTTACGATGCAAGGTTATGTAAGGAGTATGTACTGTCAGCTGCACACGAGAAAAGGTTTCTAATATACAAACTTTAGTACGCTAGCATTTATAAATAATATTAAAGAATATGTACCTGAGTCCATAAAAAAATTTTTGGTGCGGCGGATGCTTTCTTAGCGTCCCCATTGATGCTGTAGTCAGTTTTAACTTTATTGCTATCTGTGCTTAGTTGTTTTACAAAAGGCACTGAATTGCGTAAGTTCTCCTCCTTAGCACTTTTGATTTCCATCTCCATCTTGTATTTGAATTCGTTGCCGAGACTGATTTGCCGAAGTTGTTGGAAGTGGCGACGGGTTTTGTCGAAAGAATCTTGCTCGTCTTCGCTGCTGGACTCTGTTGATACGTTCTCAGGGATTGCAGCGTAGTTTGGCGCGAGGGTTCCCTGAGATCCGCAAGATGTGGCCAAAGATGTACAGGTCGTAGAAGCTGATAATGTCGCCCGTGACGGTACACGAGCGTATTTAGGACCTCTGGAACGGTAGAGCCGTTCTTCGTCGCTTTGGCCGCGACGATTCTCCTCTTTTCCACCCTGGAAGAAAACAACAATATACATTAATAAACTGTTTCCATTAATGTATTTATTTTCTTTGAGACATTTAATTAATACCTAAATGATCACTCAAACAATTGTCAATCGATACTGGACTGTTCATCCGCAAACATACCCCATTTATTATATCCGCTATCTTATGTGCGTAAACCAAAAACGTGATAAGACATTGTGGGCTCTTAGGGTCAGATAGAAGGAAAACATTGCTTATTGACCAGTACATATGGCCATTTACTAGAAGCATGATACTCGATAACCTAAAGATAATGGAGTGCAAGGCACATACCCTGACCTGCTAGACACATCGATTCCTGTGGCAGACACCTCTTTGTTCAAGCATTAATTACTGATACATAGGCGGACTGAAGTGTATCTTTAAGAAACACAATTCGAGTATTGAAGTCTGCACGATAGTATATTCATTGCTGTTCATTATTCCTAATGTTATCGAATCGGGTGGATAAAGCAGTAACAGTGTTTATAAAACAGTATAGTGTAAACAGTTCCGTAGGTCATACCTGGACAGTCTGTATTTAATTTCTTCGTGTTGATATTTAGTTGCCATTGTATTTCAGCGCATCATATTGTATTGTAAACTAAATCTGCATGTTTGCTAACAAGTTAGTGTGTACATTCAAGCTGCTGTTTTCTATGTGTACCTGGTGTTCTAGTGGGAATGTGTTGTAATTCTTTATTGGTAGATCATTCCAGGCCATTTGGTTTTTTTTAAAGATCAATATTTATCATAAAATACACGGTAATTTTATCACGTTTTGATTTCAAAAGTAATTTGACTATGTCAATGTCATATGTTTGTTTTGGCAATTCATTGACTAATCATTTTTGCATTTGGCATATGCGAGAAACTTATTCTGCCTGTATTCAAAGTAAATAAAAGTTACAGATTTCGTTTCTTAGTAATTTAAATGAAATTAATTGATAACGATGTACTTCAATATTAATTGATTCTCGTATTTGTTTTCTAATCTGTTTGTTATGTAACAATATTGTTGGAATTGTTGCATTGAGATAAATCTTGGTATCTTCAAGGTCAATTTGAAGACACTAATAACTGTACAAACGATATTCGAAAAAAAAATCTTATTTAAATTAGGTATTAAATAAGATTTTTATTATTATTTAATGTATACAAGGTGTTTCTGTTGATTTCCCATAACTTTAAAGGTTTTGTTCCTTACTATAAAAATACTTTTTACCATAGAATATGTGGTTCAAAAGTGCATAAGTACTTTCTAGGATATCATCACTCTTAATATAATGAGTTCATAAATTATCACCCTTGTAAAATCTCTTTAACATTAATTCAATAGACGCGTGTCACTGAAGCCATACAATAAACAACAAAAACATTTTAATCGTTGAGGAACGTTGCATACCATGTAGAACGCAAAGCGTTGCAAACTGTACCTGTACAAGAGAGAGTTATTAAATAAAGCCTAGAGTCAATGGAAATCAACAGGAACACCTTGTATAGATATTCTTAGAAATACTTAGAATATCTATACAAGTTGATAAAAAAATGCATTCTATTTAAGTTCTAGGTTCTTTCAAGTTTTTTTATATCAATAACCATACATTTTTTTATGAGCTTTAACTTGGCAAAAGACTTCGCTTTAAAACAAAGCATCGTTTTTCGTACACATTTGTTAAGTTTGTTTTTAATCCTCAAACATAAGTTGGTAGTTACTTCAAATAAAACATTGCAATTAATATTGTAAGTACCGCTCGCAAAAATAAACTGCCAAGGAAATTTAACCTGATTTTCGGTAATTTTCCACAGGCATTGTTAGACTTCCACACCTTATCAAACTTCTAAGACATACAAATAAGGAAATCTAAACTTAGCCACAAAACGTGATTCGTATATAAAAAGTATTAATGCTGTACAGGCGGTCAAACTTATTGTTAATTTTGTTTATCAAATTTTAAAGACTGTAATACACATATTCACAAAGCGCTACCTAACTCTATAGTAACCGTGTGTCAAGCACGTTCCTAGTAGCTAGTAGAAAACAGAAATACTATAATATTCATATTTTTGTAAAAGAATATAATACACATGTTGAAAGCAGACATCGAATAATATGCGAGGATTGCACATGCTGCCAATAGTGACTGAAGCAAATTGTTTCCCTTACTCTACGAGGCGGGCGTAAATTTTTAAATGATGTCAAATGATAACAAAATTGAAACTTTCGATATGTGGGTGTGTCGACCTTGATAAACTTGTCTCATGACCTTCACGAAAAGTCATTTGCCCTAGTAGCATAAGTTAATGGCCTAAGTATGCAGAGAAATCCCTTGTTGACAATTGCCAATATAAATATAATGTTGTGTTTCCAAAATCTGACCAATTAATTGAAAATGTAAATTACCGCCATCTACACAAAAATCATTGAACTAATACAATCAAAGTTTAACACGCGTAATATAGATGGCGCTACTAGTAAAAAGTTGAAAGTGGACAAGTTTCGCACAATCATTGTTAGATTATTTTATGAACTTCTTGATCATTTTGTAGAGCATTATTACAAAAAACTTAATTTTTAATCAATATTTTTAAATAGTTATAATTCACAAGTCCAAAAAATATAAAATTAAAATGATTAAATCAATACTTCTTGTTGCTGTTAAACAAATTGAAATAGCTAACAGGAAGTTTGTCCAGTTAGAGAATTTAATAAATAATTTATTTAATTATTCCAACGACTTCAGGTTATCGTTCTAAATTCATTTCATTACAGTTGCATAATAATTATTCCGTGTTTCTTGGTTTTGAACCACGGCTGTGATTAGCTTAGAAATCCGTGGATCGAATTAGTGTGTGTAAATGGAAAGTAATTTCTACGCGGACTGCAATAGTAGAGGTGTCCAGGGTGCCTCCCACCTCCCGACCTTGCAAGGCCGTTTAGACCGCCGTCATAGCGCCACTGACATACGCGCATGCGCAGCGTCTACTCTGCCTTGACATTTCTAAAGCTAACTACGCGCAGCAAATTCCAAGTTTACAAACAAATCAATCTAATATTGTAATATAGTAAGTGGCGCCTGAAATCTAAGTGGGAAGTGGTTGCCAGGCAACGGACAGCGTCAACCATTTTGCGCCTGCGCTGTAGGCACAATTTCCCACTACACCGGGCCGTGTGTTCAAAAGTTGTGGAAGATTCGCGAAACAAGTGCTACCAATGCAAAGCTTTTGTTGACCTTAAACTCGAAGTTTGTGTTTTAAGGATCCACTTTTTTACGTTATTCGCCTTGATAAGTAATTTGTTTCATAATAAAAACTTGTTGTTTAACAAAACTAAAATAGGTAGAGTCACCTTAGTCTGCATTCTTGAGAATTAATTTGTTATGCAGGAATTTACGTGACTATTTTCCGATGAATTAATGAAGCAGATTAATCAAATATTCATGACTTACCATTTCGGTAGAAAGCTGTTTCAAGTATCCCATGATTTTCCCCATGGCGTTGGGATTGTTCTTGTTGAAGCTCATCTTGAAGTGTCACTGTCTCCTCTGAGCCGGTATCAGGGAACGTCGAAGTGGTAATGTCTGTTTATAATAACACTTTGAATCGCAGTATTTTTTCTCAACTGCAAGAGTTCCTTATAATCCAGGTTCGCGGGTGTCACCGATAAATCGTACACATCACTCGTGCAGTTAGAACTTAAGACAGCCTACACGGTCTAGGTGTTTCGGTAACCTACAATCGATATCACAGTCCAATTCGTAACACTATAAAACTAAACGTATAAGAAAGTCTTTGAAAGTATTTATGTAGGTGCACGCGGAAAAAATGGTCATGCAAAATTATGTTTCGCGCCGATGTCCTGTTATCGGCACAACATACAAGTTTGCAGGTTTGCTCAACGTACGAAAATGTTGGCAGCGCGTACTGAGTTGTTCAGCGTTCAAGTTATCTATTGAAACTTGCAGATGGCAGCGTAGTGTTTTATAGGAAAGTAGCGGCAGCGGCCGGCGCCTGCCTCGCCCCGCGCGCGCCGCTCCCCGCGTCCTCCCCCCCGCGTGTACACGCACGCTCGTCCGCGTGTGTGCGTCGCCCGCGGTGCGCGTGTGTGCGTGCGCCACTCACACACGCGCGACGCAACCGCCTGCACCTGAAATCATTCAGTCTCTATATTCTTATATTAAGTTGAAGACTGATAGAGAAAAATTAAATTTATTGTGTTTTAGGCGTAAGTTGCGTGCTTTTTTTGTAAATAAGTATTTTTTAACACTTTCTAAATGCACAACAATTGTAAACTAATTATTTTGTGCAATGTGTGCCTTTATGTTAAGCCAAAGTCTATAATTATTATTTGTTACTTTAAAAAATATTATATAGGTACGCTGGTAATTAAAACCAATAAGTAAGTAACTAGATGCTTATTAAGAACGTCCTTTAGCAAAAATAATTAAACTTGATTTATTTTGATTACTAACGAAAGGTGCATAAAGATGAAAGGAGCTCTTTACAATTTGTAAAAATCGGTACCTATGGTATTTAAAAAAAAATTGCATAACTAATAAAAATGTTATGTACATTAATTCAACAAAACAGTATTCGCCGGTTAGAGTACGACGCAGTAAAATATGAATTCTAATTCTGTAGAGCCACAGGTAGGTAGAGCAGATAGATCGATACACACATAATATTATGAATGTACCTTCTGACCTGCTGGATCAATATTAGAAGCATTACTTACTTTTTGCTTGAAAATATGTTTATTTAAATATTTCGTTTATCTATGTTTATTTTTTATTTACTTCTAATAAACTGCATTATCTTATCTAACACTTTGGTCTAGACATTTTTTTTATTGTCATTATTAGGTGTTTATCTACTATCACAAGTTTTCATAGAAAGGTACTTTTTGATCTGTATACATATTAATATGAACACATAATAATTTTTAATAGCCTAACTAACCTTTCAGCAGAACTAGGGGTGTCTATTAAATTCCTAAAGAAGGTGTTCTACATACAATATCGAATGTTCTGGAATTATCTCTCATATAGTTTAGTTGCATATAGCACGGAAAGCTATAATTTAAAATTCTATCGATCCTTTAGAATATGTGATATAAAAATATCACCTCATGTTTCAATGTCTATCAATATTTGAGGACGATTGTTGTGACTAGCAAAATAGAACCTTGTCTATTTGTTGATACGGACTATTTTAAATTAACTTCTTTGGTGTTTATTTTAAAATGGGGTAAACCAATTTTGTTTATTGTGAATCGATACAGTTCAAATGTTAAGTAGAAACATTTTTTGTCATTCATATCATAATCATAATTCGGTTTGTTTAGCTAACAAATATGATTCATATTTGTAAAAAAATTAGAGCCCTCAACCCTCGATAGGTATTTGAGGCGGTCCTCAGTATTATGATCCATTCTTTTAATTAAAAACTTACCGGTATGCGATAATATTCTGTAAAAATGTGGACGGAAAATTCTGAAAATGCTATTGAAATTTAACATAGCAAAATGAGATTTTTTCATAAGTAGGATGCCAGCAGGCCTCCTGGTCCTGTTATGAATAATATAAATATAAATGCTAAAAGTAAACATATTACTAAAATATAGAATTATTATCTTCAATACTGACTGATATCCTGTCAATAGTCCTAATAAGAACTGATAGAGCTGATACACAAACTACGACCATAGCTAAGAACCTTTTCAACAAAAAGACTTTTGAGTAAAAAATTGCTCTTAAATCGGTTCATCCGTATGCGAGCGACGTAACCATAGACAGATACACGGATGAATTCTCGTGTGCTATGCATCAGGTGCTAAAAAAGCCGATTATGGTAATGAAATCTAGCAAACAATACCATGAAAGAAAACACAATGAATGAAAAAAGCTTCATAGTGGTGTCTACCAGGCTTTTTACGAAATTCGATAGAGCAAGGACTATATGGACTTGTAAAATAACAACAACCTTACAAATAAAAAATAACGCTGTAGCATCGTTGTAAGGTTGCCTATTTGAAAGTATTTTATCGGCTCAATTTTACCACCGGACTACCAGACGCAGACAGAACTTCCATCCATATATAGTGGATTTATCAAGAAGTCGAAGAAAACGCTTCGATAGTTCCTTTTTGGTAGGATTGCCAAGGTGTGGAACAATCTGCCTGCGTCTGTTTTTCTTGACCACTACAGTCCTGGAACTTTTATGCGTTGAGTGAATAGGTTTCTCGTGGATAGACATGTACCACCATAGTCTTCACGCGCACTTCCCATCAGGTGGCATGGATGACAAACGCCCTATCCTTACGATATATTAAAAAAAAACTACTCGCAACTGTTTTCTCAATAAAATTAATCGTACTATTTCATGCTGCAATCTGTTCAATGTTTCCGAAAATTACCCCGAAATAATACAAACGCATAATAAAATTTAGAGACTAGTCGTAGAACCCGGCTGCACTCGTATGCAGTTTGGCTTAAAGTAGTTGCCTTTTCAAATTGATGTTTTCACAGAATTTTATTTCAAAAACTGTGATTAGGTACTTGTTTCATAGTGAACAATTCTCGTCATGTTGTGTAAAAGCTATAGGGAGAAAGAATATGTTTAAAACTGACAAATCATGAACTATTTTTACAGAAATTTAAAATAAAAAACTGCACCTGAGGTCAGACTTTATATTTAAATCTCTTAAAGGTTTATTAAACACACATATCAATTATTGTTTTTTCTCGATTAACCTTCATTTGTCTAATTTACGACACAAGGTTTAACCCTCTATAGCAATAACAAACCTAACATATTACACAAGGATATCCTTATATTTTACCTTATGTCAATTATTAGAGTTATTTCCATGTATTTCATAGAAGTGGCATGAGTTTGCGTGTTGTGGAGGTAGGCGGGTCGCGCGTCAGAGCCGCGCCCGCGCGATGCAGGCGAGCGTCGCACGCGCAGCAATTCCGTCGCTTCAGCTTGATTCAATGAAATGTGGCACGCGAACCGTTTAGTTTGATAGATTAGTATGTGTTCGAGCTAGGTTTATGGGCTTTAATTCTTGTGGGAGATATAGAATTGATCTGCTTAGTAGAATAGGTAAAATATGGAGCAATTAATTATCAAAAGTTGTTGTGTTTTGAATATAATTAAGCCTAATTTGTAGGTATGTTTTTGTATTTAGTACGTGTTATTTTCTATGTCAATAAAGTGTATTGTATTACGAAATAAATTATTCGTGCGCGCTACCTGGACTATTGTCACCCAGATTTACACATATTGCGAAATTAATGACTATTTATTGAAATTAACTATGACCAAGTTACATTTGAATGTCATTAAAAACATAAATGAATAGCAGCTCGTTTATGTTGTTACTTCTAACAAAAAGAGATGCATCAATTGTGACCTTAAATGATGAATGGGCTTTATCGATTAAGAGAAGGTGCCAGAAGCACCCCATCAAATGTTGTTTAGGGGAAGCGTGAAATGAATCACGTGCGCCTACATTCGTTTTTGATCTACGTGCTTCGAACGTCGTCCGTCCAGAAAGCTCTAAACCCCGCCCACTCACGCACACATACTCATAGCAAAGCCCCTTTCACGTCACGCCAACATTTGAAGATCAAAAGACAAACCATCCTTAAACTCTAAAGAAAACAATATCAAATAAATGATCTCCTATTTTTCGAAGATTCAACAGTATTACATACATGTCATCAACGACAGACACGTCTATAGTTGCGTCATTCCGAATCTGGCAACAAATATACGGTGTCACACAACATGCGTCTGTTTAAACACACATGCACATAGATAACCATAAGTCAAAGATTCAAAATTGTCAGTGGAATATTACTGCGTCGACAGCCTGGCTACCGAGTCTCGAATGTTCGAGGAATTTGGTGTGCGCGCGCGCAACCTGAGTCTTTGATCGCTGCGTCGCTGGCGACAGCGGCGCACCGCCTCATTAATTTTCAAGCATCTATCTATACGACCTATTTAACTGCTTCATACACTGAACCTTTGTCTCCAGTATCTGTCATTTTCTGTTACGATATCAATTTGATTAATAAAAGCATAATTTTCAGTATATTACCTAGACCATGAATGAGCTCAATGAAAAGTAAATGCGTCACTGAAAATTTATTAGCTTTTTGACAACGATGATACTTAGGTTCTTATACAATCTTAATAATGAGGGGCGTTTAATAAGTAATGAGAGTTAGTATCATACATAATCCTTATAAAGTTTTATTTTTTAAGTCTATTTTTAAAACGTCTTTGTTGTATTATAAACTAAATATTCTGTACATAAATAATTCTTCATCTTCAGCATGAAAAGATCCTGTACGGGAGCCATTATCTACAGCTGTATTGTTTTTAAATCGGGTTCCTTTTTTAGAAATCACCGCAAGAGCCTGGTACAATAATAGAGAGCTTCCGATAATTTATTCGGTTACAGCCATAGCCGCATTGTAAACGTACCTTTTTTATCTATGCGGATTTCAAGGGTATAATTCAAAAAATCTATTAAGTAAAAACTATTAGGTTCAATTAAACTATAATATTTTGTTTACATTTGTAAACACAGGTTTACACAATAATACAATATTACCAGACAACATTTTAAGCTTATTTTAACACTAACGTTTTCATGTAACACCCCGTGTATTTATCATTCACAATTATCTCCTATTTTAAATTTAAATTCCCAAGAGTTTCTGCCGTACTCTCACTTTTTATTAAACGCCCCTCGTACAGTTGCAGACAGCCGCAGTATGTCACGCGTTGCAATTATCTAGGAGTGTTTTATCTTATCAGGAACCATTACTGATAAAATCTGATATAAATTTTCCACGTTCATAAGCCAGAAAAATCAGTTCTTTCTACGACTTTCTAGCTAAATTAATCAGAGTGATATTAAATTAAAGGGAAGGAAATGAAGCAAATTATATATATCATGTGGTTTTAGTGGTAGAGTGATATCAATTAATTGCGTCGGCGTCCCTTTTAGTATGAATCGAAATGTAAAAATTGATTTTTCGTAATATACTCTCTTAAGACTTCGTTTTATTTCCTTAAAGAATCTTAAATATGAATAATCTACAAAGTCTTGATATATTTTACTTTATATTTTTGTTTTATAATAATATAAAAGTAAGCGCATTGAAATAAAATCTAACAAAAATATCCGGCCTTTTATCCAAAGCCCAAACGAATGCCTTCGGCACCCAAAACCCATCCCATTAAACGTCCACAAAAAACCTATTTGAAGGTTTAACAATAATGTTTTCGTTGGTATTTTTTTGACCGTCGTCGTCGTCAACGTTTGTGCAAAAATCTTTTTGTGCTTTCTTTCGTATAGAGAAGCACAGGCCAGACAGTAATTAATGGAACCGGAATATTAGGATATTAAAATTTAATATCTTAGGGTCATAAACGATATAACAAATACATAAGGGTCTCAGCTTTTCATTTCTAAGGTGCCTGATTTAATAACATTATGACGAAGTTACGCGCATTTAGGCTGTCATGGTTACTAAGTGATTACTAAGGCCGTGGCTAATACTCTACGGCACGTCGTCGATCATGGCGCTCGGCTCAGCGCTTCATATTAGCTCTTAAAATTATGTCCATCATGGTTCATTATACAAAAGGTTCATTATATGCCGTATAATTTTGCGGCGTAACACGGCGCGGCGCAGTGCCGTACGGTGCAAATCAATGCTTTTCTATAATGAACCATGATGGAGATAATTTTAAGAGCTAATATGAAGCGCTTAGATGTGCGGCACGCCTCGGCGCCTTAGAGATGGATCCACGCCCTAAGAATACGTTAAATTATTTTTAGTTACACAAATTAAGGTACAGTAAAATTCGCGAACTTCTATCGTGATTTTAGAAAATAGTGTACGGTCGACAAAAACTTTAAATAGTCAAGTTTGACGACCACTTTGGCGATGGGGTAAACGTGTCTGCCGCAAACGCCAGTGGTTGCGGGTTCGATTCCCGCACGGAACAAGAAAAAAAATGTCCCGTGTCTGGGTGTTTCTATTTATGTATTTATATTCTAGGTTCCCCCCTAGTTCGCTACTTGGTATCCCGTAACACAAGCTATGCTTACTTTGGAGCCATGTAGTTGGTGTGATTGTCTTGGGATTTTTATTTTTTATTTATTTATTTAATTCATAATCATCATAAACCCTTTTCTTAATGATTCTACCGCTTTGCCATGAGTTAGTCCACTAGATTACAAGGAGGTTCTGTCTGTGACTATAATATCCACAGTAGTATAATAAAGCTTAAGGATTCGCTTGTTTGTTTATCTGAACTCGCTAATCTCAGAAAGTACTTGTAGGATTTGAAAAACTTTTTTGCATTTCATAGAACAACTCTTAAGAAAAGTTTTACCTAAGCATAAATACTTTTTTACGGGATCAAGTCACGCGGGTAAAACCGAGTGTGGCTTGTAGTAATTACTGAAACTGTAAAGCGATTACGAATGAAAATACAAAGCATGTGTGTGAGTGTAAGAAAAAACATATAAATGTCGTTCTACAGTTTTTTTTTTTCCGTTTTGAAATGAATCAGCACTTTTCATACAAACAATATTCATGCTATGGCATAATCTTCAATATAACATGTGTTACCTATGTTTACCTCTGCAAAGGTTTTTCATTTAGACCTTGACCCAATGTCAATAGGTGTTCGAAATTCAAAGCCTTCGCCTCATATTAATGAAGGTAGTAAGGGCGGTCTAAGGAACTACAATGGAAGACTTGTCAATACTGGTAAACGGCTTGTCCTTAAGACTTCATACACAATATATGGAGTGACCCAGATGAAGCGATGGCCTAGAATAAAGAATTCACAGCTGACCTAAATTGCATAGATGGACGGCGTATTCAGTTACAGTGTAGACAATGCATTGCGGTAATAATGTTTATAAGTATAGACATCAGGAAATAAAATCGTTGTTTATTGTTTTGTCTAGCTGTGACAGAATATGTTTGGCTCAGTAGCTTCAAGAGTTTCGATAATAGATCGATGATGAAAGTGTTGTTTTAAAACATTAAAGAAGGAAAATAATGTGGTGCACATAGTAATAATATATTACACATACAGTTTACTGGTAGTCTTCTGTGCCATAATGACCCGGTGTTGTTGTTTACATGATAAAGGGAGGAATCAGCCTCTGCAATTACAGTAATAATGGGGTCTTCTGGCCTTGGGTCGGCAAATCGTTTTTAATACTGTCATAATCATATAGGTACAGAAGGCAGCACATCAAGCTTTACAAATCTGTCAAAAAAATGTATAGGCATAGGCCCTCAACATTAAGTTAAAATTTGTTTGGGGAAATTTGACAGGTAATGTAACGCTTGATCTGTTGCCTTTTGTACCACTCACCATCAAATGCTATTAATTTTGCCTAATGTATATTTTTTTAATTCATCGTGTTAAAATTTTTAACTCATCCAAACGTATTTGAGATGTGCATAATACAGCTCTTTCATTTGATACCCCACACAAATCCGAAAAGAAATTTTATTTTTTTAGTTCTTTACTTTACTTTAAGTCCCCAGCGCCCTCTGTAGTCAATTTGACATAAATTTATGTAACCAGCGGACAGTGAAGAGGCTTTTAAAGACACCTCATTTGTCCAATTATGATTAGTAGTTTAGAAGTTCTGCGGGAGCAGATGAACATCCATACCCACATACATGCATACACGTCAAAATCATAACCCTCCTTTTTGCTTCGCCGTAGTCGGGTAAATAGTAAACAGTGCTACCCATAATAAAACGAATTCTCGTCCATGTTTATTTATTTATTTGTAATAGGAAAACCAACAGCCAAAATATCAATTTTAGTTAACAGTAATAGAGTTAGTGGGCCAATTATAGGTCCTCACCACTAAAAGATATTTAGATAATAAAGTTAACATATAAAAATTCACGTTCTTGTGAATTTACCGAAATTTCCTCTACCAGGCAAGAAAGACAAGAAATTAGGAATTGCAGGATATGGAACACACTAACCATTTTTAGCAGTTTTTCCAAATCACCTCAGTCCTGGCTCTATGACGGTAGGTAAAAGTAAAGTAAAAAGTAAAAATCGGTTTATTGTGAGGTAGCGTCTAGTAGACTACCCTCTAGGTAGACTTGTTGGATGTAGGTCTTCAGAGTCCCTTTCGATGTCGCGATCAACAGTAAATCAAATTCTCAGCACACCATCTCATTCTTCTGATCTCATAACAAATGCGTTCAAAATTTGAGCGGTATCTTTATGAAACGAGCTGCCTCTTGGTATTAAGATTACTTAGACTATCTCTTCATTTAAAAACTTTAACATTTACCTTTACCTTAACTGAAGAAACAGTTTGTGTATGTATTAATATGTACGTTTTTAGCTTCTTTTATAAGATAATAATGTTTGTTCCTTTTTGATATGATTATTGAAAATCACAAAACAAAAACTACAAATGTTAGTTTTTTTTTTGTGATGTTATATTTAAATATGTTTAAAGTAACTTATCTTTTATAACTAAGTACTTATATATTTTAAATAACATAACATTAATTATATTTTGATATATTTACTATGTATATTGAATAAAAACAATGAAAATCACCCACACCTAATTAAAATTCCTCAAACAAAAAAATAATCGTAATAAATTCTTCGCCTAGGTTTCCAAGTCCACATCCCATATAATTATTTTTATAACATCTCTTAAAGACATTCTTAAGTTTATAAATAAATTCATCTCAAATAGACTGCACTAAGGTTTATTTATAGCGAACGACCCGTCGAGGAACGTCGAGAAAAACGCGCCGTACTCATACTTGCGCCTGCGCCGCCGTCGCCCGCCTGCCGGACTCGGCTAACGTGATTCTAAATAAGGATGACGGATATACGGAATTTATACTATGCTTTCATGTAGGTACACTAGCTTAGGGAACGCTAATGTTAGTAGAACAAGTTTAAGCAACTAAGTTACAAATTGCGCTGAACTGCAAACGGTTGTAAAACAGTGGTGACTAAATCTGGTTTTTTGTTTTGCACAAAAATGTACAGTCTAGGTAGGTATCATACTCGTGCTCTTAATGGACTTTGGATTTAAATATACCTGTAATGAGGAGACCGGAGTTACAGAAAATACGTGAAGGTAGAGCAGCAAAGTAAATATGATGAACATTTTAAATGGATCATACAATGCGTTTCTTACTTCAGCTTCAGTTTTCAGTTGAATGTAACATTTTGATTTCACCCTTCATCAAGTAGCTACCTAACTAAAAAACTTTATCTCGTCATTTTTGCTATCACAACATTAGCCATTATCTTAAAAATAATTTTTGAACCAATTTAAAATTCTACCTTCGTTTTGATGCCGATTAACTTTTTAATTTGCGTTTCCGCGATTCCTTTTTCAAACTGGCAATTAGTATTATTATCGCTTTAAAATAAACATACAAAAAATGTAATAATATATGGATTACATTTGAGTGGAGTCAACGCGTTGAATACTATTATGTAGTAATATGCTAATTAAGTAAGCAAAATTACTTTTCATATTTTCAAGGTCCTTTAAAAGTACTTTGTAGTTTAGAGAACATTATTTTTTTATTGTAATGAAAAGGTAAAGTATAAATTCTATTGTAGCTCTTTTAACACTGGTAATAAGGACGGTGTCTGAGATTTTTAAAGTGAACAACAGGTATATCTGATTGTAAAAAGTCGCCACAAATTTTATTATTTTCTTACACGGGTTAGGTAGATCATTAACTTCAGAAGCAATAGTTATCTTGGCTGTTTCAAACTAGAGGCACTAATATTATAGCCTTAGGCAAGCTCTATACAAAGCCCACTTGTTTGCTGCCGATCAAAGGTATAACAGTGCATTCATTTAGAAATCTGTGCCGATTTAAATGCGTACAGCAATAAACGGAAAAGTACTGGTGAAAAGTCACAAATGGCAATTCATTTCAAAACAAGGGGAGTAAAACATTTTTTTAAATTCGTATTTTTTTTAAATTTGAAACATCGAATAGATATTGCTCATTTTGAAAGCTGATATAGAGTTCTATAAATAAAATGGAAAATCCCACCGTGAAACTTAGAAAATGAAAGAATTTGTATGAATCATTTTTATGTAGTCGACCTTGTACGTATTTTCAGAAAGGTTCGATACCACTGACGAACCTGAATCAGTCTGCGCCTTTGCATGTGTTCGTGCGACATGTGTGTGTGTTTAAATATTTGTATACGCAACGCACACAGATGCGATGTGTCAGTGATGTGGGTTGCGTATGTGTGGAGCGTAAACCGAACGCCCCCGCGCACCTACCGCCTTTACTTACTAATGTATTCGCATCGCAAGCGTATTATACATCAAAAGAATCGAAACATTACCTACACTTATTTTTAAAAACACATATGTAATTGAATCAATTTACTGTTGGTACTTAGAAGTTATACCAAAAAACACTATAGACCTTTTGAAATCGGTCTTCTGTGATGTCTTTTGAAGTCACCTTCTGTTTATAGGCTCTTCATTTTGAATAAACATAAGATTTGTAACGAATAGGTGAAGTCACTGTTTCTGGAACCAGTGCTAGAAAATAAGTTAGGGTAGGTACTTTTATAAGTTGTCTCCTATTTGATGACTGATGAATACATAAGTATTATAAGCAAAAGATTCTTATCATGTAATAGTGAGATACATTGTAAGTAGTGTCATGGACATGGTAGAGTTAAGCGACTCGTGCTTGTACGTACAGCCTCTGTTTCAGTGAGTTTCAAGTAAACATAAACTTAAATAAGAAAGAAATAGGGTTAAAATCACTTTGACTTCAATCTCATCTGATTTTAAGTGACTATGAGGATGATAATTAAGCAAGCGGGTCTAGAAAAGAACCGACATTTCATAAGACAGTGTTGGATATATCATCGCTACCATATCCCCAATATAAGGCCTTGTAGGGTTTCGTAGAGCTAATAAAGTTGTATTAAAGAAAAAGTTAGATAATTTAATTATTAATATAATTGTCAACGTTCAATTTAGACCTGGATTTGAATAAACAAAGCGGTATGCTAAAAGCCTTTAGCTTTAGTTGTTCAAGGCACACATTAAATATTAGCACGTTATTCTTTGAAAGGCAATAAGACGCATGTTTATAAACGTGATTATCTAACCTGCATGCTTTTAAGATAATTTGCAAAGATTAAAACCCAGATTATTGGATTATATCCCGTGCGTGACACCCTAGTTTATGAATTACGTAAAACACGTAGCTATATGTACTGACTATGATTTGCAAACGGTACCCTCTTCCTATGCACCCAATCTGGTATGTTTTCTTTATCAACCCACTCTTCGGATGCTTTAATTTGCTGTAATACGATACGCATCGTCTTACTTATAAATGTGAAAGCTTGGATATATAGATAGATGAAAGGATGTTTGTTCTTCTATCACGGCAGAACGGCTCAACGGATTTGTATGAAATTTGACAGTGATAGTGTACTGTCTGGAAAAGCACATAAGCTTTTATCCCGATATTCCCGTTCGATTTAAAACAGCTAGTAGCCCCTCAAATACTTATCTAAGATCTCGCTGTTTATATGATTTTTGTTGCAATGAGACAATTTATCGATTTTTTAACTGTGAAGAGTCTGTTTAAGTTCGTAATCGTAACATATTTATCTATCAATTGACGTCTACCAAAGTTGAAATTCGTGAGAATAGCTGGTTTTCTGGGACATTGCGTGACTCTGGCAGGTTAGCTCTAACAAGGCTGTTTATTAGCATAGCCGATGACACCAGCTATGAAATAAATATTTTAGCACAATTCACAGATTTAACAATAGGCGCTTGAACCTATGTAATTTTTACAAAATCTTTAGTTTACCAGATCATCAACCGATAAAGGCATTAAAAAACATACCTATGAGTACCTACTTTTAATTAAATTTGCTAGAAACTAAATAATGAAATTTAAGACATTAAGTGATTGCTTGGTTAAGTATTATATTTTGCCAATTTTAATCGACATAATATTCATTTCATGATTGTTTAGTTAAAGAGGTTTAATCTGGGTTTTATCCGAAGAACCTCTTCCGCCGTGACACGCATAAACACCGTGATCACGAGTTTTGTCCGGCGCTCAAAACCAGACAACGAAACATCGAAAAAAATTAAAAAAATAACGCGCTGAAATCCGGTTAAAAACTTCATTTATTTGATACAATGAATCGTACAAACTTACGACATGTAGGTAAGTGGTGTCGTGACACCAGCAGGGCTAGCATGCAACCATCGATAAATAGTCGAATCGACAAGATAAATATTATATTGTTATTTTATCCTATTATGTAAGCTAATATGCGCACCATAATAGATCGAATTACTCGATTTGATACCATGATTAAGACCATAGAACCAAATATATCATAATCTTAATAAATAACATAGGTACACTAAATACCATATTCTAAGATAATATCGATAAAAGGCCCGATTTATCGTTGTCGACGGTAGCATGCTAGCCCCGCAGTACATGTAATTAAAACATTTCAAAGAGATTTGTTAATTTTATCTCATCTCGCGTCAAAATCGCATCGTTTCACTCTTATGATCTTGAGCCAATTAAGCCACACCACGGTTCAAACCATGACAACGTTCTGTTCGAAGCAAATCGTATCAAGATCTTCCAAAAGTTAACAAAAGAATGCTCTGACAATGTTTGGCTTCTAAATTTAAAAATGAGTTTACCTATAGACAACATAAACTACCAATACGTATGTGTACCGATGACGCCATTATTAACCAACGTTTGTATAGTGATAACCATGATCACCTGCAGGTTCAAGGTGTTGCCAGAAAACTTCCAATTGCTTTAAATAGGGAATACGGCAATTTACGCAACACGTTTTTTTATTTGTACAAGTGTTATGTACGGAAAAAAACCCCAACAGAAATGATACATCAAATAAATACCTTGAATGAAAAAGGCAGCCAACAAGTAACTGCGATACAAAGTGGCATCTATTATTAGTTTGTTATTATTATTAGTCAACAATACAACAAAAGGCTGCATTCGATTTCATCTTTGGTTTCTGTAATGGCTAATGAAACGGATAAAACAAAACAAATGAACATTTAAAATAAAAAAGCTTTTATTCGACTTTATTGTGAGACCACGTTTTATTTCTTTAATTTGCATTTAGATCTTTCGAGAGATAACTAACATAATCAGGTAGGTAATTTGTTTCTCAAAATAAGTTTTCGCGCAAAATATATTACTTTTTTCACCCGCGAGGTGCGTGCGCAGGCCAAGTTGTTGTTGTTTTGTACGTATAAGTTACTAGTTGTTAGCATAAGAACACCGCTGTTCCGCTGTTTGAGCGTCATAAAAATTCTAATCACTGGAGTCTTTGTTTTTTGTTATTCTTATATTATGATATGTATTTCAGGTTACTGCTGACCTTCGGTAGAAATTTTAGCTCATGCAGTTCAACTGTTTCAGCAAAGAGTAACAAACAGTCAAAAATCGTCGCAAACTTTACCGATTATATTATGAGATACCAGCTGTTTCGCGCGGTTTTACCCGCGCCATTTCAAATCCCTCGGGAATATCGAGATAAAAAGTAGCCTATTCGCTATTCTAGACTGTACACTATCACTATGCCAAATTTCATCCAAATCCATTAAGCCGTTTTGCCGTGATAGAGCAACAAACATCCAGCCATGCATACATCCATCCATCCAAACTTTCACATTTATAATACACAAATTTTAGTTTGCCTTTATTCGATAGATGTCGCTGTACGTCGATTAAATCGCGCAAGAAGAGTTAGAAATGGTTTAGCTATATTTACTTTGTAGATTATCTTTATTCGTCCTCAATTTCACTATTGCAATATTATTAGGATTATAATATTAGTAGGATAAGTAAAATAACAGTGTAACTACAGTGTCACCTAGTTCATAACCTCTAGCAAAACCTATAGAAAAGACCGTGTGAGTGAACGGTAAGTGCAGTAATGAGAAATTGTCAACCGTTCAAGGTCGCTTTTAATTGGCTATAAAACAAAAGTGACTATCTCTAAGTTAATTAAATAAGTTGCTTGTTCATTATGCCGTATAGTGTCACCTTATGCATAGCACCACCATAGAGTAAGTTAACTTAGCAAATTTAAAACCAGAATATGTTGTTGCATTATGTTCGACAGATCATTTTTAGTGTTAAAAAATTTAAAATGCTATGTTTTAGCATTTCATAAAAAATTAGTACATAACGCAACGTGAATTTTTGAAACTGAAGAAAATATTATTTGAATCAAATGTGTCACCCATACATTTTTATTTATTCTGTTCGTTAGGTGTCAATACTTTTCACAGTTGCCTACCATCGAAGTGGTCTGAAAGGTTATCCCTATCGTTATCAATTACATATATCCCCGGTAACTATGTTCACATAAAAATATCATACAATCAGATGTTTCTGATATTAAAACTGCTATTAATACATATAGTATTCATTGAAGTTATAGCTACTAGATCGTTAAAATTATTTCAAGGAAATTTTTAATTACTCGTTAGACAATACCTTGGGTATCATACGTATTTACCATAAATATTATGAATAAAAAAATATCTATATCTAGTAGTATTTCAGATTGTTGTGTTTGCAGCTTTGATTGAAATGGAGGTCAACTTTGCGAATTGAAAAGGTGGCGAGGAGTCAACTGTTTGACGTACAGCTACTGACGTGCGCAAGCGCAAGCTATTGGTCTTGATTAGAGGCGGGCCTTCGACCAGTAAACGTTGACTTCACTTGCCATTTCATTATTGACACACCTCTGTTTTTTACAGCAAAAAATTGCGGTATAATTAATACAAGACACGGCGTAGTATTGTCTAGGAAGCTGCTTAAGACATGTTTGAGTTTGCGGAAGACAAATGTCGTCACTCGATGCTTATTATTTATTGATCTGTTGTGGCTTTTAGTTGTGATATTCTTTATGCAACACTTGAGCATTACTTGAAAGTGTATATTGTATTGTCTAGTAGTATTATTGTTCCATTAATTTGATGGGTGCTGTAAACAGTTTAGTAGAAGCCATTTATGTTGATTTGCGAAGTCAATCAGCGCTAGGCCAGTTGTTGATATCAGAAACCTTCTTTACCAGAAGAGAGACTCATGGACTTGTAATAAACTCATAAAAAGAAATTTGATTGTGATTTTTCTGTGTTGTGTGGCTTCAGATTTATCTTATCTCTAGGAAACGACTTTCTTTAGGTGACCTTGGAGGGCATTGTGTAAGATTTTATCGGTGCCGGCTTCATATTTCCTTATTAACTTTTATTTGCAGGAAATGAAATGAAAGAAAGCAATTAAATGTAACTGCATCTATTTTATAACAAATCTCACTTCCTAGAGAACTAGTAAATTCTTATAAAGATTGGGTAAAGGCTGCCCTGGCGATACGTGAGGTCTTTTTAACGTAACAAAATGTCTGGCTAACGAAAGTAGAGTAGACACTGGGTGTTTTTGCTAACATTTTATATGGCAGTACTAGCATGAATTTCAAAGTCGTTTTTTCTGGTGTCACTGTTGTCAATCGAACGGTTGTTGGTGGTTTTGGTAATTGAGATTTTGGAATTTTCGTATGAAATAAAAAAATAAAATTTTGATAGTTTCAATCAATGTAGGAAACAGCGATACCAGTGACTGACGATTCATTCCATATAGAATTGCTGGATTCAGATTTTGATTACAATGAATAAAAATAATTATTGCATTTTGTTGTCTTATTTTCAAACCTGATTAATACTAGTTACTTCTCATCAAAAAGTAGGACAGTTCCAATATTGTTATTTTTAACGATAATTTTATATAAAAAAGTATCAAGTTTGTTTAATCCATTTATTTCGCACTATTGTCGGGATTACCATGATGCTATTTTTTTTAATTCGCCAGGTTTTTCCACCACCAGGTTTGTCTCTGCTTTCATTAGCCAGACTATAATACCGCGCGCTTCTCCTACCATACATCTTTACTTGCCGGTTAAGATTGAGTTCACACTCGGGTTCAGTAAAACTAGCAATTCTTAGGTTTCAAAATTGCGAAAAACTATTATAAAAGAAACAAAACCTTAACTTAAAGTTGACAATTGTGAGAAAGGCAACTGGATTTTATAGCCAGTAGCAATTGTTTTGCATTACTCGTTTATTCTGCTAAGTCTATGGAACTAATGTCTTGAGTTTTTTAACTGTCATGAGAGAAAAACAAAGCTATTTATATCTTGTTATTTTTAATGTTTTTGTTTTGTATGGTCTGTAATTCTATTCTCGTTTATTTGGTATACGTTTCTTGTAAACTTAGTGAATATTTTCAAGTAAAGTACCGGTATGATTTTATCAAAGTAGGTACCTATGTTTTTGTTTATTACTTTTTTATTTAATTTCTGCTGTAGAGAAACGTTCAGGCAATTTTCTAGTAAAGTGAAGCGATTTTACATCGAATATAAGTCCAAAATCCAGATTTGTTTTGTATACTTAAAAAAACTTGAACTGAAGTCTTGTTCTATATATACAGGGTTCTTTTTAATTAGCGCGTCACCACGTTAATTATAATTAAATTAAGAAGTACATAACTAGTAGAAATAAAGCCTTCCACTTCCACCTATATTACTACCTCTATTATAAAAATCCGTTCAGTTTTATCTTTAAGTTAATCTTGTTCAGATAGATAAGGTTGGTACTGGTATGTTTATTAAAACATAACAAAAGTTTAAACATACGAGTATGTACCTACATAAGACCTCTCATCAGGTAGGTCAGCCACGTTAATGTTGGTAGCAAAAATCGAACGATTAATAAAGCTTTGATGCATTTGAAGGAACTACTAGATAAGTGGATAATATCCAGTGCATCGATTTATGAGTATATCGATATTCGTGTATTAGCGCTGCTAAAGGATGAAGACTGAGAATCAGGAAGGAATTGACAATCATAACGGAATGCCGGAACACTTCGGACGTTAAACCAAACTAATATGACTTAAACATGAGTGTATTTAAAAAAATTGTTTTAAACTTTAATAAGGCCCCAGATTATTTTTGAGTTGTGCTACCGTACCAGCAGCGGAGGTTAGATGCCTCATACAGACGATCATGTAATCTTTTGCACTAGATACATATGTTAAACCAGTTTTATATGTGTAATGTTTAATGAAATATAAAATATTCGAAATTAGCTTATAGTTAATGTCTAATAAAAATTTTTACCTAGAAATTTGACTCGTGACAAAAGTTATGTGAGCAGACTGGCAAAAAATCAATATTTACCAAGTTGGCCAAAAAATACCTGCAACTTGATGCCAGAGGACATCCGGCATAAAAGTTTTGGCTCATTAATATTCAGAAATCAATGGAATTTTTCGGTGTTGTTGCTGCTCTACAAACACGAAATCAATTAGTGTTACTTAGAAAGTGTTGAAAGTAAGCAGTTCTAGATTTAAACGCAAACACTTGTCGTTTCATAAGTCAGCAAATAAAGACTTTGCGGAAACACTTCTGGTATACTTTGACATTGTTCAATACAAGTATTTCCGTTGTTTATCTAAGTAAATCCTTCTGCTGCTTTACATATTTTTATGTGAATTCCTTAACTAATTATACAACTTAAACTATTATGTCCTTAAATAGATCGAGGCCAAGGGATTCATGAAGCTTAATTAATCTGTTAATATAATTGTTGTAACAACGTGTACTACCTTCGGATTGACTATTGTAGAAACCTTGTTACACTAATACTTCACAGTAATTATTTTCTTCATTGAATCTTTTAATGACAAAGTACAAAATCCTTGTTTAATTACGACTTGGTAACAGAGTGGGTTTATTTATAGGTTTTATTGTCGTAACTTACTGCCAAGGAGCGCTAGATATGGTATCTTTATTTCTTGCATTTTATTATTTACTAGCTGTGACCCGCGACTTCGTCCGCGTGGATACCGTTTATTAGAGTTGGATAAATACTATTATTATATCCTCCTTGAAGTTAAAACTTACCTTATTCTAAATTTCGTCAAAATCGACTCAGTAGTTTAGCTGTGAAAGCGTTACTGATAGATAAACAGACAGAATTACTTCAAAAACTGTTACAACAAAGCAGTGATCCGCAGTTTCACCTAGGTTTTGTGAAAAAGGATAGGTAGGTAGGTATATTACAAAGATGATGCCCGCGACTTCGTCTATTGAATTAGTATTTCGAGTAGGTTATTTTCTTCTCCAAGGTCCTAACTATCTTTAATAACAAAAATAAAAATGAAGAATCTTCGCCCATATAATATGTATAACTCCTTACCACAAACATAGGTAGGTAACTATCTATTAGGTACATTACAAAGGCACATAGCGTTATAAACAAATCGGGTGCCAAAGTGCCTTAAATTTTAATATTGTCTTAAGTTTTCGCGATAACTATAATGTATGACTATTAAATAAAACACTTTTTAACTGGATTTATCGCGTATATTTATATTTTAAATTTTAACAGTCGCTCGTGACCACGGGGTCTGCAAAGACACCAAAACGTCGAGTTAAAATATAAATTAAATCCTCTATTAATCCGGTTAAAAAGTGTTTTATTTAATGCCTTCAATTTTACTTAATTCATGCAATATCTTCATTAATTATAATTATCTTATTGTTATTCTAGGTAAAGCTAAGTAGTTTTTGCGTGAAAGAATAGCAAAAATCCATCCATCCAGCCATTATCAGTGTACATACAATACTACCTATAGTTATGTATGGCTGTTTTTCACTGCCAAACGGCTAAGCCAATATTAATGTAATTTGGTATACTTAGTAGTTAACACATACGTTACTTTTTATTCCGAAGAAATCTACGGTTTCTGACGTCCAAGAGGCAGAAAAGATCATGAAATAAACAAAACCTTGATTTCCATTTTATCTCTGTATGTACAGAAGGCAGTACATCAAGCGTTACAAATCTGTCAAAATTTTTTACTTGAATTTGAACTCTATGCCCTCGATAATAAGTTAAAATTGGTTAATGTAACGCTTGTTCCTTCTGTACCTACCTATATTAAATCGCGCAAAAGCTTGCGCTCGCCTCCCGCCTTTTTATACCATACCGCCGCGAGCCGCGTCGAGCGCGGCAACCGTTACGCAAACCCCTATATTTATAATCCCATTTATATCATTCAGTATTCACGCGCGGTGGGTTATTTATTAGCGTATTTCATGTATAAGTTTGGTGTTTCTATACCGATTTCTATGATTCTTTTTTTATTGAATAGGTAATAATGTTAATTTTTTTTAATTAGGGATGAGTGAGAGTATTATAAACGTAAGAGTAAACAAATATAATCAGAAAGCTCCGAACTGCTACGCTATCGGGATTTACACGTGTTATTGTGAGTCAACCATAAAATATAGAAATATACTGTTGTGGGATATTTGTTATATAATTTTATGAAGAATATTTCTGTAATACATGATTTCTATGTAGCTTTAACCATTAAGGCTGCACACGCGACGGAAGCTTAAAAAATGAAGTAACTTCTCCCGTTTTTCCAACATTTCCCTTCACTGCTCTGCTCTTATTGATTGTAGCGTAATAATACGTATACTATAACCTGCCCAGGAGTATGAAGAATAATTTTACCAAGTTTCGTTAAAATCCGTCGAGTAGTTTTTGTTTCTATAAGGAACATACAGACAGACAGACAAAAATTTTACTGATTGCATTTTTGGCATCAGTATCGATCACTAATCACCCCCTGATAGTTATTTTGAAAAAATATTTCATGTACAGAATTGACCTCTCTACAGATTTATTATAAGTATAGATAGATAGATAGATAGATAGAAGATAGATAGATATAGATAGATATAGATATAAAAGATAGAAGATGTTCCTTCTGTACCTACCTATATTAAATCGCGCAAAAGCTTGCGTTTTTTTTTTTTTTTTCCAGCCACAGAAGACTACTCCTCAGAACACCCGTAGGCCTATTGACCGTACAAGTGCTCAAAGAGGAGAGGAGGAGAATACTCAGAAGTACGAAGGGGCACTTGCCAGGGGGATTAGACCCCGGCCAGATGACACCCAACAGTGTGAGACTTTTACTCACTAAACTCCCCCTGTATGGTCTTTTGTCTTTCTACCGACAATCGACCGAAGAACTGAGCGACAGCCTTAAACTGAGCGACAGCCTAAAAGCTTGCGCTCGCCTCCCGCCTTTTTATACCATACCGCCGCGAGCCGCGTCGAGCGCGGCAACCGTTACGCAAACCCCTATATTTATAATCCCATATATCATTCAGTATTCACGCGCGATGGATTATTTATTAGCGTATTTCATGTATAAGTTTGGTGTTTGTATACCGATTTCTATGATTCTTTTTTTATTGAATAGGTAATAATGTTAATTTTTTTTAATTAGGGATGAGTGAGAGTATTATAAACGTAAGAGTAAACAAATATAATCAGAAAGCTCCGAACTGCTACGCTATCGGGATTTACACGTGTTATTGTGAGTCAACCATAAAATATAGAAATATACTGTTGTGGGATATTTGTTATATAATTTTATGAAGAATATTTCTGTCATACATGATTTCTATGTAGCTTTAACCATTAAGGCTGCACACGCGACGGAAGCTTAAAAAATGAAGTAACTTCTCCCGTTTTTCCAACATTTCCCTTCACTGCTCTGCTCTTATTGATTGTAGCGTAATAATACGTATACTATAACCTGCCCAGGAGTATGAAGAATAATTTTACCAAGTTTCGTTAAAATCCGTCGAGTAGTTTTTGTTTCTATAAGGAACATACAGACAGACAGACAGACAAAAATTTTACTGATTGCATTTTTGGCATCAGTATCGATCACTAATCACCCCCTGATAGTTATTTTGAAAAAATATTTCATGTACAGAATTGACCTCTCTACAGATTTATTATAAGTATAGATAAAAAAAGACTATTGTTGGGTAAGGTTGGGATCGTACCTTAATTTCATCGCTAATAGAATCGTTTAAATTGCGCTAAAGTTATATGAAAACAGGAGTTTTAACAACGCGATTACATGCTTGCTAATTTACCGCATCCTTCGTGAGAATAAGAAGAAAAGGGTCTTCTGGGCCAAATCCTTTTGTTTCACAACGAATCTCGCACGCCAGGCTACATGTGAGTTTCTTTATCTACCGCTTTCTTTGTGTAACTTTTGAAAATGGAATTTTATAAGTGTAAATATTTTTTATCGCCATACGTGACTTGTTAGCTTTTCATGATCGATACTCCATGATTAATTTATCAGCGTCCATGCAACTACTCACTCACTGTCACTGCGCTGGTTTTAATCATCGTATTACCTACACTTGATTAATTAATTAAAATATAAGTGTTGCCGTGTTTTAATGCAGATTTTGTTAAGAGCAGCTGCTATTAAATTATTTAAGTATTCATAAGTTTGTGTTCCTGTGTATTGTTCTACATTTTGTTTGTCCTGGAGCTGAAGGAACTATCGTTACCCTGTTTTTCACACTTAAGTGAGCTCAAAATTTTTACATGGAATGATAAGATTTTACAATGGAACCGAAGATATGGTATGAGGCGGTTGCAGGAATAAACTGAAACACTATAACGTCGAATTATCAAAGTGATCATATTTGGCATCAAACGTCAATTAGTGGTCTTTCTTGCTCAGATTTTATGGAAATATGTTCATATATTATCTTTACAACCCTTTCACAAAACAGAGCCTGCATTAGATATGTGTATGTTTGATGGATGTTTAGGCTTTATAACACCACTGAAACTGAAACACGAAACTAGTGTCGGTTGCCAGATGGAATCACTAACGACTTTTGCATAAAAGTACATAGTGCCGAAAACGACGGCTTGACGTGTCCTTCTTAATAAATACATAACATTGACCGGGTACACGCACTTGCACCACTTAAACCATTTTGACTATATCGAGCGATAGGCAAATTCAAATACTCTCTCTACGGCTTTATTAGTTTTGGCTGTGCGTTGTCTATAAGAGTATTATATATTAACTTTATTAAGAATCGAGTACAGAGGTCTCTCCTTCAGTATTGAAAATTTATCACCAGTTATCCTGTATATTTTTAACTGGAATATGTCTTTGACACTGCATTTGTTTTGTGACGAAGCCGCCCATGTCGGCGGCTGATAGAGATACAAATGTCTTTGATATTTGTTCTATTTAAAAAACTCCCTGCCTTTAAAAACTCGTGATCTTATAGACGCTTAAATAAAATATATTTTATCACAATTATCACACTGCGACATTTTATTTTATCAGGACCATGCTAATTTAACTGTATGCTTACTTACGTAGTTTGGCCGAAGCGCATATTTGTCTTCATTTCGTGCAAATGGTCTATTGACGTCATTTCGAGGAAATAATTGATGCCTATTATTATTATTTTTTGCAAGCTGTAAATTTTTGCAAAACTGATGATCGGGAACTTGCAAAAAGTAATGCCGTCACTAAAAAAAGATTAATTGTCAATAAAAGTCGTTTTACCTGTGTTGGGCAGTTCAAAATGCAGTTAACTGACTTTATTAATAAAGCAGCTTCAGCCTCTTGACCGATTTTTAATAATGTCTTTAGATTAAAGGTTTATAATGATGAGAAGACTTACGTTTACGATAGCTACCCCTAAGTAATCTTCAAGCTAATATATGGGTTTCAAATTTTAGTTCTTCATATTCGTCAAGTCAAAGTCAAATTAAACATATAATCATGAAAAATTTATATTATAGCATATGTAGAGACATTTCCTCACTGCTCAATTAGTACTAGTTTAAGGAACTGATCTGAATGGCCATTCAGGATCTGCTTCAATAGTAATGACCATCGTTAATTTACATCTGCCGCCAAATATCTATTCGTAAGCAATTTTGTGTTACGGCAACATATCATTAATGCTAGATTATTTCTAGCTAACATGCTCAAACTTCGAAATGTACACATTTTACTATCAAAAATTAAACAATTTAGGTTACTTTTTTGTCCAAGTAATTGAATATACACGAGTACGTCGACTCGTGTAAGCACTCACATAAGCAGTAATAATATTTATTCACTGCTTTAAATAATTGGATGTTAATTTCTTAAATCGTTTATCTTGTTCGCAGATGCATGCTTGAGATGCCAGGGAGAAAGCAAAAAGGACTCGTACGGTAAACAAGACTGCGTCGTCGTATGGGGCGAGTGTAACCACAGCTTCCATTTCTGCTGCATGTCTTTGTGGGTGAAGCAGAACAATCGTTGTCCTCTGTGCCAACAAGAGTGGTCCATACAACGCATGGGCAAATGAATACAAAATATTTCTGCGATTTCATATCGCGCATCCCATATTTTTCCTCAAGAACGCACTTTATTAATTTGTATCATTTTTTTATTTATTTTTAACATCGCGCTCTTAGTTAGGTTTGTAAAATGTGATATAAATAAGTGGTCTATAATTAAATTGTGCTTATGTAATATATAATTAAATTTATGTGGTCGTGTTTTATTAATATATGTTATTCAAATTACAACATCAAGATCAATGTGGTTGAAACCCAATGCTGTTTTCTTAATAATTTGCTATACGGTTACACGTGGTCTAGAGTCTGTTGAATTCCTAATTTAGAAGACTTATGCCAGAATCATAAGTATCTACAAGCCATCTGCTTAGAATATAGATATGGTGTTTATGTCCGGTATTATAAGACCACACTACATAGCGTGATTCAAACGCTGATTGACAATACAGAAGGCGCTCAAACGTGCGCATTTTTGATAATAACAAGATAAGATTCTCGCATAGATTCACATAACAAACACACGTATTAAACACGAAGGTTTGACATCATGAGATCCGTATACTTAAATCTACACGGCGAAGAACTTTCTAAATTGTCCAGCGCGAATTCCTTGCAAATATTTATAAACTTTTACAAGCTCAAAACGATATTTCGCGAAGGCAAGCCTTATTGAGGACTCGAGACTAATTTATGATGGCGCCTGGAAAGCCGGCGCGTGATTCGATCCGTCATTCTGTAATGCGCCGGAGTGTTTAATTGTGCGTAACGGTAATTGCTTATGTATTACTTTGTAAAGTACTAATATCGACGAATGGTCTTAAAGTATAAAAATTAAGTTCAATACTTGATGGTAAATATTAATTTGTCATGCCGCTATAGAATTTAAGTCAAAAGTAAAAAAATCTTTATTTACATACACTTGAATGAAATATGTCAATATATTTACAAATTGAAATGAATCTACCACCCTCGGAAAGTCGATCTGTTGAGAAGAATAGGCAAGAAACTCAACAGCAAGACTTGATGGTAAAAAGACAATACAACATAATTTTTCAACGTGTGTGTCCAGTTTTTTTAACATTTTTTCCATATAGAGGATATATGGAAAAAATGTTAAAAAAACTGGGTACTTATTATATACCAGTTTTATACGTATCAACATAATTTTCTTTTTTCTGTTTTTTTTTTTTGATACTGCTCGGGTCCAAATATTTTTTTTATATAAAATAGTCTAAATCCATAGTAAACACTCCAACATTGCACCATGGAACCCAGAAACGAAAAAAAGATTCATAAATATTTATACGAAGTACGTAGAACGAATAAATCATAGTAATGCGCAGATTCAATGGACATAACTATCTAATAAGTGTCATTATAAAACGAGGCATTCATGGGTGCCTTCATATAATTTCATAGATAATTGATCTATTTTTATATCAAAATGTTTGTTAATTTACCATAGCAGGTACATGTGGCTTTAGCAATAAATCACATTGGTAAACAATTGACGACAGTATTTTATTAATTACATGTTTGCATTTCAGTAGTGTTTCCAACGAACGTCATTCGGATGGTAATAATAGTTTATTTATAGTTACCACCGCTTGACCTTAATTACAGCTTATGGTAAGTATCGATGAGTTTTGAAAAGAACTAAAGAACTAGCTTGATATTTAATACTGCTACAACAGTCAAGGGCGATTGTTGGAAAGGGGAAACCTGAGATGGTCCTATCACCAGGGTTAGTCGAGTTACTTTATGTAATGCTTACACCGAGGCTGTATGGGTACTCACTCTACTCCTTAATTCTTTAGATACGCTGTAGAATGTTGGGCTTAGACTTGCACTGTAAATGTTTCGAAGCTTATTTTGATATTTTTATGTTTTGACGTTGTAAAATTGATGACTTTAGAAGCATGGTCAAAGAAACTCAAAGAAATCTTATTTTGGATAAAATTTCTACATTATCTTTGCCTTCGTCGCCACTCTGCCTTAGCTTCATCTACTATAGGTTTACATCAAATGAGGAACCAACTAACAATAAAAATAAACGGTAAGCATTTAAATTGGACAGGAATTGTAAACCAGAAGAAGCAGTGATTTAAAAAGTTCTTCACTAGACTGCGACGACCACGTTTTACCCGTTGGCCAAGCTTTATAGGTAGCCTCTTTGGGGAGGCCTTTCCCAGCGACTGCAATTATTATTAAGTACCTATCTCAACAAAAAAACAAACAGGCAACAGCTGACAAATATTAATTTAATACTAATTTATGAACGGATAACAGATGTAAATTAACAAAATAAATCACTTAGTTGGAGGTAATTTGTATGATGTAGGTTTCCTTTGAACTGCACCAAGGATCGGTTGACCTCAAGAAACGGGTTTGCTCAGTGGCAAGACAGTGAACTTCAAAATTAAGGTATACGACTCATGGCATTAAGGTCGTGGTCAACATTTTCATATTTGTTATCATATTGGGTTGGGGAAAAAGTTTCTTCGCATTTTTTAAGAAAATTCAATACATTTTTTAATATAGTTTATTGACATTTAACTAAAGTATGTATGTACCATTTTGTTCGATAACCCCTTGCCATCTTGTAGGTCGGGACATGATCCTATTGCTATAAAAATTTTGGGACCTCTCATCAAATTACCGCGCAAGTGGATTTGGCAGTCCTCTCGTGATGTTAACCTAACACTGCCTAAAGAATTCTGAAGAGACCGAAACAGGTGGAAATCTGAAGGTGCAAGGTCAGGACTATACGGCGGATGCATTAACGCCTCCCAGCCAAACTCTCTTAATTTTTGCTGGGTGGCTATAGATGTGTGAGGTCTATCGTTATCATGATGAAACACCACACCCCTTCTGTTGATCAATTCCGGCCGCTTTCTCTCAACTTCTTGTTTTAATCTCATAAGTTATTCGCAGTAGAGTTCAGAACAGGCATTACAGCTCATAATGAATAATGCTCTTCCAATCCCACCACACACACAACATCACCTTATTGCGAGTTAACCCGGGTTTCGCCACAGTCTGTGAAGCCTGACCGGCCTTTGACCACGACCTTTTTCGCAAGTTCTTGTCGTACGTGATCCACTTTTCATCACCAGTTATCAGCTTCTTCAAAAATGATTCGGTTTCCTTACGTTGTAATGAAGAATAAAAAATGAGTACACGGTTCATTAGGTTTCTTTCAGTGAGCTCGTGAGGTACCTAAATATCGAGCTTCTTTGTGTACCCAGCTTTTTTCAAATGTGCCAAAACTGTTTTGTGGTCAATTCCCAGTTCTTCAGCTACGTCGTAACTACTGATATGTCGATCTTGCTCCACTTTTTCAAAAATGGCATCCATTTTATCCGTAATACTGTGGCGACCAGAGCGAGATGCATCTTTGACATCAAAATTTCCGGATTGAAAACGCTTAAACCAAATTCGTGCTACTCTCACAGACACTGCACTAGGTCCATAAACATCGCAAATTTTTTTCGCGGCTTGCGTTGCATTTTTACCTTTTTTGTAGTAAAATTTAAAAAAGGTATCGAATTTCTTCATTAGATTCACTCATCTTGACAGTACGAAAAACAAATGAAAATCACACATTTTCCTAATTTGAATTTGGAATTATGTTCTTTAAAATTTTAACTTTCAATGATACCAAAACCAGTCAGATACAAATACTATAGCCAAAGAGATTTTATTACAAGTTCATACATACTATAATGCGAAAAGACTCTTTCCCCAACCTATTACATACATAACGTCACGCCTGTATCCCTTATGGGTTAGGCAGAACACCAGAGGTTACAAGACCATCTGATGTCACGTTTGAAAAATTTGGAGGGTATTATAAAGATGGAGAGAGGCAATTGTAGTGACAGGGGGTCAGCCTATCGCCCCCAAAAACGCCTTTAAAACCTCTGTCCCTTAACTGACTTTTACAGCATGCCCGGGAAGAGAAGCAGCTGGCACATTCTATGTTTTTGTTTCGCTCCCAGTCCAGCAATGCACAATAATCCTACTTATTATTGTGTATTTGTAGATTGTATTGCATAAAGCTTACCAAAAAAGGTCTACAATGATACAATGGATACCGGAATATATGTTCGCAATTAAGGTACCTATTTTGAATTTTGGGAATAAAGTTCTTATTCTCAGTACCTGCTATTGGAGGTGATAACCGTTTCATGAAGAGCGCCCGTAAGTGTAGCTATGAATACCACGGCCGCGCTTGTCAACACCGCCATGCCATGCAGAATAGGCTGTATACCAAATGGACTTACCATCTAACATCTCAGGGTCTGCAATGCACTGGTAGTCTCGACTTGTACCAATGTGCCTTGTGCAAGTTTTCAATTATGAACCAGCGCCATCTAGTGATGAAAGTGGGAAAACGAATTTGAGAGAACGAGATTGGTTGGTGTAAAGTATTTTGCTCGATTAACGCGATGTTAAAGTCATTTGAATAAAGTTATGCAACTCACACTAGGCACTCGTGTACCTTTGCCGTTTAATATAAGTAACCTAAATAGGTTCCACATCAAGTATTTTGACAATTGACTCACTGGTAGGTACATGGTAAAATTCATATGAGTTTATGTTGTACCTTTATATATAAGTTAAAAATTGTATTTTATAAAAGTTTAAAATAAATAAAAATAAAATTGGGTACAGTAAGAAAATACCTAAAGCTTATATTACAGTACTCGCGGAAATAGGGTTGTCGACCTCTTTGTCACGTTTTTCTCATTGCAAAGTTCATTGTCGCAGCCTCTTTTCGCCAACCGTCTAAATTACCAGCCATAGCAACACTGTGACAATATTTGTTTTGGAGCTAATTTTAAATTTGGAATGATCTTATAAACAGTGATGCTATGAATGATGATGGAACGGCCAGTTATGGGGCCATTACTCGCCATGTTATTTTTTCAGTTACACTGCCGCCGCCGTACTCTATAATTGAATACCTACTGTTTAAATATAAAGTAGTGTCCTAGTTTTTGTAGCTTCTACTCTTTTTATTGGGTTTTCCAGTTTGAGATGTGTGATTTTCCGCGTTAGGGACTGCATCCTACCTACCTATGACAAAGACGAGATAAGAACTACAAGTAACTACCAGATGAACCTGGAAAAACTTTAAAAGATAAAAACGATTTTTTTATAAAGATATTAATCTACAGGGTGTCCCGCCAACGCTATATAATACCTATATTATTATATTATATTACCTATAAAAATTATTTTTCGAATTTTTCTTTTTTTATATTTTTTCTGTAATCCTTATGGGTACCAGAATACCTCCGTGAAGATATTATATAAAGTTGGCGGGACACCCTGTATACCTAACAATACACCCCGGCCCTTGATTTTTTTTTCGATTGGGCTCGAACCCGCCTCAGGGTGGTTGTTATCTTACTATGGTTTTTCAAAGCTCTATGTAGAGTCGATTTTTATGGAAACATCTATAGTAGTTATTCAAGAGAATTCTTTTTTATCGTCATCTTACAAGGTGAGCTTGGGTTTGTCTAAAAACTGAGGCCACCAGATTTTTTTTTCATTGAAAGCTGCTTGAATTTTCACTTCAAAACTGCTGTAACTCAAAGTTCAATTGTGGATGTTTAACATATTACTGGTTCAGTACTAGTTTATTCAACATATGATTGACAAGCGCCAATGTCAAATCAATAGACAACAATTATTACCCTTTCGTTAGTTTATTATTGCAAACAACGAATGACATGTCATCTTTAGCCAAGGACAAATTCGCTATAGGTGCTGAAAAATAAACTTTTCAACACACTTGCTCGTAAAGTGAGCCTAATTCTATTGAATTTAGAACTATAAACTGGGCTATAAGTCACGCGTGCATAATATATTATACCCTAGTGCATAATATAATGAATCCTACAAAGTTGAATTGTACCTTTGTGGAAAATAAATGCGAGTAAACAGAGCATATTTTATTGATCCGGGTTATACATTAAATATTTTCAGAAACAACAAAGAGGTTTTATACCACTTCAAATCCATATACATTTTTAAATGTTTGCGCCTTATATTAGTAAAACAAAATTGTATATATATCAAACAAATTATTCACAATTTACAATAATTTGTTATAAAATATTAAAATATTTGGATTTACCACTCCAAATTAAACATTTTCACGTAAAATAGGCTGTATATGCTATACAGACATTTACACATTTGGCGGGAAAAAAAAACCTACGCGCATGCGCGAGGTTCGGCGCCATTTTTCAATCACAATTCACAGCTTTGTTATCAAGTGTGTTTGTTATTTTATGACCACGTATTTTACTCACCACGTCTTTTACTCACAAGTGTGTTGAAAAACGTCGTATGTAACTCGTGAGCGTTGCTAATTACAGTCTCGGCTCATTATTAAGCCCTCGCCTGCGGCTCGGGCTCAAATCACAGCCTCGACTGTAATTAGCAACTTAGCTCACTTGTTACATAATATACAAAAAGTTTATTCCCGCTTCTAGAGTCAGAGTATCTTCTTAATTAGATTAACATAGATAATGCACGAAACTATACGTATCTTTTCAAATTTCCTTTTACATCGGTTTTTGGAAGAAGCTGGTTCTTCATAAAACATTGCTGTAACAGATCGCCGCCGAAGCGGTGATATTTGGCGACAGGGTTTATATGAAGGGCAGTTGCTAAGCAGGCAAACCGTGAAGGGTCCTACGGAATCCTGAATGTGGCGCTCAGATAATTCGTCCTTTACGACAAAGGTAAAAAAAGTAGGTATTAAAACAGTACAAACCATTTTTGATTTCGTTTAAAATTATATATGATACCTAAGTCCAAAATTTATTTTATAACCCGTCTTACTTTGATGGATTAAAGATACATGAAAAGTTTCCCTAAAACGAACCTACAACGAAACCACGTCAATATACTCGTAAAAGTAGGCTTTAAAATTAAGTTATTTAACTTAAATAATTAACATAAAAGACCCAAATGTAGGCCGTTTTCATAAAATCTTATGACGTTGGAATTAGCTCAAATATAAAAACCGGTTGCTAGGGTCACCTCGGAGATGCAACCTCCACAACCTCGTCCTCGGACGTCTAACGTAATGTGTTGCCATGTGGGATGTCTTCGAAGCAATTAGCATACGAAAATTCGAAATTACAGGTATATGTATAATATGTTATAAATGTATCTTCCATGCTGGACTGCGAGTGAAAGAAAAGCATAGAATGTAAGTACCAGCTGCTTCTCTTCCCGGGCATACTGTAAAAGTCAGTTAAGGTACAGAGGTTTCATTGAAGTTTTTGTGGGCGATAGGCTGACCGCCTTTCGCTGCAATAGTCTCTCCATCATTATAATACCTGAATTTTTTTTCAAACGTGACAATCAGATGGTTTAATAGCCCCTGGTGTTCTGCCTATATGCCTGGTGTTCTGATACAGGCGTGAAGTTATGTCAGTATGTATAAATCGATGTTGTATATGGTAATAAGCGAACACGGTAAGCTTCAAAGAAAGCTTCAAGGTGGTTCCCCTTAATCCGTAAGAATAAGGTATTTTTTGGAAAGACCCAACTTCTTGGTCTAAAATTTAGCACTTTAGCAGAATTTAAGAGAAAGCTTTGTTTGATCCTCTTAAAAAATAAGGATTTATTTTTAAAAAGCTGAAAAAAATCTTTATTCTTACCTTCATAATGGATGATTCCAAATTCTCATCATTCAACTATAACTTCGTTTGTTAATATTCGTCTTAATTTATTTTTTTATTTCCTCATGAAAATAGTGAATTTCACAATACATATGATTTTATTATTCTTTTTAGTTTGTTTATAATTTTTACATGTAAACACATAATAGATACATACAAAATAAAAGTACAGAATAGTTATTTAGCATAACAATAAAGATTACAGACAGATTTATTTTATATATTTTTTTTATTTTGAACCCAAATTAATCACATGTTGCAATGATTTTTTAAACATAAAGTTTTCAACAGGAACATAAAGTTTAAAATTCAAGTTAATTTTATTCATTAGAATTTAAAGGAAACCTGCAACTTCAGGGGACCTGCCAGTGATGTGGCCGAACCTGGGACATCGTAAATGGTAAGTCCCAGTGCAGTAATTGAACTGTCTATCCTTTTCTTATGCATGACAGGAATCAGTTCGCTGATCTGAAGGCCAAGCTCCTGTAGTGGATAGGCACTTGAAGGAGAGACACTAGTGGAGGAACATTGTAAAGCTTTTTGGCGATGGAAATAAGCAGGACGTTGGTATACAAGCTTTGAATTAATCTTTGGCCTCTTTTAAGACTTCACACTAAGTATCCGCCACCTATACCTATAAAAATCGTAATATAAACATTTGTACATTACAAAATATGTATTTGGATAGATTAAAACGAGCTTGCAGACACAATGCCGTTACTAACCTCAAAACCACCGATAACAACGTTAATAATACTAAAATAGCCATTAATACAAGCATTAGCAAACAATGTCTGGGTCAACATTTACGAATCAAAGAGGTTTAGCCTAAAGTAATCAGTAAATGTAAGTACACTTTGTGTATTCTTTATAAAAATAGATTTGTGATTTCGCATTCGCTCGTTACGTAAGAACGGTTTTCGTAAATAAATGCTGATTTAGTCTTGAATTTAATAACTCAGCGTCTACGTCTTAATGGATTAGCTGCATAAATAAATTATGTAACGACATCATTGAATGCTTGCATTTCACTTGTCTTTGTAGGTATCAAAATAGTGACCTATTTTATTTTTTAAATAAGGTTTTTGTTAGGAAAAATCAGATTACATCTAATAAATTATGTTGGAATTAGGCGTCACTTTATAATAATCTAGGTACTATAATATTACAATCTAAACTAATTCTTTAAATACTGTGAATACTAAAATACTATTGCATAATTACTCTTTGTTTCATAACCATTGATAATGAATGAAAACCTCAATCTACATCAACAACTTGCGCAAAAGGTATCGCCCGTTCCAATTTTATGGTAGCGTACGTAGCAGACGCACGCTTCGACTTTGTTTTTAGATACACTCGATACCGTCAAGGAATCGACCTAGACATAGAAGAAAACGATGCTTGTAGAGTTTCTTGCTCGTCCTACGGAGTGATATTGCATTCCAGAATAGTGCTTATTGAAAACCTAAATACAAAGTATCATATTTGATAATTGTACGTAGGTCTTATCTTTATCTTTAGACTTGTTGCCCTGTCGCTTAGTTACCGAACTAATTGAAGTTTAAAAGTCAAAAATTAAAGGTTCGTATCGAAAGTAAGATTGCAGATTCCTTATCTCTCCACCTGTAATGAGCCGCCATTGATAAATAATGAATGATACTTCAAATAATACTTTACTTATAGGCAAATAATTTGAGTATGATTTTTATACCACGTTCCAAAGTTGGCCAGTTTGGTGATTTATGTCCTTAACCTGTTCGTCTACCAGGCGATCTTTAAAAAGGTATGTGAAGGTGATGATGATGATGATAAGCTGTAACTTAATTACAAAAATGTCTAGTACCCCATTGACATTGACATTGTTGCTCATTGAGAGCGTCTTCAGGAAACTGATAAAGGAGCAATTTGTGAATCCATCCTGATGTAAAAATGTTCGAATATTGTTTCATTAATTCATTTCATTCTTTATGAAAGAGATGTAGGTAAGTTTGCTTCCCTAACAGAAAGACTCTGCTTTGCATGATGACTCTGATAGTATCCTAGTGTTTTAAAAAACTGGATTGTTCAATAAAAATATTTTTTTCTGAACCAACGTGCAGTTTAACACAAAACAATTCGCTTAATAGTTGGTGCATCTATTCCCCCGTTTCCTTCCAAAAGTTTTTATTTTTTTTATTTCCCAGACTTATTTGACAAATGCTGATGCAATAGCAACATATGAGGTTAGTACTTACTTAGCCTAGTAAAGGTATATTATGCGTAAATATTGCTTTTTTGTCGTATTATCTTTATAGATTATATTATCGATCTTGTTAGAATAATATTATTAAATACTTATTAGTCAAAAAGTTAAACTTAAGCGAAGGTATTGATAATACTTAATGTTTTTTGTTTAGATATTCTATGGAACGTATTTCTTTTATGCATAAAAAAGTCGTTATAAATTCCGGATCCAAAACTGGACAACCCTGAAAATGTCAGTTTAGTCTACAAGATTAAAAAAGAACTGATTTTAAGGCAGGGCCGTAGTGAGAGATATTCAAAAAAGAATTAAAAAAAAAAACCTAGTAATACTAATATAAACGTATAAATGATGGATGGATATTTATTACTTCCAAGATCAAAGGCCTTGATTCATAGATTAAACAGTTTTGGCAATAGTTAGGGCAAAGTCTAGAAGCACATAGGATTTATGCTCTGTGAATTCCGCGGGATCAGAGTTGATTATCAATACATTAAATATTTGCTCAATAATGACTGCCTTGTCTTAAGTGAAGCACATTGATTACGGTGTTTTTGGACCAGGATTGATTTGACTCCTTATTTTTTTTAGCACAAAACATATATCCTGATTCAGTTTGCCTGAATAGGTATGTATTTTGAACTATGCTCATGTGGAAGTTTTTTCTTATAATTTACTATAGCCTGCTTATAATTTACACTGAGTAAAAATAATATATAATGGTATAAACAACCGCTTATGACCAATATATAAATCGCTTATCTTATCTTATAGCAGGTAGGTATATAATGGACACTAAAAATTAATGACCTAATACTGTAATACACAAATAGACTGTTCATAAAATACTTCCGATACTCATTTTATCATAGTTCAAAGTGATAGAAGTTTTACAATAGGATGATCATTAATAGTAACTTACTAAGAGGGCAAACTAGTTAGCCTGCCCCCAAACTGGGAACTCTACAGGGTCGCCATGTAGGCAGGAAACCCTTAATATCCTAGTTACACAGGCAAAACATTATTAGAAGAAATGAAAATAAGACATAACCTATTAAATCAAAAAAACACTGACACGAATAAGTAGCTTATTTTTAGAAACGCGCTGATCGCATATCACAACATCACATTTGAATACGCAATTAAATTGCCTCTTCATCAAATTTAAATACAGACAAAGAGTTGAAACTCATCGAGGCACGTATTATTAGAGTTGTTTATCAAGTATTTAATTTTGTTTAGTTCCCTGTAGCCTATTTTTTGTGTGATCAGCACACCTTGGCAAACCAGTGGCCTTTCTTGAAGAATGCGCTACGTGTTTGCCACACCCGGCCAGGCCTCCACAACCGACCAATCAGAGACTTCCAACGCAAACGGTAATCGCCACTTTCGATGCATTGGACTTCACTCAAATAGCCTTGGGTTGAAACAAATATTGCGTCAGACGATAAATAGTTACTACCTACAGGTAGTGATCTAATCGCTGAGTATCGATGAAATGGCTATCAAATATGATTAACCTTTTTATTTACTTGTCCAATTATTTTATTAGTACCTACCTATGTATTATTGTATGAAAATTGCAATATCTTTAGACTTATCGCCAAAGCGAGTTAATGTCCGACATTTCAGATCTTGAACATTAAAACTAAGCACCAATTAAACGTTTTAAGATAAGCAGATATTTATAGCTATAGTATTACATAAGATGTGTAGGTATGACAAATGTTTTCTTAGAAAGGAAACTTCTCGAGGTTCAATGCAATTATTATGTCAACGGAGGTGATCGTAGTTCCCCTCGGAATTTTCAAGAATCTTATTGGGTTTCACTGGCAACACCGATGTAGGGTGGCCATTGATTCTTGAACTACTACAAAAGAAACTCAATCTTTTACTGCATAATTACATTTCTTAGAATTCCCATAGCTCATTCAGGCCCGTATTCTGAAAGCATAGATTCTTTGTCAATGTAATTATCCTTACAAAATTGTAGAATCATCCATACAATTGTGCCTTCTTATAGTTAATTATTCCAACTATGATTACTTGTCCCGTGAAACATAAATTACATATTACAGAAAACGTTTTTAATTCCAATAATCATTTTGGTTAAGATATTTTTTGCACTGCAAATATTGTTTAAAATCCAATTAGAAAAAGCATCATAGGCCGGAGACAGAAGGTACCTATGCAGTTGAACTGATTTTTTAGGAATATTATTTCCTTGTGTTTGGAATGATGGCATTTAAACAACATAATAAATATACAGGGTCTTAAAATAAGTGCTTTAGAGAAAAATATACCAGATAGTGCTAGTCTTCCCCATTCGACTACAAAAACTATCCCGGACATAACTATCCCGCATGACGAGAACCTCGTGAAGGCCGAGACCGAAAAACAACGCAAGTACTTGCACACGAGGTGACCGAAATGTGGGAAGTTATATCCACCGAAATCATCCCAGTTCTCTAATTAAAATTTACCCTTTATTATGTACACAGAATCAATTAGTCTTGATATTATTCATGTTTTTTTAAGAAAGTTACTAATGCGAACCATGCTGAGATTCGTTCAACGTTCTACTCGAGCTTTCGACCTTAAATATGTTTGTTTCCTAGTTCTAATTTAATCAAAGTTACGAAACAGAAGTCAGAAGTCTTGAAAGGCTAGGATTCGTTGGCGGTTCGCTTCCAGCACGCAAGCAAAAAGCGGGCCGTTTCGCATGGAAACAGCATGTGACACTGCCCGAATCTTTCGCCGGTTTCTGTTTCTTTTGCCCTGATTCCCAACCGGCTGATCAAATTGTCGGGTTTTCCGCCTAAGAAGGTTGTGTAGCTTTTGAAATGTCCAATAAAAATAAATTTATTACACACCAACATGGTCACGTAACAATGATGACAATTATTGTCTCCGTCTCTCTTGCCCCGTCGTACGCTCGCTTGAGGTTGGCATTTTGTGTCTTTGTCCATCTCGTGCGCCGTCCTTCAGGGCCATATTAGCCACGCCAGTAATATTCGAATCGTGTGTTCGCCCCCCACGTGATCTGATGTTCGATCTGGACATATGGTTGGATTTCAGGGGGCTGACATGACAATTAAATACATTTATACAAAAAGCGGCGTGGTGCCGTGGTTACTGTGTATATGTGATTCGGAGGGTACGTTAAGCAGTCGGTACCGGGTGCTGTATACATGTATACAGTAGTCGTTAGGGTTTGTCTGAAGCCATTTCGGTGCCCCGAAAGTTCTGACATCCATCAACCAGCACTGGATTATGTATAGGCCATAATCCATAATCCTCCTCGTGACCCAGGGGAGAAATTCATAGCCCTACAGTGCGCTCATTACAAAGAGTTGTGATGATGATGACAAAAAGGCGAACTTATGCCAGGCAACCTAAGAAAGTTTTCCATAAAAAAATCTAAACATTGAAAGGGCAGCGCGCGCGCACGACTTTTTAGCAAAATATGTATTCACGTACGATTACAAGCTCAAAAAAATCTGACCGTAATACAAGGTGTTATCTACACATCCTATTCTAACTTTACTGAAGTAATGACTATCAACACATAAGTTTAGTTCTGGAGTACGAGCTATGACATCGTTTTTAGGATAAAATTATAATTACTTAGGTATTGTGAAAACTACATCAAGTCCATGTTTCATTCTGACGGCCCGTGCAAAGTAGGAAGGAATATTGGAATCGAGATGAACGTGTAAAAGTGTATGCAAGTAAGTATATTTTTATCTATTATGTAACTACCCCCGCTGATCGTAAGGCGCGCGCTTTATCTGGGTAGGTGAAAAGTTGTTATTTAGTACTAGGATTTATATTGAGACGAACTTATCACATACCTATACCTACATGTATTTACTAACAATGAAACGAAAATAACCCTAATGAACATAAGCTGAGTTTCATACATTAAAACTCGCTTATAACCAGGGCTCTACTCTTAAATTCTTAATGTCATATTGTAATTAAGGTACCGATGATGTGACAAAGGCCAGTTACCACAGTAATCATGTGTTTTCCTTATTAAGTTCACGTATAAAAAAAATACATTATATACCGAATTCATTAAATGATAGGTTGGCAATTGGCATACATGAGGGCGGGTTTTTATAATAATTAACTTGTCCTACGGTCGTACCTATACATCGTCGTCGTGGCGCCATCGTTACCGTGTGTATCATACGATATTATAGGTTAAGCTACGTTTAACGCGGTCGGTTCTTGGATGGGTGACCGCCGACCATACATTTCTCACGGCGACTTCCGTGCCTTGGAGAGCACGTTAGACAGTCGGTCCCGGGTGCTGTATACTTGTATACAGTAGTCGTTAGGGTTTGTTCAAAGCCCTGAATATTCTGACATCCACCAACCAGCACTGGGCCAGCTTGGTGGATTACGGCCTAAACCTCCTCGTCGCCCAGGGGAGAGACTCATAGCCCTGCAGTGGGCTCATTACAAAGAGTTGTGATGATGATGATGATGATGATACATTGTTGCTAGGCATACAGTTTTAAAGAACTGATGTCAATATTGAGCTTATTTTCTAGATGTAATAAAATAGGGCCTGTAATAGTGGTTCCACGCTCCAGGTAGGTAATCAATCAACAATATCCCTTCGGAGTCCCAAAATATTGAAGCGATGACCTTGCCAGCCGAGCCCACGCACGAAACTTCATCGTTGTCAGTGATGATGGCCGTTTCCATTGCAAAGATTGCTATTTTGTCTCAAAATGGATGAATTTGGATCAAAAGGATGGACCCATGTTTCGTCGATTGTCATTGTTCAAACATGTCCAGCAATGCCTTCGAAATGTCAAGTCGATTTTGTTTCTGACTGTTTCGATATGGATTGAATATTGCCATATGAAATTCAATCGCTCAATACAATTTTCTTGACTTTCACGATTTTTTTGGGTGGCTGACGTCTTCGATGGTCGGCCGCAACGATGATCGTCTTCCGTACTCCTTCTCCCTACTTGAAACTGAGAAGCCTATCTTGCGACAGTTGAATACGGCGGAGCAGACTCTCCTAGTGTTTTCTCCAAATCGCAGTGAATATCTTGCGTCGTTAACTTTTTTAAGCAGAAGTACTTAACAACGGCTCTCACTTCATGTTTCTCCATGTTCGAGAACGCGTTCCAACATGAAGCAAACAAATTACTTACTTTATTCAGAAAAAAACAAAAGAGAATAGCTGCCAGTATTTCTTTTTTTTCTTACCAAGGAGTATATTATTTTTTTGATCAATCCTTGTATCCCGCTGATTACTTAGAAAATCAATTAACATTTTGCTTTCTTTATATTTATTTAAATTTAAGGGATTGCTTTACCCCAAAGGCATTCAATATTATGACATATGTACTATTTACCAAACCGAAAAAAAGAAAAAATATGCGAAATCTTTTATGCAACAATTGGATAACAACATCATTTTTTTTTCAGAAAAGATAATTATTGCGTGCACTCCTATCAGATCGTGCCTTCTCTGCATCGATGTTTTAAGTTTTCCACTTGTTTCATTGCCAAATTACGACATGGTCACACTACAGAACACTAGTAATTTTCCATTCGGAAACTGATTATAATGAAACGATGTTTATGAAACATAACTCTGTTACAGCCGCGTGTTGTATACACATGGCCGATGGGGACTAAGTACGTAGACTGGAAGGTTCCACTGTTTGGATTATTTTGAAAGTGACAGTTCTAGTGACAGCATGAGGATTTTTCTAAGAATCGCAAAAGTACTCTGAAAGACTTCTTGATAGGTAGTACAAACTCATAAGCAGGATTTTATCGCAGTTCCCGCATAGATCTGTAAAGACACTGAAAAGTTGAGCCCTTGCAGACATCATTGTTAGGTTTGAAACTCTTTATAATAAATAATATTAAAAACTTAAGACGATATTATTTTACTTTTAACTTCGATGCTATATTCAAAACAATTGTAGATAGTATTATGAAAATAGTATGACTATTGTTTTAAAATCCTACTGACATAGATTAAGAGGATGAATAGAGATATGGTACAGATTTAATGGTATACGATGAAACAGCTTTACGAAACAGGCTGTGAACAACGGCGAAATATAGGTACTTACTATATCCTGATATACTGCATACTGTCGCTTATAAATCATAATAACAAATAAAGACTCTTATGCGCTGCTTGACCTTAGGGTTTTAGCGTTAAAGCATATCTTCATAGGTTGTGCATGATCAATAACATAACTGTAACCAAAAAAATCTGGAGACTGGTGAGTGAAGTCAAAAACCGGTTTATAATTGCAGAATAAAATTATACATAAATGTCACGTCCAACAACTAGGAAATCGATCACAATGACTTATAAGTTTTTCATGAGAGCAATAAATAAGTTTATGACAAGATATGTTATTTCAAAGTTGTGATCAGGTTTTACAGAAATTTCCTCGCACGTCATTGTTTTGTAATCCTTGCAAAGAAGAATTACACAACAATGACGTGCGATGCAATGACGCTGAGCTGGTCTAGAAGTGAGGAAGTCTTACTTTTATTAATATAAGCTATTGTTGCAGCTTGTTCTAGCGACCTCAATAGTTTATATACGTAGGTACTGATCTCGTGGGAATATCAAAATTAAGATATACTTTGTTTTATTCCAGGCCCTATCTTCGACTTGTTAAGCCTGACTCTGAAACTATTGTATTAGGATATTACCAGAAAATTTACTTTGTTATAAGTATATTTTAAAAGTCATTAAGTAAGTAAAAAGATCCAACGAGATCAAAAATAATTAAACACTTGTGGACATGCTCGCTGATGAGATGACAAAGAGTTTTCTTATGTTTTCACATTTCTTTCTATTAAAAATAATCAACGAATGCAGAGCATTAAAAAACCGAGTTCACGTCGAAACTTTGGCTGAGTTATAAGGTCATCATCCAAACATTCTCCGAAATCATACATATTGTTTCAAAAATCTGAAACTTTCGATGAAGTACTTAACCTCAACTTCATAATTGTCCGAAATCATAATTGTCGTGTAACAAAGACAAAAAAAACTCGTCATTTCAGTGTCTTCACAAGACCCGTGGTCACAAGTGACTGACTTGTCAAAAGCGGTAAAAACTTACAATTGAAACTTCAAATACTTTTGGAAATACCACTTACCTCATTGAGTTTTTTGGTGATAAGTGGCCTATTATTGTGTTGTGGCAAATATTTACTGCAGCAATGTTACCTGGAAATATGTTAAGAAAAATCAGATGGTTAAACCACGTTTAGTAAAATTCAAACTAACACTATTTTAAAGCCCAACAACTACTAATAATAACCGAACTATCAAATTTTACAGAAAACTTTTATGAAGTCGATAGTTGCTGCAACTTATGTAAACTTTTGTAAAGCTCCTAAGGACCATACACTCAAATTGTTGGCGATTATAAAGATCGCACAAACATCTAGTCCCCTATTGGCGCGTCCAATACTAACAAACAATTCTTCTCTTGAGGTCTTATTAGAGAAAGAGATTAATAATCAAGTGTAAGTTAATAGAACAGCGGTTCTTGGAGGAAGTGCACGAACTGAACTTCTCGCTGCTGATGATGATGATGGTGATGAAGGAAAATGTCTATAATCTTTTCATCCTTATAACAGCACTGTCTGATTTCGCATCCTGTTTTCCATAGGCCTCCAATTTTTGTATATCCAAGACTTTTGGTTAACCACGTGGTATGCAACTTATCAGCATCAGTTTCGATTTTATGTTTATCGCAGTAATTACCGTTAGCAGTATAAACGGTCTGTACTTATCAAACCTACTGTAAAATTTGTTAAGCATCAGTATGCAAGTATCATTAATTGGACACTCAATGCAGTCTACTAACCTGCCGCAATAATGCGTCGCAATTTATGCAGCGTAGGGCTAGGTCGAAGTACATGTTTCAATCTGCATATTATCTACTGCTTAACTTTTGATCGATAAAGTTATTTTTCCTTTAAATTGAATGAACTTAAATTTGTCTATTTAATGAGATTTCAGATATTATTTTTTTATACAAGGGTTGCTGTCATAAAATTTTATCGGGTTCTGCTGAATTGGTCTCAGTTATTGTCGTTATTGTTATTGTCTAGTGAACACCCTTCATATAGAGTCCACCGTCGTGCCAATTGCAATACCTACTTTAAAAATAAATAATACTTATACAGGGTGTTTGGTCCATCGCCGCCCAAATTGATATGACCTGAAGAGTAAGTTAGGTACTATGCCAAACTGGCCATAAAACATCACATGTATCGAATCTATGAAGGAGTTGTTCAGACTTTCATAATAACGTAACATCTCTGATCTGTACAGATCCCATAGTCAAATTGGATTTCATACCTATTGTTGGATTTTTTTTTAAATAAAAAAATGTAATAGGTAGTAATAGGACTTTATCAAGGCCTCTTTGTTTAAATCTTCTATTATTTCTTGGTTTTTATTTTTACCTTATTTGTGGCTAGATGAATTCTGTGTAGAATAAACAGCACTAATAGTTTACAATCTGATTTGAAAGTAAGAGTTAACAAGCTTGACTCATAACTTTCACACATTTAGCTATCTCATATACCTAATTATCATTAAATGTAACAATAGAAACTATTTAAGCTATTCGCTGAAAATACAACAGTGGTATTCATTTGTTCTTGGTTAGCGATGTTCTCAAGTCCGTAAGAAATAATTGCTTCTGTGAACTGTCATAAAACCGACACTATACCAGGTTTTAACTGCTGTTCAGGCTAACTAGAATTTAGCAGTTTCGTAAGTCTGGGATGTGGTTCTAACAAGAACACTTCAATTGTCACTAGCTTTTATGATTCTCTGTCAAAGCATTAGGTACCTACTTCTTGTATATATATATATATTTAACTATATCATAAAAAACCAAATAGGTAGGTACCTACATTTCATTTAGAAACACATAGTTCTAAATAAAATCTACTAAAACCAAAACTGTGTGTTATATTAGGTATGCGTATAAAATAATTCAGGATACAAATACTTACTTAATAACGAATAATAATTAACAAAATCGTATAGAACTGAACAATTGCAGGAATCTATCTGATTTTTAGGGACAAATCAATCTTATGATTGTAGTTTGCGACATAATCAAATCGGAATGTTTGCACATTGTCGTATTCTTGCAAACAAATGTTTCACGAGCATAACCATTGAATCACTGTCTAAAATTTGCACACATAAACTAAACTGGTCTCGTTGTGAATTGGCTACATGTGAATCACACGATCTTATATGGTTGTACTGGTATTCAAAAAGCGTTTAGTAAGAGGATCCATTAAAAAATAAAAATAGTGCTCATGAAACTACTTATGTTTGATTTATTATGGGTCGAGTATACCTTTTTTTATAAATGACGTTTTATTTCCATGGAACTGGATGGAAAGATATCAAGAAGAACAAGGTAAGGTATATATCTAGGTACAAGAAACTTATTCACTCGATGCTTATAAGTAGCAGGACTATTATGAGTAGTCTTATAGTACACGGACTATTCGAAGTCAGGAAATCCCCTTGCGATCCATTTAGGTTCATCAACACTGCGGTATGCAGCCCTTAACTAATAAGGAATAAAGAAAATGACAAACAGGTAATTACAAACTTTTTTGTAAGTACATATTATTAATTTGAAATAAGTAAAATTATTTATTATCAAAATATACATCTTCAAGCTATCTTTAAGTTCATTCAACATGGATTTAATGACAAAATTATACGATAACTCAGTTAAGATATTTGCCGGTGAACTTTACCTACTAGGTTTAAAATTTTGGTTACTTAAAACTTAAGACGATCATATAAAATATTCTTCAAAGACTGCTAATGCTTCAAACGTAAACATAAGACTTTATGAATAAGTCATAAAGCTCAACCTCATGGAACGTTCCACCTTTACTTTAACGACAATAACACAAATAGAGGCCTTCGCTTTAAGTGTCTAATAAATAGTTGATAGTTCTATAAATAACAAGTTATCGTGACTTTCCAACACTTCCACCATCAGTTTCCTTGAGAAAGCTCGTAAAAGAATTGCTTTTCGTTCAAGTAAGGGTAACCTCATGCGTATAGGATTTTTCTTGGTCTATTTACAACAGTTTATATCATGATCTTACTCAATACACTCACAGTCTTTAAAAAAAACTATTCTCGAAAGTATATAAATATGTAATTTACGAAATTTATCTAAGTAACTTATCTAACTTACAGTGGGGTTTCAACACAAAGCAGATATCATAGAAGAGTAACCTCAAACAAAATCTCTTAGAAAAGCGGCACACCACCTTTCTTTTCTTTTAACACCTAGTTGTTTTCTCTGAAAATGATAAAAATGACTAATAAAACCACTCATGGTTTTATTAGTCAACGCACGTCGTCGCTCATTGGCTAGACAAGACATAGTAATAATAACATCATTGGCCGTTGAATCGTACATTTGCGAACATTTACGAACCCGAAGAATCGTCATATTGGACGATTTATGTAAAAGGTAGAAATGAAAGTTATGCATATTTTTACTACGCATATTTTTTATTTTGTTTACTACACGTCTTTCGGCGGAAAAGACCCGACAATCGGACCAGTCAGTCAGATATCAGGGCAAGAGAGAAAGAAAATGGCGAACGATTCGGGCAGTATCAAGCAATCTGCGTACGTGCTGGAAGCGAACCACCGCCGAATCCCAGCTTTTCAAGGTGTCTGACCAGTGTGGCTGGAGTCAAACCGTTTGCGGATATTACAACCGGGATGATTTCGGTGGACACAACTTCCCACATTTCGGTCACCTCGTGTGCAAGGTCCAAGTACTTGCGTTGCTTTTCAGTCTCGGCCTTCACGAGGTTCTCGTCATGCGGAATGGACGATTATAATGGGCCGATCCCAGTAGAGCTGGGCGCTGCCGTTTTCGAGAACGAGCTCGGGCGTATAGATACTGGTAATAAGGCAGTTTCTGATTGATGAGACCGTATTTCAGAGCGAGCTCTTGGTGGACGATCTTGGCTGCTTTGTTATGTCTATGCAGATACTTAGTGTTAGCAGGAATCGAATTACCCGAAACTACATGTCTGAGGGACTCGCCAGGTTGGCGGCATGCCTGACATACGTCCACTGTGCCGTCTCTCATAATGTACTTCCGGTAGTTGTTCGTCTTGGCAACCTGGTCATGTATCGCAAAGACAAACCCTTCGGTTTCCCCAAAGAGGTCCCCGAAGCGCAACCAATGCACGGAAGCTTTACGGTCCACGTGTGGCTCGTGTAGAACCTTCCGTGCAACTCTTTCTCTTTCCATTCGGTCTCACGATCAGAAATGCTTAGTACCGCCGGTGTCTGCCTGTCTTGAGGCCCAGATTGAGAGGGCTGAATCCTTTGTCATACGTTTAGACTTCTCTATGCATACTCACGTCCGCCTTCGCCATAAAATACGCTCGGAGGCTACATATCTCTCGGTTGTGCAAGGTTTTGACGCTAAGTAGGCCTCTTCTTCTGCATTTCCGGGAGATATATAGCCTCATCACTGACGACAGAGGATGGTGCATTCTATGGAGGGTCATAGTAGTGCGAACTTTCCAATCCAGGGCGTCTAATTCAGTCTATGTCCATCTGAGTACGCCAAAGGTGTACGAAAGAACGGGCATAACCCATCCGTTAAACGCTCGGACTTTGTTGGGACCCGACAAAGCAGTAGTTAGTACCTTTGTCAGGCGCTCAAAAAAGACTTTGCGAACAGACTGTTTTACGCCCGTTTCCTCGACACCGATGTTTTGTGACATCCCAGATACCGGTATGTTTCATTTTCGGAGAAATCTCTCAAGTTAACGGGACCTAGGTCAACCCTCTGAGAAAGAGTAATCCTTCCCCTTAACACATGAACAACCGCACACTTGTTCACTCCAAACTGCATTTTGACGGAGCCGCTAAAATCTGTCACGATTTTTAGCAGTTTCCTCAATCGTGGAGCCGTTGGAGCTAACAGCTTGAGGTCATCCATGTAGAAAAGGTGGGATAACCGCATGCCCCTTCTACGAAACTGAAAGCCCGTCTCTGACCCCTCCAGCAATGTGCTTAGAGGATTCAGAGCCAGACAAAACCAAAGTGGGCTCAAACAATCACCCTGGAATATTCCCCTACCAATCTGGATTCGGTCTTCCACGGCTACCAGCCCTACTTCCGTTCTGAGCATAAGATATAACGCGATTAGCATCTAGATGCTGGCGAGTCTTGGTGCTCAGAACGGAGGTAAGTGTCTTGTAGGTGGTAGATAGACACATTATGGGCCGGTATTTAGATGGATCCGCGGTATCGTTGGACTTAGGAACTAAATGAGTGACCCCAGTAGTGAGGAAGTTCGGGAGAGCTCCGGTGTCCAAGACTTCCTGGAATTGACGGTCCAAAGTTACATGGCACAGAGTAAATCCCTTGAGCCAATAGTTCTGCAATCTGTCAGGGCTTGGACTTTTCCAGCTGGGCTTCGGCATATTAACGCACTTACATTCTCCTCTACAAAACAGAACGCACAAATGTGTTTGACTTCAAATTATACACATTCGAAAATTTACTTAACTCATCCGACATAACACCATCCCCGTAGAAATAGTTGTCCCAAGTTTTACTTATAAAAATTGAATTTGGTAGTTTACGGGTCTATATACACGTTATAACTTAATCGTGCATTTTTATTATGCAGGTGCGATCAATTTATAAAACATTTTATACCACAAATGGGCTTTGTTTATATTTTTCAATTCACAAATACGCTCCATGACATATGCTGCCAACTACAAACTAAACACGGAAACACCCGAATCAACAACATAAAACATCATTTTCATTGGGCCATTTTCAAGCACTAGTTACTCCTCCGTGATTTTTTCCTTCACTGTCAGATATATTTTCCTCCGTGGGTTTCAATGTTCAAATGTAGATTGAAAACACGACACTGTATAAGCGTTACCAAGGCAACCAAAATCTTCAATGTAGATTTATAAAGCCAACTATCGGTTGCTGTGAAAAATATGCTAGAACGCACACGAAAACCATCCTAACTAAGCATATTTTTTTTGCATATGTTTCAGTGCAAGATATATTAAAAACTATACCAGTATCCAAATAAGCGAGGGTGGTACCTAAATAAAACCCATAAAACCCACCTATAGAACTCTAAACTTTTTGCCCCAGTAGGTTACTAAATCTATGTTTGATCTAAATCTTATCTAATCATAAGTGACGATAACAACAAAGACTGAACACAAAAACAAAGAATGACGATGGTGCAATAGATCTTAATTTTAATGGTGGCTTAGAGCTAGATGTAAAATGTGATATCAAGTTTAAGAAAAATGTGAAGAATATGAATATATTTCTTCTAAATGTAATCAGAAATAAGTCATGTTGAGCGATGTCGAAAGCCCAAATATCGATTGTCACATTGATCGAAAGCTTAAGTATAATACTCACCCGCCCACGATGCCAAATTGTCAACTGACAAAAAAGTTTTTGGTCGAAAGTAATTACCTACTGTGAATTTAACGAGTACTATTTTCCATCTTATTTTAGACAAAGACTCTCCTAATCAATTTACTTAACTTTGAATAAATTAACAAGTAACTTGGATAAATTAAGAAACATAATAATTTATGGGTATGACTACATTTCTGATTTTATACACAGTAGGTACACGAATTTCTACATCGACTATAGGTAGGTAGGTACTTAGTGACTAAGAAAGAGTCCTCTCGCCGAAAGAAATTAAATTCGAAACGTGAAGTTACTCACGTAGCCCAAGATGGTAGGCAATTTATTGTTGTTGCTATCAAAAGGATGAATGACGGCCAAAACCGCTAAAATTGAATTCATATAAACGCACTTCATTAAAGCTTATCATTGTATATTGCCTTTTCCGTGTAATGACGGTATTGCTTTAGGTATAATTTTGAATGAATTTTCTTTACATAATTAGTAATTATATGACAATATCCAGTTGTAGGTAAGAAATATCGCCCTCGCCTTATAATGTAATGGAGTGTAATTCATGGTACATATTGTCTAGTTTTCACGATCCATAATCTTATGTAAACGTCTTTTTACCGGATTAAATATATTTTACATGTTACCTTTAATTATATTTTACATGTTACCTCGGCGTTTCCTCAAAAAAATTCGATCTGAGTTGTAAGAATAAAAAAGTTGCTCTGTAGTTTTAAGTTAGTATAGTTCGACAAAACATTTAAGTTAAATACTTAAACCATGTGTGACATGGCGGGCATATGTCAAGTAGGAACATTTGCTCAAATGTAATGGGTGTACAAACGAGTTTGTGCCACTTTAGCGGCGATCGGAAAATTCCGCTCTTGATCAGCAACAATTATTTCAATCTAGTTGCGTCGGCGCCGCGGCGCTTGCTTCCAGATTGTTCTGTAGCTAAGTGGATTGCGGATTGCGAGATAGCAACCAGATTAAAGGATGGGCTTTGTAACTTTTGATGCTTCTGATAATTAAATAATGATAATGGTTTCAGCATGAGGCTAGAAGATCTTTCATAAGAATAAAGATTGATTTGGTGAAGAGCTTTCATCAGCATCAAGTATGAAGGTAAGCTCTACGTACAAAGATACTGCAGTGATTGTATCAGGAATGAATTGAACATTATGGTTGTTTGAAATTTTAGCATCTCGATAAATTGACTTATTGCGATGAGCAATATTACATTATATGAAACAAAATAGGATCTTTATGGCTACAAGTGTACATACTTTGCGTTAATATGGTGAATGCTCTATTAATTATACTCGCCGAATCTTCTTTTTAAATTTAATGAGTTCAAAATTTTGAAAAAAATGCACATTTTATGAATTTGTGGTTTCATATCTAAGTATTTGTAAATAGTCATAAGTTGCTATACAAAGCTTGATTCCACAAGATTATTTCCATTTCGCTATACTTATAAAGCAAACAGTTTTAATGTCAAACTAAAAAAACAAAATTACACTTCAAAAAGTTAAACTCTACAACAATTTATTGTCACAGTACTTTAAGTTACTCACTAACTACCTACCTACTACTTTTTTACATCACCAATTTCGTGACTCATACGATTAAGTAAGGTTCAAGTTAAACTGCAAAGTTCATTGTAACCCATTTACGTAAACCACATCCTACAGTTATACATTCACAAAAAAAAAAACAAATAGGTACTTAAAGTTGTTTGGACTTAAAAAGAACTTAATTTCAAAGTCTTCCAGTTTAGGTATTAAGATCTGAAGAAGGAGACTTTGACCTTTTAGACTGGAGCTGTCTCTAAAAATTCTAATTTGCAAATTCGAGATATTTCAAGCTGAAAAATAAACATTTGAATCGCTTTATGAGTACCGCTGAATTGTATCTACACAGATTTTGATTAATTAACTCGCATATAGTTAGCAATTCTTTTGTACAAATACATCTTGTACCTACATACGAAAATCTAAAGCTTTAAATGTGTGTTCGAATTAGGCTAACTTTAAATCCAAACGTTTAGGAATTTCTGTAATTGTGACCAAGAAAGGATAACACTTAATGTGTTTGGTAACCACTTTATACTTTTATCAAGAGCAGTTTCAATTTAGACGGTTTTAGTAAAAATATATTACAAGCAACCTTGACGCCAACTGCACACCCACGCCATCTGTACTAGACTGGAAATTTCGGGAAAGCTTTGACGCAGTTCCGCTGAATTCAGTTATAAATAAAACCTGCATTGTTAGCTTCATAACTCGCGATCTGTGTCGTGGACAGTGCAAAATACAGATTTCTTTATTACTTCCTGTGTTTATAGTTATGAAGTAACACGACTTTTTTTGGGTTCCGTTCCACAAATGAAAAAACAGGCCCATTTCTTAGGAACGTGGAGTAATCAAGCTAAAACTAACATCAAATACCTACTCGAGTTTGACATTTTCTTGAAGCCGAGAAATTTTCACACTTCTTAGTCCACACAATCAAAAGATCAACAATAGCTATTCGTAATACATAGGGTTCTTCTTGTTGACTTAGAATCATGAAATTTGCTAATAAGTGGGAAGCACAAATTAAGAAAAAAATCCGAAAATTTGCTATACTTATACATACGTATCATCACGCCTGTATTCTTTACAGGTTTTACAGTATTCCCGGGAAGAGGAACAGCTGGTACACTCCATGTTTTTCTTTCGCTCCCAGTCCAGCATACTTATACATATGTACAAAACAGTCGTCGGTGCGTTAGTCCGACTCACACTTGATGAATCAGTTAAATTTTATAATTTATACTTAACGAGGCACTGAAACCACTTCGTTGATGAGTGATTTCTTTCAGAATATTTATGAAATGCTATTGTTTAAAGCAAAATGGAAGAAACGGACTGTCTGCATCTGTTTTGCAAAACCACTATAACCTTGTCAATTGGAATATTCTTCGCTTTGATGGACGTGCAGATACGACTTTGGTCTTATATCATTTTTCAACAGGTGGACTTGGAAGACAAACTTTTTGGAAAAAAAAACTCATATCAAGTTGAGTCTCATTTTGAAATAAATAATCTCATTTCTCAATATTTATTTGACTTACACCTAATAGTATTGAGAAATCATCATCATCATCATCATCACAACTCTTTGTTATGAGCCCACTGCAGGGCATGAGTCTCTACCCTCGGTGACGAGGAGGTATAGGCCATAATCCACCAAGCTGGCCCAGTGCTGGGTGGTGGATGCCAGAATTTCAGGGAAAATCCTGAATCATATATGGTATCAAATGTAGATACCGCGCGGAGCTGCTAAGTATATGATACAGGAACTGACGTCATAGAAACATTAGGGTACATTTTAAAAATAAATGGTCTGCACAAAAAAGAAAAGAGGTGATGGTATTGGTTGTCAATATGTTGGGCGGACTGCATGCTCCCCATAGCGGAGGTCAATAATTGTTTCTTTATAAATAAGTAGAAAGAAAGCATTTTAGTATCAAAATCTGAGGTGTGCTTCATAAATATACTGAGGCCAATAATAATTTATTGATACGATGCATATGCTTTATTCTTTTTTAATTAAACAAAATAACATTTAAACGCGTAACTTTCGCTTCAGTAAGGAATCTATATAAGTATATAAAAATGAATTGCTGTTCGTTAGTCTCACTAAAACTCGAGAACGGCTGAACGAATTTATCTTATCTTAGTCTTGAAATGTTCGTGGAGGTCTAGGGAAGGTTTAAAAGGCGAGAAAAAGTCGAATAATTTCCGGGAAAACCCTAAAAACAGCCCTTTTCCCATACAAAAGTTTTCTAAATAAAATGTATAGTCAATTAGATTTTTATTGCTACTCAATAAAGTTCATATTAAATTATAATCACTCACTGTTGTGTAAGCAATTAAGGTTTGTTCCTAACGTTAAAGAGTCAATTTGCAATTTATTACCGCTGCATAAAGTTCAAATTCAATCATATCTATCAAAAGAGTCTTCGAGTGCGCTTTGGAGGATCTAATGTCACGTTCCGAAAATAAACAAAAGTGAATCGCGAACGCGACCAAAAATGTAATATACCATTAGTAATTTAGTAAGTAATTTGGTGGGCTTCGCGAAACTTAATTTTAGCTTATTTCAATTGTAACTGTATCAGATTATTTTTTTAAGTTTGATAAATCTTAAGTTTTGTCACAAATTAAGTTTCTGAACGCAACCATAATATTTGACATTACATTTGAAAACGAACTATATATCAATCATTCTGTCGCACATTTTGAAACTTCAAGCATGAAGTTTTATTATTATTTTCGACATAAAATGATGCTTACTTAAAAAAACAGAGTTTTCCTGAAATACTGGGTATTGAACACAAACATGTTAATGTTAGTGTTAATGTTAAACATCCTCAACATGATTTTATTGATAGCAAATAAAGTATTGTCGTGTTTGGGAATGACAGCACCCAATCGTCATCTGCACGATGCATCAAACCACGAGTTGCAAAGGGAACAACAGTACGAAATTGAAGCATTGGCCGAAACAGTTCGTACAAATGTTCCACAATTAAATCAACAACAAAAAATTGCGTACGACACTTTGATAGAAGCTGTGAACCGTAGATCTGGTGGAATTAATTTCCTTGATGCTTGATTAAGGAACCGGAAAAAGATTCTAATTTCATTGCTTTTGGCGAGGATCAGATCGCGAAATGATGTTGCTCTAGCGTTGGCTTCATCTGAAATAGCTGCGACTCTGCTAGAAGGCGGTCAAACAACGCATTCTGCCTTGAAATTACCCTTAAACATGCAAATCATCGAAACACCAATTTGCAACATCGCCAAAAATAGCGCAATGGCCAAGATCCTACAGGTATGCAGATGAATTGTTTGGGATGAATGCACAATGGCCCATAAGAGGTCACTGGAGGCGCTGGACAGATCATTGAAAGATCTTCGTGACAACCAAATATTTTTGGTGGGGCCATGATTCTGTTGTCAGGTGATTTTCGTCAGAATCTTCCATTTTTTCCCCGATCAACTGCTGCTGATGAACTAAATGCATGCCTAAAATCATCGAATTTGTGGCAGTACGTAAAGACACTCCAATTAACAACTAACATGCGAGTATTTTTGCAACATGATGAAACTGCAAATGTGTTTGCGAAGCAGTTGTTACATATTGGAAATAATAAAGTTGCAATGGACACCTCGACCAGATTCATCACATTACCCACAGATTTCTGTCAGATCACAGATTCAAAAGATGAGCTTATTCAGAGTTTTTTCCCAGATATAGTGCAAAAGTTCAATAATCATAATTGGCTAGGTTAACGAGCAATATTGGCAGCGAAAAATAAAGATGTCGAGGATCTCAATGTGACCATTCAGAATTTTATTGCAGGACATTTGGTTTCCTTCAAATCAGTTGACACCGTTATGAACCAGGATGACGTAGTCAGCTATCCCATGGAGTTTTTAAATTCACTGGGATTGCCTGGATTACCCCCTCACAATTTGCAGTTAAAAGTAGTAATCATGCTGCGTAACATTAATCAACCTCGACTATGCAATGGAACAAGACTGGCTGTGAAAAACCTGATGAATAACTTCATTGAGGCAATAATCATAAAAGGAAAATACACAGGAGAGGATGTCTTGATCCCGCGAATACCGATGATTCCAACGGATTTACCATTCCATTTTAAACGCTTACGTTTTCCAGTACGTCTGGCCTTTGCGATGACAATAAATAAATCGCAAGGACAGTCTTTAGAAGTTTGCGGAATCAACTTGAAGTTTCCCTGTTTCGCGCAGGTAAACTCTGTTTTTTTAAGTAAGCATCATGATGTGTCGAAAACAATAATAAAACTTCATGCTTCATTAAAAAAATGATTTTTTATTCAATACATTTGTTTGGTTTGAAATTAATTTATACAAAAGTTTAGGTCTTTTACTTATCGATTGAGGCAGTACGAAGTCTGCCGGGTCAGCTAGTTCTTTATAAAATTTTGCTTAAACTTTTTAGAAGGTCTATCAAAAGATATCAATGGCTGTTTAAATTAAGCGGGCTGTATTTTTGTTATTCTTTTAGGTTTTTATGTAACCTTCATTTCCCATGCGAATTTCCCTTATTGGGTTTCAAAATTTCCATCACAGACCTATTCCAGATTTCTACATTCTATGAAAAATTCTTGGGTTTTAAATTGCGATTTCATAAGTATAATTAAATTCACTATTATAAGGTCTTATTATTGGAATACATGCAGGTACCTAAATATGACAATTCCTCAATATGCATGAGAAAGTTTTTTTTTGTGTCGTCCTTTCGTGTTTCCTATTTTTCTGTAATTCCGTATCATCCTGTACACTACTTTCTTATTTACGTCACACAGTCACAAACAAAAAACTGACGCGGTGTTGGTGCGACGACACGACGTGACGTGACGTGACGTTTAACAGACATACTCGACTCTTATTTTTAAAGCTGCCAAAATAATGATCTGTTTAACAAATTGTTACCACGATTTAGATTTCGTTGTTTTTAATAAATGAAAACACGTCATAACATCTGTTTAGATCTTTTTGTGCATGTGTTTTTTACGTCAATATGAGTCTATTTTTTACCAGCAGCTCTTAAGAATTTGTCATCACCGAAGCAATGATATAATTAGCCGGTAGAATTTTCCTGAGAATCGGTTGCTTGTTGGACGGACTCTGAACGAATTATACCACCGTTATAAATGGCCAATCTAAGTTGATCTCAGCCTTCACTTGATTAACATAAATTTTCAATGTTATATTTAATTTCATGTTCTATTTATCAAAGGACTCATTTTTTGATGATAGACATGTTCTTATGTGCTGTCTTGATTTATGAGAAAAATGTATATTTGTTCATGGATCTTAAGAGAAAACTCAAAGGTTGCCCCTTTCTGGCCGCATTATAGAATAATAGAATTTCCATAACACCAGCGTAGCAATGCCATTAGGAAAAGCTTTATTTTAAGTAAAATATAAGACTTCAAATCATCATCGTATTAATTTCGCACAGGGTTTTAAACTCAACAGTGCTAATTTATTAATTAAATACAGCTACTTAAATATAAAATGCCACGATATAACATATGCCATGGGTAAAGCATCGTGCATAAAGTCACGAGCAAAGTGATAGTTAAAGCTAATTTTATTTAGCGCACACGTAAATTAATTATCCTGCGATTTTAAGCTATCATGAGTTAAAAAGCAAATAAGTTAATTCAGCTCACTATGAATTATTCCGCAGATTGACATGAGCGGACATGACGTGCTTATCACAAAATTTTAATTATATTGATCGACTAATGTGCTATAAGTCGATAAAAATACGATTAAAAATTTCTGTATAAATATTTATCATTATTATGTCACCAAACATCAGTCGAAATGTAATAATTACGTTTATTATTTATTTAATAGTACTTGCAAAGTTTTATGAGGATAAGAAACTGCATTTTATATTGAAGTCGTCGTGGCGCCGTGGTTACTGTGTGTATCATACGATATCACAGGTTTATCAACGTTCGGCGCGGTCGGTACTTGGATGGGTGACCGCCGACCATTCATATCTCACGACGACTTTCGTGCTTCGGAGGGCACGATAAGCAGTCGGTCCCGGGTGCTGTATACTTGTATACAGTAGTCGTGAGGGTTTGTCAGAAGCCATCTAGGCGCCCTAAAAATTCTGGCATCCACCACCCAGCACTGGGCCAGCTTGGTGGATTATGGCCTATACCTCCTCTTCACCCAGGGGAGAGACTCATGCCCTGCAGTGGGCTCATTACAAAGAGTTGTGATGATGATGATGATGATGAAGAAACTGTGTGTTTTTGACCAAAAAGCTCTTTATTATTGCGGTTTGCAAAAGATGTATTGGCTGCTAAATCTTTATTTAGATATTTGAAGAACTTATATTGCTTATGTTGCAAAGGTTCAACTTATAAAGCAAGGTTCTCACGTTTCGCGTATAAACAGATTACTTATATGAATTTTATGTCCAAGCGCATGTTAGATTTCTAAGGCGTATATCTAACTCACTTTGCCTCGTTTTATGGCTCTTATAAGTATTTAAGGTGACTCATGGGGCCTCATGACATGGGTAAAACGTAAATTATAACAATACCTACATTATAAAAGCACAAGTAATATTAAATTATCAAGGATAATACTGAGTTAACTTTTTTGTTTAACATACATTATATGAGAGTCACATTTATGTATTCAATCAAATATTATCCTTAAGGAAATCTTACACATTTAAGTGTTATGAAAGATTAAGGAAAATAGTAGATAACTGGGGATTATGTTTCGATATCTCTTAAAAGCAATTTTAATTATAATATAATAAATCTCAACTAATTAAAAAAGCGATAAGACAACAGACTTGGTTTTTCCTAATCTGTGATTTTATTAAATGAATATTTCTAACAGAAAATTAATAATGTCGAAACTTACTTGAAATAAAGTAAATAATACCAGTAGATGGTAAAATTCTAAGATTATAAGTGTAGCTGCAGGAAGGGTCGCCAACTTTTTTTCTAGAAATAAAGTATATTTGATTCTGAAAAGAATATCAAACAGTATTTTGGAAAAATAAACAGTATTCAATTTATTTAATATTTATACACATACTTATAGAGTTTCTCGCACAAATTATTAATTTAAGTTTAGGTCATAAAGTGTTCAGCAAGTGTTTTATGCTGAAAACAGTATTTTGTATAAGTACTTTACTTTTGTTTAACAGTAAAAAGTATAATTTAGAGAAAAACAGTTGGCTAACCTAGCTGCAAGCTTAACTGCTGGAAGAGCCAACCTGTTCATAACTTTTTTCTTTATCCTTAGTCTTTTTAGAATTGAAAATAATACTTACGTACGGTACTTACGTAGGTACCTAGCTACCTACTTTAATTTATATATCATAGGTGACCTTTTAGCAGATTTTAAATCGAATCAATTTGCATTACTTATATATAATTTCAAGTAAACATCATAATCTGATAAACCTTAAACCGATATGATTTTAATCTCGGCGTTAATCTGCTGTGTCGGCTCGGTCTTTAAGATTGGTGAAAGTTGTCACACGTGCCTTTGGGCACATTAGCTCGAGGAGGTGCGGCCGGCGCCGGCGGAGTTTTTACAAGCAATATCCGATAGTAGAAGTATTTGGGTTCACTTTATTTGTAATGACTTAAGGAAATTGTCACTCTTACCAGTTGATTCTTGATCACACCAATAGATCGATTGTCGTGATCAAGAATCAACTGGTCTGGTAGCTTTAATCGATCGACGGATACCGTTCTACTAACCAGTCGATCAAGGGTCAGTCTACGTTGATCGAGTAACCCCGACTATATTCCACTAGCTCGATCGAGGTCAACTAATCCATTCTAACATCGATCGAAGGCGAGAATGGATTGGTGTGTACTTAGGATAGTTAAGCCGCCTTTGGTCGTAAATGTGTCGCAAAAGACCACTAAACCGAGTGACCCCAGGGTTCACCTGGTTAACGACCACGCTTCATTTAAAGTCTGTCGCCTAATATCATTGCTCTAAGGCTCGATCGTCGATCGATGCCGTCGATCGATGGACGAAACGAGCAGTCGACGGCGATCGATGATTATTGCTATGCCGAAAAAATCCGGTCGATATCGATCGATTAGTGTGGCAACACCCTAACGATGATGTTAGCTGGCATTTTTTGTGACGAGCCAGTTTCTTTCTTGACTTTTCCCTGTTTTTATCTTTGATCTCAGTCTCACTAAGCATCAGGTGACATTAAGTTCAAACGTGAGATTAGGACCATGGAAGTTAGTTTTTAAGAAAAAAAAACTAATAGAATTTTGCTTAGGACACATTTTACTTTAAATATATTTGAGAAAAGTCATAAAGCTTTTATATTACAAAAGGATTTTTAATAAGCAATAAACAAATAATTACTTCATCATGAATAAACATTACGCACGAGTTTTATATACGTCTAAGTAACGCGCAATTTGTATGCATATATCACATTTGCATAATATCAATATTCTATCTCTATACAAATTACCTACTAGTATGACGTAGATATTATCAAACAAAAACCCCGCGGAAGTACCTATGTTAATACATAAAGTGTCTCTTTATGAGAATATTTCTTTAATTATCATAAAAAATATGGGTTTTGTATTTGTGATATGCTACCTCATTGAGATCTCATCTAAAATATTTAAGTATCACATACAGGCCTTCCATTCTGGACTGGGAGCGAAGGAAAAACATAGAATGTGCCAGCTGCTTATCTTTCCGGGCATACTGTAAAAGTCAGTTAAGGGAGAGAGGTTTTATTGAAGACTTTTTTGTTTTTTTTGACCCCCTGTCACTGCAATAGTCTCGCTCCATTATTATAATGCCTCCAAATTTGTCAAACAAGACATCAGAAGGAGATAACAAGATATCAAAGGAGACCAGGAGGGAATTAGCGTTCGCATCATATTTGCTGAAAGTGATACGAGGTAAGGTACACCACTCAGACCTATTACAGAACGTAAGTTTCTGTGTGCCTGATAATTACGTCCATCGCAGGCGCCGGCCGCCCTTGTTAGTTGTACCGCGAGGTAGAACGAACTTGATGCAAAGAGCACCCCTAGCCCGCGCATTGCAAACATTAAATGTAGTCGCAAATCAGGTAGATTTATTTACATGCTCTTTGAATGAATTCACAAAAAGCGTTATGTATACTTTGTGTTATCCGGGATGATAATGTGAATTAGCTATTATTTTATTATAAGTATGTTGACATTTTAAGGGAAAGTTTTTTATTTCAATGGGTTAGATTAGAGTTAAATTATGATTTTTAGTTTTTTGGAAATAATATGTGACATGTAATTGAAAATTTATTTGACGTAGGTATAATTTTAGGTTTATTTGACATTTAATTATTGTTTTATTTTTGGATTTGATTTTTATTTGAAAATAATTTGATTTTGTATTAAACGGAATGTGTTTTTGACTAGGACTAAAATTTTATAAATAAATATGTAAATGTTGACAGCACCATCGCATTGGAAGTATCTGTAACGTGGTGCTATGATTTTTGTAATAAATAAATAAAATAAATAAATAAATCAGACTGTTTATAACATCTGGTGTTCTACTTACCTTATTTCATCATGAATAACCCCATGGATACAGGCGTAAAGTTATGCATGTGTGTATGCAAAGTATGTATTTTGATTTTGATTTATGTACGACTTCTGAATATTGTGCTTTTAGAACTAAGTATCTTTCCAAGGAGTTTGTGCTTCAGACTTTATTAGTCGTCGTACTTTGTTGTTGTTCTCTTGCTGTAATTAGTTAGAGTTTCAAAGATACTGAACTTCGTATTTCGGTAGGTACGTGCCCAGTAAAATCTGATATTTGCCATTCCATTGTCTCCTGATGATGATGTTATCCGGCTGATTTCGACCACAGCGACTGTCTTCAACTCCGGTTTTGCCGTTGGTGTGCTCGCATGTGGCCAATTTTATGCATACGAATGTGACGGCGATACACTGTCCACGTTTCGGCGGGGTATAAGATATTGGGCAGCACGACTGCCATGTAGGCAACGATCTTCGTTGCCAGCCTAAGGTCGTGCGAGTTAAAGACCCTGGAGTCCAGCTTGCCAAAGGCCGCTGCAGCAGCGCCGATTCTGCTGTTGATCTCTGTATCATGTTCAAACTTAGATGAAATTGTGCTCCCCAGGTAGCGAAACTAATGTGATTAGGACCTATACGAAAGGAGTCATAAAGAAGTAACTTAGGTACATAGCGTAGTGACTTCCAAACACCATCAAGTTACACGATAAAAGAGACTGAAGCTTAACATCTTGTTATTATAATAAATAAATAAATTATTTATACAAAATATTTATTTATCTTATGAATTTTGTTTTTGCCTAATAATATTGAATGAAGTTCTTTAATACCTATTAAACCGTGCTATTAACTCCCTTTTACTATAGATTTGAGAAGAAATCTGTTATATCGATGTAAAGGATGTAGAAAATATAAGTATCATGGTTGAAAACACATTTTCAGATGAGAAATGCAGAGATAAACACATGCACACAAACGTTTTCACATGCACACTCACTCAAACACATACTGATGCCACACAGTAACACAATGTTCTCACGTGACCTTTAAATAAACAATTTTAATTTACTATCTTTAAAAAACAATTCGTATGTATCCACTGAAGCAGATCTTTTGATTAATTAATTAGTTAGCAACTTATTAAACAAAGAGCAATCTCCTTGATTCTTGGTTTCCATTGCACTACTTTTTGAAAATAAAATATATGCTTTTTCGTTGTTGATTCGCCAAATTCAACTGTGCAAATTGGCTTAGTGTTGCTTTTGTCAATTAAACCCATAAATAAGAAGATCAACTTTAAAGAAGGCCTTGAGCAGGATATAATAATTGCAAATACTGTTCTTTATTTGTTTTTTATTGAAGAACTGTAAGGAGGCAATATATGAGAATGTTGCATCAGAAAATGCTACCAGAAGTATATGGTAGTCAATTTGTTTTTGTTCATATCAGCAGCGGTTGACCTTAACCTCATCTGAAAAAATATAAATTAGAGTGCTAATAGGACACCTGAACTTGCAGTTCTGCATTGCAGCACAGCATGTTGCAGATACTGCAAAAAGCATGCACCTGCAGTGCCAATACGCTTTAAATGAATATACTGCCATATGAAAAAATGTACTTGACTTAAACACATCATTTTTTCCTGCAATCGCTCAACTATATTCCTAAACAGGTATGTACGGTGAAGTACGATAAGAGAATCTTCAGCTTGCATATTCCTACCGTCCCTAAATACTTACTTCTCTTTTCGTATTCCTTAGATGCGGTCGACAATGAAGCATGTTTGGATAGTCTGTGCCTGGCTGTTCTAAGCAATTCTCAAAGTCTTAGGTATGTAGAAAGAGAAAAAAAAGTTGAAGATCTAAACACATTCATAACTAGAGACGGCCACAGGAGCACAACTAGGTTAGATGCAAACAAAATATAAATTGTAGAGCCATTTATATGCAAAGAAAAAGTATGATGTATCGACTAGATAGCCCGCAGTTTTACCACCTCACAATAAAAAAATGTCATTGAAGGTTAAGACAATTAATTAAGTTAAGAAAGACGGATGCGATGAATTATTTGTTTAATGATAAGCTGTCACATTTAGTGTGCAGAAACAACCTTGTGTGGTAGCTTGTAACTCTAGATCTAAGCCGATAACTAGATAATTATGCAGATATTAATCTAATGATGAGCTTATTTATCTGCAACAGGAATAACATTCAACATTGTTTAAAAACGTAATCCAATTATTTTTTAACAGCACTGGGTAGTTATTCTGCTATCTTCCATATGTCTTCCTGACACAATGCCGTTTAAGTTTTCGCGATTCATACTATTGAATAAAACACTTTTTAACCGGATTTATCGCGTATATTTACATTTTAAATTTTGACTCGACGTTTCGGTGTCTTTGCAGACCCCGTGGTCACGAGCGACTCGCTAGTGACCACGTCGCGTTTTATAAATTTACAGTTTCTGATTTGTATCTAAACATTAGTGAATGTAGTTTTGGGTGTTTGTGCATTGGAAGATATCTTCACGCTATTAATAAAATACACAAGAAAATAAAAAAATACTCGATTAACTCGCTTTCTATCAATTGAATAACAATGGATTACGGATTTTGGATTTTATGGATTTTATAATGGATTTTATAATCCTTTAAAGTCTACAAGCGTGTCGGAGAATACGAATAACCTGGGTGCTAGAGTCTGACCATCGAAAGCTGTCCAAGAAAAAAGGAGGTAATTTTGAATATCAAGATGCGTCACCTGGCTTCACGCTGCTTAAACGAAGTTAATACCTACTATTTCACATACATCGAATAAATAATCTCCTCCTTTATCGAAGTCGATAAATAAATAGTATCAACTTCATTTGGGCAGGGTAAAACCAGCATTGCCTGATCTTGACTTTTTAAAATTCTCGCTTTTTTCGTGGACAGCTTTCATTGGTCAGACCCTAGTATCCCATCGGCGTGGTTGGTTAGTGCCCGCAATTCGTAAAACGCTTGCTGTCAAATATCTTTAGCTCCATTGATTGTGTGGGGATGTTTTCAAAGGGAATGTTCAAAAGAATCCTCAGCCACATTTTCACTTTACATCAAATAAGAATGAGGTCAGAAGTAATTTAAGTTAATCGAACATATAGATATTACTTATAATGTTTCTACTAACTGAATATAAAGGAAATAGTTAAGTTATTTTCTTGTTGTATGAGGCTTTGACTTGGATTCATATTTGCTACTCCAACAACCTACTTTATGTCAAAGTCCTAGATTAACGGATACTTTGTGTCGTAGTCATAAGTTCAACAGTTGGTTAGCAGAACTCTGAATTACCTCCGAAAAGTAGCAATCGCCAGTCACTTGAGTCAATATTGACTTTGGCCGTTAATCTGCTGAATCATGACCAAAGCTTAAAACTAAGCAGATGTTTTGCAACACCTAATTCGTTGTTGTTCATTCTTTATCTTCTTTATTCTTTTCATAAACAAGGAGGGCGTGTCCGATTACAAACTACGACTTATGACAATTGAAAAATATGTTATCAGCCTTTTCTATGAAGGAATCCTGATATGATCAACTTGTGTATGCGCGTGAGTGCTCGAGCAGTTACTCATTAGCAATCTGCATAGGTATTTCTATTTTTAGAAGTAACTTTGCTTTCTAGTTTACTCATGTCAAACCGGTATTAAACTTCTCTATAAAAAGCCATTTTAAAACTTGCACGGTAATGGCTTGGAAATTTGATAAAAAGCTTAACTAGCGTCTGCTTGCAACTAAAAAGTACTAACAGTAAGTACTTCAATATTCAATAAAAACGAAGTATAAGGCACTTGGTATAATTTATCTTATTACAGACTTGGCTTGACTTGGCTTATGGCAAATGATTCTAAAGCCAGTTCTTAAACCTTTTCGTCATTTTGGTATTAAACTTATAATATCATATATTTGTACTGCATGATTATAAAAGAAGAATTTGACCGTATTTTATAGTGTATTAGTTTACTCGACGTTTTGGTGTTTTTATAGACACGCGACAGAAGTGACAGGTGAAGTTGACAGTTTCATTTCCTGTGCCAAGATCCAGCCCATAAGAAAAAATGTGCAAAAATATAGGTATACCAGGATCTGATGGCAAAAAGGGAAAAAGAATTTGACGCTAGCAATACTGGGGAAATTGGAGTAAAAAAAACGTTGAAAGTAAAGGACGATGGCCAAAAAAGACCTCGTAATGTATCTCAGAATTTTACTAAAAGTGTGTCGTTATATACTGTGTAGCTGGAATGGTGAATGAAAACTCCAATTACTCTGTTCATGATCCTGCATCTCAATTAATCGATTTTGTTCTATGAACTGATCCCTATTTGAGAGAAAGCTTCTTTTGCTAAAGATTTTATGTCACTTGCATGTCTGGGTTCAATTTTCATACTACGTTGCCATTGTCCTTTGAAGCCAAACCAGAAACAATTCCTCGAAATTTCAGTTGATAGATGAAATTTTTTGTTGCCATATAAAAATCTCTATTTCTAAACATTTTTTTGCCATCGGATCCTGTTAGACCTATACTTTTTAAGTATTTGCACTTTTGTTTTTTTTGGTACACTTTCTTTGCGATCGAATCAGGAGCATCACGCGTCCTCATATGCCTCATTACTAATCCACATCTTAAATTAGCTATAAGTATGACATATTGTACTTATACATATAGTTTAATTTCTATATTATTTCCCTCTTCTTATCGCTAACCCATAAAACATCATATTTAAGACACCATACTTTTGAAAGATTCGTGTTAAATCCTTTATAGTCTGCTTTATCCTTCATAGTCTGCATTAAGATAACAAGTTTCAGTAACACAAGTTCTTAACGAAACTTAAATGAGTTTATCAAAAAGATGCTACGTCAGGAATATTGAGTTATTTATTCATATGATAATTATTAAAATACTAGGTACGTACCTAATTATTCGTTTATATTAAAAATTATCAAGAATAATACTTCCCTCATTACATATACTTACCTACAGATTTTAGATACAAAATACTTCTTATCAAGCATAGTGTACGTTAGCATCAGAAATAAGCGTAAGTAAACAGTGCCAATAGTTGCATCATCAATAGAAAATATACCAAAAATTTTAAAACCTGTTTGACCGTTCTCAATATTTGTCATAAAATAATGCGTAAGGTTCAAAAAGCAATCCTATTGAACTACTCTCGATGACAAGAAAGTTTTTAACACCACTGCTCATATTAATAATGACTTAATAACCTCAACTACACGTGCACTGTTAGGTTGCATTTGACCAGAAATTATTCCTTTTAATACAAAACGTATATGTTCATACTATTTCTAAAATGAAGAATTAGTAGATTTAATATTTTTTCGACTACTCCAGATCTTGAAGGAACTTTACCTAATACAAATTTTTTTTGGAGTACAGGGCTTTTGCAGGTGAAGCAATGTTCAGCTCTATAAGGATCGGGATGGGTGACTGATCCTTACAGGTGACCGCCTAAATTAATAGCAGGACGTATTCTATCCTTCGGAAGGCACGTCTAGCCCTTATACAGTTACTGACCAATAATGGTACTTACCATTTCAGTGTCCTGTAAACTTGGTTATTCTCCTATAAGAACTGGGTCAACTTAGTGGTTTATGTACTGCTGATAACTCCTAACCAACAAGAGAAGAGACCTGTAGTGAGCTGTGTTGGTTTGTGAGGGTTCTGGTAAATAGTAGGTAAGGACGTCTATAGGACTTATCAAACTGTATTCAGACTTACAGATACCAGTGGTCTTTCTTAGGAATCTTAAAATACTTACTTTATTGAATCTAGGTGTCTCTTTACGTATCTACTAATAATTTTACAAAGGTACCTATGCTTCTTTTACGAATTCTAAAATTGCCAAATAAAATTCTCTCTCATATCCAAACACTTTAATTTCACAAAAGCCAATTCTCTTTATATCACCAATATGATTAGGTAAGTATAAAAGTAATTTCAAGCAAATTTTCCACGTGGAAACAATAATGTTTATAGACTTTGTGTAATGCTGATGGTATCAACTGAAACATGACGTCATCTGCCAGTGGCAGCCTGTGATTGGCTGATTGAACCAAGCCCCTTCACGTCACACCGTCACGTGTCATTACACACTCAATACTGAGCATGTGATACAATGGGACAATTTATTATGAAATTCAACACACCTCCGCCACCTTATCCATAGCATATGCATATGACAATAAACGTAAGCGAAGAAAATGAACTTTGAACATAAGAGTTCTCAACTAGGTAAAGTTATATCTGTACTCTGTACTTAGCAACATTCGAGAAATCGCCCACATTTAACATCCAGCTCTCATAATTACTGTTATAATAAGAGTTAATTACTTAGAATTTGACTCGTGGGTAGCTCAAACGTGGTTAAGTACATACCTAGTTATCTTAATTTTAGTGTAACTGAGAAAAATGTCTAGACAAGAGGTAGGTAAATATTTAGACGAAAACTGGGAAATTGCATCATTCCGTATGAGTTTCATAAGTGGAATCGTCATAGAACACCTATATCTGTTTGTCTTATAAGTATTTTATGACTAAGGTAAGTACGTATTACCGAAATAAAACATTTTTCTTACATTTAATATCTGCCTTTTATCTTTCACACATTGTTTTCTTCACCTTGTCACCTTTACAGCTTTGTTTATGAGCCTATATGACGTCAGGTCAATTTTTTTTTATTCTAAGTAAATCGTTTCTACCTAGATTAACAATAGGCTGTGTTTCAAGCGGAGTTCATGATTAAAGAAGAAATCTAATTCTTTATGAGTGCTTTAACTACCATCAATTACCCATGTTTTAAACACAACTTAATAAATTGGATACTGAGATGTACAGAAATGGTATTGGAGGTGAGTTGACCTAAATATCCTTTACATCGTAGGTACTTAATTGACATTAACATATTATAAACAGAAAAGTTTATGAGCATTGATGGTTGATTGTTCCAAAACGGCTGGGTCAATGGAGCTGAAATATTGCACACTGGTAGGGCGTTTTCTGGAATAGCATATGTTATCCTGTTAGTAACTTACGATATTACAACCTTGGAGAAGATGCAAATGATAGTTAGTGTCCACAAGTAAGTAGGTACGTATTTATAACGATACGAAATATTGTTCCAAATGAAATATAGCCACAATTTGGTAGGTAGGTATTTATAGTCATATGATTACACACAATGCCATACGACGGACGATATTGCACAATTCGCCATGACTGACTAAACCGCAATGGAAAACGTGGAACTCATTAATGTGATGTGACCAAACTTTATCGCTTTATGGATGTTAAACAACTGTTGTGATTCGGATGACCGCGCCTAAGTTCTGACTTGCCCTTCGATACATGAATGGCTGTAGAAAGGTTAAATTAAAATGTACCTAAAGAACTGCAACTAAGATTTTTGTTGGCTGTTTTTATCAATCTATTATTTTTTTATGAATATGAGGTCGATTTACGATCAATGGATCTACATGGTGGTAAATGGCATTGAAGCTCATGGATTTAAGCCTATATATCTTGTGTTCTGATTTATAATCTATAAATATATAAGCTCCATAAAGATATTTTCGTTAGATATTGCTCGATGGAAAAATAGCAGTTTAACGATTTAAAATCCCCAGACAATCACACCCACGGATCACACCAACTACACGGCCCCAAAGTAAGCAGAGCTTGTGTTATGGGATACCATGTAGCGAACTCGGGGGGAACCTAGAATATGAATAGATAAACACCCAGACACGGGTCATTTTTTTCTGGTTCCGTGTGGGAATCGAACCCGCAACCAATGGCGTCTGAGGCAGACAGGTTTACCCCATCGCCAAAGTGGTAATTAAATATACAATACGTATTGAAAACCCTTAATCTACTAGAAATCTTTGCTTTAAATGTGTAAACACAATAAAACACACCACTGGAACCAAGAATTTATTTAAAATATTTTTCACACGAAGATTATCTATGGCCTTTGTATCTTTTGATACCTTTGTATCGTCTTTGATGTTTTATTGTTATCGTGTTACACTCAATTACTCACTGTTTTGGTGTAGAATCACTACTTATATTATTATCATAAATTAACTGTGTTTCAGTACCCGGATTTAACGAAAAAACTATAATATCGTTAAGGCCAAAATCTAGAGGTTTCTTGATTCTTGGATGGTGTCATTTCTACCTTCAATAGTTTAACTTGAAGTTTCTAAGGCTTGTATTTTGCGATACTATGTGGGTATTAGTTAAGCGTAATAAGATTTGAACTGATATTATGGAAAAAAAGTCAACTGAAATTTCGAGGAATTGTTTTTTTTTGGCTTCAAAGAACGATGGCAGGTCTCCAAGAATAGTCTTATGTTAAATGCGTCCCGTAATCAAAAATATGTTTTGATTCGGGAAAGCCGAATATTCATATACCTACTTATCGATGTTTGTATTTTTGGTTATCGATACATATTTTTGATCTGATTTTTTTTCTGTCACACCATCCACGACGGTAATAGGGATACATCAATTACCTTGTTCGTAATCAGTCGATATGCTTTTTATCTTTATAAATAACTCCGGATTTAATGAGAAGAAGTGAAAAAATTAAAAATCGTAGTAAAATAATTCAAATAGTTTCGTTTTTATGACATCTAAGTAGCTAACTACTCCAAAACAATCCAGACGAAATCCTGCCTCTGTGATTTCCTTCAATTAAACGTTTTACTCCAATTTCCCTAGTAATTTCTTTTTTCCCTTTTTGCCATTAGATCCTAGTAGACCTATACCTATATACGGTCCTTGGTAGATACTCAAGTATCTACTAAATAAGAGATATCTGTCTACATAAATTAGAGAAATGAATGTAGAATCATTCCCACTCCGCTTATTTAAACTGACATAGCACTGCAATCAGTGTATTCCGAGTGCAATAGCATTGACAAACACACTGCATTTAAGCCTTTAATGTATAGGTACTTACTAGAGACGTATCTTCCGAATACTTTGGTGGATTTCAATATTAAATCTCAATCCAAAAGCCTTGATTTAAAACACTAAAATACCACGACAATCCATATCCTCATTACGAAAGATTTGTATAATGATTTGTACGTATCTTGTCAAGATCATCTATAAGTGAGACTATGTTAAGATGTGAATTAAGTCACTGAGGAAAAACCGACCTTCGTATACCCAAAACATCATAATTTCCGATATTTTCCCGATATTTCGTGAAAAGTATTTTTTTTACAAAACTGCGGATGGTTGCAATTATTCAATATTCTTTGGGTAGTTTTGTATAAGGTGATTCAGAAACTTGTTCCAAAAAAAAACACCATTTCATTTCAAATATTTTTTATAATTTCAGATTTAGAGGTGATCAAGTTTCACCATTTTTTTCTTATTTGTTTTTGTGGCCTACCTTCCTCCTATTAACTCTTTATTTTTATTAGTATCCGTTGTACGTTGACTTAGAGTTGAAATTTGAAAGGAATCATCTTTAAGAGGGTCGGCTATAGATATAAACCGTATTGCGTTTTATTTATTTTGCATATTGGTGGTTATGATGTTTAAAACTAAAACACGAGCTGTTTCCCGCAGGTTTTACGGCGTAAATCCTGATTCCATGGGGCTACCCAGATGAAGTTTCCGTATCTCCTATTTCATCTCTATGTAGGTTGATCTTTCTCTAAAAGAACGAAATAATAAAAAAAAACAAATGAAAAATAAATACATAGTATGTGCTTAGGTACGCTTACTAGTAAGAACATGAAAAATACGGCCGCTCTACCAAGCAAAGATAACCATCCGAATTAGATTACAATAGGTTACCATACAGATATTTAAACGATTTGCGTCTCAATAGTTTGTCGTCGCAGCAAAACGACTCGTGCGCAAAAATGAAGCTCAATTATCTGAAAACGTTGTGAAAAAAACCGCCAGCTAATGATGATAAGTGCTCAAACAATCATTTAGCCATATTTACATCCACTAGTTAAAGAAATAATTGTTGACGTCACCGATTCTTTCTGCAATATTAATGGAACCGTTCAAGGTTAGATAAGGATCAAAATTATGCGAGCGTCAGTCACGCGAACAACATAAAAACATCTACCATAAAAGACGAAACTCGTTAAAAAAGTGTGCAGCCGCATATTATTAATCCGAACGAAGTTAACTGGACAATTAATATTAAATCTCGGTTCAGTGGTTTAAGTTATGTTTTTAGACTCGCGTGATATGTTACATTTTCGTTGTAATTTAAACACACTAGGCTCCAATCACTTCATGACCTCCAGTCTACACAAACAAACCTTCAACCACAAAGACAAACAAATGGAGGTGTGTTCGTGTATGCACACAGTTCTGTTAGAGCAAGTTATACACACATTGAGGAAAGCTACCTCGTGTAGGTACATACCAATATGCCGCTTCAAGAATGCAATTCGCTTAAAATGGCGCCAGTGAAGACGTAAGACAGTCACCTGACCGCTTCTACACCAGACCACATAACACCTAAAACGACCAAACTCCTTTTTATGACACTGTAATATAAACTGTAATACGGAGAATTTGAATTTAAATTATCTCAGTGCCATTACGCCGCCATACGCAGTCGAATATGGAAAATGTAGGTGGGTCATTAAATACAGACACTTATTAAAATTTCGCTAAAATAGCGGAATGCAGCAGCTTTAAGTGCTGCAATTAATACATGCATAAGTGCTAATTTAAAAGAAATAAGTAAATGCACGTTAACGTTAGGTATAGGTCATAAATAGGTAGGATTCATAAAATTTCAATTATTTTGCCATGGTATGTACCCTCATGGGGTCTCCTTAATTTTTATTGTAAATAAACCCAAAACGTTTCCAGTTTTCGATTCACGCGTTTAATTCCATCCGACTACGGTGGGGGGGCCAACACAGCATTTTTTATTTAATTAATGAAATTTGGTTTTTGCAACAAAAAAAAGATCTTTGACCCCGACGTGATTTGAACACGCAACCTTCTGATCTGGAGTCAGACGCGCTACCGTTGCGCCACGGAGTCGTTGTTTCATATGGCGAAAATGATGATAGGTATCTAATGTTCACCATATTCAGTACAAAAAAAAATGCATAGAAAAATAAAGCGAAGTATATAATTGTAAACATATAATATTAGTTTAAAATATATTTAAATACATTTATAGCTAGACTACGATCATAAACTAATACTTATTTTGGTTTTAGGATAAACGCCATCTATCAAAATTTTAAGGTACAAAATAGTTCTTATGAATTTCTATCAGATGACGCTACATATGATTATTTTACAATTTTATTGAAAGTTATTCGACGAATTAAGTATTGCTCGGAGGAATATTGTTGCTTTGTGATTTATTTATAGTTATTGTATGACAATGCCACAGAATGACTATAAACTGAGACGAGTTTGAAGCTGTCGGGTAATAGGTAATTTATTCGTTAGATAACTTTTATCTGACCATTGAAAAATCGGCCTATACAATATAAGCACGTTGTGAGGTTAACCATTTAAATTTATGTTTGTTTTTAATGATATTAGTGAGCATCACAAAAACCACATCGATATGGAAATACCTACGAGTTTCGTTCCTGTTTTTAATCTGACATCTACCAAACTCGATGATCTAGTGACCATCAAGTACCGCATATTTTCAAGTGTTTCATATATTTCATTGCAATTCGTATACTTTCAATATTTATACAATTATTTCAACTTGATTATGCAAGCCCCTGTGGCCTAATGGATAAGGCATCGGCCTCCTAAGCCGGGGATTGTGGGTTCGAGTCCCACCAGGGGTACAACTATCTTTTTGTTTTTTATATGTCCATATTTTATGTATTAACCTTTTTTTTATTTATCCACATTTTAAATATCTTTTTGTTTTTTATATGTCCATATTTTATGTATTAACCTTTTTTTTATTTATCCACATTTTATGTAAACACTGTGCATTGCATTTTTAATTCAGTAGCTAGGTGTTTAGATCTAGAAAACTTTGGCCATATTTAACTATCCGGACTATGCTCGTTATTCCTATTTTGAAGCTAGCTAAGATTTTGTTGAAATTAATTAATACAGGTGAATAAATTATTGATAATTTTTCACGGAGAGGTTATTAAGTAGGAGTAGGTATTTCATATACTTAATGTATTATGTTTATTTTTGATATATCTTACTAAATAAATATACATGAAAGAAATGTGCTTATTACACCTTAACTTTTGATACCTATGTAGGTAGGTACCAGACAAGTCAAAAAAAGGATTTTTAGTTTGGAACTTTGTCTATAACCTATGGTGGATCACGACGCGAGATACTTATCAATTTTTATTTAATAAATTATGATAGTGGTTTAGCAGTTATAAGGTACCTATATACCTATATATTAAATTATGATTGTGGTTAAAAAGTTATAAGGGAACCTATACATATACTAAATCATGATTGTGGTTAAGAAGGTATAAGGGAATCTATAACAACAATACCTAAATCCATCATAGAGCGTACATAAATACCGGTCAAACTCCTAAGATACTAACCTACAAATATCTCTATCTAGGTTTTTTTCAATGGTCAGATAATAGGAATCTAATGAATAAATAATGTATTATCCGCCTGCTTCAAGCTCGTGTCAAGTTTATTGTCATTCTATGTAATTTTCATACATTAGGTAATAAAAAGTCGTAAATCAACCAATGAAAACAACTTTTCTTCTATGCTGGACTGGGAGTGAAAGAAAAACATAGAATGTGCCAGCAGCTGCTCCTCTTCCCGGGCAAACTGTAAAAGCCCAGCTAGACTGTTGGAAACAAAACATCAAACCAAGGTGACCTTGCTAGTTTACAACGTTTTTACAACAGTGAAGATGGCTGTTGACAACCAAATTACATGACCTTGGCGGGTTGGAAACGGCGGTGTTTAGAAACACAGACATACATCTACATAATAATAATATAATAATAAAATCATTTATTTCAGACCATAATAATCCATTATTCTGTTAGTAACAATTTGACTTATACTACTATGTTAGTATTGAATCTAAATGACAATAAAAAATTGGAATCGTAATTAAATTGAAAGTCAATATAAAAATTGAAAAATAATAATAATAAGATAAAAACAAGTCAAAATTAAAATAAAAATCCAGATTAAAGTCATAGATTAAGTATTATCTAAAATAAATAAATATTCCTATTGAAATTAACATTAAATTGAGATATTGGAATGTCATAACATAATTTAAAGTCAAAGCTGTCTATTGTCTATTACGCAGTACATGTATCCTGCAAAAATAATTTGTAACAATAATGTACTGCAAGTCGAAACGCTCAGCGAACAGCCTTAGGATACCACTGCGGCCGGCCAGCACCCGCCGCACCAGGGACGTGCACCGCTTGCGCATGGTTGCATAGAAGCAATCCACACGTTTTTCGGCAAACATCCCCGACGCACTACAGAAGCGGGGAAGCCGCAACAGCACCCTAAAGGCATTATTGTATTGGACGCGCAGGGCACTGTACTGTTTGCTAGTATAGTCTATCCACAGGCCACTAGTGTAGAATGAGGTACAAAACGCTTTAAACAAAGTAATTTTGACCCCACGCGAACAACGAGCAAACCTGTGAGCCAACATGTTTGCACGGACAGACAGAGCCCTACGTTCCCTTTCAATGTCTGTATCGTCTTTTAAGTCGGATGTGAGAAAATGACCGAGGTATTTAAACGTATTAACCTGTTTAAGTGGGTTTCCATTTAGTTTGATCGGAGGTATTGAACCCGGACACCTACCTCTCACTCGAAATACCAGACACTCACTTTTTGAAGCGTTATAAATTAGTCCGTGTGTTTGAGCATAACGTTCACATATACCTACAAGCTTTCTTAGCCCACATACTGACGCACTCAATAACACCATATCGTCAGCATAACTAATATTATTCAGGGCAATGCCGTCCATGTGGCAGCCAACATGGGTACTACTGAGCTCATCTATAAGGGAGTTTATATACAGATTGAAGAGAAGAGGCGAGGTCAACCCTCCTTGTCTCACCCCGCTCTCCAACCTGTATGAGTCCGAAAAATGACCTGCCCATCGAACAACGTTGACCTGGTTTAAGTTCCAATATTGAAAGAGTGTTACTAACTCAGGGGGCATTGTTGTGCTATTTAGCTTTTCCCACAGGATGTCATAACTCACCAAGTCAAACGCTCTGGACAGGTCCAGGAAGCATGCATAGACAGGAGTTTTTCGGCCGGTATAATACTTAACCGTCTGCTTTACACTCAGTATGGCTGACTCGGTGGAGAGTCCCGATCTAAAACATAGACAATGCAAGTGCCACGATTTGTATTGGAACCAAGCGTGCTGACTTTTTAAACCTATTGTGACGTCACAGCTGATATTTATTACTGGGAAATACAAATAGATTAAGAGACACCGATGCCGCCGATGAAATCGATTATTAAGAACGATATTGATATTTTGGACTCGATTTTCTAACAGACATATATACGCGCGGATTAAATCTAGAGGCAACCAACCTTGACGCTTGGTCGAGGTTCGGACACGCAAAGGACATGCATTTGCGTTATCTATGTAGATGTATGTCTGTGTTTAGGACAGTGTGTACCTACGCTTGTTAGTGTATATTTTACTATGTAACTATAACTATAAATGACTCGAGTTTCGTAGCTTTTTAGCCTGCGTTTCAACCTTTCCTTCTTTGTATCCTCAATTGCATACAAAACTGCCATCGCTAAGATGTTCCCAACGCAAGAAATCAGAGCGCACTGACGATTAAGGGGCGTGGCCTGGCGTGACCTTGGCTTGTGTTCTTGTTTGTCTCCTTGTTGGCAACCACCGTATGTAACAGTGTGGATGACTCGGAATTGGTTGACAACAACTTAACCTTCCTTAACCTTGGTTGGAAGCATTGGTTTTCAACGTGTTTTCAACAGTCTGGCGGCCCCTTAAAAGTCACTTAAGGGACGGAGGTTTTATTGGTGTTTTTGCGGGCGATAGGCTGACCCCCTGTCACTGCAATAGTCTCTCTCCATCATAATAATACCTCCAAATTTGTCAAACGTGACATCAGATGGTTTTATTGCCTGTGGTGTTCTGCCCATTAGGGATACAAGCGTAAAGTTATGTATGTATGTCATCAGATGATAACATAAATAATTAAAACACACACATCTAAATAGATTTTATTTTATTATCGCTAAAACCGAAAATAAGATAAGAACAAACACTAAAGGTGGTGACATCTTGACAATATTTCCTCCACTGTATAAAGATAAACAGCGTAAACCAGAGTGTTTCAAATAATAACCCACTTGGTTCGGCGCCCTGCACTCGGTATCTAAAATGAAATAGGAATACACCTATTAATTAATGTGTACAGAAGCCAGCAGACTCTATTCCCTCGACATTAAGTTAACATTTGGTTGGGAAAATTTGACAGACTTTTAACGCTTGATCTGCTGCCTTCTGTACTTATAAAAATAGAAATGTAGAAAGTCCTCTTTTATATTTACTAAATAGCAGCATGCAGTTTTAATCGCTTGACTTTTGATCTCGTTATCTAGTACCTATTCGAATCTTAATAAAATATTATTACCAAGAGCTGGGCATTAAATGATAACCGAGTGGTTGTTTCCGAGATTAGATTAATTTAGTTTTAATTGATCGTGTGGTCTAATAATATGGATACCTAAAATACAGGTTCAGTTCCTTACTTTAAAATTATAGTGCATTTTCTAAACCATCTTCATCTTTGGTCTGATTGTCACTTGATATCAAGCGAGATGGACATAAAACAATGCTTTAAAAACTTAGTCAAAACAACTTTTTACACTAAAACTTTCGTAAAAAAGGACATAAGTTCCCTATGTCGCCATTAAAAATTGTACCTGGTGTACTAAGTAATAATAACTCAATGACTCAAACTCATTTATCGAAGCCCCTGCGTGTTTGAAAAAAGTAACAATCCTTTTCAACTACACGCAACGGTTCGGACCACGGAGGAAATGCTTTGTGGTTCGGACGGATTTATTAGACAGCTGCTGACAACCAACTTATAAAAGGCATACGTCTACTGATAGCTAATTTCAAGATTTCGAAACAAGGCGCCGTGGCTTAGTTGGTTAAAGCGCCTGTCTAGTAAACAGGAGATCGGGGGTTCGAATCCCCCCGGGGCCTTGATGGAATTTATTTTTTTTGTTTTTTTTTGTTTTCAAATTTTGTAAATAAAATAGTTTTTACTTACGTGCACACATATTTTCGGTGGAAACCGCAGTCACAATGAATCTGACCGGAGGACAAAATTCGGGTGAAGGACATGGATTTGTGATATTGAAAATAAAAAGGCCTCTTTCAATTATTGTTTGACATCGGTGGGATGTTGCAGAATCACGCGCTCCTCCCCACATGCATACTAATATTTGTCCTTGGGCATCATTTCGAAACTAAAAAAATAATATTTTTACCCTCATCAGACCGTACACATTCCTAGAACTAGGTATTATTTATCAACAACGTACCTGAACACTTATAAGGGGTTGCTGTTTCAAATAAAATGGATGTATTCTGTACGATTTTTCTCGTCCAGGTATTACAAAATCTTCATATTCTTTTTGTACAAATTCCGACCCGTTATAAGGGCAATGTGGGCCAATTATCCTTGTCGGAACAGTACTTTTAATTAAATAGGTATCAACGGCGCCAATCACGTCAGAAACACTTACTGACGGAGTCTATAAGGAAAGAAAAGTAAATTTGTTATCCTTGGACACCAATTTATAAAATAATAATATTTTATTTCGTAAGTACTCTTTATAAAAATGTATTCTGCAAGTTTTATTGTACAGCGCCATCTAGCCAACTCTAGATAAACTTTTCAAGCCCTTGCTAGATGTGTTGTCACTGCAAGTTGATTTAATAGATGCAATCAATCTCTAGAGGGCGTTACAGTAAATTACTCCCAAAAATTTGCGAACATAATAATATTGTAGCTCTCGAACCAAGAATGATCATAACAAAATAACACGTCGTAGTTAAAATAACCCTCATGAGAACTTTCATATTACCTCAATAAACAATTCTGAGTAATCCAGGTATTCGTTGTTAACGTTCTGAAAATCATATAATTCCTGTGCTACATAAGCGAAATAGACATCAAAATATGTAGCTCTTAAACTGTTCATCAGTTGATTTGATCTCTCAAGATCTGTATTAGAAGGCTGATCTGTTGGACTTATAATAAGAACTACTGTACTGATCCCTGAGCTAGCGTTTACAGCGCCATCTAGTAGAGTTCTGTTCAACGCATGTTGTATTACTGTAGAAATAACATTCGGCAGATTTAATCTAGTTGGATCTGAAACAAGTAGGACATAATTTAATAGTTAATGACAAAAAACACCAATTTCAAGAAAATAAAATAAGTATTATAAGTTGGCATTTTGAAAATTCAACACATAAATTTATTGACTCTCAACTTACAGTCATCAGTGTAATTGGCCAATATCGAGTAAAACGTCGTTAAATTTTCCACCGGTGGGACTATCCATTGCCCATTGTTACCATGAAGCAGGCTAACTGAGCTTCTGTCCCAATGAAGATCGAGAGAACCACCTATCCATCTAAAATAAATATTTTAATTTAAGATCTAAAGTTACTATTTGTATACTAAGCTGTATCCAAAGGTTTTTTTTTATCGTTGACGGTCGTTAAGGGGTCAGCTTATCGCCCACAAAAACGCCATTAAGCGCCAATGCTGCATCACGCGTTCGAACGCGCGCGTTTCATACAAAACTGCAACGTACGGAAAATGTTATGATAGTTTGTATGTTTGAATCTCTTTTAGTAAGTGTTATATAAACCTATGGGTAGGTGTGCCTATTTGATGATACAGATGTATGGTACGCGCGTTCGAACACGTAACGCAGCGTTGGCACTGAAACCTCTTTCCCATAACTGACTTATACAGTTCATGGCTGGCCTATATTCTTTTTAGAATGGGATATATCATAAGGTCTGGAGTTAAAATAAACTCACGACATGAACTGCTGGACTTGGTAGTCCTTCCACGTGGAGTCGGTGGCGACGATGAGGTCCACGACGGGCACGCTGTGGTCCACATCGCAGGTGCGATGGTTCCGCTGCAGTACGGACTCTAGGAATGTAAACAGGTAAAGTTGTAGTTTTATATGTTTTCACGGTTCTCTTTTTTATAAAAGCCATTTTGAGGCACTCAAAAAGAGAGTTTGATTACAATACTAAAAAAAAACAGTAGTAAAATCTGCTGGTCTGCTGGTCTACCTAATGTTAAGGCTGGAGGTACTTATCTTTTGAGGCAAACTTTGGATTGTGTGATTTCACTTGTGGCACACAATCCAAACAGTGCACAGTGTGGCACATTGCAGCAAGGGTTATAATTCCCTGCGCAAACATTGACTGTTCACACATACTTTTAGTTTAATGAGCACCTTCTCGCAAAAGATAAAAATTTAAATAGGCAAAGTATTATTTTAAAGCGACCTCTCCGTCTTGGTGAAGTTCCAATATTGAATCTAAATCCGAAATGCAATTTTTTCACACAAAAACAAATCTGGATTTTGGTTGTCATGGCAACACGCAACTATTTATGTGTTTACAACGAAAGATTTTGGATTGAGTTTCAATATTGAAATTCACCAGCACTTTGTTTCGAACTTAGCGTAATTTATGCCTCCATTTTTGACTTTGACTGTAGGTACCTACATCAATTGTTAAATAAATGAAACATTGTAGGAACATTCGTTTCAATCGTGTAGTTTTAGTGCTGAATATATCTATTGTACAACGATTCATCGCTAGCCCGATTGCAAATCCATAGAACCATTAAACGCAAGCACTTACAGTACCTAGGTTTGGCACTCAATCTGGTACATTTGTTCTTAGGATGCTATAAACTATAGTATAAAATAGGTAAGCTTTTGTTTTCACGATTAATTTAAGTAGGTAAACATAACCCTCTTCGGCTTGCCGCAGTCGGGTAAGAATACATTTTTAAGCGTATTATATGGAGTACATTTCTTTTACATTCTAATTCTAATTCAGGTGTCTTTGACACTGAAATGTCCGTGGTCACCAGGAACAGTCTCTCGGTAAACCACGGTAAAATCAAGTTAAAATAGTAAAAAGCAATTTAAATCTAACCTGAGTTACACCGAGAAAAGTTAAATCCTACAATTGTTCAGCTGGGAATAAAGTCTAGGACTTTAATCGTACGAAAAACCTACCTACTCAATCAAAATGCCGGTGTTTTTTCCGATGTAGGTACGCATATCTATTGGCGGTACCCAAAAGGTTTGTAAAAATAAATATTATTTACAAGGTATTGAAATTGTAATTTAAAAGTAGGTAGGTAGGTAGGTAGGGTCCATATCGGCTCATATAAAATTCCAACTAGTATTGTTTGTCTTACTACCGATTTGGGTTCCATTTATGTGAGAACTCCATCTAATATATAAAATTCTCGTGTCACAGTTTTCGTTGCCATACTCGTCCGAAACGGCTTGACCGATTTTGATGAAATTTTTTGTGCTTATCCGGTATCTATGAGAATTGGCCAACATCTATTTTTTTTTATTTGTATGGCAAAACAACCTTTGCCGGGTCAGCTAGTGTAAAATAAAATCGTGGAATCTTATTTTATGACCAATATTTTATATTTAAAAATACCCTCAACATATTTTTTGATTATTAAAAGAATTTAATTATGATGTCATGGTTTCAATGGCCTGTAAGAGAGTTTCCAGGCTATCTGCCAGCGCCATCTACAAATAACGAGGGATTTAGAGCTTTTTCCGTGACACGATTTTTTATACGGGGATTGTCAGTCTATTTACTTCACTAGTCTCTACTATCAATGAAGCTCCTAACAGTTTGTGATAATATTGTTTTTAATTCATACTGTTGCTAGTAAGAACCAGTTAAAATTCATATTTTTTTCAGATCAATTTTCTTTATATGTGAAATATGTTCTTAGTAACATTTTGTGTCTTGATGAGTTATCGCTTGACCATGTCGGGGTTGTGGTGACCGACCTCACGATTTAAGGCGCATTTTCATTGGTATAACCGCATGCGGCGGTCGATAGATTTCAGAAACGCATGCCATAGAGCCCGCACGACGGGAACCGTTTTCATTGGTCGTTTGTAACCGCATGCGGCGGTCGATAGATTTCCGAAACGCATGCCATAGAGCCCGCACGACGGGGACCGTGTTCATTGGTCGTTTTTAACCGCATTCGGGAGATTTTTGAAACAACCGAGGTAATTTCATTGGTTGTTAGACAGCACGCGTCGAGCCTCCGTATGCGGCCTAACAACCGACTTATCGACTAATGAAAATGCTCCATTAGAGATTATGGCGCTTCACCGGCCGCTGCCGTGGCACCGCTCATTCCACTCGCTAGGCTCCCGCACGTGTGGCCTATATGCAACCCAACAGCTCCTCCTCTCTACGCTCGTCGTCGCACCTAACCGTACCGACTACGTCTTCCGGTGCGGGTGCCCTTCTTGTTGCATAATCTTTTTCATCACAATGTTAATGAATACATTAGTATAAAACAAAAGTATGAACATAGACATTATGATTTTCAATAATATGATTAATATATTTATGAATATTATAGTTATTTAACCGAATGATCATTAGTATGAGCATATATATTAAAGTCAAACTGGTCCCAGTTTGTCATATTCGTATTGTGCAATCACAGCTCATTGCACCTACTATGTAAGCAATTTGGTTGTGGCATGACATTGGCTCTCACAATTAGCTGTCTTGTGTTTGTTTTTGTTTTCATGTCACGGTCAATTTGTACTGTACCTATTTGTATTAATTTGATAATTCTGACTGAAAAAGAGTGCCAAGAGTTTTTTTCCGCCGGCTTTTTTTGTCTCTTGATCTACTGTAATATCTTATTTAACAACTATCAAAAACTAGTTAAAGCCCAAGTATGTGATGACTGACTTCATCAAGTGTTTTGTGAAATTCCTAAGATGAATAATTTTTTTTAAATTATGAATTAAAACAAATATAAGTAAAATCAATGTGTAAGTATGAAAAGTGATAGTATGAATTTCAATGATTATGTTTTTTAATATTAATGTTTAAATTTATGAAGAATGATCATTGTGATTTTAAATGGTGTGAGGCCATTTTCCATTTTCGGACTTCCGACTTTAGGAGTTGAAAAGTAATGTGAAATAATGCGCCCCCTAGGTACTATAAAAATTTAAAAAGTGCCTAGTGATTAATTTATCAATATTTTGAATGACTTACGAAGATAACTCGTAAAAGCTGAAACTGCGGCTTCAGTCATCCTCTGCATATCCTCCACAGGGATATAAGCCGTTATTAGCCTCAAGGACAAAATATGTGCAAATCTGACAGTTTCTGTCAAAAGTTGCGCACTGTCAAAGATCTTCATGAACAGCGTCAGTCGGTTACAGGCTTTTACCGAGGGATCAAAGGAAGCCCCTTCGTTGGAGTAGTACATTTGGATTACTTGAGTCAAACGCAGTGACCTCCGTAGGCTTACCCAAGTTGGAACGTAGTTTGATAGAATTAGTCCTGGAATAAATTACACATTATTTAGTACTTAATTGTAACTATACCTAATCATTATACGTAGAGGCTGTAAAGGGAGACGCCCATTAAATGCTTGACAATTTGCTTTTTTATGTACATAATGTGAATCATTATCTATCACGAAAAGTTAAAAATTCATTAAAGAAACAATTATGTCAAGCAATGTTTAATGCCTAATGCACTGTTAATATGCAATTTATTTATTTTTTTAATAATAAAACACATTCTGTGGTATGAAATGTAGTGTTGGGAAATTGATCAATTGTATAAATAATAAGGTTATATCTCGTGAACGCATACTTTATTAGAAATAATTTTCTATTATTAATAATGCTAACACGTCTTAGAGTCATTATAATTAGAAATCAAGTCGCTTGGAACTGGGCATTTTCTCTAAGGAAGAGTGGGCATGCCCCTTTCTATAAACGAAACCATGATGAACAATGGCCACACATTATTTGACCACAACGACTAACTGATAACGCCCTATATTTAAAATCTACGCCAAACATCATAATACCCTAATAATGCTTTTTGAAGAGTCCTTTTAAGTATGAGCCCGCATGCTTCATCTTCATTTGCCATTAAGGAGGAAATCGAAACCCAAAATTTGAAATCGTGGACACAACCTTTTTGTAAAATTAAATTATTAAAAGTCTTTTGAAACTTGCCTTAGGTTGGTAACGAATTTGATGTGCATGTGCACGGGCTATGACGTTTCTGGTTTAAATTTAGAAAGAAAAAAACTGTTATATTTACTTGCCATCAATCCCAGCTAGAATCTCAGCGTCAGTAAAATGCCAATCAACGGTGCTTCCATTGCGTGTGTACAAGTAATGAACCCGCGGGAGAAGCGTGTCGTTCCAGCTGTTATTGCTGCCGATCACCATGCGGGACGCTGAAGGACCCACGCGGGGACCCTGGTTGACTACCACCTCGGCTAGATCTCCTGGAATCCAAAACAACAAAAAATTGTAGATAAGCTACAGTTTAAGGCCTCGCTGAGGCCAAATATTTAAAATTTTTTGCTCCTCACCCTGACATGGACACCCACATCATACATACCTACATAACCTCACGCCTGTCCATAGAACACATATACTCAAGAGCGCCTGTCTCCCCTTGGGGTAGGCAGAGACAAGGGAACACCAATTGCTGCGATCCAAACATACCTCTTTCGCTTCTTCCACGTTCATCAATTTTTTCATACATGATCGCCGGTTACGGCTACTTTTGACTAGGCCCTTTTTCAAAATGTCGCCAATTTGATCGGCATACGTTCGCCTAGGCCGGCCCCTTCCAACAACACCATCCATTCTTGCTCTGTACACCTCTTTCGTAAATCACCCACCTAAATCTGCACCACCCACATCAATAGATTGTTTTCAAAATACGGCGTGTACTTGCCTTGACTAAGTCCGTATGAGCCACGATAATATTGTAAATCATATAACCTACTGTGGCTGAGCCATCACAACTTTACTATAATGTTATAGAGATTATATCATATTAGCTATTAATTTTCTCACCTGCAAGCGAAGCGACCCAGACGTTACTAATACCCGCTCCTTCAACTTGACTCTCATGATCTCCGGCCAAGGTCTCTATGTTGTCAACCCACTCCTCTCTCGCAGAAGTCATGAGCGGCTCAGCAAGATCTTCTCTATACACAGCTGAACTGAGAATGTCTGTGATAAGAACTCTCTGGTTTTCCAGGGAAGATGCAATAGATGATATAAGAGTGCCAGCAGATATTGTACCCCATTCCGTTTGAATAACACCTTCCTCTATTGGGCACCTGCTGATTATTCTGAAACGAAACGTTTTTTAAAACGATCGAGAATTAGTTTAAGATTTACTCGCACGCTGGTTTCTGCGTCTATACAATGATTGTTATTTAGATATTTATGTAGGTAGGTACCTACGTTTCTTTTTAATATCTACTTAGCTAAACAAATAATAAGTACCTAGGTATAAAGTTGCCTTTACAACGCATATCTAAAGTATTTGTTTTTAGTATTTACACATTTAAAAAGGTAACCAGGTACTGTAACTATTTCAGACTTCTTAACAGAAAAAGAAATAAAATATTCATTATCTTACTTCTAACCTACCTGTTTGGGCTATTAGTGTCCATATTCTGTCGTAATTCTGCTGACACGGGGCAGACAATATTCTCATCACCTCGTTCCCACTGCCTCACACTAGAACTAATCAATCTATGTAACAAGCACTTGTCCCTTACATCCAAGTGCTCATCAGCATTGAGTAGATTCTGGCTTGGCAAGAATAAATCCATCAACAGCTTATATCTGTAGTATTGAAACGAGGAGGCTCTGTATGGAAGGACGACGGCGGATTCGACGACATTTGGAGCTTCATCGATCCCGTCGAGTCGAAGACTGAAAGTATAAAGAGAAAACATTTTATTCATCATTTTGCAGACAAACATCACTAGGAAACATTTTGACTCTTAGTAGTTTCTGCGTAAGTATCTCAACTTTCAGTTAATCCCTAGTTCACCGAAAGCTAACGGCAGGCGCGCAGTTCCTTACGAAAAAAAGGTCCGTGCTCAGGATACGCATCGGAAGGGGCACTTTGTATAAAATCGCACCCCACGCCCGCATTACCTGGCATTGGCTATAAGTCTTTCCCTCAATGGAAGCTCAAATGGCTTCCAAAAACGTGGATATCATCTCGAAGGTCCGGTACTTCAGCCCTTAACGGCTATACACTCAACCTATACATACACAGCCCAAGTGAGGTCGTGCATGTTCTGCAAAATTACCAGCTCGAAGCGTTAGACTCTGTTGACCGAAGAGCCCGGAAACTTATTAATAACGACAACCTTACAAATGATAAATTGCAGACGCTAGAGCATCATCGTAAGGTTGCTTGTTTAACAGTATTTTATCGGCTACATATTGCAGAGTGTGCGAGAGCTCTTTTTGAACAAATTGAACCCACACCTTTTTACCACCGGGCTACCAGACGCAGACAGAACTTCCATCCCTATATAGTGGATTTACCAAGAAGTCAAACAAAACGCTTCGATAGTTCCTTTTTTTAGCCTCTCTCCATCATTATAAAATCTCATTTGTCAAACGTGACATCAGATGGTCTTATAACCTCTGGTGTTCTGTCTACCCCATAAGGGATACAGGCGTGAAGTTATGTATGTAGTTCCTTTTTGGTACGGATTGCCAAGATATGGAACAATCTGCCTGCGTCTGTTTTTCCTGACCACTACAGTCCTGGAACTTTCAAGTGTCGAGTGAATAGGGTTTCTCGTGGATGGACGTATACCACCATAGTCTTCATGCGCACTTTCCATCAAGTGGCATGGAAGACAAATGTCCTATCCTTACAATATAAAAAAAAATCTAGTGGTATATTCTGAAATATTATTACCTATACATATTTGTAACCGCTATAGACAACAAATATAAAATGACTACCTAAACTGATACAGTACCTAACTTTGTAGCTCCCAAGATATCTAAGCGGTGTCATATATCAGCATAATTTGCTTATATCATAAATCAAAACAATGAAGTATTACACCAACCAAAAACTTACCAGAGGCTATGAAGGTTTATTTTTCAAACTGGCCAGCCTTAGAATCTAATCCAGGACCACTGAATGAGTAATCCCACCACTACGCTACCGAGAATATCAATGAGTGAGTACCGTAGGACTGACGGAATGGTAATACAAAAAAAAAAATAACTGTGACGTTTGTCTTCAACCTCATTTGATGGTAAATGAAAATGGCAAGTGGCGAAGACATGGGTGGAACTGGCCTTTCATAACCATTGTCAGAACACACCACTAGACTAGGCTAGACGTAAGTACATAACTTCACGACTGTTGGTATCCCTTATGGGGTAGGCAAAACACCAGAGGCTATAAAACCGTCTGATATCACGTTTGACTTTGGCGGTATTATAATAATGGAGAGAGACTATTGCAGTGATAGGGGGAGAGCCTATCGCCCACAAAAAAGCCAATATAACCTCTATCCTTTAACTGACTTTTACAGTATGCCCGGGACGAGAAGCAGCTGGTCCTATCTATGTTTTTCTTCTGCTGCCAGTCCAGCTTGGAAGCAACTAGAATTAAGGATATTTGAACTATTAGGTACTTACTGTCTTAATAAAGATGAACTAAACAACCGCATGTCAAGTTGTGTGTTGAGCTCTAGCTTTTTGAGTAAAGTTAATAATACGTCTAGTCTCTTAGGGGCATGTAGTTGCGGTCCTCCCCTGCTGTAACATTCTAGTAAATGCGTCGGTATGCTGGGTAGCACTGCAGCTTGGTAACCTGTAATATTGCTATCATTTATACAACTAAGTAGGTAATTAATAGTGGCCTAAACGGACACATCAACCATATGGCCCCAAAGTAAGCTCGTATTATTGTTTTTCTCTAATTAATCATGTATAATTTTAATTTTAGAATCCTTTTAATAATGTATGATTTTATAATTTTAATTTTAGTATGGCCATTAATTTTAATAGTGCATGTACCACTGACCTCTATATTTACCACTGGACTGGCTGTTCCGTAAGTTTGACAGCTATTTTTTTGTGCCTATTTGAAGCGCCACTAGCGAGTAGCGAGTGTCCGCAGAACTAATTTTGACGTATATTGCAAGTGGCCGCCAGAGAAGTGCTTGCTTATTGTTAAGTGATTTTATATTTTTTAAATATAAATTCGAATTTTATGTTGTTATTGATATAAACATTATACTTCGATGCTACATCCTCAAGATTTAAGAAAACCATGTAGTCCGTCTCTCGAGACACTGCATCGTCACACATTTTATAGTCTATTTTTATATAGATAAATAAAAAAAAAAAAGATATATTTCGTTCAATCTTACCAGTCACTCTTTACTCAGATCTGACGTCATTCGTTTTTCGTGTGCTGCATCGTTAACACGTACATACTTCAGACATTAATTAAGTTAGTTAAAACATTTTAAAAAATATTACAACTGCAACATGGGTAAAAGAAAACGCAAAGAACACAACGATGAATATATTAGGCGAAAAATTCGTCGTTTAGAGAAAAAACTACATCGTGATTCGAGGCGATATAAAGGTTAGTAAAAATCTACCCACAATTTGATATTTTTTCGATGCAAATTCTTTCGTTAAAATTTATTTAACCATCTTAACGTGGTAATACGAGATGTTATCCTGATGGTATAAATAAATGTGTTCCTTAAAGTGGTGACACGTGATGTCATCCCGGAATACCTTCTTTATAAAAACGTACATGTAAATTCTTCGTTTAAATTTATTTAACCATCTTAACGTGGTAATACGAGATGTTATCCTGATGGTATAAATAAATGAGTCCCTTAGAGTGGTGACACGCGATGTCATCCCGGAATACTTTCTTTATATACTTTCTTAATGATATGACACGCGATGGCATCCAGAAAGTTTAAATAAATTAAACATTCATTGTCCATAGATCGTGACGATCGATCAGAAACCTGTTCATCAGCGGATTTGTCATCTGATGTATACAGGATTGACGAAAACGAGGACAGTCTGTACTCCGACGAGGACCGCCCTGTCACTACCGTGGCGTCTGTAGTAACGACAAGCTCGCCACCTTTACTTCCAGTTATTCCCTTACATGAAGAAGAACATATGGCCCCTCAAACTTCGAGTACAGATCCCAACCAGCTATCTGAGGTACCAGAAGAAATCTTAATAATGTTAGGTGAGTCTAAAACAATTGAAGAACCACTCGGCGAAGCCATTCCTAAAGAAATCTCTGAACGTTGGGGGAGTATTCTTGTGGACGGCATCAGCAAAGATCAACGTCAATCGCTGTATCAGAAGATACTTATTCCTGAAAACTTCTTACTAGCCCGAGCACCTAAACTAAATCCCGAGGTAAATTCTATTTTATCTGACAGTGCTAAAAATCGAGATAAAAGACTAGAAAAAGCACAGAATCAACTTGGCCTAGGGATTGCTGGTTTGGTGAATCTGACCAATGACCTAATTAAAAAAGACACAAATAAACTCGACATTATTAAGAAATTATCTGAAATTAGCCAAATCTTGCTTGATCTGCACTATGAAAATACCGTCAATAGACGAAAACTTATAACCCCTTTGTTGGATAAAGCCTTTTGGAATACAACCCAATGTGTCAAGAGAGGTACTTACTTATTCGGCGACCAACTGGGAGAAAATATAAAAAATACTAAGGACATTGAGAAAACCGCTCAACAGATTAAAAAACCGGTTATTTCAAGACCTAACCCTCAACGAAAGAATACTCACCAGGGAAACTTGCGATTCCCTCCTCGTCAACTGAACTACCCAAAACCAGCAGTAGCTGCCCAGCATTACGACCCGCAACCATCGACGTCAACGAGGAGGGCACCCGCCGCGCCGCAGCCGCCGCGCCAGCGCCGCCTGCCGCCACACAGGACGCGCGACCGCCGGCAGCGATAGAGGTACCGCACGCTGGACGTATTCAATTTTATTTTCAAAATTGGCTCGCTATAACAGATGACCCAGTTATCTTATCATACGTCAAGGGTTATAAAATTCCACTTACACAGTTGGTTTACCAGCTAACTGAACCCATTAACCCACCATCTCCTAAAAATGAAATGAAAAGTGCAATTTGTAAACTTCAAAACTTGGGTGTGATCTCAATTTGTGATCCACAAACAGATCAATTTATTTCACCCGTATTTCTTACACCAAAGAGTAGTGGAGGTTTCAGATTTATCTTAAATTTAAAACGGTTTAACAATTTCGTTGTCACAAACCATTTTAAAATGGAGGACATACGAACCGCTTCAAAATTAGTTTCGAAACAAGATTTCATGGCTACAATCGACCTCAAAGAGGCGTATTATTTAGTACCAATTCACCAAGCTGATAAAAAGTACCTGAGATTTAAATATGATCAATTATATTATGAATTTAATTGCCTTCCTTTCGGTCTTAGCTCAGCTCCATACGTTTTCACAAAACTACTTAAGCCGCTCTTATCAGTGTTACGTAATCAGGGTAATAAAATCGTCGCTTACTTAGATGATATTTTTTGTGTAGGTACAAGTTTTAATTGTTGTCAAACTACCGTCAATGCTGTTATTCAAAATTTAGAAAACTTGGGATTTGTCATTAACTATGAGAAAAGCAACAGGCAACCTCGACAAATATGTACATTTTTGGGATTCGAAATCAATACCATAAGTATGTCACTTCAATTACCTACGGAAAAAATGAATAAAATCATTCAGTTAGTTAACAAACTTCGAAGTAAACAATTAATCACTATCCGGGACTTTGCAAGATTCGTAGGTTCTTTAACCGCATCTTGCCCAGCTTTGGCGTACGGCTGGTTATATACAAAAATTTTGAAAGGGAGAAATACCTAGCACTAGTACGATCTGGTAATAATTTTGACTCAAAAATGAACATTAAAGATTACCTACAGGAAGACTTTAACTGGTGGGCTAATATTGTTTATCAAAATAAGAATAATTTGCTGAAAAATAATTTTAGTTTAGTAATATACTCAGACTCATCACTCACAGGCTGGGGTGCTGTGTGCGATGGTAACGTGGCTAGAGGTCAGTGGTCTGCTCACGAAATGACTCAGCATATTAATTATCTTGAACTTCTTGCTGCCTTTTTAGGTTTGAAATCATTTTGCGAGAAACGTAAAAACATTAATATCTTACTTAGGATCGACAACACCACGGCTGTTTCATATATAAATAGGATGGGTGGAGTCCAATTCCCCCACTTAAATGAAATTACAAGAAAAATTTGGCAGTATTGTGAGACTAGAGATATTTTCATTTTTGCTTCTTACATACCTTCTCGTGAGAATGTTGACGCAGATCGAGCCTCAAGACACATCAACATTGACACAGAGTGGGACTTAAATAAAATTAGTTACCAGTTAGTATTAAAAAGTTTTGGCCTGCCAGATATTGATTTATTTGCATCTCGTTTAAACCATAAATGTACTCAGTACGTATCGTGGCATCCTGACCCAGGTGCTTATAATATTGACGCTTTTACGTTACATTGGGAAGCCTGGTTTTTCTATGCATTTCCCCCATTTGCCGTAATTTTAAAATGCCTTAGAAAAATCATAGAAGACAGAGCCCAAGGTATTTTTATTGCACCATACTGGCCGAGTCAACCTTGGTTCCCTCTTTTTAAATCGTTAATCGTGTCAAAAGTCATATACCTAAGTCCCAATGAACATCTTTTGTTATCTCCTTCCAGAGAACCACATCCGTTATGGCGCAACCTTACCCTGGTGTGCGCGATTTTATCCGGCAAGCATATTTAAGGCAAGATCTTCTTGGTGACACCGTAGAAATAATGCTTAGTTCATTATCCAAGAACACAATAAGTCAATATAACGTTGCTTACAAGAAATGGTTTATCTTTTGTCAAAATTTAAATTTAAATTGTTATGATGCTTCTACAAAAGATGTACTAAAATTCCTCACCGAACAATTCCATAAAGGGGCTAGCCATGGTACATTGAACTCTATTCGAAGTGCGCTGTCATTAATTACAAACAACAAAGACTCTTGTAAAAATGATTACATTAATAGATTTTTTAAAGGTGTTTTTAAGATTAAGCCATGTTTTCCGAAATATTCTTCAATTTGGGATGCCAACGTAGTATTAGATTATCTTTCGACCTTGTTTCCAAATTCATCTCTGTCTATTGATTTGCTAACGAAAAAACTGGTAACTCTTCTCGCGTTATCTACAGGACAACGTGTGCAGACGTTATCGGCTATAAATCTCGATTGCGTTTTATACTAAATAATTATATAACAATTACTGTAGATGATATTTTGAAGACTTCAAGGCCCAATTGTCGAAACCCGAATTTAGATCTTCCATTTTACGAACCGAATAAAACTATCTGCCCAGCTAGGACTTTAATTACCTATATAGAAAAAACTAATCAGTTTAGGGAACTCGCAAACACACATAAATTAATATTGACCGTTAAAAAACCTATCCATAACGCAAGTACTCAAAGTATAAGTCGATGGATAAAACAAATGCTTGGTAAGAGTGGCGTGGACGTGAGTGTGTTCAGTGCACACAGCACCCGCCACGCCTCCACCTCCGCCGCTCGCAGAGCTGGAGTATCCATCGACTTAATCAAGAAGACCGCGGGGTGGACAGGCAACTCTCTTTGCTTTGCAAAGTTTTATGATCGTCGCTTGAATGATTCAGAACATACATCTTTTGCTGAGGCAATCTTGTCAAATCATTAAAATTGTTTAACATTTATTATTGTTTAATCATAGTTTAAAAGTATACAAATAAATAAATATAATTATTTGTAAGTATAAAGTTAATTAAAATATTACTGATCACTACAAACTTTCATTCCGCAACAAGCGCTAAACATCTACATGGTTTTCTTAAATCTTGAGGATGTAGCATCGAAGTATAATTTATGGTTAAAAGAACTTACCTTAAGTGAATTTCTACCAAAATTATACGAGATGCTACATCCGAAAAGATTTAAGCTCCCGCCCACCCTTTCAGAATCATATAGCACTGAAAAATGCTTCATAACCCAAGTGTTGCAGAATGAATCCAACAGCTCTAAAACAAATGACGTCAGATCTGAGTAAAGAGTGACTGGTAAGATTGAACGAAATATATCTTTTTTTTTTTTATTTATCTATATAAAAATAGACTATAAAATGTGTGACGATGCAGTGTCTCGAGAGACGGACTACATGGTTTTCTTAAATCTTTTCGGATGTAGCATCTCGTATAATTTTGGTAGAAATTCACTTAAGGTAAGTTCTTTTAACCATAAATTATATAAAAGTTATCAAGAATGAGGACATGTGTATATTGTAAGCGACTAGTTTTAGTACCACGGACACTCGCTACGTCCGACAGCGCCAAAATGGCGATTATCAAACGGGCACAAAAGCACTTTGACAGCCACCAGTCCAGTGGTAAATATAGAGGTCAGTGGCATGTACTTATAATTTTTTTTTTTTAAATTTTATTTTGATCTGTCAAACGTTTTTGCTTTTTATTTTAAAAGTCAAGCACTGGAAGGAACTGGCTTCTATACCACGGATTTTTCCTATTTCAAAAGTCAGGGATAATATTATAAATATGTACAACTTGATTGTTATAATAAAGCGTTTTCATTTTCATTTTATTAAGCAGACCACACGTATACACCCAAAATTCGAGATTGTTCATTATATAAACTAGCCCGGTTGGGAGTCGATCCCAGGAACAGGTCATTTTTGTTAGAAATAATAATTAATTATAAGTTTTCATTCAAATTTAGACTGAAAAAATGAAATTTGAACATGGAATCAATAGCACTTTGTTACATAGTAGTACTGAAGTTTTATTTTATTGAATCCAGTAACCAACGTTGCCTGGTAAAGATTGTTTTTGGATGATAAGGCCGCCTATTGTGCATTGTACCTATAACATTGTTATGTATTCAAATTGGTTTTTACTCTATGTGTACAATGAATAAATAAATGAAAATAACCTAATGGCGTTAGGTTTTTATAATAGGTAGGTTTACCTACTGCATTCATTTTTTTTATTTTAGTTCAAAGTTCCTTACCGTTAGCGTCGAAACTCGAAAATAAACTTTTGTAGGTAACTAAATAGTCCATTGAAATGTTACATGTTTTAGGCCTAACCTTGCGTTCTTCAGAGGACGCAATTTTAGTTTTTTGATGTGTAGAGGGGGTCAGTGTAAAGCTAAAACCAAGTTTGTGGGGTCGCCACCCTCGTCCTACGGCCGACATCTTGAAAATAGGGGTTGAAATGGTTTTTACGATTTATCTCTTCAACTATTTATCTGTTAAAAAAATGTATAAACATTATACAAACTTGGTTTTAGCTTTACACATCAAAAAAATAAAATTGCGTCCTCTGAAAAACGCAACCCCAAATGTAACTTTTCAATGGACTAAAACCGCACTTTCTAAAATCAAAGTTTAAACGATAGGTAGGATAAAAAAACTTACTGTATTTTGTTACATTTTGAACTAAAAGTAATGAAAAGCTATCCGTAGTCGAGAGCATCTGTGCTAAACAAATAAATCCTATTTACTTATTAAACAGTAAGTAGGATTTGAACTAAACATTTGAATCAAAACTAGGATGCTTTCAAAATCACTTATTATACTACCAATACTTTTTCGAGAATTAGCAAAATAAAGTTAAAAATAAACGCTCAAGAGTGTACTTACAGTATATCAGTAAACATAAGCCGAATATTCTATGTAAAAAAACCATTTTGTCATGTGTTTGATATATTATTGTGAAAAATAACACTATGCCTCACTCACTTAGGTACTGGCGCACGCGAGGCGCGTTTGATAAAACTGATTCAGGCAATGATAAGATAACATAGTGATGAAGCAGGTTAAAACAACTGACTAATAGTATCAGTTTGTAGTAATCCTGTGAGGTTTCTACACACTAGAACTTACAATAAAGGAATTAATGATGTGCATTTTAAAAACATTATTAACTTTATAGAAAAATAAACATTTCCGGTCTTTCTTTTGACTCTTGTGCCGTTGTATTCAAGGCTTCACAAATTCCTTCGTTCAACATATTCAAGGGTAATTTAAAACATACATAATAATGCAAAAATATTTAATCTTATTGACTTTCACAACTTTGTTCATTGTAGTTAAATGCATTTACAGAAATTTAATATGGTTTGTTATATTACCTACAAAATACATTTTAATTATAATATATTTTTAGTTACAGAATGTTCTAGCATATACTTATATAGGAATCTTCTGCAATGTCCACCCAAACTCATTGGTAAAATAAAGAAAAAAAAATTAAGTAAGTAAGTAATTCAGTTCAATTTGTGCCACACAACCAATAATAACTAATACAGCTTTGGTACCATTCCTAGTGCCATTAAACACTAAAATAAAATAATACAATGTTATTAATATAAAAGTTATAAAAAAAACAGAGTCCATCAAAAAAATTTAAATTCATAAGTGTAATAATAAATAAATTAAATTATTTGCAGAATGTTATGAGTACATTGTAGTTGATTTGGGAATAGCTCATATATATCTTAAAATTTACTCTACTATTTATTTTATTAAATTTGTACATATACAGGGTTCATTTGTAGTCACCGGCCAAAATTTTTTCACAATAAGTATCATTTATGGAAACTATTTTTGCAAAAAAGTTTTTTTTTTAAAAAGAAATAAATATGTCCCCTTACATATTAAGCAAACCATGGTCACTCTAAATTACCATTAAAATTAAGGCAACTACGTGCTACTACAAAGCATCTTGTCGTATTATCAATTTTTAAAAGTTTGTGGTTCCATATTTCTACTTTTTTTGTACCGAGCGACGATAAAATAACTATGCAGGTTCGTTTATATCGTATCAAAGAAACTAACAATTATATTTGGCTGGTAACTACAAATCAACCCTGTATTTAACTGACATCCCACAAAAAAAAAACTTATTTCTCTTCATGTCTGTGTATTCACAAAAAACTCAGAAATATGGTGGTTTTACTAGATGTGAATCTGAAATCTGCCGCTAGTAAGTAATATGTTTGTTGAATATGAAAGTTCAAGCTAGTTTTTTGTGAGAAGTCATTTAATCAGATAATTATTTATTTATGCTACAAGTGTCAATCACAAGAACTCCTTGGTTGGACAACCAAACTTTGTTAAACAAGTATTATTTCTGTCTCTCAAACTGTTCATTCACTATAAATTTGTTTATCTTCTTTAAAGAAATATTAATGCAATATACAGCTGTATTAAAGCTTGTATATCACAAAGTTCATACTATCGTAACACAAGCTTCGCAGGCTCCCCATTCACTAGTCGTTCAGTTCCGTGTTTAAGCGTAAATTCTCTTTTGATAAAACCGAACATCACATCTGTTATAAGGAATACTTGTGCAGTAGCAAACGATAGTGTTACCCCGAAAAAGAAATTTGCATTAGCTGATCCCGAATAAATCCAGAGATGCCATACTGTTGGTCCAAGAACAGATGTGATGATAAAGGCACATCCAACAATAAACTTCTGCTGCATGACTGAAAATAAAGAAAAATTTTCATAAGTAGAATCATGCAGAGTAAATAAGTAAGACTACGGTTAAATTTTACCAAAACTAAATTAATTCATAATTTAGTGGGAATCATGTACCTATTTAGAGTAAAGTTTTCTTAACTTTGATTATCATACCTATAAAGTTAAATAATGTTCAAGCATTGAGATATTAGTACTATGTATAGAGAGGACATCCCATAAAAAATTTCAGCCTCGAGTTAGGGCTTTCTGCCCTATCTACTCCTATAAATTCGAAAGTGATGAGCCCTTGTCACAATAATTAAATACGTTTGTGTTTTCTGTTGAATATTTTTCAAATTTGCCTTTATGTGTGCTTAGGCACTGTTTGAACAGTATCCGAAATACATATAAATCCCAACAAGTCACTTTTCATGTGATACACCTAAAGTATCTATTTAACAAGCAATTTGTAGTAATTTCACCAAGTCACTATGTTTTTTCGAATTGCATAAGAGTAAAAAAAAATATTGATACTGGGCAGAAGAGACACTGCTAACGCATTTTAATGTTGGGTATAGTTTGATAGAGGATTTCCTAAGAAAAGTTAATGCTTAAAATTACCTTACATTTTGGTTCCGAAATTGTTTTGAACATATTCCAGCAAAATATCTAAACTTAGCATTTTTTACAAAAAAAAATATTTTCATCATTTTGTATAAAATATGTGAGGTTTTGAGAAGTTAAATGATGGTAAAAAAAATATCAAATTCCAATTTATTTAATATGGTTATTTTTAGTTCAATATTTTTATATAATACCTTTACTATTCCTCCGATTTATCACAGGGTTTGGAAAATCAGCTTGTTATGCACAAGTTATGTGCAATGCAACGAATAGCTTAATTCTTTTCACGTGTTAATAATTTAAAAAATCCTACATCCATAGTAAATAATTCAAAGTCAAATTTATTAGGTAGAAAACAAAAAGAATATTGCGTACTCTTTCTGGCAAGTATACAGGATGACTGTCACTTTCAAAATTCGTGGACGTGATAGTTCATAAAAAAAATCAAAATAAAAAATAAATATTAAGTAATTATTGACTGAGTAAACTTAATCGAAAGTTAAAGAATTCATTACGCAACGCATGGTTACACTACTGGTATCTAACCACGGACGTACGGACGTCCGGACGGCGCTATCAATACAGAATACGTAGGTAGGTACAGACGTGAATCTAACACTGACAAAATCAAACCAAAATGAACTTAATTAGCAACGCATTGCGTCCGATATTACGAGGTCACGCGATTATGTCGAATTGAGTGGTAAATCTTAGAGACCAAATTTGCCTGCACTTTTTAAAACACTTATGAATCGGTAAGCTTCAATATGATTTTCGAATAGGTTTAGTCTATTGATTTGGTACCTAAGCCTTAAGTTAGGTAATAAGTTGGTAGCGAAATACACAAAGATGGTGTTAGCTTTCATAAAATACGGAAGTGCAGGATGTGGGCATTGAGCCCGTAAAGCCAAAGTTGTTGATTTGACTTAATTAAAATTGGTATGTTGGTAGCATTGGAGAGTTGGGGGGATTTTGACTTTCCGGATAGGTTGGGTTAAAAATGGCGGAGTAGAGAACGAGCCGCTTTGTGATAAAGGTCAGTGTCGTTAAGATTGTGATATTTACTTATTTATTGTTCTCTGGCTGTAAACTGTTACTATGTATTTTACAAGATGATTGCTGTTGAGTTTCTTGCCACTTCTTCTCAACAGATCGACTTTCCGAAGTGGTGGTAGATTATAATAAATAGAAAACTTAAACTGATAAGTTGTTTGATTGAGTGACTCCCTTCTGAGACGTTTTCTAACATCGGTCACGGGAACTGAGTGTTTAGAGGTTAAATTTGCCTGCACTTTTTAAAACCCTAATGAATCGCATCGAATGGTTCGATCTATCGACCTTTTCTTTCTCTATTTGACTAAAAGGTACCTAGTAACTGAGTATAAACTCACATAGACCCGAAATATTGTAGGGCGAGAGTTGGACCCAACTCAGGCCCACTATCACTAATACGGGAGGAAACAAGTTTGTCAAGCTTACATAAACAAGTAAGTAATACATAGACGCCGTGCAGTCCGCCAGTACATTGTTCATGCTAAAACCTTTGCATGTTACTTAAGTAACCTTTAAAGAAGCATGATCCACATCCCTTCATATTATTATTTAAAAAAGATGATCTCTTTCATCAAGGCAACCATATTCATACTTAAATACTGGCTTAGAACAAGAAATAATACTTGGGTAGGTTATTAAATTACTGAATTAGTAATGGAAGTGAATTATTGAATTAGGATGTTATTTTTGGCTTATTTAAAAAAGGGAATCATACTTGAGAATGGCTTCAACTTCATGGAGTGTGACAGGGTAGGTATAACGTTCCTCCTCGTCTTTTAGCATGTAATGGTGCACTGTCCTAAGTCTCTTAACATTTGATTAGCGTTAAGGTTTGTGTATGGAGTAAGTACTTTCATTCACTGTACCTACACATTAACGACACCTGCTAAACTATCACAAACACAAACGCACATACCAGATCTAAGTAATTATATTTCACTTGGTATTGAGTCGACTTTTAATTCACACACGACAACGGATTTCAGAAGGCGCACGGCGCGGCGGGAAAATAAGCAGCAGCGGTAATTTAGGACACACGGACCTGTTGGCGCTTGCGCTCGCACTAATTAGGCAATAGGTAGGCATGCGCGGGCGGCGATGAGGTCAAAGAACCGAAGCAGCGCGGCGCAACCCAGAGAATGTAGGTACTACCCACTTTTGATGCGGCGGCTTACGTACAACTTTGTGTTGTGGGCGCTGCGAGAAAATACTTTATTTATGTAAGTATGGGGAATTCTAGTGAAAAATGTAGTACCTACTTTTATTACTCATATATGATCAGAATCGAGTACAGAGTGCTCTCCTTTAATAATGCAAATTTGTCACCAGTCACCCTGTATATACAAAACTTCATGAATATACCTAGTAGGTACTTCATGAATTTTAAACGAATTCATTCCATTTTATTTGCTTTCAAAAAAAATAGGTAAAAAAGCTGCTTGTTCACTTTGTGATAAGTAACGTTAATAACAATACATTACAATAACAAGACATTCATGAGTTTTGACATTATGGCAGCTACAAAATTGTTCATTTAAAGCAATCTAGCGCTAATTGTGTGATTAGACGTCATCGCTAGATTTAGCTCTGCAGTTGCTGCAGGGCTCAATACAGTGCATGCAGCGCATGCTCCGCGATTTTATCATAAAAATGTAATACATTTTTTGTTCAAGACAGCTTCTCTATACGTAGTACTATAATCTCAATGTGTTCAAGTTAACAAAGTAATATTAAACATTATTTTCTTAAAAATATATATTGTATACTTACAATGACATAAATGTTTCCAAATTGGTATAAAGGCCAGGTAAAATCCAACATCTCCGATACATGGGTATGATCGGAATATACTGCCTAAAGCAACAAAAACTGTGGTCAACAACACCGGTTCTTTTCTAAATCTCAAAGTTAATGGAATCACATACAGTATTAAACCATTTATTTGGAATGCACAAACAAATAGTAGTCTGAAATGTTCAAACATTTCAGTGAAGAAATACCAAAACAGACCAATATTTGGTTTGAAATCAGGCACTGACAATCTGAAAAATAAAAGATAACTATTGTACTATTTCACATTTAAAATAAGATATTTGTTTGAAATAAAGTTCTATGTTTCAGTATCTTCTCAAAAGCTGGGGCTATGTTTTAATTTCAAGTTTCATTCTACAGTTCTATTTAGTACTAATGTATTTAATGCTTCATAATTAAAATATTCAAACAAATGATTGCGCAATACACTATTAATATTTATTATTAATTAATAAGAGAGTTATGCTATACTCACATAAAGCCATATGTATTGTATACATAATTATATGAGCCATCCATAATAAATGCAGAAATATAAATTAAAAATCCCCAACATAGGACAAAAACTAGTAATGTTCTAATATATGAACATTTATTACACCCTTTATTAACTTCAGCTAGAAGCAAAGATATTGGTATAACAAGGTGAATTGGATAAAGTGACTGATGAGTTGCTAGTGCTATAAAAGCACAAGCTAGTATTCTTTTCCCTGTTGCTGCTCCATATAGTGATGCTCCAAGTAATAAGTTCTGTATCACTGTTGTGGTCATGCCTACACAATTCAAAACCGAGTAGGGATTGAAAAGGTATACTGTTAATACATATTCTGGGACTTCTTTCATTTTCTCATCACTTACTATATATATCTTTGCATCTTCTTTGACTTGATGCTTTACTTTGTCTTGAGCCTCTTTTAATATTGGAAGGAAAGCCTTCGCAGTTTTGGAAAGGAGATACGCCGTCATAATATCAACTAAAGTAAATATCGCCGGTAACAAAAATGGAACATGTTTCAATAAATAATGAAAAAATACCAGCATTATTGGGGATTCGTGGAATGCATCTCCTTCGTATGGGTTTATGTTATTATTGTACAAATGCACCCCTTCGGTCAATCTTCTCCAAGAATTAAGCGGCGTAGCTACTTCAACCCTATTCATAATTATTTGCCAATATTCAGTATGCATTAGCCAATATCTAAGAATAGCGCCTACCACATACTTCACTATAACAGCCATATTTTAGCATGTACTTATTTATTAAATTAATCACAAAATCTTCATTTTTTTTCTTCTTGCTACTCAAAAATCGCTCGTGTCGTTTGTTGCTATGAATGAAGAATGAATGAGTGAGTGCGTGAGGTGAGTAGAAAGAAAGAAAGAAGACACCGTGACGTTGACAATGACAGATTGGTGTTGTGTTTTTTAGCTGCTCCAAAAACCAGGCTGAGCCCTATTTCATAAAGCTACAATTCGTGGTAAGTAAACTAACAATTCGTTTATGCCAATACAAGTGTCAGTAAAAAGCGTTCCAAAAAATTGTCACGACAATTTGTCAAGGTTTAAAGTGTTACTAGATGTAAAAAAAATTAAATCCATTTATAACTCATTTCACTCACCTTTGTTGATAACGAAACGTAACTATAAAAGGATTTTTACAATTTCGAAACGCATGTCAATTTAAAGCGACGTCTCTCATAATGTAATTGTATTGTCCGTTCATCGTAAGACGTCCCCTGCCGTTATGTTGGCACTATTGCTTGTCAAGCTGTTGTCGGTATTCTGGAATAGTGAAGGAATCCTTTTTATTGATTACTTGCCAAAAGGGCAAACGATAACTGGATCCTATTATGCAAACTTATTTCCGAAATTACGTGAAGCGATTAAAGAAAAAAGTTTAATAGTCGAGAAAATGATTTTTTGCGGAAGGAATAAGAAAGTTGGAGATGCGGTATTCTAAGTGTATTAGATTAGAAGGAGATTACGTAGAAAAATAAAATATTTTTGTAAAAATTTTTTTTATTGTATTCATTCTAAGAATTTTTTGATTCGCCCTTGTATAATATAAATTGTGTCGTCATTCAAAACCTTCCTAGTCTTATATTTGTTTATTATTTACAAATCAGAAAATTAAACATATATTTATTCGTGGTAGGTATACAATAGTTAGATTACGGGGTTAAATTAGCGGTGCGCGACTGTGAATGATTTCATTCGGCTTATTCGACTTGGTAGGTTATTCGACTCAGTCGAATGACTCCTTGACGTTAGTAACTAACTTCGCCGAGTCGACTTGGAATGTTAGCGAGTAACGTTGCGTAGTCGACTGCCTTAGTCGTAAGTAATGACAGCAATGACTAATGTTAGTAATTTGAATTTCAACTACTAACATTAGTATTTAAGTTCTCATTCTTACTTTATTTTTATTAATAAATAATTAATTGAAAAAATATATTAGGTACCTCTACATGATAGGTATTAAATAAAATTTTGAAAAATAAGAACGGTTTTTATTACATGCATACACAGAATTTATAGCATTGAGATCAAAATGATCGTATCACAATAATCTTTATTTGCTAGTTAACATGCAAATCAAATTATTTATATCCTCCTGTGTTATTTTCAATACTTGCACTGCAAAAAAATTAAACACTTAAAATCTATAACGTAAGCTACTTCAGAACTCTCGCTCTCTAAGGGAGTTATGGGGGTGAAGCCGCGGGCAAAAGCTAGTCTGCCAATAAGAATAGTTTGCTTACTAAGGCGTTGCGCAGAGGACAGACTATCCGAGACGCACTTTATAGTCTGTGAAAATAGAACCTATGCAAATATATGCAGTAACGCACACGACGCGCAAAAAGTCCGGCGCACAATAATTTGACAAACTTTTGTATAAAAGGCTTACAAACTAAATAATTAGCACTAGTTTCCAGCTCCTTTTTTCGGTTGCAAATTGACATCCAGTTACAAAATTTGAGAATAAAAAGAAAAATAGTTAACCACCGATTTTTACTAATAACTAAAATCTTTTTGTGCGATCGAGTCTGCGGTCCGGCGCCGCAGACTCGATCGCACAAAAAGTGTGCCGTCTGCGCTGCACCTAATGCATTCAGTCATTCAACTAATTCATTTGAATGGTTTCATTAAAGGTCAGTCGGCCATATTGAAGTCGAAACACCGTTAGCAGTGTTTTTTCACTTAGCATTATTTCCCTTTCCTTAGAATTCACTCTTGTGGTAAAAGTATTGATGCTTTCCGATAGATGGCATTATTCTCAACACGGTAAAGATTATGTTCCATTTTAAACCAATAGATGTCACTTTTGCTCAACGGTTCCTGAAAAACTATATTGTGCTTTAAGTAGTTGATACAAAATTAATATTATTTTATCCGCTATTTAAGATGATATATTTAATATTTAAATTTAATCATAAATACAAAAAATCGTAGATTTTTCTATTTGGGTGCGTTCTACGCAGTTAGAGTAACTAATTGGGTGTGTTCCAAGTATATGAAAATGTCTTTTTATGACTGCAAAAAATACCCAATACATTATTTAATCCACAGTGGATAGTGACATGAAATAGATTTTATGCAATGATTTAAAGTTAAGAAAATCCTGAAGTTTTTTGTAATACTACTATATAATGATTGAGTTGAGAGACTGACATGAGTGAGAATGAATTTTTTCATTCCGTTTCCTCCCGTGAATCGTGAATGTGCTCTGGATTGTGTTTTATAAATTTTCTACAACTTTGGCAAGCTCCTGGACTCTTAATTATTCGCATTACACGATGGACTTACGCACGTTACAAGGACACCGAAAAAGAAAACCTAATAAATCACGCAACTGCTAAATTGTTTTTTATTTACTTCAATACATAGACTTTGATTGAACTGCTGGATTCATCATACCCAAACCTGATTAACCCGTAATTTTATGAATCTAGCTATTCCAAAGTCTTAAGTTATTGTTTAAAATACCCTTCTTGACAATACAAGCTAGAGCGGCGCAGCTGGGTTTTGGTTGTCAAGGTACGGTTGTTTTTCGCTAGATCGCGCTAGTACCAAATTTGTTAGTGACGACTCTATACCAGTATATAAGTTACTCTATGACCGTTAGTAATTACTAATATTAGTAGTATCATTCGACTCAGGACGTTAGTACATTACTAATCTTCAAGTCGAATATTCAAGTTAGTATTAGTAGTTTATTCGACTGACATGGTCATTCGCAGTCGCGCATCGCTGGTTAAAATGGACACATAAGTATTATTGGTAACACCGCTGCCCAAAATGCCGCTGCCAACATCAGCAGGCAGGGGACATCATAAAGTGAACGGTCTGTAGTCATAGTCATCCTTCCATCCATCACTATTCGTGAATCATTAAGTTCTATAACTCTATTTCACATACTTCTTTAATACTTATTTAAATCCAAATCAAAGGTTCACCAATCGAAATTACACTTCTTCTCAACAAAATGCATAAATTGTTCTGCTACTTACTGTAGTTTTTATTTATATGAAAACAAACAAATTTTGAAAAATTACAAAGTTTTCTAAATGCCTATTCAATTCAATTTTGTGTACAATGGTCACCATTATTATTATTTTTCTTCGTTTTTTTGCAATTGTAAGTCGTCAACAGGTCCTTGCTTGTCTGTCGGATTGTCAGGACAATTCTACTTTCTAATTCGATAATAACATAAACGATAATTCATAGCGATTTGTATGACATTTGTCAGTAGACCGCCTCTCGCTACAATTGTTTTATGAAACGCATTATGTGACAATTTTGGATGAATTGTCAGGGTTTTATGAAACTCCTTTTTGTAATTTTACAATGAATTGTCGACATACAATTGTCAGTCGATCTGAATTTTATGAAATAGGTAGGGCCCTGGACGGAACAAAGCCATACGTTGAAGAATAAGGCTATTGAAATAATCAACGAATGCACAGCATTAAAAAAACCGAATTCACGTCAAAACTTTGGCTGAGTTACGAAACTTTGACTGAATGAGAGGTTTTCTGACAGCTCATTAAAAAAACAAAACTGTACAAAATTGGTACAAAAGGCTTCGATAGATGGCGCTTTACAAAAGGCGAAGGCGAAGAATTTATTCCACACTGCGTTTTTAAAAGTAAAATAAAATAATTGACGTCTGTATCAAAAATTTAACTTATAAATAACCATAGATGGTAGAAGGCCGTGCACGTTCTGTGACTTCTGTGTTTTATTAAGCTATTGCATAGCTTCTATCGCGGGCCTTGAGCGTGGGGACCGAATCCAGAAATTCCGTAACGAAAAAAACCTAACACCCCCCACTCCGACCGGCACAGTGGTGATTCTTTGATTTCATAACTTTACATGCGGGCTTTAATAAACAATCAGCGCCATCTACTAGGAACTTGTGGAACTTCATATTAGATCAAACATTTCTGCATTAATAAAATAAATAAATAATTATAACTGCATAAGTTGATAAAAAATGCTATGCAATAACTTTACCGCGGCAGTCTCCGAGTGCCACACGTCTTTTTTTTTATATTGTTTAATCGTAAATTGCGATATGTATAATCCTGCATTTACCAGATGACTTAGGCTTGAACACATTGACTAGGTTCTAATTGAATGCGATCTAACTACTTAAGAAAATATATTTTTAGCCCGTGTAGGGTCGGCCTAGAATAGTCGTACCGCCGCAGCGCCCCGCTGGGTATGTATGGGTGTCGTAAAGCGCGAGTAATCTAAGCGACCCCGTTTTGGTATTTTCCTTCCCTTCATTTTCGACTTCGCTTACCATCAGGTGAGATTGAGGTGAAACGCTGGTTTAGTCTGTAATAAGAAAAAAACAACGTGCTAGGCGGATTAGTCTTTTTACTTTTCTTTTTGTTTTATAATTGTATTACCTTATAAGAATATATTTTAAGTGTATTCTATTCATTTGACTTTTTGCATTTTATGTCATCAGTTTTAGATTTTTTACGAATATTAACTTTATTCTACTTAGGTACCTACTTGTCCTTGTAGCTAACTACATTTTCTGATCAAATCATGGCTTTCCATTTTTTAGATTAAGGTATATTAAATGAATAACTTTTTTAGGTATACGGCTTAAAACATTTGAAACGTTGGGGGTTTACAGATTTTTAACAAAATACATTTCACCATTATTTGACCTTGATAACGTCATCAGAGGCATTCAATCCGTGAAGTATTGGTATGCCTTTATAGCTGTTTTAAAATGTTAATTAAAAAAATCTCCATAGCTCTATGGTTGTTTTGTGAATATTATAAAGCAACCTCATTGTTAATATAAAAGTCAGCAAAACACCGTGAAAATCAGGCAGAGATTATATATCTATTATTTATACAAATACAAAGAAAAGAAACAAGACGGTTAAGAATAAATTTTGAATTGAATAATTTTTTGAAATGTTTTTGTTAACAAACCATTGGGTAACATAACATTAGCACACAGACATAGCATATGTTTTTTTACTGACTGATACATGTTCATAAATGTGATGCCACTGATGACGTCATCACGTACTAATTTAATAAAATCAATATTTTTTAGACGAAATTAAAATAAAAGTATTCAAATTATGGAGAGGAGAGGAGAGGCCCATTGCTGAACAGCGGCCTCTAAGGTCCTCCGCGTCGTCGATCGCCACATATGTTTGTCCAAAACCTTTACCAGATCGTAGGCCTACTTTAGCTGCGTCTCCCAGTACGTATTCGACATTAGAGAGACAAGTTTACAGCCCCAACAGCCACCTGCTAGTGAGTTTTGTGCCTTACGCATTGCGACTTTAGCCTTGCAATCGTTCTGGCTATGTCGATGACATTGGTTCGACTGCATTTCTGATTCGCAGGGAAACTCCAAGCAATAGCCCATTCCATTGCCCGATGAGCGACTTTGAGCTTTTTTATAGGGCTCATAGTTAGCAACAATCAGTACCATTGACGACCATTGACCATTGGCTGGTGTAGTGGTAACATATAGTGCCTTCTATGCCAGAGGTCCTGGGTTCGAATCCCGGCGGCGGCGGATATTTGTGTGATGAACACAGATATAAGCCGTCAATTCATGGATGTGTATATGTTTATTTAAGTTTATTCTAATAAAAAATATGTATTTATTCAATACGTATGTTTATATATTTCTTAACCCTTAGCACCACTCGTGGGGGACCTAGGTTCAAATCATATTAATATTTAGAGCCCGACGCGGTTGCGATTCCGTGTACATATTCCCAGTGACACCCGAGAGCTACAGAAGTGCATAATTGCTGAGACTGCTAAAATGTTTATAGAATTAAAAAAAAAAAATAAGTCAACTAAGCCCAACATTCCTTTTGTGATTTCGAGTATTTTTAAATTTATGAAAGAGTTTATGTCTGTTCTTAATAAAAGGTAAATAGTTTATTTGAAAAAAATCTTTCTTTTTTGTTTTGAAGTAATTTTTTTAAATTATATGGGCCTGAAAAGTAACGTCTATAAATATACCTATTTTTTATTATGTTTCTTTGAGTTTAGAAATGTTTTTAATTATTATAAAAAAAAAAAAAACTGTTCATTTTCATTGTTCATGTTTTTTATTTATATTATGAAAAGATATCCCAAAATATTCTACATTTCATAACCTAAATTTCGAACAAAAAATGTGGGGACTTAGGTTCCCCACGAGTGTAAATGTGTAGACTGAAAATACCGAGTGGTGCTAAGGGTTAAGTATATCAGTTATCTAGTATCCATAACACAAGTTCTTTAAGAAACTTAATTTGGGCTAGATAATGTTGTGTGAGTGTCAGAACTATTTATTTATTTTATTATTTACCATACATCGTCACTGGCTACACACATTGGTCAGAATCCTCCCGTCTTCGAACACTGCGTTATTTATGCCGAGAACATTTCACGCAGCTTCTTGAACGCTGCCTAGCCGAGTTGGATTCGACGATTGATCTCTTTCTCAAAGGTCGACTCAACTCATTAAATATTCGAAAACCTTATTTTATATAAAAAAAAAAACTAAATCAGTAACAAATTTGCACTTGATTGTTCGTTTTGTAATATTTAGAGAGTATAATATTTTACGAATATAATATTTTGCAAAAATAATACTTTTCGAATGTAATATTATAAGATTAAGCCTAAAATTGGTCACCAGTCATCTGATTATTCAAATTGAAATATGCGGTCAATAATGCAAATAATATGCATATAAATTTGCAGTCAAGCAACGTTTTATTCCTTTGTTAGAAATCCCAGCAATCTGTAGATCAAAGTGCATATATCTATACTGTTGGAAACTCCAACATGTCAGTGAATTTATTGTCTATGACAAAGTTTTTATGTTATCTGTGGACATTGTATCTGCTTCCTCTTCCGCTTGTGAACTAACAGAAAATACACGCAGTTAAAACACCTCCGGACCTTTTTATTCACCAGCCCTAATATACAGTATGCTTTAACATTTTAATTAAAACTAAAACATGGTCCTTCGAGCCGGATGAGGTGCCGCGAGTGTTAGTGATCGTTTAGGACAGTTATAATTTTGTTTGCCGACCAGACTTGTTTCCGTTCTCGCCGTGAGAGCTATCTCTGGGACGTCTAAATCAACAATAGCTGAAGCCGCCGGTCAACTGTGTGTCTAAGATTTTGTCAAGAGCTTTAAATATTGGCAATCACATCAATAAAATCAAGTGTTATCGATTGCCAGCCATTCTGTTTGCTGTTTCGGAAGGAGCCATCGACGACGCCATTAAAGTTGGTGTGTGTGCATCAACATCCGCTCTTTGGTTCTACTACTCGCCGTCTCTTCAAGCTTGCAGCGCTGGTGTGCAGCGCCGGAAATAATACCAACATACGCCCGTTAGTGCTGCTATTTGCCGCAGCAGCGCTACTAACAACACAAGAAAGCGTAGACGCATGTTTGTTCAGCCATCTTGTTTTTCTACTTCGTTCATTCGACGTTAGCTTGTTTTATCACATTAATTAAATTTATTGTTTCTGTACTAATTAATAGTAACTTCGTGTAGTTCTTATCTATTAATTTAAAGTCAAGATTTGTTTGTTAAAGTTTTAAGTTTAAGAAATGTCTTCGGATGATACGGACGAGACAATAATTGCACCAAATTTAATGGCGCTAACCAGGCAGCGTGGCGTTGTGAAAGGATTGCTAACCAAGCAATTTAAGTTTTTTCAAGAAGCAAAGGCTAAAAAACTGTCAAAAGAAGAGCTTCAAGTTCGGGAGGAAAGACTCCGCTCTTCCTTTGAGCGTTTCGAGAACCTGAACCTAGAAATATGCAGCGTTGACCCTGAAGCCGATGATTCTGAGTCAATGGAGCTCAAGTACATTGACACGCTGGCATCAATCAAATGTTTAATGCAGCAATGTATACTCTCACAACCGCCTTGCTTGGCACCTAAACCCGAAAATGCCTCACGCTTGCCTAAAATAGATATACAATTTTTTTCTGAAAAGCGAGCTTTAGCGCTTGAAAATTCAGAAAGGCTACAGGCTACAAAAGCCTCTCATGTGGCAACTGTTAAGGGAAAATCGGGCAGCACTTCCATGAAGTCCTCTACGGCCTGTGAGTTATCTGTTGGTGCCGCCTGATCACAAATGCGTCCACAAGTCTGCACCAGCGGTTCCTGTGCTTCACACTCAGTTTGGCGCTGTTATTGCTGGGCCTTTGCAAAGTACTCAACGCTCAAAACAAGTAACATCATTATTTTGTAAAATATGTGACATCTCATTGAATGACACCTTGTCTAAGTTCTTTAAAACTGAAAGTATACCTGAGTATTATTCTGAATCTTTGTCAGAACATGATACTTGTGAAAAGCTTTTTATTGATACTGTCAAGCTGGATACTCAAATTAACAAATTTGAGGTATCACTTCCACTTAAACTACCATTAGAGAGTATTCATGAGCACCTGGGAAATTCCTTTAATTTTGCCTTTAATAGGTTCTTAAATTTAGAAAAACGGCTTCTCAAAGATCCTTTAGTTTACAAATTATATAAAGATTTTATACATGACTATTTGCAACAAGGTCATTGTACTATTATAGATATTAGTCAGTATGACTTGGATAAGGATCCAGTATATTTTTTACCACATCATCCTGTACTTAGATTAGATAAAAGAACAACTAAGTGCCGGGTTGTTTTTGATGGGTCTATGAAGACCAATAAAAAGGTTTCATTAAATGATATTTTGTTGAATGGAGCAGTGGTTCAAAATGAGTTATTTGACATTTTAATGTTATTTAGAGTTGATGAATACATTTTTGTAACTGATATTCAATCAATGTTTTTAAAAATATCTCTTCACCCTAACCATAGAACCTTACAAAATATCCTTTGGAGAGATAGTCCAGAAGACAACATACAGTGTCTCCAATTAAATACTGTTACATATGGACTTAAATGTTCCTCCTTTTTAGCTACACGATGTCTTAAAGAATTAGCAAATAGGTACAGGGAAGAATATCCTTTGGCTGCAATTATAATTAAAAATTCAGTTTTTGTCGATGATGCTCTTGTGTCTGAAACTTCTCCAGAACAATTAATAGAATCAAAAGACCAATTGTGTAGTCTTTTAAATAAAGGTGGATTCAAATTGCATAAATGGTATTCAAATTGCCCTCAATTATTAAATAGCATTCCTGAGAGTCAACAACACTTTGATACTGTGGAGCTCCAAAAGGATAATACTTATTTAAAAACATTAGGCATTAATTATAATGTGAACTCAGACACGTTTATGATATCATGTCCTAAGTCTAATCAAGTAATGCCTAACACAAAACGTAACATTTTGAGCTTTATAGGGAAGTTTTATGACCCGCTTGGACTAGCTGGTCCTATTGTGTTAACAGCTAAATTAATTATGCAATCGCTATGGCAAGCTCAAGTCCCGTGGGATGAGAAGCCACCTGAAAATCTGCTTAAGGCATGGACAGAATTTTATATAAGCTTGCATGAGATGCAACCAGTACACATTCCACGCTTTGTCAATTTACGAGACGCACGCTCGATTCAGCTGATAGGGTTTGCAGACGCAAGTAGCACTGGTTATGGAGGCTGCTTGTATCTGCGAACTATGGATGCTCTTGGAAATGTCAAGGTTTCTTTGCTTTGTTCTAAATCACGAGTTAAAGGCTTGGACAAGAATCTCACAGTACCGAGACTTGAATTGAATGCTGCAGTGCTGCTTGCTAGGCTGGCTTCCAGAGTGCATAGCACTTTAAAACTTAAGTTAAATATTGAAAATGTTATCCTACATTCTGATTCACAGATAGTTTTAGCTTGGATAAAAACAAATGAAAACATGCTTAATTTATATGTGGCTAATAGGGTTAAGGTAATTGTTCAGCTTACAGAACCTTCAAATTGGTCTTGGTCATATGTAAGTACAGATGAAAATCCCGCAGACTGCTTGAGCAGAGGTGTTATGCCTCATGAGTTACACCATCACCCACTATGGTGGACTGGCCCTAGGGCTCTTCATGGTAGCAAGTATACCCAGGATTTGGTAACAAACTTACATGCTCCCTGTGAACTGCCTGAAGTCAAGGCAGCCTCTGTATTTTCGGGCGCTATCGTTTGCACAGTAACAACTAATCAAATTTTATGTTTAGACTTTCTAGATAAATTTTCCGATATTAATAAAATGAAGCGTGTTTTAGCTTACATTTTGCGATTTGTTCACAATGCCAGAATTGGATCCCATAAAAATAAATTAAATTACTTAAGTAGTACAGAATTAAACAATGCACTATTAACCATTATTAAATATGAACAACAAAAGTATTTACAAGATGTTTTTCGTGATTTAAAATTAAATAGATCTGTTAAAGGTAATTATAAATCATTGTATCCATTTATAGATAACCATGGATTACTTAGAGTTGGGGGCAGATTAGAAAACGCCTCTATCCCATTTGATCAGAAACATCAAGTAATTTTGCCCAAAGACTCTCATATAACACATTTAATTATACAAAATGAACATGTAAAAGGTCTTCATGCTGGGCCGAGATTGGTTCTTTCGGTTCTTAACCAGAAATTTTGGATAGTGCATGGTTTAAAAGAAATTAAAAAGGTCACGCATAAGTGTATTACATGTTTTAGATTGAAAGCAAATACAGCTAAACAGCTTATGGGTGCATTACCTTATGATAGAGTAAATAAGACTAGTAGACCTTATCAAAAAATTGGATTAGATTTTGCAGGACCTATATTTGTGAAGCAAAGTCGTATTAGGAAACCTTTACAGACAAAGGCCTACGTATGTATATTTGTATGCTTTGTCACCAAGGCCATACACCTTGAACTAGGTTCCGATTTAAAAACTGAAACATTTTTGGCCTGTCTAAAGCGATTCATAGCACGTAGAGGTATTCCAACAGACATTTATTGTGATAATGCGGCAACATTTAAATGTGCTAGCACCAAATTAACTGAATTATACAATCTACAAAATAGTAAAATACACCGAAAGGAAGTTCATGATTTTTCATCCCAGCAGGATATCAACTTTCATTTTTTACCCTGTTATAGCCCAATATTTGCAGGTCTAGCAGAAGCTGGTGTTAAAAGCATGAAATTTCATTTGAAACGTGTAATTCAAAATGCTTCACTTACATATGAAGAAATGAATACGGTTTTGTGTCAAATTGAGTCAATATTGAATAGTAGACCTCTTTTACCTTTGTCAAATGATGCAACTGACTATGCTTACCTTACTCCCGGTCATTTTATTATTGGAACTGCTTTAAATATGTATCCGGAGCAGAATGTAGAAATTCATCATGATAGGTTACAATTTTGGAAAGTGTGTACTCATATAAAGAATTCATTTTGGAAAGTGTGGCATAAACATTATCTTAATATCTTGCAAACACGTAATAAGTGGACTGGCGCACAACCTAATGTAACAGTAGGGGCCCTAGTTATTTTAAAAATGGACAATACTTCACCCATGTATTGGCCGATGGCCAGAGTTATTAATGTATTTCCTGGTGCAGACAATAAGGTCAGAGTTGTAGAAGTAAAAACAGCCAATGGACACACTCACAGGCGTTCAATTGTTAAAGTTTGCCCACTTCCAGTACAATAATTTTGATGTTCTTTTGTTTTCTTGTGTGGTAGCATGCTCTAAGAGCATTTTAATGCTAAGTCACGTTTTAGAATTTAAGTGATACTTATTTTTGTATAATTGACATTTGCCATTACGCTCATGTTAGACTTAATTTTTCATTAAATATAGTTTGAATCTGTTAATAGTTCGTAACTAAATTGTATTCATTTAGATAAATATAAAATATGATAAGCAACTTTCATTCATAAAAAGATCTTTCTGGATTATTTAAAAAGGTTATCAAATTGAACTTGGTTTATATAATTCTTAGGAATAATCCAACAATTTACACTTCTGTGATTACATTGCATGAATGTTCAAAATAGTGTCCGTTAAAACTCATAGTTTAAAAGAAATTGTTTCTAAGTTGTAATATTAGTTTTCTTTGTCTTTTCTCTGGGAGGCAGTATGTTGGAAACTCCAACATGTCAGTGAATTTATTGTCTATGACAAAGTTTTTATGTTATCTGTGGACATTGTATCTGCTTCCTCTTCCGCTTGTGAACTAACAGAAAATACACGCAGTTAAAACACCTCCGGACCTTTTTATTCACCAGCCCTAATATACAGTATGCTTTAACATTTTAATTAAAACTAAAACATATACTATATACAATAATATCCTTTTATCCTACAAAAAATTTAGTCCTTTTCTTTTTTTTTTTTATAAGTGACTTTTAAACCCGCGTTTGACCTCAATCTCACCTGATGGTAAGTGACGATGAGGTCGAAGATGAAAGCACACGGGTTTAGGAAGGAACTGGCTCTTTATACAATATTACCGGAACACATTACCGCCGGAGCGGTAACATTTGGCGGCAGACTTTATATAAACGGTGGTCGCTAGCCAGGCGGACCCAGAAGGGATCCTACCACCAAGCAAATTTTCAGTTGGCTTATGCGTTTTAATATTTGAATATTAATAGGTACCTAAATGTTATCAAAGACTAAACACATTAATAAATGTTTAAGACTTTTTAATACAATATTTAACATAAAAAATACATTTGTGTATCAAAATCAATTGGTAACAGGAAAGATTTGGTTGTAGGGTAACTTGAGGAACAATTTATTCGCGACTCTTGACCCTATTTTGTTCCAGTTCGTCTGGGCATATGGCAGCAGTTCGCGGTAGAGAGGCCTCCAGTTGTCATTCGCGAACCGATTCCCTAGTTCCGCTGCAAAATAAAGTAGCATCGTTAGATTTACTTTAAATATAAGTTGTTAAACTATCCTGGACATTAACATTCATATTAAATTTACAAAGGGGATAAATATCATGTTTTCTTTTTATTTATTTCGAGTTGTTGATATGTCGGCACTGTTGCCGTCGTGATGGTGCTTGATCAAAATATCCACAACTCTTTGTAATGAGCCCACTGCACAATCTCTAACGACTACTGTATACTAGTATACAGCACCCGGGACTGACTGTTTAACGTGTCCTCCGAAACACGGAAGTCGCCGTGAGAAATAAATGGTCGGCGGTCACCCATCCAAATACCGACCCCGCCGAACGTTGCTTAACCTGCGAAACATGACAGGTACACACAGTAACCACAGCGCCACGAACCCACTTCGAAACGACAAAAATATCGATAACTCAAAATAAATAAAAAACATGGTAAATATCCCGTTTGTGAAGATACAATTAATTAACTTAAAACATTTTCTTATTTTATGTACAGAAATTTTATGTACAGAAGGCAGCACATCAAGCGTTAGGGTGTTACAATACGATCGACCGTCAATCTGTCAAAAAATTTTACTTGAATCTGAACTCTATGTCGTCGATATTAAGTTAAATTTCGTTGGGGAAATTTGAAAGGTAATGTAACCCTTCATTTGCTGCCTTCTGTACAATAGCTTGTGCATTACAATGGGATGCCGAAATAATACCTACTTTTAATTACGAGCGGTATATTTGGCGTGCAATTTCGATTATTTATTTACTCTTCTTGGTACATAAATAAAATAGAAAATAAAGAACATTAAAAAATAAAACACAATCGGCGGCCTTATCGCTAGTAAACGATCTCTGCCAGGCAACCAAAGTGAGCTCGATTCGTATGTTTTAGGACGTAACGGGGTCCTTCAGGGTTCTCCTGGTCTGGCTAGCTTCATATGAAGTCTGCCTCTAAATATTCTCCGGTGGAAATGTTTTTCGGCAATATTTTATGAAGAACCCGTTCCTTTTTAGATCCGTGTGCTGTCATCGATATATTCATTTACCATCAGATGAAAAAAATATACAGGGTGACTGGTGACAAAGAAGGAGATACTGAAGGAGAGCACTCTGTACTCGATTCTGTTCATAATTATGTAATAAAACTAGGTACTTAATTTTTCACTAGAATTCCCTATAGATAAATACTACTATGTTACTATTTACTTTAGACATAAAACTGAGTCGATCGCGGCCCTTGACCTGGCACGCGGATCGCTGCCAACGTTAGCGTGACCATGCGTTGCGTTATCAATTCCATAACTCACGGTTAAGTTTACTCAGTAAATAATAAATATTTATTTTTTATTATATTTTTTCTCTTCATGTATGATCTCAAACTATCACGTCCTTGAATTTCAAAAGTGACCCACCCTGTATATTACTCGGCTTGGTATGCAATATCAAACCCTAAATTATAAACAATTAGGTATTTATGTGCACGGCCGTATTGTACGAAACCCATGACTATAGAAAAGATTATGTATATTTTTAAGTTAGACTTCCAAAAATAATTGTACTCACTTAAACTTTTACTGTCCGGGTTTTCGTTGGTGATGTGAGACTTCATGTCACCAACGTCGGGTCTCATGTAGAAGGAGTTTATTCTCAGGTATGTTTCGTTGTTCTTCTCCTCTGGCTTACCGTCCAGTTTCCAGGTGTATACGAGATCAGCTGCAAATAAAAAAAAATAGAGATACATAAACACATACATAACTGCACGCATGTATCTCCTAAAGGGGTAGGCAGAACCATCTATTAGGCCATCTGATGTCACGTTTGACTTTGGAGGTATCATGAGAGAGTATTGCAGTGACACGAGGTTAGCCTAGCGCCTTCAAAAACGCCAAGAGAACCTCTGTCCCTTAACTGACTTTTACAGTATGCCCGTACAGAGAAGCAGCTGGCACTTTCTTTGTTTTTTTTTCGCTCCCAGTCCAGCATGGAAGTTAGAGATCTAGAATAATATAGGATTATGAGTCTTTTGAATCTCAAAATTTAATATTTTTTTCTAAGAAAATAAATTAGTTTTTTACTGGATTTTATGGCGTTTAAATACACTTGTACTTTGATACTTTAAAGATACAGAAACGTCGAGTTGTAATGCGAAAAAAAAATGTGAAAAAATATAATCAATCAATACACTTCAATCAATAATCAAGAGACCTTACAATGTGTACCAATGTGTGTAACCCTTAGTTACTTATTACTTAAAAGGCGAATAATCTGATGTAATTTTTGTGGCAGGATACTTTCGGGAGCTTTCTGACGCTTCAAATCAAATCAAATCAAATCAATTTATTGCGGAAAGTATAGTAATATTTGATGGTACACATTATACTACTAGCGCATACTTTACTGTATTACAGCATGCAATATTGTTATCTTATGCATTTGTTTACAATGTATTAATATATTATTACTATTACAATATTATTATAAAAAAATATATAATACTCATAACACTCCATTAATTATTTACATTCTTACCTATGTCAAATTTACAGTTTAAAAAAATCATTAATGTCATAAAAACATTGATTAATTAGCCATTGTCGTAAGACGTATTTAAATTTATTAATTGGCAGCGTTTTGATTTCTCCAGGTAATTTATTAAAAATTCTAATGCAATGTTTGCATTGGCCTATTTCTACGACACATTTCAGTTTTGATATTCGGAAGACATAGTCTATTGGAAATCTAGTGCTAAAACACAATAAGGTAGAGCGGGGCTATTTTGTCGGCGGGGCAATCTTGTCAGAAGACTTTGTAGCCTATGGTTTGATAGGTTTCTAGTAACGACATCTCTCGGCACGTATAAAATTTAATTAACTACGCGATAAGCTAACAGATGTTGCTATAGGATGCATGGTTTTGGAATGACAGCTATTCTTCTGCAGTCACCATTTTGACTGGAGCCAACATAGATGATGCTCCGCAAATTTTATTTCGTTTTACGTGTTAAAAGTAATTGTTGTGAAATTTGCCCAAGGTAAGTAATAAGTTTGAATGTTTGAGATTCTTTCTCAACTATTTATTTTAACCTACGCAATAAATAAACAGTTTTATTAAGTCCGATGTCATAAACTCAATAAATATTTTGGCGGGGCTATTTTATCAATTTTTACGACAAAATAGCCCCGTCGATTTTGTATGAATTTGCAAAAAGTTAGTGATGAGCTATGATTGGCTTTCTTATCGACATAGCATAAAGGTTGAAAAACTGGCATAAAATATTTGTGTTTTGTTATGAGTAAGTACACATATTTAACTGAAAACGTGTGAACCTATGTTTTTTACGCCTAAACGTCTAAACTAATATATCATAGAATACAAGGACATTCAAGAATATCTTCCATCTCCGCAAGTGAGGGGAAAAGATTTTATATTTCCCTGTAATATTGAATTATTAGAAATGTAAAAGGTAGCAGGGATAGAAATTGATATCAATAGTTATTAATACGATTATTTGTCTTTTTATTTGTAGCAATTTTAAGGGTGTTTCGAGTATATTGAAATAACTTACTATTATTATTTAATAACAGTTCTTCCCTTATTGCATGACGGTTATGGTGCAATTTTATAATTTTGTTCCTTAATGAAGTTTACTACTTACTTAAATGTGCTTTTTTATAAAACCTGGGTCAAAAAAAAATGAAATCTTAAAATGATGGCCTCGCTCGTGAATCTTTTTTAGATATACTATTATTAAGACACAGCAGTCAAAAAATTATGAGCTATGAGTTTAGATCTAATGTTTTTATAAATTTAACAGTTGACTACCGAGTTTTTTTTGTACTATGGGAAGTACTTAATAAGAATTAGCTGTCAGTCAAACTTATGAAAAAGTTGTTTACTTATTTCCAGTTCAACCTTGAATAATCAACATTTGCAGTGCTTAAAAACAGTTTTAAACGATTCGCAAACGCGCTGCGATCTATTGTTGCGGATGTTGGTAAGCGGGCGCAAAAAGCTTAAAATATTTGTAAGGAGCGCAATCTTAAGGAAAAATAATCTTCTAAAGTAATAAAATAGTCTTGACATGGTAAGTAACTAAATATATTGTTTGTTTCAATATGATTTTGTGATTGATTTTAAATTATTTTTGATTAAGATATTAATTTTAATTAGTGTTTTGTATATGATTGAAATGTTATTTAAAAAAAGATTATTACTATTATAGCTCACTCACTCATAGTAGCGTTGAACTCTCCCTCAGCCAGTATATGCAGCGCGTTGTACCGCCCTTCCCCGCGGTAAGTACCGTTTACGTAAACCACAGGAGTCTGCATATCCACTTCCAAATGGAAACTGTCCTCATCAGCTTTTATCCTGAAATATAATTTATACTCAGTAAGTGTATGATGTTATGGTCATATAGGTCGCTAGCTATTGATCTTGTAAACAGGCTTAAAGTCGTACAACGAGCAAAGTGCTATGCTCTGAATTTCAGGAGAAAAAATAATACCTTTTTATCATGTCTTTATTCATATCTAGCAATCCATAAGCAATGGATTTTTCATAGATTCTCAAGTTTTTACTTACATTTTTTACGAACTGTCTCATGCTTAACTAAATTTGATTTTAAAAGAAGCAATGTAATGAAGTAGTAAGTCGGGTTTTACAGATTTACAGATTCAATAGATTTGCTGATTCACGAGATGAATAGTAAAACAGAGAACCATTAAGCAGAATCTATTGTAAGGCTAGAAGCATTGGTAAATACTACAGGGTTTTTAAATCTGATTAAAAAAACTGATTTAATTTAACAATGAACCATCATTGGCGCTTCTTCGTGGGAAGATGATGTAATCATTCGATTTAAATGATCGCAAAGACATGTTTGTGTATATTTGTATTCAGTTCTGATAGGATAAATGCGACTTGTTAAACTACTATGTTTACAATGACCTGTACTTGTTTATGGTCGTTGTCAAGGCCGAATATTTACTCCGACCTGTTCGTACTACATTTTACGTAGGTACTTAGTTTTATAGAGCTAAGGTTTACTTATTGAATGTATAATCTACTTATCTTGTCCACTCAAAATTATTGAATTTCTAAGGACTAGTATCCCTCCAGTCACAAAGCAGTACCGATAGCTTTGATGTAGCTCCTGAGATATATGAAAGGACTTGCTGGGAAGGACTGGAGATCTTTTGAGGAGAGACGACGATTTGAGAACAGAACCTACTCACGTCAATGATTTAAGGTCTATAGCCCTAATTGTCCTTGTTGTCCCTACTCGAGCCAATATTATTCCAGAGGCTTTAAGTGTTCCACATCGGCCATGGTAGATCATATTGTTACCCCAAGGGGTTCGTACTGTATTAAGATTAAAGGTATAGCTATCGGGAATATCCCAACCCATTTTTTTTTGTTTAAATTTAATAACAATCTTAAACAAAAGACCTAAAAAGATGATTGAAATAAATATTATTAACATCCATATTTATGAGAGACAGAGACCCAGGACAGAGACAAGGTGCAAAATATGCATTACCAACATTTATATTGAACTAGCTGTTGCGCGCGGTTTTACCCGTGCAATTTCGATTCCCGCGGGATTTTCGGGATAAAAAGTAGCCTATACGGATTCGGAAGAATCCCTCTAAGTAATGGTAAAAGAAATTTTGAAATCGGTCCAGTAGTTTTTGAGCCTATTCAATACAAACATACAAAAATACAAAGGTTTCCTCTTTATAATATTAGTATAGATAAATACAGATGTAGTAAAGACTCATGACATAGTACATTAGAAGGTAAATAAATACTATTTAATACTATTTATGTAAGTAAATAAGCAAACTGTGCCAGTTAAGTATTACCTTGCATCTTTGACAGTAGAGTCCTTCAAGCCCACTACGTAAATGTCCTTCATTACCATCCTTACCCAGATCTGAAACATAAAAACGAGTCTCTTATTCACGTAAAAAATGCTTGATAAATAAAAATTAATATAAAGCTCAATTAATATAAAATAAAGCATCGCGCAAAACCTATGTCAATGTTATCGTTGTATGTTTTTGCTTTATTAGAGGTACGATTTTTACGGATTCACTGCTGGACTTAAGCTACCACTTGACCACAGTTTTCAGACCACATGTGCCACGCTACCACCACGTTCAGACCACGCTGGTGAAGCGCATCTCGTGAGCGGGGCGGGCGCGTATAATTGGAACGAAGCTTAGAGATATTTGCACGACGCCGCTTGGTCCTGCACTACCTTCGTCAAATGCACACTGGCGACCTTAACCAGATTGTCAGGTTGTCTAGTATTTTCTAGTTCAAGTTTTCCAGCTCATTGTCGCTACTGGATAACCGTACTATTTACGTACTATATAGGAAATATTATAATTAGCGCAGGTGAAAAACAGTTAACATAATTTTGGTCTTCCAAAACAACTTTACAAGAATATATCTTAAAGAATCTCCATTTAAATTACATTTCTATCCTTACTTTATCTCTCTTTATTAATAAATCACGTTTTTTATCCAACAAAGTCACACATCTCAGTTGCAAATAAAATTCAACATTTGTTAATAATGAACAATACTGGCGGCAATGAAATACTCGTATAAAATCCTATTGAATTCGTAATTCACCAAGACACAATAAGAGGGCCAAACAAGCCGTGTAGCCTCGATTCTGTGACTATTGTCTGCAAGTCACGACATCTTTAACTTAAATTAAGGAAGCTATAATTTAATAGATTTTCTTTAAATGTTTGATATTTATTCTAATTAGTATACATATAACATTCGAGTAGGCCTATTTAGCCCTACAGTGCTAAACAGTTGCGTAATGATTATGTTATGCTTGAAATGAAGTTCATCAGCAGTAATATCGAAGAGATGGCTTTTGAAGGCATACATATTAATGTCCCTATAGATACTTTAATTCGGTTCTCTCTATATTTTTGCAGAGCCTACTTTAAACATACATAGAGTATACTATTCTTATACACATTTTCACGAGATCTTATTTATTTGACCGACGAATAAAGGAGACGACGCGTATATGAAAAAGAATATGTATGGCAAGACAACGCATAACTCTTCACAGATTTATCTGATTTGATAAATCTCTTTTATTGGAAAGGGTTACCCCAATGTTTGGAAAAAAATGCTACCCTCACAAATTCTAATGCTGAGTTTTGTATTAGGTGATGATTAACGGAGCCACAAATATGAAAAAATAACCAGCATTGAAAATAAAAATATGCCCCTAAAAATGCTGAAAAGCCAAACATAATAAAACATTTTTTCTTAATTATAGTCCATAAAAAAATGTGATCAATATAGAAAATTCAAGTTTATTTATTTATTTATAATAGAAACAAACGGTCTCTTACAGTAATTAATATCAAACATTTTCTTAAAATAGACCTACATACAGTTTCCTTAAAAATACAAAGTAATTCTAAACGCTTACTGTCTAACAAACAAGGAAAATTTTTATTTTACAGTTCAAGTAAGTAGTTTACTTACGTTAGTATTCACAGCATACATGTACTTACAGATTTACACAATATACAATACATAAAACGATACGTTAAAATAAAGTTATAGAACAATTAGAAGATACATATATAATTTTCTTTAATTTTACATATATTGTTTAATTCAATCATTTATCCTAAAACATTTTTTTATATTATATAATTTATCGAAAAATATGTCTACATGAAAGTTAAAGTTAAACTTTTTTGAATAACTGATATACATTTTGATATATCTTTTTAGTGAAAAGTTGCGTTTAAACTGTTAAGGGTCATAATATGATAATATATTTTGTAGGCATTGTGTTGACTACACTTAAGTATTGACGAGAAAAAGTGATATCACAATAATATTTTGGTATATGACACCTAGTAGTGCAGCTACGTTACGTCGCGAATTTGATTTATCTACTCTATCTATTGATTGAATATTAGTATATATCAATAAAATGGCTATTGTCAAATATTTTTGGAGTTGAAGGAGCGCGGGGGCAAAAGTTACGGTGGGACAATAGTAACAGGCAATGTTGTTAAAAAAAATTGCCTCCGATCTACCCCTAATAAGAACAAATAATATTTTGATATTTATGCATGGAAACCCTGATTTTTGTATTTTTTTAAATTGAATTTTAACAGGCGCTGTTGTCATATCTGAATGATGTATTTTAGCATATGAGATGTCATAAAATTTAATATGTGACATGACATCCAAATGACTCTGGATAAAAAAACACAAACAAATAATATTTAACCATTTTAGATTATTTATTTCTATTTACTAGACAATCTTCTTGTAGTTTCAGGTTAGGTGTTTATCTACTACTCGTTTCATGACTATTGTTCGTAACCAATAACTGGTAACCACCAAAGATTTTTAGTTGATAAATAACTTAAATATTTTTACCATGAGGTGAAAAAGAAACTCTAACTTTAAAATTAGGATTCGCTAAAGTATGTTATAAATAATAGAATAGAAAAAGAAATTCAAACGGTTTATCTTATATAATTATGAATCATGAGATAAGCGCTAGTGTATTGAAATATTCCACTCTTGAGTATAATTAATAATACGAAGGCGAGCTACTTCGACTAAATATAGACTGTATTCAGCTTAGTAATGGAAACTAATCATTAATCATGACTAATCACTGAAACTTAGGTCTTATAACCTTTATCATAATCCTTTTATTAATCACCATACTTATTATATTTATTTTAATATTATTATTTGTTTGTTTTATTTTGTAGTTTGTTGCTGATTTATGATGTTAGGTTAGGTCAATTTGATCTTTATAAAATAAAAAATATTAATATAAACGTCGCAAAATAATACAAAAGTAAAAAATAAAAATAGCAATTTTGTTTGACTGTCGGTATTTTTTTCGGAAAAAGTGACAGGTAGGTAGGTTCTAAAATATCGTAAACGCATAAAATATTTTATTCTTGATATTTTAAAGACTATTACCTAAATTTAAAATTGTAAAAAGTATTGCGGATCTGCGAATCGTTTCGAATACTAATATTTTATTTTATTTAGTTGTAGACTTTCAAAATATTCTACAAAAACATAAGAGTTCAACGTGCGTCACAAATCTTATTTGTTAAAAATCCTAACCTTTGTTTGGTATACTTCTGTTTAAGCTTCTAATACAAAAGTTATACTTTTTTATTTATAATTGCTATTTCTGTTTTACCTTTTTCATACTTTGCTAGTTTATATAACCTAGTTTAAGTTAAAGTTCAGTCTTTGCTAAATAGTAATAAGTACAGTACTGGAATAAATATGATACTATTTACTATTTATTCAAGATTTATTCTTAATCAAAACGCACTTATCCTTGCCGAATAGGTTATCCTTAGAGTATACGATTTAAATATAGCTATAATAAGGTAAATGGAACTATATAGTTTCTGATTTCGTTCCAGCATAAATCGTTTTTAATTAATACCATACATTTTATGCTGCTTTATTTACAGTTTTAACCAAGAAAGTAGGCTATTTCAATATAATATAAAGCAACTGTATGCACTGTTTTTTTTATATGAAACCTTTACATCTTTCAAAAAATAATTTCATGTTATTTAATTCTTCTAAATTGTGATAATTGGCGACAGATTTTATATGAAGGGTGTCGCTTACCAGGTAAATACTGAAGGGGTCCTTACCACCAAGCGGGCTCGCTAAGTTTAGTTGCCTTTTAAGACTTGCTTATTCAGGATAGTAGAGCTTAGCCGCCGTTACGTGGCTAACGACTATTCAAATTGTACCTTTTATTATGTTAACTTAATATCTGTATTTAACTATTTTAATCATTATAAATGTTTGTCATATTTTATTCATTTATAGATCACCAACACAATAATGTTCACATAACATACTTAAAACAGATTATTAATTAGCTTAACATCATTGTTTTTAAAGGTGACGACAACATGCTCAAAACAATAAAAACATTGACACAAACATTAAATAATTTAGAATAAATAACAAATAAAAAATTAACAAATTAAATTCTGTAGTCACAATAAAATTATTAAATCAAATAAAATCTTCAAGGAAAAAATATATGTTCAATCAAAGTAAGTCATAGTCAAATAAGTCATAGCAATCAAAAATAAAAGAAATTAAAATAAAATAACAATGTCAAAATATAAATTAATTACAAAATAAAATATATTACTAACACTACTTATTCATAAGCAAAGCATTTTTCGAATTGCCTAGAGTGTCACAGAAAAAGTCAATACAATTATACTTCGAAACTGCGTTACAAGTTTTGCTCAGTCTGGGAAGCGGTGAATTGGACCCTAGATTAGATTTATAAGTTCTAGAGGTAAGCAAATGGTACCTGGAAGCTCTCGGCATTCGTGAGGGCACGGAAAAAGTCAATTGCTCGAGAAGCATCGGTGTATCAAGAATACCGTTTATCAGTTTAAACATGAAAGTAGCATCTAGCATATACCTACGGTATTAAATTAAATTACCGGTTTTAAATTTATTGGCCATATTGCAAGAATATGAGAGGTGCCACAAAAATCGCTTTTGTACACTTTCCAAGCGCTGGACATAAATACTACAAAAGGGGTTCCATGCTACGCTGCAGTACTCTAAACCACTTCTCACCAATGCATTGTAAAGCAAGATTTTTGTTCGGTAGCATTTGAAGTCCCGTGCATTGCGCAATACAAAACCTAGCATTTGAAATCCCTTCGATACAACGTTCTCTATGTGAAGATTAAATTGCAGCTTAGAGTCTAATAAAACACCAAGATCGCGAACAGAGTTAACATTACCCAGCGTTTTGCCTTCGATATGATAGGTTGGGTGACTCATGGACTTTTTCTTTGAGAAAAATATGGAATAGCACTTAGATACGTTCAGAGCCATATCATTGGCAGTGCACCAATCTGTCAGATTATTTAAGTCTCTCTGCAAAAGAAGAACGTCTTCATCATTGTTTATAATTCTGAAGAACTTCAGGTCGTCAGCAAATAATAGAAATTTTGAATTGGTGAAACAAGTACTTATATCATTAATAAATATGTTAAATAAAACAGGGCCTAGGTATGAACCCTGTGGAACTCCTGAGCAACTAGAGATTGGGTCAGATTTATGCCCATTTAAGACCACTGTTGAATGCCTATTCGACAGGTAAGATGTAAACCAGCCCAGCAAAGGTCCTGCAACACCATGACTTGAAAGCTTTCGGATAAGTATGTCATGGTTAACCTTGTCGAAAGCCTTGCAGAATTCAGTGTAAATGGCACTTACTGATGAGCGGTCGTCTAAAATTGATGCGATCTCATTAATGAATGACACAAGATTTGTAGAAGTAGATCTACATTTGACAAAACCATGTTGTTGTGAAAGTACCAAATTTCTAAAGTGCCAGGATAAGATGGGATGTAATAATTTTTCAAAAACCTTGGCAAATGTGTTTAGTATGGTGATAGGCCGATAGTTACTGATGTCTTCCCTGTTGCCATCCTTATGCAGAGGGACTATCAATGCATCTTTCCAAATTTTAGGAAAAATGCCAGTGGCTAAAGAGTTATTAAAAATAATACACAAAGGATGTGCTAAGGCGGCTGCGCACTTTACCACAAAAATTGAAGGGATGCCATCGGCCCCAGCACCCTTATGAGAATCAAGTCTTTTTAAAACCTTTAATACTTCACTGTCTTTAAATTGGATCCTTTGCAAATAGTGATTTGTTACCTCGCTATAGTCTAAAGGAACTGATTGAGGCATATTGACTGTATAAGCTGAGGAGAAGTTTTGAGCGAAAAGATTGCAAATATCCTTACTGTTAGACGCGAATTGGTTGCTAAGTGTCATTCTAGCTGGATAGTGCATATTATTATTCCTTTTGCACTTGATGTATGACCAGAATAGCTTAGGGTTACTTCGCAAGTTAAATTCAAGGTTTCTTATGTAGGACCTGTAACAGGAGGACAGAAGATTTTTTGCTCTCTTCTTTAATATGTTAAACGAAAGAATATCACGCGGATTGCTATTATATTTTCGTATTTTTTGGCGATACTTGTGTTTCTCTCTTAAGATATTAATTAGCCCGTAAGAAAACCAAACTGGATACTTTGGGCTGCGTGATATTTATTGTTGTTATTTTTTACCATTATTATAGCCATACATTATAACATAAAAATTTACTTGAACATTTAAACGAATGCTGTAACTTGTACCTTCGACTACTTACCTGTATTAATTTGCTAAGTTTATATACAAAGCTGGGCCTAAAAACCAGAGCTGCTAAAATCTAATGTTTAAGCAGCAAAATGTATATACCTATGTAATGTGTAATACCATATTTATCGTGATTATGAACCTAAGTTCAAAATCACATACAACTGTCTCTTTCTTTAAATTATATTGTTTTGTATTCTTTTTTTTAAAGTTATTTGTGATAATAAAATTATTTTCTTTCTTTCTTTCTTTCTTTCTTTCAACTTTCATATTATTTCAGCTTTTGGTCTTTTGAAATACTAAGCCCGCGTTTGACCAGTCCCACCTGATGGTAAGTGAATATGAGGTCCAAAATAAAAGCACACTGCTCTAGGAAAGAACAAGAATATTTTTTTTCTTCTTACCTGATTCCGATTATATTCAATCCTCAGTTCCTTCTGGTGGTAAGGGTCTATGGCTGGGACCTGCCACTCCTCGATTCCATTGGCCATTGTGTCAATTCCATCGCGAACAGCATCCACTAAGCAGTCGTTGACGTCGGGAGAGTTTCTGTCGCAGGTCTTTAGATATTTGCCTGTTGAAGAATATTAGAAATGAAATCGATTAAAATAAAAAGTTACGAGAGATTTCAGAACTTGTTACTTTAAGGGTATTCACTTTTGACATTCGTAAAATAAAGGATTGAGGGCCAGCTGGTGTTCTGGTTAAAACATAGCCTAATTTGTTAGAAAAAGTCCTAGGTTCAAATCATGCTTGAGGTGGATATTTGTGTGATGAACACAGATATTTTTTTAGTATGTTTATTTATTCGTTAACGATAATTTAGCCAACTCTATCCATATCAAATGCATTTGGACTAGATTATGTATTGTGAATTCTAGATTATTTATTTATTTATGACCATTTGTTATTATTTAATTACAGAAAATGTATCTGTCTTTAATCATTTTTATTCTTCTTCATTCCATCTTTTAAGATTCACGTGAATTTATGACGACCACTTTGGCGATGGGGTAAGCTTGTCTCGCTCAGACGCCAGTGGTTGTGGGTTCGATTCCCGCTCGGTAAAAGAACAAAAATGTTCCTTGTCTGGGTGTTTAGCTATTAAGTATTTATATTCTAGGTTCCCCCTAGTTCGCTATATAGTATCCCATAATACAAGCTATGCTTACTTTGGGGCCATGTAGTTGGTGTGATTGTCTGGGGATTTTATTATTATTAATTATAATCTAAACACTCTGACTTTTAAAGTAAATTTTACCATCAATGTAGGTAACTAAAATACTTTACAACAAGTAGCGAGTGACCGCGACAGTCAAAGACAAGACTACATTTGATGAAAGTATCAGTTATATTATTATACTAATTGTTTTTTGAATGATTCTGCCCTTTCAGTAGTTTATTCAAAATGCGAAATTTCCGAATGTCCAATATACTTATATGTTTAGAATGAACATGAGTGACCAGTCTTCTGCAAACGGCATCTGATAAGTTTTATTAAGTAATTCACCTGAAGTAATTGATGCACATACTAAATTGTAGTTAGATGTCTGTCAATATCATACCTTTATGGGTAAAATGAACAGTCATACGCCAATTTACACCAGATAAATATCTGTCAGCCTAGTAACTATTCATTAACGCCGTTCATTCCATTAATAGGTATTTTCGTTCGCATGTCTAGGTATGTACCTCGGCACGTTTCCTATAGATTTGACGCCATAACTCAGTATTCATGACAATTATTGTTTACGCAATATAAAAACATTTCTCATGCACGCTAATCACGTAATGTGACAGCGTAATAGTTAACTGGGACAAAAGTAGTTCCTGAAACTGGGTAATTTGGAAGACATCTGAAGAAGTGCGGTAATTATTGTCATATTGATATAAAATAACTGACATTTACAACAACTGAAGTAACTAATGCCTGCATCCTAAGATTTTTCTTAGTTCTTAATAAACCCTACCTCAAATATCCACACGCAAGAAAGCAAAAAGATTAAAGATACCGTGGTTTTTTGTATTGACGGTTCTATGAGCAGTAATTTGTTTTAGTTTTTGCTGAATCCCGTGTGACATTTTCTTATGAGTTTTTTAATTTTACATACAAAAATATTATTATGTCACGAAACATAAATTTTGGTTCGCCTACCTGGGTGATGATTTATATTTATTTATGCAAAATCCATTATCCATATTGACGGTTTGTCTTTAAAAGTTATTTACTTATTTTTACATGCAAAATAATTTGATATTTGTATATGGTAGACAAAAACGAAACAAAATTAAATCCAATACATTACTATCTTATACTATTAATAAGTACTGTACTTAATACGGGATTTCAATTTACGTTTAGTAAGTGGTTGAAATCGAATTTAGATTAAATTAAAATATTACATACATACATACATACATAACTTCACGCCTGTATCCCGTATGTGGTAGGCAGAACACCAGAGGTAATAAAACCATCTGATGTCACGTTTGACGAATTTGGAGGCATTATAATAGTGCAGAGAGACTATTGCAGTGACAGGGGGTCAGCCTGTCACCCACAAAAAAGACTCCCATAACACCTCGGTCCCTTAACTGACTTTTACAGTATGCCCGGGAAGAGCAGCTGGCACATTCAATGTTTTTCTTTCGCTCCCAGTCCAGTCCAGATTAACTATTATTTTAAGTGAAATATTTGTGACATCAATTTGCGTGTACCATGAAATTATTCAATAAAAACGTTGACTCTGAGATCGATCTAGTTGCTAAATCACATTGTTATTGTAAACCCCTGGTACTTCCTTGTATCCGGAACAAAAAATACTTACACGTTGTTGTTGCGAAGGTTGTACAGTCATGTCTAATAATATGTATACATTTTCATTGAACTTTGAACCTTATTACAATCTAATAAGTTGCTAAGTGTATACATTTTATAGCACGTGACTGCACGTAGCGAGATGCCTCGGAACAATAGAGCCTTCTACCGGTAGTGTTCCTGACAAGGTTAAGGCGTCTCTGCGCATGCGCCTTGATAAAAGTAACATGGCAATCTATGCCATCTTACTACTATCTTACTAATATTATAAATGTGAAAGTTTAGATGTATGTGTATTTGTTCCTCAATCACGGCAGAACGGCTCAACGGGTTTCGATGAAATTTGGCATAGTGATAGTGTAGAGTCTGGAATAGCACATAGGCTATTCTTTTTATCCCGATATTCCCACGGGACTCGAAATTGCACGGGTAAAACCGCGTGAAACTGCTAGTATTATAATAAAGTTGAAAGGTTTGTTTGGTTGATGCTTTAATCTCGGAAAGTTTTTTAGAAACCGGCTATTTATTACCTAAATGTATTCTTTTTTTAATATGGAATCTAGAAATAAAGCGAATGAAACTGCTCGTTTATTTACAATATAGAATGTTGCTGCGAGGTCATTTTGGCTGGTTAAACTAAAAAAATATGCGAAGAGACTTAAGGATCACATTATAGGTGACATTAAAAACTAACAAATCGAGAAATCAGCTTTTTGGTTCACGCGTCAAAGTAGAAGATTGAGATGTTTTTAATTTTCATGACTGGTATTGTAGCCACCTGTACTTAGATACTTATTTATTAAAAATACATAAATTCATACATAACTTCACGACTGTATCCCTTATAGGGTATTCAGAACAACAGAGATTATAAATCTGATGTCACGTTTGACAAATTTGGAGGTATTATAATGATGGAGAGAGACTATTGCAGTGACAGGTGGTTAGCCTATCGACCACAAAAACGCCAATAAAACCTCTGTCCCTTAACTGACTTTTACAGTATGCCTGGGAAGAGAAGCAGCTGGCACATCCTATGTTTTTCTTTCGCTCCCAGTCCAGCGTGGAAGAAATTAATTAAAAAAATACCGCCTTTTTGAAAAATTGCCACTACGTAATGATAAATTCAAAATTTCAGTCTAAATACTATAATATTTCGTTAATGTGGACAGTTTTAATACTAAATCTTAACAACTTAGAGAATAATTAATTCAAAAATTTGATGCATTTGTTTTAATAAATTGCCAGCGCCATTAAAGTAAACCAGTTCTGTTTATAGTGCTTTAAGTATCAATAATATGTAAATCAATTAATGTGATTTGCAGAAAAGAAAAAAATATGCTAAATGGCTATAAATAAATAGTAAAGTTTTTTTTTATATAATAACTTGGTATTTATTTGTATTTTATGTCTAAGAGAGCAATATACAATTTACTTTAATTGAATTTTAATTAATAAATAGCAATTAAGCTACAATGAAGGCTATTTCATAATTGAAGATTGACGTTTTTAATAAAACTTCATAATTAATAACGATGTACTTTAAAGATAATCTATGACATGCTAATTCGACTAAATTGAAAATAAACATGAAGTTCATTTCATGCTCTGCAATATCAGTGCAAAGGCTATATCGATGACTTATTTTCAATTGCGAATGTTCTCATTTTGCATTTGAGACACTCCGAGAATATGCAGTCCAAGACTCTCCATTGCTTACTGAGCGAATTTTATTTACTTTATGAGGCCCAAATATAACGACCGTGTTATTGTAGCGGCAAATTTAACCTTGTAGGTACCAAACTTCTTTTTTAGTTTGCTCAAAAAATAATAAACGACGACACGATACCACACAACGCCTGGAATTTTTTACTATAAGCGCCTCTACTAACCTACGTATATTTTCTAAATATAAAAAGCAACATGTCAAGACTCACAATAAAACCTTATCCTGTTACCTGTGAGAATGTGACTTTTAACATTAAGTATGTTGTTTATTAAAAATTCGGATAAATTTACATAGATAAGTATACCTAGCCTGTTTTTTTTACTTTAACTTTTTGTCAGCATCCTTGACGCAGTTTGTAAAATGCGCAGTTTTGTAAAATGCTTACTCGAGAAGTTGCAGATTTGATCTAAAACGTAGTGATTACTTGCTATAAGTTTGATCGCGCTGCTTGACTTATATTTTGTTAAATATGCGGGTAACTACTATGTTATTTCCTGTATTTTTTCATGTAGGTACCTAATACAAGCAATTAACAAAAGTATTTAATAATTCTCTCCATTATCCATTACTACCGACTGCAAGGGACCTAATTGTTTGAGAAATGTAATATTACTAAATACATTGAGCCCAATTCATCTATCTTATTGAATATACGTGGGTGGTCTGAAAAGTTTCCAACCTAACAATGATACAAGATTTTTTTTATTTATTTTTTTATTTATTTTTCTACATAGTCTCCTTGTAAGTCTACACACTTCTCCCAGCGATGCTCCCATCTCTGTAACCCGTCCAAATAGTACTCGGCGTTTTTCTCTGCAAAATAATTGTTCACAAAGGTGATTGCCTCCTCATTTGACGAAAATCTTTGTCCTCCGAGCGCAGTTTTTAGATGAGGGAACAAAAAGAAGTCGCTTGGGGCCAGATCTGGTGAGTAAGGCGGATGGTCAAGCAGTTCAAACCGTAACTCGTGGATTTTTGCCATGGCAACCGCTGAGGTGTGAGACGGCGCGTTGTCTTGGTGAAACAGGATTTTCTTTTTCTGCAAATGTGGCCGTTTTTCCGCAATTTGTGCCTTCAGCTCGTCAAGTAATGATGCGTAGTATGCTCCTGTAATGGTTTTTCCTTTTTGAAGATAATCGATTAAGATAACTCCATGACTATCCCAAAAAACAGTCGCCATCATTTTCCCAGCCGAAAAAACAGTTTTTGCTTTTTTTGGAGCTGGTTCCCCCCTTGCAGTCCACTGTTTTGACTGTAGTTTTGTTTCGGGCGTATAATGGTGTATCCAAGTTTCATCTACAGTAATTAATCGGCGCCAAAACTCGGATTTATTGCGCCTAAACTGCGCCAACAGAGCCTTGGAAATGTTCATTCGAACACGTTTTTGTTCTAACGTGAGCAAACGCGGCACCCAACGCGCGGACAGCTTTCTCATGTCTAAATCTTGTTTTAATATGTGACAAACACGTTCTTTGGACATTTTCATAACCTCTGCTATCTCTCTCACTTTAATTCGGCGGTCGTCTAACACCATTTCGTGAACTTTAGCAATGTTATCGTCAGTAGTTGCAGTTTTTGGACGTCCCGAACGTTCATCGTCTCCCAAGCTCTTACGGCCACGTTTAAATTCAGCTGCCCAAAATTTCACTGTGGTAAATGATGGTGCAGAGTCCCCATACACAGAGTCCAACTCATTTTTGATTTGCGTAGGCGTATTGCCTTTCAAAAACAAATATTTAATAACAGCTCGATACTCAATTTTTTCCATTTTCACAAAAACACTCACATGTACTCACTCAAACGACTGTCAACTAAAAACTGCGCGTCCAAAATGGCCGAAACTTTGGTGAGTAACCTGTCAAAAGATGCACAACTACATTCACTAGCTTTTGTTGACGAGTGGCGCCATCTTTGCGTTAAGGTCGGAAACTTTTCAGACCACCCTGGTATCTAGATAAGACTAAAATATTAAATATCGACTGTTTTTTTGGTCATACCAATAAGAAAGGAACTGATATAGATTCGTTTTCTTCCATAGCTATGATATTTGACTATTATTCATATACTTATCTCTCGAACAGTACCTATCCCGGAAATCTCGTGGATTATCCCGAAATTAACCAGTATGGGTAGTAAAAGCTGTGTCTACATGGACTTGTTACAATGTTACATTTAAGTTTATTTTACCTTGCGAGAAATTTTTATCTACACTCATTCCGTAAACCTGTAGTCTCAATTTCAACTGTTATGTATGATCCAGTAATTAATTATACCTTACTGTATAAGAACTTGAAATCACAAATGGTAAATATTTGAACTATAGTGTTTTTCAAATGCGAGGAGTTATGTGATGTTTCAGTCCTGTTAGTTTTAGAGCCTTTGTCTAGGCTCTAAAACCAAGGCCATACAGTCCAACAGGGCTTTTTTGGCGCTTGGAGGATGACGTCAGAGTGGCGTAAGGGTGAAGTAAGGGTTACCATTAAGTAAAATTTCCCTATTCTCAGGTAAAATATGAATGCACAAACGTTTACTTTTTTTCAAGTTTGGAAACAGAAATTATTTCATTTTATGTAGGTACTACAAAAGGTTTGTCGCGTAAACTTTGAGAAAAACGTTAGTGGTACAAAAACACAGGGTTGAAGATAAAGATATATGATTCAGCAAGAAAATATATTAAAACATAAAGTGACATGAAATTAAAATCATGTTTTTATGATAAATTTAAAAAATAAAGTTATGATTAAAAATACTTTAATATAATAAACCAATACAGGTATTTTTATATTTGCATTAAATAGTCAAAAAATATGACGGTTTTGTAAAGTAAAATAAAAACTTCAAAGGTTTTCTAATATGATTTTAAGAGGTTAAATTAAGTATTGAGTTGATATTTCGTTTTTTTTTTATAAAATATGGATGGGACGTTTGTCTTATTATTTATCTTTTACTATCTGATTACTTATTCTTTGGCGGCGGGTCCCGACAAAAACGAGAAATGCATTAAATAATATAATAATTACTAACGCATGAAAAATAAAACCTTTATCCTTGTTTGTATAGAGCCTTGTATTTTTTTACACCCCCAAAATGAACAAGACAGCATAATTAAGTCTTTACTTAAATATTATAAGAAAAATAATCTATGTGAACGTGCACGACAATCGCTCATTAGACACTGTCACAAGATTTGTGCATGCACCTCTTTCAGTAATGACAATATTTCGTCAGTTCTTTATACTGAAAAGGCGAATTTATTGATTTAAATCTTTGTCCAAAATTGTATTTTTCAAAGTATACGTAAACATTGCAGAGGCAACGTGCGTCTTTAGTCTTAAAAAGGGATTTATTGAGACGTCGAATTGTTTTTCTTTCTGAAAACAACTTCTTCAATTTTATAACTACAATAAGTAAGCCTTAATTTTTAAAATTTTGGCGTATTTCATATCTTAATATTGAATTTAAAAGTACATAATAAATCTGAGCGGTTCCCATGACGGTGGTTATAGTTCCAATTTTCGCCACGCACCAAAAGATCCTTGTCGGACTTTCTTTCCCTCCTTTAATACGTTCCGTTTCAAAGATCGCGTAATTTAACAATTAAATTATTTATTATCGGATTCAGATAAAATGTAATCAGTAGACACAGATTTTATTAAATATTTCAATAAGTTTTATTTTATTTTTTAAATTACATTGCCACAAATAATCAATGACATTTTAAAAATCCTTTATAAAACTGGTATGCGAAAATGTCACATGTCAATGTGTCACCGGACTCCTCGTATTTGAAAAACACTTTAAGGTTTTATCAACGAAATTTAACATTACAATCCGGATACTTACTATAAATTAGTAATTTAAACTTATTATTAAATCAGTTTAGTGTGAACAAGTCTACTAGTTTTTAAATCCAAAATCTGAATGACATATGTAAATGAAATTAAGAGAGTTTTAAACGTCAAAAATGTATAAATTTACTTTTCTAAGCTGTGAATTACTGACGGCCCAAAGAATTGTAACTTGTGTTTCGATTGTATTGATCAGTGATTAATTATCGGAGAATAAAACAAATTATGTACCCATCGCTTTTACAATGTAGGTCAACAGTATCAAGATTAAATACCTATTTAATAGATATTTTACTTTCTTAATGAAATTGAAAATTTTGGCAAAATAATTTTAGAAAAATAGCCACTTGTTTTTACTTTAAAAAAAATAACAACTCACCAATGTCAATCACTCCAGTACACACTTGAAAAAAAAACAAAATCACACATGCAACATTGGCTGCCTTAAAACTCATTGTTATAAACTATAAAAAAAAAACAAATAAAAAAAACAACTGTCAAAGTTTACGCTGCCAGCAGCATCGCCTGGCACAATAAACAAACAAGTAACGTGTAATGGCGCAAGCCTACGCTAGCGTTCTGAATTCAACTATTGCATAAACGAAAAGTCGCAGGCTCACGGTTCAATCTCAATGTCAGCCGACGAGGCTTCAAAATACAGAATTCTTTATTCTAGTGTTTTGATGACCTTATGATCCTTCTTTTGGTGTTTTTTAGTTTTTGACATTTTAACCAGTTAAGGTGAGTTAAGGTTACCCTTTTCGAGTAGATCCGACTACACTTCCAATTGTACAAAAAAATATTGAGTGTTAAAAAATCTATTAAAATACCTATATAAAAGTCTTACTTATGAGTAAATTTTGTATAAGAATAAAAAACTGTTTGGCGTAAAGTCTTACTTATGAGTAAATTTTGTATAAGAATAAAAAACTGTTTGGCGTATGATATTAAATGGCATCATTTAAATTAAGTTATTTTATGAGTTTGTTGGCACTGAAAAATATTTATTTTTCACAATCATATAATTTTGATAAATAAATAATCAAATTCAAAAACAATATAAAAGCAGTTGGAATACATAAGAGTTTTCGATGCAAATTCTAATTTTTTAATAAGTATTACTTAACTAGCCACCGCGCGCGGTTTTACCCGCGTAACTTTTGATCCCGTGGGAATTTCGGGATAAAATATAGCCTATAACCTTCCTCAAGAGTTGGACTATCAAATGCAAAAAGAATTTTTCAAATCTCACTTGTAGTTTCTGAGATTAGCGCGTTTAAACAAACAAACAAACAAACAAAAAACAAACTCTTCAGCTTTATATATTAGTATAGATTATACGAGTTACACTTATTGCACCCACTACATGCGCCATCAAAGCCATCATAAAAATAGATCATTAAATTCGGTTCAATGTGTAAATAATGATTTGCACAGTTTGAACAACAACAAATAGCATTAACTAAGTTGACACTAGTTTAATCTGGCTTTGTTCAAATCAACAGAATTTTAGCTAATTCACTAAGCGAGGCAGTATTTTCAAAACAATGGAAAACAGCTCGAACAGTACTCAAACATGTGGCTAGCGATAAGTCCGATACAACAAACTGTCGGCCTGTAAGCATGTGTATTCTTCGATTCTTTCAATCTTATAAAAAAAAGTTTTACTGTGACTATTTGTATTGGATTTTAAGCATATCTTTTTTAAGTTTATATGTAAAACTTTTGTCATCAGTGACGATCTGTTCTATGTTTTATGTGCTTGCTGCGTGCTATCAACATGTACACAATATTAAACGGTACTTGTATAAGGGAACACCGAAGTCGTCTCGTGGCGTAGTGGCTTCTGTGCATTTTTTTTTTTGTTTTTCCGCCACAGAAGACAACCCCTCAGAACACCCGCAGGCCTATTGACCGTACGAGTGCTCACTGAGAGGAGGAGGAGAATACGTCAGAAGTACGAAGGGGCACTTGCCAGGGGGTTTAGTCCCCGGCCAGATGACACCCAACAGTGTGAGACTTCTACTCACTAAAGTCCCCCTTAATGATCTTTTGTCTTTCTACAGACAATCGACCGAAGAAACCAGTTGGTGGGGCAGGCTGCGCGTAGAAAAATAACTTCTGTGCATATCATTCGATTTAGTTTAGCTAGGTCGGTAAGGTTAGGTGATCGACGATCTTTTTATTTAATTTAAAAATTTATGTACACACAAGGAAACTTAAATAGACAAACAATTAAATTGACAACAAGGTACAAAGGCAAAGCTTATTTCTAATAGAAATTTCTACCAGCAAGGCTGAGGCTGGGAAATGAGAAAGAAAAAAAAACAAATTAAGTGCGTACAACATACTTGTGGCGGCCACTGCTTCGTATGGAGGCAAATAACCACCCTCGGATCGCTAGGGATACACACCCTCTTTGAATGCGGTTGAGAGTATAATGCGGTTAGGGAGCATCTAATATCTATTAATAAAAAGAGAGAATTGGACTATGCTAGACTTACAGCGGAAAGAGCGGCAACGCTCACCCATACACGAACCCTGGAGCGGTACGTCTGCTTCTTCTATTGCTTCTTTCTTCCGGGCCCGGGTAATATGACGTCACTTCACAACGTAAGCAGTTTAGTCCAATACTTGCGGTTTGTTTGTGGGTTCTCATGCGAGAGAAGCATCCACTGGCGGCGCGGTCAAGGGGCATCAAGGAGCACCCTATCTATATGATGAGTACACAGCCTTCAGGCGCGTGTTGGGCACGTGAGACGCGAACCGTTCGTGACGCTGTATGACGATGTACTGAAGTATAAAATGTATGCGGCGAATGACATCTAATGGTCAAATAAATAGAAAAATGCGGGTAGCCTTAACTACGAACTAAAAAGCGCCTTACTGGCGCGAACATGCCCCCGGCCTTAAAACCATCTGGTTTTAAGAGACAAAAGAAACTATACTAAACTAAATAAGTATAGGGAAAAGCCGGGGTGGCATGAAGCGGGCGGTTATTGGGAAGGTAGAGGGCAGAGACGGACGACAGGTCGTCGATACACGCCTGCTGCCGTCTTTACTGACGCAACTCTAACAACCCCATCATTACCGGGGTAGGTGGCGATCACCACGCCAAGTGACCAATGAAGTGGCGCAACGTTATCAGTCATAATGATGACGACAGTACCTTCCTTCACGGGGTTGGAAGGCGCATTCCATTTTTCTCTTGTTTGTAGGAGATGTAAGTACTCCTGTTTCCAGCGTTGAGAAAACGATTGAACCATTTGATCTAGCAAAGCATAGCGGCGCAATAATTGAGAAGGTTCATCAGTGACGTTACAAGCGGGAAAGTGTTTCAAAGGCGTTGACATAAGGAAGTGCGCCGGAGTTAGAGCGCTAGGTTCCGACGGATCTTCTCCGAGTAACGTGAGCGGACGCGAGTTAATTACGCATTCAATTTGGGTAAGAACTGTAAGTAGCTCTTCGTACGTAAGTAGCTGAGAACCTATTACCCTATAAAGATGGGTTTTAAAAGCTTTCACATAAATCTCGTAGTGACCCCCAAAATGTGGAAAAAATTGAGTTTAAAATCTTCTGTTTCGAGGAAAGTATATAATTCAGCAATTGCATTTTTAGCTCCTATGAAATTAGTTGCGTTATCAGAGTACATGCAAGAAACGGCACCTCTGCGCGATAAAAAACGTTTAAAAGCGGAGAGAAAAGAATTGGAACTTAAATCTGTTACTAGCTCTACGTGAACTGCGCGAGTAACTAAGCAAACGAATATACATAAATATGATTTTATGGATCGTACACCTCGTTTTCTATAAGGTATTTATTTATTTATTTATTTATTTACACTTCAGTTTTTACAGGTAAAGTAAAAGAAAAAAGAACACTTACACTAAAAATAAAAACTTGGCGGTCTTATCGCTGAGGAGCGATTTCTACCAGACAACCATGATATTAAGGTATAATATTTATAGGCCCTGCATAATCTACCGCTGTGTGTATAAAAGCTTTAGTTTCATTTACTCTACAGGCGGGCAGGTCAGCCATTGGCGGGAACGTTTGTTTGGGTTTAATTTTGAAGCAATAATTACAATGATGTATGATACGGCGTACTATATTTCTACATGATAAAATCCAAAATCTTTGACGAAGTATTGACATTAATGCGATTGGTCCAGTATGACAGTTCACGCGGTGATAGTGTTTAATAATTAATTCCACGCTGTGGTCGCAGCGAGGCAGCAGCGCGGGGTGCTGCTGCTCGTACGCGAGGTTGGCGCGGCGCGCAGGCGGCCGCCCACGCGGAGCACGCCCGACGAGTCGAGGAAGGGCGACAGTTTATTTAAAGCGGACGAACAACGTTTGTTCGATTTAACCTTCTGAATATCTTCAGAAAAGTAAAGCGTTTGAATCGATTTAATTAAATATAATTCTGCTTTATTAATATCAGTAGCGGTGATAGTATTTGAAGGCGGTAAGATTCGTAAAAATCTATATATATATAAACAATAGAACGAAGCAATTTCATCCACGAAGAAAAGCGGCGCGATAATAAAATAAGAGGATGAATATTGACATCGTTTTTTATAGCCGGAAACGAAACCACAGGTTTAGTTTCGAGTAAATTTTCATCTTAACGTGATGAATCTATAGCGGTGATAGGCCACCGAGACACCTCTTGAGTTAACCAATCAGGGCCATTAAACCAAAGCGGATGATCTATTATTTGCGCGGGAGTCAATCCCCGAGACAAACAGTCGCTGGCGTTGTCTTTACCTGACACATGATAAAAGCATGATGCAGGAAGAGTATTAGTAATTTTTGTGATACGGGTTGCTATAAAACATTTATATTTGTGCGGTGATGAGTGCACCCAATGAAGTGCGATCATGGAATCGGTAAAACAATATATATTATCTATATTATGACGTGCTTTATAATTATTAATAACGCGGTTAACTAATTTAGACATAAGTAACACGGCGCACAACTCGAGCCGAGCTACAGAAATAGTATGAAGCGGAGCGACTTTAGACTTAGCACACACTAAGCTAATAACTGGCGGTGACGTAAAATTATTAATTAAACGTAAATACACGACGCAACATTAGGCCCTTTCGCTAGCGTCCGCGAAGGCTACTATAGAAAGTTTAGAATTTTTAAAAACATTTAAATGACGTGGTATTCGTAAATTTTGAACTAAAGGTAATTCGTGTATGTACTGTTTCCAAATATGAATAACGTTACAAGGCGGGGTGTCATCCCAGTTCAATTTTAATATACAAAGAGTTTGTAAAATTAATTTAGCGTATAATATAACGGGTGCGATCAATCCGAGTACATCAAATTGACGAGCGATTACAGACAAAATGTTACGTTTAGTGCATGGACGGTTTTCGAGTGAAACGGTAAAATAAAATTCGTCAGATATAGGAGACCACTGGAGTCCAAGCACCTTCAAACTCTGATTTGCGTTTTCTTCGAAATTTACATTCGACGAGTATCGATGGGACGCGGGTAAGGACTCAAGTAGGTCAGTCGAGTTGCTGGACCACTTAACCAACTCGAAACCTCCAGCTGAGAACAACCCTAGCAGATGATCTTTTAAAAGAATGGCATCTTCGATAGTGGAAGTAGAATAACAGATATCATCCATGTAACAATGGCGGAGTATGACATCTGCGGCGCTCGGGCGCACAGAGACGCGGTTAGCGCCAGCGGAGGCAGCGGCAGCCGAGCCCGCGTCCGCGCACAGCGCGCGCAGCACGCGCATCGCGAGGTACGGGCTGCTGCGGAGACCGAAGCACACGCGGTTGAACTGGTAACTAACTAGCGGCGATGTTGAATCGAATCGAAATAAGAATTTTTGAAACTTGCGGTGATCTTCTTTCACACAAATACTTAAAAACATCTGTTTAACATCTGAGGTAAAAGCGATTTTATATAAACGAAAGTTAAGTAAAATTGAAAATAAGTCGTTTTGTAAATTAGGTCCGGTATGTAATATATCATTAAGAGAGTAACCCGTATCTGTTTTACAACTTGCATCCATTACCATCCGTACCTTGGTGGAAACTTTGTCGTTACGCACCACGGCATGGTGTGGAATATAATAACCAGAGCGATCATCGAAAGCGAGCGGCGAAACAAAATCCTTGGAAATATATTCTTGAATTATAGCGTTATATTGAGCGCGTAATTCGGGAGCGGTTACAAACTTACGTTCGAGCGACGCATAACGTCGTTTAGCGGTTTGATATGAACTACCTAGAAGTTCAGTATCATGAGAAAACGGCAAAGCAACCGTGTAGCGGCCAGTCGAGTCTCTCGACACGGAATCGATAAATATTTGTTCGCATTCGCGAGCGGACGGGCTTAAGGCAGGCTCACAAGAAACCTCCTCTAATTGCCAAAACTTATGTAGAATACTATCTATTTGCGGCGCGGGTTCAGCAAAGGCACATAAAGAAATATTATTTACGGTTAAACAATTAGCGGCTGGCGCATTGCCTATTAAAACATAGCCAAACACCGTCTCCAGACCCGTCGGGGTCCCGGGAGGTCCGGTAATGCGACCAGTAAAATTTCAGTAAATAGTGGGGCACCTATAAGAAGATCAATATCTCCAGGTTTACAAAACTTATTGTCAGCTCGCGTTATATTTTGTAAGTAAGAAAGTGCTGACATGTCAATATTAATATTTGGTAAACTATCAGTAATGCGGTCTATGATAAAAGCCTCGAGCGGAAAAGAGACACTATTATTATTAAGCGAGTTAATTATAAACGAAGTTTTGCCTTTTATTGGGTTTGGCGATGAACCTATACCCTTAAAAAAAGCGCGGGAAATTTTATTATAATTAAGTTTAAGTTTTGAACAAGCATTTGCGGTTATAAAATGATTTTGTGATCCCGAATCTAGCAGGGCACGAATATTATGCGATGTACCAGACGTGTCATAAACTAAAAGTTCGATTGTACCAAGTAAACAAGTCGACGCGCGTGAAACAAAGGAATCTAAGTTATTACATAACGCAACATTATTTTGTGCGGACGGCTGAGTCCTCGCGGCGGCATCGAGACAAGCGCGTGAGTCATCGCGGTCGCGCGCGGGCTGCCCCGTCGGCGCAGTGGTTGTAGGCGCAGGCGCACGGTTCGATACTTGCTTGCGGCATAGCAGTGAGTGATGCTTGTAATTACAGTATCGACAGTTAAACAGCGACTTACATGAAGTTAAATGATGACTGTAACTTAAACAATTGGTACATGCTTTATAAGATTTAACTAATTCAAGGCGTTTATCGATAGATAGGTCCATAAACTTCGGACATTTAAACAATTGATAATGATTAGGTTGCTTACATAATAAGCAACTCTGCGAGTGCGAGTGAGAAGCAGTTACAAAGGAATGCATAGGCTTAGTTACGGATCGGGAATAATTATTATTGGTTTGACGAGATAAGGTCGGTGCACGATTTTTACTATGAGAGTAATTAGAATGTGACGCAGTACGGTCAAGTATTTTAGTTTGTGTACGAAGGAAAGTTATTAAATCATTGTAGGTAGGTATGGATGAATCTCTATTTTGCATTTCGAAGCAGCGGGCGGTTTCGGAATCAATTTTATTAAGAGCGATATGTAGCAGCATAAAATCTGATAGATTATTAAGTTTGAGAGATTGTAAGCATGAGACTGCGGCGCAAAACTTATCTAGGAATAAGTCAATATTATTAGAGTGTGCGGTATTAAATGGTTTAAACTCGAACATTTGTTCAAGGTATGCTGCTGCTAAACTACGTTTGTCGTTGTACTTATCTACAAGCGTCTGCCATATTAATTGGTAGTTGTCGGCGTTAGGTGTTATACCGCTACAGATGGACAGGGCACGACCTGACAATTTACCTAACAAATATTGCACTCTTTCATTGTCGGTTATATCAGGATTATCGTGAATCGTATTTTTAAAGGTTTCATAAAACGTAGGCCATGTAGTAGGTTCACCGGAGAAACTAACCAAATCTAGTTTAGGCAAATTGATGACGGCCTTTTTAGAATAAGGCTGTTGCGGCACAGAAACTGTAGTTTTATTAGATAATTTATTAGCGGTGTGTCTACAACGACAGTATAAGTCTTCGAATGCCGACCAGCTTTGAAAACTAGGTTCATACGAAGGATTTATTTCTTGTTCAAGATCATTAATGTTTTCGATTATGGTACTAAATTCAGAACGTAAATCGTCTAAGGAAATCATGTTACACATAAATAACTCGCAAGAAGATTCATCGTGTAAAGCGTCTTTGGAATAGTTATAGGTTATTTGTAACCGTGAGAATATTTCATCGCGTTTTCGAGTTAACTTTTTTAGTGTTAACGACATTTTGTCAACGCCCTTAGAAACAGTTGCACTCTTAGACGTCATTAAGTTAAAAGAATATGTTAAAAGATTAGAGATTACTTAGATTTGGTTAACGCAGTATGACGTAATAGCGCTGTACTATTCTATGTCAAATGGAATGTTCGAGAACAATTTCGCGAGAGTTTTGAATCTACCTACATGTAAATATTATTGTAAGAAATTATAAAAGTATGCTTAAAACAAGTTTTTACACTCCGTAACGTAACAAAGAGAATAAAATGGAATGAGCGGTAAAGAAATAGTTGAAAAACAACTTATAAAATAGTGTATAACTCAATAGGTTTTGCGAAATTAAAGTTTGCTTTAGGAGTTACAAATTATGATCAGTGGACTGTATTTGATTATAATAAGGGAATTAGGTGTATTAATTTTCTATATTAGCGTAAGAAAGCGATTATAGAAATATGGCGGAAGGCGCAGTTGGCCAGGTTAGGGCGGTTGCTTGGAACCGATACCTAATACCTAAGGTTATAAAGAAAGAAATCTAGGTTGAAAGACCAGATTGGGAGATCAATCAGACTCAAAAGGACTAGATTGGGTATAAATCCGGCTCGAAGGACCAGAATGGGGTATGTGGCGGCCACTGCTTCGTATGGAGGCAAATAACCACCCTCGGATCGCTAGGGATACACACCCTCTTTGAATGCGGTTGAGAGTATAATGCGGTTAGGGAGCATCTAATATCTATTAATAAAAAGAGAGAATTGGACTATGCTAGACTTATAGCGGAAAGAGCGGCAACGCTCACCCATACACGAACCCTGGAGCGGTACGTCTGCTTCTTCTATTGCTTCTTTCTTCCGGGCCCGGGTAATATGACGTCACTTCACAACGTAAGCAGTTTAGTCCAATACTTGCGGTTTGTTTGTGGGTTCTCATGCGAGAGAAGCATCCATTGGCGGCGCGGTCAAGGGGCATCAAGGAGCACCCTATCTATATGATGAGTACACAGCCTTCAGGCGCGTGTTGGGCTTGTGAGACGCGAACCGTTCGTGACGCTGTATGACGATGTACTGAAGTATAAAATGTATGCGGCGAATGACATCTAATGGTCAAATAAATAGAAAAATGCGGGTAGCCTTAACTACGAACTAAAAAGCGCCTTACTGGCGCGAAATATACTAACATAGAAAAGATATATTACATACATAAACATACATATACATACAATACATACTTATGATTAAATACACATATATAAAATATACATACATAATATATATACCTAACAATAAAAAAAAATATCAATAAACGTTGTATAATATAATCGATTTTAAAGACCTATGTTTGGGAGAGATAATGTTCTCTAACTCTTCTTTTAAAAATATGTAGTGATTTCGACTCACGGATTTCGTAGGGTAAGGAATTCCACAATCTGACAGCATGGACAGTAAACGAATATGCAAAGAAATCGGTTCTATGTGACTTCATTACTAGGAGTGTACGCTTATGTGCTCTACAAAGCGCATCTTTAGAATAAGAAAAAGTGAACCGCTCACATAAATAAACAGGAGAGGATCATTTAAAATGACGATCTCCGCGCTTCGAACGGCACGTAAAGCAGTCGGTCGCGTTATACAGTTCTAGGGTTTGTGACAAGCCATTTTCGGCGCCCTGCAAATTCTGATATCCTCCAACCGGCAGATAGCCAGGGCAGGGCTCAAACAGGGGAGAGATTCATGGCTCTACCTACAGTCATTAAAAGAGTTTGTCGCGGAACGACAAAGGTGCTGAAGAGGAAGAAAACTATTTAACAACACTTAAAACCTTTATATTTATTTACAAAGGAAAAAAATACTTAGAGTCACTGTGAATAAAAGTTTAATATTAGAGTTTCGGAGTTCGCGGCCCTCGGCTCACAGCCGCGGTAGTGGCGGAGGCCGCCACTAACAACCGCTAAGATAGCGGCAGGGAGGCCGCTCTCAGCGGCAGGGACCACCGCGAGGGTTGTAGCATACGGCCGCAGCTGTGGAGAGCGCCGAGCAGAGCGGGGCGCCTCAGGTGGTGGCAGGACGTCGTCGCCGGGGAGGGCTGGCGGCTTTTCCCGGATCGGTCAGCCGGCCTCCAGCGTTCTCACCCGATTTTCACTTTATTAGAGCCCTCAAATCTCCCCTCTCCCGACTTTTTTTTATTTTACCAACATACTTCGAACGTCATTATTTTCCTTACATTACATAGGCCAGTATCTCTGTAAAAAGATCTAATACCACAGATACCTCACAATACCTCAGACGGAGATATGAAATAAACAATCAAACATAAAATATTTACAAGGTTAATATAAAACTTAAGGAAAAATATAAAACGAATCTGCTAAAAAGTAAGTAAGTATAACATTATAAGTTGAACAGATGTAAATTAAGTTATGTAAGGAATGATGTCTATAAGTATAATACAGACTATACAGGGTGACACATAGGGGGTTATCAAAAGTTTGCTTAGCTTAAGTTTAAACATGAAGACGTGAGGGAAGAAAAAAATATGCAAAGGCAAAGTTTGTTTGATAATTCGTTAATTTAAATTACTGATAGTCATGATAACCCTAATTCCTACGTTTAACTGTTATAGTTACATTAATCATCAAATATTAGTGTGACCAAATTGTTATCAATAAAGTTTAATTATTCGCTTCTAGAGTTAATGCAATGAAGGCTACAGAAATAAAAAAATCTGTTAATGAGTTTGTTTCACCCAGAAATGGCAACACTCACTCAGGCACAATCACGAAACTTGATGGTCGATCACTTCTACTTCAATTTCGTCTGCAGTTTCGATGAGGCCACTGACGGATTCGACCTATATTTGAAATATTTCCAAATACATATGCGAGCTTGCTGTGGTGCTGAGTTACTGTGCATATCATCATACATAAAATATCACCCTACAAATAAATTCCGCAAAAAAGTAGAAGACAACGCCAAGTTACTCCCAACAATTCCCAAGAACCCTTTTTGCCAGACGTCAATTTCAAGCCCATTCCACTTACCTGTATTATAAGCTACACTATAAATACAAAATATACAACATTTCATTGTACAAAAAAATTGCGCAAAGAGCTAGAGAAACTTGGCTACTGTGAAATAGAGGACTTACTTTTTAAATACACACAATAATTTCATATAATAAATAATAAAAAAATTTTTAGACTGATCTACACACGTTCATTACACCCTACTCACACTCATTCTCACACATTTAAAAAATCTTTTCTTTAAAAATCTTCAAGTCATAATATATTATATTCAATCGTAGATGCTTTTATTAATGTTTAATTTTTATAATGTTTAGTTTGTTTGTAAACTTATTAACTGCGTAGTTGGAATATTTTACTTTATTAGTGTTAACGATATAGTGTTAAGGAAGAGCTGTTAAAGGAAGATCTGTTAAAGGAAATAAACTATTTTTCTTTTTTATATCATTAAGCGACGTTCTCGGCGCGGTCGGTAAAAGGATTGGTGACCGCCAATCATTTATTTCTCACATCTTCCGTGCTTCGGAGGGCATGTTAAGCATTCGGTCCCGGATGCTGTATACTAGTAGTCGCTAGGGTTTGTCAGAAGCCATTTCGGCGCCCTAAAATTCTGACATCCATTCAGCACTGGGCCAGCTTGGTGGATTACGGCCTAAAACCTCCTTGTCCCCCAGAGAGTGACTCATAGCCCCGCAGTGCGCTCATTACACAGAGTTGTGATGTTGCTATAATTACAAAACCTCTAAATAAAATTTATTTGTAATTGATATAATTTTGCTGTCCTTTGTGAATCTTCTTATTACTCACTACTACAATATACCGACGACCGATGAGTTTTTAGCGTTCTAAATTAAAATCTTATAATATAAGTCGTAAAAGGCAACGTATCCGAGTGACCACCTTGGTCGTAGGACCCATTCAGGGTCCGCCTGGTTAGCGACCACCCTCTATTTTGGTGATGGGGTAACACTGTCTGCCTCAGACAGTCGGTCAAAATGTTCCGGGTCTGGGCGTTTATCTATATATGTATTCATATTCTAGGTTCCCCCCTAGTTCGCTACATGGTGTCTCATATCACAAGCTCTGCTTAGCTTGGGGCCATGTAGTTGGTGTGATTGATTTTATTTTATTGATTTATTATATTTTATATAAAATCTGTCGCCAAATATTACTGCTCCTTCGGTCAAGTGTTCTGGCATTATTTCCCAGAATCTGTGTTTCTCATCTTCGCTTACGATAAGGTGAGTCAAACGTGGGTTTAGTAACAAATAAATAAGTAAATTACTGTGAGTGGCATCAATCTTTTCTTTAAATTCTTTTCTTTTAATTGGCGGAAATGCAGTTAATAGTTTTAATGAGAGCAGTATTTCTTAGAGAAGTTCGCTTTTATTCCAACTAAATGTAGCTACCCAAGCAGCCTGTAGACGTCCACTGCTGGACATAGGCATCTAACAAGGTTCTCCATCCAGCGTCTACGAACGACCTTGACCTGGTCGTCGTTCCACCTGGCGGGGGGCCTACCTACGCTGCTTCTCCTAGTACGTGGCAGCCACTCGAGAAATTTTCTGCCCCAACGCCATCTGTTCTGCGAGCTATGTGCCCAGTCCATTGCCACTTCAGCTTTGCAAACTTTCTGGCTATGTTGGTGACTTTGGTTCGCATAGCCCTTCCCATTGCCCGTTGAGCGACTAGTCCCACACTGTCTAGGTTTCGGCTGCTGGGGTTGTCCCCCATGCAGGGCCCTTTCGTACTTCTGAGTATTCACCACCTTCCCTCTTGAGATTCCCTTAGGGGCGTCTTTGTGGAATGTCAATTCTTTGGCAAGAAAAAAAAACGTTTTTTTATAGCGCGTTTTTAGTCATAGGGATTTTGTTTTTAAACTTTATTTTTTTTAAGGCCCATAGTTAGCGATCATGTCTCAGTTCCATATGCTATCACTGCGGTATTTGGAACGAGAAGATTTTACGGAGCTTCCCGAACGCTGCTTAGCCGAGTTGGATTTGACGATTGACTTACAATTGACATTGATTGATTGACAAAGTTACACCTACCTAACAGTTGGATAGGCTTAAAAAGGACTGATATAGGGGCGTTTTTGTTAAAAAAGACTTCAACGCTTCGATATAACGAAAGTCAATTTGGCACTGCTGCCCAGACTGGAGTACCTACAGGTCTATAACAAGATCGCATCGAGGGCTTTCTCATAGTACACAAATTCCAAGCAAAGTGGCTGGTTATACTCTGCCATCTTTTTTATAACCTGCCGCAGCGTTTGGATGAAGTCTATGGTGCTAAAGTCTGCTTGGAAACCAGCTTGTTCTTGAAATCGTCAAACATGCGCGCGAGACGTTTCGTAATAAAAATTAATAAAAATTTAAAGTCTTAGGGACTAGAAAATTTGTCTATTTAGCCGCCAATACTGAGATGCATATTCCGGGGACTGTAGGATCATTGTGCGTCTTTCTTCCATGAGTTTGAAAGTAAAATCTGAGATTTTTCCGGTTCCGTTTACATAGGGGGTTTTAAAGAACTTAGACCCAGCCGTAGAGACAGTATCCACAAACCTGTTATTGAGGTCTCCCACATCGACGCAATCGCCAAGGCATTCAAAGCGGTTCTGCAATTCGAGCTAAAAGCTTTGAATTTGGATGGGTGCAGGAAGAAGTATAGACTTTGTCAATCGAGATCGCTCCAGTTTTGGATTCAGACTCATGTACCTCTTATCATGCGGCAATTGCTCCCGATTTTTAAGGCATTGAAACAGAGACATCATTGAAAATCTGTTTTTCGTTGAAATGATGAAATCTAGCTCGTTTTAGTACGACCATCTGGGCTTATCGAAGTGTTCCGGTTTCTTGAAGAAAGAGTTCATCATAAAGAGATCTTCTTTTTTAAGAAGTTGGCCAGCATTTGGCCTCAGACGTCCGAACTCCAACTCCAAATTGCCCCACTTTCTTCTCATCGCCGCTTCGTTTCCCTAATTTTGCTTTAAAATCCCCCATGAAAACATTAAAATGAGTCTTGGAGCTGTGTATGGTTTTGGAGATGTCCTCATACATAGTCACCACCTCATCATCGGAGGGTGCCCTATATATGACACGCTCACGATTTTTGTAACATTGTTCACGAGGGTTTTGTGGACGAAAAATCCGACACCACCTTGGGACAGTTAATCGTCCACCCGGTAGTAGAGAAGAATGCCGGATCTCAAGATTATCGATTCCTCTCCCTTTGTTTGTACGGACTTCAGATAAACCCAGAATATCCCAGTGCATTCCACTCAACACTTCCTCCAGTTGAATAAGCTTCTCTTCAGTCCGCAGTTTCTGTACGTTATATGTTTCCAGAGTCCCCTGTCCCACAGTTTCCTCGACCGCTGCCTTGATCCAGACTAGCTGGACCGCAGGGCCTAGGGGCCCGAGCCTGCATATACGTCCCATGGAGTTATAATGCCGTAGTCGCCACTCTTGGCAGGCGGGTTGGCAATCGCACAGAAGGACGCTTCTGCCAGTCCCCTGGATTTTAGTTCCTTAGTCGCCTCTTACGACACCAACGGGAGGTGCTAATAACACCCCAAGCTAATTAAGGTCAATGATTAAAAACATATTTCAAAGTAAAATTCTCCCCTGTGTTCAGTAAACTTAAAATATAGAAATGAATGCTTGAGAATATTTTGCTCAGCTAATTGTGGAAGGAGTTGTAGTTACATACATACTGTATACTTCATATTTTTGCTGTAGTTTAAACATATTACCTTAAGTATTCACGATTCACAATCTTAAATAAATATTTTTTGCAAACGCGTAAAATCATTACCTTTCAACACGTTTGACGAAATAAAAAGCATTTTATAAAATTTTAAAATTTCCTAGCTTCCATTTCAAGAATTATTTTAATAAAAGCTCTACCGCCCCTGTATGTGCGGATACTTCAGGTTCCAATGTAACAGGATTGACTGGAGCACGTAGAGCCATTTTCCTTTTTATTTCTGGTCGGGTCCTCAAAAATCTTCTTGCTTAATTGGCTGCGTGACTAACTTCGGGGTCACCACTTATTAGGACCAGGGAAAGGGTTTTAAAGCAAGACACGATTACATCTTGAGTGACAATTTATTAACAAATAGAAATAGTTTATATAATAAAATGTACGTGCATAATTAAGATAACAATATTTGATTTTATCTTGGTATTGATTTTATCGAGCACGTTTGATGAATAGGAAATAATATATTGATTCTCTGTGGGTCACGTCGGAGGACGCCACATCGTAAAAGGCGATCAATTCGAGTTACCTTGAGGGTTCGCCTGTCAAGCGAGCGACCACCCTTTAGCCCCCAAATCTAACAAGTCTTTTTAAGTTGAGTGTATATGTATAGTGTTATTGCACGTAATATAAAATCTAAATAGTCAAATGAGTATGAAGTGTCTGTTTATTTACGTCAGGCGTAGACGATTCTTACTCACAGGTACCGTCCATCCTTACAATAATCGTATTAACATTTTAGGACGCTGTTTGTATTTTCCAAAAAATATATTCTTCATTGGAATTAGAGTGTAGCATCCCCTTGTCATCCACCATATTCCTACTAATATCAGGCAGGTCCAGCTAAGGTCTAAAATTTAAGTTGGAAGAAGAGGTTCAGGTAACTTACCACAGTTTACCCCGCCGTGGTTAATTGGTCGAGTCTCACCTGCGGTGAAGACCTCGGATCGATAACTTTCCAAACTGGATCGGGTATTGGTTTAAAAAACCAAACATGAAAAAATTGTTCATATCAACTTTTTTTTCGATTTACCTGCTCATGGTACACATCTACATTTTTATGTGTCTCTACTCGATATGGAGTTATTTTGAGAAACATTATTATTCTATTATCAGGTTTTATTGGAGGTTTTTTTGTTTGCGATAGACTGGGTCAGACTGGCATAGACTGTCACTGCAATAGTCTCTCTCAACCATTGTAATGCCTCCAAATTTGTCAAACGTAACATCAGATGGTTTTATAGCCTCTGGTGTTCTGCCTACCCCATAAGGGATACAGGCGTGCAGTTATGTATGTCTGTATGTTTTATTATTCTAGGAAAGAAAAAAATGTCTCGGGGTGGCTGTTCACATATATGGGGTGGCTGTTCACATATATTTACATTCTAGGTTCCCCCTGAGTTCGCTCCATGCCACAAGCTTAGCTTACTTTTAGGCCATGTAGTTGATGTGATTGTCTGAGGATTTTAGTAATGTATTAAAGCGCAGCCGGCGAGGAATGCGGTCCACATTTCCACGTTTCCAAAATAATATATTCTAAGCCTAGCTCACTAAGATCATGAACAAGAATTACTTATCATATTTTTGCTCTTTTGTAAAATTATCATTTTTACTTTGTATCTTTCATCGCAGATTAAAAAGATTCTTAACTTAACCTTTTTGACGTACTTCGTACACCAACAATTTAAACTAAATATTTCAAACCAGATTAAAACCATTCAACTAAAGTAGCATAAGCATCTCACTCAGTCCGTTTGGAATTCGAATTAAAATTAAAAACGGACCATCCAAAACTAATAATCTGACATGGAAAAAACAGGGCCCCATAGTGTAAGCCCGGATGGCAAAGTAAACAGGAAAATACAAAGCTAAATTTGTTAAAAGATTAAAATTACCTCCAGGGACGAATGACTAAAACCGTTGCTTAATCTCATATGAGGTTTCTGAGAATGGACCCTCATCAATGACAGTATTACATTAACACTTTATGTTTTTTTATAATATCATTGTCATCAAATTAAAAAATACTTGTTATTTTATTTTATTGTTTAAAAGTGCTTTTTTGCAAGTCGATACCTAAGTAACATCTACCAAGATGATGATGCTTTATCTGCCCGTGTACACAAGCACTCTCATCGAATACGTACTTAATATTGTCTAGAGCTTTCACGATTTATTATAATAAATATTAAATAAAATATATTCTTTCTTTATTTGTGCCGCAGGTTCTCATCATCATCAGCCTGGAGACGCTCACTGCTTTACAAAGGCATCCTTTAAGGTTCTCCACTTCACTCGGTCCCGCGCCTAGGGCTGCCAACCATACTGTTATAAACAGTATTATACCGTTTTCAACAAAAAACTTTACGTGCTACACTTAAATTAATAATTAAGTTCTACGAGAAATTCTAAAAATATGAGTTTAAAACATTATACTAACACTGTAAGTATAATGTATTTTTCCAAAATACTGTTTGATATTCTTTTCAGATCCACCATACTTTATTTCTAGAAAAAAAAGTTGGCATCCCTACCCGCGCCGCCCTCATCCAGCGCTTACCGGCGACCACGACCTGATCGTCAGTCCACCTTACGGGAGTATTTGTTATTATACTTAACACAGTAAAAACATAGTAAATAATCAACGAATGAGCATAAAAAAAAACCGACTTCACGTCAAAACTTTGGCTGAGTTGAGAATGTCATCAACGTAAACATTCTCCGAAATCATACGTATTTTTTCAAAAGTTTGAAATTTTTATTGAAGTACTAAACCGATGATATTTAAATGGGACGAACTATGAGGTATCCTCTATCATGTGAAATAAAAATTTTCAAAATCAATTCATAATTGTCCGAAATATCGTGTAACAAAGACACAAAAACAAAAAAAATACTTACAGACGAATTGAGAACCTCCTTCTTTTTTGGAAGTCGGTTGAAAATAAAGTTTAAACACTAAAACCATGCTCAAAAAAGTACGTCATACTGATAAGAGATGTGTTTAGAGGATAGCCGTGATCGTATGCCACTTTTACTCCGTGCTTATGCATATTTATGTCGAAAATTTTAAATTGTTCATAAAATGTACTTAATCAATTTCGTTGAAACTTATATGGGACCACCTCCGAATTATCCTCTATCATATGAAACTCATGAAGAATATTTAAAATCAATTTATTCATAATTGTCCAAAAACCCGTGTAACAAATATACATAAATAAAAACATACACACGGATTTAAAACCTTATCCTTTTGAAAGTCGGTTGAATAAGTCGGTACCATGCCTTTTTATCAAATTTAAAACAAATACTCTACAAACAGGCTTTATCAATAGCAAGCCATTTCTACTAGGCAATCGGGATTTAAGAAAAAATATATTTACATTGATTTTAGAAAATAGAGAGTTATAATAGTGTGATATAACATTATAATAATTTTTTGGGTTATTCCACTTTGCATATTTTTTTGAATTCGCTGCGAAACCTATGTTATTTTGGTTTACCTACTTGCACTATTTACATATTCATTTTGAGTTCAACGTGAATCATCAGAAACACTTTATAAGGAAATTGCTTTCTTTATATTTTGGTATGCTATCAGATGTTCCAAAACCTCTATTGTATTTTGTACAAAAGGTTATTTTAGTTTATTCGTAATAAGGGTTTTTTAAATATTTAGTTAGTATCGGTTTATTTTTAAAGAAAATCTTATCATTATATCGCAATTGATACTTTGTTAATGCTTAGATGTGATGATACAAGCGGCGCAAAACTAATCACCCTTCTGAAAGATGTTTTATTTTGCAAATTTACTAAGACGTGTGGTCGCGGGTTCGATTCCCGCAAAGAACAAGAAAAAATGTCCGGACTTGATGTTTTTCTTTATAAATTATGTATTTATATTCTAGGTTCCCCCCTAGTTCACTACACGGTAACCCATATCACAAGCTTTTCTTAGTTCGGTGCCATTTAGTTGGTGTGATTATCTGCGGATTTTATTATTTGCTTTGAAAAGTAAATTGAAATGGTGTTAAAATAACCAACAGCAAATAAAAATGAACATTATAGCTGGACAGCATTTTAATAAAAAAATTGGTTTATTTTGGAAGAGCACCAATAAAATAAGTCCTAAGCCTAGCCCTCCTGCGAGTACTGCGGGAGAGTGTGAGCCTGTCGCAATTGCCAATGCTTTTCGGTCATACTTTAATGTAAAATCCCCACTGGGCCCGGCACGGCAGGCGTTTGATTCTGAAGCCGGCAATCGAACGCGTAGTGTCAGATTTACCGCGAGTGAAGTGAGTGCAGTCATTTAAGGGCATGTCCCCAGGACATGACGGCCTCAGTATCGAGCACCTGCAGTGCGCTGGTGACCATTTACCACGAGTATTGGCTATGCTATTCAATCTTTGTCTAGCCCACTGCTACTTGCCTGAAATCTTAAGGCGAGTATTTTCGACCGCAGTAGACATTAACGCTATATGGGACTGCGTGGCGGGCAATCGCGTAAATGAACACGTCAGCGCACAGAAATGTCACAGTATAATTAATAGCAGTAATATAATATAATACCCATGGTGTGGCTTGTTATACGAAATTCGTTTCTACGATGACTAAAACTTATGTCAAGGATGATATAATAGAATCTATATTTTTTATTTATCTGGATTTAGTATTGCGATACCTATACTTGAACTATTTTACTATTTTATTTTTTACTAGCTGTTGCCTGCGACTTCGTCCGCGTGAATACCGGTTGTGGGAGTTGGATAAATAATATTATAATATCGTCCTTGAAGTTCAAAGTCAAAATCGATTCAGTTGTTTAGCTGTGAAAGCGTTACTGATAGATGAACAGAAAGAGTTATTTCAAAAACTGTTACAACAAAGCTGTCATTAGCAGTTTCACCTAGGTTTTGTGAAAAAGACCTACAAAAAATAAAATAGAAAAGGTAACCTACAAAAAGTATATACCAAACAGGAATACCCTACGAAAGGCACACTGGGTAAAAGTTAGGCTGCAAACTGGACGGCAGCGATAGTGAGAGCGACAGCGGCGCGGGCAGCGACGCGACGCGGGGAATCTGCGGGGCTAGCATGCTACCGTCGACAATGATAAATCGGGCCTTTTATCGATATTTTCTTAGAATATGGTATTTAGAGTTAGTACCTAATTTATTAAGACTATGACATATTTGGTTCTGTAGTCTTAATCATGGTATCAAATCGAGTAATTCTATCTATTATGGTGCGCATATTAGCTTATTCTAGCCACTGCGCGCGGTTTTACCCGCGTAACTTTTGATCCCGTGGGAATTTCGGGATAAAATATAACCTTTCCTCAAGAGTTGGGCTATCAAATGCAAAAATAGTTTTTCAAATCCCACTTGTAGTTTCTGAGATTAGCGCGTTCAAACAAACAATAAAACAAACTCTTCAGCTTTATATATTAGTATAGATAATAGGATATAATAACAAAATAATATTGACCTTGTCGATTCGACTATTTATCGATGGTTGCTAGCCCTGCTAGGCCGTTCTCGACTCCAGCGGGCGCTCGAGCAATTTGTCGCGGTTTCATACAATCTCAATACTTTCTATCGTGTCGCGGAAATCGCTGCTCGCGTCGCTGCCCGCGCCACTGTCGCTCTCGCTGTCACTGTCGCTGCCGTCCAGTTTGCAGCCTTTGTATATATGTATAAGATTATTATAGTATGTATAAGAGTAGGTTTATATGTAGGTAGGTTTATTACATAGATGGTGCCCGCGACTTCGTCTGCATTGAATTAGTATTTCGAATAGGTTATTTTCTTCTCCAAGGTCCTATCCAAAAAAATAAACATGAAGAATCTTCCCCCATATAATATGTAGGTATAACTCCTAACCAATACATTACAAAGGCACATTCTAGGTAAAGCTATATTACTGTAAAGTTTCATAAAAATCCATTCGGTAGTTTTTGCGTGAAAGAGTAACAAAAATCCATCCGTCTAGCCATTATCAGTGTATAATATGTTTAGTAACCTATATGTTTGGCTGTTTTTCACGGTCAAACGGCTTAGCCAATTTTAATGTAATTTGGTATTGTAGTTCATGAAGTCCTGTGTTGAGTTTTGACACTTACACCACTTTTTATTCTGAAGAATTCTATGGGTTCTGACTTCCAAAAGGCAGAAACGATCAATAAAGAAAACCTAAACGATATTGAGTTCTATTATTTTACGTTTAACTTTTTACAAAATATCTCTATATGTACACTATCTACATTAAATCTAGCAAGAAGCTTTATTTATTAATGATTTAGCCCTATCAACATAATAAACTTTTATACTACATACCAACTATCTTTCGGATTTATATTATAATATTATATGTCAGCCACAGATGTCAGCAGAATAGAACAACAAACAGACAGACACAAAAAGACATTTTTTTCTTTCAAATTCTTACTTTTTTTTTTCATTTCTTAATAACCTTCGGTACATATTTTTTTTGTAAAAATATTTCATGTTCACACGTTATTGTTTACTGTTTTATATATACATATGTATGTAAAGATAGATGCATGGTAAAGATTGATACAAAATAAAAAAATATATAATAAAAAAAAATTATGCGAGCAGGATCGAACCCACGACCTTAGACTCATGGTCGGTCTACGCGCAACTGAGCTATGAGTACTTCTGATCTGTATGCCGAACATCTCCACTATATTCTAGTAAGTTTTAGGCATAACTTTTAAAAATCTATTACAATTTTTTTAGATCCTAGATTTTTTTATGTCTTCAGAATCTGCTCATCATCCTGGACAACTTTTGTTAAGGCATCATATCTATATTTCTTACGGTTTTAATGATCCCTTAAGGGTTCTGCATCAGGTGTTCCAGTAACCGAAATAAAATATACCCTATATGTTGCCCCGGCTTCACAGCTATACATCAAAAAAAGTTTTATTCAAATCCGTCCAGCGGTTCCAGAGATTAGCGTGTGCAAACAGACAAACTTACAAACAAACAGACAATTTTTTTTTTTCAGATTCTTACTCTTTTTTCATTTCTTTATAACCCTAGATAATTTTTTTTGTAAAAATATTAAATGTACAGACAGGTTTTTTTACTGTTTTATTATATGTATTGATAAATATTGTAATTGCCATTTTATAGATGAAATCTTTTTAAATTTATATCCTTACTGAATTCTGTTGTGAAAATCGTGCTATTTTGACTTGAAAGTATATCGTGACGTTAATTTATAACTTTCATAAATTATTTGTTCCAAAATTCATTAAAATCAGATAAGTAGGTAGTTGAGATCTTTTACGTAAGCTTTTGTAACCTCATTCCAATCCAATAGGGCTGGTGTTTGAAAAAAAGTAGGGTTTGGGAGCTATTTTCATTACTAATTTTCTACAAATCGGTCGGATGGTTTGGCTGAAATAAAGGAACAGAAAGATAGACTTTCGCATTTATTATTTAGTATGGATCCGTTATTTAGTCACTACAACACCAGTTAATTTGAGCTAAATAATGTAGTGTGAATGTTACAAATAATTAATTTTTTTATGAAATGAAATTCAATCCACCCCTTCGGAATGTGCACCTGTTTACACAAAGTAGTAAATTTGTAGTAGTTAATTATATCTAAAAAATAGTAATGTATGATTATATTCTTAAATGTCTATGTATCGTCATAATGTATTAGCCGTCTAATCTATAAAGTCGAAGGGTTTGTCTGTTTGAACTTTGAACTAGATTATTCGTGAAAGAACCGATCAGATATAATTTAATGTTACTAAAGTTGATGTATAAAGGTCCAAAACACTATATTTTTGAAAAACATAGCATATGAAAGTTTAACCACAAACAAAATTAACACTGTGAAATTATAACTATCTGGAATCATAATTTCAACACACAGGAAAATTGGTGGTAGATGCCATCTACATTCCCTTTCAAGAACGAAGTACTTTTTATATATTAATAACTAGGTACATCAAAAGAATTGTAGGTGGCAGCATTACTCAAAAACATATTTGTTGAAATTATAAAGATACCAAACTAATTTGATATCTGGAACTTTTGAAATAGAGTCTATTTTACTCGTGACGAAAATAAATACAAGAAGGTATTTTAACGGACAGACATTTTCAATTCATTATTTTATTTGACGTTTAACTACAGGCAAAGCAATATTATTTGAACGTAACCCATTCAAACAAATTAACTAACAAATTAACTAATATTCTTTTCGATATTAATAACTAATACCCATCTTAATCTCACCATCAGTGCTAATGTCTTATCAGCAGTCATCAGTACCTATAAATTACCATTAGTACCTATCAGTAGTTACCCATCTGCACCGATAAACACCTATGAGAAGCCATCAGCACCTATCAGTACCCATCGGAACCCAATAGCATCTCTCAGCATCCTTCATTGCCCATCAGCACCTATCAGCACATCTGAGCACCCAACCTATCAGTACTCAACAGCATCTATCAGCAACCATCATCACCCATCAGCACCTGTCAGCATCCATCAGTTACAATCGTCACCTATCAGTAACTATCAGCACCCATCAGCATCTATCAGCACACATCAAAAAGAACACCTCTATAATATACAACTTTGCATAGGTGTTCTTTAATACTTATATACCTAATATATATCCCATAATTTTGAGGTTTTGTTCCTAACTTAAAAAATAATACTTTTTGCCACAGAATATGTGGTTCAAAAGTGCATACTTTCCAAGATATCCTCGGTCTTAATATAATGAGTTCATAAAATATCACCCGTGTAACATCTCATCCACTTAATAGACGCGTGTCACTGAAGTCATACAATAAACAACAAAAACATTTTAAACGTTGAGGAAAGTTGCATACAATGTACACCGCAAAACGTCGCAAACTGTACCTACCTGTGCATAGCGATAAAAAAGGAGTATAAAAAGCCACGTTTTCATACTTCGCATAAAGTTATTTTTGACTTAATTGAATTATTTTGCATGAAAAATTAAAACCAAAAGAAAATTGAAAAATTATTCACATGTTATTTGATTCTATTACATTCTATACATATCAAGACCCTAGAGTTATGGGAAATCAAGCAGAACATATTGTACATAATATACATGGCAATTTTTTTTAATGTCACTTGGGGGTAAAGTTCTCTTAATAATAGAGATAGCAAATTCTACTCCATAAAACATTCCCTTATTTTAGAAAATTAAAAATGTATTCAAGGAGTTTTCAAAAACTCGCTTCTTCACCCAGGAATCGAACCGACTTAAATCTAAAAATGAAGATTTCATGGTTTTCCTTTCAATGAATTAACCTAGTATGCGAGAGAGATTTTATTCTTGTGATTGGCTCTAACGAACCACACAATAAAATTACAGGGTGTCATTTTTACAGATTTTAGTCGGTTTGAATCCCAGGTGAAACGAGTGAATTCTTGAAAATCTTTGAATGCGGTTTTATTTCTGTTCAATAATAAAGGACAGTTTCTTTGGAGTAAATTTTGCTATCTCTATTATTTAGAGTACTTTCCCTCCAGATGGCATTAAAAATTACACCCTGTATATTATCGATGTGCAACTATCAGTATCTACGTTGGAATTGATGTGGAGAGGCAGCCCACAAGAGGTGATGCGTTAATATTAACCCTGTATACGTACGTATAGAATAATAATCCTCCTTTTGTTTTCGTCGGGTGATTACGTAAGAAAAGATTTATGGCAAAAAAAAATATATGCTTTTTTGCACTTGTTGTCTAATAAACTTAAAAAAAATATCAGAAACAAGTTTTTAGCTCTATATCAGAAGTGATAATTGTTTATAATATAAAATGTATATTAATTAATTTATATAATTAATTATCAATCAATATATATAAAACTGTTCCGTTACTGACTGAGTGACTAAGGTACTGAGGTACTGAGGTACTGAGTGACTGAGTGACTGACAGACAACGTACAGCCGTAACTACTGGGCGTAGAGAGCTGAAATTTGGAACATACATTCTTTGGGAGATGTAGGGGTGCACTAAGGAAGGAATTCTCGAAATTCCCACGGGAACGGCAAATATAGGACTTTTTAGTTTGTATGAAAAATCTTATTCCTTGAGTGCACCGATGTGAAACTTGGTGTAAAGGTTTTACAATGTGTGCCTGGTTGTGTTATGAAAGGAATTCCCGAAATTCCCACGGGAACGGGAAATATATGATGTTTTATTTTGTATGAAAAAATCCGATCCCTTGAGTGCACGGATGTGATACTTGATATAAAGGTTCCTCAACAAGTGTGTGTTTTTATTATGGAAGGAATTCCCGAGATTCCCACGGGAAGGGGTTGGACTTTTTAGTTTGTATGAAAAATCTTATTCCTTGAGTGTACGGATGTGATACTTGGCATGAAGGTTCTTCAAAGAGTGACTGGTTGTGCTACGAAAAAAAATCCCAAAATTCCTACGGGCACGGGAAATATATGATTTTTAGTTTGTATGAAAAAAACTTATTTCTTGAGTGCATGGGTGTGATACTTGGTATAAAGGTTCTTTCAGTGGATGTTTGGTTGTACAGTTTCTGAAATTTCCACGAGAAGAGTAGTTAAGCGCATACAAAGTTGCGGGATAAAGCTAGTCAAAATATAAAATGTGACTTAACAAAAATTAAATAATTAAATTGTCGTACTGTTATGTGTACGCTATGGTCAAAAAGACGATCAATTACGCGGGAAAATTGGGAGCAAAAGCGACACAGGTCCTACCTCCATGACGCCTCGCGTGGTACTGAATTGTATCGCACCATCGTCTTTATTATATTATATTATATTAGAAAAAATAGAATGGTTTAAGAAAGAAATTATCCACATAAATTAATTTTATGCTACATTAACAATATTATGACAAGTTTTTGTAAGTATAAGTTTGATATTCTCTTAGAATATCGGAAAATCACTTAAAATTTTCATCTTTTTCGTAATTTTTTATGATCGAGTAAAGTTTTCAGTATCGTGTTTTGATCCACAGATTTATAAAACATATTAAACAAACTTCAACATATATTTTTATCCGATCCAGACAAACAATATTGGCCGGTTGTAATGAGTTTGAAAACGCATAGATTTCGCGAATGGGGCCCTTAATGCGCACTATTGTGGTCCCAATAGTCAAAAATAAAACCGGTGACTCATCGGATATTAACAACTGTAGATCTATCTCTTTGGCCACTGTAATTACTAAAGTACTTGACAGTCTCTCTAAGTGATTAATCGTGACAAATTTTGTTGTGCCAACTGGGCAAATATTCCAGCGCTTTCCTGCTCAATACGGGCAGACTAGGACCACAGTACAGATATCTACAGTAATTCAACTTCATACAAACGGACGAAACGCGAGCTATGCCTACGCGGCCCTACCTCGGCATGCGCTCGGCATGCGACCAGTCGCGAGTGTCTGCATACCGAAACAATTGTTGATTGAGCTTTACGTTAATATGCGGATTGTTTATACTTTAAAATTTAATACCTAATACATATATTTTCGTTCGTCTTAGTCGAGGCGCAAGTACTTTTCGGTCGCTAATTTATAAGACCGATTTGTAATTCAAATGTAAACATGGTCTTTTGCCACAAAACGTATTTTTGTTGAAATTCAAATTCAAAATTCAAAAAGTTTTATTCATCTTAGGAATTTCACAAAACACTTGATGAAGTCAGTCATCACATACTTCGGCTTTAACTAGTTGTTGATAGTTATTAAATAAGATTCCACTTCAGAACACTTCCTATTCAATTTACAAAGTGTTTTATTTGTTTATATAAAGAAAGTATATTTGCAGTTACAAAACTAAATGGAAGTAAACACAAAGTAGGCAAATGTAATTTAAACGCTAAAGGCGGGCAGCCCTATCACATGTGAACGGACCGCGGCGCTGTAGGTATTTATTTCAAAGATGCGGCCGAGTTAAATTACTGTAGATATCTGTATTGTGCTAGAACTGAGCTGGGCCTTGCAGCGGGTGACCGCTAGGGGAATCATCATTTGGACAAAAATATCACTACGGTTTTAAAAATGTCTATGGGATTTGTGTCATTATAATAATCGTATTAACAATAATTCTACCCGTTAAAACGATGATATCATCATCATCATCACAACTCTTTTTAATGAGCCCACTGCAGGGCATGGGTCTCTCCCCTAGGTGACGAGGAGGTATAGGCCACCAAGCTGGCCCAGTGCTGGGTGGTGGATGCCAGAATTTTCAGGGCGCCGAAATGGCTTCTGACAAACCCTAACGACTACTGTATACAAGTAAACAGCACCCGGGACCGACTGCAAACGTGCCCTCCGAAGCACGGAAGTCGTCGTGACAAATGAATGGTCGGCGGTCACCCATCCAAGTACCGACCGCGCCGAACGTTGCTTAACCTGTGATATCGTATGATACACACAGTAACCACGGCGCCACGACGACTTATAAAAAACAATGATATAAAAAATTGAAAATCGTTAGTTGTAAATGTGAAAAAAAAAACCTATTTTATACGGTCATCTAAATAAGCTTAGGCTAAAGTTGTCCCCTTTTCCAAGTGTGTTATCCTCTGTTCTTTTATTCTAACAACAACACAATACTATAAATTCATTTGCACTTTTTATGAAACCTGTAACATAAATTTAATGAACACAAACCTGCATCTTCGGATTTATTAAACCAATTAATTGTCTAAGGAACCCCTCGAGCTAATCTGACAACTTTATTTAAAAAAGTAAAATGTCACTTATTTATGATGTCGTATAATAGTTCATTACTTCCGCATTATCGCTGGGCGAAATAAAACATGTCTCCAGACGATGCACAGACGCAATTATTGCAGAAAATATTTGAATAATTCATGCCATTCCGGCACTTTTTAAAAAACTTGAGATTTTTTACATTTTACATTAAAGTTACTTAAATGTAATAAAAACATGTTTCACACTAAGGAATACATTTTTTATTTATGCTAAATAACTATACATTTATTGTACAGGAGGGCTTAATACCATGGCATAATCTGCAAGTCAACCATTTGGTCGTAAATTCTCAGTACACCATTAAATATTATGTAAATCAATGCATAGTACTGTTTGTGTTTATAGACATCAACATCACAATTGTGATTTATTGTCCTGAAAATAATTTTAAACCTACCTAGTAAACAATAATTGACAAGTGCAGTTCCTTTTTTTTATTGGTGACTAACATTGAACTACAATGTGACTAAACACGCGTTCATGCTGCGTCCATGAGCAAAGGAAAAACATAGAATGTGCCAGCTGCTTCTCATCCCGGGCATATTATAAAAGTCAGTTAAGGGACAGAGGTTTTTTTGACGTTTTTGTGGGCGATAGGCTGATCCCCTATCACTGCAAGTCTCTCTCCATCATTATAATACCCCCAAATTTGTCAAACGTGACATCAGATGGTTTTATAGCCTCTGTTGTTCTGCCTACCCCATTAGGGATACAGGCGTGAAGTTACGTATGTATGTATTTACACGCGTTTGACTTCAATCTCACCTGATAGTAAGGGAAGATGAGGTCGAAGATGACACCACACGGGTTTCAGAAAGGCCTGGCTCTGAACAATAATTGACAAGTGCAGTTCTTTTTTTTTATTGGTGACTAACATTGAACTACAATGTGACTAAACACGCGTCCATGCTGCGTCCATGAGCAAAGGAAAAACATAGAATGTGCCAGCTGCTTCTCATCCCGGGCATATTGTAAAAGTCAGTTAAGGGACAGAGGTTTTATTGGAGTTTTTTTTTGTGGGAAATAGGCTGACCATCTGTCCCTGAAATAGTCTCTCTCTATAATTATAACGCCTCGAAATTAGAGAAATGTGACATCAGATGGTTTTATAACCTCTGGTGCTCTGCCTATCCCATTATGGATACAGGCGTGAAGTTACGTATGTATGTATGTACACGCGTTTGACTTCAATCTCAACTGATAGTAAGGGAAGATGAGGTCGAAGATGACACCACACGGGTTTTAGAAAGGCCTGGCTCTATGCGACTATAATTCACGGCAAATACTCAAAATCTAACCAAAGACATTAGGCTTATTTTCCGTTCGAGACAAATAAGAATAGGTAGGACCTTGTACCCTTGGTAAGCTGCGTAGGTTCGGTAGGCTATCCTAAGCCCTATCGACCATGAGCGACCCTCGCTTGGCTAACTGGCACCGTTATAGCGGTGACGTGTTCCGGTATTCAATATACATATAAAACTGTTCCGTTACTGACAGACAACGTACAGCCGCTACTACTGGGCGTAGAGAGCTGAAAGGAACATACATTTTTAGGGGATGTAGGGGGAATTCCCATGAAAAATCTTATTCCTTCAGTGCACGGATATGATAATTAGCATAAAGGTTCCTCAAAAAATGCCTGGTTATTTTGTGCAAGGAATTCCCGAAATTACCTCTGGAACGGGAAATTTAGGACTTTTTAGTTTATGCGTGAGTCAAGTGACCCTATCACTTCAACCACTTAATAAAATGCCGTTAACATCTAATACCTATATCGATAATCATAATATAACAAAGGAGTCTTTGTCCCCATCATTAGCTGTAATTGAATATGCCGGAAGACCACCTATGACTAAAGTTATAGCGTCACCCTGGACGACGAAAGACGAGAAGCAATTAATACCTAATGTATAAACATCAAAATGAACAAAGAACTCATACGAAGCTATCAACAATAAACTGGAACAATGAACCCATTAAAAAGACCTAGTATAAAAAGCCTACAGAAACCAAGAACGAGGAGCATTACTTTGAACGAATCCGTAGCTTTAAGTTAGATTTAGTAAATTGTAAAAGTTTTATTTAAATAAAATTTTTTAAAGTTATTTCGAGTTCAGATATTTTTACTGGCGCCCAACGTGGGGCCCAATTAAAGTAGAATTGGTGAATTTGAAGAAATCGCCGAAGTCAGTTCCAGAACTCTGAAGAAATCTCCGAGTTTGCTGCAAGAAATTCTACGTGAATCTCTATTCTTCAAATTGGGTATCCCGACAAACAAATTTGTGAAATATCATGAAAATAACTGTGTGGCTATTGTGAGTATCCTACTAACCTCCCAAAATTCCACTAATCAAACCAGCTAAGTTTATTTATTTAGGAAATAGTTCGTGTAAGCTCGACCTTCCTTTTAATAATAAAAGCGAGGATAAATTGAACACGGTAATAAATTTATCTAGTTCGTCGAAACTCCCAAAAATTAAAATGGAGCCTAACAAGGTTATATCTTTCGTCCCATTATATGATGGTGATGCATCTAGTTTATATAGTTTTTTGAGTAATGCAAATAAGTTCTTAGAAATAGCAGGAGGTCAGACTCCAAACAATATAACGTTATTATTAACTAGGTTAACGGGGAAAGCAGCCCTTATTTTGTCTATGATAGATCATAAATTTCAGTGGGACTCTATCCAAGCAACATTAAAAAATGAATGCGGAGATAATAGAGAGTTTAATACTTTACTGATAGAACTATCAAATGTCAAAAGAAAAACTAATTATCGCGATTTAATTTTTGAGTTAAAACAAAAATTATTCCATATTAAAAGTAAATTACAAGATAAATATCACAATAATATAGCTTTAGTAGACGAAGTTATGGAGCCCTACATTAATATGGCACAAAATTCCTTAAGAAATAGTTTGCCTTATCACGATCAAATTTACGTAAGTAATTGTAACTTTAACGATACGGTCGTTAAGATATTGCAACTCGAAGCGGAAGGCAGGTTCGATAATATAAAACAAAAGTTCTCAAATATACTTCCTGCGCCTCGCGTCATAAATAACATTCCACAACCGACACCTTATCGACCTAATAACTATTACGGCACGAATCCACCCAGACAAAACAATATGCCAAACGATACGCAAGCACACCGATATCCGCCCACACAAAGGACCATTATGCAACGCATGACGCATCAACGCGATCCGCGCTACTATCAACAAAACATGACTAGTACACCGTATAACTCGCGACCGGCGTGGACGTCCCAATACCCCGCACAAAAACTGCAAGTGAATAATCAAAATCAAAATAATTGGAACTTTAATAAACCGCGTAAACCAGAGGATGTGTCTATGAGGACTGTCCCATCGCTTAAACCAGGACAAGTTAACATTGGACGAGGATACGTAGCAGAGGAAGTCTTCCATCATGATGAGGATGGATATACACAAGGTGAATCTCCAAGTGAGTACCCTTCATTTACACCGGAATACTTTGACCCTAATTTTTACGATCAAATACAAGAATACGAAGAGGATAGTGAAAATCAAAATTTTGGGCAACAGGCCGAACCGAACTCAAAAGGATAGAATTTAATCATTTTAAGTCTTATTTACCATACTTCGAAACTTTAAATCCAAAATTAAAAATCTTAATAGACACAGGTAGTCAACGTTCTTTTATAACAACTAAAGCGCAACAAAAATATTTCCCTGAATTTTGGAAATCAGAACGATTTTCGGTCAAAACATCACACGGAACGACAATACATAATGGCATAATAGAAACACCCTTTTGGCAAAAATATTTTGGAAAAAATGAGGAAACTATGAAATTCTACATCTATGACTTTAGTGATAAATACGACGTTCTAATGGGTACGGAGATGATCGAACAAATCAACGCGAAGATAGACTTAAAAGAAAGAAAGTTAACTTTGCCAGAACGAGAAATATTAATTTTTCACATGACAGATGAAGACAAACTTAATATAAAAGACCTGTGCTTAACATATAGGGATATATTTACTGATGAGGTTACTAACAGCGCAACCACTAATACAACCCATCGAATAAATTTAATTGATAACGAACCTATATATCAAAGACCATTTAGATTACCGCAAACTCAACAAGAAGAAGTTAAAAAACAAATAAATAAATTGTTAGAGGAAAATATAATTAGACACTCGGAATCGCCGTGGGCATCTCCTGTACATCTAGTTTCAAAAAAAATTGATCAGTCAGGTATACAGAAATGGAGAATGGTTATAGATTATAGAAGATTAAATGAAAAGACTAAATCAGACAAATATCCTTTACCTAACATAGAGGAATTATTTTCGAAATTACAAGGAAATAAATACTTCACAACGCTTGATTTAACTTCCGGTTACCATCAAATTTTAATGGATAATGATTCAATAGAGAAAACCGCATTTAGTACACCCGAAGGCCATTTTGAATTTTTAAGAATGCCATTTGGATTAAAAAATGCTCCAGCTACTTTTCAACGTATGATGAATAATGTACTTAGAAATGAAATAGCTAATAACATCTGTTTAGTGTATTTAGATGATATAATTATCTATTCAGACAATAAACAAGAACACATTAACAAACTACAACAAGTCTTCGAAGCGTTAAGAAAAGCAAACTTAAAAGTAAACGAAAATAAATGCGTCTTTATGAAAGAAGAAATAGAGTTTTTAGGCCACGTGTTGAATGAAGAAGGACTTAAACCGAATCAAAAGAAAATTGAAGCCATTCAGAAGTTTCCTATACCGAAAACATTAAAAGAAGTGAGAGCGTTTTTAGGATTAATAGGATATTATAGACGATTTGTGCCTAATCTAAGTAAAATAACAAAACCTCTAACGGAAGCCACGAAGAAAGATGCAGTCATAAATATTAAAAATGAAAAATATATTGAAGCTTTTCAAACTTGTAAGCACTTGTTAACAAATGCACCTATATTATCATTTCCGGATTTTAGTAAAACTTTCGTTATAACAACAGACGCTTCGGATATAGCATTAGGAGCGGTTATAAGTCAAGAAAACCATCCAATAGCTTATGCCTCGCGTACTTTAAATGAAACGGAACAAAAGTATAATACAACGGAAAAGGAGTTATTAGGTATACTTTGGGCAGTGACACAATTTAGACCTTATATTTATGGAAGAAAGTTTATTTTAAAGACAGATCATAAAGCCTTAATATGGTTAGCAAAATTAAAGGAACCAAATCAACGATTAACAAGATGGAAACTTAAACTACAAGATTACGATTACGAAATTGAACATGTTAAAGGAAAGGAAAATTATGTAGCAGACGCTTTAAGTAGAATTGAAATTCATCAAACTGATGGAGATTCTTTAGAAGTTAATTTAGAAGAAGATTTAGCATTATCAGACTCTGTTTCCACACAAGTTAATTTGGAGGAAGATTTAGTTATCTCGGAAAGCTCGGCGGATACTATTCACTCCAATCAGGAAAGTAGTGATGGCGGTATTCCTATCATTCAGGCATACCCTCCAAAAAGATTAAGGCGTGTTATATTTGAAATTGCTCCGTATGAAAAGGTGAACCAGGAGAATGGAGTAATCTACTTCTATATTCCTCCAGATAATCAAGAGGAAGTAATAAAAAAGATGATGTTAGAATATTTACCAAACGAAAAATACGCCTTTATAATACCTAATGACGAATTGTTTTATAAAATTTCAGAAGTTTATAGGAAATATTTTGATCATACGAAATTTAAACCAGTTAGATATACGAAATCATTAATAGAAATAGATGACAAAGAGGAACAGCTAAAATTAATAAAAGAATACCATTTAATGAATAATAGACATGCAGGAATAGAAAGTGTATATAAGCAATTGCGAGAAAAGTATTATTGGGAAAATATGAGGAAGCATATTAAAAACTTTATTGTAAAATGTGAACCTTGTAAGACCGAGAAATATAATAGACATCCATATATAACTTTAGCCTCTGAAATGGAAACTCCACATGAACCAATGGACATTTGGCACATTGACTTTATGTCACTTGAAAGACAATGGTATTTGACATGTATCGATAAATTTTCTAAGTATGCGATTGCCAAACCAGTAGAAAAAAGTAGAGTTTATGACGCTCTATCAGAAATATTTGCAATGATAGGAGCACCGAATAAAATAATTCACGATGGTGAACAATCATTCTGTAGCGAACTAATTAAAGAACTTTTTCAAACCTACAATATTACGGATCAAACAACAACACCTTTACATCATAAATCGAATTCAGATGTAGAAAGACTGCATAGCACATTACAAGAATTATTTAGATTACAAAGGGACTCAGATCTCGATCAAAATCAAAAAGTTATATTTATAACCCATGCTTATAATAATACAACCCATAGCATGATAAATATGTCACCATTTGAGGTTCATTTTGGAAGAAAACCAAAAATCAGAAATTTTGATAATCTTAAAGTTATAATACAACAGTATACAAATCAACAAAAGCAATTTAGTAAAACTCTCAATAAAAATATTCATGCTGTTCTGAGGAAACAAAAAGAATATAGAAATGAAAGATTAAATAAAAGAATTAAACACCCAAAATCTTTTAAGATAGGCGATACTGTCTATTTAAAAAATGGAAAAGCCGAAAGACATAAAACAGCACAAAGATTTTTAGGTCCTTTCAAAATAAAAGAGTGTTTGGAACATAATAAATATACATTAAATAATAATAGAACATATCACTTAGAAGAACTTTGCATTACAGATTCATCATCTATGAGCTCAGCCTCGGATACAAATTAAGAAGGATCGATAATGACGAACATTTAATTATTGTTAAATCCAAAAATACGCGAATTATTGAAGGGAAGTGGACGATTATACACAAACTAGATTTTAAACCAATTGATGAAAGTAGATTATGGATTAGAAGTAAACTAAATGAAATAGTGTTAGCACAAAATGTAGCAGATATTAAATATGCCTATGATAGAATAATAGTAATTTTAGATCATGTAGACGAAATATGTTATCATCTTATTATACAAACTAGAGTTAAGAGAGGTTTAATTAATGGTTTAGGGACTGTAATTAAGGCTATTACTGGAAATTTAGACCAAGAAGATTATGATAAAATACAAAAAGATTTAGAATCCTTAAGAATTGCTTATAATAACCAAATATCTGTAACTAAGGATAGCTTAGAGGAGTATAATTCACAAATTAAGAAAATTTCAGATATTCAAAGTAGTCTCAATGCAAAAATTGTACAAGTGTTAAGTTAAAAGGCTCAACAAAAAATAATATTCAGTTTACTCTTACAAGCACAAACCCTTCAGGATGTTGCTGAAAGATTAACAACAGCTATAACTTTTGCTGAACACCATATGTACCACTATAGTATAATACAATCTCATAACCTACAAGAAACAATCAGTAAAATTTCTAAGGATATAATGATTAGTAATAACATAAATGATATAGAACCATTTATACATGTTAATAATAAGATAGTAAATAATATTGTATATTTTATAATAGAAATACCTTTAGTCAAACCACAAGTATATAATACAAGGAAAATTGTACCTATTATCCAAAATTACCCTACCTGTACCTATCCCATAATAAGAAGAGTCACTTTAGCCTACACACAGGATGAAATATATGAAGTGCAAGATTGTATGGAACTTGAAGAGATCATTTGCAAGGGAAATATCTTACAAACTGATATATGCGAAACTGAATTATTATTCAACAAAACAACTGAAAAATGTAGCGTGGCGCCAGTGAAATGTCCCAACGAACAACTCATCGAAATAACTTCAGAAGTAACATTTATGTATCTAAATAAAACTACGGAAATAAACATTCAATGTGGAAAAAATGGAGAAACAACCTGGATCAAAGGATCATATCTCATTAATGGAGATGAGTGTGAAATAACGATATCTGGAATAAAAAGGTTTAAAACAAAGAAGTCAGAAGAAAAAGTAATATTACCAAAATTGGCAATTAATAACACAATAAATATACCTGAAATGCAGTTAACTTATGACTCAGAGAAAATAAGAAGAAACATTGAAAAGTTGAAAGAAATACAGACTCTGGAAACACAAAAAAGACATAACTTAATACAATATGGATTGACTGGATCAATATCTATACTCATTAGTATACTGTTTATTTACAATTTTCTCAGATACAAGGCTTGTTGTAAGCCTAGAACTTCAAAACTAAGGGGGGAGAGTCAAGTGACCCTATCACTTCAACCACTTAATAAAATGCCGTTAACATCTAATACCTATATCGATAATCATAATATAACAAAGGAGTCTTTGTCCCCATCATTAGCTGTAATTGAATATGCCGGAAGACCACCTATGACTAAAGTTATAGCGTCACCCTGGACGACGAAAGACGAGAAGCAATTAATACCTAATGTATAAACATCAAAATGAACAAAGAACTCATACGAAGCTATCAACAATAAACTGGAACAATGAACCCATTAAAAAGACCTAGTGTAAAAAGCCTACAGAAACCAAGAACGAGGAGCATTACTTTGAACGAATCCGTAGCTTTAAGTTAGATTTAGTAAATTGTAAAAGTTTTATTTAAATAAAATTTTTTAAAGTTATTTCGAGTTCAGATATTTTTACTCGTGTACGAAATCGCGGGCAAACGCTCGTATATTATAAAGAGCAAGTTTCTTCTAAACCCACCCACGGTGTCATTTTTAACTTCACGTTGTATCATATGATATCGAGTATGAACGCGGGTTTGCTGACCGTTAAAATATCCGCACTACGAAGCGATTATTTGCAAAGGAAGATAGTTCAAAAAGAGTTCCAATAAGATGTATTTATGTATGTACAGGAACATACTGTAAAAAGGACATTATTGACTGCATCCTTATCTCATGGGCAAAGCACAGCTTTAAATCTCGTAACTTAAAAGTTCAAGATTCATTGCAGCTCAGTCTAGCAGTGATTACATCAAACCTACGACGACACCAAAATGAAAATTAAAGATTAAATGTTACAAGCCTGATAATGTTAATTTATGTATGTATTTGTTAACCTTTTTTAATCTTTGCATCAAGGAAATCCTTAAAGATGAGGTTTCATACAAGCATAATTTACTTCGTATGTGTAGGTACCTACCTACAAGTTCGAGTAGCACGATGAGAAAATCTTATCTTATTTATAGGTAATTAAAAATATGATCATTCTTTGTTTGACTTTCCCCACCGTTTAGACTCGCATAATACGCAAATATTTGATAGGTGGGAAAATAATAATATAAATAATTAAGTAATTAATTATTCTATAAATAACCAAAATTTTACATTAAAATTTTGGTTATTTATAGTATTATAGAAGTAGATATAGTAATAGATCTCTATATCTTTTTTTAAATATGTTCAGTAATTTTGAACCAGCTGCTACTTACGGCTTCACCCACGTTTTTCTCTGTGACGAGGGAATATATGGATAAAACATCCACCCTGCTTTTTTGTAGAGGAAAACGTGCAGACACGTCCGCGACCGCACAATGGGGAACGGCTGGCTATGTGCGTATGATCGGGCAGAAGACTGTACCGAGACCTACTAAAAACATCCAGGTGTATCTCAACTGCCAATATTGGAGCCCACGGTATCGCCATTGGCATTACAGGCAGCCTGAGCCGAGCGCTCCCCATGTAGGAAATGGTCTATAGTCAACCTGACGCCTGTGCCAATGGTGTCCAAAAATATCAAAACGTCGAGTTAAAATGTGAAATGAAAATAAACGAGATAAAATCCCATTAAAATTATCTTTAATTAATAATATTATGGAACAGTTTTGTGATATTGTGTCAAAATACTGTTTTCTTCTAGATTTGGGTATTTCTCCGAAATTTCAATCTTTGACTGATTCATCTGGCCAAAAATTATATTACATTTTTATCTCTGTGGCACATGTTTATATGAAAATATTTATACCACATAACATATATTTTGATGAGGGACTCGTTTTGCTACGCTAGTTTTCAAGATATCTATGTTTAAAAATTCTAAGTCTAGATGGATCAGAATTAGTTGACAAATAAGTGATTTTTTTTTATTTTCAGGTAGATTTTTGTGTGGTTTATAATTAACTTTTAATTTGTTATCATCTTTTTAAGCGTTCTAACTAGTCTTGCAGTTTTAGTGACTAAATTTTCAGAATCTAATTGCAGGTCCCTACGGTTTATTGAAATGCACGTAAAATATGATTTAAGGCAATTTCTTTTTAAATAATGTTATTTTTGCAGCATAATTAAGCAATAAAATCGTTCCTTTCTTGATGGAAAGGTAAAAAACCTATTTATTTTTTGATCAATATGTTGGTTTTATCATATGAATCGGGCAAAGATGAATCAGAAATTTCCCTAAAATCATGCGCAACTCATCATATACACAGACTTTACTGTTGTTATTTTCCTACATGAATCTATAGCCCAAAAACAACACACGAAACACAAGTTGAAGTTGTAATAAAATTAAATAAATTTTACAATATAGGCATTGTAAACAGACTGTCACCTAAACCAATTACAAATGAATCAGGTATTTGCCTTCATGACACCAGGATCTAAGCCATCTGCCATTCTCTTTTTAGCTCGTTCGTTGCAAGGTTTGCTTCTCCCTGCACAGCTAGCCATATTCCTAATTTATATATCAGACCCAGTACGGTCAAGCGCAGCTTACGCCATATTAATCATTATTATACGCCGGACACTTCTTAGTTATTTTTTTTTAAATACCAATGTAGTTGTAATCATACAAATTTTATTTTTTTAGAGGCCAATTCTTTCGATAAAACCTTTCGTAATAGTATAGTAATTTACTTATTATATCATATAACAGATATTGATACATAGACCATTATGTTGCGGAAAATGACAAACGGACGCACCATTTGAACCAGGAGAACCAACTTATTTATTTTTTATTTTATACCTAGGCTGCAATTATTGTAAAAATATAATTTGCACTAGTAAGGGATAAGGGGCTAAGGGGCTACTGTACCCAAAAAACATATTTGCATATTGTTTACTAGTTATGGAAATATACCCAAAGACATGAAAAGTTTTGTCTTTGGAGAAATACCCATTTATGATCTATTGTCCATGTGGGCTCGGCTTACAATAGTTCTGGCGAATCAGCAAAGGCTAATAATCCGATATACATAGATACCGGCCTAGACCAAATGGTATACGCTGGTATTTATCGGTCACACAGCGGAGATCGGGAGACAACAAGGCTTATGGACTATCTCAGCAGTACAGCGGACAAGGTTCAGCAACGTTTTCCCACAGCGCAGTTGGTGTTCCTGGGGGATTTTAACGCACACCACGGACAGTGGTTATACCCGTTTCAGGACACTGACCATGCTGGTAGAGAGGCTTTTAAGTTTTCGCTCACTCATGGCCTCTCTCAGCTTGTTGACGAGCCTACGCGCATCCCAGACGTTGCTGGCCACACTGCTTACTGCCTGGACCTTCTGCTAACAACCGATCCCGACAGATATTCGGTGTCCGTCACTGCACCCTTAGGGACATCCGATCAGTGTCTGGTGAAATCTGTATCGCAGTACTCGCCACCTGACACCCGACCAAGTGGTTCTAGGCGAGTAAGGCGTTACAAGTCGGCAGATTGGGATGAAATGCGACATTTCTTCGCATCTTATCGTAAGCGTAAAAGCGTAAGCGAGAAGCGTACAAAGCCTGGGCAACCGCTCGCAGAAGCAAAGCCGTGGATTCGCATGAACACAAGAAGAGGTACAATGCTGCCGCTGATCAAAAGAGGTGATCAAAAGAGCTCGTTTCGCCCACATAGGCTGTATTGGAGACAGAATAGCGTCATGCCCCTCGGGAAGCAAAGCTTTCTGGTCCCTCACCAAGTCGGTCGAAACGAACTTTTGTCGCCCATCGCTGCCACCACTGCGGAAACGTGACGCTTCTCTGGCCCACACCGCTAAGGAAAAGGCAGATTTATTTGCCAGTATCTTTGCGGAAAATTCTCGTCTAGATAGCCAAGGAAAAATCCCACCCCAATTACCTCAGTTCGGTCCTACAATGGGTACCGTTCATATTCGCCAAAAGGAGGTTCTTAAATGCTTGCTGCACCTAGACGAGAATAAGGCTAGCGGTCCAGATGGTATTCCTGCAGTGGTGTTGAAACGCTGCGCAGCTGAGTTGTCTCCCGTTTTGACGCGTCTCTATAGAATTTCTTTGGAATCTGGTAAAGTCCCCATATCCTGGAAGCTGGCTAACGTACAACCAGTACCGAAGAAGGGAAGCCGTGCTGATCCTGTCAACTATCGACCAATCTCAATCACTTCCATACTTTGCAAAGTCATGGAACGTGTATTGAGTAATCGACTCCTGGCATACCTCGAGACCAACGAGCTCCTAAGCGATAGCCAATATGGTTTCCGCAGTGGACGCTCGACCGGCGATCTTCTCGTGTATGCCACACACTTATGGAGTGAGGCCTTGGAGGGTCATGGTGAAGCAATAGCTGTTTCCTTAGACATATCCAAGGCCTTTGACAGGGTCTGGCATGATGGTCTCTTAAGCAAGCTTCCAGCATATGGCATACCGACCGGGCTCTGCGACTGGATATCTGATTTTCTGAGGGAACGGTCGATTCGAGTAGTCTTAGACGGCTACTCCTCTGACCTAATGGCGATTAATGCCGGGGTACCTCAGGGATCTGTTCTCTCTGCAACTTTATTCTTGCTGCACATTAATGACCTCCTAACACCAGGCATTATTGGATATGCTGATGACAGCACTGTTGTTGAGAGATATATATCCAATGCGCGAACGAACGCCCATGAAATCCAGGTTTTGAGAAGGTCTATGATTGAGCGCGTTGATTCGACCTTGCGGAATGTGTCCGATTGGGGCGAATCTAACCTGGTCAAATTCAACGCCTCCAAAACACAAGCGTGTTTATTCTCCGCAAAAAAGGGCACCTTTACTTTTACGCCCACTTTCCAAAATGTATCCGTTCCCATCACCGACCAACTAGGGTTTTTGGGCGTCACTATAACGTCCAAATTAAACTTCGGTCAACAAATTGAGTCTATGGAAAAAACGGCTTCAAAAAAATTGGGTATCATCTCGAAGTTCCGGCGGTACTTCAGCCCTGAATGGCTGCTCAACTTATACACAGCCCAAGTGAGGTCGTGCATGGAGTACTGTAGTCACCTTTGGGATGGTTCTGCCAAATACTAGCTCGAAGCGCTAGACTCTATTGACCGAAGAGCCCGTAAAATCATAAATAACAACAACCTTACAAATAAAAAATTGCAGACGCTGGAGCATCGTCGTAAGGTTGCTTGTTTGACAGTATTTTATCGGCAAAATTTTGGTGAGTGTGCGAGTGCTCTTTTTGACCAAATTGAACCCACCCCTTTTTACCACCGGACTACCAGACGCAGACAGAACTTCCATCCCTATATAGTGGATTTACCAAGAAGTCGAACAAAATGCTTCGATAGTTCCTTTTTTGTACGGATTGCCAAGGAGTGGAACAATCTGCCTGCGTCTGTTTTTCCTGACCACTACAGTCCTGGAACTTTTAAGTGTCGAGTGAATAGGTTTCTCGTGGATGGACGTGTAACACCATAGTCTTCATGCGCACTTTCCACCAGGTGGGATGGAAGACAAACGTCCTATCCTTACAATATATAAAAAAAAGGGACCCCAGCTTGGTGGTATGTATGTATGGTATGTGGTAAATAGTATGCCGTCAGGGTCCCATTAGCTAGCGAACACCCTTCATATAAAATCTGCCGCCAAATATTACCACTCCGGCGGCGCGGCGGTGATGTGTTCCAGCAATATTTTATGAAAAGCCAGTGCTTTCCTAGGCGCATGCGCATATCTTCGACCTCATCTTTACTTACCATCAGGTGGGATTGAGGTAAATATCTCTTGTATTTGGTCTTAATATTTATTGATGGATTACTTTAAATTTTACTGTATGTAAATCAGCCGGATTAATCGATTCACGAAACGTTGCGAAACGTCGCGTTAAAATGTTAAATATGCGCGATTAACCCGGTTAAAAAGTGTTATACTGGAGATAATGAATGGTGAAAACTTAATACAGTATTAAAGTACGAGGACCGTAGGAAAGAAAATAATATGGTGGTGGGCATACCTTTTTTTTAAACAAGTTAGACTGTTATGCTGTTATCTATACTAACATCGCTTACCTCTAATCCGTTTTGTCTGATATTATCTATACTAATAAAAGTAATAAAGCTAAAGAGTTTGTTTGCTTAGACGCACCATTTTGAATTTGAAAAAAAATAAATCTTCAGACAATCACACCAACTATAAGGCCCCAAACTAAGCAGAGCTTGTGATATGGGATACCATGTAGCGATCTAGGGGAACTTATAATATAAATACATATATGAACCTATAGATTGTTCGCCAACAAACTACTTTGTAGTTTGGCGACATTTTGTGTTCTGTAGCTACCTGTATATATTGATATGAAATTAAATAAATAAAAAAAAAGATAAACGCCCAGACCCGGAACATTTTTTTCGATTCCCCCGGAACTTGTTCCTTGCGGGAATCGAACCTGCGCTGCGATTACTTGCGTCTGACGCAGACAGGGTCGCATCGCCAAGTGGTTTTAAAGAAAGAATTAAAACATTTAAAAGCGCAACTTTTGTGTTATCCAGAAATTTACGCGCAAATCTGCTAGAATAAAACATAAGCATTGAAAATATGTCCATTTGTTTTATTTTATTTTAATATTATTTTATTCTGCGATAACTTAAGTAATAAATTTATTAATTAATGCCTTAAGCGAATGGTACCTACTGCTAATAGAGGTGTTATCGAAATTTGATTGGATTTGTATTTCGTGTTTTATTTTAATTTTTTTGTGTTTCTTGAATTATCCTGTGTACTGAGATTTTTTATTTTGTTTATTTATGATATAAATACTAATGTTAAGTTTTTGCTCCTAAGCTATATACCTATAATTTCATAGGTACCCAATCACGATAGTTTTGTATAATGTAGAATGTCTGGCAGAAAGTAACGGGACAAAGTTTTTTATTATATTAATAATAACATTATTGTACTACATTCCAGGAAATAAAAGATTTGAATATGAATTACTTGTCCCGTTTACTAAAGAAACTTGCATGATAATCAAGTCATATATTTTGATTTAAATGTAGGTTTATAAATAAATGAATAAAGTTGACTTAAAACGTTACATATTTTCTTAAATAACTAATAAGGATGTTCACCTGCTAGAAAGTGAACATAAAACTAAGTTGGTATACAACCTATTCACTCGACACTTAAAACTACCAGGAATGTAGTGGTTAAGAAAAACAATTGAAGTGAGAAAAAACTAACTTCGTTTTGTATATGTGACATTTGTATGACCTGCCTGTGGGTGTTGGTTTTTGTGTTTTCTGGGAGGCCCCATCACAGAGGTTTCCGTTTCGTCCGTATAAAATGCCAACGCAGAAAAGTTTTGTTCCACATAGTAAGGATAACGCATTAGTCTTCCGTCTTTCATGCCACCTGGACCAGTGAGCATGAAGGGTAGGATGGTATAAATCCACCCTTGAGAAACCTATTCACTTGGCGCTTCCAGCACCAGGACTGTGGTGATCAGTGGTTTGCAAGATTCGCGCAAGATAAATAACCGTTGTTATTAGAATTAGATGATGATTTACTCCGAACTAATTTACGTTTGTCCACAGTTACGAAGCATAGAATGAAACGGAGGTAAACTTTTCTTCCGAGCATGATGTTTTTAATCAATAATTTATTTCTTTAAACATGTCTGGTTGTTTAACGTATTGCCAGCAAGAAACATTTAATAGAATTAAAGGATGCTATTAGACACTTATTTTATAGCGGTAGGTATATACATTTTACGGTTTCAAACTATTTATGTACTTACATTATTAAATCTAGTTTCAAACCTCCGCCACTAGCTAACCTGGTAATTTCCAACGTGCTCTCGTTCTTATCACTGTCGGACCACACATCAACGCAAATTATTTTTGGCTTAAGAATTAGTGGAGTAGGAGAGCAACTTGCCGCTTGAATTGGCAACCTTATCGGATATATTATAAACCTTATAGGACATTTAAATCGATTGTCTTAGTGGTTTCTACTATTTTTTATTTCAATAAGTATCCAATAAACATGTCTTAACCGATCCTGAGTAAAAACTACCACCTGTAGACACCCATACTTCTAGCACGTGCGATGCTAAGCTATCAAATAATAATTTCATATGCTGTACTAGTAATTAAACAGCATATCTCTATAATCTCAACACGCGTTTGATCTCAGCCTATAGTAGGTAAGTGAAGATGAGGTCGAAGATGACAGGGGTTGAAGATGACCCCTGAAGGGGTCCTACCCCCAAGTGGGGGCCACTCTGATTAGTCGCCCTTCACGACACCCTTATCTAGGGGCGGTAGGATTATTCCTACTGTTGGTAAAACTAAAATTAGATATATATACATTTCTTCTTCCGCGATACATTTCTCTAAAAAAATTGAGTGCTTTCATAAAATAGTCATTCATTCATTAATTCATTTCATTTCATTTGAAATTATAAGATAATTGTAAATGTGTTATCATTTGTTTTATTTCTTTCATTAATAAATTTTTGTCCAGGGAAATAAATGAATATTGTCGGTTAGGTTTCTGTACTAAATTCATATAAATTGATATTGAAATAAAGGTAGGTGCTCCTGTTTCTTTTTCACTTCCTTATTCTGTCAGGACTCGGTTGCCTGGTAAAAATCGCTCTACAGAGATAAAGCCGCCTTTGTGCTAATATTAAATTAAATTTTATCTTTTTTAATTTTTACTTTATGTTTGTGTACAATATTATTATTATTACTCCAGAGGGTTATGAAAACAAGACCTACATATATCTATTCAAACGTGATTCAAACTACCAAATACAAAAAAATATGGAAGGACGTTTGAATTTTTGTCAACATACAACCCAAGAACTGAAAAATCAAAATTTAACAGCATCGTTAGGTTTTTTGTTTACTAAACCCTTTGACGACCTCTATCTCACATACACTGCATTATTCTTATACATTCTTTTCTTTTCTAAATTGTGAGGTGAATGCGATCTAGATTTGTCATTACTAAGTACTATAATACAAGTTCATTGACTCTTAGACGAGTCATTTTTTTGTTAGACATGATTAAACTTCTTACTAATAGGATAATCCGACAATCGAATCAACTTAACGGGACCACATTATACATGACGTTATGTTAAAAGATTCCAAAGAAATTTAATATGGAGAAATAATCATTAAACTTTTTGCCGTTGGTACGTTGTTCAAAACATGTTTTTGTTTGTACATGATACATGGATCTAGATAATAGGGTTTAAAAAATAATTAGATTATTTTTTTAAATTAAAATTTCGTTTGACAAATAAAATATTTAGTAATTAGATATTCAAAAAACGTGCCGTTTAGGCATAACATTCAGATCCAATTTAGGTTCCCAAAATAACAATTCTGACAAATCTCATGATTGAATAATTACAAACTCAACCTAAATTTACAGGGGAATAGGCATTAACTCATTTAATATTTGCCACATATGAATTAAGAATTGGTTCCACAACATACAAACCGCGTAAGGTAATACTAAGTTTCTCATATCCTCTGACAAATGATCAATTCGAAGTAATTCTTTTTAGAATTAATTATTTGGCTTGAGGACTTCCCAATTATATTGACTTTTTAAGTGCAATGACCTCTGAAAAGCTATGCAGAAACATTCTTTGTTATGATACCGTGAGAACGTGTTAAAAATAAACCCTATCTGGCGACGAGCTGCTTTTGGGTCTGAAGTTGAGGGACCTCTGAAACGGTTGTCATTTTTATTTAGTGCAAATGTCAGTTCAATACAAAAGGAGAAAAAGCTCTGTTACATATCTTTTGAAGCTAATGTAGAGCGTCAGTGTGGAAATTTTATAAAGGCGTGTAGTTCCTCATGGCGTAGCATTGTGCAAAGTGACTCCTTACGACGCACATCCTCGCGCGCCGACTAAATTAAGCCTTAAATATTGCCGATCTGGCGGTTTCGTTTATTATTGTTTCGGTTTAAAGCTATGGCTAAAAGGACTATAACAGTTTTGCTATGGATGTTTTTTGTGGCGTTGACGTGCGGTGGTGTTGCGGAAAATGATAACGGATTTTCGCAGAAAGATGGAGGGTTGTATTTAGACGACGCCGTGATTTTGAATGGTAAGGATAAATTTGGGTACCTAGTACTTAGTGCATAAATAAATATAAATAACAATAGATAAAAACTTTTTTTTTTTCATTTAAAGTCATGACAAGCGAATATAAGTCTTATTTTTTTTTCAAACATAAAAGTGTGTATTACGTAGTTATATTTAAAAAAAATCTAAAAAGTTTTATTTCATATAAACACTTTGATTAAATTTATTTCAATTAAAGTACTTGTGCACGTCTCCTTGATGAAGTAAACGGCGAATTTTTAAAGTTAATTTAGATTTGATTTTTTTTTTGATTATTTTCAAAACCAACAGTATTAATACCTTAAATCAAAAAAATAAAAAGAACATAATATCCCCGTTGAGGTGCAGAAAAAGAGCATCCTTCTCATCTTAAAGCTAAAATCCATTTTAGCAGTGCACTTTAGCGCTGATATTCTGAGATAACCCATTCGAGTAGGTAAAGTATACCATATACCACGAAAATAAATTTGTTTTCAATTTTATTTTATTTTGTGAAGAAAATAATATAAAAACGATTTACGAAAAAAAATTTAAGCAACAAACGTACGTTAAGCAGTTTGGCAGGAAAGATAAATTTGGTCACTCGTCGTCAGTGTAACGGTTTAAATAGTATAACAATAAAACAGATTATTTGTCGTAAAGAAAGTCCATGTGAGCGTGGGTAGTACGGATTGGAATCAAAACAATGCACGGCCTACCAGTTTGAGGTTATTAGGCTAGAGAAAGTCAAAATTTGCAACTGAGATGTCCGCCCGGCCATACAAATGTATCAATTTAAACTAATTTTATTACAGATAAAACTGAGCATAGTTAAAAGGTTGTAAAACGGACATTAAATCTAGTTTTTGTGATCGTTAAAACGCTCCAATATTTGCAATTACTGATATAAAATCAATTAAGTTGTTAATTGATCTTTCAAAAAGCGCGGCCAGTTAGAAGTGATGAAGTGGTCGTCAACCTTTGTTAAGACAATTTATATCATTAAACATGAGTGTAGATGATTATATTGATTATTCATTTATTTCGAAGAAGTGTGGGTACTTGGCCTGATCGATTCAATGCAAATGGCCTCCCACGCGTAGATGTCACCGTTTCGATCAAACGATAGTCCGCAGAACTCCCGCGGTGATTAGGACCCAATGTGCCTAATTTTTTTGCGATGTGTCACTGGACGTCATACATTAGATTGAAACCAAAAGATTGCTAGTTGACATTTGTCGCAAACGTTCATCGTGAACCCGGAATGATTTGAAACAATCACAAAAAACTCTGGACTCAATAAAGGTTAGAAGACATTTATATGTCAATGGATAAAAAGAAATAAACCACTAATTGAACTTGAAATACCTATTAGAACATTAGCATAAAGTAACAATAACTTTGATGAGTTTAGCGAGTTGCGGGTTACTTCTATTGAACGAGTAGGTTGGTACCTACGTAAAATTAATTTAAATAATCAACGCATGTAGAGCAGACTAACCAATAATTTTAAATCCTTGTCAAAACTTTGGCTGAAGTGTAAGGTTTTCAATGTAAATTTTCTCCGTTTTCATACATACTTCGTTTTTTTTTTTTTTCAAAAAGTACTTAATCGATTTCGATGACATTTATATGGGACCTCCTCTGAAGTATTTTCTATCATGTGAAGAATATTCAAAATCCATTCATAATTGTCCAAAAAATTGTAAACATCGTATCTATATAGAAACAAAAAAATCCTTTCGGGAGTCGGCTGATTACATCAAAAAACCAAACTTTATTTTTAATGAATCCCCTAGATCTAAGATATAATTAGAAATAGCGTACATACGAATGAAACACGAAAAATAGTTAACAATTTTATGGACATTCCTAAAGATGTATCAAATCACGTACTTGCGTACTACAAAGTTTGAAAGACCAAAATAAAACAATCGTGTTTTAAAATGCAAAATGCATACTAAAGGCAATATTTATAACGCTTGAGAAGAACCTGTAAATAAGCACGTATAGGTGACAAGCTCTACTAGTACAGTCAGCGTCAAAACTAGAAAAAGTTATTGTTTCATAACAATTCTTGAATGGTACTGAATATTTTTCTAGTACCCAGCAGGTGGTACTTATAATAAGCAGTAGTTGAAAAATTGAGTCATGTATTAAGTTACCACACGCTTTTTACGAGGTAAAAAACGTATATTTTCAAGACCTTATCTCTAGTTCATACGGCTATTTACTAGTAAAATTTTAGGAATGGTTTTTTAGACTGACTTAGCTTTGAGTACAGGTCCTTAAATCCTGTACCTAATATGGAGTCCATATCAAATAATGGAACTTCTTTGGTGTCACAAAAAAATACCCCAGCAGAATATAGTACCTACTAAAAACGTGACCCTTCAATAAAAATATACTGTAAGGGTGTTGCCACACCAATCGACGGACGAACCGAACAGTCGACGTCGATAGTTATGACAAAAAATCATCCACTCGACATCAATAGATTGGTGTGCTAACAACCTAAAGACATAAAAGTGTCGATTATTTGTGTTATATCCTAAATTTATTTTAAATGAAATTAAAAATTGAAATGAATTTATTATAGCATTTATAGCAAATTAGATGTTACATAAATAAAAGACAGATAAGACAATAAAAGTAATAAAAAACCATAACATTTTTGGGATAAAAGACAAAGACTCAGAATAATGCTAATGTAGAAGTAACTTCTTCAGCAGTGCTGGTTTTCAGCCTAAGCCTTATTTAAGTTCCATATAAATTGTATGATTTTATATAATTATAATAATTTTACGACCTATTTCCTAGACCAGCTATTCACGTATCATAGAGAACTTAAAAGTTCAACGTGGTGATCTGGTCTAGGGATAACTGCTTCAGAAATCCTAATGAATGAATGAGCCTATGGATAAAGTATATCCATAAATTTAACGTCCTTGAATTTCGACCTTTATGAATATCTAAATGATTTGCAGTTTTTTTTAATTTAAGAATAAGCCCGCTTTTGACCTAATTCTCACCTGTTGGTAAGTGAAGATGAGGTCGAAGATGACAGAACACGGGCTTAGGAAAAAAACTGGCTTCTCATAAAATATTGCCGACAAAAAGTCATACGTTTGTTATCTCGTTCCCATTAAAAAAATTTGCTTATTATGAGCTAAATTTTGAACTTAAATAACAGCAGGAATACATGTTAGATTTCCATAGCACTTAAAATCACTTCTATCTGTTTGACTCACGAGTGATTATTATTTAGCTATTCACAAGTTTCGATGACTGTCATCTCTATGAGAAAATGTAGGTTAAAAAGTCTGCAAAAATTATTGCTTGCTAATGGAATGCGAGAACAGAGCTAAAGCTGGATAAATTCACTCTCTTGGTGATTTTTTGCACGGATATATATGTGAAATATAGGATACAAGTAATAATTTCACACTTGATTTTATTATACGTATCTTAAATGTCTCTAAGCATGAAATGCTGCACAAGGATTGGAATAAACTTTAAAAGCCGGGTTCTAGCGGAAATAAAATTTTGCTTATACTTGCAGGTGGCCAGTCCTACTTAGGATATGCTGTTGCTATTATATGCCAGTAATTTTACTTTAAAATACGAAGTTCCATAAAATAGTTTACCTATTGAGTAAATTTTTCAATTCATGCCACTTCTTTTTGACAGATTTGTTCTTTAATATTGGTAGATTACCTATTTATAATTTCTAGAAAATCTGGCCTAATTGAAGTATGGATTAATAAGTTTTTATATTTCTTATTTATTTGTTAAAGTACAAATTGTTTTGAAACTGACCGTACGTTCAATAAAACAAAAACACTCTTACCTTTTTTTAAGTCTAATTGACTTTATCGTTTTCTATGTAAATCGTAACATTAACACGCTCCTGAATGTCCTTCAAGTACAAATAATACTTTTAAAAGTAATACACTTTATTGCAAAGACTTTCGGTTGCAAATTGAATGCACATCGCGATAACTTCTGCTCCTCCTCAAGGTCGGTTGTTGCTCGATATTTTTAATAAGGTGCTCTATTTACTTTATGGGCATACGTGAAGTACGGGTTGTAATTTAATTTAGAGCCCAATTAAGGTGGTACTTCCGGAAACATGTAGAATAAATATCTTCACATCTTGCCTCTTGTGTATACACTTGTCGAACCAGACCACCAGAGGCGTTGCTTCATGTTAAGATAACTCTATATGGAGGTACCTATATCAACGATGGCACACTAATTTGATTCATGAATCAGTACACTGTATACTGATACATACAGAGTGATAAAAATTAAATTCATATTTCCCAAAAAAAACCTCGCATGAGAAAACTATTTAACAATGATTAAGTATTTCTAAAAAGTGTGGAAGCGTTTTTTTGATTGATTTATTTATTGTTCTTGTTGTGGCATTTTTAATGTTTAATGTTTTGTATGACAATGTCATTAACGATGATAGGGTTGAAGATGCTATACACAAAAAACTACTTAGACAGGAAAAATTGGCATATTTTCGATAACATATTACTGCTTTAATTTTCTATAAATCTTCTCAGCGAATTTACAAAGAATCCCAAATTATCAAATTGCAAAACATTATAACACCGCTTTTATTCACTAGAAGAAATCCTTCAATCCTACTAAAACTATCCAATTCAAAAAACACATCAGGTAATTAATATCAGATTTATTTGTTTCGAATAAGTTTTAGTCCTATTCAACGCTAATTCAATCATAATTAGGGCCTCGATAGTTCATAATATATGAAAAGTAAGTGCGCCGAGTCGTAATATCTGTGGTCGTAACTCTTAATATAAACAAACAAGACATTCCTACCGTAATTACGAAAAAAGTTTATATCAAGAAATTTCAATTACACGCAAGTTGCTACAGTTTAGATAGCCCTGGTTATACACTCGACAGCATCAGGTAATCTGACATTTCAGTATTTATCTCGATTATTACCTTTACACGTGCATACTTGGACTGGTTTCGAGTTAATAAATACTTGGGATGCAGAAATTAAAACAACCAGGGAACAGATATGAGGCTGCGTAACTACATTGATGTTTTTAGTAAGTAATTAACGTTCCTTATAAATTATAAGAAATATAAGTTATTCTTTAAGATAATTTTTGTTGTGTTTTTAGGGTTCCGTAGCGAAATGGCAAAAAACGGTACCCGTAGGTATAGATTCGTCATGCCTGTCTGTCTGTCACACATGTTACACACATCCACTTTTTCCGAAATTCTAAGAACTATTAACATATACTGTTGAAACTTAGTAAGTAGATGTATTCTGTGAACCTCATTAAGATTTTACACATACAATTAAAAAAATGTATATTGTCGGGCGCTCCCCATACTTAGAACCGAAACTCAAAAACATTTTTTTCATAGGTAATATGTACGGGTGTTCATTTTCTAATATTTTCTTTCTAAACTGAATATTTTGCGCGAAACACACTTCCAAAGTGATAAAATGTGTGTCTCCCTGTAACTTCTAAAATAAGAGAACGATTAAACTAAAAAAACATATGATAGGTATTCATTACCATGTAAACTTTCACTGAAATTTAGTTTAAATAAGATCTAGTTACTTAGTACTTTAATCGTAAATCGTAATTTACCTTTTTAAAACATCGATCAAAGTTACAACGAACTACTAGAACTTTTATACTGTATTACTTGCAGCTATGGAACCCTTCATGGATAAGTCCGACTCGCACTGAGCCGCTTTTTTTATAAAAAGGCATTAAAGGTTCCTTTGCTGGAATTCCATTTTCAGCCATTATCGTTTCTTACTCGATCCCCTTGTTATATTCAATACACAAAAAATAGGTAGTGTCGAAATAGTACCCAGATCCAAATTAAAGGATCAGATAAAATGGTCACCAAGTTACACAGTCTACTTTTTTGGTTTAGCACAAGCTGCACTTCCTGTAGGCGTCACGCCTTGCATAAATGTTTACCTGTCCATTTTGTTTCAGCTGCAGTCAACAGAATACGAAGGGATGTAGATTCAAACTCTACCCGTGACGCAAGGCAGCTGATTCTACTACGACCTAGACAGGTAAGAATTTCCTTAAAGTTAGACTTTGACTCAATTGTAGAGATCTATTAATAAAATGCTGAAAGTACAAGTAACATACCAACAATGTAGCTTCAAAGTATGCTTCAATATGTTTGTAATAAGCAAACGACAACCAGACCTATAAAAAAAGATTATACTTACAGTTTTAAAATATTATACACGAATTTGTATAAGGTTTGTGGCCCATAAGCAACTATTTATTTAAAGTCATTATGAAATATACAAATATACAAACTGCGATTTCAATCACTATCATAATAAGTTATTTCTGCTACGTCTAACTAGAGACCGGGCAACGGTTTAATAAAAAGTATTTCTGATATATTTTCCTTCGTCGGTGATGTTTTTTTAACGATGACAAAGCTGCATTTGGCCCTTATCTCATCTAATGGTAAAAGGCATCACACGAATTCAGGAATAAACTTGCCAAATATTACCGGACCACATTATTAGTGGAACGGTCATATTTGGCGGTAGCTACTTCTGAAGAGCTCCGTTCACGAAGCGGGAGCTACACGAATTAGTCGTATTTTACGTCCTGCATACTGCTGATAGGGCTATTCTATGAAGCTGACCCAACGCGGCTGTTTCCGCAAAACAGATAACTTTTCCCCGATCTGAATGCACAATTGGCAAAAACCATACAACAAACCATAAAAAAATTAAAAAACCATAGAGCAAACAATATTTATTTTTTTACAGACAGAGGAAGCTTTTGGCTTGGACTGCGAGACGACTATAGGGAAGAAAGGAACCTGCAAGAGTTTTAAGGAATGCTATCCTCTGCTGAAGGTAGCCGACCTCTCTGGTTATGACGGCTGGTTGATGGGCCACTACGACACTTGCAGCTATATCAGTGGAGACAATATTGAGGTTCGTAGGTATTTGATGTCAATAGCCAATTAAAAGCCAGCGATTTACCCCAATTTTACTGCTGGTAGCGTCATTTACCTTGTGGAGCGTGCTCGTCTGCACAGGTTTGCTGATTCAAACGCTTGTCCTACGTATGGGAGGTACTTTAGAAAAAATATTATCTGATTACTCTTCTTGGGGACGATTTTTTTAATACAAACAATATTTTCAATTATGTAGACCAATACATGAAAAAGGTTAAGGTTAACAAAAAACCATTAAAATTCAGGGATTTCAGTACCTACTGACTGTATTGAAGAGTTTGAGTATTGTTGAATGAATCTTTATAATAAACGGCTACACGCGGTTCCTAATTTAACTTATTCTGGACTAAATAATAAATATTTCTATTTTTAACATTGTCGATGTTTTTAAGTCTACCTACTTATTTTTAGCACTTTTTCCAACCAAAATAAATCGCCACTGAATATAAAAATAAATGACAAAAAAGTACCATATCAAGTAAAAATGCATTTAAGGGTTAATAAATATTTATAAGTACCTGAATTCCAATCCGAATGATGCAACATGCGTATTGCATTGCTAAATGTATTTTTAACTTTAATTTAATTGCCCGCTGAGATAATGTATCATTAAAATGCCATCTTTAATTTCTGCCGCTCTAATTAAATGAAATTAAACATGTCCGTTAATAAAAGTATTTTATTTTGTTTTAGAGGAATTAACTATAGGTACGAATTAGACGATAAACTGGGATTATATTAATAAAGTGGGTATTTAATCAGTGGAGTTTGTGATTATATATCCCTGGTTTCCAACCAATCATGATTTTTGGTTACACCCGCAAGAAAGTATGTGAAAGTACCTAGGTATATCTTGTTTAAATAAACTACGATCTTATACAAATTTTATATGTTTGAATTTAAAAGGTACTATCTATTTAAATGAATATTAAGTTCATAACCTAGCACTGCAGTACTAGCACGGATCTTTTGTCGATCGTAAGTTTACGAATGCTCGTATAGTATGGAGTCGGTTGCAAGTTTTTAGTAACAATGTAATTTTTTATTTTACAGTTATTTAAGAGTAGAACCTGTTAACAAACATTCAAAATTAACAAGGAACACATTTATTTAAGCTGACCGTGCGGCAATGGATAGATTTCAATGATTGCTTGCAAAACCGTCTCCATACTATACGAGCATTCGTAAACTTACGATCGACAAAAGATCCGTGCTAGCACTGCTGATTTGCGTTGATAACTTCCACCCCACTCGATGGCAAGTGTCACCCGAGCCTATGAACATATTAAACTTAAGGTGTAAATGATCAAATTGTTATTGACTATTACAAATACAAATTGTTACTGAGTTATTGTGGAGTGTCTTTGATGATATATAATATCTTTATGTAATGGCTACTAATTGTCTCTACTAAATGTCAAATTATGATGAGGGTCAATGAGAAAAAAACTGAGGGTTGACAATGTATTTTTATAGTAATTTTATCAAATAAACATTTTTTTTTATTGTTTCTATTAATAACAAAGATAATGCTATTCTATGTTTAACCGCTTAATAGGATTAATATATCTATGCTTCAAATTATTATTACTTATGTTCATTATTTAAAAAGTCAAATGTCCAAGTAGAGAGTCAGTCGAAGTAAATATGGTAACTTCTCGAACTACATAGTGGTTACAAGATCTGTTTGCACGAATTTAAGAATAATAAAAACTCAAATGATTACGGATTTTTAATTTATTTACTTCTATGAAATTGGCAAAACGCTAACTTTGCAGATGAAAGCATAACATAATTGGAAACAATTTTTTCCTGTTTTTTTTTTTGGCCAGTGATCGTATTCATAATTTTTCCTTTTGATACATTTAGGTATTCGGCGTCTGCTGCACAGCGCCGGTTGGCACTCCTCCTCAACAAGAGCCTGATGTCCAGCGCTGGGGTGTACTTCCGCAGGCAGTACCCTACCAATATCCAGGTTTTAGGATGTCAGAGTGAGTTATACAATTTTGTGATATCGCCAATACATACTCAACCAATCTAAAATCATATAAATATTATATCTAATCAAAGTTGAAGAAAATTACACTAGTTTTATAAATGCAATAGAGTTCTTAAAGATTCTGAGAATGTTCACGGTCCATACTGTCTCTGACCTGTCAAACTACTTTTTGTTAGGTATGTGAGTGTATAAAGATGATGTTGCCATTGAAATGCTGCCTGTTTATTTCCAAACTATTGGTGCAGACTTGATTTAATTTCTTAGAAACGATGTCGGGATTTTCGTCTCAAGTGGATGATAGTAGTTGAGAAGGTAAAATATTAAAATCCTTGCTGCGGTTTCTAATATAAGTAAATGATTTGGAACTAACCGAACATGAGCTATTATTTTCTCTTTAACTTGTTTTAATACATTTCATGAGTTGTCAAAAATATGATAGGTCAGCTATGAACATTGCTCTTTGAACACAGGCAGCGCACCGCATCGCTTGTTTAACCGTTTAGGGTTTCGAACAGTGACAAATACTATTTAAGCTTTTGAAAAGCGGCTAGGAAACCCTGCAATAATATTATTATTTACGGAGATAAAAGCGATTAAACTATCAGCAAGCAAGTTAATTCAATTATCCTTGACACTTAACGAGTGCCATATATTGGGTTGGGGAAAAAGTTTCTTCGCATTTTTTAAGAAAATTCAAAACATTTTTTAATATAGTTTATTGACATTTAACTAAATTATGTATGTACCATTTTGTTCGATAACCTTTTGCCATCTTGTAGGTAGGAACATGATCCCATTGCTATAAAAAATTTGGGACCTCTCATCAAAATACCGCGACAAGTGGATTTGGCAGTCCTCTCGTGATGTTAACCTAACACTGCCAAAAGAATTCTGAAGAGACCGAAACAGGTGGAAATCTGAAGGTGCAAGGTCAGGACTATACGGCGGATGCATTAACACCTCCACTCTCTTAATTTTTGCTGGGTGGCTATAGATGTGTGAGGTCTAGCGTTATCCTGATGAAACACCACACCCCTTCTGTTAATCAATTCCGGCCGCTTTCTCTCAACTTCTTGTTTTAATCTCATAAATTGTTCGCAGTAGAGTTCAGAATCGATAGTCCTGCCTGGTGGTAACAGCTCATAATGAATAATGCCCTTCCAATCCCACCACACACCCAACATCACCTTATTGCGAGTTAACCCGGGTTTCGCCACAGTCTGTGAATCCTGATCGGCCTTTGACCGCGACCTTTTTCGCACGTTCTTGTCGTACGTGAGCTTCTTCAAAAATGGTTCGGTTTCGTTACGTCGTAATAAAGAATCACAAATGAGTACACGGTTCATTAGGTTTCTTTCAGTGAGCTCGTGAGGTACCCAAATATCGAGCTTTTTTGTGTACCCAGCTTTTTTTCAAATGCGCCAAAACTGTTTTGTGGTCAATTCCCAGCTCTTCAGCTACGTCGTAACTACTGATATGTCGATCTTGCTCCACTTCTTCAAAAATGGCATCCATTTTATCCGTAATAGGGCGACCAGAGCGAGGTGCATGTTTGACATCAAAATTTCCGGATTGAAAACGCTTAAACCAAATTTGTGCTACTCTCACAGACACGGCACTAGGTCCATTAACATCGCAAATTTTTTTCGCGGCTTGTGTTGCATTTTTACCTTTTTTGTAGTAAAATTTTAAAATGTATCGAATTTCTTCATTAGATTCACTCATCTTGACAGTACGAAAAACAAATGAAAATCACACATTTTCCTAATTTGAATTAGGAATTATGTTCTTTAAAATTTTAACTTTCAATGATACCAAAACCAGCCAGATACAAATACTATAGCCAAAGAGATTTTATAACAAGTTCATACATACTATAATGCGAAAAGACTTTTTCCCCAACCCATTATTTACACAAGTGCAGTAACATAAATTACCTTTATCTAATTTTCATGTCCTCGTACATAAATATTGTTTGTCAATGCATATCTACTTACTTCGAGAATTCGTCGTGGCGCCGTGGTTACTGTGTGTATCATACGATATCACAGGTTAAGCAACGTTCGGCGCGGTCGGTACTTGGATGGGTGACCGCCGACCATTCATATCTCACGACGACTTCCGTGCTTCGGAGGGCACGTTAAGCAGTCGGTCCCGGGTGCTGTATACTTGTATACAGTAGTCGTTAGGGTTTGTCAGAAGCCATCTAGGCGCCCTAAAAATTCTGGCATCCACCACCCAGCACTGGGCCAGCTTGGTTGATTATGGCCTATACCTCCTCTTCACTCATGCCCTGCAGTGGGCTCATTACAAAGAGTTGTGATGATGATGATCTACTTACTTATAATGCCTAAAAAACACCGAAATCTCTGCATATTTAACAAGAACTGCTTGAAACGATTACTTATATTTAATAATATATTTTTTGTAACTAAAACCACGCAAATGACTATAAGGTTTTAGGTAATGAATTCCAACTTAAATCCAACATTTTTGGAGTGCTTCATTAGGTTTTGGAAATTTTCGGCCACGGATATTATGAAGTCCAACTCGCTGTGCTATGCTGTGCTTCTGCCGTTTATATTAAGACGTAACAGGGAGCTAGTAAAATGGTATGCTGTCATAAAAAAGACTGGTGAATATCATAGAGGGACTCTACTATAAATATCATCACAAAAAAGCATGCTACAAACCATTAAATAAAACACTTCATAACCAGATTTATCGCGTATTTATTACACTTAAAATTTTAACACGACTTTCGGTGTCTTTTTTTAGACCACGGGGTTTATTTAATAGTGGGTATGAATCGCGAAAACTTAAGACAATATTATGTTACAAATTAAGCAATCCTTATGGAATGCTCGCTAGGTAAACCACATCTTAAGAGTTAAGCTGGTTGAGTTGAGACCAGCTATTTATTTATACAAATTATAGTTGGTCTCAACTCAACCAGCTCACAAATTATATCATGAAAGGGCATCTAGCATCCGTTCACGCCCACAAATTTTTAGGCAGAGAAGTTTTGAAGGGACTCTGCATAATACCCATACCTACCAATGTACTGTTACGAAAAAATACCAGTTTACAACACAATCAAAATTAACAAGGTATTTTATTACTTGTAAAAGAATAACATAACAATAAGCAGCACTGATTGATATGTGAACACCTCACACAATGATTACTCTACATGCCTACGAATTAAATATTGTACGTGGAGTTGCTATTGCATTACAATACTGGTTTTAAATGTTAATAAAAATAGCATACGAGGACTGAAACCTTAATGACCCAACATGTAGCTAAGCCAAGGATGGAAAAGCTTATTGTTCCCTTAATTGCATTAGCTGCACGGGACAATAGTAGTTTACTTGTTGGCTTTTATGTATTCTGTGCTTGTGGTTATTATGGCGGTTAAATTAAGACGTAAAAGGTGGTAGGACCCCTCAGGAACCCACCAGGTTTAAAAAAAAATAAAGAAATGCATAAAATTCTTCGAAATGTCAAAAAATTTTGCTCTCCAAGTACCTACCTATAAAGAGGAACCTCGAGTCAATCTTAAAAAGTTGGCGATAATTTAAAACTACCAATTAGTAAGTTAAAATCTGTTGAACGATGTTCATTTTAATAAAAAAGATCCTTTTTTAAAAAAAATACTCCACTTAGCACCTACTGCATTATTAATTCAACTGTTTAAAATTAACTTGTACAAAATATATAAAACGAATGAAAAGAAAAATTAATAGAGTTGAATGGAAGATTTATCATAACACTTATTTATAACAAAATACAAAAACAGATTAAAAAAGCATTCGTTTTAATTGATGCGACGACGAAGTATTACTTGTGTTTAATACTTAGATTAGCACTTGCGGGTCGATACCGCTGCATGATAAATGTTTGTAGGTTTTGCAAATAAGTTCGATAATTAATTTAAGTTAGGTAAGATACAAAATTAAGTAAGATAATAATAATATAATTCTTTATTGTACACCAACAGAAAAAGTATAATTACAAAATTACAATATATTTTCATATTTGTACAAAGGCGGCCTCATCGCTGTAGAGCGATTTCTGCCAGGCAACCAAGTTGTGACAGGATTAGGAAGTGGAAATTAGGATGGGTCCCAACGGACAAAGTTTAGAAATGTTTATAAATAATAAACTACTTACATGCATATCAATAATTACATACACATACCTAGGTAAATATAATAAATACATACAAATACCTATGAATTATACATACACATACATTCTAATAATACATACACAGACATAAACAATGATAGCGTTAAGATGAACATGTTTCCCGAGGTAATGTTGTTTAAGCAGTCGTTTAAACATGTAAGGATTGCGAGCTAGGCGGATCTCCATCGGTAACGCGTTCCAAAATGACACCGAACGGATGAAAAATGATTAGTGATAAGCTTTGCTTATATTGGACAAGATTACTGTAGGTATATGAAATTAACGTTTTATATAAAACATGCTGGACTGGGAGCGAAAGAAAAACGTAGAATGTGCCAGCTGCTTCTCTTCCCGGGCATACTGTAAAATTCAGTTAAGGGACAGAGGTTTTAACACGGAGGAAATATATAGAGGAGCTGCCCTATCCGGTTTTTTCTAGGGACTCAAGTGAAGCTTACGCGCGGGGTGCGGGAGGGGTAAGCGGTGGGTTATGGCCAATCATAGCCAAACAGGCGATGGCATTAGTCACCTAGTAGCGAGTAGTAAAAACCGGTTGAAACGAAGGTTAAAATATTCACATGATCATCAAAAAAGTTCAGCTATACTTTACTAGGTGGCTCTAGTTTTTTAACGAAATTTCATACGTTCCAAATCTGTCAGAAAAAACCGCGAAATAAAAGTATTTCTACTTGACGGCAGATAACGCAACCTTTTTTCGCGGCATAAAAATCACCTAGGCAACAAATAACAATCTGAAATTTTGGACACAAATAATTCGAAAATAAACAATTTGTAAAAAATAATTATGAATGAAAGTATCTTCGTGTTAAGTTAATTTTATTTGGATTGTCAATGTAATTCCTTTATAAAAGTATAGGAAACTAAATTTTACATCGAGAAACAAATGCAGGATTTAATTTTTTTTTATATCTACGCGTGTACATACTTCACAGAAGTCAGCGACGAACTGACGCCAGAGCCTCTAGCGAGGAATAGCTTGCACTAAAGGCTGTGACGTCAGGACAACCCAAATTGAAGCTGTGCAACTTTGCTTACAGCAGCTCTACTATGTATCTGCTTTGTGGGTTTTAAAGACATTTTTGTGGGCGATAGGCTGACCCCCTGTCACTACAATAGTCTCTCTCCATCTTCAAAAAAGTCAAAGTCAAAAAAATCTTTATTTCGTAAGTATTTAAATACATTTGAAATAATTCACACAATTTACATATTGAACTGAATCTACCACCACTTCGGAAAGTCGATCTGTTGAGAAGAAGTGGCAAGAAACTCAACAGCAATCATCTTTTAAAAATACACAATAACAATTAACAATCTTCTTGCATCCTGATAACTTATAGTAAAACTTTCTGTAACACTTATCCTTAAATCTATCGAAGGGTTAATCTTAAATATTTTGGAATTATATTATAAAAGCGTACACATTGACCCATGAACGAGTTGGTGATCTTCTGTAGTCTACTATTATATTTATACAAAAGGCAATCAAGTATTAGACAGAAACGTAGACATAGATATAGAGGTAAGGATAGAAATAGATAGATGTAGCGATAGAGGTGAGAGATAATACAGATAATGTGGATGGAGATGGGAATAGTCGTGGACAGAGACGGGACACAAACACGGACGTGGACATGGAGATGGGGAAGTCAGAGTCAAATTCAAAAAAGTAACATAGTCATAAAGTCTTCAGCAAATTAATAAATTTATAATATTTATCAAACGTGACATCACATGGTCTTGTAACCTCTGGTTTTCTGCCTACCCCATAAGGGATACAGGCGTGACGTTTTGTATGTATGTATAGAACAAACGTTTTGATGTTGGGGTAACACTATCTGTGGTAACCTAACCGAATTCACAGCTTACAGAGTATTCATTTGTGTGCACTAACTTAACATGTTTGTTTCCATAGGTCTTGATGTCAAATGTACCAAAGTATAAACTACAAAAAATATATATATATGAAGCTCCGTTGTAGTCTTACTTTAGAGCACTTCAACTCTATGTTCAACAATGAATGTGTGTTTCACGAAAAATTAACTATATTTTTCCCCGTACAGCTACTACAACCAAGTTCTGTCCCAACTGAAGCAGCAAACACAATGGCTTCTGAACAATAACGTGCGACAGATACCTGCTAACTGGCCTCCGCCGATCCCGCCGCTACCCACTCATCCGCCAGACCACGCTGCGCCTACGCATCCGCCTTCTTTAGGTAAAAAATATGTATGATATGTATTATTTAAAGATGCAAAAAAGTACCTAACTACCTATAGGATATGGGTAAGAAACGGCCTTTGTTCAAATTCGCACAGGAGGAGGTCTTCGATTCGATCCTACAATAACTTTATATGTCGATCTTCTAAAAATATCTCTCCGTTAAAGGAAAAAGGTGAGGGTATGAATAGAGTCCGCTTTGGAATAATACGGTCAAACAGCATTTATTAACCAAAAAGGAAATATTTGCGATAGTTCAATAACATCAGTCGAGGGAAACACTTTCTATTGACACATTACCTATCGCAAAATTTTTAGATTTCCATCAACACCAAGATTCCCTGTTAAAGAAGTGCGCCTTTGCCTACATTAGGTTTATGGGTTTTATTACTTTACTATTTTTTTAAATGAGCACTTGTTTTTTTTCTGTAACTAGACCCGCGTTTGACCCCAATCCCACCTGATGTTAAGTGAATATCAGGTAGAAGATAACTCGGGCTTAGAATTTGGCGGTAGATTTTATATGAAGGTTGGTCGCTAGCCAGGCGGACTTTAAAGGGGTTCTACACCAAGCAGCGGTGGCCTCTCAGCGATAGCGGCTACCCTTAACGAAACGCTTCTATTCTAAGCCAACCCTTAAGCAATTTTACTTATCATTCTTATTGTTAGTTGCGGGAAATCCCACATCTCCTCGGCCACCGTACGAGGAACCTCAGCCAGCGCCGGGTTGGCCCACTGCACCACCGCAACCGACCACTAGCCAAGCTACCACTAAACAAGTAAGTAACTAAAAAAAACTTTTTGGAAATCAATTTGATTACAGAAGTTTTGCTAAGCGGGTTTAAAACAGGTGCTGAATAAAAGTTTAAGATACCTCGGTGTGCCGCGGCGTCAGGAAAAAATCAAAACAGAATCACAGTCGCAACAAAAAATTTACTGCATTAAATGAAAAAATTAATAAATTACATACCTACCCATAAAATCATATAGATCATCGATTTCATCTTACTAGATCTTTTTTAAACAATGCTAGGTATGTTTATGTGATGATATTTAGCGGCACACTTTATATGATGCCTAGTCCGAATTTGATAAAAATACATTGTATTTTTATCAAATTTATCAAGTTTCAGCAAAATAATATGGTCTTATACTTTTCAAATCACTTCCAGATTGAAACTAATCGTTGCAGATCAAAAGCATCCAATTGAGTTTGTTCATAGACATGTAAAGAATAACATCGGTTACTTTATTATTACAGACTTGGCCACCACTGCAACCTACACAGCCTACCGTCGACGGGTCCTGCGGCATCAAAAACGGACCTCAGGTACAAAACGAGAACCTTCCTCAAATTCATAAACAAAATACAACAATAACAAAATTCCATTTACGCCTTGGCCTGCAGGCGCTTAAATAGCTGCATACTAATGAGATTTATGTCTCACTTTTAAAATCTGCAGTATAAAAACACCCATATTTTGTAGCCGGCTCCAATTAGGGAAAATACGGTCATTTTGATAAAATGTCATGTCATTATTACTTACATTTGAGATAGTATTTGCGTTTCGTTAACAATAATGTAAATCTAAATTACGAAATAAAACTTTCCTTCACTCTTTAGCTTTTTTGCTTAATGTACAGTTTTTTAATTCTTTGTTAAATTTTGCATGGGTTAATAATTTTTGTTCGTGATCAAACTCACAATTCAATTTTTTTTCGTTATTTAACTCTCATCCTAAGAAGAAGTTAAAGTCCAAAGGCTGTGAAAAATCATGGTCTTTTTAATTTCACCGGGCTTCGAAACTAAAGCAAGAACGAAATATTATTTCTTGCCCGGGTCTCGACTTCAAGACAGTAAGGCATTTTTATATTGATAACAATTTCATACAATAACTCAATTACAGACATACGAAAGCACTTACGAGATTCAAGATGAAGAGCGTATAGTGGGAGGTCACAACGCTGAGCTCAACGAGTGGCCGTGGATCGTAGCTTTGTTCAACGGTGGCCGGCAGTTCTGTGGGGGATCCCTTATTGATGACAAACATGTGCTGTCGGCGGCGCATTGTGTAGCGCAGTGAGTAGCATTTAGTTAGAAGGTGAAGCCTGAGTTTGACAAACCCTAGATTTTCATGTGTGTCTTTCATTAGGTTACAATATAAAAGCAACGCTCAGCAACATCTTTACCAAGTTGGAACTAAATTTTCAACCGCCTTCCAAAAGGAGGAGTTTATCAATTCGTGTGTATATTTTTTTTCTGTGTCTTTGTTACACGATTTAACGGACCATCATGAATCGATTTTGCATATTCTTATTTGATATGATAGAGTACACTTCAGAGGTGTATATAAAATTCCATAGAAATCAATTCGAGTTCGTTTTGAAAAAATTTAAACTTTCGAAAAAAAATTCATCAATGCGGTGAATTGTACAGAAGGCAGCAGATCAAGCGTTACATTACCAGTCAAATTTCCCCAACCAATTTTAACTTAATGTCAAGGGCATAGAGTTCAGATTCAAGTAAATGTTTTTAACAGATTTTTAACGCTTGATGAGCTAATTTCAGTCAAAGCTTTGACTAGGATTTAAAAAAAAATGTGAAGTCGGTTTTTGAATGCTCTGCATTCGTTGATTAGGTATGAGTGTTCGATTTCTCAATTTCCCAGGAATTATTAGGACACCACACTATTTATAGTCTATTTAATACTATAAATAAACCTAGTTGAAAGTCATAAAATTTGGAAAAATAGGTACTTACCCGGATTAAAAGTGTTGTTTCGTCGAATCCATCACGCGGCATATTATTAAAAATTCTCCTTTTACAAATATTTTTGTATAATATATTTTTACATTATTTTTACGATCTGGCAACCAAAGGTTTTCAATATAACTTTTCTGATGTAACGATGCCGTTACTAAGAATTTAAGGACTGAATAAACAAATCCTAAAAGGAAATTTTTCACGTCTTTTTGTCCGACAGAAAATTTAACTAAAAACTTCGAAACTTAAGTAGCTCCGAATGAAACCTAGAGCGTACGATTTTTAACGTTCACAAGCAGGGACTGCATATCGGTATAAAATTTTTAAATAGTACTAGTAAAATTTTAGTACCCTTATTAGTGTACTGCTTCATCAAACACAATAACTGTACAAGTTATTAAAATCTAAATTAATTATATCAGTACCCAAATAATGTATACCGGATTAATTTCTGTAGATGTTTTAAGTACAGAAATATTTTAACTTATTTAATTTCTGTACCGAAATGTATAGGTCAGCATATGTAGGTACCTACGCTTCAACTAAACTATCGAACATTCTACAGTTATTTAAAAATAAAATTTTAATATTAATATTACTACCGGAAAATTTCAGTTAACTGAACAAAAAATCAGTTATGCTACAATAATAAAAAAGGTACAAGAATTATTTCAGTATGAATTTCTGTACTTACTGTTATTTTTGAATACACCTAATTTAACGGTATGACGTCATACAGATTTTTTTTTACAAAAATTCATACTGGTATACAGTCCTTGTCACAAGAGCTGTAGTACAAAATTGAAGTTAGATTAATTCTTGACCATATTGTTTTCACTGCAGCATGACTTCCTGGGACGTAGCTCGCTTGACTGCGAGACTGGGCGACTACAACATTCGCATCAACACCGAGACTAACCATATAGAGAGGAAGATAAAGCGGGTTGTGAGGCATAGAGGATTCGACATGAGGACTTTGGTAAGAAAAAGTTTTTAGAAATTAATAATTTACCTTATTTATTAATTCGCTACATGGTATCCCATATCACAAGCTCTGCTTAGTTTGGGGCCATATAGTTTGTGTGATTTTCTGGGGATTTTATTCATTTAAATAAATTAAAAAAAAAACTTTGTTAAATGACGCTATTAAAAAATCACTGATCACATTTCGGCAGGTTTTTTTTAAAGATGACTTGAAGGTAGAGCCAATTGTTGTCTAGGAAGAATAGAGTTGGATCTTTAATGATCATCGATCGTTATATTGTCTTAAGTTTTCACGATTCGTAATTTAAAATAAAACACTTTTAATCGGATTTATCGCGTATAAATTATATTTAGATTTTAACTCGACGTTTCGGTGTCTTTGCAGATCCCGTGGTCACGAGCGACTGAGATGTAAATATAAATTATAAAATCCGATTAAAAAGTGTTTTATTTTAGATCATCGATGGATCGATTACACACATCGATCGTTATTTAAATCAACTAGTAGGTATACAGTCCGATTTACCGGTTATTTTTTCAACAGTACAACGACGTCTCCGTACTCACTCTGGATCAGCCAGTGACGTTCACTAAGAATATCCGTCCGATATGCTTGCCGAGCAGCGCACGCGCATATTCCGGCACTGTCGCTACTGTAATCGGCTGGGGAAGTTTGCGAGAGAGTAAGTAATTTTTAAATATAAATTACTAAATGTGAGCGTAATTCGACATTTTGGTCTCAATTTTAGGGATCTATTATGTCAAATAGGAGATTTCAAACTTAACAGTTGCTTAGAAAAATAGATTGAACTTTTAAAGGCGTTTGATCTCATAATTATTTATTAAAGTTATACCTTAATTAAAGCTGAACATAAATTTACGAATTTTAGTTTTCTGTTTATCACAAGTCATTCACAAAATTTGCTTAATTTATATTACATTACGATGTTATCTATCATCTAAATAGACTAAAGTAAATCTTGATCAATATCCACTATAAATATACATATAGAGATAGGGATTAAAGTGGAAGGGTTCTTCAAAAAGAGCATTCATGCACTCTCCAAAATTATTATACAGCCAAAAAGCAACCTTACGACGATGCTCGATACTGCAATTTTTTATTTGTAAGTTTATCGCTCGTCTTTTAAGAAAAAAATAGCGAATAAAACCGCACGATGCTGCTCGAATCTAGCAACCTAACGTACAGCATTTAGTAACATATTTTCACTATATTTTCCTTCATCCTAGATGGACCACAGCCTTCAGTGCTACAAGAGGTGTCAATCCCAGTGTGGACCAACTCCGATTGCCGCCTGAAGTACGGAGCCGCGGCGCCCGGCGGGATCGTCGAGCACATGCTGTGCGCGGGCAAAGCTAGCATGGACTCATGCAGTGTAAGTAATGTTTTGATGCAAGACAATGATTTATAATAGCGTCGGCATTGAATAGCCATACCTACTTGATGAGCGTGTTGCAAAATCACAACACCAGCGTTATTTATGAAGAGCCAGTCTTGCCCTAAGCCCGTGTGCTGTCATCTTCGACCTCATATACTAAAAGGATATTTCTCAAAGTTTCTAATTACTTAATAATTTTGTTTACGGCTTGGCTGTGCAGTATACATATGGCATACTGGTGACTGTCCCACTCACTTATTTTCTTGTCAAGACAACAGTAAGAACGTCATGCATGAACTTAGGCGGCATGGCTAGTGGTAGCGTCGGGTATCGGGTCACCCTCTTCCTTAAAATATGGTTGAGGAGGGTGATGGCTGGTGCTTGCGTTATACTCGTGAATGGGTGCTACTAGCGGTGTCAGGTCGTTTTGCTAATGATACTATGACTATTTTATTCCATTCTTGTTCAAATAGTCTGGTCCCAGTTTGTCATGTTCGTATTGTGCATCCATAGCTCATTACACCTACTATGTAAGCAATTTGTTGCGTTCCTGACAGCTGTCAAAATCATAGCCCTTTTTACCCCTTCGAATCGGAAATAACCTTTATTCAGTGGACATAAGGACCTGTCAGGAACGCATTCTCGCAACGGCCGTTGCACTACCCTACTTAACCTTTAAAAAAAAAAGAAAAAATTGTGACGGTATTTTATCTCATGTCCATTGAAGGGCTATTGAGTTTAAGGATTTTTATTTCCAGCTTCTACTCTTTTAAGTGGTTCATCTTTATCTTTTCTTTACCCCTCCCCCTTTGGGACCGCGCCTAAACTCAACAGTTGCTACGATGGGCTATGAAAATTAAATCTTTAAATTGATATTGCAGGGCGACAGCGGCGGCCCACTGATGGTCAACGAAGGCGGCCGTTGGACCCAAGTCGGAGTGGTTTCCTGGGGAATCGGTTGCGGCAAAGGGCAATACCCAGGAGTCTACTCTAGGGTCACCTCCTTCTTACCCTGGATTCAAAAGAACTCGCAGTAAAAGATAGATATACACTGTAATAATCTCCTTAAATACTCGCAATAATTGAAGGTCAATAAGTGTGTTATTAGCCTTATTGATTTGATATTGGCATTTTATATTGTAAGGTTTAAATGTGATATTACTAAACACGTTTGTATCTTTTACAAACTATAATTGTATGTATGACTAGGCTCCAATTGCACATAATCACCTTTTATATGCTTTATTTGTATACTTACTTTTAATCGATTTTTTTGAAGGGATTCATTAAAATCCTAGATTATAGAAAGTTTTTCAAGCATATTGTGAAGCTACGGTCTTATTCTCATTTTTTCATGTCAATTATTTTGAGAAAGACAACTAATTATTCTTGCTTTTCTCAATTAATTGTCTCATAAAGCATAATTATGTGTTAAATTAGGATTGTCAATCAAGGAGCCAATGGTTCTAAATTTAAAAATCAAATAAATAGTATTAAAATATAATATTTTTTATTTATTAATTCCTTACTTCATAATACACAATCTAAGTTACTATTTAAAAATAGGCTATTTATTTGATAAAAAATAATGGTAGCGACTCAAATACTTACTAAACGAATTTGATTCAGTCTTTACAAGTGCAGAAGGAAAGTTCATAATTAAAATATATATTAAACATTATTTTTATATCATCAGGCCCTTAATATACCGAAGGGCTGAAACTTACTACGAACACAAATATATCACATATAAGACTTTTAAAACTATTACTTTGCACACTGCGTTGCTCTCACAGATCAAAGTTGGACACCTGCAATTGTTGTAGAATGTTGCGAGCTGAAAAAAAAGAAAATTCTATTAGTTTTTAAGTAGGTATAAATATTGCGTATTCACTTGAGTTAAAGTAGCTGTTAAAAATTACAATAACCAACGATAGATACATATATTTGAATAGTTTTTTTCTCTGACTATATTAGCGTTGTTTAGTTTCATTTAAAATAATGATATTGTCCTTTAAGAGTCCACTGTGAAAAAATATAACTTCATACATAACGCACTGCCCTTTTCCGCGCGCCCCTGACGCGCCCCTCATGCTACACTCGTCATTAAACATTTAAGATTTGAATTTCGCGCCAATGGCGCCATCGCAGGTCAACAGCGTTCAATGCTAAGGAACAAGAAATCTACGGAGTCGCAACAACTGTTATTAAAAGTATTTTTATAATCTCTTAATATTGTTTAGTGGAAAAATGTTAAATGTTTGAATGTCAGTGTTTCGTTAATTATAAGTACCTAACGTGTTATATTTTTGTATTTTTTTTAATGTGATTAATTGTAGTTGTTGTTCCTGTATTATAATTTGATCGACTTTAATAATTTGTTATATTTACGTCTGATATTTATGTTGAATTCAATGGCATTACTTATACATAGTAACTAACATATTAAAAAAACGGAGTTTGAACTTAATAATGTAACGGGTGTCTGGTGGCAGATTTAGGTTTTCAAAATAAAATAAAAAAAAAACTTTTATACGTATAGTTTTAATTAATGTGTTAAAATACAGAGCCATAATGCGGATTTCATTTTTTAAAGATGATGTCATCCAAATGTCTTCTATCTTGTTGCACACACTGTTCAAAATGGAGCCTCTTATTCCGCGCCACACGCTGCAATAAACTCGGTTCAATTGCGCCGATTTCTCGTCGAATGTTTCCTTTTAAGTCCTCAACAGTTCGCGGGTTGTAGGTGTAGACGCTTGCTTTGAGATAGCCCCACAAAAAAAAATCCATTGGGGTTAGGTCGGGGGACCTTGGTGGCCACGGGATGTCCTCAAAGCGACTAATCAGTTTTTAAGGGAAATTTTCGCGCAACAAATCCATCGAAGCTCTGGCCGTGTGTAGTCGCACCATCCTGTTGGAACCACGTGTGTGATGAGAACGATGGATGAGCTCGCAGGTTTGGCAAAAATAAATTCTTAATCATGTGTCGATAATTCTCACCATTGACATTCGTCGCGTGGCCCCGTGCATTTTCAAAAAAAAATGGCCCAATTATTCCACTCGCAGATAAAGCGCACCAAACAGTTACCCTTGGGCAATGTAATGGTTTTTGGTGTTTCAATCGAGGATTGCGAGTTCTTGGAGCCCAGTAACGACAGTTTTGCTTGTTAACGTGTCTGTTTAGATGGAAATGAGCCTCGTCACTCCAAAAATTGAATTCGCAGTACGAAAACGCTCTAACATGGTTTCACAAAATTTGTATGACACAAAGTCATTTTCTTTTAATTCTTGAATGATTTGAATTTTAAATGGATGGAACTTCATATCCTTTTTCAAAATTTCATGAACAATCGCTCTTGGAAGTCCCAGTGAAGCTGCCCTTTTCCGTATTGAAAGTCGTGCATTTTCACGTAAACTCCGTTCCACCAGTGCGATGTCTTCAGGGGTCCTTGACGATCGACTAGGCCCTGGTCGTGGTGTATTCATAGCCGAAGCTATTGCGCGGAATCTCTCCACCCACGAACGAATTAAATTCACACTCGGTCCATCGCTTATCCGTCGAATATTGAAATGTGAACAAAACTGTCGGCGCGCGAGTACGTAAGAATCGTGGCTCTTGAAAAACGCTTCGATAGCGAACGCGCGATGCTCACCCGACCACTGCGACATCGTGACTGAGAAATCCGCACGATCAGTGGTTCTAATGACACCGCCCTCCCCCCGCACCGTTTAGTACTTTTTGAAATATTCGATTTTTAAAACATAAATCTGCCGCCAGACACCCTGTATAAAGGTATATATTTGACGAACGGCTGGTGTAGCGGTAACATACATTGCCTTCTATGCCAGAGGTCCTGGGTTCGAATCCCGGCGGCGGCGGATATTTGTGTGATGAACACACAGATATTAGCCGTCAAGTCATGGATGTTTATATGTTTATTTAAGTTTATTCTAATAAAAAATATGTATTTATTCAATATGTATGTTTATATATTTCTTAAATATATCAGTTATCTAGTATCCATAACACAAGTTCTTTAAGAAACTTAATTTGGGCTAGATAATGTTGTGTGAGTGTCAGAAATATTTAATTATTTAATTTATTTTAGAAAAGAAAAAAAACAATCTTTTACAATTCCGAAAAATCCAATCTTCGTTGTCGAACTGGTTGACTATGAAGAAACAAAACGTCATCAGTACTATTATTTACTTCAAATGGTGGAATATTGATCGTCGACAAGGTAGGTGTGGAAACATTTACTATTGATGGGTCTCGAATATTTTTTTGTTGTTGGGTAGCGAGGATCCACCAATTCAGGCAACAAACACTCCATATAAAATGAGACAAGTTTGGGTTCTATTTCTTTCTTCCAAAACTGGTCGTCCTTTTCTAATACTTCAATTTTTAACTTATTGTCCCCATACCATATAGCTAAGAGACATTTAGTTTTCTTTGCGATATGCATTTGACCTTGGACTTGGAAGTACCAATCAGACGTTTTGTTTATTTTTACTTGGAGTACAAATAGAGTACGTATATAATCTAAACTAAATCAAAGCTATAGAGGAAAACTAGTTAAAACTAGAAAAACGAGCTAATATAAAAACTACTACTAATATAGAGAAAATCATTATGTCACATACTTCTTGTTCACTCATTGGAGCTGTTGTATTATTAGGCATTATGAAACTATTTGTAGGTACGTTTACAATCTTTCTGTAAAAATTAATTTGATATAAGAATATATTTTTCAAATGTTTTTATTATTTTTATTTCCCATTATTGTCAATTATAAATTTGTAGTATGTATTTTAATCCTATATCGTAACGTAAGCGGCACTGAGCTGTCGATCCCATGAACGATCAATATAAGGTCTTTTCCAGTGGACGTAAAGGATAGAATTGCCTGTTCTGTTTTAACACTTTTAGCTCGGAACTAGAGGACGTAAGTCTCAAAACCTGTTTTTGCTTCTTGTAACGATTGTGTACATTTTATTGAAAATATTGTTTGACAGCTTTTTAATACGATATAATATCTCACACTCAGAAAAAAATCATGTAGTTTGCTCCGGCAGTTAAAGAGATATATCGAGAAATCTCTAAAAAACACCTCTTTTTCAAATAAAAAAAGTATCGAACAAGAAAAGTACAATTTGCTTTAATACAACAAAAAGAAAAAGATATGAATAATCATTCCTCTAAATTTTGGAAACATCGAACTGCAATACAATAAAGCAAATCACTTCAAAGTCATAAGATTCTTGAAAGCAAATCCTTAACTACATCTCCGAAAAAGGCATATTCATAGCCCAATTGAATATGCAATTTCAAAAAGGGCACATGTCGGATATTTTCTCAAATACGTTTTTTATACAAATGTAACGTAAATGTATGTCTTCACCCATTATGATCGAAAACAGCATATTTTTGCTATTAATTCTGGTATAAACGTCATGGCCTGTACAGAAACAATTTTGAAAAGCTCACATCTCCCATAGATGTGCTGACATTTCAAAGGTCAAACAATATGTACCAGCATAATTTATAGAGTTTTATGAAGAAATTCTACAATGGCCAACTACTGCTGAAAGAGAGCCTGCAGATGAAGATTTTTAACAAAAGTCTGTAAAACTCATCTTGAATATTAGTAATTTGTTTAATATTAGATGCCTGAAATAAATATTACATATATCGCACCTTCGGTAAGACAAGGGCACAATTGCACTTTCCATAATTTTTCAGGAGAGTCATTTTAAATTATTTTTTACAATCAATGTCAAATTTCTCACTGTATATATTAATTTTAACTCATTTGACTTCTACAGTAATATGCAATGATTATTAAGAAATAGAATTATGTCATCTGAGTAGTTTAAAAACTTTACATTTATTTTATTTAAATTATTTTGAATCTTTCTCTCCATACATGTTTAAAATTAAGGGCATAAGTATACTAAAAGAGGCTTTGTCCTTCCAGGAATGAAAAAATTAAGACGCGTATTTACCTTAATGACTTTGGCACTCCAGAAGACTATTAAATCAGTCGGGTTCCACGAGCGCAACTGACCAATGCGTACTTGTCGCACCAGAATTATCAAAAAATCTAATAATTCGACAAGGGCATTTACGTTATTTAGAGTAAATGTAATAAATTAATGGGTGTCTTTGTCTGTCCAGTGATGGTACTACTATTTATATACCTTTTGGCATATTTAACTCATTGTCACAAAATTTGGAAGTTATGCCCTTGTCTTACCGAAGGTGCGAATTTCAAATGATTTTATGTTTTATTTATTGTACTCTAATCAGTACATTTCGAAATATAAAATATCTAAGAACACATTTATACTAATTTTAAAATAAATCAAATTAGTATTTTTGAGGACTTATCGATGTCAAAATATAACTCAATACTGACCTTTATAAATTATGCACTACTTTGAATAAAATCAGTTTTTTTTTCCATTCCCGAACACTGTAAATTTTCAGACATGAGTCCTATTCAAAATTGCATATACCATGATATTATATGTTAATTGTCATCGAAGTATACATTTTATGGAAAAATAAATGTTATAAAACAATATCTGCCGTCTACTCAAAGTAACAAAATTTTAAGTCCCTAAAGGAGGAAGATCAAAAACGGCTTAAAATAAATCAAATTCACCTACCTTGAAAATACCCAGTATCATGTAAATCCTCAGGATTCGGTATGAAAGGCGGCTCTTTATTCAGCAAATCATCCCAGTCTACGCCTTGAAAGACGGCCATTTGCTTGACGCCGGCAGCGCGCGGCCTTTCAATGGGGTCCATAGTGAGAAGCTCTTCGATAGCGCTAACTGCTTCAGTTGATAGCGTCTCGTCGTCTTCGGGCCATTCGATATCTGGGGATTGGAGTTGGAGACTTACTGTAATCGGAATAGATTCGCTTTTCTTTTATGATTAAAAATATAACACATAAAGTTTATTCAAGTGCTGTGTTGTAATATGTAAGTAGAATTTGGCAGACAAACTAGTTCAGACCCTAACTCGAAGGCCACGAAATGCGAAGATCCAAGCGAATTCGCCTTGTGTTGCAATCGCCAGTGTCGAGCGACAAAAACAGATGTAGGTATGTCTATTTATCTACAAGAACAAGCGCAAGCAACAGCGAAGAGACGTGGCGTTAGTTTCGTATAATAACTAATAATAATAACATGCATTATAACTTTATTCATTTGAACTTTAAACATGTGCCTATAATCCGTTTCACGATTAAAGAGTTTTTTTGTAAACAAACAAAGGTCATTGTCAAATCGAACATTTTTGGATGCATTCATTTAAATAAAATATATTTATTGATTCGAAAATATTGTTAATACTCATTAATACAGACAATAAATTAAATAAATAATAATTTAAGTATATACCTAGAGAGTGTCACAAAAAACAGTATTAAGTCCATGGGTCCTGCGGGTGCTCTATACCACGGGGTTTTGTACTGAGTGCCTTGTTCGTGTTTGAAGACAACCAAAGAAGTTTTGATTACCGAAATAGTAATTGGATGCACTTCAAATAATAATTATGATTATTATTTGAAGTGCATCCAACCGCTAAAAATTTAACCTAATGTTGTTGATGTCGATAATGCACCCTATAGAAAGGATGCAGTCCATTCATGCATCGAACCCTAGTTCTAAAAAACAGCAAATAATTGAATGGCAGACGTTTAGAAATATCGAACATGCTTAAACCTCAAAAAAGGTTCTACAAAATAAGGCAAGATTTGTAATACACGAAATATAATTATTACTATTTGGTAGGTATATCTAAAACTACTCGCTTTTGGCACTTTTTTCACTCGACCACCACCGGTCCATTCCAGCCTTTCGTGGTGTTTTACCAATGTTACTGGGGTCAAACCATTTGCGGATATTACAACTAGGAAAATATTAGTGGACACAACTTCCCATATTTCAGTCTCGGCCTTCACGAGGTTCTCGTCATGTGGGATAGTTATGTCCGCCAAAAACACCTAAGATGACGATCGGTCCATTAACACGATATAAGATTTATTCCCTAAAGTAGACTTATCCCTGACTCCTTGTAATGGCCGATACCAGTAGGGCTTGGCGCTGTAGTTTTCGAGAACGGGCTCTAGCTTGTTTCTGATAGAAGACGCAATATTTCAGAGCGAGCTATTGATGGAGGGTCTTGGCTGCTTGGATGTGTCTATGCAAGAACCGTGTCTATACCGAACAACCTGAAACTACATGTCTGAGGGACTCTACAGGTTGGCGGTACGCTCAATATACGTCCACTATGCCGTCCCTCATAATGTACATTCCGTGACTTTATGCTCGTCTACAATTCTTTCAACAGTAATGAAGGCTATGCCTGTTAGCTGTGCTGTTTTATAACAGTTATTAAGTGACCATTCCTTGCGAGGACAATTTTAATATGTTTGCTTATATCTGATATTTATCACTAATATTCATAACCATTAGCTTTATGACAAAGAAAGACCTTTTGAGGGCGTTTCCTAATAGTTTTGAATATAATTTTGAAGTTGCCGAGGAACCCAGTCGTGGAATATATGTCGGGGTGTTTGTCACTACCCTCATTTTTGTTAAAAACCATACAATAAAAAATAGTCTGATCACGAGATCCGTTCCACCCATAAGGGTCATGCTCCCAATAGTATAATCTAATCGCGTCCTCAGATTCGCCTAAACTTAAACTAAAACAAAGCATTAGTTACCTCAGTGATGAAGCTCAGTGGTTTTCTATGCATTGAGTTAACCCTTTTTTTATATCTTTGTGTTTTACAATTACCATTTTTCCTAAGTCTTTATTAAAATAACAAAACTTAAAATAATTAACAAGTTCGACATCAAATATGACATTTCCGATATGCATACTTACTTCTAGACAGTATATTTTTGAATACTGCCTGCGGCGAATCGTCGTTAAAAGGTGGTACACCTGTCATGAACTCATACAGACACACTCCCAATGCCCACCAATCCACTGGCGGACCATGGCCCTTTCTGAAATAAAATACAAAAAAATATTATAAAAATTAAGTTTATTTTTAATCTTATATTTATGAGTCTTTATACTAAAAGACTTATTGCTTTATTGATTTTGACATCAAAAATCAGAATGGAAGATTTTCCTTCATATAGTCAGCCTGAACTCAGAACTATGTGCAATTATTAACTTAAAAGAAAAACTCGGTGTCTCCGATAAACCCCACCAAAGCCGCTAAAATCCGAATTGGCCTGTGGAAACACAAATACGCGCAATCACTTATATCTCCGTTTGAAAACCTCCCACCTGGGCAAGACCTGCCTCGGCCAATCTGGAAGTCCCTCAACAGATTCCGGTCCTAGGTCGGGCGAAGCAAAGACAACTTAATTAAATGGGGATTTAGCGCTGATGGAGACGACCATTGCCTGTGCGATATGAGTCCACAGACTATGCTGCACCTACTTTCATGTCCTATGTGCCCGGAAAGCTGCACTATGGAGTACCTCGCACTAGTAACCGACAATGCGATAAAAGTGGCAAGTTTCTGGACGAGAAATGTATAATTCTATTCATCGACACGATAAGAAGAAGAACTTGAAAGAGAGAATGACAGAGAGATCCAGAACTAAGGTTCAGTAAAAACGTAAAAAATCGTCTATATCACTATCATCAGTCAAAAATGCCAACAAACAAGCAATGGATGTTTGGCATTAATGGGTGGTTAACCCATCTTACTGAAATAGCTGAGCAAAGAAAAAATTGCTAACAAAATAAACCACCTCAATGAGAACCGAAGCAATGAATTTGCAACCCCAAACAGTCTAAGGTATTTCAAATTTCTAAATGTATTGTCGTGAATGCAGTGGATTTTAAAAGATCCTCGTATAAGTGGCCCATTTGAGATACCGAGGTACAATCAGCGGTTTATAATAGCTTTGATTCCACTAAAGAAAATTGTAGTAATAGTTTAGGTCTAAGCTGAACTTTAAACTGAGAAAACAAATCTTACTCGTGGCTTTGTACACAAACCTATGTACTATGCAGCAAAAAGACTGACAGTTTGTCATTTTGTTGTTAATTTTTTCCTTCTGTTGATTGTTTTCTATTGCGCTAACTTAGAAACTGAATTGAACTGAGCTGTTGATTGTTGTAAACGAATAAAAAGCACCCCGGAACACAGAAACAAACGGAATAACAAGATTATTTTAATGCCTACCAGAGGGGTGCCATCTTGTAATTGTTGACACTTGCTGACATATGTCAAAAAATAATGCTCTTAGTTTCCGAAATGGCAATTTTTTTACATCTTTAAATAATTAATTTCACAGCATTCAATCCTAAATATAGGTAAATACTACATTTTTCAGTTCCTCGATTTATGCTCTACAATTTGGTGCACAATTTTGGGCCAAAATGTATGAAGATAAAATCTTGTGTTTTCAATTAAAAACATATAATATATCCAACAACTTTTGAAAATAACAAAAACTCACTTCAGCAATAACTCGGGCGCTAAATAATCAGGTGTTCCAAGGATCCTCTGGTCTGACACCAAGTTTCCTCGTCGCACACTCTTTGGTGTCCTGTAGGGCGTTTGAGCGGTGGCTAGCGGGGTCTTGCATAGGTCCGTGGGTGATGTGTTTCCTTCACCCTGTAAAATTGAAATCACGAATTAGTTCAAATTAGGAATGCTTAGTTTCACATTTGGTCCGATCTGAATCGGCGAAAAGACGGTCCGACGACGTAGCCTTAGTTCTACCACGCTAATACTATACGTATTCAGTATTTCAACTTCATACTATCGAACGAAACGCGAGCTGTACCTTCGCGGCTCGATCTCGGCAGCCCCGACTGTCTGCATGCCGAAACAAATTTTGTTGAGATTAAATTTTAAAATGAGAATTGTTTATACTTTAAAATTTAATAATAGGTAAATCATTTCGTACATCTCAGTCGAAGCGCAAGTATTTTCGGTCGCTAATTTATAAGACCGATTTGTTATTCAGACGTAAAAAATAAACATGGTTTTTGACACAAAACGCATTTTTATTCCTATTCATAGCCAAATGTAATTTAAATGTTGAAGGCAGCCTGTCGCATGTAAACGAACCGCGGCGCTGTAGGCATTTCTTTCAAAGATGAGGCCGAGTTGAAATACTGTAGATATTACCTTGGTTCTACAATTTCTATAGTAGCTGTTTTTTCAGATCGGGTGTATTTCGTAACCGCTCTAAGTATGTGATAAGGTTAAAAAAACGCTGTTCGTTTACGAAATACACCTTGGATAACTCATGAAAAATCTCGAGTAGCATGAGGTTTGAAATATGGCAAATAAATCCTTGAACTAACTATACAAACGGGATGGTTGTCATGTTATTGTTTATTCAGAATTTTTGATATTTCGGTACTGTTGCAACTGCCATGATCATGAAGGTATTTATTAACAGGCACTTCAGGTACCCAACTACTTGCACCTTTGTGACGTCAATGACAATGTCAGCTTAAAAACTTAAATAGATTTTTGTCTTAAGTTAAATACTGATCAATGTACTAATTTCATAGACAGATTTTAACACAGCAATTTTTTATCCAAAACGAAGTGATTTCAAGTGTATTACTTGTAGCTTCACATTTTTATGTACAACTTCCATCTCTCTCTAGCAACAATAAAAATTAGACCATATTATGTATATATATATGTATTAGGTCCTTACATATGAAGTTGGCGTTTTGTATGGGAGGAATAAAATTCGTTTATTTTTTTAAATATATTTATTTAATCAAAGTATGATCCATTGCTATCTATGTACTACTGCCATCTCATAGGTAGTTCATTTATGCCTCTTCTCATTTTCAATAAAATCTTTGAAGGCGGTTTGGACTGCCTCATCGGAGTTGAATTTTTTCCGCTGCAAAAAGTTATCCAAATTACTAAAAAAATGGTAGTCTGTTGAAGCAAGGTCCGGAAAGTACGGTGGATGTCTTTAAACATTCCAATTAAAGCTCCTTTAATTTGGTAGCAGTCTGTTCTGCAGTGTGTGGTCTTGCGTTGTCCTGAAGCAGCAGTGGCCTTGTGCGATTGACCAGTCTCGGTTGTTTAGCGGCTAGTTTATCCATCCTTATTTGGAGCTGACTACAGTAGAATATCTGCAGTAATCGTCTGGCCAGATTTAAGGAAGCTGTAGTGCACCACACGGCACTAGTCCACCAAACGGTGACCAATAACTTTTTTCTAGTTAATTTTCTCTTGGGGCAGAATTTGGATGGTTCACCGGGGTTCAGCCATTGCAATCTGCACTTCCTATTGTCGTAGAGTATCCACTTTTCATCACAGGTAATGATTCGATTAAAAATCCATTCATTATTGTGCCGGTTCAGTAATGTAACGCAGCAGTCGTCGCGCGTTTGTCGGTTTGCTTCACTCAATTCATGAGGTACCCACCTTTCGAGCTTTCTTATCTTCCCAATTTGTTTCAAGTGGATTAAAACAGTTTTATCACTAACATCGCAGCCTGCAGCTAACTCGGGCGTAGTTTTCGATGGATCCGCTTCCACAATAGCCTTCAATTCTTCATTGTCGACTTTGGTCTCCGGCCGTCCACGGGGATTGTTCTGTAGGTTGAAATTTCCAGAACGAAAACGTTGGAACCACAAACGCACTGTGCTTTCTCTAGCGACACCACTGCCATACACATAATTAATTCTTCGAGCCGTTTCTGCAGCACTGGTGCCACGGCGGAACTCATATTCGTAAATAACGCGAAATTTTAAATTTTCCATTTTGTAAACTTAATGACGCAGAGAAAAAAAACCAAAAGAAAAAAAAACAAAAGAAATACGGTTTTCGGGACACAAATTGATGAGTAAATAGCTGTATAAATTTGAATTTGGAATTCTAAACCAAAGAGGAGATATTTGAGATTAAGCCAGTACGACAAAACACCAATTTCATATGTAAGGACCTAATATATTCATTACTTGTCGTGCAACAATGGTAACACCTGCAATCGAATCACCTCATTAACTCACTATCTACAGAGTGACTGGTGGGTCGGTTTCGATATTCAAGGACGTGATAGTTTGAGATCATACATGGAGAGAAACAATAAAATAAAAAATAACTATTAATTAACTGAGTAAACTTAACCGAAAGTTAGTGTTATACAGTAGATATAAGTATTTGACGACCACTTTGGCGATGGGGTAAGCCTATCTGCCTCAGACGCCAGTGGTTGCGGGTTCGATTCCCGCCCGGAACAAGAAAAAAAAATGTTCCGGGTCTGGGTGTTTATCTATATATGTATTTATATTCTAGGTTCCCCCCTAGTTCGCTACATGGTATCTCATAACACAAGTTTCGCTTTCTTTGAGGCCATGTAGTTGGTGTGATTGTCTGGGTTTTTTTTTTTATTTAAACACTGTAGGTTCTTTTTAATTATTTTTGAGGCCGTGTAGGTTCGGCTCATGTTGGGCTTAGAATAGCCATACCGCCTCTGGTTAAGCATGTCGCGACAAATCTACCTGGCTAGCGAGCACCCTTCCAATCGGCCGCTAAATATTACTGCTCCAGAGATGTGTTCCGGTAATATTTTATGAAGAGCCAGTAGCTACCTACTTCCAATGAATGCTTATGGGTGTATGGCTAAAACTACACGGCCTCAAAAATAATTACAAAAAACCTAAAGTTCATGATTTCCCTCCAGTAACTTCTGCTCCCCTGGTACTTAAAAACTTACAGTCGTACAGCACGTCGTTTTATAAAGTCATGGCTTTCGTCCTAGCTTTCGTGCAACACCGTGCTGGCTCTCCATAAATAGGTAGGTACCTACTTAAAACTAATGTACATACGACGATTTAATTTAATTTTTACAACCAACATACCAGGGAGGCATAAAGTTGTCAGAAATTGAAACAATATCTCAGAATCTTTTCAAAACGAATAGGATTAGGTTAACTCACGTTCTATAGAGATGCTGATAGTGAATTTCAATCTCGAAAAATAACGAATCCAAGAGGAGAATAAAATTCTTTCGATCCCACCCATGGAATCTAAGTTGCTGGAGTTATGAATATTTCGACAATTTGATATTGGCCATTTTAGCACTTTGGTAATTTCGCCCGGAAAGGCTATCCAGGCATACTCGTTTCTGTCCATACCCAACAGGCTATTGAGTCGATGGTTATGTAGGTTTGATACTAAGTAGTGTAAGTAGTGTAGATGGGAACAAATTTGAATTAATAAAATTTTCCTATCGGCCAACTAAAAAGTTGTACCGATAAGAAAGAAAAATAGTTGATCCATTACAGTTGGTCAGAGTGGAAGGACAGCCTTTGCCCTTATATCGTTTATCATAAAACTTATACTAATATACCTAGTAGACAGTAAAATCTATTATTAATACTACTCATATTAATAAAACTCATATTAATATAGTGAGAGTCTATTTAGCTTAAATCCATATTAATAAAGCCCAAACTCTGCAAGCTACCTCAACTTTTGGTGACCTTATGATTTTCTTAACTTAAACCGCATTCAAGAGTTTGGAGCGCATATAATTTACTTACTTTACTAAACCTCCTGGTGGGAAATATTTCTAAGCTAGTAGAAATATGTTTGCTGAACGTCAAACACTTCTCTTTAAGCCCCGAATTCGTTTGATCATCTTTTGGCAAGTTGAACCGAGTCTCCTTTAGATTTTTATTTTCGGCCGATTTTGAATTTGAGACGGGAGTAGAAAATATTACTCCTACATTGAAGTGGTGGCTGTCATTTTGTGATACCCATCTGTAAAAATAATAAAAATCATTAAAATTAACTTCAGTAAGTTTTATTTATTAAATCGAGCTATTCTCCTAAACAACAGCGTCGAGTTCATTCATGCAACAGCGACGAGTAACATAATCGGTATTCACTTATATGATAAAACGACACCAGCGCTCGTCGCTGATGAAGCGTGAGTAAGAACTATTATTCATCGAACTGTTTGACAATTTTCTTTAGGTTTTGGTATTTTGTTAAATGTAACATCTGTGAGCTCGAACACGAAATCCGTGCCATTGGTCGACGTGCTCGTCGTCGGGCACAGCGCTGTTGTTTTGGATACGCCGAATAGCCCTGCTGACATCAAGCCGTTTCTGTCCAGCTTGTATCAAGAGGTTTTATTGCAGTAAATAGCTGTCTCTTTTGAAACTTTATTGATTAAACTTTCACGACGAACTTTTTTAAGACGACCACTTTGGCGAAGGGGTAAACCTATCTGCCTCAGACGCCAGTGGTTGCGGGTTCGATTCCCGCCCGGAACAAGAAAAAAAAAAATGTTCCGGGTCTGGGTGTTTATCTATATATGTATTTATATTCTAGGTTCCCCCCTAGTTCGCTACATGGTATCTCATAACACAAGCTTCGCTTACTTTGAGGCCACGTAGTTGGTGTGATTGTCTGGGGATTTTATTTATTTATTTATTTCAAGGACTTAGGTCATCTCAAATACATTAGCGTATAAGAGTTTCAATAATATAAATATATAAGGTACGCGCAAACTACGTTGAGCCACAGCGGGTGTCATTCGTATACATTTTATATGAACTATCTCACACTTTGCTGGGGCGCAATGGGCCGCAAAATTCGCAGCGGGTATAGTGTTGTTCTTCCCGTCATAGTTTTATATAGCAAGCGGACAGGAGTGACGCGATGCGGCTCGCTCAGCCGCTATAATGAAGATAAGACGAAATGTTAGTATTGAAGTTATCAAAAAGAAGGGAAAAAATATCATACCTTTTCTTTAGAACTCCTTTAATAGGATTTTTGCGCCTATCGGGGGTTGGGTGTAAATTCATTCGTTTCGGTGTGTTCTGGCTAACTTCCAGCGCCATGATTTCTTGTGTGAGTCCGCTGTGGTTTTCTTTTGATCCCGCGAGAAGGCTCACGCCCGTGGGTGTGTTGCCGTCACAGTCCAGAATCCTCTTTCTTTTCTTTGCTCTAAAACTGTAATTAAACTACATTATTATTGAGTGCCAGTTTGTCATGGAAATTTTACTCTTAAATAATGTAGGTATGAATTTTTAAAATCGTATGTAAGTAGGTAGGACGTTATTTGGTGCAAATAACATAGAGTAGAAAGTTTGTAGAACTAGCAACAGCAAAAATGCCTAATTTAACCCAATATTTTTAAGTATAAGTAAACAATAAAAACACGGAAGTTGAAATCTTTAGCATAGATATATTAATATGTCAAGAAAAAACTTTGCATCTCTTTTTAAGCTCTAACAGAGGATCGTGAAATTTGGTCTAAATAATAGGTATTCACAGAGGAATAAAAAAATATGAAATGCACCAAATGTGAATGACGCTCGAATGACCACCAGTTGTATGTAAAAGATATTCAAAGTTCAGATAATATTGATAGCCTGGAATAAGCATACCTTGGTATCCTCTTCAAAGAGTGACCTCTGCATAGTGGTGACGTTGAATGATCATGTTGAGAGTCTGTCAATGAGGATCCATTGTTACTGCTTGCATCTGTTGACTTATTGCTATGGGAGTTAGTGCTGTTTTTAGAGCTTTCACAAGTATGATACGAACTGACGGAATCCGATCCAGATGTATGTGCCTGGAAAAAAATATAGTTAACTAAATTAAACTGCCTCATAAGCAACTCATGGCGGGTTTCAATATTCAACTGACTGGTATGAGTAAATGATACAGGTAAAAATTCTATTGTTCGTAGGTAAAACGAACAGTTTTCATGATATTGAAACCCGCCATTAGTCATAAGTTGATATTGTCCCAATAAGTTCTATTTGTTTAATTTATTAATTTAAGAAAAAAGATAATTAAATATTAGAAACATTTTTTTATGTAAATATTAATTTAAGAAATTGCATGCATGCCTAACTTAACACCTGAATCCCTTATAGAATAGGCAGAACACAAGAGACTATCAAACCATCTGATGTTACGTTTGACAAATTTGAAGGTATTATAAAGATGGAGTGATCTGGGAGTGCCAATTGCAGTGACAGGGCGTCAGCCTAATGCCCACAAAAACGCCAATAAAACCTAAAAATTACCGGCGATCACAAAAAAGAGATTTTAGCAGTTTATTATATGAAATTTTATAAATAACAGACTGAGCTTGAGGAGAATTCATTTATTCAGTATATAATTAGCTATAACTGTGACTCACAGATATATCATCCAAATTGATGCTCTCTGCACTTATAAATCGATGAATACCAGAGATCTGCGCATATTCTGTATGTGGGGAATCTTCAATGCCATCCAGCATTCCTTTTCTGCCTGAAATAAAAATTTACCTAAATAATTTTGAAGAGATATAATTGCAAGCAAAAATAATTATTAATAGAAATAAAATAAAATAATTTTGAAGCCTCTAACAAAAGTGAAAATAAAACCCCACTCATTCTTTTTCCTTATTATTTGTGTCCTTATGGATAGTGATTTTCACAGGCTGAATATTTTGTAGATAAAAAAGCTAAAAAGCATCAAAATCTAATAAAAAATTGTATATTATTTACTACAGGCTTAGATTGCATAAATGATATACTTGTTTCCTTAAGTGCATCAAGAAGGTTCTCACAGGCATCTGACGAAATTGTTGAATTGTAGGTAATTTCAGTTCCACCTGAACCAAACGACAAATGGGACGTCAGAGACAAAAGCTGCCCGGGAGTCCTCATGTTCAGACTTGGTGTATGGTTGACGAAATCTGCTATTTCTAAATCTGAAACATGTGTCAAGAAATATGTGGTGCTTTATCTCTTGCTAATATCTCTTACTAAAATTATAAATGTGAAAGTTTGGATATCTGGATGTATGGATGTTTGTTCCTCAATCACGGCAAAACAGCTCAATGAATTTGGATGAAATTTGGCACGGTGATAGTGTACAGATATTACCACAGGAAAATAAGTCCTGCCTAGAAATCACCAACAATTTCCCTTGTATTGATACTAAGTAGTTTGGATAAGACAATTTAATTTATATACAGGGTTAATTTTAATTAGCGCATCACCTCTAACTGGCCGCTTCTACCCATCAATCCCAACAACAGTAGCTCCACAACTTTTTAATAATTTAAAAAAATTCAGTTTTTCCATACAAAAAACTATTGATTGTCTCTAAACTGTCGTTACTGTAATTACGGGCGCGGGGTTGCGGGGGACGCTCAAAATAAATTAAGAGTAATAAATAACGTGAGCAAAAATTTGTTTGTTTTTCTTTTTTTTGTGTTATTTATCAAGATTCGTAAAATAACAATACAAAAAAATCTGTGGAGTAGAGTAGAATGCATATGGCAATCACACTTATTAAAATTGCCACATGCAAATCAGATTGCATGTGGCTATTTTAATCTCCTTCTTCCATACTGTTTGTATCATAGTGGCATATGCAAAACAAGATTGATTTAAAAAAATTTACATAATATACAAGAGTAATGCAACAATACAATACCGGAGTAAATCTTGCATACCTAGTAAATATGCCAGATTACAAATATTTTATTTGTGTGATTCAGATCTATTACAATTTTAAAACATTGGCTATTTATCAAGAATATGCCAATTATCCCTAGCAGTTGGTAATGGAAAACCCCATCAAGTCTTTCCGCCTGACAATAGCTCATTAAATAGGCAGAAGATATTGCATTTAAGCTTAGAGAGTCTGTGATTTGTCATACACCTAATATTTTATTTAATTGAGGTATACAATTTAAATATATTTAGAGACTATTGAGACTTGAAAGATCATTTACCAAGTGTGGGTCATAGCTGGGTAAAACTAAAATTGAATTAGTCATTTGATAAAATTAAATCACTATAATTATTAAATTATTAAAACTGATTGCTGTCTGAATAAACCACATAAACAACCAATCATAATATAATGATTTGTCATCATCTTAACTTCATAATTACTGTTCCAATAGAATTCACATTAAGATTGTATATTGGCAAACTCTTTTAGTATCAAGATAATCTGCCTCATTCATGCTTTAGATCAGGTTAAGTTTCTATAATATCTCATAAAAAATATACATATTTAAAACTTCCATCATACCTCTATGAATTTCAATTTTTGACAAACCAAAATCTGTAAGTTTGACATGTCCAGATTTGGCTATAAGCATGTTATCAGGTTTTATATCTCTATGTACAATATGATGCTTGTGTAAGTACTCCAATGCTAAAGTAACTTCAGCAATATAAAATACAGCCATTGATTCTTCTAAAAAACCATAAACACCAAGTAAAGATTTCAAATCTCCACCAACCATGTATTCCATTACCTGAAAATTATTTATAATTACTCATTTATTAAGGCTATAAATATCCTGTACTGTTGGAAAAAATATTATAAGTTATCTTAGTGATTTAATAAAATATGCTTTCAAATTGCCTTGTTTTCTAAATCTGAAATTGTTATACCTAGTTGCCATGAAATTTGCAATTTTAAATTCAATTCCCATTATAATACATTGTGTCATAATACTTGCTTCTATGCTGGACTGGGAGCGAAAGAAAAACATAGAATGTGCCAGCTGCTTCTCTTCCGGGGCATACTGTAAAAGTCAGTTAAGGGATAAAGGTGTTATGGGAGGCTTTTTTGTGGGTGATAGGCTGACTCCCTGTCACTGCAATAGTCTCTCTTCACTATTATAATGCCTCCAAATTTATCAAACGTGACATCAGATGGTTTTATTACCTCTGGTGTTCTGCCTACCCCATACGGGATACAGGCATGAAGTTATGTATGTATGTATGTGTCATAATAAGATATCAAACTGTTAGAGTGACTCCAGCTAAATTAAAAAATATACTTACTAAATAAATGGATGAAGCAGATTGTAAGGAGTAAAATAAATGCACACAAAAGGGGCTCCGAGATAAAGCAAGTGCATTTCTCTCAGTAACAACCTGTGCTACCATGTTTTTATTGATCATATCTGACTTTTTCATTACTTTAATGGCAAACATCTGCTCCTGATTACATTTTTTGTGTGCCAAAAACACTTTACCAAAAGCTCCGCGGCTGATAGGTTTCACTATAGTAAAATCATTGATATCCGGAGGCTGTAATAAATAAATAAGAGGGTAAATAAAATATTTACAGTAGTGGTAAAACTAAACAAACGTAACTTTCTTATTAACATAATACCCTTGTAATAATTTCATTAATCGCATTGATTTTTTCAAGAATTGTATGTCCCGTAGGAGTGTCCCCTAATTTCGACTCATTAGGTTCCATTATAAGACTTTAAGATTGCCACCACATAAATTAATTTTAAATACTACACTAAAACTAAAACCACTCGTAAAACCGTGTTCAATATTTTTCTGTTTCAAACTAAACCAAAACATTCAAACCTAACGAAAATGTCAATGTCAATCGCTAATAACCACGGTAATAACCATAGATCTCTAACACTATCATCTCACTGCTAATAACATAAATCCATAGTTTTTTTTTAAAAAAAGGTAAAATTCATCCCGGTCATAGATTATAGAAAAAGATATAAATTACGAAACAAAAAAATTGTGTCCACTGAAATATTGATTTACTTTTATTCGTCATTATGCTTAGTAGTCCGTTCATCGTAAGATGTTGGCACATCTTACGATGCCGTTATGTTGGCACTATTGCTTGTCAAGCTGTTTTCGTTATCTGGGATAGTGAATTAATCCTTTTTATTGATTACTTGCCAAAAGGGCAAACGATAACTGGATCCTATTATGCAAACTTAATCCCGAAATTACGTGAAGCGATTAAAAAAAAACGTCGCGGGATATTGTCATTGGGCGTGTTGTTTCCCCAGGATAACGCTCCACCTCATCGTTCGGAAGTTGCGCTCACCCCAATCCGCAGTGCTGGCTTCGAAGTCCTTGATCACGCACCATATTCTCCTGACTTAGCCCCGAGTGATTTTCCCTTATTTCCAAAATTAAAGGAGCATATTCGTGGAACTAAATTTGACGATGATGACGCGGTTATGACTGCCGCAGAGGAGTTTTTTAATAGTTGAGAAAATGATTTTTTTGCGGAAGGAATAAGAAAGTTGGCGATGTGGTATTCTAAGTGTATAAGATTAGAAGGAGATCACGTAGAAAAATAAAATATTCTTGTTAATTTTTTTTTGTATTGTATTCATTCTAAGAATTTTTTGATTCGCCCTCGTATAATATAAATTGTGTCGTCATTCAAAACCTTCCTAGTCTTATAGTTGTTTATTATTTACAAATCAGAAAATTAAAGATATATTTATTCGTGGTAGTGGTATAAACAAAGTTAGATTACGGGGTTAAAATTGACACACATTATTGGTAACACTGCTGCCACAATGCTGCCAACATCAGCATGCAGGGGACATCTTATAGTGAACGGCAAGGAATATACTACTCTCTTAATGGAGGTGAACGGTTTGTAAGTAAAGAATAGCCTTGATCCTATGCCTTTTTGAAATTATTTTATAATTACTCTAGATCTTTTTTCCTACAATAGGTGGCATTCGACCACGGCTATCCTTTAAGCATATCTCTATCAGTATGACTAATAAAAATAAATCAATATTTCAGCGGACACTATTTTCTTGTTTCGTACTTTTTAGAGCATGTTTTTAATAGTCGGGTTGTAGTTTTTAAACTTTATTTTTATTGCAACTTATTTTGGAGTAATAGTGTTAACATATTTGAACTGTGCTAGCAAAGCTCTTTTATAGCCCACACGCAACAGTCAAGAACTTTTTAAATACCTTACTTAAAGTCCCCTAGAGGGCGCTGTAGTCAATTTATGTGACTTAATAGTCTTTATCCAGCGGTCAATAAAGCAAGAGGCTTCTAGCGACACCTCATGATAACTAGTTTAGAAACATAATAGATTAAAAACATACAGGTAGGCACCTATTTTATAATATTCATACTTGATATTAGAAGACTCTTATTACAGATCCATTTGCTATCCACACAAATGTATTGCGTGCGAGTGGTGTATAATTTTAATTTTAACCCAATCATTAAAACAAACCTTTACACACATTTTCCCTTTATTACAAATTCCATTTATTCCATTTTTTCAAATAAAGTAAATGTAACACAGATTTTTCAATTCCACTTGAGTTCGAAATATCTTTATTCGAAAAATCTTTTGCCGATTAACTATGCATGCATCGAAGTCTTTTTTGAGCGATGGTTTCTATCATCGTGCCTTAATTGGTCGACGTACGTTTTCTCGAATACGAGTCACCGACGACGCCTTGTTTTGTCCATGTTTACTCACTCGATAGTTTTTTACACTGAATATGTTTCCCCGAATGTATCGTCATCATCTCACCACTGCTGCCTGAATATAGGCCAACCCCAAAGACTTCCAGAGTAATCTGTCTCCAATTGTTTCGTTCATCAAATTAAAAATATTAGACACCGTGTTGCAAATGATTAAGTGACGAAAATATTTGTTTAAATAGTTAGTAGGTACGTAAAAGTATGTAAAACAAATAGCTTATTTATTTATAGCGAGCTTATTCTCACTCATCAGAATAGCAACGACTCCCTCTGTTGGTAAGTAGCCGTATTAACTCTGCAATGATTAAATGAAATGAATATGACTTGTCCGTTATTCTAAATTCTGCTTACTGTAAGAATCATAATTCCATAATCGTCGTCATCCTCTTCGTTCGGATACGGACGTGCAATATTAATTTAATTTAATTAATAAATGACGACCACTTTGGCGAAATAAATACAAATTACTTGTTAAATAGATACTTTAGCTGTCTGGTATTTATTTGTATTTCCTGTATTGTTCAAACAGTGCCTCAGGACACATGAAGGCATATTTGAAAAATATTCAACAGAAAATACCAACGTATTTAATTATTTTGACAAGCGTTCGTCATACACGAAATTACTCGAATAGTTAGGCGTGGATGAAAAAAATTGTTTGGAATAAAAGATGTCAAAAAAAGAAAAAGGATGTCCCCTCTATACGTAGGTAGTAGGAATATTTCAATGAAATACACTAAATAAATTCGACAATGGTATTAACAACATTTTCTATTTCATCACTATACAATTTATAAACAAAACATTTTTTTAATAACTAACGTTTTACAAGTTTTCTAAAATCACAAAATATCCGTCAAAAATTCGTCGAATTGATTTCAATCTTCATATTGTAATTCCTTTTTAACCCATCAAAACCTACAGTTTTTCATAAAACTGGCTATTTCGTACGGACCCGCCCGCGTAGATCCTGTTATCCAGAGCAGATCGCTGGAGTGCTAAGTGTTTATCCACCTGTAAAAACGTCCATTCGTCATACCTCAAAACATTCGCCTGTATTCTAGTAGTAGAAAGTACGATGTAGAGAAATACCTGACTCTGAATTTCAATTAATGATAAATATGCTAGTATTTTGTTAATAAATGCGAAAAGATTGAAAACAAAAATCGAAAAATTTGGGGTTTTCTACAATAAAAGGCATGGGTAAACTTGCTTGTTTACGAATATTTTAAAGTTTTTGCATTTAAAATGCTTAATTATTCTTAAATAAATGTAAAAATGTGTGAAATAGAAATCACCCGACAGCAATATAACGTAAAAACAAAAAGTGCTAAGTAATTTCGACACGTACCGCCTAGCCCCGGTAGCTCAGTGGAAGAGCTTTCGTCCGGCAAACGAGAGGTCCGGTGATTTTTCTTTAACACATTTTCTCATTTACTTAAGAATAATTAAGCATTTTAAATGCAAAAACTTTAAAATATTATTAAAAACAGAAATAGGTATTTATTTGATTACCTACGATGACTTTATCCGAAATTTTATTTGAAAAGTACTAGGGTAGCTGAAGTATGTAAGAGATTGTTGAATAAAATAAAACTCATGTAGAACATGCACCTTATTGCATGGAGATGCATAATATTGCTGGCTTCTGTTATCCTAGTACTTTCATGTTAGTAAAATGTTAAGTTTGAATCAGGTCAAGTTCAAGAAAATGATCTCGGTGTTTTTAAAAGATTAAAGAAAATAATAGAGAAAAAGCAAATGTATGAATAATAATACTTAAAAATATACTTACAAATTTTGTGTCAGCTTAAAACTTTAAATAATGCCTTTACAATAATTAGTTTGATAGATTTTAAGTTATAATTTTCCATTTTTGTTGTATCCTCTAAAGATCAATTAAGTTTAGAATAAAATATAAGTGCTGCTACTTTTTTTTTTTTTTTACCTTTCACTTTCTAGGGAAGTGCTATTCATTTAGTATCTACTCGGTAAAGAAGGCTAGAGAAGATTTATAGATTTACTGGATCGTACCGATTCGACATTTTTTGTGATTGTACTTCTGCCTGAACAAGTATCTGCCATAAACAGAATAGTGTTTGGTAGATTCTCGAGTCTGCTTTGTGTGTAAATTTAAAGATCGTCTGCATATAGATGGTAAAAAGAAGATATATTGAGAGCTATCGAATTGATGAATAGAACAAATAGGAGAGGAGACAACACGATACCTTTCGGCAAAACGGTTTTAATATCACACCAATCAGAGAATTCCGTCTCAGTAGATAAACGTTGCCGGCGCGCGTATTTACAAAGGCTAATACCATTAGATTGAAAGTGCAAACTGAACTGGCTTAGCTTTTGTATGACAAAAACTTGCCGAAACCCTAATCTATTCTAGTACAGAAATTGACCGAAGTCGTGTAGACTTTGTGAGATAACTTCAATTGAACATTGCAGCACCAAAAGCTATCCCATTTGATATCGATATTTACCGATCGTTGGCTTCAAATGATACTTAAATGGCAATTGTTCTGATTTTCAAAGATAGAAATAAAATGTGCATGCATTATGAGTTATGACCATCGTTATTTTGATGACTTAACGTTGGACTTTTGACCATGTCGGGATTGTCCAGGGTTGACTATAATAGCTGACCAGGTTTATGGCGCTTCGCCGGCCGCTGCCGCGGCACCGCTCGCTTCGCTCGCTCGGCTCGCGCACGTGTATGACTATATGCAACCTCGCTGCGCTCGTCGTCGCACCTAACCGTACTGATTCCGCCTTCCTGGTGCGGGAGCCCTTCTCGTAGCTTATCTCTTTCATCGCAATGCATATCAAACAAAGATATACCTACTTTTCATCTTGACAAAAGCTTATCTATTTGAGTGAATATGTATTATACAGTACTAGGTTTTGTCATTGCATTTCTTTGAAAATTACAAGAGCAAAAGCTAATCCATTTCAGTCAATTTTTTTACTGAGTTCGATAAGGTATTGTCAAGTAATATGCATAAACAAAAGCTCCTCTATTAGAGTCTGACTCGTGACTCAAATAGTATAGCCTTTGTATATTTGCTGCCGCCAGCGCCCATGCAAGTAAGAATGCAACCAGTCAATGCAACCAGTCAATTGTCGATGGAGATATTTTAAAAGAAAGAAGCGTTTGCGAAAGTATGTCAAAATCTACTGTACTGAAGGCATTACTGATATCCAACAGTGTTAGAACAGTAAGCTTCTTCTCCTCCATGTCCATACGAATATCTTCTGTGATATTAAGCAGTGCAGTAGTCGTACTATGCCCAGGACGGAAGCCAGATTGCAGGAGGTTCAGTAGCTTGGGTTCTTGCAAGAAAGTAATTAGCTGCTAATACACGAGTCCTTCGAGTACTTTGGAAAGGAAAGGTAGGATAGAAATAGGGCGATAATCGGAAAAGGAAGAGGGATTAGTTTTTTTAGGGAGAGGTGTGATGATTGCGTATGATATGTGTGATTATATTTTTTTTATTTAAAAAGTCGTAGATCAGAATGTTGTTGGGATTAATGTGGAGAGGCTGCCTGCAAAAGGTGATGCGCTAATTATAATTAACCCTGTATACCAAAAATAACAAAATGTAACCACACTATTTTTTATTCAAATAATACAGTTCATGGCAATACAAATCATCTTTTCTTATTAATTTTCTTGATATTTGAATGAATTGACACAATCACGGAAGGCTTTTATTTCCACGGCGCAATTAAGTGGATGATTTGGGTTTGCACGATAACACTCCAGGACCTGTAAATGAAAACATGTTTAATATCTGCCGTCATTGTCATTACCATCAAAGTCAAGGTTCTAGAAAAAGTGCATTACGATATTAGTATTTATATTTAACTAATTATGCTGATATTACTGAATCTAAGAAAATATTTGAAATTACTTTCTGGCAATAATTTCACTCCTTCATTTTTAACTTGAAAGTTACGATAATATTTGCGCTTTCTAGCATGCAGTATTGCTTTCATGGCTAGTACTCCTTTCATTTCAAAACCAATTTCGGTTAATGCAAATATACCTACTCGTTAATTAAAATTGTTTAATTTTATTTAAATGTATTATACATACTTTAGCTTGTAATTCAAAACATGGTTTGAGTTGCTGCAGTTTTTGCTCTCGAGAAATTTCTGGAATGCGATATTGTTTGCTTGTTTTTTGAATCATTTTGTTATATTCTGTTTCCATTATATTATTTATGATATTATGTTCCTTCTTGAGCTTATCAATCCGGTAAGCCCAGTAATCACCGTCTCCATCACCGATCGGTCGATTTTCACGGTACATGATTTGTTCTTCATTGTCCTGATTAAAAGTTAATGTGTGGAGTGAAATTAAGTGATAGGGCGCGCAACAGTAAATGAAGAAGAGACTGACGCGGATTGAAAGAAGACGTAGTAAGTAAAATTGAATAGGGTATGCTTGGACATTTAGAAAGGATGAGTGAAAGTAGATTTACGAAAGAAGTGTACAAATCACGATTTGATGGTCATGCCGGAAGGGGCCACCCTAGGCGAAAGTATGTCGACCAAATTGAGACATACTTAAAAAGGGCCTAGTTTAAAGTACCTACACGTAACCGGCGATCATGTAAGAAACGATTTATGAACGCGGAGGTAACGAAAAAGATATCTCTGGATCGTAGCAGTTGGCGATCCTTAGTCTCTGCCTACCCCAAAGGGAGACAGGCGTGATATTGTGTATGTATGTATGGGATACTTGTAATCTTGACTAAGTTTATATTCATAAGGTAATGTGATTATAATATGTAGGTAGACAGAATTTTAAAAGCGTATCTCTATAGGATCCGTTCGGTACTTGCCAGTATTTTGAAAATGTTTGGTACTTATTCTGAACCTGTCCACTTGCTATTTCTGTAACATCAAAACTAATAATCGTTATTTTTCGAAATGAAATGTGCTCAAATAGTATATTATGTAACAAGTGAGCGAAGTTGCTAATTAATTAGCAACGCTCACGAGTTACATACGACGTTTTTCAACACACTTGTGAGTAAAAGACAGACATACGTGGTCATAAAATTTATTTGAAGCAGCTGTTAGCTGCTGCGCGTCAGTAGCCCTGTCCCATTACACGTACACACGCTATTGTTGCTTGGAGGCGCTGCTGTGCGGGCCGCTGCTGCTGCACGCGCGCCGCCTTTCCACGCGCCGCCTGTCCGCTGGCCGCGCCGCCTGGACGCGCTCATATATTTAATGTATAACCCGGATCAATAAAATATACTCTGTTTACTCGCATGTAATTTGCACTAAGGTACAATTCAACTTTGTAGGATTCATTATATTATGCACTAGGGTATAATATATTACTGCACGCGTGACTTATAGCCCAGTTTATAGTTCTAAATTCAATAGAATAAGGCTCACTTTACGAGCAAGTGTGTTGAAAAATACTTTTCCTTTTCTATCTAAAGGTGTGATCTTGGTTCATCATCATCGTCATCACAACCCCGAGTAATGAGCCCACTGCATGGCTACGAGTCTCTCCTCTGGGTGAACTTAATAAAGTTAAAAAAATTACCTAGTTAAAAAGCTCACGTGTACCGAATACATATTAATAGGTAGAAAATTAATTTGTATGTAAGTACTCTAAAGAATATCATAGTAACTCTAGGGCTTTGAAGATATTTACACAGTGGTGACCAGCATCGTGATTGGCGGCGAATCAGGCAAGGCTATATCGCTTTGCCTGATTCATATTAATAGGTATTTACATTTCAATGCTTCAATGTTCGATAGTCATTTTGTCACCGCCAGAGATGCCAAAGTACGGCCGAGGTCTCAATGGTATTAAAATCTTTCAAATAGTCTGAGAAGGGTTTTAGCGGCCCGTAAACGTGACAGTTAATGTAGATGATAATGAAATAGATGTGAATGATGGTGCAAAGAAGTAACTGCGAATGAACTCACCTAGGTCGTACAGTCGAAAGCTCACAAATTCAGGAACCACGGTATCTTTGAATTGAAATCTGCTTATCTAGACTTACCTCAGTCACTCCGCGAATACCTGGTATCAGAATATGACCGGTGATCCAGTCTCGATGGAGTCAACACACAAGCTTTCCCCTAACGCGTCACAAACACAATCATAATAAAACAAATAAATTTACAAATTACGAAAAACGAGAATAATTTATCGAGAACGAAAATATCGACAGTTTTCTTGAACTCAAAAAGAGCAAGTGAATGAAGGAGATACGTAGTATCTCATCTCCTTCTTAGTTTGTGATAAAGGAGGGAATGGCAAAAGTGTTACCAAATGACAAAATGAAAACTACACTATTTTACTATTAAGTGTTGCTGATTCAAAAATTAAAAACACTAAAATACTCCTTCCTAAACAAGCTGAAAATGGTATAACCTGCGCTTGACGTGATTTGCAATGATTACCGAAAACAGTTTAATTCTTCATACGGGTTTGTCAACCTTTTTGGAGACTAAAAGATCATAATGATAGCGATCCACAATAAGGATAATGTCGATCTATAAACTTCCGAAGGATTAAGCAACAGGTCTGCCACAAATTTTCATGATATGTGCCTCGTGTTTTTGCCCCAGTGGCTGGCTGGAACATCTTCGCTTAGTTCTGTTTTTGAGTTCTATATCGCGAATAAACCTACAACCGTACTCAACATCTCAATTTTGTTTTGAAAGCTTGGGTTTAGAAGACACAACTCTGCTCTCGCCCATTTTTAACTTCGTCAGGCTTTGCTCCATGAAGCATTTCGTAAAGATCTTGTCTACTTTTCATAACTATATTGTTATCAAAAAAGGAAGTGTGTAATGTAGGGATGCCATACACTAACTGATAATACCGGGACATAAATTTTTGTGCTTGACTATAAAAAAGTTTACAAACGTAGATATATCTATACATATAGGTATTATATTAAAAGCTTCCAAAAAGATAGCAGGTTCTAAAAATCAGGCAAGTACCAAACAGACCTGCTCTAGTGGTGCAACAATAAACTATCGACCCTATTTTGCAATATAGAAATACATAACATCTCCTTTTGCAGAAAAAAAAACTAAACATTATTCATGAATAATGTTTCAATTTTCGACAAACTATATCACTGAATATACTAACGCACATTGTCTGCACTCCACGCATCGAACGATGTGGTTTATGCTCCTTTTATTCAATATTCACAGTTATGATCGAAGTAAAAACGAAATATACGATGTAAACATGGTAATAAGTATATTTTGTTATCATGAACACTAACAAATTATGGGAGGAATCATCATAAAGGCATCATGTAAAGTAAATCGGGATCGTGAAATTCTACGGCCATACCTAATTATTATCTACCTAGATATAAGAAACGACGAATATGAAGAGACTTAAAGTAATGATTTTCAAAACATTCTAGCCGTAAAAAAAGATACCTACATCGAGGAGATTTTCATGCGTGGAGCCTGCATCCAAATCAGATGCTCTTTGTAAGGCCATACTCGGTGGCATAGCAAATGTATTTTCAAAACTTATTCTTCTAGTATCACCACTTATAATAGTCCCCATTATTGAAATAATCACAAAAATCTTTACCAAAAATACAAGATTTGCCTAATTCTGTCTTTCATTTTTTTGATTTTGAAAGGTTCTGTTTGATAGGTGTCTTAGGTTCAAAATAGGTGCGGAACGTAATGTATAGTTGTCTCATTAGATAAATAATATTTTGATGTAAGTTGGCGTCAGGTATTGCATTTAAATAATATTTTTCAAATTCTAAAATATATCTACCGAAATTAATTCGTAGTTACTCGGTAAAAGAAGATTCAATGGAGGAATTTATATTTATGAGAATAAAAAGACCCAAGTCGTTGAACCAAGGCTGCCCGAATCGGTCAGTGTCTGTCACTCATTGATTGACCATTATCTGTCAATTCTGTCAAAATTCGATTCGAGATTTGGACTGTGTTTTGAATAGGTAAATCACCGATTAATTATGTATTTTTGTGTTTGCCTGGTTGTGTGAGTTCTTTCGCGACAACTTTTCCACCTTTAATTAAGTAATTTGTTATTAATTGCATTTGAAAAAAAGATTCTGCTGGAAAATCATTATAACAAGGTTATTATGCATATTGGAAGCGAGGAAAACTAATTTTCATGTTTTAAATAAGAGACAAGTGCTTTTATTAAGTATGTCGCTGTATGATGATCTAGACACATTAAAAACCCGCACTACTGATAAAGTAGCAGGTTGGTCTTCAGGAATTAAACTACTACAATCGCAGTTGCAATTGAAAAAAGCTGCTGTGACACAACCTAAACGTGAAGCACTACGTCGTACAGCGCAGGTAAGAAACACTATGATAAAACCCTTTAGATTTCCATGGTTGAATAGCCGTTACAAGTGTAAATTGTTTCAGGTGCTTACACCAGTTATTGATTTAAAAAGCAAGCAAAAAGATGATGATGAGTCTAATAGCCCAAACATCCACTCTAACACCCTTTCTGCATCTGTGAATGTACAGGATTTTGATTGGAATGTAGCTAATGAGTATGACCCTATGTGGCCTAATGATTATGAGAAGGTTGCTAAGGGTAAATATTTAATACACACCATTCCTCTTATCCAAAAAGTATAAAATAATGAGCAAAATGTTTTGTTGTTAAGAATTACAGGCTAAAAGATTGCAACTTGATGGAAATGAAAGGTTGGACCGGAAACGTAAAAGTCGATTTGGTGAAGATGATGAAATTATTCCAGAGAAAACTCTTGTAGCTATGGTATGAATCACTTACTGCAATTTTAAATTAAATGGTTTGATATTTCTGAGTCTTTTCACAGTCCTATGTGGATAAATAAATTTAAGTCATAAATATTGGTTTTCAGCAACCTGAAGATGAAGAAGCTGAAGAGATCACAAAAAGAGCAGCAGGTGCAGCAATAGCACCTCCTCCATCATTAACTGCAGATTCAGCTTCTCCCCCTTCGTCATTGTCTCCAATTGCAGGTCCTGGTGGCTTTTCACTTGGTGGTTATGGCGGCAGTTCAATTGCTGCCAAGATCATGGCCAAATATGGGTTTAAGGTATATTTGAACTGTACAATTAAAGAACATATTTTCATATCAAGCAAATCTATGATCAACAATCATGTAATTTTCAATATTGGCATGTAATCTTAGTCTGTACCTTTTATAGGTTCAAATGTTTCAGTCCATTGACCCTTAAGATACAATAGAATAGAAACCAATTCATCTATGTCCATTCCTAAAAATCCTATGGAGCTTAAAAGAAGTATACATATAAATATATATTTCTGACACTCAATCAACATTATCTAGCCCAAATTAAGTTTCTTCAAGAACTTGTGCTATGGATACTAGATATCAGTTACCTAAGTAATTTTTAAACATACATATTTAAGTATATAACATGGTGTAAGTTAAACAAGCAATCATTTTTTCTAGGAAGGACAAGGTTTAGGTAAAAAGGAGCAGGGCATGTCAGTGGCTCTGCAAGTTGAGAAAACATCAAAGCGGGGAGGAAGAATTATTCATGAAAAAGATGGAAATGTTCCATCACCAGCTTTTGTTATGCCTCCACCTCCAGGACCAGGTATGTTAATAAGTAAACCTTAGCAATGCATATTAATGATTTTACCTATCTTCAGAAGAAACCCCTCTACACTTACTATGCCACAGCCCCACAGTTATGCACAAGCGCTCACTCACCTGGATAAGCACAAACTCCAAAAGAGATTAGGAGCATAGCTGTAAGGGAAATCTTAAATTTCCTGGACTCCATTTGTAGATGAGGACTCACACAATAGATCTTCTAGGTCACAGTGTAATGAACGGACAAGACTGCTCATATAGTCCCGTAAACCCAAATAATAATAATCTTCAGAAGAAACAGAGCTATAGCAAAAAATTTTATCTTCAGATTCTCCTGGATCTGTCTCACAAGCTGGTAAAAATGAACCAACTATCACAGAGATTATGAAGACACCAAGCAAAGTGGTCCTGCTGAGAGTAAGTAACCATTATTGAATTATCTAAAAAATCTTTCTGCCTTTACTAAGTGCTTCTATTAACATAATAACCTTATTTTTATACAAATAAGCATTTGGTTTTGTTATTTTATATATGTAGGCAATATATTACAGTTCTTAATAGAAATATTTTTTAGAATTACTTAATAGAATAAAATTAACAGACGATTTCAATGTCAGGAAATATTATAAGTAGGTATTCTATTTCTTTCACAAACATTTTTTTCACATTCATGATAGTATAGCTGTGAAGATTTTTTAAAGCATTAACTTACTGCCGTGAAATAAAGAACAAGATGTTTTACTCAATTTACATTTTTTGAGTGTTACCAGTTGTTTGATTTACTTAGATAGAAATTTATAAATATTAATCTTGGTAGCTTTTTTAGCTAAGATGCACATGATCACCATTATCCTTCTTATTTTAACCACCATGATAAGCTTATGTTTTAGTAGTTGGATGAAGGAAATGATTAGGCTCTGACATTACAAGGACAAGCTTAACAGCTTAAGATGTGGCTCATTGACAGTCTATGATTAATGAAAAATTTGACTGATATGCCACTTGCCAGGTTAATTCATAAAATTCAAAATTGAAATGTTTTATTCATCATTAAACCATTTAAAGGCCACTTAATGACGTCACAATTTTGTACTTCGGCTTTTTTTTATATTGTAAGGATAGGACGTTTGTCAAGGTGTTGATAGTTATTGAATAAGAAACTACAGTAGACCAAGAGATATAAAAAGCTGGCGGAAAAAAAACTCTTGGCACTCTTTTTCAGTCACAATTATATGAATTAATACAAATTGACCATGACTTGAAAAAAAACAAACAAGACAGCTAATTGTGAGAGCCAATGTCATGCCACAACCAAATTACTTACATAGTAGGTCCATTGAGCTATGGATGCACAACACGAACATGACAAACTGGGACCAGAGTATTAAACAAGAATGGAATAACATAGTCATAGTGTCATCAGCGAAACGACCTGGCACCGCTAGCAGCACCCGTTCACGAGTATAACCCAAGCAATAGCCATCAACCTCCTCAACCATATTTTAGGGAAAAGGGTCACCCGACACCCGATGCAACCACTCGCCATACCGCCTGCGGGAGCATGACGTTCTTGCTGTTGTCTTGACAAGAAAATCAGTGAGTGGAACAGTCACCAGTACGCCACATGGCATAGTGCACAGCCAATACGTAAACAAAATTAATAACTTTTAGAAATATCCTTGAAGTCGTCGTGGCGCCGTGGTTCCTGTGTGTATCATACGATATCACAGGTTAAGCAATGTTCGGCGCGGTCGGTACTTGGATGGGTGACCGCCGACCATTCATATCTCACGACGACTTCCGTGCTTCGGAGGGCACGTTAAGCAGTCGGTCCCGGGTGCTGTTTACTTGTATACAGTAGTCGTTAGGGTTTGTCAGAAGCCATCTTGGCGCCCTGAAAATTCTGGCATCCACCACCCAGCACTGGGCCAGCTTGGTGGATTATGGCCTACACCTCCTCTTTACCCAGGGGAGAGACCAATGCCCTGCAGTGGGCTCACTACAAAGAGTTGTGATGATGATGATGATTTTTTCATATATGTATTGTGATGCAAGGGTCAAGATTCTCTTTAAACTTTTCTCTTAGAGATTCTCTATTTCCAAGTTTGTACATGCCACGAATAGCCCTTTTCTGCAATGTAAATATCGTGTCAATATCTGCGGCATTAACCCAAAGTAGGATGCCGTAGGACATTATACTGTGAAAATAACTAAAATATACCAACTTCGCCGTATTAACATCAGTCAATGAGTGAATTTTCTTTACCGCGAACGCTGCAGAACTAAGTCTACGCGCTAGTTAGGAGATATGGGCGCCCCATTGCAAAAATTCAAAATTCAAAAAGTTTTATTCATCTTAGGAATTTCACAAAACACTTGATGAAGTCAGTCATCACATACTTCGGCTTTAACTAAGTAGTTGTTGATAGTTGTTAAATAAGATATTACAGTAGACCAAGAGACAAAAAAAGCCGGCGGAAAAAAAGTCTTGGCACTCTTTTTCTGTCAGAATTATCAAATTAATACAAATAGGTACAGTACAAATTGACCGTGACATGAAAAAAAAACAAACACAAGACAGCTGATTGTGAGAGCCAATGTCATGCCACAACCAAATTGCTTACATAGCAGATGCAATGAGCTATGGATGCACAATACGAACATGACATACTGGGACCAGAGTATTTGAACAAGAATGGAATAATAAATAAATTGCAATTTAGAATCTAAGGTTATTTCAAGAAAAACAGTGTATCTACTAGATTCAACCTGTTCCCATTAACACACAGATAAGAGTCAACTTGTTTTATATTTGGTGCGGAAAATTTCATATATTTAGTTTTTTTTTTCTTATTGAAAGCTAGTTTATTTACATTGAACGACGATGTTGTGTGCATTCGAAAGTGCATTGTTTACATTGTCGTAATTGATTTTTTGTCTAATCATTTTAAAAATTGATGATGTGCCGTCAGCAAACAATCCACCCGTGATTATTACCTACCATTTCGGGTAGATCATTATATAGACTAGAAATAAAAATCGGGTATTTTCTGTAATGTGATATCGATTTTCTAACAGACATACATACGCGCGACTGAATCTAGCGGTGACCAACCTTGACGCTTGGTCGGGGTTCAGACACGTGAAGTATGTACATGCGTTGTACATACAAGTATGTATTTGAGTGTATATGTAGATGTATGTCTGTGGTGTATGGTTCCACCTAGTTTCGCCGTGTGCTCTCCATAACACAAGCTCATATAAACTCTTATTTTTTGGCCACTTATTTCTCGAGTCAGCGTGAGAAATTTATTTATCAACTGTATTTTTTTTTCAGAACATGGTAGGACCAGGGGATGTAGATGAAGACTTAGAACCTGAAGTAAAAGATGAATGTAATACTAAATATGGTGATGTTGTGAAGGTACTCATATTCGAAATGCCTCATTTGCCACCTGACGAAGCTGTAAGGATATTTGTGGAATTTAAACGAATTGAAAGTGCTATCAAAGCAGTTGTGGACCTAAATGGCAGGTTTTTCGGTGGAAGACAAGTTAAAGCTGGATTCTATAAGATAGAAAAGTTCAATACTTTACAATTAAGTGATTAAAGAAGACTTTGTAATATGTAGAGGTCATTATTTAAACACCTATTGAGAACATTATTCCTGTTCAATGTATTACAAACCATTGAAGTTATAATTGTAATTATTATGGGCACATAATAGTATTTCGTTACCAAAACACACACTGAGTATGTCATATGTATGTATGTTAGTGAACTTTCGGGCTAAGTTTTTTTATTTATAAGTTTTTAAACTGTCACTGGTCTCCTATATTTAAAGGACGACGCATAACTTTGTATGAAATCTGGTACCCGCTTCAATAGACATGTGTGATATATCGTTGAAAAGAGTTCATCTTTTAGATTAAGAAGTAGTATGGCGCCTTTCTCGATTCTGAGTCCAAGTTGATAACCAACCTAATATAATTAAATAAAATATCCGAAGGCAAAATTAAAAAAAAAACCTTTATTTAGGTTCACCACAGACAATCGGCGGCGGTGTCGCTTACTATCTATGCTATAGATATATCTATGCCCGTCTGCTATTTTGGCTCTGAAAGGACTAACATTAGGGTTCATACCGTGCCATGATTTTGTATCGCTCCGTTTAAAAAATTAATAGCTCTGGAAAAAGTGATCGCCAAGTGAAGTGCCATATACCAAATTGTGCGTCTCAATAAGACCTATAATAATATATAAAAGTGCAAGTGAGTGCGTTTTCCACTTAAGGAGAAAAAGCGAAAAACACTTTTTTGCCACGTGGTTTCGTGCATAGAAACACAAATCGGCGTTTTTACGCCTAATGCTGTAAGATGACCTATCCAGTATTTTATACCGTTGATAAGGTATTCACGAGGCCTTTCATTTGAGACCACTTCCAGCCTTCCACCATCACAACTCGAAGTAGGAGACCCAAAGAAAAAATCCCCACGTGCCACGCCCTCTTTCAAATAGAAGAGATAGAGCAGAGTGGAGTACGCCATTCGACGCGTCTTTGGACAGCCATCCCAACGGTGGTTTTAGAAAATCCATACGATCTTCCAGAAGTAAGTTACGGGAGGAAAAGTGAGTTTTGCGGTCGACTTTTTTGTCAAACTTTTTTGTGGACCCTACAACCTTATATTTTTGTATTGAAGTGATAGCATATTAGTTAATAAGTAAGTAGTTTAAAAACCACCCTTTCATACGACACCCCATTTATGACTGTGAGACTTACCGTTTTTGAATTATTCAAAAGACAATAGTTTAGGTATTTTTGACCAACTACGTTTAAGTTTGTAATGCTCATAACTCAAAAATGGTACGTCCTAGAGCAAATCTGACACCACAAGTTTTGGGCTAGTTTTTGAGGTTTTGGACCGTTCGTACGAAGTTTTTATAAATATATCTCACTTTTTCCATTTTTGCACAAAGTCAGGATGCTGACTTTTGGTTTAAGTTTTATGAAATAAAAAAAGTTATAAAACCTAAACCAAAATGAAAGCAAACTTATTATTTCTTTTTAAGAAAAAGTGAACCAGAAAACTAGCCCACTAAAAATGTTTAAATATTTTTTTATACACGCCATCCTAGTCCTGTTCCTTTTCCTTCTCTATTATTATTCCGGATAGCAAATTTTTGCAAAAAATTTATTAGTAATGTAATAAGAACATTAATAATTTACCTTTCTAGGTTATTACATAGTTTTTTAGCTCGATGCCAAATCAAATTTTAAGGACAATAAAGGACACTGCATAAGAAGATAATAGTTCAATATTTTGTATAATTGTAAATTAGATAAAGTTGTTCATATTTAAGGAACTCGAAATGGGGAGGGTTTTTCCCTAAAATACATACTCTGTCTGGTTTAGGGGCCAGACACTTCACTTGGGTATTAAGCTTTCTTTGGCGAAAAAAATATCGAAAGGCACACACTTGAGAGTCACACACACGTCGCGTCGTTGCGAGTGGATGAAATTTCTAATATACTTAATTTGTTTGATACGTTCGTCTTATCATTTGCGCTGTTTGGCAGCAATCTGCTTTTAATGGTTGGGCACCGACTTCTAAAACCATGTTAATATACATGGTACCTACCCAGGTAAATCATTAATGTTATTATTACATTATTAATTATAAATTCATTTTTGGCAGAATTAAAACATTTTTTATTTCAAAAGAAATAATTAGTTTGCTTTAATTCTGGTTTAGGTTTTATGACTTTTTTTAAACGTATTTCATGCTTTTCCATAAGTGCCGTCTGTTATTATCAGTTTTCAGAAACTTAAACTCCAAATCTTTCAAGATCAGCCTTAAAGTCTCTGCATAGCCTTTGAAATTAATAGCTTCGATCAAATTTTTCTCAAATTATTTACAGTTGGGAGTTCTTTTCAACTGAAAATTGTATTTCATATTACGAATAAAACAGTTATCGAAATCATCAAGTCCCAGCCGAAATCTACTTTTATAGGTTTTCCTTTTTTCTGGAAAATTTAATTAATTGGTTCTGTTTTTTTTTCGTTTAAAATATTGCTCAAAATTCGTCGTGCAATTCCTGTAGCTTTTGTAACACGGTCCTGAATTTTATTAAAATAACCATCATTGTCATTTCTTTAAGGGTGCTAATTAAACAAACTTCTTTTAAATAGCATTATTCCCCTCTAAAAATCTTAGTTGCCTTCTAAATTACTATGTCAGCCACAATCCGTGCCACAAACCACGTCGGGGTTATTTAAAAAAGCTCTATGGTTTATGGCGCTTCGCCGACCGCTGCCGCGGCACCGCTCGCTTCGCTCGCTCGGCTCGCGCACGTATATTACTATATGCAACCTAACTGCTCCTCCTCGCTGCGCTCGTCGTCGCACCTAACCGTACCGACTACGTCTTCCGGAACGGGAGCCCTTCTTGTCGCATAATATTTTTCATCGCAATGTTAATGAATATATTACTTAGTATAAATTATTATAGCATAATTATGGCATAAATTGCTTCAAGACACATTTTTCGCAAATAGAAGTTATTCGTGGCTAAGTTATGAAAATAGAAGCTTGATCACGTAGCCAAAAAATATATTCTGGAGCTGGACTTATTATTTCTCTTTCTTTAATGGCATGAAAACATTGGAAGTACTGCAGTCATCTTTGGGATGGTTCAGTCAAATATCAACTAGAAGCGCTGGACTCCGTTGACCGAAGAGCCCGTAAACTAATTAATGACGTCGACCTTACAACCAAAAAACTGCAGACCTTAGAGCATCGTCGTAAGGTTGCGTGTCTAACCGTTTACTACAGGATACATTTTGGTGAGTGCGCCAGTACTCTGTTTGAACAAATTGAACCCTCACCCTTTTGATACGGGTCGCGAAGGTTTAGAATGAACTGCCTGCGTCTATTTTCCCTGACCAGTATAGTCCTAGTAGTTTTAAGCGTCGAGTGAATAGGTTTCTCGTGGATGGACGTGTACCACCTTATTCTTCATATTCACTTAACATCAGGTGGCATGGAAGACAAACGTCCCATCCATAATTTATAAAAAAAAGGCACTGCACCTGATTAAGGCATGATAACAATTCCTAAGTAAATATTGCGAAACTAATAGTAGGTCTGCCCTAAAATTAAACTTAATGGGGAGGTGATTGCTTATAGTGAACATGTTAAAAACCTTGGTTTGATTTTTGACTGTACCTTATCCTGGAAGTCTCAGATGGATGAGCTAAGTAGAAAGATGTTTTCAGCCACCTACTTGCTGAAGCGCTTTCGCAATCTCCTTCCTTTTCCCACCAAGATATCGATTGCACGCGCTCTCATTTTACCTATTCTTGACTACGCAGACATATGTTATCTGGGTGTCACCGAAGACGAACTTAATAAGCTTGAGCGCCTCTAAAATCTCTGTATAAGATGTATATTTGGATTACGCAAATATGATCATGTGTCTCAATACCGCACTAAGCTCAAGTGGCTTCCCATTCGATTTCGCCGGAATATCCATGATCTCTGTCTACTGTATCGTCTACTGTTCAACCCTACAACACCACGCTATTTTCATGAGTATTTTAAATTTAGGCTCTCCCAACATGAGCGTAATTAACATTCGACAGTCAACCTCTTGTTCAGCACATCTCTTCACTCTACCTATTACCTACGCAAGTCATTTAATATGGTTCAAACAATAAGTGTGTGGAATAAACTTCCTGTAAATGTAAAATCCGCAAAATCATTCCTATCCTTTAAAAAACTGCTAAAATTTGTCAGCTTGTGAAGTAATCTGATCCTCATATATGTACTACCAATGTACTACAATATATATATTTATGTATACTTATTGATACACATATTTATTATATATATGTGTGTATTATATATTTATAAATATCTTAGTAATGTAACTTATATTTTTATGTATTTTATACAGGGTTGTTTTTTAGTCACCAGCCAAATCTGACTATTCAGAAATCGGCGTTTAACGTATTTCTTAATAGAAATGGTTGGAAAAACGCTTTTATTTCTTACTATTTAGTCGTAAATAACAGATTAAACTAAAATGTTATAAAATATCAATTTACCTAACAAAAAAAAATTTTTTTTTCGCATATTGAATCCACACATCATTCTTAACCATTTTCTAAAATATTTTGATCTTCATTAAGAGACCCTATATAAGCTCGCTGCTCAAATTTTTTGTCACAGTGTTGCAGCCGGATTTTTTGCCAAAGTAGATTATTCATACACATACTTAATTTAATTCTGAAACTTTAACTCCCAACTTTATTTTCCTTTTTTTCTCCAAACAAAAATCTGTTAGGTACTTGTAAAAAAAATGTCACGCTTTTTATAAACGTTAAGCTCGAACTTAACACACACACACACATACCTACACAAACACACATACCTACACAAACACACACACACACCTACAATCACGCACACACTTTAAAAAACATGTCTATTTGTTACTTCTACTATATTTTACTAACTTGTTTTATTGTATAATTAATGTAATGGGAAAAAAAACTAGCCTGTAACACAGTTATTGTATAACTAGCACAGGCTACACAGGGATTTTAGGTTTAAGGAACTTTGTAATACCTACTGCAATAAATAAATCATTATCATTATCACTTATTTTATATTCTGTTATGAATAATTAAGTCCAAGTTCAGATTTTGTCGTTTTTTATGGAATGACGCAAAGGCAGACAAGCGCACGTAGGTTGCCCAATGGTTAATACCTACCAACGCCCATGGACATCATGGACGTAAATTGCTGCTTCACGCTGGTTTTCGGTAAGAAGGTGGTACTTCCCTAGTCAACCCACTTAATTCCCAATCATAGTAATATGACTATAGTAGGCTCTTCACCTAGTACGTGTACCTTTGTCCGTGTAGGAGTGGCTTAGAGTATTCCACCCGCCCCTGGATAAGCGTGTCGTAAAAGGTGACTTATCCAAGTTGGTGGTAAGGATCCCGTCAGGGTCCGAATGGCTAGTGACCACCCTTCATATAAAATCTGCCACCAAATATTAATGCTCCGGTGGCGGTGATGTGTTCCATAGAGAAATATTATACTTAGGAATAGAGAGCCCTCTTGCAGATTTTTTGGGCTCCCATTTGCTTTTAACGCTACCTATCAATCGGCCCCAAACTAATGTATCTATATGGTAGATCTCCGTACAGATACGTACATATATGTAGGCAATGGGCCGTATTCGACATTGCATTCTCTAATTTTAAGACTTTCTAAAGTCCAATTTGAAGACTTCCAATTAAAATTTTCTAAGAAATATTGATTTTGAAGTCTTCGACTTTATGGAATATAAAAATCACTATGAAACTCAGAAATAAACACAAAGCACAGAAACTACAGACACGTACGCAGATAGCAGTCGCCATATTTTGTTGTGGTGGTGTTTTGTAATTAAATAAACACACCTGACTTTGACAAGGCTTCATTCATAGCCTGAAATTCATTCAAATTTTGTCTTGAAAATAAAAATATACCTACGAATTTTCACCAGCACACTAAAATATACAAAAACACATTTGAAAAACCTGTTTGCATTTAAGTATTTACAAAACAAAATAATTTATTTTTTTCATAATATAATGAATGTGAGAAGTAGCGTCATCTAACGTCAAGTAGTATTACTATAAAAAATCAGGGCCTCCCGTTAGATAGAGTCACTGTCTTTGAAGAAACTCAGCTAATAAGCTTTTGTCCCGCCCGTGATGTGTTCCGACAATATTTTATGAGATGGTAAAATCCATGATTGCTTGTGTGGATTATACTTTCGATTCGGAAACTGTCCGAAAAAAAATTAAAGTAAATGCCCATGTTCAAGATATCCCGCCCGTAAGGAAAATTTCATAGATGATGTTGTTTAGTTTTTTATAATTTTATTGAAATGTAGTTTTCGTCCTTCCCGTGAGGGTACCTAATATTTTTTTATCGTGGAGACTTTACAGAATGTACGTAGGTACAGCTATAATGTTCCTTGATGTACAGCTTGTTGATGATGCGGTGATTGATGATTTTAACCTAAATTTTTCACAAAATCATAGGTTTCGAAGCAATTCATAATACATTTTCTCTGCTACGCTTGCTACTTTTTGCCATCTTGCAGTCTTCATGCATGATTAAATGATCAAGTGTCAAAACGTACTTACTCTACTACTACTCTTATGGTCGTATTACAGAACAGTACTCATGTATTGATACTAGTTTTGAAACTAGTATCAACGACTTTCTTTATTACAAAACGTTGCCTAATATTAGATTCAATGATCAGATATCACTTGAGTGCTAAATTATTTGAACTGTGTTCACGCTTATTATAGAACTTTACTTATGCATATGCCAATGATTGAAACTAGTTTCACAACTGTATTCACTTGAGTGTGCTGTCTACCATACTTGAGCGTACTTCAAAATAAGTTTTTGATGTTGTGAACTGTGGCTTAGAGAAAAACTAGATAGGTACGCGATTCGTGCCTTCTTTAATAGTGATCTGTATTAACTACAATAGATCCTTTCAGTGATATTGACCATTACGATAGTATTTTTATAACAACTTTGAATTTTTTAAAACAAGTTTGAACTTGCTTTTCGTGAATAAAAACTATATTGGAATTTATAATTTTAAGTGACTTTACTTAGTAGTTGGCAACATTACATTTAGCTTTTATGTTTCGTATTATTTTTGAGTGATAAATATAAATATATATATTTTCATAGTAAAAAGAAGCGACAGTTATAATTTAACGGTACTGCTTCTATCGAAAAACAGATAAATAATTCAAAACATTGGCAATTTCGTCATATATCATATAGAATTTAACGCAATTTATAAGACACTAGCTGCTGCCCGCGACGTCGTCTGCGTGAACGCTATGCAGCACCAAACGCACCTACGATTATAACACTGCTAGCGTGATAATATGTAGCCTATATGTTGACCCGACTTCTTAACTATCTTCATGCCAAATTTAAAGTAAATCCATGCAGTACTTTTTGAGTTTATCACGGAAAGACAAACAGACAAAAATTCTAAAAACTATATTTTTTGTTTCTGTTTCGATTGTAGATCATACCCCAAGTATTCTTTTAAAAAAATATTCAATGTACAGTTTTGACTTTCCTACCATTTTATTATATGTATAGATTATAACCTAAACGTTGCGTATAACGTAACAGACCATTAGTTTTTGTTATTAAATGTAATGGGAAACAAATTTTTTTCAAAGAAAACCCAGTATCAACTGAGTCAGATATTTGAAACTAGTTTCAGGTAATCTGGTTTTGATAATTGTTTTGTAATAAGACTAAAGCTCAAGTCAAGAATCAGCTGGTGAACAACGCTTACGTGAAACGAGTATTAAGTCTCATTCTGTAATACGAGCATTAGGTAGAAGCACAGAGTACATTACTTATGGTAGAAGTTAGTTAAGTTAGAGAGAGGACAGTAAAACTACGTGTGGTGTGTACACTGACCTCTATATTTACCACTGGACTGGCGGCTGTCAAAGTGCTTTTGTGCCCGTTTGATAATCGCCATTTTGGCGCTGTCGGACGTAGCGAGCAGTAGCGAGTGTCCGTGGTACTAAAACTAGTCGCTTACACATATGTCACATGTCCTCATTCTTGATAACTTTTATATAATGCTTATAACAATAACAACATAAAATTCGAATTAATATTTAAAAAATATAAAATCACTTAACAATAAGCAAGCACTTCTCTGGCGGCCACTTGCAATATACGTCAAAATTTGTTCTGCGGACACTCGCTACTCTCTAGTGGCGCTTCAAATAGGCACAAAAAAATAGCTGTCAAACTTACGGAACAGCCAGTCCAGTGGTAAATATAGAGGTCAGTGGGTGTGTATCAGCGTTGTTATTGATACGGCAATTGCCGTAATATACGGCAATCCGCGTTTTATTTTCACAAAATACGGCATACGGCAGGCCTTTCAATGCCGTATCAAAAAATACGGCAAATTGCTGTAAGTGAAACGAAACGTTTTTTCGTCGGGGATTTCCCCGGCCATCGTTCGGAATCGGAAACGTACCACTTACAGCCGATGGCCGAGGAAATCCCGACTCGCGACTAAAAACAAAGTTCATATCGCCGTATCGTGCCATCTCTTTCGTTTTAGTTAAAAATGAATGAGACAACGTATTGAACTAAAGTATTGGTTTTATCTATGAGTCGAACGAATAGCTCAAACATAATAATACTCGAGCTCATCTCATTCGTTTTTTACGGTTTCGAGAGATATAATTAGTTTTTATTTGTGATTAAATTGTGATTTAAATTGATAATATGAGTGATTGTGACTCTGCAGGACCTTCTTCGCCAAAAAAGACTAAAAAGGGTAAACACATAAAACAAAAATATCGACAACAGTGGGAGAGTGACGAAGTTTTCAAAGACTGGATTGCTCCTGTTGATGATGATGTGTATAGAGCAAAGTGCACCATATGCGACGTTAAATTATCGTGTGAACTGTCAACTTTGCGACGACATGTGACAAATAACCAACATAAAAAAAAGATACTTGCTTCATCTTCTACAAAATCTCTTAGTGCTTATTTTAAACCGCGTGAAAAGGACACAAACACCCTTGTTGTAGAAGCCGAAATAAAACTCGTTGCATTTGTGGCCGAGCATAACATTTCTTTCTTGGCAATGGATCATTTAACAGAGGTCCTAAAATCATGTTTCCCAGACTCTAAAATAGCAGCTGATTTAGCGATAAAAAGAGGCAAATGTACAGCAACTGTAAAAAATGTCATAGGAGAAAGCCAGAAAGAATACCTGGAAAATATTTTAAAACACCAAAAATTTAGCGTACTTGCTGACGAATCCACGGACATTTCCACAGTTAAGACAATATGCATCCTTGTCAGATATTACGACCAAGATTGCAAAAAAATTATTGCTTGCCTATAGCAATTGGAAAGTTTGCATGACAAAAAAACCACTGAAGGGGCGTCCTCTTCACGAGGATGTACAGCTGAAGCGCTTTATACAACAATCATAGAAACGTTTACTCGACGTGGTGTGCCATTAGATAATATAATTGGCTTTGCATCGGATGGCTGTAACGTCATGATGGGTCCTCACAACTCAGTTGCAAGTCGCTTACGTGCCGAATTGCCAGGAATACAAATATTTAAGTGCATATGTCACTCTATGCATTTATGCGCCAATGAAGCTTGCAAAAAACTTCCAAGACGTTGTGAGGACTTAGCAAGAAATGTGTACGCCTTTTTCAAACATAGTGCCAAGAGACAGTCGGAATACATTCAATTTCAAGAATTTATGAATACAAAAATTCATAAATTACTACACCCGTCGCAAACCAGATGGCTATCACTTTTATCTGTAATAAATAGGCTGCTAGAGCAATGGGATAGCCTGAAATTATTTTTTACCCACCAGTGGCTAGAAGAACGTACCGTCGCTGCTGAGCTGATCCATCGTGAGCTAAACGACGACTTTGTAAAACTCTATATTCTATTTTTACAATGGATATTACCCAAATTTGTGACGATGAACGAGTATTTCCAAGGAACAGATTCTAGACTGATAGAACTGGATGATAGTATGAAACTGCTTTACAAAGATCTATTACAATGTTACATGACTAGAGACTACGTTAATCAAATTGAAATATGCTCGATTGACCCAGAAAATACACGATTTTACTTACCACAAATGTATTTGGGTGTTAAAATCATGCAAGAAGTTCAAAAAACTAATATCGTGCAGCAAAAAGCTCTCCTGGCTGAATTTTATACTCGTTGCCGCGACTTTCTAGTAACAGGCTGCAAGGAAATTCGGAAGCGTTATGATTTTTCCAATGAAATACTTCCACTCCTCAAATATCTGTCACCTGAAGAGGCTGTGCGCCACAGTAATAGAGAGAGTTTCCCGTCAATGTTGCCACTAACCCAGAAACTACCACGTATAGTCAAAACTGAAAATGACCTTCAAAAAATCGATGACGAGTGGAGACTTTTACCCGATGTCAACAAATTTTCGAGCTTAGACATCGGCACCTGGAAAGCTCACGAATTTTGGGAAAAGATCCTTAGCACAACCGACTGCAAAACTCTAGCGAAGTTTGCTCTAGACGTTCTATGTCTTCCTCACAGTAATGCAGATTGTGAAAGGATATTCAGCCAAGTGAACAATATGAAGACCAAGATGCGAAATAAGTTGGTGACATCGACTGTAAATAAAACTCTATTAGCAAGACAACTTATTCAAAATCAAGGGAACTGTACGAAGTTTAAGGTGTCGCGCGACATGTGTGACAAAATGAGAAGCAAGGACAAGTACACACTAGATAAACATGAATCTGAAGTTATAGAAACGATAAGAAACCTTTATGGAGAAGAAACAAATGAGGAATAAACATTTTTAAATTATATACGGCATTTTAGTATTTTTTCCCTTAAAATACGGCAACTCAGAATGTGACATACGGCAACACAGATTTTTACGATAACAACGCTGGTGTGTATGTATGTATGTAATCGGTGACCACTTTTGAAGGGTCTTTGACGTGTGTGACTACGATGTAATTTTTTGTATTTATAAATTAAGTTTATAAATATGTTCAATCTAACAGTATCGGCACATAAATTTATTATATATATAGTTAATATTTTTGCCTCTCATTAAGAGAGTTGAGTCATTAATAACTACCTGAGTACAGTTATAGTAAAGATTTGTGTCGATTTATCACTTTTTCTCATAATAAATTTTACTATATTATTATGTTTATGACATAAAAACAGTGTCTAAAATTAGTTGCTATATTATTAATTGTGTAATTTAAAACAAAATGTCTTTTTGGACGTGTAATCGATACAAGCTGGTTGTATTAATTTTGCTGATTTTAATATTTGTTAAACTATTTCACATGTTGCCGAAACAGCCAGAACCAGACAACCACTTAGCAGAGGTAAGACATTAGTTCGATTATTTAAAAAAGACATATTTTTAATTATTTTATTGACATCATTATGTTATACTGAACATCTGTTTTAACCTTCAAGATAAGTGCCAGCTACTGTAGTAGATTAAGCTTCATGTTTGTCAATTGCAGGCTGACATATTAAAACTTGAAGATGATAAGTACAATACCCACAAAAAGGACAAAGTTAAAATAAGAGTTTATTATGAAGCACTGTGTCCAGATTCGAAGCATTTTTTCATTAAACATTTAAAACCTGTAACAGAGAAATTATCAGATTTTATTGATGTCAATTTAATACCATATGGTAAAGCAACTGTAAGTATGAAAATTTACTTATTAGTGTATAAAATTTTAACTTGTAATACTTATACCTAAATTATTATGTTATATAATTAAAATATTCTTAACATTTGTTGCAGACAACAGAAAAAAATGGCATATATTATTTCAAATGTCAACATGGTGAAGAAGAATGTTTTGCTAACAAAATTCATGCATGCTCTATTGCAGCAATTAAAAATATGACTGAATCTGTACAGTTCACAACATGCATGATCAGTGACAACTTTGATGCTATTGATGCTCTGAATCGGGTATGATATTTTATCATATTATACTTAACATTATTATATTTAACACATCATTTTATCTCAAACTTTCTTGTTTGAATATCTACATAGTAATTTTTAACACTGTTTGGTATATCGAATTTTGAGTAAAATAAGTTCAAATACGGACCTTATCTATTTATTTTTATTACAGTGTGCAAAAGAAATGAGAGTGGATACAAACCCAATTAGTAAATGTGCAGTGACTGAAGAAGGATCACTTTTATTAAAAAAATATGGAGAGGACACTGACCTAGTAAAACCAAATTTTATACCTACTATTATGGTAAATGGATCTAAGAAAAATCAAGCTGGTTTACTGAAGAACTTTTTACTGGAAATTTGTAAAGCAATTAATATGCCGCTACCACCACCATGTTTGTGACCTCTCGGAAAACCAAGGATTGCACACCAAATGCTTTAAATTACTGCAAATTGATCTTTACTGAGGCTCAAATTATACAGACTTTTCTAGTTAATATTCACTCAGTATTTTACAATTTTACTTACATAATAACTAAATTTTTTAAGGTGTACATTTTTAAATTTATAATTTATGACAATTTTTCTAAAGTTCCTTTTATTGTTTCCTAATTTAGTGATGTTATTGTATATGATAAGACACCAGAACCATTAAAACAAGCATGTAAGTACCTATATAAAAAATGTTGATAAAATTCTTGCCACAATTTGTGTAGTTGTAGCCTACATACTTTTTTTGACATTTTATTATTTTAAGAAATAACTGGTTGTGTTTACATGACATCAAACATTCTTTGATAATGTATTAAAATATTAATTATGTTGTGTATCAAAAAATGTGATATTTGTTTAGAAATATTTATTAATTTAGCATTTTTAAGTCATAGTCTCTAACCAAAATATTTAATGAATAAAAAAGATCAAATATGACCTTGAAATATGTAATAAGCTTGTGTTTTTCAATTTTTATTTAATAAATAAAATAATGTTCAGATATGAATTCACATAATAAAATCAGATTATAAAATATATGAGTTCAGAGTTTGAATATTTGGAGTTTTCCATAGATAAAGGTTCTATTAGAGCAGACTTGCAATGACTATTGCTCAGATTATGCTACCACCGAGGCAGATAGTAAGCTAAACTAATAGTTCATATGTCTATCCCTAAAAATCTGGAAGGTCTTTAAGTAAAATGTGTTCAGAAAAAATATGTTAACAATATGAGCAATGAGCATTGCATTGACGACCACCTTGGCGATGGGGTAAACCTGTCTGCCTCAGACGCCAGTGGTTGCGGGTTCGATTCCCGCACGGAACAAGAAAAAAAAAATGCTCCGTGTCTGGGTGTTTATCTATTTATGTATTTATATTCTAGGTTCCCCCCTAGTTCGCTATATGGTATCCCATTACACAAGCTATGCTTACTTTGGGGCCATGTAGTTGGTGTGATTGTCTCGGGATTTTAGTTTAGTTAAGTTTAGCATGCTAGTTGCCTAATGCCTGATGACTTCAAGGTACTAAATTAAAACCGTAGATAGTGGACAGCGGATATCAACTTTTTTTTCATTTGCGTATGGCATCAAAATGGCTTGCTTGAAAAGCCATAAATGAGATTTTGGGGAATTCGGGTATTATAAATCACTGACTCGGTCATACTGTGGTAGGTAGGTACCTACACAATAATTATTGTATCCAGTTGTATCATACAAATTAACGTTGTCTGTATACAATATGAGATAGGTACTTATTATGGGGCGGTGCCTTCTTGTAAAGGAGCTCTTAGAATTGCTATCGAGATCCCGGCAAAAAGTGAGGTTAATGTTAGGTTAATTTTACATCACGATATTTTTTATTGTGAAAACCCTAATCTGTCATACACGCTATAAATAATGGACCGAAAAGCGTGAGTTGATTGATTTCACACAGCAAATTATAAAATTACCTGAATATATTGTTATCGTGTAACAAATTCATGCCATATTAATTCTTCAATTTTACCGAGTTCGCCGTCGTACATTTGATAATTACAACCCAACTCGTTAGATAATAAGTTAGTTCTCGAAAATCCTTCCGAAAATCCTCTGACCTCTCAATTATTTGCATTTTTATGTTTCAATGACTGGTATCAATATAATAATATTAAAAATAAAAACAATAGGAACTTGGATCTAGTTATATCTGACTGTGAGTGCACTGTTCAACGAGTTGAGCCATTATCGCTGCCAGAAGACGGTCATCATCCTTCTTTACTCATCAACTTAAATACTAACTACACCGCGAGCTTACTTCCGCCTACTCGGATAGTAAAACGTTTTCATGCGGCCGATTATGATAAAATTAATAACAAGTTTTCAAGTATATCATGGGAAGAGTATTTGGATCCAGATGATATAGAAACCGCTGTTAAAAACTTTTATAAAATTGTTAATGATGTTATCGACAAATTGGTCCCACAGAAGATAGTTAAGAACAACTATAGACATCCTGTATGGTATAATAAACAATTAATTAAACTAATAGAAAAAAAGACTAAACTTCATAAAAAATGGAAAACTTATGGTAGGCAGGCAGATTACAAAAAATTTTCAGATGCACGTTGGGATGTCAAAAAGTTTGAAGCTTTATGTTATGATAAGTTTATAGCTCATACGGAAGGTAATATCCGCTACAATACTAAGTTCTTTTGGTCGTTTATAAAATCGAAAAGAAATATTAATACTATACCTGATACCTTGTACCTTGGCGATACTCACGCATCAGAAGGTCAAAAAATTGCTGATCTATTTAACTCTTTCTTCCATTCAGTTTTTGAACCATCTACCACTACAAGTAGCATCGTAACTTATGAGCAAAAGAATGACGATTATTTAATAGGGTCAGTGTATATCGATAGCTTGGTGGTAGAAAATTACTTAAAGAGATTGGATGTAACCAAAGGAACTGGTCCGGATGGTATACATCCCATATTTCTTAAAAAATGTTACAAGCAGCTGGCGGTACCTTTGTCGCTACTTTTTAATATTTCAATTAGAACTGGTAATATGCCATCTGTCTGGAAACAGTCGACTGTAGTTCCAATTTTTAAAAATGGTGATAAGCATAACATTTCTAATTACCGTGGTATCTCCAAGTTATCGGTTGTACCTAAATTATTTGAAAAGATCGTTTACGATTCGCTGTTTCCTGCAGTTAGACCTTTAATTACACAAAACCAGCACGGTTTCATAAATGGACGATCCACAGAATCTAATTTATGTCAATTTTTAGATCAAACGTTGTGTGCGATGGAAAACGGGTGTCAGGTTGACGTTGTGTATACCGATTTCTCAAAAGCTTTTGATAAAATTTCACACAACATTTTAATAAACAGACTTGAGAATATCGGTATACACGGCGACCTCCTGAGATGGCTCAAATCTTATTTGAGAAACAGAACGCAAGCAGTATGTGTCAAAGGTTACATCTCCAGCTTTATCCCTATCACTTCCGGGGTCCCACAGGGCTCTCATCTCGGTCCTTTACTATTTAATATATTTATTAACAACTTACTTAATTGTTTTCATAACTCGCGAGCTCTTCTGTATGCAGACGATACCAAAATTTTTGCTGTGATAAAATCAGTTAGTGATTGTGAATTATTCCAAAGTGATTTAAACAATTTCTTTGATTACTGTGTTGAAAATAAACTTAAACTAAATGTTGACAAATGTTTTAATATTACTTTTTCTCGAAAAAAACAGCCCATAAAGTTTAACTATAATTTTAATAATATAACATTAAAGAAAGTGACCGAGGTGAGAGACCTGGGTGTGTACCTAGACAGTGAACTTGCCTTCCAACTTCATATAGATAAAATTACTGCTAAAGCGTATAAAATGCTTGGATTTCTGTTTCGTCAGTGCAGAGACTTTAAAACTTCGCACACATATACTATGTTGTACAACGCTTTAGTCCGAAGCAACCTTGAATACGCTTCGACTGTTTGGAGTCCCCAATACGCAAAGTATATTAAATTAATAGAACGAATTCAGAACAAATTCATAAAAAGATTACGCTATAGGTTTAGAGACTCCTCAGTACAATTGACAGAATTATCATTAAGACGAGAACACCGTGATCAAATAATGCTCTTTAAGATTATCAATAATGTTATGGACTCACCGTATCTTTTAAGTGAAATATCATTTAAATGCCCTAGACTTCCGACTCGCTTTAAAAATGTTTTTGCTGTACCTTTGTGTAAAACTAATTACTCCTCAAATCGATTCCTGGTCAGAGCTTGCCATATTCATAACCAGCGATATCATCATATAGATATATTTAATTGTAATATTAGACAATACATATCAGCTGTTAAAAATGTCAAAACATAATTGAACACTGTGAATCTTTCCTTTTATTTTTAGGTGATTAGTAGTTTTTTTTTTTTTGTATAATAATTATATTATATTGTTTATCTATATAAAATATCTGTCTTTAACAAAATTCATATGTACTTGTCTTCGTCACTCATGTATGTGTTAAATATAAGTGAAAACTTTAGGCTAATATACTAATTATCTAAACTTTAGTCATATGTATTAAATGTGCTGTTTGTTTTCCAATAAATAAATAAATAAATAAAATAAATAATTTAAGAAATATCACCGAAGCGAGTTATAATTTAAAACGTAATTAGTAGATGTATAGGTACGGGATAAATCCGGTTAGAAAGTGTTTTATTTAATAGTATGAATCGCGAAAACTTAAGAAAAATACTGTAAAAAATAAACTTTCTTTCTGTAACTACTGTAAAATCAGTTTTTTCCAACTTTCATCTCACTAATATTATAATGAGTTTGTTCCTCAATCACGGCAAAACGGCCCAACGGATTTTAATGAAATTTGGCATAGTGATAGAGTACAATCTGGAATTGCACATAGGCTACTTTTTATCCCGAAATTCCCGCGGCAATGAAAATTGGGTAAAACCGCGCGCAACAGCTAGTAACATCAATGTTTAAAATAAAAGTTGCTACAGAATGGAAGCGTTTTGGAACTGACCCAATGGGGTACCTACCTATTATTTAAGTCGAAATTATGCATAAATAGGTACTGCTCCTAAAGTTTTATTACCCACTACATGCGGGGACACACTGTATATCATTATGCATACTTTGCGTAGGTAATATCTTTTGCCATTCATGTAGGTAATGTAAATATTACCTACTTTTGTTTAAGGTGTTACTGTTATTAAATTTAGATTGTTTAATTTATTGGATTTACTCACGAAATCCTCAATGCTTATGAATAGCGGAAACTCAGGATCCGAGCATTGCCGGTAATATTGTTGAATGTTTTTCATAATATTTATAAATATTCGAATTTATTTTGAAGACCGTTGTTCCTGTGCATAACTACATATACCTATTTACACTTATAGTCACAATAACGAGTTTTTACTACTGGTGCCATTTCAAAAAATATTTTATACCTAAATAGATAAGATTAAGTAAGAGATTCCTACGTGGGTGAAAGTGGGTAAAGTTGAGGAAATTTCTCTATTAGATAAGCAGGTAGGCACTTATTACTTTGTACGCCGTCGGTCGATCGTCGATCGATTGGTGGATTGGTGTGGTAACACCCTAACAGCTGTCTTTATATTATTTTTTATTTTATAATTTTTCGATTATTTATTTTCTGTATTTTAATGTTAGCTCTGCGGCAAGTGCGGGTCTAGAGGCAAACTAGATCATAACTTTTCAAGTTTTTATTCGAATCTAATTTTATGATTTGGTCGAATTATTATATATTAGGCTGAAATAGGTACACACGTGATAGGCCGCATTCATAATATCCTCTATTATTTGCGGGATCTAAAGATAGCGGCACTACAGTTAGGTACTTGTCTTCTATGAAAGGTTATGTAATGTACCTAATAATCAACGAATGCAGAGCATTAAAAAAAGCGACTTCACGTCAAAACTTTGGCCGAGTTATGTTATCAACGTAAACGTTTTCCAAAATCATACATATATTTATTTAAAAATTTTCAATGATGTACTCAACCGATTTCGATGAAATTTATATGGGACCAACTAAGAAGTATCCTCTTTCATACGAAACAAGAATTTTCAAAATCAATTCATAATTGTCCGAAATATCGTGTAACAAAGACACAAAAAAATAATTGAAATCTGTTCCTGAGATCACGATTCTGAGCAGGCGTCCGAAATATCGTGTAACAAAGACACAAAAAAAATGAAATGGAAATCTCTGTTCCTGAGCTCACGATTCTGAGCAGGCTCATTTTTTTTATTGGTGACTCCTGCGTTTGATGTCAATCTCACAAAATGGTAAGTAAATATGAGGTCGAAGATAACAGCACATGGGCTTGTAGGAACGACCTAATGACCTGGTTCTTCATAAAATATTGCCGGAACACATAGCTAACCGTAGAACCGGTTATACATATTTGGCGGCAGATTTTATAGTAGGGGTGGTCGCTAGCCATGCGGACCCTGAAGGCAAATTGGCACATATCTTCAGTGGCTCCACAGAGTTCACTCGTAGAGGACGTCATTTTGCCGATTATGTGAAACTGGATCTGGAGGCAAGCATTGTCAAACCAGGATATTGGGTGTAGCTCACCTTAATTTATCTTTGCCGTACCTATATGCTATTTCATTCAAAGGGTTTTTGCAAGCGCCTGAAAGCATTTTAATCAAATAATTTCTGTAACAACCCATTTTTATATGATTATTTAGTTTTACCTATATATTTTATCTAATGTAATTATATCTACCTACAATCTGCTACAACTAATAATCGATATACTTAGGTACGTAGGTATTATTACCGTATCTATTATCGCTATGCGAACGTCAAAACAACACTTTAATTAGTGTTCTTAGGTACGTGGTTTTTACAGACTTTTTGGTATCTAATTATCTATAGGTACTTATAATAAATCTGTAGAAGTAAAAATTCTGTACATTGAAAATATCAAAAAACCTAAAATAGTGATTAATAAAATTTTTGTCTGTCTGTTTGTTCAGGCATCACGCAAAAACTACCGGTTCAATTATGATGAAACTTGGTATAATTATTCTTTGTTATCCTGGGCACCAAACTTGGTACTTTTTATCCCGGAAAAGTATATAGGTACAGTAAAAAACAAACTTAATTTTTCGAGCCCTAGACCCGATTACAGTACCAAACGCAAATAATAAGTTTGTCGTAGGCTACGTCACACGCAGTTTACTAAGTTCTAAGTTATGTTGTAGTGCTGAAGATCGAATTTGGCTTGCACCGTTTGCAACGCACGTGTGATGCTTGGTCGCTACGGATCGCTACGGATCGCTACCGTATCGGTAAGTAAAAGGGCGGTTTTTTGAAATTTGATTTGAACGTGTCAAGTCAAGGAGTGAGCGTTCGTTCTTATTAGCATTCTATACATTGTATGTTTTGACTGTTACTTGCAATTAGAATAGAATAGAATAGAAAAACATTAACAACATAATTCTAAACCGTGCTTTTCAGTGCGACCTTTAATAAAAAGGTTCTTTTAGTTTTACTTAGTACAGTTTAAGGTAGAGTTATTTAGTTTTATTTCTATAAGTCGTAGGTAGGTATAGATTTTAATTTTAAACTAGGGTAAGTGGGGGGAAGATGAAAAACGGGGTAAGACAGAAAGTCAATACATCTATATTTGGAATAATATTATGTTACCAAATATGACAAATGTAACATAATCCGATTTTTTGTTTGTTGCTGATTTTGCCTTTAACTTTTATCATCAATTTTACTTTAAACAATCGCTCAGCCATGTTTGAGAACATCAACTTCGATCTTTCCCCGGTGGGGTAAGATTGAAGTAGGTACAAAAATCAAAATATTTGCCGTGTCTTTGTTTCCTTAGGCGTTTTGACGCTTTAGTCTGTAATTTTGTTTTCAGGGAATTAAATTCCATAGACTAGCATTGACCAAGAATGTATGTCATTCTCTTTAACGATTTAAGAAAATAGTTTGATCTTTACCCTTCACCTTTCCGTCTTTCCCCTGTTTTATTTTTGTCCATTGCAAATGATGCTTGGTGTGGTATTAATTACTTTATAGATTTAAATGAAATTTAACAAACTAGTTTAAAAGGTGTACAGGAAACCTCTATTCCTAAAAACTAGTTTAGTAATATACTCTGTGGTCGTCATTCAGAAGACATCTTTAAATTTTGATTAATATGGAGTGTTTAACAAGGATTCAAAAACAACACTACTCATCTCATTAAAAAACCGTTCGATCTTGCCCCCATTCACCCTATAGGTAGTATAGCTACATGTGATATTGTGCGTAGTGACCGTAGGTTACTGTTAGGTAGGATTAGTCATAGGTAATTTATTTTCTGTTGTTGAGTTTTTTTTTAAATTAGGTAAGTCGATACTTAGGTTTATTATAAGGCTTAGGCCGTATAGATTTTATATTTGAGGTTAGCCGTAAATTAAACTAACTATAATCCTGCAGAACTATTAAAAACTTTAGAAAACAGAGTTTCAAATATGACCTCCGAGCAAAAATTGTTATTTGACTATGTCTGCCTTAGTGCTAATAATACTTTGGGAGAAATTCTATTAAATAACTTAGAAAACGCAGGAATTGCAGCGACATTGTTACCACGAGGAAAAAGAGCTCATACTATGTTTAAATTACCTATCGATCTTGATCCCACAGAAAATCCGGTAAGGTGAGTGGGGGGAAGATGGAAAACGGGGTAAGACAGAAAGTCAACAATAACGCCACATCTAGCAGATTTTTTGAAGTGTTTGTAGCACTGTTTAAGCGGCTATTTAATTTTCTCCTATGTCATAGTCAATGTTTGAAGGTTATTGCACAGAAACATGTTTTTTTTTACAAAATTATACAATCTGACTTTTTGCGTGTGTCTTCAAGTATTTTTATCTTACCCCGCATCCTGTAACTATCATTAAAAGCTAGGTACAACTGATTCTTTTGGTTATTTAATAATTACTTTTTATTTACCTTTGAGTTATTAAATACGTTTTTTGCCATTACTCGTATTTTAGGAATTGAAACAATTTTCTATCTTTACCCATTACATTTTGATGGGGTAAGATGAACATATCAATTTTCGAGTAAGATATTTGGAATAATATTATGCTACCAAATATGACAAATGTAACATAATCAGATTTTTTGTTTGTTTCTGATTTTGCCTTTAACTTTTATTATCAATTTTACTTTAATCAATTGCTCAGCAATGTTTGAGAACATCCACTTCGATCTTTCCCCGGTGGGGTAAGATTGAAATACAAAAATCAAAATATTTGTCTTGTCTTTGTTTCCTTAGGCGTTTTGATGCTTGAGTCTGTTATTTTGTTTTCAGTGCATTAAATTCCATAGACTAGTATTGACCAAGAATGTATGTCATTCTCGTAAACGATTTTAGAAAATAGTTTGATCTTTCCCCGTCACCTTTCCGTCTTTCCCCTGTTTTATTTTTGTCCATTGCAAATGATCGCAAGTGTGGCACTCATTTCTTTATAGATTTAAATGAAATTTAACAAACTAGTTTAAAAATATACTCTCTGGTCGTCATCCACAATACATCAAGTTTAAATTTTGATTAATATGTAGTGTTTCACAAGGATTCAAAAACAACACTACTCATCTCATTGAAAACCCGTTCGATCTTGCCCCCACTCACCTTATGTAGCATCACTAGGAAAAAGTGCAGATTATTCGTGAGTGTTCACATAATTAAGGCAGAAATTTTAACCGGCTTTGGTGCTGGGGAAAGTGTTTTGATTCCTAGATTTCATTTGATTGCGAATAATTTCCCATTTCAGTTTAAGAGAGTAGGTACAGTTTCCAGTAGCTTTATGTTACGCTATGATAATAAATAAGGCACAAGGTCAGACTCTTAGGCGATGCTGACGTCGATCTTAGCGTGAGTTGTTTTTCACATGGTCGGCTTTGTTGTGAGTAGTCCAAGGAACCTTTATGTTCAAAGTCCGGACGGGCTCACTGATAATGTCGTGTATGCCTAAGCTCTCAATTGATATCTTACGGTGACTTATCTGTCGTTACCATTATCTTTGTGATCATTCGTTGCAATGAACGTCAGCTTCGCAATCGGACATTCTGCTAAACAGGTACATCAAGCGTTAAAAATCTGTCAAAAAAATTTACTTGAATCTGAACTCTATGCCCTCAACATTAAGTTAAAATTTGTTGGGGAAAGGGATTTGAAAATTTTTGTATGGAGCCTGGCACACCTACTGTCCGCCATTTTGATTTTTTTTCGATTTTGCGTCGCACTATAAAACTTGTATATTTCGATTGCTGACATACAGACGAGCAAAAAATGTTTTATAACATATGGGTCTAAAACGTCACGTTTTAGAGATAATATGGAAAACAATTTTGCTAAATAATTACAATTTTTCATATATTTAATCGTTGAAATACCTCTCAGAATGTATCAAATTAGCATGAATGTTTGTAGTATTATCTTGCACATTAGTTAAGAATAAAAATAACTTGTTTCTACACCTACCTATCTGAAACCTGACAATGCCATATCAACCCGGCAACGCCGCCGCGCCGCACCGCGCTCCCAGCCGGCTAGACGCGTTAAAATGGATTGTGCTCATAGAGCGCAACGCCTCTGTGGCAATTCAGATTGTGTAGGTATCTATAACTAATTGTTATTGAATGCAGATATAGCTACTTTAGCAAAAAAATTTAGTACATACTTAACTACCTACTCTTAATGGAGTTCGGGAGTATTAATTCCCAGTAAGTATTAATTATTGAGGCTATGGCGCGAGGACTAGAATAGACAAGAAAAATAATTTATTTCTTGGGAATATTACAATATTCTCCTGAAACATGTCAGTAAAAATAATACACGACTTTTTCTCCAGTTCAGACCTGTGCACTCTTAGGGTGCGTACAAATTGGTAGTAATGCAACTAGTAATGTAATATCCAGCGTCCGACGCCTGCGCTCGCTGTATTTGTACGTGTATTCCGCACGAACTGAGCATTCAATACGGGCATCCTAATGGTGCGTACAGATTGCTAGTAATGCAACTAGTAATGTAACATTCTGCGCACGTTGCATATTTGGACGTGTAGTGCGCAGAATGTTACATTACAAGTTCCATTACAGCAATCTGTACGCACCATAAGTAAGTTTTTTTCCGTATTTCGTCGCGAGCACGGTCCGTCGCCGCACACGTTCTTTTCAACCGACTTCCAAAAGGAAGAGGTTATCAAATCGTGTGTATGTTTGTTACTTGATTAATTGGTCAATTATGAATCGATTTGTATGATTCTTGTTTCATTTGATAGATCACAATAAGTCAGAGGTGGCCCATTGAAGTTTAATGAAATCGACTCAGTACCTACTTAAAAAAAACATGTACGAAAGCGGAGGATATTTTCCTACGTAGGTGACATTTCACTTCAGCCAAAGTTTTGACAAGGATTCAAAAATGTTAGTGTTGTGTATGTAGGTAGTAAGTAAGTTAGTTTTAAGTTGAATAAAAGAGTGCGTTGTCAACCAGCAAGCGTTTCACTTGTCTCCGCGTCCCGATATAATATTGGCGTCGAGTCTACCCACGTACCTTCAAGAAAAAAAAATGGCTTTGAATTTCGGGATTTTAACGAGTTTTGACCATGAAACGCAATCGTGGAAGACGTACAAAGATCGGATTTCACAGTGGTATATCGCTAATGATATTAACGATGCAAGCGATCCGAAAGGAATTAAAAGGAAAGCGATTCTTTTAAGCGCACTCGCCGACGGAACATACAAGTTGGCTGCGGACTTAGTTTTACCGAAGCAACTAAGTGATGTGCCGTACGAGGACATTTTGAGAGTATTAGACGAACACTTTACTCCAAAAACTGTCGGATTTGGGAGCCGTCACAATTTCTATATGGCGGCGCAACAGCCTGGTGAAACTTTTTCACAATGGGCCGCGAGACTTCGTGGACTGACTGCGGACTGCGGTTTTTCAAACGTCGAGGAAGCATTGCGAGACCGATTCGTAATGGGCATGCTGCCAGGCCTCGAGAGGGAGAAGCTGTACGCGCAGGACATGAAGGTGCTGACGCTGAGCCGCGCGGTGGAGCTGGCGGAGAGCGTGCGCTGCGCGCGCGCCGCCGCCGCTGCCCCCGGCTTGTCGGCCCTGCAGTCGCCGCCGACACAATTGCAAGAAACAGTGCTCAAGATCTCAAATCGTGAAAGTGTTATGAATCAAAGTCAGTGTATGGTGTGTGGCAGATATAGCCATAGGTCGTCTCAATGTCGGTTCGCTAAATATACTTGTAAAAAGTGTAACGTCAAGGGTCACTTACAAAAAATGTGTAAAAAAATTAAAAATGTTAGAATAAGTGACGTGGACGTGGGCGATAGTGACGACGACGACGGTAAGTTCTTAATATTTAATATTCGCACGGCTAATGGTGAACCTATGGTAGAAACGGTGTCTGTTCGTGGCTTGGAAATTCAGTTTGAAGTAGATAGTGGCTCAGCGGTCACAGTGATTTCAAAAAATATATACACTAGTTATTTCAAAGATGTTCCATTGTCAAGCACTAATAAAAGATTAGTTTCATACACCGGTGAAAAAATATACTGCCTAGGTATAATAAAGTTGCCCGTGAGTTATAACAAACAAACCCGCACGCTCAACATGTATGTAGTGGCCGGACGCGGTCCTCCGCTCCTGGGGCGTGATTTTATTTCTGCGTTCAGATTAGAACTGTTACAGGTTAATTCAACAACAATTAGTGATAACATGAATAAATCTTTTCTAGAAAAGTTACAAAGTAGATATCCTTCTGTTTTCTCAGAAAGGGTAGGTTGTTTTAACAAATACAAAATAAAACTGCCCCTAAAAGACGGTTCAAAACCGATATTTTTTAAGCCGCGGCCTCTTGCGTTTGCTATAAAAGAAAAGGTTGAAAATGAAATAAAACGTTTAGTGGATATCGGGATCCTACTACCAGTGGAACACTCAGAGTATGCGTCACCGATTGTGCCGGTACTGAAACGCGACGGAACTGTTCGGATCTGTGCAGATTACTCTGTTACTATAAATAAACAATTAGTTATTGAACATTATCCACTGCCCACAATAAAGGAATTATTTGCAAAGCTACACGGGGGCATCCAGTTTTCAAAGTTAGATTTATCTATGGCTTACAATCAGTTTTCATTACATAATGACTCACAAAAGATAACCTGCATCAATACCTGCCGCGGGCTATTCAAATATACTCGTATGGTGTTCGGGCTGGCCAGTGCGCCGGCTATATTCCAACGGGCAATGGATTGTGTACTCTCTGGACTGGACGGCGTTCTATGCCTATTAGATGACGTACTCATTACCGGAAGTAGTAGGGAAGAACATTTGTCTAGGCTAAATGCTGTGTTGAATAGGTTACAGGATGCTGGGCTTACCTTACAAAAAGATAAGTGTCAATTTTTCATGGATGAAGTTAGTTATTTAGGGTATATAATTAATAAAAAAGGTTTAAAAAAATCCCCAGAAAAGGTTAAGGCTATTTTAGAAGCTAGTGAACCGAGAAATGTTAGTCAGCTTCAATCTTTCTTAGGGCTAGTAAATTATTATAGAAATTTCGTACCTAATGCATCGATGATTTTAAGCCCATTATACGATTTATTAAAGAAAAATAATAAATGGCAATGGACGGGCGAATACATAAAAGCATTTAATTCTATAAAAAAATATTTAGCTGCCGATTCCGTTTTAACGCATTTTAATCCTAACTCTAATTTAGTATTAACCGTTGATGCTTCTCCGACTGGACTGGGTGCAATTTTATCACAAAGTGATAAAAACGGGGTCGAAAGACCCATATCTTTCGCATCTAGAACATTAAACACGGCAGAAAAAAGTTATTCACAAATCCAAAAGGAAGCAACGGCAATAATATTCGGAGTTCGTAGATTTCATCAATATTTATTTGGCAGATCGACTCCGTTTATACTTAAAACTGATCACAAACCTCTTCTTGCTATATTTGGCCAACATAAAGGCATCCCGGAAGTATCGGCAAACCGGTTACAGAGGTATGCATTGTTTCTAAGTGCATACAACTATAAGATAGAATATATAAAAAGTTGTGATAACACGGCAGATTTTCTATCACGTGCGAGCTTACCGGGCACAATCGAAACTCAACCGTCTTGCACATGCTCGTTAGGCACAGAGTCGGCGAGCTGCGCGGACGCAGCCGCCGCGCTTTACGATCCCGCTACGTACGTTCGGTTCGTCGCAGAGTGCGCTGGCAATACGCCGCCGGTCACAGCTAAGCAAATCCTGCAGGAGACTGGAAATGATGTAACTTTAAGGAAAGTTATTCACTTCGTGCAACATGGCTGGCCTAAAAAAATTGATGATCTGTTGTTGAAACCCTACTTCTTTTGTAGATATCAACTGTCTTTTGAAAATGGATATTTAATGAGAGGGCATAAAATAATTATTCCCACATCGTTAAGGCAACGTTTGATAACAGAATTACACAAGTCTCATTTGGGAATTGTCAAAACTAAAGCGGAAGCTCGTTCACGTTTTTGGTTTCCCAGCCTAGATAAACAGTTAGAAGTTTTGATAGGTAGCTGCGAAGTATGTAAGGCAGTTCGAGCGTCCCCGCCCCGCGCCCCGCTAGCGCCGTGGCCCTACCCGTCGCAGCCATTTCAGCGAATACATATAGACTTTTTAGGTCCATTTTATAACCACATGTACCTAGTCGTCGTGGATGCATACAGTAAATGGTTGGAAGTGTACGATATGAATAATAATATAACAAGTACATGTTTAGTTAACAAACTAGGTGATTTTTTCGCGCGTTTCGGGTTACCACAAATATTGGTAAGTGACAATGGCACATCTTTCACTTCTCAGGTATTTCAGGACTTCTGTAGTAATAATGGTATAAAACACATGACAAGTCCTGCTTACCATCCAGCAAGTAACGGCCAGGCAGAGAGCTACGTAAAAATTTTAAAAAAGGGTCTTAAAACCAGTATATTAGTATCGGGTAGCTCAAAACATTCGAAGATGCATTTATATAAATATCTTTTCGACTACCGGAACTCGGTTCATTCTACCACAGGTTCATCACCAGCTGAACTAGTTTTTGGAAGAAAACTCCGATCGCATTTGGATTTAATTAATCCGTCGCTACTATCGTCCACGGCCAGTAGTCAATATGTAAAAAATAAACAGTCTTTGCAGTGTAAGTCGTATGGTGGTAAAAATAAACAATACTTTCTAATAGGACAATCGATTTTGTATAAAAAGTATATAAGTAACAATAACTTTAAATGGGTGAATGGTACAGTGATAAAAAGACTAGGTAAAGTGGTATACTTGATAAAAGACTGTGAAACTTCGCAAGTTATTAAGAAACACAAAAATCAGCTGTGTTCAAATAATTACGGATTGGCTACAGCCAGTTTAACTTGGAATTCCCATCGCGTCGGTGCCAGCATTCCTGTTTCCGAGGTCGAGTCCAGGCCCCGTGACTTCGTTAGTGTGGGGGAGGAACAGGATGAGAGTCTCGCCACGACCGCCGCGACGTCCTCGGCGAGCCTGGAGCCGTCGCCGCCGCCATCTCCACTGGCGAATGTCGCGCCGGCCGACTCGGCGCCGCCCTCGCCCGGCACTCCGTTGCAGGTCTCTGGCACGTCGAGACGAAGAGAAGAATTCTATGAGGCTCAGGAAGAAAACGATTGATAATATACCTACTCATTAAATAGGGGTGAGGAGTGTTGTGTATGTAGGTAGTAAGTAAGTTAGTTTTAAGTTGAATAAAAGAGTGCGTTGTCAACCAGCAAGCGTTTCACTTGTCTCCGCGTCCCGATATAATAGTTAGTGATGTTGGTTTTTTAATGCTCTGCATTTCATAATACCTATCTCCGCGACACTTCACAAAACTAATAGATTACACGGGATATAGAGTCCGAAGACCTCATTCGTGCTCTTATTTTTATCAGAGCTTTATCAGTATCATACATACCTATATTAAAACTCGCCTGAGTGACTGATAGACAAAGTACAGCCATAACTACTAGGCGTAGAGAGCTGAAGCTTAAACATACATTCCTAGGGAAATGTTGGGGTGCACCAAGGCAAGTAACCCGAAATTCCCACGGGAACGGAAGACATATGACTTTTAATTTGTATGAAAAACTTATTCACTGACGCCGATGTGAAACTTTGACGACCGGCTGGTGTAGTGGTATTACACACGATTTGATAACCTCTTCCGTTTGGAAGTCGGTTGAAAAGAACGTGTGCGGCGACGGACCGTGCTCGCGACGAAATACGGAAAATATCTTACTCAGGATGCCCGTATTGAATGCTCAGTTCGGCGCAATACACGTCCAAATACATCGAGCGCAGGCATCTGACGCTGGATATTACATTACTAGTTGCATTACTAGCAATTTGTACGCACCCTTATACCAATACCTACAAAATATCTTTATTTAAAAACAAAATAATTTTACACAGCCGGGCTGGAGACCATTGTTAAGTATAAAAATACCTGTATTAGTGGACCCCGCTTTTCCACAATAGTACATTCACTAATATTAACAGTATTATTAACTAGTATGTAAACTATTATTTTAACTATTTAATTTAATTTAATTAGTTAATTATTTTGTTTAGTGTGAGGTGTGGGAGTCTACTCTGGAGAAGAATTGGAGATAAAGAAACTCCAGAAACACTTTACAATCTACTTTATTACTTACATTATAATCACTTATATATTCACATTTGGCAAAGAGCTGGGCGTTTTTTTCACACCCAATGCTCCTTTTCATTTAAGAAGTCATCCACTTCTTAGTTGCCTTTTTTACGTAAGTTCCTGTATGTCATGGGGAACCGTGTTGTAGAAGTGTATACACAAGCCCATCTTGTTCTTCTCGTGTGGGCTATAAGTATTTAAAGACAGACTTAAATATTATAGGGCGTTGAAATGACGCGTCTTTCTCTATCCCGCATTTCCGAATAGGTAGAAGCAAATGTAAAAGAATTCTAAAAAAAGAAAACTCTTAATCATATCATTACACGTAGTAGCTCTTTAGTAATCTGTGTCATTACTTCTTGTAAGTTACTAGAATAATATAGTTAGGTACGTACCTACAGCGCCGGCTTTGCCGAGTTAATATGGCATTGTCAAGTTTTAGATAGGTAGGTGTAAAAACCAGTTATTTTTACTCTTAACTAATGTGCAAGATAATACTACAAACATTCATGCTAATTTGATACATTCTGAGAGGTATTTCAACGATTAAATATATGAAAAATTGGAATTATTTAGCAAAATTGTTTTCCATATTATCTCTAAAACGTGACGTTTTAGACCCATATGTTATATAACATTTTTTGCTCGTCTGTATGTCAGCAATCGAAATATACAAGTTTTATAGTGCGACGCGAAATCGAAAAAAAAATCAAAATGGCGGACAGAAGGTGCACCAAAAATTTTCAAACCCCAAATGACAGGTAGTATAACGCTTGATCTGCTGCCTTCTGTACCAACTTACCAAAGTAGAATTCTACTACAAAAAACTTACAGAATGCGAGCGATGTCGTGAGCAAAGATATCATATACCATCTTAATCACCGCTAATGAGACACAATTGTCTTTCTATTGTAATTAGCCACAAAGGGCCCGCGCCGGGACAGAAGTATTAATACCGGTATGCTCGATAAATTGCGTTCTACCCAAATAGCACTTTACACAAAAAACTCACATTGATAAGTTTCGTCGTCCACGCGAACGAAGTCGCGGGCACAGCTAGTATCTCATATGATAATGATTTTTATTTCTCTACATCATATAAAAAGTGCTTTATGTGTAGGTAGGTACTTAGTGATAGGTATGAAGGTTATATTTTTATTTCAAGATTTTGGGTTTTCCAAGCTTTTGTTAAAATTTTACGATAAATTTTTAGTTATACTACGATTAAGGATAATTAAACAACTGCATACATAGGCAAGTATCGATTACATTACTTTTTGAAATGTGAATAATTTCGAAATCGGTCATAAAACTTGTTGGAGCTAGCCAATTTATTTACGTTTTTGTTCAAGACAGTTGATATTAATAAATAAATAAATATAAATAAATATTTCTGACACTCACACAACATTATCTAGCCCAAATTAAGTTTCTTAAAGAACTTGTGTTATGGATACTAGATAACTGATATACTTAAGAAATGTATAAACATACATATTAAATAAATACATATTTTTTATTAGAATAAACTTCAATAAACATAAAAACATCCATGACTTGACGACTCATATCTGTGTTCATCACACAAATATCCGCCGCCGCCGGGATTCGAACCCAGGACCTCTGGCATAGAAGGCAATGTATGTTACCGCTACACCAGCCGGTCGTCGCATAGAAGGCAATGTATGTATATTGTCTTGAATAAGAACGTGTAAGGTTCCACACTACTTGAGGTGTTTATTGGATCTATTCAGTGAACGAAAAAAGCATGTAAGAGTAACTTCAAACAAAATCTCTTTGAAAAGCGGCACACGACCTTTGTTTTCTTATAACACCTAGTTGTTTTCTTGGAAAATGATGAAAATGTAATTGGTTTTATTTGTCAACGCACGTAGCTAATTGGGTATGTAACGCACAGTAACTATATCTAATATCATTGGCCGTTAAAATATACATTTACGAACCTGATAGATTCGTCATAGTGGACGATTCATGTAGAATATGCATATTTGTACTTTGCATGTTTCTATAATAATAAATATAAAAAAAAATCATAATTTGATGACCGGCTGTTGTAGTGGTAACATAAGTTGCCTTTAATACCATTGGCATTGGGTTCGAATGCCGGTAACGTTAGATATTTTTGTAATGAACATAGAATTATTTCGTATTAAAATATGTTTAGTATATTCATAATATATTTCTATATTGTTCTTAATTTTAATAACCGTTTAGTATCCATAACACAAATTCTTCGAGGAACTTAATATGGGCTGTATGTTATGTGAATTTCTGAAATATTTATTAATTTATTATAATTCTAAAATCTATTGAACGCTGCCAGATGAAATTCTTAGAGTCTTGGTTAAATATTTTACGACGATTCGTCTATCTTGACTGGAAGCGAAATAAAAAAATAGAATGTGCCAGCTGCTTCCCTTCCCGGGTATACTGTAAAAGTCAGTTAAGGGGCAAAGATTTTATAGGCGTTTTTGCGGGCTATAGGCTGACTCCCTGTCACTGCAATAGTTTTTCACCATCATTATATTACCTCCAAATTTTTCAAATGTGACATCAGATGGTTGTAAACCCTTTGGTGTTTTGCCTACCCCATAAGGGATACAGGCGTGAAGTTATGTATCTGTGTATATCGTCTATCGTCCAGAACCATTTTCTCAAAATTCCGAGGTTTTGATATTGTAAATAAGAAGTTTGTCTTTTTAAATATTGAAAACAGAATGCACAAATATGTTTGACCTCAAATTATGCCAGGAAAATTGATGTGTTAGGTGTGAGTGAGTCGAAAAAAAAAGATTTTCGGATGTTCACGCATGGCCGACTCTCTGCTTAGGTACTGGATGGGAATTTTAGGGTTTGAGAGGGGAAGCTCAGGTGTGGGCGTTCTTTTGTCAGAAAGAATGAGTGAGTGTGTGGAAGGTTATGAGTATGTGAGTCCCAGATTCCTGTGGCTGAGACGAAAAGTAGGCTTGGAGTTTAAGCCTGTGTCTGTATACGCCGGATATGTCCAAGCCACAGTCATTCAGGAAAGAGTTTTGGGATAATGTCATAGATGTGCTTGGAAGGTGTGAAAACAATGAAAGGATTATTATGTTAGGTGATTTTAATGTCTATGTGTTACGTTATTTTGGTGATGAAGGGTTAAGTGATAATGGGACTAGTCTGTTAAATGTATGCTTGGAGAGAAAACTTGTGCCACGAATAGCAGGACTGCTTGTGTGCGTCCATACTGTGAGCCTAAGGTGGTGGCGACGACGGACACGAAATATTAAAGATATGTTTAACCATACTGTAGTGTCCATACTTAAGAGCGCGACCGGACTGAGCGAGTCAGCGCGCTTAAGTTTCAAACGTTCCTTTCCGAGCTTTCTGGCCACACTATGCCTAAGCAATAAGCGACCCAATGCGCGGGTAGCGGGGGTGACAAACGGTAATAACTGAAAAATGTGCTAAATAAGAATAAATTTTATAAGTTAAATAAAAATACTTAAACAAAAGGTATTACAAAAACTAAGAAACCCGACTGCTGAATACAGTAAGTAAGTTTCAACTAAAAAGTAAAAAACAAGCAATATAAAATAATATTTGTAAAAAATCTTGTAGCGGCAGGCGGAGAAAAGCTTCAAGTACAAATATGAAATTGTTATAAACTCAGGCATGTTTAATTAGCAAAGAATTACAAATATAGGTACAGTTCAATACTTTCTGTGTTAGCTTGTCCCCGCCTGCCGCTACAAGTTTTTTTACAAATAATATTTAAGAGCTCTTATAGTAATATTGTACTTTTTAGTTGAAACTGTATTCAGCAGTTAGGTTTTTTAGTTTTCCTAATTACTTTTTTATTTCCCGCTTTTAAGTTCAGTGGGTCAGTACTATTATTTGTGTGACCAGAAACCTTAAAAACCATAAAAATGGTGAAACCCAATTTGATTATAAGTGTATGTATGACGATAAAGCCTCCAACACGGGATAGTTTCATTCAAGGAAACTAGTCAAATATTGCTTCCCCATACAAAATTTGGACCCGGTGAATAATCCTTATTCAAGATTAAGCAAAATTAAATTAGATTAGGAGTAATATAAAATTCTATCAGGATTTTTTAAGTACAGAAGGCAGCACGTCAAGCGTTACAAATCAGTCTAAAATTTTTACTTGAATCTGAACTCTATGCCCTCGATATTAAGTTAAAATTAGTTGTGGAAATTTGACAGGTAATGCAACGCTTGATCTGCTGCCTTCTTTACCGGATATTAAAAAATGCAGTTGCCGTTTACCTACATTGCATTTACCTACGTTATACCCAGATAAAACAACGAATTGGAAGTAGATCGATTTATCTGCCTCTGACTGTCATCGCCACCTACCTACATCTGCCAGTCCGCGATCATGGTGCTTGTAACAGTATCGGAATATCGGACGCGCGAAATAAAAATCTGAAATCGTGGTAAGAATCCCGTGAATTCATTTAATAATAATAATAAATATTTCTGACACTCACACAACATTATCTAGCCCAAATTAAGTTTCTTAAAGAACTTGTGTTATAGATACTAGTTAACTGATATACTTAAGAAATATATAAACATACATATTGAATAAATACATATTTTTTATTAGAATAAACTAAATAAACATTAAACGTCCATGACTTGACGACTAATATCTGTGTTCATGACACAAATATCCGCCGCCGCCGGGATTCGAACCCAGGACCTCTGGCATAGAAGGCAATGTATGTTACCGCTACATTGAATTATAATGTGTACTAATGTCTACAATATCATACAAATTCCACAGAAAAGCCATATAAAGTTAAATAAAGTTGACTTAACCTGCGTTTGATCTCAGCCCTACCTGATCATAAAGATGAGGTGGAAGATGACAGGCTTAGGAAAGGACTGTAAAAACAAAGAAACAATTCACGCTTTTATACAGGGTGACTGGTGGGTCATTTTCGAAATTCCAGGACGTGATAGTTTGAGATCATACACGAAGAGAAAAAATAAGTAAAATAAAATATTAATTATTTACTAAGTGAACTTAACCGAAAATTAAAGAATTCATTACGAAACGCAACCATGCGTGTACACTGTTGTGTGCGTGTTGACTGAGGCAGCAGCGGGTCGGTAAAAGTGTAGTAAGGTCTCTTTATTTATTCGTAGGGATTTCTGATGAAAAATTAAATACCTGCTTTTATTACATAATTATGATCAGAACCTTGTTCAGAGTGCTCTCCTTCAGTATCTAAAATTTGTCACCAGTCACCCTGGATAACGTCTGGTCGCTAGCTAGGTGGGCCTCGAAGGAGCCCGACCACCACCATCGAGGAGGGTGATGGCTGGTGCTTGCGTTATACGCGTGAACGGGTGCTGCTAGCGGTGTCAGGTCGTTTTGCTGATGATACAATGACTATTTTATTCCATTCTTGTTTAATTACTCTGGTCCCAGTTTGTCATGTTCGTGTTGTGCATCCATAACTCAATGCACCTACTATGTAAGCAATTTGGTTGTGGCATGACATTGGCTCTCACAATTAGCTGTCTTGTGTTTGTTTTTTTTTTCATGTCATGATCAATTTGTACTGTATGTACTTACCTATTTGTATTAATACGTATAGTCCTGACTGAAAAAGAGTGCCAAGAGTTTTTTCCGCCGGCTTTTTTGTCTCTTGGTCTACTGTAATATCTTATTCTATAACTATCAACACCTTGTTAAAGTCGAAGTACAAAATTGTGACGTCATTAAACGGCCATTCGATGGTCTTATTATGAATAAAAAAAAATAATTTCATTTTAGAGCCCGTACATATGTAACTTAAGATTAATAATAAAAAAATGTGGATGTGCTTAGAAAAATGTATTTTTCTAGCGAACTGTATAGGTGCTATAAGATATGGTACCTATATGATTCGTATAGTTGAGGTATGTAATTAATTAGAAAGCTTGAAATAGGTAAGTAAACAAATCATTACTGTATTGTGAAAATCTTGCCAACTGGGAGCTTTCATTCGCTAGTCGTGCAAAATCCGCGCAGTTTGTAGCTATTTTGTATTCTTACGATTTTATTTTATAGCAATAGGCCCTATAACAGCAAAGAGCCGATTTAAAAATAACAATCGTAGTGTTAGTGGGCGAATTATAGCTTCACCTACATCCAATCATCATCATCACCCAGTAGACGTCCAATGTAATCACTCAATCCACAGCGATTCACAAACAAGTACACACCTGGTCTATAACTTATTGCAAGCGACTGTACAATGTGGTAGGTACATCTAACAATCTAACTTCTCCTAGCCTCCTGCCAATTTAGGGGTAACGCTCGTAGGGGCTAATTTAATAAAAGTAACAAGGTTAATTTGATAGTTAAAGCCAATAAATTAACAAGCTTTTAGTAAAGTGAGTTACCTAAGGTAAACAAGCGCTTCCAAGGAGTTCAATTTAAAAACCCATTCGCTGACAACATCAATTCGCCCTCCGTGTAAATGGCTACCTTGTACCAAAAACCATTTGAAACAGAACAATAAATCTTGCCTGAAATCACGGTCTAATTTCGTAAAAGCTCCGTCTCGCTTTACTAATTAATATGAATGGCATTTGCATCCGGCTTTTTCTCGCGTAGACCATTTCCAACTATTGTTTTGCAAAGATTCTCACAATTTATTTCCATTTTTACCCAACTGTACTGGGAGAAGGATGGTTATTGAGAATAATAAAAACATCTGTTTTATAGCTCTTCAGAAATGAAAAGCTTTTGTGCTCTTGCTAAACAAATTGTGCTCGTTTGTAAGTTTGTAAGTTATATTTGAAATGATATCTTACATTCAAAGATATCATTAGTCTATTATTGCGCGAAAGGGTACGGGAAGTGAAAAAGGGGGTGGACTTGGCTTCAAAATAACATTGAGCTTTTACATTAAGTTACTTTGTAGGTACTTCTTTAGTAGGTATGTATAAACGTACTAACCAAAGAAGCTTTATCAAACAAAAGATGTGTCTATTTTTTTCTTTTTATCCAAATTCAGGCTTGTTGAAGAATCACCTACTCGTCTAGCTATAAGATTTTAGATGCAACTTTCCGCAAAACGAATTGTGTTCGCAAACAAAGACAGGAGCAAAAAACCAGTTCGATGCGTCCCTTCTATATGTAAGTAGCAATGGTTCAATGTACTTTAATTACTTAGTGAGTACACAGAGTTTAGCTAATAGAAAGGGCAATTAGTCAAAGGCTACATTGATTTCAACACATTCAATCCGCCAAGGGCTACAGGAACGCAATAAAGCCGCTTACGCACGCTCAACTGGCGTTGCGCTCGTGTGCATGCCTCCGCTCTGCTCCGATTTAGCCCGTACCGCACCGTGCCAATGCACAAATCTAATGGATTTTTTATGTTATCCCAAAATGCATCAATATGAATAAAATGGACCATGCAGGTTGCCAAAAAGATTTTACTGCATTCACAAAGCTAAGTTACGGCTTTATTTTTTGTTGAACCTAATTGAGCTTTTAGCATTAGGCAGTACCAACATATGTACAGAAATAAACACGCGTTTCACGTTATGAAGAGTCTCGTATATACTGAATAAAGGAAGAGCACCTATATCTGTTGGCGGAGGCTGAACTGCGTTCTCTCATTAAAACTTTCCTCAGAGTTGCACGTGTTTTTAATTTTTATCGAGAGCACTCGTTGGCGTCGTTAGCGGCCGCAAGCCGAGGTTCGTACCGCTTCAAGATTTTATTTACCCTCCCTTGTTTTGAAGAAAAACTTTGCAAGTGCTCTTGATTTCAATTATGTTAATGTAATATGGGAAAATTACATGTTTTACAATGATTCAAAGCTTGAAATCGGCTTTGTATGAAGAGGTTTTCGTAATGTGTGTTATTTGTAAGGTATTGATAGGAATCGCCCGTTCACTGCTTTGATTGCGGTAATGACGTCGACCCCAGTTTTGTACTCTCCACTTATCTCTACCTCGCAATCTTTAAAACACACTTAAAAAATCCTTTAATTACTGTCTGACAATTTCGTAATACCTGAAGATAATAGGTTGGGGAAAAAGACTTTTCGCATTATAGTATGTATGAACTTGTAATAAAATCTCTTTGGCTATAGTATTTGTATCTGGCTGATTTTGGTATCATTGAAAGTTAAAATTTTAAAGAAAAAAAATCCAAATTCAAAATCAGATAAAATGGATGCCATTTTTGAAAAAGTGGAGCAAGATCGACATATCAGTAGTTACGACGTAGCTGAAGAACTGGGAATTGACCACAAAACAGTTTTGGCGCATTTGAAAAAAGCTGGGTACACAAAAAAGCTCAATATTTGGGTACCTCACGAGCTCACTGAAAGAACCGTGTACTCATTTGTGATTCTTTATTACGACGTAACGAAACCGAATCATTTTTGAAGAAGCTGATAACTGGTGATGAAAAATGAGGATGCAGTTTATAAAATGTAACCTAAAATGTAAAAGTTGAGGCTGAATAGTCACAAAAATTTAACAAATAACCAACCAATGAGTAAAGATAAAAACACGATTTTTGGAAATTGAACAAATTGAAAAAAAAAGTACAACAAACTTTACACTAACTTCCATGTTTAAACGGATATTTCTTCGAAACGCCATAATGAATTTCATGTAAAAGTAACATTAAAACATAAAGCATGCTTATCTAAACCAACGGCAAAAAAAAAAACTTTTAAATAGTACCTTATTAAAAAAAACTAATTAAACATATTTGCGCTTGCTCAAGTACGCGGCGAATTTTTTTGGGCTATTAGTATGGTACGTTTGAATACCTACACACCGCGCTACAACAGGGTCTTAAGATTTGTTGCAGGTCTTATAATTACAAAGTTGTAAGGTGCATCAAGAAATCAAATGGAGGTTTAAAAATAAAACAACTAAATACAATAATTATCTTTATTCACTGTAACCAAAATCTGAATCCAGCAATTCTATATGGAACGAATCGTCAGAGTCACTGGTATCGAAGTTTCCTACATTGATTATGAAATATCATTTTTTTAAATTTTCTTTTTCATTTTCAAATACGAAAATTCCAAAATCTCAATCATTATCTCAATTACCAAAAACACCAACAACCGTTTGATTGACACCTGAGATACCAGATAAACGACTTTGACATTCATGCTAGTAATGCCATATAAAAGTTTGCAAAAACCCAGTGTCTACTTTCGTTAGCCAGACTCAAATAAAAACAGATTTTGAAGCCTCCAGTTTGACACTAGTGTGATGTCGAATACAGCCCAATATTGATCTTTAATCAACGAATAAGTCAAACCAATCTATTAGTTAAGCCTTGTGAATATACAAATGATACCATATAGTCTTTCTAAGTACAGAGTGCATCAACAAATCGGCTTAGCCACGGTCACCGGCGCCGCCTACCCGGGCTCATGCCGATGCAAATAACTCCAGATAATGGATATTTCATGTCGATTGAACATAGCGATGCGTGCAACATAATCGAATATTTCAAAGTTGACATTTTACTGGAATACCTCGCCTGAAATGTAAAGGCTTTACTTATTTTATGTCTACCTAGTACCTGTCCCTACCTACTTTCAGATTAAAGCTAACGTTGACCAATTAAAATTCGACAATATGGTGAATTCAAAGAACGAGGCAAAATTTGAATTAAAATAAAAAAAAAAATACAGTCAAAGTTAAAAATACATAAAATTACACTAATTGAGACAAAGTAATTTTTCAGATATAATTTGTCACATTATATTGCCATTTTACTATGTCGATAATTAGCGATAAGACTTGGACAAAGTATTAACTCTTATTGTTTATTTTATTATGATACCTATTCTAATAGTTTTCATATTAACTATTATGAAATGAAGAGTTGTGAAATGCAGTTTATGTATGATTCGCAAAGAAATATACTTAAAAAAAATGGAGTTTTATTTTCAATGTTTTCTATATTTGTCAGTGTATTGTTATAAAAAATATGATTATTACCTATTGTTGTTATATTTGGTCTTCAATTAAAAACTAAAACAAACCGGTTATTATGCAATACGAGATCCAACGTGTAACACAGCAAGTGGCTCGAAACATTAAAGTTGGGGGAACCGCAGCCCTAACCGGGCCGAATGAGAGTCAGAGGGTAAAGAGGGTCGACAAGAGATAAAAAAACTTAACTAGAATTTTCCGTCGGCCTGGAAAGTACGGAGAACTTCCGCTAGCACGCTAGCGTCAGCAAATACGCTGACCCACCAGTTTCATTTGTGTAGTTTGATTGAAGTGACGTTTTTATGTAAATAGGCGACAAACTAACAAAAAGCACCGATTTTCAATCGAAAACTTAAGAAGCATTAAAATTGTTGTAAAGTGGCATGGAAGACAAACGTCCTATTCTACAATATATAAAAAAAGTCTACCATATGATCTAAATATTTTATACATATTATGTGAAGTTGTTCGATTTTACAATGCTTCAAAAAACATTAGTATTTTAGCAATAATGATCCCATATTGGTATCAAATTGGCAAGCCAAAAAAATCTTGACAAAGGCATACTTGCCTCAAAAACTGAATAGCTAAGGCTGTAGCGTTCCAGCATGCCGCAAACATACACAGGAACGTAAGAGTTGTAAACTGGTAATTAGTAATGAAAAATACATTCTTTTGATCTGGACCGAAAAGTAATGGTCACTGTTTGATCATACCATAATGATGGAGAAGCCTGCAAATCTCTGTTCGCGTCCTCGCTGCTCCTGCACAACAATGATCTTTCACACACTTCTCATAAACAAGAAGTAGAAATGGAAGTATACGTATAGGTAATTATACATTTTTGAACTAGTCCAAATGTCCATATAGCAATAGATATATCGTCTCTATGTTATTGTTTAGCCTAAAGTCCGTAAGTTCATTAAAACCCAATAAAGAGGAGTAATAAATTACTACAAATAATAATGAATAATTTAGTATGCACAATTTATTATAAAGTAAGAAAAATGAAGGAACAAGAAAACGCTTGGATACTTAATTATTTTCAAGTTATGGATATTTCTTTACTGTTATGTTACCAAACGTACTTTTAGTAGATCCCAGCTCTACTAAAAGTACGTTTTAAGAAGGAAGGAATTAAGGAAAACCACGTTTAGACAACTCTAATATTATATATATTGTCTTAAGTTTTCGCGATTCATACTATTAATAAAACACTTTTAACCGGATTATCGCGTAGGTATAATTACTTTTTTGATTTTAACTGGTCACGAGAGACTGGATAAAGCAATTATCAAATAACTCTATCTATAATAAAACCAATTTAAAGAATCTCCAACTATTTTATAATAGGCATTTTAATTACTTTGTCTGTAACATATACCTATGTATGATAGAATACAATAACGTGCAAATATAAAATTAATTTGGTGATATGAGAGCTAGGTTATTGAAAATTGTAAAAGCTAAATGATTGATTAAATTGATACCCGGAAAAAGGATGTAGGCGTGCATTATAAATAATCCAGCTTTAAAATTTTCGTTGCTCAATTTTAAATTATTGCGATAGATTTGCTGGATAAATTTCCTAAGGAAAGTGATCCAAAGCACTCTATGCAATGCATTTATTTATTTATCATCACAACTCCGTGTAATGAGCCCACTGCTGGGCTATGAGTCTCTCCTCTGGGGGCGAAGAGGTTTAGGCCATAATCCACCAAGCTGGCCCGGTGCTGGTTGGTGGATGTCAGATATTTCAGGGTGCCGAAATGGCTTCTGACAAACCCTAACGACTACTGTATACAAGTATACAGCACCGGGACCGACTGCTGAACGTGCCCTCCGAAGCACGGAAGTCGCCGTGAGAAATGAATGGTCGGCGGTCACCCATCCTAATACCGGCCGCACCGAGCGCGCTTAACCTGCGATATCGTTTGATATGCACAGTAACCACGGCGCCACGACGACTTCATTATTAGACACGACGACTTATTTATTTATAATCCAATTAAACTACAAGAACTCTCCAGGTCGCAACATCAATACCCGTATGGTGCAAACCTTTTGTGTGTTCTATTCTACGTTCCTGCTTGCCTTAGATTGAAAGCATAGTTTAATCACTCCTAAAATTGAAGACCTGTTAGAATAGTTTTGAGCCATAATTCGGAGGGCTTAGGCCAAAAAAACTCTTGAGCTAAAATGGAATTTGCGCACGCTGGGGAATTCCAAGTTGGACATGTTGCTATCTCATAACAAAAATATTTAGCTCAAAAAACAGTCTAGCTTCTAGAGAGGTTACGTGAATAACTCTTTATCGTACAAAAAGTTTTAAGAAGATACTAAACATAAACGTATGTATCTTGGGTTCGTTGCTTTGCTCGATACGGCGCGGGATAAATGAAATATTTAATACAATAAATAAATAAATAAATAAATAAATATTTCTGACACTCACACAACATTATCTAGCCCAAATTAAGTTTCTTAAAGAACTTGTGTTATGGATACTAGATAACTGATATACTTAAGAAATATATACACATACATATTGAATAAATACATATTTTTTATTAGAATAAACTTAAATAAACATATAAACACCCCTTTTTACCACCGGACTACCAGACGCAGACAGAACTTCCATCCCTATATAGTGGATTTACCAAGAAGTCGAACAAAACGCTTCGATAGTTCCTTTTTGGTACGGATTGCCAAGGTGTGGAACAATCTGCCTGCGTCTGACCACTACAGTCCTGGAACTTTTAAGTGTCGAGTGAATAGGTTTCTCGTGGATGGACGTGTAACACCATAGTCTTCATGCGCACTTTCCATCAGGTGGCATGGAAGACAAACGTCCTATCCTTATAATATATATAAAAAAAAACATCCATGACTTGACGACTAATATCTGTGTTCCTGGCACAAATATCCGCCGCCGCCGGGATTCGAACCCAAGACCTCTGGCATAGCAGGCAATTTATGTTACCGCTACACCAGCCGGTCGTCATAATACACTTAGTCTGACTGAAATCTTTGCACGCGGTTTACCTTATGATTGAATATAAAGAACTTACTATTACTTTGTATTGAGGGAACCGTCAGGACGGATTTTTTCCCTCTTTGTATATTATGTCTTTTGGTGTTACGTTTTGAGACATGCACAGCAAGTGAATGAATGTATAAGCGCCCCCTTGATGGTAGGACTCTCTAGGGTTCGCCTGGCTAGCGACCACCCTTCATATAGCGACCGCCAAATATCACCACTACTTATGTACCATCGAATCAACTGAATCATGACCCATTTTGCTGAAAATTAACCCCCAAGGTGATAAGGCCCCAAAGTGAGCATAGCTTGTGTTATGGGATACCATGTAGCGAACTATGGTAGAGCCTAGAATATAAAAACACATATAATAAACACCCGGACCCGGAACTTTTTTTTTCTTGTTCCGGGCGGGAATCGATCCCGGAACCACTGGCATCTGAGGCAGATCGGTTTACCCCATTGCCAGAGTGGTCGTCGTACAATACACCCAAACTGATGTTACTCAAAGTTAAGTTAAGCTGTACGGATTTCACTAATGTCTATTTTAAATTATGTACCCGTTGATACGTGCTGTCACGTCCATGACCGCCCAAGGGGGAACGGCGGGGTATCTTGGGATGATCTGGCAGAGGGCTGAACTTACTCACTAAAAACCTCCAGGTGTGCCTCATCCGCCATAAGTGGAGCTCACGGTACCACCATTGCCAGTACCCGCGACCCGTTGATACAGCCTACAGAACGGACGTGAACTGGTAATCGTGACCGCTAATAGCAGGTAATCAAATTAATTTATAACTTAACAGTAGGCCGCTACAATCATCAATTAATTAAGTAACTGGTTATTACTGCATACAGATTAACTAAAGCTTATGAAACAATGTATTTTTAACTACGAGTTTACTCGATATGTCTGGATAATATACTACTATATGTAAAGCTGCTTAGCGCGATTTTACCCGAGCAATTTCAAATCCCGCGTGAATATTGGGATAAAAACTATTATTCGAGATTGTACACTTTGCCAAATTTCATCCAAATCCGTTGAGCCGTTCTGCCGTGATTGAGGAACAAAAATCCATACATCGATCCAAACTTTTACATTTATAATATTAGAAAGATATTTGTACCATTTTTGTGTTGGGTTAAACCTATCTGCCTCAGACGCCAGTGGTTGCAGGATCGAATCCCGCACGGAACGAGAAAAATAAATATTCCGGGCCTGGTCGTTTATCTCTATGTATTTTATATTCTAGATTCACCGCTAATTTGCTACATGGTATCTTATAACACAAGCTTTGGTTACATTGAGGCCATGTAGTAAGTGTGATTGTCTGCGGATTTTATTTTATTTATTATTTATTTTTAATATTACTTATACAATCTTACATTGAAGTCTTCGAGACGCAGTGGCTCTTGCGTATATTAATCGATATTGCAGCAGCGACCATCGATATAAACTCGAATCAAAAATATAAATATTATTTTGATATTTTATCCTTTTAGTATGTTAGCTAGCATGCGGACCATAATACACAGAATTACTATATTTGATATCATGATTAACACCAAAGAACCAAAGATGCCATATTCTTAAAAGAAATACATACTATTCTAAGAAAATATCGATAAAAGGCCCTATTTTAAGGCCCGCAGGTAAAGCGACGCTTGCTCCGGATCGGTATTAGGCTGGATGAACCTTAGTGCCCTCCGAAGCACGGAGGTCAGCGTTAAGCAGTCAATTCCGGGTGCTTTATATTTGTATACAGAGTCGTTAGAGTTTGTTAGAAGAGAAGCCATTTCGGTGCCCTGAAAATTCTGACAACCAGACCTGAATCAGCTTGGTGGATTATGGACAAAACCTCCTCGCCACCCAGGGAAGAAACTCATAGTCCTGCAGTGGGCTCATTACAGAGTGATAAATGAATTAGAATGCTTTCCATACATATCCAAATTCGTATCAACTTCATGGGGACTGAAAACTGCTCGCGTCCGCAAGGTTTAGCCCTCGATGCCTTGTACGTGGTCCCTGGGTGGTGCTAAACGAGCAGTAAAATCTGGTGGTAGGCTTCGGCCGTGGCTTGTCACCACCCACTAGACAAAACCATGCCGCCAAGTAACCTAGTTGCGTTCCGGCATGATGTCTAGTGTAGCCATTGGGGAGGATAGGTCTGAGTAATCGTGCTGCATCGGAGAACTGTTTTCAACTCGTAGGATAATGACTCACCGGGTGACTCGTTTTGGAGGGTAGCGGGATCCGAAGCACGGTGCACCGTTGGCCGACCGCAGGTAGTAGGGGGCCCAAGTAGCATGCCAGCCACATGCAAAAGGCTGCCCCGCCACCTCGCGAAAAATCCCGGGAGGCTCCATCGTGCCGGCTGGCGACCGGTTTGAGAGGACCCGATGGCGAACTCGGGGGGGGTTCGGGCGTCCCCGCAGTCTCCAAGCGAGTTTCCCAAAGGTGCGTTACCCCTATCGAGTTGCTTGGTTCCATTTGCAGCACTTCACTCAACTTCTGTTCTCCTCCCTATTCACTCCGCTCCAAAACTTATGAAAGGTCCAAAGAAGAGTAAGGTAACACAGCGGTTGCACTTCCTCTCGTTTAAAGTGCACTTCTGTAACATCCGAGGAGTGCACTCCAATCTCAATGATGTCCACCACCACCTCGAGACGGAGAGACCCCACCTACTCTTCCTAACGGAGACGCAGATCTGTGATCCGTCAGACTCGGCATACCTTTGTTACCCAGGCTACATCCTGGAGTCCAAATTCCACCCGCACGCCGGGGTGTGCATGTATGCCAGTGACAAGATCTGTTGTCAGCGTCTCCGTTACTTAGAAGTGCCGGACCTTTCAGTTATGTGGGTTCACATAGATACCGGCCTAGACCAAATGGTATACGCTGGTATTTATCGGTCACACAGCGGAGATCGGGAGACAACAAGGCTTATGGACTATCTCAGCAGTACAGCGGACAAGGTTCAGCAACGTTTTCCCACAGCGCAGTTGGTGTTCCTGGGGGATTTTAACGCACACCACGGACAGTGGTTATACCCGTTTCAGGACACTGACCATGCTGGTAGAGAGGCTTTTAAGTTTTCGCTCACTCATGGCCTTTCTCAGCTTGTTGACGAGCCTACGCGCATCCCAGACGTTGCTGGCCACACTGCTTACTGCCTGGACCTTCTGCTGACAACCGATCCCGACAGATATTCGGTGTCCGTCACTGCACCCTTAGGGACATCCAATCACTGTCTGGTGAAATCTGTATCGCAGTACTCGCCACCTGACACCCGACCAAGTGGTTCTAGGCGAGTATGGCGTTACAAGTCGGCAGATTGGGATGAAATGCGACATTTCTTCGCATCTTATCCGTGGCAGCAAGCTTGTTTTACATCAACCGATCCATCGTGCTGCGCTGATGCAGTCTCAAGTGTGATAGGTCAAGCAATGGAGTTCTTCATTCCCTACGCTGATCTATCCCTTGAAACCAAAGCTCGCCCATGGTTTAGTGCTGAATGCTCTTCCGCTGAAAAGCGTAAGCGAGAAGCGTACAAAGCCTGGGCAACCGCTCGCAGAAGCAAAGCCATCAAAAGAGCTCGTTTCGCCCACATAGGCTGTATTGGAGACAGAATAGCGTCATACCCCTCGGGAAGCAAAGCTTTCTGGTCCCTCGCCAAGTCGGTCGAAACGAACTTTTGTCACCCATCGCTGCCGCCACTGCGGAAACCTAACGGTTCTCTGGCCCACACCGCTAAGGAAAAGGCGGATTTATTTGCCAGTATCTTTGCGGGAAATTCTCGTCTAGATAGCCAGGGAAAAATCCCACCCCAATTACCTCAGTTCGGTCCTACAATGGGTACCGTTCATATTCGCCAAAAGGAGGTTCTTAAATGCTTGCTGCACCTAGACGAGAATAAGGCTAGCGGTCCAGATGGTATTCCTGCAGTGGTGTTGAAACGCTGCGCAGCTGAGTTGTCTACCGTTTTGACGCGTCTCTATAGACTTTCTTTGGAATCTGGTAAAGTCCCAAAATCCTGGAAGCTGGCTAACGTACAACCAGTACCGAAGAAGGGAAGCCGTGCTGATCCTGTCAACTATCGACCAATCTCAATCACTTCCATAGGTACTTTGCAAAGTCATAGGACGTTTGTCTTCCATGCCACCTGATGGAAAGTGCGCATGAAGACTATGGTGCTACACGTCCATCCACGAGAAACCTATTCACTCGACACTTAAAAGTTCCAGGACTGTAGTGGTCAGGAAAAACAGACGCAGGCAGATTGTTCCACTCCTTGGCAATCCGTACCAAAAAGGAACCATCGAAGCGTTTTGTTCGACTTCTTGGTAAATCCACTATATAAAGATGGAAGTTCTGTCTGCGTCTGGTAGTCCGGTGGTGAAAAGGGGTGGGTTCAATTTGGTCAAAAAGAGCACTCGCACACTCACCAAAATGTAGCCGATAAAATACTGTCAAACAAGCAACCTTGCAACCGCTGTGTTACCTTACTCTTCTTTGGACCTTTCATTAGTTTTGGAGTGGAGTGAATAGGGAGGAGAACAGAAGTTGATTGAAGTGCTGCAAATGGAACCAAGCAACTCGATAGGGTTAACGCACCTTTGGGAAACTCGCTTGGAGACTGCGGGGACGCCCGAACCCCCCCGAGTTCGCCATCAGGTCCTCTCAAACCGGTCGCCAGCCGGCACGATGGAGCCTCCCGGGATTTTTCGCGAGGTGGCGGGGCAGCCTTTTGCATGTGGCTGGCATGCTACTTGGGCCCCCTACTACCTGCGGTCGGCCAGCGGTGCACCGTGCTTCGGATCCCGCCACCCTCCAAAACGAGTCACCCAGTGAGTCATTATCCTACGAGTTGAAAACAGTTCTCCGGTGCAGCACGATTACTCAGACCTACTCAATGGCTACACTAGACATCATGCCGGAACGCAACTAGGTTACTTGGCGGCATAGTTTTGTCTAGTGGGTGGTGACAAGCCACGGCCGAAGGCTACCACCAGATTTTACTGCTCGTTTAGCACCACCCAGGGACCACGTACAAGGCATCGAGGGCTAAACATTGCGGACGCGAGCAGTTTTCAGTCCCCAAAAATTCCTTAAGTTTCTTAACCGCTATCTATCAGCTATTTTCTATTTTTTTTATGGTAACATTTTTATTACTTTTATAATTCGCAAGTTAATAAGTTATAATCAACGAATGCAGCCTTAACAAAACTGACTTCATCAACATTTTTTTTCTCATTACCAGAAATTTGGCTGGAGTGAAAATGGAATAAAAAAAGTGCTTTGTATTTTTTGATGGAATGTATATCAGACCAAATCTGAAGTATCTTCTATCAAATGAATAATGAATCATCAAAACTTGAGCTAGTTTAGAAATATAGAATAGACCTTTGTATTCTATATTTCTATAGCTATTTACCATTCCAAATTGTAAATAAACAACATATGCCAAGAGTCACAACATAATATTAAGTAATGTTTCGTGGGTACGCTTAAAGCGTCGTCGTTAATTATAATTAGGAGGCTGTAGGTATCGGCTCATGGTGCGGTCTCCACTGTAACCTCCAAGTCACAACATAAATCACATAATTATGATGTAGATTCTGCTTCATATAATCTTTTAAGCTTCTACCTACAACATGACGTTTGCTTAGAATACAGAATTAAATTGGTTTTGAAAAACTGTCACAGAGTTTGTTGAAGGCGATGATAAAAGGTTTCTCTGTGGGTAATTAATTACATCGGTAACACGCCGTTGCGCGTTGATAGGTTTTTTCATGTATATGGAAAATGTAATTTATTCAATCATCAACAAGGTGTTCCTTTTGATTTCTTAGAACTCTAGGTATTAATAGGACCATGTAATAGAATCAAATAACATGTAAATAATTTTTACATTTTTTTTTGTTTGTGAGTGGGGTCAAGACCGAACGGTTTTTTAATGAGATGAGGAGTGTTGTTTTTGAATCCTTGTGAAACACTACATAGCACTAAAAAATTAAACTTGATGTCTTATGAATGATGACCGGAGAGTATATATTTAAACTAGTTTGTTAAATTTTATTTAAATCTGTAAAGTAATGAATACCAAACATCTTTTGCAATCGACAAAAATAAAAAACGGGAAAGATGGAAAGGTGACGGGGAAAGATCAAAGTATTTTCTAAAATCGTTCAAGAGAATGAGATACTTTGTTGGTCAATACTAGTCTGTGGAATTTAATGCCCTGAAAACAAAATAACAGACCCGTGCGTCAAAATGCCTAAGGAAGCAAAGACAAGACAAATATTTTAATTTTTGTATTTCAATATTACCCCACCGGGGAAAGATTGAAGTGGATGTTCTCAAACATTGCTGAGCGATTGTTTAAAGTAACATTGATAATAAAAGTTAAAGGCAAAATCAGCAACAAACAAAAAAGTCTGATTTTGTTAGATTTGTCATATTTTGTAGCATAATATTGTTCCAAATATCTTACTCAAAAATTGATATGTTCATCTTACCCCATCAAAATGTAATGGGTAAAGATAGAAAATTGTGTCAATTACTAAAATACGAGTAATGGCAAAAAAACGATTTAATAACTCAAACGTAAATATAATGTAATTAGTAAATATCCACAAGAATCCGTTATACCTTGCTTTTAATAAAAGTTACAGGATGCGGGGTAAGATAAAAATACTTAAAGAAAAACGCAAAAAGTCAGATTGTATAATTTTCTAAAAAAAAATATGTTTCTGTGCAATAACCTTCAAACGATGACTGAGGCATAGGAGAAAATGAAATGGCGGGTTAAACAGTGCTGCAAACACTTCTAAAAATCTGCTAGATGTGGCGTTATTGTTGACTTTCTGTCTTACCCCGTTTTCCATCTTCCCCCACTTACCTTAATTTTTCATAAAAAAATTAAGTCCAAAAATCTTATGTAAAACATCTTAATGCGAAGTATGAAAACGTGGCATTTTCTATCCCTTTTTATCGCTATGCACAGGTACAATTCGCAACGTTTTGCGTTGTATATTGTATGCAACATTCCGCAACGTTTAAAATGTTTTTGTTGTTTATTGTATGGCTTCAGTATTGAGTGAATGTTAAAGAGATTTTACAAGGGTGATTATTTATGAACTCATTATATTAAGATTGATGATATCTTGGAAAGTATGCACTTTTGAACCACATATTCTTTGGCGAAAAGTATTAATTTTTAGTAAGGAACAAAACCTCATAGTTATTTGATATCAAAAAGTGCACCTTGTAAGTATATTTTTTATATAAATATATGATGTTTGATTAAACATATGCCGATACAGTTCGATTTCTCAAATTCTAACTTATTTATCTACGGAAAGTTAGAAGTTCATAATAACGTGAATTTTCTAAGGAAAACTAAATGAAGCCAGAGTAAAGTTCGTTTTACAAACTGACCAGGTCACGCGCCATTGAATGAAACCGTCAGAAGTCATATTTTGAATAAAATATATTTCTTGCCCTAAAATATGCGTTCTCATTCTGTCCTATTTCCTCACATTCTGAACCTATGAAGGGCCTTAAATGTAAGTAATTTCTTTTTCCCATGGATAATCATACTAGAGCTACACTCGTAAATATGAAAGTTTGTGTCTTTAATTGCAACAAAGTCACCCAAAAGCTTATGCACACATATCGACGAAACAAAAATATAGAAGATTATAAATCAAACTACAATTAAGAATTTCTTTCATAACAAGTTATTTTCAATTACTGTAATGTGTTTATTTAATATTGTAAACTGTAATAAAGTGAAAAAAATAAAAATAAAAAAAAATAAACAAAGATGCTCTGTGACCTCGGTACTTTATGCCAGTAATTATACTGCCTAGCTCGACGCAAAATTTGCACACAATAACAGTTTGCAAAGCATTTATACCTAGTTTATTCCCACACGAGCGAAAAACTTAGAAGGATGTGCTTTTCTTAACACAAAAGACTTATTGTAATCCGCCAGCTACAGTTATCCCTGAAACAAAACAAAAACTTCCAAAATAAGTACTAATGTACACATTAAAGTCGAGACAAACAAACTTTGCATCATTTGCATCTTTTGAAGCTTAAAATATTCCGCAAAATTCCGTCCAACTCATGAATAAGACACCTTGTCGTGAAACAAGTGCTAACAACTAGTTGTCCTGCGGTCTGCGACTACCTGCTTAATCATTCATGTACAAAACTTGAGGTAGCTGATTACAGCTTGCACCGCAGTTAATGTGATAATTTCCAGTTTTATGAATTGTCACTGTAGTGCACAATTGGCAGTTAATTGGGTGATATAAAGCGAGTTGCTGGATCGTGACCGCTACTGGCGCAGAGGCAGCGGAGCGCCATGTCTTTCGCGACGCTGCCGTTTTTAGTTGCTGTTCTGACGCTGTGTTACGGTGCTAAGGAAAAACCGGTGAGTTTTATTTTTATTTTGTAACCTACTTTTGGCTCCAATTTCATATTGGACTAGATGCATATGGATGAGACCCATCTTAAACATCGTCGTCATGAACAAGCACAGGTCGAACTAACTTTTTTATGCAAATACAAAACGTCGTTACCCGGTTTATTCTGAAGGATTTCTAGTATTAACGAGATATCAGACGCAGGGGCTACTCGCATAAGTCACTCTAATGGTGCGTACAGATTGCTAGTAATGCAACTAGTACTGTAACATTCTGCGCACGTTGCGTATTTGAACGAGTGTGGTGCGCACAATGTTACATTACAAGTTCCATTACAGCAATCTGTACGCACCATAAGGGCGTGGATTCATCTCAACGCGCCGCACGTTCCACGGCGTCGTGCAAGGCGCACCGTTCAGTCCTTCATATTTGCTCTTAAAATCATCTCTATCATGATTCATTATAGAAAAGTATGCCGTGAGACGGTGCGGCGCAGTGCCGTACGGTGCAAATCAATGCTTTTCTATAATGAGTACAGATGATTTTACTACTTTTTATTTTCATCAGAGTATGCCTAAACAAAACTTGACTTCTTATTTATAAGAATATCTCCCCCGTAAGTTTCATACAGTTAAGATTAAACTTATTAGTTTATTTTGTAGCCACAGTTGATGCGTAACCTTAGTCAATTTTCTCTCTATTCAAAATTAAATTAGAATCTTTGAAGTATCCGTATTACGACATAATACTTATTAATATTTATTACATCAAAAATTTTACTTTTTAAGACACCACTGACGGTCAGTCGCGACTAATAAAAAAATATGTGTTTTATTTAATATTAATTTATTTTAACATACATTTTATTCTTTCGTGTATAACATCTCAGGTGTATCACGCAAGGCTTCCATTCTACTTATAAGATCAATGCTTCATTCATAGATGAGTGACTATTATTAATCATCGAGTCAACTGAAATTTCCTAGAAGACGCATAGTTCGCGAATGACACAAGAAGTGGTGAATTTTTCACAGCGATCGCAAGTTGCGAACGAGAGTTGATGAATGAGCATCGCTGCGCGCGCGGCACTATCGCTCAACGTCATCCTGCTTGCATACTAAATTGAGCAGAGGTGTTTCCATTGTTAGAACGAGTTCTGTCAAATTTTATTCTAATTAATGCCTGTATTAGAAATCTTACTCCGACATAAAATACGTGACCACGGGGTCTGTGAGTGAAGACTGTTCAGTTAAAATGTAATCATTATGATTATCATCGATCAAAAAAGTGTTTTATTTTATGGAATAAATTTTGTTTGAGACTTGAACTGTACTTAAAAAAAAAAACATAGTTCTGCTTTTAAAAATGCAGCCTTACATGTTGAGTGACTGTCGTCTTTTGAAAGTATGATGCCTATTATATAGGCACTGTAAATGTAAGTTCCTGTTAGGTTTCTCGATCAATCGTCGCATTTTAAAGGACAGGATCATTTGCTCCCTACATTCTGGGCCCCGATAAAACGAGAAGTTAGGAGCATGAAACTTATATTTTTGGAAAGAGGATTTAATAGCGTATAATCACTGAAAATTTGGCCGAAATTGTCAGTGGGGGAGATGAGATATTGGGGGCAAAGGCAACGGCAAAGTCATATAAAAGTACTAAAAAAATCTGAATATCTAAACCGAAATATCATTATTTTGTCGAGTTCATTACTGTAATTATATCTATACATCTATTTTCCTTAGTGGTAGGACCCCCTGAGGGTCCTCATGGCTAGCGACCACCCTTTATATAGTTTGTAGCCATTTATCACCATTCTGGTGGTCATGTGTTCCGGAAATATTTTGTGAAGAACCAGTTTCTTACTAAGCCCGTGTGCTTTCATTTTCGACCTCATCGTCACTTACCATCAGGTGAGATTGAGGTCAAGGTCCAGATTTAAGTCGCCAATAAAAAAAAATTGAATAAAATGTCAGTTCAAATGACCTTCACAGTCTCACCCGCTGGACAATATATTTCCCAGGTGTTGTTTCTGTGTCTTCTCATGTGAACTTTAATAATAATATCAGTAAATGAGTTATTTTTAATATGATGTAAGTACCTATAGATCATAGTAACTCCAATCTACATTTCTTCTTAACTAAGGGAGTATAAAATAAAAACAAACCTTGAAATAATATCTTTATTAATCATTTTCAATTACTATAAGAACATCTTCTAGAAACTGTGCAGGAGGTAAAATATTTTCTTGGTACCTTGCCCAACTCAGGTACCAAATAATGGACATTATATGAGCGCAGCAACCTACTGTTCTTCTACCTACCAAGCAATTACAACAATATTGCAATATGGACTCACGTCCTGTAAGAGAGCTGTCAAATAAAATATAAACAAAGTATGTTTTTCTACTTATATGCCGCGATTGTATTCTACCTCTTAGCAGCCATGTGGTATTAGAATTTGACAGCTCTCGAAGTAAGTTGCTGCGCACCTCTCTGCACACTTCTATTACAAATCCATCATTGCCTCTTACATGTTCACCAAAATATGATCGTGCCTGCTTCAGCTGATAAGTTCCCAAACATATTAATATTAGTTGACTGTAAGTCAACTGGGGAAAATTATTTAAATTGTCACTATGCACAGTCATGGTTTCAAAATCTGCCCTTCGCCTATTGTATTGATATCTTTCAATAAAATCAGCTAAATCATTATTATTATTCATGTGCATATTTATTTGATTTATGATTTCCCCAGCATCAACACGGTCAACTATGGGAGGATGAAATCTATTAATGAGAGCAGCCGCCACTTCAAAATCTTTCATTAATGATTTTGCTGTTGTGTTAAAACCCGTCTGCCTAAATAATTTAAAATCCCTTTTAAATCTGCCATTGACAACTTCTACTACCCAACGGCATATGGTGACGGCTCTAGATTTATTGGCTTCCAGCGTTGATAGCTGGAATTCACCCTCCCTTAATGAAGCAGGCACGTAAGTTCTGAAACCACATTGCCCAAGCAAAGGCAATGCATCCCGGAAACCTCTATCTAAAATGAAAGCATCTCCATTTTCAAAATATTGCCGTATCTGTGAATTTATATTATTCAGTTCATTTTTCAAAATGTCTGAGTCCGAGGTTGTGGCTGGATATGGCCCTAAGACGTCAATAATATATCCATCTGTGCATACCATTAAAAATGGCTTTACTAGGTTCCTATATTTATGTAGGCTGTAGGTTTTTTTTTGATATAGGTAATTTGAACTCTTTTCAATGTAACAATAAGTTCCATCAAGTATCACTATGGGCCTATTTTCACCTTCATAATCTCCAAATAGTGCGTTTGGTATTGTGAGGTTTCTTTGAGTAACTTGTGTTCTGTTTATATGGTTAAATCCTAAATTATGAGGGACAAAATATTCTGTCATGAGTTCCCTAGCTTGGTTTAGCCATTTCTGTACCTGACTCTTGGATACTTTAAATAAAGTTGACAGTCTATCATTGCATTCTCCAGTTCTCAGTTTCACTAGGTAACATGCCAATATTTTGTTTCCTTTGGGTAGCTCTAAGAACTGAGGAACCTCATTCAGTATTTGACTAAAGTGCATTTTACTGAACCCCAGCCAGGTATACACAGTATGGTCTTCTAAATCATCTATTCTATCAAAATCAACAATAATAGTACTTGACGATTCTTTCAATGTAAACATATCTTGGATATGATTGGCCGTAAAGGACCGGACATAACTATTTTGCAGGCTATCTAAGAAATCCCAAGCTTCAAACACAACATGTCGATCACATAGGCGATTGTTGAGAGGAATGTAATAATTGAATCGGTTCAATAACATTTTTCGTGTTGTAAGAGGAACTCTGTACCTTTCAGATCCTTGGCACCCTTCGATGAAACATTTTTTTTCAGTACCAACTGAGCGCATGAAGTCTGGTAAAATAATAGTGGGTTCAGGTTGGCTATATATAACATCCTCCACCTCATGTGGAACTGATGTTTCGCCATGAAGAGCCTCGATAAATTCCTCTAAAGACGCTTCAGTAGGTTCTTCTTGAATAGTTGTGGGCGGTACAGGTACAGGTGGTATCTCCAGTTGAGCAGGAGGATCAGGCTGAGACGAAGTTGATGGGCCTGAGACCATGTGCACAGCAGCTCTTTTAGCCAAAACCCAACAAGAATGGCATATACGGCTGGCCGCACTTATCTGAAACAAAAGTGAATAAATGTAAAAAGAACATAGTTTTCTGAGATGAGACGAATGAAAAAATAACAATATTTTTTTAAATAGCCAAAATGTTCTAAACCTCTATAAGGATACTGATGATATATTAACTATTCTTCTATATGTTTAAAGTAAAAAATAATTGTTCGTATTTATAGTTATAAAATATAAAATAGGTTAAAATTATGTTCTGTATTTATATCACCGAATCATCAAAATGTCAACCTAATTGCTAATAGATTTACTACCATACTCTTGGTATTTTTTCATCCCGGTATCCCTTTTGTTTACAATAAAACTCTTTATAAAAAACGGACTATAGTAATAGTAGTTTAACTTATGTAAGCAAACTATTAATATATGTTTTTTTTTTCTATTAATAAATAAGTAATGAAATTATTACAAAAATATTCTATGAAGAAAAATCCATACTATTTGTTATTATACTCACTGTTAGGGGCAAAATCCACTCTCGAATAACATTATATATCCTTGTTTCACTATCTGAAGCAGTGGAAAGTATATGTGTATTTTTTTTTCTTATAAGTGAACGCCTGCACCGGAGGCAAACACTAGAGTGGCCGAATTGTCTACTGGTACATGGTTGTCTTCCTAATACTACATCTTGAGCAAGGCTCCAACAAGCCTGACACAAATGGTCTTGGCTGTGCACCTGCAGAAGACAAAAAATAATAAGTTAAGTAATTTAAAATAAAATTATAAAAAAAGAATTCAGCAAGTAAATATAAATAAGGTTCAAGGGCACCACATAAAGAAAGGCTAGCTCATTTGTATTACCAAATACCTAGTCACAAATAAAAGTGAATAGTTGGTATGATTATAGATAAGTTATATTAAGTTTAGTGTAGAAATAAAAGTTACTTACAGGTTCTGGTGAAAGCCATTGCTGAATTACTGATAAGGTGGCTGCGTCATCTAAGATATGCCTTCCCAAAGCATTGCAACGGTTTGTAGTTAAGCCACAATTCACACAGGAATCCATGGTCAAAAGTATGTAAACGGTGTCCAATTGGTGAGCCAAAGTAATCGTATGAGCAGGAATCTCGGTGTCCGTGAATAAAGCCGGTGTGGTAAACGTAAAGCAGGGTCCAAGAAGTCCGTAAATGAAAGCGTTGGTCGTCGGGGGAATCCAGAAATACGCAGAGAAAATCACCAGTAAGTTAGGCATCGAACGAAACAAACAAGTGACATTTTTAGCGGTTTTAGTACCTATTTGACATTTGACAGATTGATAGAGCGAGTGCTGTCAATCTAACATTGTGAATACCCCAAAAAAAGAAACAAAAGGAACATAAAATACATAAAAATTCACTAATCTGGATTTTTCTCGGCTCTCCCACTGTAAAAAAGTGGCGTTTTTCAAATATGTTTTACATCGGGTACGACCAATTTTTTAAGATACTTTTCAACTTCCTAACCGACCGTTTTTCATCAATAAAAAGGGGCCCAGGTAAAATCCTGTCCTTTAGTATATAAATACTTAATCCTTAATTAAACATAAAATGTAGGTGCTTCAATAGTTCTTCAGGTAGGTAATGTATAATTTGACTTCTTCTTTGGTGTTCCTTCAAGTTTAAAAGAATTTCGTTCAAAGAATAGTATTTTTAGAGGAACGTACTTATTATTGGAAAACACTAAAGCTGCAGCTTGCAGTTAGGCACCTAAGTTATCCCCCAGTTTGGAGTACATTACGGACAGTCAGATGCCCGTCAACGTTTTTATTTTCATGCTCTCTTTATGAAATGAACACACCAACACTGGGCAAGCTTAAGGGGATAATAACCAGACACTGACCGGCTGGTGTAGCGGTAGCATACATTGCCTTCTATGCCAGAGGTCCTGGGTTCGAATCTCGGCGGCGGCGGATATTTGTGTGATGAACACACAGATATTAGCCGTCAAGTTATGGATGTTTATATGTTTATTTAAGTTTATTCTAATAAAAAATATGTATTTATTCAATATGTATGTTTATATATTTCTTAAATATATCAGTTATCTAGTATCCATAACACAAGTTCTTTAAGAAACTTAATTTGGGCTAGATAATGTTGTGTGAGTGTCAGAAATATTTATTTATTTATTATTTACTGAAACAAATCAATGGGACTACAAATCATGATGATGACACCGCCTTGAAAGACCAATCTCATGAACACCATGATTAAAGATTACGAAACCTAACCCTACTTGAACCCATAAAAAAAACCTTAAACAAAATATTAACAATTTTTATTTTTTTTATTCATTATGGGTTGGCCACCTTTCCGGTGGATTAGTATATTAGTATTTTAATAGTCTAGCTTTCTTACCACCATACAAAAAGTTTAGTGTATACTAGTTTCAGTTGCATGGAAACAAGATCTTTTACTTTTTAAATTAATATTTAATATGACGATACAAGTTGATACGCGGCGGGCCGTCCCCTCGGAATCACCGCTTAATAATATTCCTTCAGAATGTTACGCCATTTTTAATATTGAAACGACTTACTTTGTTCACAAAGGTAACCGTCACATTCAGACTTTGAATAATAAGTTTGTATACGCATGCATACACAAAGCGTGATATCAATATTTCAACTCTGTGATAATGTTGGCAAAATAATGATGGAATAAAACATTTTTTTCAGTTTCTGAAATGACTTTTGCTACATTTGAACGTAATATTGTTTCTTAAAAGGCTGTGTTTTGATCAAACGATTCGTTTGGTTGACAGTTTGTTTATAAGTAAATTGTATTTTCAGGAGTTCAGTGAAGAAATCCAAGAAATAATTCAACATGTTCACAACGAGTGTGTTGGGAAGACGGGGGTCTCAGAGGGTAAGCCATCTCGGGTCTATTTCCGCTAACCTTTGTTCTGAACTCGCTTGGTATTGACATGAAATCTAAAGAACCACAGCTTTGCAATCACTTCATACGACGCACAACTTATTTCCAATTTAATCTTTCAAATAACTGAACAAGAAGTTGGATTGTTAAATTTTTGTGTATGCGTCAGGTAGATACTGTGATAGATTCTGGGTAGGAGTATCTTATGAGGCTCAGATTGTAGGTTCTCATTTGGTAGGCGACTACCCTTCTGCCTGTCTTAAGTTTACCACCAAATATTGTCCTGTTGAGCAATGGTGGTAATATTTTTGGATATGAAGGGCCAGACCCTTCATTTTATTAAAGATTAAGCCCGCGTTTGACCTCAATCTCTCATGATATTGAGGTCGAAGATGAGGTCAAAGATGCAAGCATGCGGGCTTAGGAATCCCATTTAAGCTCTTGCTCTTTTTTTGACGTCATGTTCGTTGACTAATCCAAAACCATTTTTTTTAAAGATGTAAGATTTGCGGATGGCGCTGGAAAGAGCACTACTGCTTTCTTCAAAAAATATTGAGGGCTAAATCAAAAAGTAAAATTAATGAGGCATTATACAGGGTTGATTTTTCGTCACCAGCCAAATTTAAATGTTAGTTTCTTTGATACGATATAAACGTATCTGCATATTTATTTTAGCGTCGCTCAGTACAAAAAAAGTAGAAATATGAAACCACAAACTTTTAAAAAAATAGTCGTTGTTGATGAACATACATTTCCTTGATAATACTTCGACGTAGTACTACAAAATGTGTGTAGTAGCGCGTTATCTTTATTTTAATGGTAATTTAGAGTGACCATGCCTTGGTTAATATAAATTCATTTCGTTGTAAAAAAATAAATACCTACTTTTTTTGAAAAAATCGTTTCTATAAATGATTTTTTTACACTATTGTGTAAAAAAATTTGGCCGGGGACTACAAATCAACCGTGTATATTTTTACTTCTATCAATCAAAAATATTTTAAAGTGTTTGCTCCTACTTCCAGTAGATCGCAGCGCAACTGTGAATTAGTTAAAATTTGCTTTTTAAGCCGAAGTTTTCATTAAGGTTAACTGCTACTTGTTATTCATATCGCCTTTTTTCCGTAATTTGAAATCGTTAACTCAGCAGGCGTTACGCAAGCATAAATCCTTTTCCAATTAATGTTAAATAATACTGCACGTCCCTTTTTAAATATTTAGCTCGGAACTAGAGGAATTTTAAGTAACAATTGAAATACATGGTTAGAAAAATATGTATATACAAGGTATTCCTGTTGATTTCCCATAACTTTAAAGTTTTGCTCCTTACTAAAAAACAAAACTTTTTGCCAAAAAAATATGTGGTTCAAAAGTGCATAATTTCCAAGATATCATCAATCTTAGTATAATGAATTCATAAATTATCACTCTTGTTAAATCTCTTTAACATTAATTCAATAGACGCGTGTCACTGAAGTCATACAATAAACAACAAAAACATTTTAAACGTTGAGGAACGTTGCATACAATGCAAAGCGTTGCGAACTGCACCTGTAAAAAAAGAGATAGAAAATGCCACGTGTCAAACTTCGCATCAAAGGTGTTTTACATAGGATGTTTTGAGTAAATTGAATTATTTTGTATGAAAAATAAAAACAAAAAAAAAGGAAAAATTATTCACATGTTATTTTATTCTATTTCATTGTCCCATTAATACCCTAGAGTTATGGGAAATCAACAGGAACACCTTGTATTCATCATCATCATCATCACAACTCTTTGTAATGAGCCCACTGCAGGGCATGAGTCTCTCCCCTAGGTGACGAGGAGGTATAGGCCATAATCCACCAAGCTGGCCCAGTGCTGGGTGGTGGATGCCAACATTTTCAGGGCGCCGAAATGGCTTCTGACAAACCCTCTAGACTACTGTATACAAGTAAACAGCACCCGGGACCGACTGCTTAACGTGCCCTCCGAAGCACGGAAGTCGTCGTGAGAAATGAATGGTCGGCGGTCACCCATCCAAGTACCGACCGCGCCGAACGTTGCTTAACCTGTGATATTGTATGATACACACAGTAACCACGGCACCACGACGACTTCAACGTCGTCTATTCATATCTAGGAAAAAAAACGAAGCAACAAAGCTATCAATGGCAAAGATAAATAAACCTATTATAAAATTTAATCACATCAGAGTTGAAAGCATGATTTTTATACCATATAAAATATTGGTGAAATTTAGAAAATAAATTATGTAGCTAAGTAAAATATCTTATTCAAATACTATTAACTTTTCATTGCAAGGCAGTTTCTTAGAATCTTCAAAGCCGAGCTTAACTAAACAACATCATACAACCTTTATTTTCACCTCCATTTTCGTCGGCACAACTGTCATTGCTAGTTATGAAAAATACGTCCCATATTTACATACATTAAAGAGTCTTTATTCGTACTTGCCCCCAGAGGATATAACGAATTGCGAAAACGGCATATTTAAGGAGGATAAGAAATTGAAGTGCTATATGTTCTGCCTTCTCGAAGAAGCAAGTCTTGTGAGTGTTTATCTTTTGTTTATTTCATTTCTGTTTATCTTTTGTTTCATTGCTTACCCTTGCCGGTATTAGATACAAAGAAACATTTAATTTGTTTTTAACTCAATTCGTTTAGCTTTCATTTGCATGGCGTTCTTTGAGCTTCTGTTTTATTGTGAGGGATATAAGCTTACCTTTTAAGTTTTTAATGGAATTGTTTGCTTTTCCAAATTGCGAATGTTAAATATATGTGTTTACAGGTTGATGAAGAAAATAATGTTGATTATGATATGATGATTAGCCTGATACCTGAACAGTATTATGAAAGAGTATCAAAGATGATACTGGGGTGCAAGCATTTGGGTAAGTTTTTTGTAGAAATAACAAATAAATACGATATAAATAGTAAAAAAATAGAATCCATAACAGTAAAGTCTCGATGTGTTACTAGTTTATTTAAGTGTATTTTTGCATGCATATTTAATTTATATGACCCTTCGTTTCGTTAAAAAAGGTTTGTTTTTATAGACAGCGTAGGTTTAGTAAACTTACTCGATTATTTCATCGAGATCGAGTCATCGAGACTCACAAAAAAGTATACCCAACAAGTCACAATACAAATACTTACAATCTTACTAATATTATAAATGTGAAAGTTTGGATGGATGGATGTATAGACGTATAATAATAATAATTCTTTATTTCTCATCACAATTTACATCACAGTTAAATATTTTATAAATTACAAGTACACAAGGTTAAAGTTGTGAGAGCTCGAAGCCTAAACGAAGTTCCTAGGAACTTGAATTTCAGGACATCAGGTCTCCTCCATTTTATATTACAATTTCTGTGTTAGTGAGTAACGTGATTGGTACAGTCCTTATCAATGTATAGATCGAGTCATGTACAAAATAATGATAAGCAAATTGATTATAAAATGTAGTTTCCTACTTGACAATTTTAATTAAATTTTCGGTATCCTCATAGTTAAATGTGAGAAGCCATGTTTTAATTTTAATTTTAAGAGGTGTCTTTGTTAATGGGTATATTGAAATGATTTTGTTTATTTTTTTATATAAATATGAACCTCGAAAGCAGTAAAAGATATCAGTACCTATATGCAAAGTTAAATTTAGGCAACTGTGTTATTGGATTTTGCCTACGAGTACTTAGGGGTGGGAAAAACTGTAGCATGGAGTGTTTCTTTAGAAGAATTTGGAGTATATATAGTTGACGTACGGTGAGGACCTGGCATTCTTTATATAATTGCTCGGTTGAGAACGCCATGGTAAGAACAAGGAAACTTTGAGTATGGATGTTTGTTCCTCGATCATGGGAGAACGGCTGAACGTATTTGGATGAAATTTACATAGTGATAGTATACAGTCTGGAATAGCACATACGCTACTTTTTATCCCGAGACTCCCGCGAGATACGAAATTGCACGGGTAAAACGGCACGTTATCATCTTATATGTTATAATTTTTGTATTTATCTAACTTTAGTTGGCTGTAAGTTTTGCTTAAAAATAAAATTAAATAAAAACAAGTCCAGCCCTTTCTAATTATGCTTTACTTCTCCTAGATAATAATTTTAGATTCGATGTGTGCTGTGAAATCTCTTGGAACAGAAGAATGGAATAGATGCCGACGATCAATCGCTTTTACTAGGCTAAAAAACCGCTGCCCTATCACGTAACTCGGAAGAGCAAAGCGATGGCATGAATTGCGCAAGATTTGCTTAAAAATAACTAATTCGTATTACGTTACAGCAAAAACATAGCCATAACAATCCGACGACTGTGCTGCCTCTATCGAACAATCGATGTACTAAAAGTGCAATCCCTTTGACTTTCATACTTTTCGTGTGTACTTTTCTGCGAAATTTTAAAAGCAAACATCTGTTTCACATTTTATTAGTTTCTTTTTTAGCTACCAAATTGTTTTTGGCGCTAGTATCGTAGCAATAAATGCATTCTGCGATCAACGAACGATTAAACAGCTATCGCTTACATAATACGATGTAAAGCAATGGATCGAGCGTGATGACTGTGCCATTATAGCTGATCGCTAATATTTACGCCGTCGGTCGTCCGTCTTCAAAAGGCAATCGTTTTAATTATACTGTCCATTATGTTAGCAGTGTTATTATTTTTATATTTATATATATTTTTTTATTATTAACATTACGTATCTACTTATCTCGGTTTTCCGGTATAAGGTATTTGCCCGCGTGGCGTAGTCGGCTCTATGTTTGCAAAGTTTCGCCTGGTTGGTACAAGGAAAGATCGAAATCTTAATTATCACGACTTCCGTGCTCTTACGTTAAGCTCTCGAATACAGGTGCTATAAATTTAAATATACGGTGGTCGTTAAGTTTTATCCGAAGTTCGGTCAATCTCCTCACTCAGAGGAGATACCCATGACCCAGCAATGGGCCTTTTAAAAAAGGGTCTTGATGATAAATTATAATGATACTCGTTTTCTAAATTGTTTTCAATAAACTTCAATAAAGTTTGTCAAATTCTGTATGCTTTAAAAAGATTAATGTTTATTGAAAAATCTAGCTCACATTTCAGATACATAAATCTAGATAAAAAGGAAACTCAACATAGATCCAGTTACTAGAAAATACGGATATTAATAAAATCCATACGACAATACCATTGAATTCAAAAATTTTAAATAAATAAATATTTCTGACACTCACACAACATTATCTAGCCCAAATTAAGTTTCTTAAAGAACTTGTGTTATGAATACTAGATAACTGATATACTTAAGAAATATATAAACATACATATTGAATAAATACATATTTTTTATTAGAATAAACTTAAATAAACATACAAACATCCATGACTTGACGACTTATATCTGTGTTCATCACACAAATATCCACCGCCGCCGCCGGGATTCGAACCCAGGACCTCTGGCATAGAAGGCAATTTATGTTACCACTACACCAGCCGGTCGTCTATTTCTATGTCTATATATTTAAAGTTTTATTAATTATAAGGTCATATAACGGCCGCTTAATGACGTTACAATTTTGTACTTCGGCTTTAACATTGTTTTTTCACATCGATTTGAAATTTTATGAATATTCTTTCTGCGATTGAAATAATGAGCATATAACTCAAGCCAAAGATAAAGAAACATAGACACAATTCTCAAAAGTACAATACATGATTCTTTAAAAAAATTGCATACTTTTTTTTTCTTTCAGATACAATGGATAAAGAAAAATGCCAGCGAGCATTTGATGTGCATAAATGCTCGTATGAAAAGGACCCGAACGTAAGTATTCATTTCGTATTCATATTTTCTGCTATTTGTTCATTTTCTAGTTGGAAATGTATGGAAATATATAAGTTTCTTTTGTTTCAGTTTTACTTCTTATTTTAGAACTTATACTAAGCTGGCGAGATGGGATAAGGTTTTTTGATATAATAAAGAGAGTTGCAATAGTCTTTCTTGTCTTTTACTTGATTCAGTCATAATACCAAATGTTTAGTATATTGTGGTTTGAAACCGATTTTTCTCATGCGTTAAATCACAAAGAACTTTTCATTCATAATTAAAAAAACACGTATTAATGCCATATTCACCAAAATAAGTTACTGACAATATTATCTTGTCATCTAGGATATTTTGCTTGAGGGTAGTTTACTAGAGGAAGATACAGATGCGCAGCCTGTTATCTAGTTTAATTTATATAACGTCATATATTTATCATCATCATCACAAATATTTATAATGAGCCGGATGCAGGGCTATGAGTCTTTGCCCTTATTCACAAAGTGAGAAGGAGGTATAGGCCATAATCCACCAAGCTGGGCCAGTGCTGTTTGATGGATGTCCGAATTTTCAGGGCGCCGATAATGGCTTCTGACAAACCCTAACGACTACTGTTTACAAGTTTACAGCATCCGGGATCGACTGCTTAACGTGGCCCCCAAAGCACGCAAGTTGTCGTGAGTAATGAATGGTCGGTGGTTACTCATCCTAGTACCGTGCGTTGCTTAACCTGCGATATCGTATGTAGGATATACACAGTAACCACGGCGCCACGAAGAGTTTGTATGTTTATATGTAACGGTAATTACGATATATTACCTTCAGACTACTTCTCCATCAATTTAACTACGCTCCAAATATATTTGTGTACTTATGTCATTTATTTATATGTATCAAGAAAGATGTATCTATTTATATATAAGTTTATTATTATTATATACATATAATAAATATTGTATATAAATTATTTTATTTTATTATTATAATGGCAATGCAAACCCTACATTATTATTTTTAGTAGGTATGTCCTTTTTTTTTTGTAAATAAAGGTTGCCTGGAAGAGATCGCTCATGAGTGATAATGCCGCCTAAATTGTCTTGAATCCAGTTTTCCTTCTATAAACAATAATATAATATGTTGGTATCCTGTTGATTCTGGCAATAACGTGTATTTGTATTGTATTGTACGAATTATTGCAATATGGCTGCCCTGATTATTTTACATCCAGAAGACCGGTCAACTCCTTAGTACTTTGTAGCTGAAATTCCCAGAAAAGACAGTCATGACTTTCAATGAGTTCATTATAAAGGTTTGAAATATTTATTTATTTATTTACACTTCAGTTTATAAAGGTACAGTAAAAGAAAAAAGAACACTTACATTAAACATAAAAACTTGGCGGTCTTATCGCTGAGTAGCGATTTCTAACCAGACAACCATGAGCGATTTCTGCCAGACAACCATGATATTGAAAATATTGAAACAGAAATATTGAAAAATAAAACATTTAATTATATCGACATTACCTTCATCTGTCATTTCATCTACAACAGATCTCTGCAATGACTAGTGGGTTCAGCAGTTTTTCCCACACCTTGCAAATGACCTGCAGAGCACTTAATGATAACATCTTCTGAGCTAATTTTCCCCATGAAAAAAATTACAAGTAACAAAAATCAGCTACTTCAACAAATTAATCACAAAATAAAATATTTTAATTTAAAACATACCTTGCATATTTACAAGCTAAAAATCTCAAATACCCCGCGGAGGAACATCCTTCGAATAGGCAGGTACAATACGTTTTTACGAAATAAGAAATAAGTAATTTTCCGCATGCCGCGGGCTCGGGAAGTTTCTTTCCTCCAAAGTTGTCGCGATCGAATTTGAAAGTTATTCTTACTTAATTTTAAGTGTTTAAATAGGTGGATTCGTTAAATAGTATGCATGGAGGATTTTTTGCTAATGCATGATTAACAGAAAATTAAAAATCCGATTGGGGCTAAAATTAGAAATTAAATTTAGAAATCATATTTTTTTTGTTAAATTTATTAACAATAATGGTCACATTTTTTTTTAATTTATGAACAATAGTGGTTACAATTATTAAAAACATATTATCTCGCCAAACTTGCCGTTTGAGGGTGATTTGCTCTCCTTATTTGTACATTTATACAGGGTGTTTGGTCTATCGCCGGCCAAATTGATACGGCCACATTAACAATTTATTCTACATATATACCTTATATAATCTATATGACTTATTTTTATTTTCACAACATCAAAGTTTTACATACTGAAGGTTAACATAATAACACATAATTTACCTGACTGAACTCTTTACACCTCTTCACATCAACTACATGGCCCCAACGTAAGCATAGCTTGTGTTATGGAACATAGAATATAAATACATACATAGATAAACACCCAGATACGGAACATTTTTTTCCTGTTCCGTGCGGGAATCGAACCCGCAACCACTGGCGTCTGAGGCAGACAAGTTTACCCCATCGCCAAAGTGGTCGTCAAAAATATAATATGAATGCGAAATACATTAATTGGCAACTATAAATAAGCACTGTTCTTAATTACATAATTTTATGTTCACTCTAAAACAGCAAAATATATTTGTTTTTGTTCATCTCATAAAAGAATAAACTCTCAGTCATATTGTGATTATTTTATTTCACAATGAAAGTAATTCGTCGCGGTTTTAAAACCAAATAGCTTTAAATCATGAAAAGAATCCAAGACCCTAAATTAGCATAATAGAACACATTATTTAACAGAAAAATGACATTGAAAAGACGGAAGCAAGGGTCGGGACTTCTGCCTCCACATAAAGAGGCAATTTGAAGATTGCCGGGGGCACGACCGCGTTGAAGAATTGTGTTCAAATGTATTCAAAATTATAAAAAAAAAACGCAAAGGAATTCCTTGCGGTGAAAATAAACAGATGTGTTTGTCTTTTTCTCTTCCGCGAATCATAAATTGGTTTTATATATACAAGGAGCTTTGCCTTCAATCTCAGCTTCAAAATATGATTACTGCGCAAACAGATTTGCCTGAAGTTTGAGGTTCTGGTATATTCGCAACTATCTTTTCTAGATGACGACCACTTTGGTGATGGGGTAAACTTGTCTGTTCCCCCCTAGTTCGCTACATGGTATCCCATAACACAAGCTATGCTTACTTTGGAGCCATGTAGTTGGTGTGATTGTCTGGGGAATTTATTATTATTTTATAGATACAGTACGTATTTTTAGTCCGTGTGAGGTCTTAGAATAGCTATATCACCCCTGGATAAGCGTGTCGTAAAAGGCGACTAATCTTAGTGAACCGTTTTGTGGTAGGACTCCTTAAGGGTTTGCTGACCACCCTTTATATGATATCTGCCACCAAATATAACCGATTTTATGAAAAGCCAGTTCTTTTCTAAGCTCGTGCGCTTTCATATTCGGCCTCATTTTCACTTACTATCAGGTGAGATAGACGTATAATGTGGGCTCAGTGTAGGTATTATAAAATAAAGTTTTCCGCCAATTTTAAAATGTAATTCTAAGATAAAATACTGTAAGATTTCATTATTTTTTTAGGCCATCAATATACTAATTACGTGCTTAGTTACAATTTCACTCCTCTTCATAAATCGCACTGCTTTAATAACTCATTCTCTGTAAGAGCCGTGGTCCTATGCAATAAGCTTCCTTATGAAATAAAATCTGCCTCTTCGCTGAACTCATTTAAATTGAAACTGAAAAAACATTATTTAACTTAAGCAAGATTAGCGCAAGATTAATATACGTATTCGTTATTTATGGATTATGTTTATTATATATGTTACTAGCTTTATCTCGCAACTTCGTATGCGCTTAACTACCCTTCTCGTGGAAATTTCAGAAACTATACAACCAGACACCCACTGAAAGAACTTTATACCAAGTATCACACCCATGCACTCAAGGAATAAGTTTTTTTCATACAAACTAAAAATCATATATTTCCCGTGCCCGTGGGAATTTTGGGAATTTTTTTCGTAGCACAACCAGTCACTCTTTGAAGAACCTTCATGCCAAGTATCACATCCGTACACTCAAGGAATAAGATTTTTCATACAAACTAAAAATTCCAACCCCTTCCCGTGGGAATTTCGGGAATTCCTTCCATAATAAAACAGACACTTATTGAGGAACCTTTATATCAAGTATCACATCCGTGCACTCAAGGGATGGGATTTTTTCATACAAACTAAAACATCATATACTTCCCGTTCCCGTGGGAATTTCAGGAATTCCTTTCATAACACAACCAGACAACACATTGAAAAACCTTTACACCAAGTTTCACATCGGTGCATTCAAGGAATAAGATTTTTCATACAAACTAAAAAGTCCTATATTTTCCGTTTCCGTGAGAATTTCGGGAATTCCTTCCTTAGTGCACCCCTACATCCCCTAAAGAATGTATGTTCCAAATTTCAGCTCTCTACGCCTAGTAGTTACGGCTGTACGTTGTCTGTCAGTCACTCAGTACCTCAGTCACTCAGTCAGTAACGGAACAGTTTTATATATATTGATATTGTACATTATGTATTAAGAATATCAAGTTATTTATTTTAACTAATTTATTTTATTGTATATTATTTTTATTTATATATTTTTTATCCCACATACTGACTCATGATAAAATGTCCCTACTTTCATTTGTTTGTAATTATTATAAGTTTTTGTTATGTATTGTTTAGGTTGTCTGGTAGAGATCGCTCTAGAGCGATAAGACCGCCTTTTCTACATTGTTATCCTTTTATGTTTATCTGTATTTTTTTTTAATAAACAATAAAGAGTAAATACTGCATTATACAGAAAATAATATAGTCCCTTTGAGATAGAGTTGATCAAACCAATTGCAACCGTATTTGTAAATACCATTTCCCACAATACGTCGTATTATGCTCAGGACTCCATTAATTTATTCGTCCATATGCCCTCTCTCCGAATATTAATGTCATCTGAGACAATACATATGTAGTGATTTGGTAATCATAACAGAATCTAATTGACTAAAGGATAAATTCAGTTGAATAATGCGTATCTCTGCTGAATTTCTAATGTCGCGTTTTGTGGAATATGTGAGCAGATGTTGTTGCAGAAGAATTATATTATACAGTATCTACTGAGCTTTGCAATTAATTATTTAACTGAAAAATGGGATATTCGTTATATTTATTTATTCTTCATTGTACACATGGAGTAAATAAATGAAAAATGTGATAAATAAAAATTACCCGACCAGGATTCGAACCTGGGACCCCTCGTTTGCCGGACGAGTGCTCTTCCAACTGAGCTACCGGGGCCTACTGAGGATCCTGGTCGGGTAATTTTTATTTATCACATTTTTCATTTATTTAAGAATAATTGAGCATTTTAAATGCAAAAAACTTAAAAACATTATTAACACATGGAGTAAGACATAACTTTAATAAAAATATAATAGGTACAGTGTACAATAGACGGCCTTATCATCTACAGACAATCTCTTCCAGACAACCTTTATGTTGTTTGAAACAAACAAATAATCAATAAAATATATGTAGTATGCAAATTAAAGTTTGAATATAATATGCTTCGATGCCTCTGTTGAAGTGTATATTGTAGTATAACATTTTTATTAGAATATTTTTTAAAGATTTCCAGAATTGTGAATTTAAAAACAGGGCTATGGTCTAGTCATTGACCAAATTTAAATATTATGTTCTTTGATATAATGTAAACGTTTTTGTATATTTATTTCAGTATCTTCTATAATTAAGTGAGGGTACTTCTAAATATTATTCAAACTACACTTGCATTTTTGTATTTCTAACTAAGAATGTACCCTCGGTTTGATTTTATACATATCTCTGATACTTAATATTATTATATAATTTCTTTATTGTAGTTCTATACTGTTTTTGAGGTTTGCGTAAACGGCTACGACACAGTCTTTGACTAATGTAGCTGTTTTCGATTATATTTATATTTGTAACTCGGTTTTTAATGAATAAATAAATAAATAAAAATAAAAAAGTATCGCTTAGTAGAAAAAAATGAAATTCAGGCACCACAAACTTTTTTTTGCACACGGCACGACACTACGACGCGGCATTTCATGAATTCCATTTGATAATATTACAACTTAGTACTAAGACTAGTAACAAGTCGTTTTGTAGTAGCGTGTAATCGTCTTTCATAGTTGTATTCATTCATAATTAAGAGTGACCATGCTTTACTTAATATGTCAGCGAATATATTGATCTCCTAGAAAAAAAACTTTTTTTTTTTGCATAAATCGTTGCTACAAATGTTACATATTATGAAAAAAAAAATTGCCGGTGACTAAAAAATTGCCCTCAATTTAAGATTGACTAAATCCGAAAAAAATATTTGATAAATTTAATATAAGTCCATTTTATAGTGCTGATAATATTTAAAATGGACTTGAGTGAATGAGAAAGTGAAAAAAATGTCGTTTAATCACTATTGAAGTGTAGCTACCTCCTGCCTATTGTCAGTTGACTTAAAAGGATGGCTGCCCTCTTTTTCCAATTGTTTTAGATCTTGTCTAATTAATTAGTGTGATTATTATAAGATATGTACTCTGGAGATAATAAAAAAAAACAAATTAGTGTTGAATCACTATCCTACACATTATGAGTAGTACTTATAATATGAGGCATTTTTAAAAGGGTAGTATTTAATCGAGTAACTGTAAATAAAAATTTTAGGTGACAAAAATAATGAATTTGGCTTACTGTTTTAATTAAGTGAGCGACTGAGAGCGAGTGACGAAGAATCAATGAAACAGCGACTTAAAAACACTTTTGACCATGTCGGGATTGTCCAGGGTTGACTATAATAGCTGACCAGGTTTATGGCGCTTCGCCGGCCGCTGCCGCGGCACCGCTCGCTTCGCTCGCTCGGCTCGCGCACGTGTATAACTATATGCAACCTAACATGCTCCTCCTCGCTGCGCTCGTCGTCGCACCTAACCGTACTGATTCCGCCTTCCGGTGCGGGAGCCCTTCTCGTAACTTATCTCTTTCATCGCAATGTATATGTGTTTTAGTCGCTCACTTAGTAATTCAGTCGCAATATTAATATTTAAAACCGTTCATTTTCATATATTTTTCAAGACAGTCCAAATTTGTTTTTTAGTCGCTCGTTTTATTATTTCCAGTCCAAATTTGTTTTTTAGTCGCTCGTTTTATTATTTCCCTTTTTAAAACTACTAAGATCACACAAATAATTAAAAAAAAAAACAAAGAAAAGTTATTTATTTCGTATTCTGTTCGCAAAATCGCTTAGAGATAATTAAAACAAAACCGCAAAACCATAATTACTTTGATTCTTCAACATGGTGAACTGTCAAAGAGTATATAATTTAAGGAGTCAGAGAGTCGAATGTCTATCATCTTTCAGGTCGCGGCGTTACAAGGTTGTATCTAGTTAAATTTGCATATAAATTGTGTCTTCCGGTCAGGCTGGCAAGATGTCGCACGTCCTTGATGTGTCCGACGAAACTGCATATTTAGGCGGTCTTATTACCTTTATCGTAACTGTGGACAGTACATGAATAATTTCCCATCGTCACTTTGTATGGTAATGCTTCAGATGATGGACTCAATGTAGGCTATGGTAATAGGGTATCGGATGGAAACTTACAACGAAGATCGTGGAAAATATTAGGATGCAGATATATTTACGGTATTCTAAAAAAATTGGAATAAGTGACAAGTTGCCTTGTCAATCATTTTTTTAAAATTTGGACCCGATTCGTTGTTTTTCAAAACTATTATAAAAATGCCTTCACCGTTCGTGCGCCCAATAATATTAATCTATTTTGATGTTCACGACTCCTGATTAACCAAAACCCATAGATTAACTAAATGCTTAGACATGTCATGGTACTTAGTAAGACATTGATACTTGAAATTGATAGGTATCTATCTAATTATATTACCATGATATTTAAAAACTACAGATTCTTTTCCTGTCCTAATACTGAAAAGCATAATTACGTTACATAAAAAATAATATCTTGATTTTGTCTGACACACTATGTAAGGGGCGCTATATTTTTTTATTTGAAGTAAATTTCGCTTTAAATCCCATTACCTCGTAACAATCAGCAGGTGTGAACACATTATAGAAACAAGCCAATTAACTAAATAAATTGAATTGTCATCGCCCTCGCTGAAACTTTGAAAGTAACCCCGGCGATCCTTCCCAAACCAAGATGGAGGCGCGCCACAAAATTAATATTGATGACTTCATATTACGATGATTTGCCAAAAAATTAGACCTTCTTTTCAACGTTTTATTGTAGCGTATCGTTTGGAAAACGTTGATGAAGACAAATATAATCGTTAATTTTGCTTAGTAATGTAACATGAAATTGCTTTATTGTGTAATGGCAATATAAATAGCTGGATGACGAGCCTCTTTCGTGTGAAAAATCATTTTAAGGTAAACAGTTGAAGTTGAAATTGGGATGGGTATGGATGATTTTCATTCTTTATTAATTAAGAAAAACTTTGGTAACGCAGAGGAATGAGATTCACATAATTTTGAACTGTGCGAGATTTTTTGTCTTTATTTTTATTATTAGTAACTTAAAAATATTGTTGTGCGTAATTATGAATTAAGTAGGAATAAATTAAGTTTCATTGAGAACTCATGTTATGAATACTGAATAATGGACTTTTTTTTTATTAATGACTAACCCCGCGTTTGACCTCAATCTCACCTGATGGTAAGTGACGATGAGGTCGAAGATGAAAGCACACGGGTTTAGGAAGGAACTGGCTCTTTATACAATATTGCCGGAACACATTACCGCCGGAGCGGTAACATTTGGTGGCAGACTTTATATAAAGGGTGGTCGCTAGCCAGGCGGACCCAGAAGGGATCCTACCACCAAGCAACTTAAGAAACACATAAATATTAAAAACAAATTTTCATCACACAAATGTCCTAACCGGGATTCGAGCCCCGGGTATCTACCGTATTTGGCACAGTTTTTTTCTAATGAATTGATCGACAAAATATAAAAAAGTCCAAATAAATAACCGTTTTAAATTTTGAATTGGGGTAGACTATCTGGGATGTTTTTCTCCAAAGTCCTTTTTTGAACACCCCGTATAATTTTCTTCAATTCTTCATCGAAACTAGGTTTGTACGTATGACATACGTATGACAAATATTATCTTTTGGAAAACAATACATTTGATACCGAAGTAGGTCGATAAGTTACTTGATCCTCTGAGATATAAAATTCAATTTGCAGATTCATTGACGTTATATTGTCGATGAAATTTTATGTTTCTTGTTTGAAATAAATTATTGTTTCAAATAAAATGTCATAAAACAGCATAAATTAAATTAGATGTAACAACTTCTTTTTACAAATGTTGATATATTTTTTTAATTTCCATTGTCTGTATAAGTAATTCGATGTATAGAATGATAAAGATATTTGTTAAATTTATAATCAACAATTGCAAAGAATTAAAAAAACCGACTTCACGTCAAAACTTTGGCTGAGTTATAATGTCATCCACGTAAACATTCTCCGAAATCATACATTTTTTTTCAAAACTTTAAAATTTTCAATGAAGTACTCAACTGATTTCAATGAAATTGATATGAGACCAACTTTGAAGTATTTTCTATCATATGAAACAAGAATTTTTAAAATCGATTTATAATTGTCCGAAATATCGTGTAACAAAGACACAAAAAACACATAGACGAATTGAGAACCTCCTCCTTTTTTGGATGTCGCTTGATAATTGAGGAGCGTTTTCACAAAGCGATACTTCAAACAAAAATCGTATTTTTTTTTTAGTTTTGTACTTTTTTCATATAGCTAAGCATGACACATAGTATTGGCGAATTTTCTGTAAACAATACATAAATCATTCAAAAAGTACAGCAAAGTGACTGAGTTTTTTCAAAGTGAATCTACATAGAACGATTTTTGTTAAAACGATACATCAAATGGTATTAGATTCATATTCATATTTGCTATATCTTTCTAACAAAATCAGGAGATTATTGCGTCAGTTTTTTATTAGTTCGGTGGTTTCTGTAATGAAGAGAGTACGCACGTTTTTTTGGAGTTCATAAGTGAAAATTAATGATGGATAACGGAGAATATAACTTGCCAGTTATTGAAGTTGAAAGAGGACGAAAGCATTGTAATATTCCGAAAACATCTAAATATACTGAAGATGGAAAAAGTGCTCCGAATTTAGACTGTAATCACTATTTAGACAGTACAATAACGGGCACCAAGAAGGGGTCCTTGTGTCAGGCAATTAAACTTAGTTTCAATGATATGAAGGTACCTATACATTTTACAATTTTTGACAAAGCTAGATGAATTTTGAGTTTGTGTGCGTTTTCATCGTATCACACTTCGGTTACTTGTATAATTATTTATTAAGTAGGTATATTACTATTATATATAACACCTTAATTCATACGCATTAACTCACACAAACTTATATGATGTAGGTATTAATGTAAAGGTTGGTTTAGTTATAACATGAAAGCAATGGCAAAAACATTGATAATAATAATAAAAATAAATAAAAATCCCCAGACAATCACACCAACTACACGGCCCCAAAGTAAACATAGCTTGTGTTATGGGATACCATGTAGCAAACTAGGGGGGAACCTAGAATATAAATACATAAATAGATAAACACCCAGACACGGAACATTTTTTTTCTTGTTCCGTGCGTAAATCGAACCCGCAACCACTAGCGTCTGAGTCAGATAGGTTTACACCATGGGGTGGTCGGCAAATAGAGGCAACACTTCCATTAAAAATAAGCCAAACACGAATAATACACTATACACTTGTTGGATCCCGCACTAAAAAAATGTGAGTGTTCAAGATGCATATTCTGCTGCGCCAATGACAGTCGAAGTTAAAAAGAAAGGCGTGAAATCATTTTTGCGATTTGATTATGTTCAGTTAAATAAAACAAACATGGTTTCCTCAAAAAAGAAAGCAGATGTTGAAAATTTACTAAAATTCTGTCATATCTCTGATGATCCTGATGCTCAAAGATTGTATGCAGATGTACTTCAGGGTTCTGCTCCCGAAGATGACAATATCCGACACACCTGTGACGACGAAGAAACAGTCATATAATAAGCGTCCCATATTTAAAAAAAATGTATCGAGTTTTTTTCAAAACGAGACATCAAAATTACATGACATGTATCAAAATTAAAAAAACCGCAACATTTTGATGTCATTGTTTTATTATGATTATGCATATTTTCTACTTCTTTTTCAATTTAATAGTATCTCATTAAAATAAATACTAAATTAACAAAGAATTTCATTTAAAATACCCTTCATAAACCCAGTCAACTTGTTCCATGTACAACATAGGCTGGTAACGTGTAACATTAAAACCACTTAATGAAATGTACAATTATAATTCATTTTTAACCAATATATAAATATTGATTATTATACTAATAATCTCATTAAAAATACCAAGAGAGAGTACGAGAAATAAGAACTAAAAAAAGCTGGTACTAACACTAAACGACTTTGGAGAACTATTGTAGTGTGTGTCACACCTCCTCACTATTTATATTTTATTTAACTCAATATACTGTGTTACTTTCATCTGAACAACACGTGTTTTATTAGCTCCCGTCGTCCATCCGTACATGGCGACCCTGCCAGCGCTGCCTTATGAAAGCGCGAAGGAGCTGGCACCATTTAATATAAAATAAATATAACTTTATTAAAAATAAAAATATTATTTACATATATAGAAAATATTTGAAGAAAAAAAAGACATTTGAAAAAAAAATATAGCAATGAAACCGATACAAGAATCTAGTAAAAATTTTGGAGAAGATACTTACCTTCATAAATTTTTCAGAAGTTAAATTGAAAATATTTCTGATAAAAAAATGAAGGGCGACGGAATTTAGACAATAATAAAAAGTAAGGTTGTTAGGTGCTCATCAATATTTTAAAATAATTTAAGACGTAATTAATTTCGGCTTGTATCAATATCTTTTATAATAATATTTCGTATAGGTCCATAAATAGGTAAATCAAGGTCTTCATATTTCATATCGAAGGTTTGTTCGTGAGAATTTAAAATTACTGCGTAAGGATTATGTTTAGTGCACAAGTAGGTACAGAGGTTCTCATTACTCATAAACTTATTCAAACCAAAAATTTAATACTTAGTTTTAGTCTATAATTTTCTTTTGAATCTTTATTTATATTAATGTAGTAGGTAATTAAAGTTTAAATGACTTATAGATAAATTTACATACATTCATATTGATAACCTCCTCCCTTTTGTAAGTCGGTTGAACAAAATTTCTATACTTTCATTAGAATATCTAATATATAAAATTCTCGTGTCACAGTTTTCGTTGCCATACTCCTCCGAAACGGCTTGACCGATATTGATGAAATTTTGTGTGCTTATCCGGTATCTATGAGAATCGGCCAACATTGTTTTTTTTTTATTTATGTTGCAAAGCAACGATTGCCGGGTCAGTTAGTATTATATATAATCGTTCGTTATAATTTCATAGAGTATGTATTATTCCACTGTTATCTTTTTGTTGCCTCATTAGTACGAGCATCAGGTATTATGTTTAGATGCCACCCGATACCGAGAGTTTTTAGAATCAAGACTGCACAACGGGACTGTAACTAAGTATGTATTTTTTAGGTCAGCAATTTGCTGTTGCCATCAAATAGGTATAGCTTAGGGACATGTGTAACATCAATTTAATATATTAACTTTTCAAAATCTTAGTATGACAAATCTTCATAACAGAGACGATATTTTTGTTTTAAATAATAACGAAAGCTTTTCAACTTAATGTGTCGGATAATATATTTTATTATCTTTGTAGTCTACTTTTATATTATAGTAAATTTATGGAAAGTTAAACGTACGAAAGAATAATACGTTAGTTAGAGAGATAGGTAAGATGTTTCCAGAATAAAGTCGGCATAATTTATTTGTATATGTAAGCGTATATGGAACAGTAAGGGTTTAGAATAGACTTTTTGCAAGTATTAAAATACTTTTCGTCACCTGAAGAATACGATTACTTGTAACAAAGATTTGGATGTTAGGATTTATAAATAGGTATATATTGACATAGGAAGGTAATAGAATGTGCTAATTAAATAGTTGATCGGTTTTGGTGTATTTAGTGGGTAAATAAAAGGTTGCTGGAAATCTTCCATAATTTTGAAAATTAAGAACCATTGGACTGGCCATCCAAGAAGTTTTTCCTAATTTCATATTATTGGAACGATTTACTGTGGAAGAGTCTTAGATAAATAGTTTTGATTGGTGAATATTGATAGTGAATAGTTGTAGGAATTATAAATAAGTATTTGGCACACAATAAGCAAAATGATCCTTTAGTTTGAACATGGTGTAAACGAGATTTCTCTGTGGAAACTAGTTGGAGACAAAATCTCTTAAAACTTTATGCTTGGTGGTAGGATCCCTTCTGGGTCCGCCTGGCTAGCGACCACCCTTTATATAAAGTCTGCCGCCAAATGCTCCGGCGGTAATGTGTTCCGGCAATATTGTATAAAGAGCCAGTTCCTTTCTAAACCCGTGTGCTTTCATCTTCGACCTCATCGTCACTTACTATCAGGTGAGATTGAGGTCAAACGCGGGTTTAGTCACTTATATAAAAAAAAAAGACCCGAATGAAATGAATAAACTATGTATAAAGTAAAAGTTGAGAGTCGCGACTGAATGAAAAGTAATATTATAATGTACCCAAAACAAAAAATGATATACTTAAATAAATGTATGAATAATAAATACGGTGGCCACCGAGCAATAAAAATATCCCAAAGTAGGATATAAATAAGTGTAGCCAATACTGAAAGATGGAATAATGAATGTAGAACTTATGTGAAACGGTAAATGAATTAATGTTGTTAAAGAGTTAGAAAAATAGGATAAGTGGATGATATTATTCCTAAAGAAAACTCATAGAGGAAAAGAATTATGATAGGAATACATGTTTTTCTTATATTATTTAAATATTTTATGTCTTAATTTTTACTACTTTAATACAGCTAATAAGTATATTGTTTCAAATATTTTTCTTTGAACTTTTGAACATTTCTAAAATGCGTCTCTGTTATAAAAACAAAACCATACAGAATGACAAAGTAATGATTGTGTTTGATAGATACTGAAATGTTATTTTACAACTTATAAATACATAGTAATGTGAAAACTAAAATAAATAAAAGGAATGAAGTGCAAGTAAAGATTTTTTTTTAATGACGTCTAAATTTTTTTTTTATGTTTATTAGTTTATGTAGCTTAAAATCTTGTAATTTTTGTTTTTGAACTACCTTTATAAACTGTGAAATATAAGATTTTCATTTATGCCTAGGTTTTGTCAATGCTGCTAAGTAAGTTAGTAATTAAGCAATGTAGGTAATCAAAGTATAATTTAAAAAAAATTATACTATTGTATAATTATTCTTTAGGAATTTTTTTTATTGCAGAATGAAAAGGTAGAAAAAGGTTACATAAATAAATAAAAATTGGTTGTTCACAGTGTTATTTTCAATATAGTAAATAAAATTACGGAAATATTTCCTGTACTTTGTTCATAAAATTTGATTAATTTGTTTAAAAAAAAACATATACCTACTAAATATTGTCATTTTATTTTTATACCACTAACATTTTATTCATTCAAGCTTTAGTTAAGATTTATAAAATAAATGTAATTTGATATTTGTTACAAAAAAAATATGATTTTTTTGTTAAAATTGCCGGGGAGGTGGAGTGTGTGTCATCCTCCTCACTATTTATGTTTTCTTTAACTCAATATACTGTTAACTTCCATCATAACAAGTCGTGTCTTGTTTGGCTCCCTCGTCCAACAGTACAGAAGGAGTTCCTTTGATCCGCGGCTACCGGCCGTACATCCGTTCTGAGCATCAGATATAACGCGATTAGCATCTAAATGACAAGCGAATCTTGGTGCTCAGAACGGAGGTAAGTGTCTTGTAGGTGGTAAGCAGACACGTAATGGGCCGGTATTTTGATGGATCCGCGGTATCGTTGGAATTAGGAGCTAGATGAGTGACCCCAGTAGTGAGGAAGTTCGGGAGAGCTCTGGTGTCTAAGGCTTCTTGGAATTGACGGGCCAAAGTCGCATGGCACAGAGAAAATCCCTTGAGCCAATAGTTCTGCAATCCGTCAAGGCCCGGACTTTTCCAGTTCGGGCTCCGGCGGATTGCAGCACTTACGTCCTCCTCTGATATGAGGACTTGACTCATAGGGATCACCTCCGCACACGCTTCCTCAACCCTATCAATCCAGGGACCCTCTTCGTGCCCTACTGGCCGCTCCCACAGGCCTCGCCGGAAGTTAATGGCATTATTATTTATTATTATTATATTTCTTAAGTATCCATAACACAAGTTCTATAAGAAACTTAATTTGGGCTAGATAATGTTGTGTGAGATTCAGAAATACTTATATTATTATTATTATAGATGTTGAAAATTAACTGAAATTCTATGAATTCTGATGATCCTGATGCTCAAAGATTTTATGCACATATACTTCAGGGTTCTGCTCCCGAAGATGACAATATCCGACGAATCTGCGACGACGAAGAACCAGTCATATAATAAGCGTCCCATATTTAAAAAAAATGTATCGTGTTTTTTTTTAAAACGAGACATCAACAGTTGATGTATCAAAATTGAAAAAACACAACATTTTGATGTCATTGTTTGATTATGATTACGCATTTTCTACTCCTTTTGCAATTTAATACTATCTCATTAACAAAGAATTTCATTTAAAATACCCTTCATAAACCCTACAAAATATATAAATAACGTTATTGAAAAAAATATTATTTTAAGATGTATCGTTTTGTAAAAACGCTCCTCAATTAAAACAGAAAACGGTTGAACAGTTAGTTTATCTTTGTTGCAATAGTTACCGTGCTATGGTTTTCAGCTAACTCACCAGTCAACTTGTCGTACATGGAACAACATAGGCTGGTAACGTGTAACATTACAACCACTTAATGAAACGTGTACAATTATAATTCATTTTTAACCACTATATAAATATTGAACTAAACTATTATATAATATTCTAATAAAATAAGGTTTCGTTTTTATCAGGTGTAATCTTCTCAAAACGTAAAAATGTAGAGCCATCTTTGAATTATTTACTAATATTTGTAGTTAAGTATTTAACAAGTTTAAAATGTGTACAGCCATTCCAACTTTTATTTATTTAAAAAGCCAATTATCTAAAAAAACATAAATCAGCGCTTACCGAGAAAAATAAAGAAAATTTATTTGTTAACAATTCAAGGGAATTAAGGAAAGTCAAAACGTTTACTCTGCCTCGGTCCACCATGACCCTCGGTCTTTGAGACTGTATATTTCTCTTTTGAGCTCATTTACTTCACTTAGGCTTGTTTACATAAAAATAATTATTTTCACGACCTCTCTTTGACCAAGAAAAATAAATACAACTGCAATTACAACTTGAAATTATATTTTGTTTTTGGAATATAATCAAAAAGCGTATTATCTTCTCTATTGGCTACATAAAAATTTAGTCCACTCTGCGTCCATTACAATTCAGGCTACGAAATAAAGTTTTAAGATTTTTTAAATTGAAATATAGCTAATGAAATTGTTGGATATAAGGTTAAGGTATCTGTTTTATATTGGGCCATAGATTAAGTAATTATGGGCGCAGATTCCGTTTTTTCATCCATAAAAGCTTCGGAGTCCGCCAGCTTTACTATTCTGTGTAAAGTATCAAAAACTAAGTCAGAGATCACTTTTCTAGTCCATATGATGTAAATAGAATACTATTTAATATACCTACTTATTCGAAAAAATTATTTACTTAGTACCTACATTCCAAAGACATTATATTTTTCGAATTCCCTCTCACTTTTTATTGAATAACTTTACATCTTATTTTGTTCTCCATCTAAACTTAACGTTGAAAATCTTTTTAAAATCTTTCTAAATCTTTTCGGCCTAACACAAGTCATGCTTCCAGCACATTCCAGTTACTGTGATTGCATTCTCATTCAAGAGATGATTTCGTTCATTGAGACCGTTACAAGATGTATGAAATTTTAGATATGTTATTTTTTATTATTATTGTTAATTAATTATTATAGGGTTATTAATTTTCAATTAAATAACCTTTCATCACCAGCTGTGTAACCAGTCACTCTTATATGGTAATCCAGGTTATTATGAATATTATGGAGCCTTGACTGAGTTTCTTTCAATTACAGTATTTGATACGATGACCAATAATGAGACCTTTTCAAAATGAAAAGGTCTCATTATTGTGGCATGGAAGACAAACGTCCTATCCTTACAAAAAAAAAAAAATGACATTTGTTTTAAAAATATAATTAAAACAATAAATAATTTTTAAAAAAAATTTGTTTGAAATTTTATACCATTTTAATGATGAATAATTAAATATCAAAGAAGAAAATGAAATTCGAATATAAAAAAAAAGTATATTGTAGAGAAAAAAAAGAGTTTCTCTGTACTTCTCATAGAGGGCTTGGCAAAGCATGATCTGTTAATGTCATAAATTTACATTCGGTGAAAAAAAAACGAGTTACAAAACAAAGTTGATGAAAAATACAAATAAACGCGAAACAAACACACTGTATTCACAAGAGAAATCTAATCGAAGTGAATGACAAGACAAGTAATGGTTCTTTTTTCTGTTTTGGCACTCAGCTTGACCAAAAGAATACTGGTCACCGTCTTATTGAGTTAGTTTCGCAGCCGAATAGTATCAAATATTAGATGTCAGGATATAAGCTTAATCCTTGCGTAATAATAAGTAGCCTACTGTAATGTTAAAAGAGTCAACGTATAAACAAGGCACACAAAGGAATGCAATAAAATACATACCAACCACATCTGACGTTGAGGTCTGATTGATCTATGTGAGTGACAGAACTCGCATCTCATATCTTATAGCTACGTTCAGCTTTAATATTTTATAACAATCATTAAAAGTATGTATTTACTGACATAATAGTATATTTGTTTTTATATGACCTTTGCTCTAATATAATTTTAGTTTCGGCCCTTCATAAGATTGATTTCTGTAAAACTTAAAACAATAGATTGACTGCATTCAAAAACAATATTTCTCGTAAATATTTAAAAATGATTTTCTTTTTTACCATGGACTATCTGATCACGGTTTTAATTGCTTTAAAATCAGTAAAAAATTTAATATTTTTTGTGATATATTTGAAAATAAGATGTGTCTTCCAGCTATAAACTTCAATCATTTGACAGGTCATAATTGACCGGGATTCTTTGACAGGTCATGGACACCTGACGCCGTCTTTCGGAGCTTTTAAAACGATATTCGTAACCTCTACGTCGTGTATCCTTTAAAAGACCTCATTTTAAACATTATGGAATTAACAGAAAAAAAGTAGTAAAAGATAGTAAAACGATCACGGGTATAAAGTGAATCGTTGAACAGGCAGCTCGAACGTCGAATATTGGTTCGGTGGTCAGAATATTCCAAACAAACTATTTTCGTATATAGTAAATGGGATCATAGCCAGTCATTACACTTGCAATTCTTATCAATCCAAATCGAGCTTACGTTCTATTTAGTACTTTGTTTGATGCGAGTACCTAATCAATTATATCAATGGTTAGCTAAAACGTAAAATAAAATAGTGGAATACAAGATATAATAAACAAAGTTTATTTAATTAACGAATCTAGGCATAAACAGCTTTGAATTGTTTTAAATCTGTTTTTAATAGTACCGAAGGTGAGCAATTTTATACGAGTGGACGGATAAAATATCATAACACCTGGGGTATAAAAGATATATGCTGCCTTAATAATGTATGTAAAAGCGTATACGTTATCCGAAAAAAATACAATTGCGATTGAAAACTTGAAAAGTAGTTTAAAAATATCATCCACTTTGTCAATTGTTAGGAGCAGTCAGTGCGCGTAAAGCGATATACATATATGTGATTTTTTATTTAAACAAAGTACTCAGTTTTCAAGCTATCAAGTGCACTCGTCCAATCTATCAAGTGCCTACCTATGTGAACTGTCAACGACTAACATACAGGGTTTGTTTTCGAGAATTTTTTAACACAATAGGTATCATTTATAAAAACGATATTTGCAAAAAAAGGTATGAATTTCTTTACAATTAAATTACTATATTCCCTTATTTATCAAGCAAATCATAGTCACTCTAAATTATGAATAAAGACGGCTACGAACTTCGGCGCACACCTATGTGCTACTACAAAACATCTTGTAGCTACGTCGTGGTATGATCAAACGTAATCAATATAATCCTGCGTTTGTGTCTATCAACAGTGACTATTTGTAAAAACTTTGTTGCGCCATATCTTTATTTTTTCCTACGGAAAAAATACGTTTACATAAATGAAAAGTGTGATAAATAATGCTTCACTTTAACTGGGATTCACAATTTCTGTAAAGAAATTGGTCTCGGGTGGTCTTAGCTGCAAAGCTATACCATAAGATGGAGCTACGTTAGCAATATAACGTAAAAACAAAAATGTGGTAAGTAATTTCGAGGCGTACCGCCAGGCCCCGGTAGCTCAGTGGAAGAGCACTTGTCCGTCAAATGAGAGGTCCCAGGTTCGAAATCTGGTCGGGTAATTTTTATTTATCACATTTTTCATTGGGCATTTTAAATACAAAAACATAAAAACATTATTAAAATAGGTACGTTTATATTGTAATATTTAAATTAGGCTGGTGACTAAGAAATAGCCCTGTATAAAATGCCGTATCCACAGCAAGATTTTTGTTTTACATTTTACTGTCCACGCAACAAGGAGGACTAGCCAATTAGTGTCCACTAGGGTAAACAGCTCGTTAGCAGACTTGTGTGCTTTCTACAATTTAGTAGCAACTCGCCACTTATTGTTAAAACAAACTATTCTTTGTCCGGCCTTAATTCGTGGGAGTTCGGGGTTGGTTTAGCTTTGGTCAAACAAAATGTATTAGTGGAGTGGATGTTTAATGTGCTTGATTATTCGTACTTTTTTATATTATTACATGGCAGAATAAACTCGCTTTAAAGATTTAAGTTATCAATAATGTTTTAAATAATCTAAAGGATATCTTAATAAAATTATACGTCTAGACTTAAACTTGTTTAAAAACGTCATGAAATACCTGTATAAATACGTTTAAAAAAGTAGGCATACAAAAAAGCTGTGAATCTGTAGGTACGGTACGAGACATTGTGATTGACGCATAGTCTTTTTTACAAAACAGCATTGCCCGTATAAAACTTTTGCCGTTTTCATAAAAACTAGCTGTATAAAATTCACTTAATAGCGTAAAAAATATTCTGAACGTTCGGCAAAACTAATAATTGGGAGGTACAAAAATAAAATTTAAGTAAACCTGTTTTATCAAAACCAAAGGGATTCGATTCCATCGCACTATGAATGTTTATTTATTCAATGTTTGTATAATTTACAAAACATTTTTCACGTAAAATATAAATATAAACTTTATACTTAGGTGTATTTTGGATTTCGTTTAATCTTAAAGAATTTTACTTGATAATTTCACCAATAAAATTTCCTTGTGTGTACATTACCTACATACATAAATAATAGATTAAAACCCGTGATTAAAACAATTACCACTTTTTGAATAAAATCTTGTTCATTTTCAACCTATTTCGTTGCATAGAATATGTTGAGACGTAATTTAAACCTAAAAAAATTAAAGAAAAACAAAAATAATTAAGATCATTGCGTCCAATAACACAATTGATCAGTACCTATAGTACAGTACAGGCGTTTTCTGTACTAGCAGTCAATTGGGTGGAATTGGTGCACCGATGTCGCGGCTGGTCTTCGTAATCTGGTCCGTGACCAGCAAGTGCAATGTGCGGTTTTATTACCACCCCGCCGTGGAGGGATGGCCCCTACTCCTGGACAAGTCGAAGGGCGAAGTCGAGGGGGCGAAATCGAATCGAGAATTAGTGGTTAACTAATGTTTTAGCTTTATTAGATTTCACTTTTACAGGAGTTATATTATTGTTGGTTTAGTTGAGTTTTATAGTTTGTCCAATCTAAATTGCTGTGTTTGACCTTGTGTGAAATGTTAAGGTGTGTTTTTGTTATAGGTACTAAAAAAATATGTTAAGTACGCTGTGATAATACGTTAGAAACCCATAGAGCTCCTTCTAAGTTCAATTCGGGGCAATTTTGTCTTTCTTACAAATTGAATGTGTACAGAGCAAGAATGGACGGTGCTGTCGGAAGGGGCCACCCTAGGCGAACGTTCGCCGATCCAATTGGCGACGTTCTTAAAAAGGGCCTAGTTAAAAGTACCCGTAACCGGCGAACATGTATGAAAAGATTAATGAACGTGGAGGAAGCGAAAGAGGTATGTCTGGATCGAAGCAATTGGTTTTTCCTTGTCTCTGCGTACCCCAAAGGGAGACAGGCGTGAGGTTATGTATGTATGTGTGTATGTACATATTGAATTTTAAAATCGACTGCTTGAATTTTAAATCTATTGGAGTATGTTTAACAAAGATATTAGTATATACAACGTGTAACAAAATGGAGAGATAAAAGTTAAGGGTTAGCTTCTACACCATACGTAGAATATACAGTAAAAGAATCAGCATGATCAGTGCTGGTATAGACTTTCATACAAATGTATTTAATTATTTTACAACAAAATATTTTGACAACCCTAGTAAAGCTCATAAGCTAAAACAAGACTTGTGCCGCAGTCAGTGACCTTATGACCTTTCCCGCACCGGCTGAACTTTGTAGTATCTGTCTTAGTTACCCATCACTTTATTTTTACGCCATCTGTTATCGGATAGATTTGATCAAAAGCTAACAGCTGTTTTTAGGGTTGACACTTAGATATTTTGATCCGTATATCTTGTCCTTAAAACATTTATAACAATTATTTTACAATATACATTTTAGATACGTTGAGTAAACATTTACCTCCTTTTATCATTTGCCCACCAAAATAACACCGCAAAGCCAAGGTTGCTAAAGCCGTAAAACTCAAAATTATGCACAACCACGTCTCGCAAGCCTTTCGGATAATAATTCCTTTTTTAAACTCTCAAGTTATAGAATAAAAACAATTTATTTAGATTTATAAATACTGGGATAATGGTAGGGGATTAATTTGGATCAGGGCTATGTGTACGAGGCAGTTTAAAAAACATGGCGCGTTCGTAATGATTGGTTGATGAGTACCGTCTGGATGCTGGCTGCTGGGCCTCTCGTCGGATTTCATAAGACTTTTGTTGGGATTCTGCAACGGGGTTTTGTCTGGTTTTTGTGTTGTGTCTACACATTATGGAAGATTTAATGTTATGAACGTTACGGCTTTTTGATGATATTTGCTTTAAAGTTTAACTTAAAATGTTTATTGCAAGTTTTTTTAAACTAAAGTAAAACGAGACCCGAGTCTAACGACGATATACAAAAAGGTTCTTTTTAAATGAACGAATGTTTATTTAATTTAAAAAACCAATTTTAACCCACTTCAAATCTACATAAGAGAAATGTTACAACGCAACGGTACATTAATAAAGTACTTACTTTACTTTACTTACTTCTACTTACTTATGGTTTTAATATTTCTTTAGTCACAACTTTAAAAAAATGCAATGTGTACCTATATTTTACACAAAAAGTGTATATTTCTATGGATTATATGGAGGTTTAAAATATTTTTTTAACATAGGATGAACAAAAGGATACTATAATAATTTTAAGCTCGGTAATATAATTCTTCTACAATTCAAATCGCAGATAGCTTTTAAATCAGACCTGTGCTATCTCTATTAAGAATTTAACAGAAACTAATTCAAATTTTCACTACTGACGAGAATTTTAATTAAATCTGCTGATTACACTTACATTCTGCTGTTTTTTTAGATTTAATTATTTATTTAGTGCGAGTAGAAACTAACAAGTTGGCTTAATTATTTAGAGCACGAGTAAAGTTCACATGTGGGCCACTAGAGGGCTTTGGGAGCTGTTTAAGGCGATTCTCTGAACTAGTTCCTAGTGTACTAACAAGATAACATTCTAACTTTGCCGACGTCATTATTTCGCTTAGTCCTTAACTACAGTTTATTGTTGACTTATTAAATAAGTGAGCGTTTTGAATCAGATTTTATTACAGTTGTAACTCGACTTTTCATTATATTTTAACTACGTTTTCCTTTTTTGATGGCAAAATATATTGGAATCTGTTATAATCTGATTAAAACATAATAATCTTTATATATACATAAATTTCTTCTGTTACTGACTGAGTGACTGACACACAACGTACAGCCGTAACTACTGGCCGTGGAGAGCTGAAATTTGGAACATGCAATCTTTAGAGATTGTGGGAGAGCACTAAGGAAGGAATTCCCGAAATTCCTACAGGAACGAGAATTATTGGACTTTTTAGTTTGTGTGAAAAATCTTATTCCTTGAGTGCACGAATGTGATACTTGGCATAAAAGTTCTTCAATGAGTGGCTGGCTGTGTTAAACATAAATAATGTTTATGCGCGCACGAAGTCGCGGGCAAAAGCTAGTAAATAATAAAATCCCCCGACAATCACATCAACTAAATGCCCCCAAACTAAGCAAAGCTTTTGATATGGAGTACTATGTAGCGAATTACGGGGAATCTAGAATATAAATACATATTTAGATAGGAAACCTGAACCGGAAATTTTTTCCTTGTGCCGTGACGGAATAGAACTCGCAACCTCACGATTTGGGTAGTAGCATCTTAGACGTAATCGTAAAAACTTAAGAAAGCATAGTTCTTAAATTAAAAATCATGATACAAAAAAGGGTAAAATTATTTGAAACAATTCGCAGAAACAAGCAATGTTTAAAAGTTTTCATCTTCAGTTATTTGTGGATGGCGACAGCGTCGAGCAGTCTAACTCGCGTTATTGAATTTAATGTTCGAATGAACTCACCTTCACAGTTTTGCTGTTCGGCGCGCCGATGAAATCACCAGCACCAGACGCTCAGTGTTCACGCTGCACATATCTAATCAACGAACACCCATTGGCTGCCAACCTAAGTTAATATTTATTTTCTGGTTCACATTCCTTTAGGTTTTCCAATAATTTTATTTCGACGAAAATTCTTTTGATGTGAGCAATGTTAGGGAAATACGTAAAAGACTGCTACCTGTGGTGTGGACTGGATTTCTTTGCTCGGTGGTTGGAAACAAGTTTGCATTTACCGCTTCGTCTGGTCGCGGGTTGTTTGCGTAAAGACGTACTTTAATCAAGAAACAGGTGGTGCTACGATGAGACCAATTTTCGTATTGGTTTTTTTACACACTTCTTTGCTTCTTTGGCTCAAGCCCTTTTTGGATTTCCGTAAGGCTATAATCTTGCTTGTCGTATTTACAAAGTAAAGATAAATTGATTTTTGATTTCATTAAGTGCTTCAGTAAATTTGAACAGCGGTAAATAGCAATAAAATAGAGTTACTAAACATAAAACTCATTTAAAAACCTACGTAATGCTACATCAATACTTACAAGTGACTTTGCAAATGTCAAGACGATCGAAAGTTATTCTGACCTAACCTTTCGCAGGCTGTAAAAATGACTCTGAATACTTGCACGTATTCAATTTTCCCGACAATATTTTACCCTGTTGCCACTACATTTCTTTACAAACGAACCTATCAACAAGTATGAGTCGGAATATATTATAGAGAGGAAATTGAGACGGCTTTGATATCGCATTTTAAAAAGGCAAACTTTGGAAAAATGATTAAAATGTCGTTGTTTGTTTCGTATCAATATCCGGATTAGGTGGAATCAAATTTGGTTTGTAGGATCAGGATTTATGCAGCGTTCTCAATTTCCTGCGATGACAGGGAAACATCCGGTGCGCATCCCCACTCCTCGCCCGATCGCCGGAAAATCGGGCGAGCGTCGACATTTGCATAGTGGCACTTGTGCCGAGCGGACCGGCAAATTGTTGTCGCATCGGTAGCTCGATCGATGCGCTATCCAAAGATCCTAAAACTGTATTCTGTTTAACTTGGACTTGCATAATGTGTAATGGTTATGTATGAAAACATCACTGAAACTACATAGCGAATAGGCGGTGTTCGAAATTTTTGTTAAAGTTTATTGTCTTTTAATAAAAGATTTTCTGAAAGTTTTCAGATGAGAATTAAGATATTTATAATAGAATCTACGAGATATTAGATAAAATTTCATTTTACAAAAGAACAAAATAAATCAAAGAAAAACTTGATCATTTCAAAACTGAATACGTTTGCAACACGAACATGGTTCGTTACAACGCGAGTTTCACATAGTTTCTCGTCAACATTTGCAAACAACCTACCTGTCAATAGCTTCACACTGTAACCTCAGTCATAGGTTACCAAATTTAGAAACCAAAATAGAATGAGACTGTTATGTCTGACAACAAGTACAATTTGTGGCTGGTACTGAAGCACGCGGAGTCGATTTCGGTTCGTTAAAGTTTGACATCTATGACGCAATGTTTGTGTTGTCCTACTGTTAATGTAGCATGAGGCTACAGTGCGATTTGCTTTAGTAACCTCTGCCGCAGTAATACTATCTATGAACTAAAGAGTATGCATCTCCTTATTTGTTATTGGTTTATTACTTACTATTTAAATGAGTTTATTTTATGATAATTTATGTACAAACTAGGCGTTCATATGGAAATTCCAGAAAAAAAAGAGCATACGATTTGTTGAATAAATGTAGATCTTTTTTTATGGAAAGAAAGTCAGTTAAGAAAATCTTAAAGTTTTATTTTCATTCGGGCATTCAATGTTCAATATGTTCAATTTTCTGAGTATATTAGTTACCTAATAAAAACGAACTTCTAACTGCCCCCACTGGACTAAGCCGTGTTTGAATAAGTACTCGGAATTTCCAATGCCAAAACCTATTCGTATACTTATTACTTATTTTATAATAGTTATTTAACAGGATGTTTTAACAGTGAAAAATAAGTTTACATTTCAACTATTATGTATTTTTATATAAATTAAACAGACACGTTACAAAATAATGTTACATTTTAAGAAAATTGTATCAATGTTGAGCTTAAGTTAAACTCATAAAGCAGCATTTAATCACTTTTCCATTCGAACAATGAAAGTATGTTTTTAATTTAGAATGACAAACAAACAACCAAATTAATTCTAGTTTAATATTGGGGAAATTCCGGTATCGTTATAATAAAGTAGATTATTTGCTGTCGTAAATGTGGCGATGCAAGGTTGTTTCGTAAATATTTTAAATCGTAAAATCTGTTATTCCTGGCGGGACGCTTGTTTAAGCCGAGGTCCTAAACAAATAACAGGATTTGATGGGGCCCAGAACGTTATCGAGCTGTGCAAGGACCGCTAATGTAGAGACACTTTGCATCTACTCGTCACGGAGTATGATTTAATATTTTTGTTAGAAAATGGTATAAATACTGTTGAAATATTTTTTTTGTTCGAGCCAAGAAAGATAGTTTGTATTCTTTAAGATCGATTTTTTTTAAAACTAATCTGAAATGATAATAAATACTTATCTAAACTTTTGAAAGCTCCCGTTTTTTAGCTTTTTTGTATGTTGTTGTTGTGATGTGCGGTCAAATTACAAATATTAACTAAGGGAAAGTAGCATTTAGATTGTTTGTTCTTGTTTTAATTGATATCATACATATTATTTTTCAAAACATATGGTGTCGGAACTCTATTGATACGAATATAAGTTAATTAAGTCGCAAGTTGAAATGTTTAGACCGTTGCATAAGTTCAAAGGGTCGAGCCGGTCTGTAATTCCTTATCTAAAAACGAGATATTTTATAAATCATGAGGCGAAATATATTTAAGCTTTATATGAATATCTCGTACTTACCAGATATTTTATATTTATATCAGTTGGATATTTCATATCTGATCTCCTGATCACTCCTCCTTTACATTCAAATTAATAACATACGAAAGACTTTACAAAATCTTACTCTTTCAAATCAGGAATGAAAACGAATGGCTTAATTTCGCGTTGAAAGAGTCTGCAGCCAAGTGGTTTCTCGAAAAGAGAAGACTAATGATAGCTAATTATATCTTTAGAGCAACTTTCACTTTGAGGTGATTGCCAATTTGTAATGAAATAGGGTAAAACAAATAATTAAGGAGCGCGGTCGGCGCTCGGCGCGTCTTTGGGATCGCAGCTGTTGCGGCCGCAGCACCGCGCCGAGACGACAAACGGTGATGTTGCTAGAGCTGATAAAACATATTGCATAGAAAAGTAATTAAAAAACAAAAAACCTCGACTTTGGAATAAAGAATACCTTTAAAAAAATGCTATGTTAATCACAGTTTGAACTTAAAAGCACAAAACGAGCATCACAGATTTATCGCGTTTAATATTATCGTGTTAATATAATTACATTTTACCACGACGTTTTCGGTGTCTTTTAGAATTCGTAGTAACGAGTTACTGAGGCGATAAGCATCACATTGATAGTTATTAAAGTCATGACCTCCTGTTCTTGTCTTCTGTGCCTATTTCTTGTCATTAACATTTGAAACTACTTAAGTAACGGGATATTTACTATGTATTTTCACGTCACGTCAATACTGTAACACGTAATACCTTTCAATACTGTATAGTATCCTTTCTGCACAAAAAGGCGTGTAGCATTCTTTATTTATGCATTTAGGATACTAAATAAAAAGATATCAAACAACACGTTTTCAATATATCTAGATGCATAATAACGGTACAAATATTACTTTTTTAATAAAATAACGATGGGATATGCGTCTTCTATGGCACGTGGCGGAAAGTAAATATGTAGGCTAAGGTGGTACACGTCATTAAAGCTATAAATTATGTTGGTATGTTTATAAATGTTTACTTTTGACCAAAATTCTGAAGGGCAACGCAGAATTAAGCGAATTGAGGATCCTTAGGTTACCTATGTCCAACAGTTTTCCATTTGCTGCGAATATTATACGTATATTCTAAGAAAGGGACTAAGACTTCTTCCTCTTATTCCCTTGCAGATAGGGTAAGTTTTTTTAAAATGACCATACTAAAGAAATTTCACAAACAGACATCAATGTGTACGGCCACACTGAATGCGCGGTGACTGGGGCCTTACGCGGGTGCGGCGGCCTGTGGCGCGCGGTGGCCACAGTAACGCGCGAGCTCTTGTAGCGTTTTGATTTATATCAGGTGTTGAAAGCAATGGACGACGATTTGGTATTTCTTTATTTCTGTGTGAAAAAAAAATGTAAAGATTTTTTTAATTTGTATGAAGAATTGAGACGTAACTCAATTTGTTTTTAAATTACTCGAATATTTATGTCAACATTTGAATACATTTTAATTATAATATCTGCTAAACTCATAAGTCATAATAAAAAAAAAATATTAAGCACATTTCTCAGTTATTACCGAACTGGTTTGTTACCCCCGCCACCCGCGCATTGCGTCACTTGTTGCTTAGGCCCGTAGTTTGGCCAGAAAGTGCGGACAGGAGCGTTTGTCTCGCAAGGCTTCCGCCTTAGTCACTTCAGTGTGGACACTACAGTATCGTTGAATATGTTTGATATTTCGCTTCCCTCGTCGCCACCGCGGTAAGCTCGCAGTATGGATGCACGCATGTTGACGATGTGCTTGTAGACGACTTTTTATATAAAGTTTGCTTCTTTACTTGCGTTTTCTATGGCTGTGAAATAAAAATCTTCTTGCTTTTTAAATAAAAAAGCAATTTCTGTAAAATTAACACGTATTACTATTTGTATAGGCTCGGAATTATTCATTGTTTTTTATATCAAAACTCCATAAGAAAATACCTACTTGTATTCTTTTAAAAAAAGAACGAATCCTACATATATTTAAACTCTGTAATTTAGTCATGCCAGCTGTGTATCTCTAAAGTAAGCTCTTATAAGACGAAAAATGTAGACAGCCAGGGACTAATTTCTTGAATAAGCTATTTCATATACAAAACAATAAATTTCAAAGTGCAATAAACTCCAACTCTCTAAACTTCCACCCCAGGAAGCCTTTCATTAAAATCTTTCCTTTCTATGTTATATGAAAGTATACTCTGAATACTAATGCACGTACAATTGCACAACTTTATATTAATTTACTTGAGAATTTCTCGATAGCTTGTTGATTTATTATTCATTGCGTTTACTGTTCGACTTGTTTTTATGACGTTCGGACCGTCACGGGCTTTGTTTTACATACAAATCGAGTTTTGTTACGATAGTATGACGATATCTATTGGTTGAGATGGTGATATTAAATCTTAAATCTTAAACATAAGCTGCGTACAGACCATATAGCATAACACGTTATACAACATTCGTTTATAACGTGTTTCAGATAATGTGGACACTGAATGTTATAAAACTTGTTATTGTATACAAAATCGATGTTACAAATCCGACTGGCAGTTTCAGTTCAGGGATTAGCGCACTCAAACAAATAAACCATATCTTCGGCTTTATTTTATTAGAAAAGAGAAGTACTAGCAGGTCCCTGTAGTTTATTGATTTAGATTCTGATATTGTATGAGATTCTCGAAACAGATATACGAAATTTAATCGTCCGTTGAGATGTTTGAAATTCAGTAAAGCTATAATAGGCGTAAAAAACTTACTTGATTTGAGTTATAAGAAATAGTTTATCAGTGTAGATTTAAATGATATGTCCATGAGCATAAGAGGTACTAAAAAAAGAAATAGAAATAAACGAAAGTCGACAATAATTGAAAATTTTAATTAGTTACAACAGTTTTATATTAATGGCGTACAGTTTGAGGTAGAATCGCGGGACACCGGGAGGTAGCGGCGCGGATCCAATTAAAAGCGACGACTACGAGCTACGTATTGAAAGGTCGTAGTGGATAGAATGCTACAAAACTGTTTGCTACGATGCTACGGTTGTTAGGGCTGTCTTCGGTATTTCCGTAGGTTTCAAATTTAAATTGATCATCGTGAATATAAGTTTGTAATAATGATGGATACTGAAACATTTAAGAGCCAGTAATGATATTATGCCAAAGTAAATCTAAAAAGAATATATTAAATCAATGTCAACATATTTTAGTCATTACACAAATGTCTTTTAAACGCCAAGAAATGTTATTTTGAAATAATTTTATAATGTAGTGAATGTGTCCTAAGATTTATTCATAACATAGAATTTTAATTAACCAACTTTAAAAATATTACTTTTAATTATCTCTAATGGCTTAGGGTATTTATTTTATAAATGATCGGAGTAGTCCCGATGAAACTTTCAGAATACAATGCAATACTAAGAGTTCGAATAAGTGTCTTAATAGTGTCTTATTTATTCTGCTACTTTATTCCTTGATCGCGGTGAACTACTTTTTTACAAATAGTGCCGTTTCAAATAAGTATATAAAGAGATAGGGAAGTCAAATTTACTTTTATTGTAGTAAGGTTTACGTAAATTGGTTTATAGATTTTATTAAGCCAAAACATTGTTACTATTTGCAAAGTAGGATTAAGTGTAGTATCAGATATCAGTTGAGGCAACCAAAGCAAGAGTTGGACGGAGTTCAGGACGTTCCTCGACTAAGTGAATTCAAGGTGCAAATCAATCGATTTCGCTTGAAGTCACGAAATTCATAGAACTTATGTTATTAGATGAAGATAAGCTGCTACAGGCTTTATTTGAACAGAAATATTTGATATTGATCCTTTTTAGGGACGGTAAGTTGGACTCATAACATTCTTTTTCAAGATAAAATAAACGATAAAACGTTGTCAATGAGAACTTCACCTTTACATTTATGACTATTATTAAAAAATATTAAGTAGGCGAAACTATCCTTTATGGGGTAGGCAGAACACTATGGAACCTTCTGAGGTCACGTTTGACTTTGGAGGTATTACAATGATTGATAGAGACCATTGCAGTGAAAGTAGGTCAGCATATCACCCACTAAAACGCCAATAAAACTAATGTATTTCTTTCGCTCCCAGTCCAGCCTGGACGTTCAAACTCATATACGTCAAACTAAAAGTGATCGAATAAAACAAAAATAAACTGCCTCAAAAATATTTTCAACACACTTGCTCGTAAAGTGAGCGTTATTCTATTGAGTTCAGAACTATAAACTGGGCTATAAGTCACGCGTGCATTAATATATTATACCCTAGTGCATAATATAATGAATTGTACCTTTGTGCAAATAACATGCGAGAAAACAGAGCATATTTTATTGGTCCGGGTTATACACTAAATATTTTCAGAAACAACAAAGAGGTTTTATACCACTTCAAATCCATATACATTTATAATGTTTGCGCCTTATATTAGTAAAATAAATTTGTATATTAAACAAATTATTCACAATTTACAATCATTTGTCATAAAATATTAAAATATTTGCATTTACCGCTCCAAATTAAACATTTTCACTTAAAATAGGCTGTATATGCTATACAGACATTGACACATTTGACGGAAAAAAAAACCTACGCGCATGCGCGAGGTTCGGCGCCATTTTTCAATCACAATTCACAGCTTTGTTATCAAGTGTGTTTGTTATTTTATGATCACGTATGTCTGTCTTTTACTCACAAGTGTGTTGAAAAACGTCGTATGTAACTCGTGAGCGTTGCTAATTACAGTCGAGGCTGTGATTTGAGCCCGAGCCGCAGGCGAGGGCTTAATAATGAGCCGAGACTTCGCTCACTTGTTACATAATATACTATTGAATGTTAACAACTAATGACCGTTAACGTTGACTTCAATTTTAAAGTAATAAAATAAAACGCTGAAACGATCAAATTCGGTAAAAAATGAGTCACAATTATACCAAAGGATCGAGAAAACTAAAATCAGTATTCGCTGTAAATAAAACCAATTCTATAACAGATTACATACATACTCGTATATATTTCATACATAGATTTTAGAAAAGCAATTGTACAGTTCCAGATTCATAAAAATCAGAACTGCACACGGCTACTATTTTTCAAAAAAAAGTTGGAGCGAGTGCCAGCCCTAACTTCGTTTGTCGTGCATTTCATTCATTTTTAATTCGATACAGTCAAAGTTTGGCACAAAGCGTGCGACGCGACGCGACGCGACGTGCGGCGAATAGTCGCAAGTTCATTATTGCGACAGCATGTGTGTGTGTGTTGAGTGAAATAATTCTGTTTGTAACAAACAATTAATCTAGTTTACTTCTCGTAAAAAACAGGCTTTTGAATGATAGATATGATAGAATTATTTTTATGGAACTACACGGAGTGTTTTTGTGTTTTTTTTTTCTGAAATTTTATTTAAAAAGTACAAAAAAATCTATAAGCTCTAAAAATATGCTATACCATTTCATTTGCTATTGAAGTACTATTTTGATTTTCATAAATAAATATAAACATTAACGATTAATTACACAACACAACATTTTTACCACAGTCAGTAAAGTCTTTACTTTTATTTCCAACAATATTTCTCAAACCTACAACACACCAATCTAATCTTTCGCCAAACGCGAACAACCTAGTAAATCTTCACGATGTTTCAACTCTTTTAGAGTTCCAATTGGTATCGGGAGGGTCAGCGAAGTCAATGAAAACCCGTAAAGTGTTGCGCTGATTAAACCCCGCAGCACAACCCCGCAATTCACAGCAAAACCCCGCAATACCTGTTCGTTAGAAGCGGAGGTCGGGCCAACTCCTTGATTAGGCCGCCGACGGGCTCTTCTTTACTGAAACAAATAAAAAGGAATTTTCCTTTGCGAGTGAAAAATTCATTGGCAGAGGAATCCGACGTGTGACAGTGACTTACGAGCTGGATGGGTATTGAAAAGTGCTTAGTAATTTTTAGATGCTTACATTATCGCAGACTGTCGAAGTATTTGTGTTTTATACTCGTATAATCATACTATCGTTGTTTACGAAGATAAATAAGTTTGTAGAACATTAATTTACAGTATAAATTTACTGAACTTTCACAAAGCAGATTGGTAGTCCTGGTCTCTGGTTAAATTGTATAACTATTTAAACTGTACTACATATTTTGACGACCACTATGGCGTTGGGGTAAACCTATCTGCCTCAGACGCTAGTAGTTGCGGGTTCGATCCCCGCACGGAACCAGAAAAAAAGAAAGTTCCGTGTCTGGGTGTTTATGTATTGTTTATCTATGTATTTATATTCTAGGTAGCTATATGGTATCCCATAACACAAGCTATGCTTACTTTGGGGCCATGTAGTTGGTGTGATTGTCTGGGGATTTTATTATTATTATTATATTTATTATTTGTATAGTAAATAAATTGGAAAGTTGACTAACGTGCACAGGAAAGTGGCATCCAGTAGTAGGCATTTTTGATTGGAAAAGGCTACAGTGAACAATGTTCATTATATTACCTACCCGTGCCTTAAAGGTTATCTTAGTTTTACCATTTCTTTAAATTATGTCATTTATGCATAGGTTATATTTTTTTAGCCTACTATAATAAATAAATAAATAATTCTGACACTCACACAGCATTATCTAGCCCAAATTAAGTTTCTTAAAGAACTTGTGTTATGGATACTAGATAATTGATATAAACATACATATTGAATAAATACATATTTTTTATTGGAATAAACTTAAATAAACATATAAACATCCATGACTTGAAGGCTAATATCTGTGTTCATCACACCGATATCCGCCGCCGCCGGGATTCGAACCCAGGACCTCTGGTATAGAAGGCAATGTATGTTACCACTACACCAGCCGGTCGTCAATCTATCAATATAAACAATGCCTGTGTGAAGAAGAGGATCAAGGATAGCACAGCTATATTCTTTAACCTTACATTCACACTCGGGTTCAGATTTTCGCGGCCAAAATATGGTCGGTTAGTTATTAATACCATACACAACCTATTGAGTAACATTACAACCACAATTAAAAAAGATAATAAGTCTGCTGTTGGTCTATGTATACTATTTAAAAAATAATAGAACATGACATTCAAATTTCAAAATGAATTCAAATCTAATTCCAGAACTTAACCAACAAAGTTAATATACCTAGCATAGCACAGTGGTAGTAAGGTCGAATCAATTCCCAAGGTCTAAAGTCCAGCGTCACGGTGTGGTTGGTTCCGCATAAGCAACCAGAGCGCCCTCTGTAGGCAGATCACGAAGCGCCTTAATAATGTCACGTTTGATGCGCATCTATTATTATATTTTTATCTGTAGTCGGTCCCGAAGGAGGTCGAGGTTGTATAGTTGCTAAATTATGCCTTTTTTGAATTAAGAAGTCCGATTAAGAAGCTGGGCGTTTTAAATTGTCTTGGTGCGGTTTGATTGATGCGTACATTAACTTGTATAATTGTGGTATCTTGGAAAATTCTTACTTTTACGCACATGTTTGTCTATTAACTTATGATTTATAAAGTGTCAAAGCTGAGAAAATTATACAGTTTGTCTGGTCACCGGTACCCGACCCTTTAAGGCCATATAATATGATTAATTTTATCGACAAAGCCACAATAAAGTCATTTTGCCCCTACTGTTTAGAAACGGCGGCCATTTTTTTCTGTGTTCGGATTAGTTTATTTATTTAGCAATATTTATTTTATTTTATTTTATTTTACTTTATTCAGGAAATATTTTATAATATTTTTATTTAGAATAATTTTTATCGATGTAAAGGTCCTAAAGACATAAAAGTAATTTTGTTTGACAGCTAAAAAAGTTGGCAATAAGATAACAATAAAGAAACATAAAAAACTTACACTAAAACCTTTAAAAAATACTTGAGACGTAAAAAGTGTAAAAAAATTTGGATATTTTTTTTACTGTTAAAATATTTTGAAAAAATTTAGACCATTAAAATACCTTTTTTATTTATTTTTTTAAAATGCTAGGATATTACCTAAGAACTTATGTCAAGACCTAAGCTTCAAGACAAATAGTTAAGGAGTTGTGACTTTTTGAATATGAAAATAGAAAGAAAATAGGTTTGATAAAAAAAACCTGATCTATAACTGAATTTTGCCATTAAGAAAATGAGCATTAACTTTGCCATTCAATATTTCAATTCAATTCCAAAAAGAGACCATTTCAATATTTTTATAAAACGCGCTTTTTCGAACTTGTCAAAAGCTTGATAATGGGTTTCTCGTAAGCGCGGCAGAATAGCTATCAGCTTAACCGGCCTTGCTGGGCATCGAACTCAGTACCTCCCACGCTCATTAGAAAACCCAGGAAACCCTTATTTCCAGTCGTTATTTCATATACCTAGATGCTGACGACAAACCGTCTGCTACCAGAAGTTCATAGAAGCTAAGATGTTTCGCAATAAGCTTAAGGCGAAGCTTACCTCATCTCCAGTCAGCTCACGTCTGCTCGGAAGTCGCTCACCTGAAACTTTTCCTACCCCTTAACACATTAACCAACCACTGAGACCCGCAACCTCTGCCTCAATATTAACTCGACATGCCTTTTGTCGATAATACGGTTTGCTGAGATAAGATTAAAACTTTGTTTCCATTAATAATTCTCTTTGGAAGTACAGGACGTGAGATTTTTTATTAACATTGCTGAAGATTGCAGTGGAGTCGACGCGAGGTTGGGCTTGTATGTTTGACAAAATAAGTTCAATATCGGCGCGGATCATACATCTACTGGACAACTCTATATTTTTTGGTTCCTCGTTTCTTAATTTTGAACAGTTTACTTTTACGTTTACGATTTTGTATTAATGATATGCTTGAGACGACCGATCGATGGGGTAACAGAGGTCGTTGGTTCAATCTCCATACAATACAAATATTTGTGTATCATGTATGATGTGTAAATATTAACGACTAAAAAACAAGTTCCTGTATTTATATACATACATGTCTCCCCTTAGGGTAGGCAGAGACAAGAAATCTTTTCATACATGATTGCCGGTTACAGGTACTTTTAACTTTTTTAAGATATTGCCAATTTGATCGGCATACTTTCGCTTAGGTCAGCCCCTTCCGACGACACCATCAATTCTTGCTGTGTACACCTGTACAGAGCAAGAATGAATGTACACTGTATTTATATATCCGTGGTATATGCGTTGACTATTAGTTACCTTATTAAACACAACATATAGCTTTCCTTACATACAAAAAAAAAAAAAAAAACATACATAGGGCTACGTAGTGCTGTGAGAATATGTGTACAAGTAAATAAAAAAATAGTATATTTCATTACGAGTGCGGAAAGCCTGTCATTGCAAAGAGTTCCGACAAATGTCTACACGAGCCGAGGCGCAGCCGAAGGCGAGGGTTGACAGTCGGAACGAGTTGCAATGACGGTTCCGCACGTGTACTGAACGACTATTTTTAATACAGTTGCGAAAAAATTAAGCAATTTTATAAAATATACAAAATGGCGCCAGCCGTGAAAGATTATAAACAGAGATTTTTTTTGTTTGTTTACCCATTCTGGGTAGGCAAAGGGAACTATGCCCATACAGCCAAGTCGATTTTTTGTATTGACATGAAATGAAAATGAATTTAATGAGATAAAATGAAATGAAACCTAACCTAACTCATTGCATCAAATCATTATATCTGATATTGAAACAAATTAGTAGGTTCTTTTCAGAAATATTTGCATGAATCGTAAAAACTTCTATGAATTTTTTTTTAGTAAAAACTTCGTGGTTGATTTTTTCTTTTTAATAGATATTATTTTGACATTTGGGAAAGAGAACGCACGAGTGCGGAAAAGGTAAAGAAAAAGCACGAGTGTGCAATAGCCCACATCCCGAACGCTAAACGTCCCTGCAATACGCCACTTTTTGAGCAACTGTATTAAAAAATAGTATTACGCCTCCAGCTCAAGCAAACCCTAAATCTCTGGAATAGTTGGATTGTAGGCACTTTGCATATCCTAAGTTTAAAAAATTTAAAAAAGAAAAAATATTTGAAGATTTATACTGATCATATAAAATTATATGAATGTATGAAAAACATATAAATGTTACTTACTCACCATTAAATTAAGAAGCGTTGAATCAAATACCAAAACGCGATTTTTGAATTAAATTGAATTAGTCCAGAGCGCAGTTATTAAACATTCGCAAAAACATACCTATTCTAGTAAACTTAAATCACAAAATATTAATTTAAGTTTACTCATCTTGAACAAACGATAAAAATAAAATCTACTTAACCATCCACAGAAAATACATATTCCCGCATCCATATGGAAATTCAAAATTCCCCAAATAACATTTCTTGACGATAATACAGTAGCATAAAATACCGACAGAGAAATAACTTATCTGAATATTTTCCGAGTTGGATCTCAGCATTACATCTATTGTGGCTGGGTACAGGAATCTCTATTTGCAACCGAGCGAATGGAGACTTGGCAAAAAGGAACCCTGCACGCAGAATTAAAAACATGACTTTAAATAATAACTTGGGAATGTTTTTTTGTGAAATGTTTTGAAGAATTTTTAATAATAAGTTAGTAAGTATTTTAAAGTTGAATAAAGTGGGTTTTCAAATTATCATGCATTTTTGCTAAGGTTATGCCATTATTCGAGAGCTTAAAACCAATTTTCAGTTTGCTTTAACAGATTTTTTTGTCTAGGTTTTGATTTTCTCTATATTTAATTTATAATGTTTATCTGAGTTATATGTAACATCTATACTAATATTATAAAGAGGAAACCTTTGTATTTTTGTATGTTTGTATTGAATAGGCTCAAAAAGTACTGGACTGATTTCAAAATTTCTTTTACCATTACTTAGAGGGATTCTTCCAAATCCGTATAGGCTATTTTTTATCCCGAAAATCCCGCGGGATTCGAAATAGCGCGGGTAAAACCGCGCGCAACAGCTAGTTTAATATAAATGTAAGGTTAAGTTGTTTAAGGGTGTACCTTACCAATCGGTAGATATTTTTTCCTAGACAAATCCAATCAGATTAGATTTTAAAACACCCTTATTGTGTATGATTTTAATTGTATCCTGCATGAATTTTTATCTTTTTTAAACCTAAAACATTATAATATCACGTTTCTAAAGTAAATTAGAAAATAGCTAAGTCCAAAGATGACTTTAACTTTAATACTTAATAAAAAATAAACACGTAGTCGAGTTTTGTTTGTGTTGTCAGGGTTTGGGTTGGTAAAAATTACTTTCTTATTAATTTATTTCAAAGACTAAATTTATTCTTTCTAATACCAATAAGCGAATAGTCAGTAAAATAACAGGTATAAGACTTTTAAATTTATTTTAGAAACGGGATATTTAGCATGTTTGTTTATTTTTCTATAGTTTCTATAGTTTCCTTCCTTTAGTTCCTTCCTATAGTTTATAGCTTGCGTTTTTTTTTTTATTATATGTATGTGAGATGCCCTTTAAGATTTTATAATTTTCTATTATAATAAGTTTAAGATGTGTAAGACTCTTAGTTAATTTGTTGCACTTTACTTTCGCATTAGGTCTCCTGTAATGATAGTGTTTTGATGTAATAATAAATAAATAATAAATAAAAAAATAATAATAAATAATAATTTTGAGTTCTCGATATTTCGGCACTGTGATACAATGCGTTTATAAGGATCACTCAGCTCAGCACATTCAAATACTTTTTCAACACACTTGCTCGTAAAGTGAGCCTTATTCTATTGAATTTAGAACTATAAACTGGGCTATAAGTCACGTGTGCATTATATATTATACCCTAGTGCATAATATAATGAATCCTACAAAGTTGAATTGTACCTTGGTTCAAATTACATGCGAGTAAATAGAGCATATTTTATTGATCCGGGTTATACATTAAATATATGGGCGCGCGCGTCCCGGCGGCGCGCGGACAGGCGGCGCGTGGACAGGCGGCGCGCGGACAGGCGGCGCGCGTGCAGCAGCAGCGGCCCGCACAGCGCCTCCAAGCAACAATAGCGTGTGTACGTGTAATGGGACAGGGTTACTGACGCGCAGCAGCTAACAGCTGCTTCAAATAAATTTTATGACCACGTATGTCTGTCTTTTACTCACAAGTGTGTTGAAAAACGTCGTATGTAACTCGTGAGCGTTGCTAATTACAGTCTCGGCTCATTATTAAGCCCTCGCCTGCGGCTCGGGCTCAAATCACAGCCTCGACTGTAATTAGCAACTTAGCTCACTTGTTACATAATATACTATTATTGCTCATTTACCTATAAAAATTTATAGCGCGATTTCAATTTGTACAAATGTATTCGAAATTTAACTTTTGTGTGAAAAACAAATACGTATTTCGTAAACCTAATTCCGAATTTCTAGGATCGCTCAATCTATGTGCGTCAGGTTTGAGTGATCTAATAAAATAAATTCCTTGTATCTATAGATGTCTAGATATGTAGCACAAGGTGAATTTTGATACATATCTAGATTTTTTGTACAAATTATATACAATTTTTTGATACGAGAATTTCATCCACAGATTAAGTATTTGCTGAGATTCAGCTTGTAACCATTTTGGAAAATATCTGAATTGAGTGATCCACATTTTTGGCAATATCTTCAATTCCTTTAGAATGACCAATTTTTGGATTTCTGTTATGATATTTTGCAAATTTTGATTAAATGTACGTTTTGGTTTTAATGAAAACTAGGAAAACATCACTCAATCCAGATCCACATTATTGCAAGCGCCATGATCACGACCACATCACGACGGTTCTGTTAAGAACTTATACAGGGTTGATTTGTGGTCAATGGGCAAATTTTTTTCACACAATAAATATCATTAATGGAAACGATTTTTGCAAAAAAAAAATAAAAGAATAAAAGGAAATTAGTTTATCCGCTAACATGTTAACCAAGGCATGGTCACTCTAAATTATCATTAAAATAAAGACGACTACGCGTTACTACACACATTTTGTAGTACCTACTATGTTGTATTATTATAAAGGAAATGCCGCGTCGTAGTAGCTATGTTCATAAACAGCAACAATTTCTTTTTAAGTTTTTGGTTCCATATTTCTACTTTTTTGTACTGAGCGACGCTACAATAAATATGCAGGTACGTTTATATCGTATCAAAGACACTAAAAGTCAACCCTGTATAGGTATTTATAAGCACGGAGGAATAAGACTAATAAAGCAGGTGCTGTTTAATTAAACTTAAGTTTTAGTTGAAATATCGCTTAATATTGCAACTAAGAATCATGATGTAGAATTAGTATAAGAGCACAGTCGATGGTACCATCAACTGACTCCGCTATTCATTTGTCAGGTATCCATCATTGTCACTCTTGATTTCGACGACTTCCATAGCACATCATATCGGTCGAGTTTTGGTCTCCGGTACGATAAGTCGTCTGTTTTGAACTAGTCGGACTAGTTTAAGAAACGTACTTTTCTAAATATTTCGATTCTAGGTGCATACTAGGATATAACTTAATGTCTATGGCATAGAGTTCAGATTCAATTAGAATTTTTGACAGATTTGTAACGCTTGATCTGTTGCCTTCTGTACCATAGAATAGGTCCACTCGATCTGACACTCTATAAAAAAAAGGATTGAGGTAGCACAACTGTGCATCAATCGTCAACTTTTTTTCTGACATGTATCACCTTAGTCACAACTTTCATCAGGTGTCATGGAAGAACAATATCCTAGCGATAGTACATAAAAAAAAATTACTGGCATAGATGCTTTACAGCTTTTGATGTTTGCTCCATTTACTTGAATTGAGTCTGTTAAAAATATAGCAGTATTAGCAAATATAACAGCGTCCAGGCCTTGGTACTTACTGTGAGAAATATAGGTTTTGCAAACAGATAGACGAACTAAAGTGTTTTTATATACTATTTTGTAGGAGACTCTTAAGAAGAGTAACCAAATAAGGTTGACTATCTAATATCCCTAGATAAAAGAGTCTTAAAATTGCGGTGATCTCATATATTCCAGCATTGTTATACTTAAAGTCACTTTCTTACTATTAGCCGCAGCTGTGCCTTCACCTCCGTCGTCATTCACCATCGGGTGAGATGGAGCTCAAAGGCGGTCGGAAAGGCATCAATAAATTGACAAAAAAAAAACAGAAGCAAAAGAATACAACATTGTCTGAAATTTTCAGGATTCATAATTTAAATAAAACTGCTTTTAAACCGTATTAATCGCGAGTTAAAATATAAATTATATGCGATTAAACCGGTTAAAAAGTAGCTTTATTTAAAATACAAAATTATTTACATTAACGTTTCGTGCCAGGATTGTTTACTGCATGAATCTTCTTTTAAGCAATGGGGACTCGTTTATCCGTAACCAAGTTTAAAATAAACAATATTATGGCTAGGAAATAAAAAAAGCAATTATAACAAAAAATACCATAAGCGAAAAAGAACAGCCCGAATAGTCTCTTCTTTCTGAAATCATAAACTGAGGTGCTTGAAAAGCCAGTTTCAAGACATTGTTCGTAAAAAAAGTAATTTTACGTTTATATAAGTTAAATGTCAACCTTCTTGTCTTTTCGAAATAAAATTACCAAAATTTTTGAGAGCATTTCTTGTTTTTAATAAGTTCATAAGGCACATACAAAGAGAACGCAAATTTAAAAGTACTTTCAATCTGCATATTTACAGGTAACTGTGTTTCTTTATTTTATAAAACATTATGTACTACTTTAATAATTTTATCAGGATTGTAATTTAAATTCAATCCAAAAAGTATAATCCAATAAGTCACAAATAACCTCATCAAAATATTTTATTTTTGATTTTACGTCCTCAACAGCTAAAACTTGTCGACAAAAGTGTTGGATTCTCATTTTAGTTGACACTTGAAAAATACCTCTACGCGAGTGTAAACCCAATCATGCCAGCCGAAACGGGGTCGTTAAGTCGCTCCGGTGAACCTACGAGTGACAGCTCTCCACGAGGCCCTACAAAAGTAACTAAGTAAAACACCCCTCTCGATCCCAACAAAAAGGAAATATAAAAACAAACTTTTTAACTTCTCGACGTAGCCAAGAGGTCGAAATTGCAATGAATGTCTACGCCAATGTGAAAGGAATGGGGAACTTTTTCGAAGATGTTTAGTATTTTTTTAAGGATCATATTGGTCAGTGGAGACGTCAGATCTGAATGTCAACACAAACAGCGACGATTTTTTATTAAAAAATACGTATTATGGTTCTTAAAAGGAATAAAAAAATCATACTAAGTACGTAAAAAAAATCGTACATTTTGTGTAAAGAATGTATCGTTTGATATAAGACATCAGTCCTTTATATTAAAACAAATATTATGTATTCTTTGAACTACTGCATAGTTTGTAGCTTATTCAACTAAAACTTTAGGTAAGCTAGGACTAACAAATTACGCATCTATAATATCCGAGGCAACTACTGAACCGCCCTGATGTTGGTTGGTTACACTAGCATTAAAAGCATTTCATCCATTCGAGTCACACAAAATTTTCAACAGAATTCCAGAACAATAGTGTCAACTTTGATTATCCTATCACATATCCCAAAAGGTTCCAGCAACATTGATATTTAGCGTAAATACTGTCACGTCAGCTAATTCTCGGCCTAACAAAAACGTCCGGAAATTGGATATAAGGATCTGCGGGTCGAACTAGCACGTTACGTGACGTTTGTCGAAAACGTCACTACACTATGTGGTAATTTCCGTTCCGAACCCGCGAAAATTACTTTAGCCGCATGAAATTTCCGATCGTGTAAAAATAAAAACGATAACACTGTCAGATAATACGGATTTCAACGAAATCCGCTTCGTGGGCTGATAGGTTTTCGGAAAAGCGTGCAAATTAATTTGCGTTAGAAAATTTTGATTTGTTTTTGTTATATGGAGTTAGTGATTGATAAAAACAAAACAGCGATACTTAACCCATTTTTTAGAACATAGGTTTTCCTTTGCAAATAACCAGTCTGAAAAGTTAAGTTTTTTTTCAAAGAAAAGGCTTTTCATCATGTATTGTTTGGTCCATAGCTTTGTTTTATCTTGTGGATAAATCTATGTAAATCTTTGGATTTACTATTCTTTAAGTTTTTTTCTTTGTGGTCTTCTGAAGATTTAGGTATTTAATTTGTAAGTGTATTAAGTAAATTCTCGATTTATACATTTTGTACATTCCTTTTCTATGCCTAGTCAAAACGTAACTTTTTTATTTTTATGGAAAATTCTTAATATAAGCATTTTTTAGAAGTTTTAATATTTGGATTTCGAAAACAATTTGTTGATTTACGTAATAAAGAGTTAGGCAATATTTTTTGGCAGTTTTACATAATGCAGTTGTTGTTTTTTTAAATAGTACCTACCCCTTAGCAATGGTAAAATGCAAAGTCATCGTGATGCAGTGGCTCCTGTGCTTCGGAGGGCACGTTAAGCAGTAGGTCCCAGGTGCTGTACCTATACTTAGAGTATATCAGAAGGCATTTTAGCGCCCTGATAATTTTGACATCCACCAACCATCACTGGGCCAACTTTACGGTCTAAGCCTCCTCGTAATGCATATACAGGGTCCATTTATAATAGTCAAAAATATTTTAATAGCAGATTAAGAATGATGAGTGGTTATGAAATTAACTAAAAAATAAAAAAAATAGTAATAATTTTCATAAATTAAAATTTCAAAATTCTTATTATTGAGTAAAATTGAAGATTAATCTACATTTTATGACTACATATAATTATATGGAAACATTTTATTACGTTCTGTGTAGCCATAAACAAAGGATTAAACATAAATAAATTAATTAAATTAAATTTTGATCACTTTGAAAAATTTTGAAATTTTAATTAATGAAAAATATTTATAAAAACGTTTTTTTTTCCATAATTTAGACCCATTCATCATTCTTAATCTGCTATTTAAAAAAAAATTACTATTATAGGAGACCTTCATTGCACAGCCGAAAAAAATATAATGTTCACGTAGTATGTACATGTTCAGTAACACCGACAGTGTACCTAGAGTCCTTTTAATTAAGGAAGTCCCGCGATTTGAGCGATAATACACCCTATGTGCTTGACATAAGAGCAATTCACGGGACATTTTTTTATGAAAACGACTAGATATGTTTTTATTGATTTTTATTAATATGAACACGATGAATTCGAAAACTACGCAATGATTTAAAAGTTTAAGAGTGACAGGAAAAGTTTTCTTTAAGTGCATAAAAAGTAAGATTTTGTAATAAGAAATTAGTGTAATCGTTGAAGTCATTAAAAACTAGAGGCCGTACTCTTACCACTACGAGTATTTTATAAAACAAAACATCCATACATCATATCATAAAAAATCTTTAAAAACGTAAGAAGAATTCTGTTAAATAAAACAAACACGTTCCTTTTATTAACTGTCGCCCAATATAAGTAAACACATGAATATCCTGACAAAATAACCTGTCTAATTTAGGAAGAACCCGTCCTCATACGTGTGCAACACGCCGGGCGTGACAACTCGGATCGTGTCGCGTGTGAGCTGTGACGTCCGTGAATGTCACAATCCAATACGAACGACGCGCGGGAAATAGTATTGCTTTATTTAATTTCGAAGATTGACAGCTGATTTTCGAATGACGAACGCGTTGTAGTAATAATAATAACTTTATGTTTTTTCCCGCCTTTTTGGACATTTTTGTTGGGCGTTAATATTGGTATCTTTATAACACAAGTGTGTGGGTTAGATACATAAGTAGGTAGTTTAATGGTGTTTGTTTGTATGATCTCTTGCTTATTTCGGACACTACTAGTTAGGTTTGAATTTTTTTATGTATTTTCTAGGTTTTGCCAAGAAATTCCTACCTAATATTGTCTTAAGTTTTCGCTATTCATACAATTAAATAAAACACTTTTTAACCAGATTTATCGCGTATATTTACCTTTTAAATTTTTAACTCGAAGTTTCGGTGTCTTTGCAGACCCCGTGGTCACGAGCGACTGAGGTGTCAAGCGTCGGATTGATAGATGGAAAAAGTTATACATCATCATAACAGATGGAGATTATGTATAACTATATATACGCGATAAATCCGGTTAAAAAGTGTTTTATTTAATTCCTACCTAAGTTACATGCTTGTCAAGAAATTACTTCTGGATTAAAAATACGCGGGTGTACTTTATACGAAGGTTTAGATATATTTTTGTAGAAAATACATTATTGTTTTCGTCCAGTGACTAAAATTAGTGAGGTTAGGTTTTATTATAATAAATCAATGGCAAAATAGAAAAAAATAATTCAGGAAATGAGTTAATCACGGAGGATACGTACACATGAATGGATAGACTCATGGAAGTTATCGACGACTCACCCATTGTAAATGCAAATTATGTGATGTCCGATCCAATTGGCATGATATTTACCTATATTATTACGTGATACAGAATAAGGATTGTTAATGTTCGTGTCCGTATATCCAACTGAAGGCTATAAATGCTAGTAATAACCAATTAAGTATTTCTTAAAATACTCTAAACAATACCTACAGGTATGAGTAACTATTAACATTAATCAAATGAAAGGATGGCAGTTCCCACCTCCTAAAAAGCAAACTTATTTTACAAAATAATAGTAGTTTTATTACCCGACTGCGGCACGCAAAGGAGGGTAATGCTTTCAATGTAAGTACTGCTCCGATAGACAAATGAGTTATCAATAGATTCGTAACAACTGCGCAAGTAACATAGTATACATATGTATAACGTTTCGAGGTGGCGTCTGTACTTTAACATGTAGGGATAAAAACAAATGCTATCTGTTTTTAACAATATGGGTATCCAATGAAAGCTTATGATCAGCCTATTCTAAATATACAGGGATATTTTTAGTCATCGGCTAAGTTTACATATAATGTTCTTTGATATAGTATTAACGTAGCTGAATATTTATTTCAGTGTCACTCAGTAGAAATCAACTAGTCGCTGCTGACGAACACCCGACTCACGGTACGATACTACGACACGGCATTTCATTGATTACGTTTGATAATACTACGACGTAGTACTACAAGGTGTTTTGTAGTAGCGCGTAATTGTCTTTATTCTCAATGGTATTAGTTCATTATTTAGAGTGACCATGGTTTGCTTAATATGTTAGCGAATATATCAAATTCCTTGTAAAAAATACATTCCTTTTTTTGAAAAATTCGTTTGTATAAATTATGCTTATTTGCCCTGTATACAGGGTGCCTTGTCATTCGACGTATTCCTCTAGGGATATTATATTACAACTATAATGTCCCTACTACTAACCAAGGAGGCTCGTTATCGAGATATTCAATATTTTTGGTATTGTCCAAAAAATCCCGAATTCACTACAAAAAATTCAATAGATAAAACGCTGGTGTTTTGAATTAACTTGTTGAAATTTTTATCATTTACCAATACATCGAAAAACATTTATTAATACTTATACTGGCACAAATATTAAACATTTTAAAATAGCGAGTGAATTCTTCTAAAATTTTGTTTTGTTTCACTAATTTGGTCAATAGAAAACTGGATTTAGTTGAAAAATCAACAGTACACTAAGCGTACAAACTACTAAAAAAACTTCGTTGTTGTAGTAGCTATTCTCACTGTTAACTATTGTACAATTCATCGGTCTGAAAGGTATTTATACTAAGCATTATGGAATTTTATTTTCATTATACGCACCTTTAGTAACTTTGCTGGGTTGCTGTTACATTGGTAGGTTTTTACATTTTGTGCACAATTTGTAGGCATAACGGAGGTAAACACAAGTAAGGTAAACGGCTACTAGTTTTTTTTATTTCTGTTTTAGCTAACTTTAAAAAAATCCTGAAAGTATTTTATACGACTCATAATCTAAGTACTAAAAAGTATTATTCCACAGGGTCTAAATGTTTGCGGCAGCTATATTCGACCAATTTATTAGACCACGCTTGCCGCTACTATTAATTATTACAAATATTATGTAAATGCTCTAATGCTTGTTTTGTGCTTTTTATTTGAAACTTTAATGCACAGAAATATTTATATTGGTATTTTTTATTCCACATCCACACAATATTTTATTGTTGCAAAAAAGAATAATAGACTAATTTTAACTTAATTGAAGTTAGTCTATTATTTTCAACTTTAAATAATAGAATAAATGTAAAAAATCTAAGTCTATTGCAGATAACGACTTTAAAGACTTTTAAAACAACGAAATTTATTTGTGACAATAGCTACCTACTAAGTTCTCAGATTAACATAATTCGCTTCATGCATTTGAATAATGTGATCGTGTTCCCCTCTGTTTCACAGTATTTAGAATACGTATGATGCTAGTTGTCGCATAATTTAGTTTCAACGAGTTATTGATACGTGCATTGCTATATTATAATTTGAGAGTTATAGTTTACATGGCGGATGTACGCGGTTAAAAAAAGTTAACGCTATTTTAAAAATCAAATGATTAAATGGGGATGATGAATAGTAATCTAATAAATAACTAAAGAAAAAAGTGTAACAAAAAATGGAATGTGTAGACAAACCTTTTTTTTCTGTGGGTACTTGTCAAGCTCTACATTTTTGGCCTTTACCACTTCTTAATTGGAGGTAAATTGTTAAACAACTCTAGTCAAGTAACGAATTATTGTATGCCTGGAGCATCAGCGGAGATAATATTAAATAAAGTATTAAAGGGCAGCTTCCAACCAAAAACAACAAATGTATTATTGCTTGTACTCCGCTTTTATTGAGCAGTCTTCTGTATTTTCAGGCCATAGTGAAACATGTAGTTCCACTATGTTGACAAATTTGGATATTCCAAAATCTTTAAATTAGAGAATAAGACAACAGATGCTGGAGCATCTAGCAATATGTCAAATGCATACAATAGAAATAATCTAAACTTGGTACACTAAGTACACCAAAACTCAACCTTGAGTAAGAAGTTCATAAATTTATTTAAATTTCATAATCTTACCAACCTGTTTCTACAATCAACTAGGATAACAAAGACCACTGCAACTTGCCTAGATAATCTTGTCCACTAGGTTCATCAGTAATAAATAAACTTAGCTCTGATCGCAGCGGTTCAAATACTCAAAAGAAAAAAAAAGGTTAATAAGAGTATAATGGTTTTTCCAATCAATGAGAAACGTTTGGAGAGATTTCGATGTAGTCTACACAACTAACAATATACCTACTATACTCCAATAATGTAAATTTACAATTTAGTAATTTAAGTAGTTTGATAAATAAACAGCATGACAGTGTATTTATTCCGAAAAAATCTCTCTAAACCAGTGTAACCATTCAGCAATTGGGTTACCACAGGTATACATATGAGTAGAAAGTACCTATAAGATCTCTATCATGAGAAATCATATAACAAAAATGACAGTTTTTGCAACTATGTCAGAACTTACTCAAAATTATTTAAAAATATTTGTGCCGCAGCCAAATCAATCTATCTAGGTAATTATATTAAAAATAGTGCTAATAAAAATAAAACTAGTTGGAAAATAATCAATACAATCAGCAATTGACAATTAAAGCAGATGAAAATGTTGCGACAGCATTCGAGAACTAGTGGTGCCAGGTCATTTTGCTGATAATACTTTGACATTTTTTTTCCATTCTTGTTTAAATACTCTGGTCCCAGTTTGTTATATTCGTGTTGTGCATCCATAGCTCAATGCACCTACTATGTAAGTAATTTGGTTGTGGCATGACATTGGCTCTCACAATACGCTGTCTCGTGTTTGTTTTTTTTCATGATATGATCAATTTGTACTGTACCTATTTGTATTAAGGATGCGTTTCCGAAAAGGCTAGGTATCGAATTCTACTACTACATGTATAAGATTCACGCACACAAGCGTGCCGTGAAAAAGACGAAAGGTTTTGAACAGTTTTGATACTTTAGTTTTAAATATTTGCAAATTCTTTTATTAAAACGATTAAATTGGGTAAGATTAATTAAAGTGCTCGGAAAGTTTGAGCTCGTTTTATTCGTAACGATAAAACCTCACCATCGAACCTGATGAGCTGGTGGTACACTCGAGGGCTTCTACTGGAATTCCTATTCCTAGGCATGTCAAGTTCGAGTTCATAAGACGAGACATTACCATCAGTCCTGGTAGTGGGAGCTGAAGGTATGCCTTGAGGTACTACTGGAACTCCTAGACGAGTATAGCTAGGCATGTCGAGTTTGGGTTCATTTTGATTCTTAAGACGAGACCTTACCACCAGTTCTGGTAGTGGGAGCTGAAGGTATACCTCGAGGTGCCACTGGTACTCCTAGACGGGTAAAGCTAGGTATATCGAGTTTGGGTTTATTTTGATGCGTAGGACGAGACCTTACTACCAGTTCTGGTTGTGGGAGCTGAAGGTACCATATTTTAAAAGAACTGAACAGGACACAAGGAACTGAAATCTATAGGCGGTCAGATTTGGTGGAATCGGGTTTTCATATTTTAAAAGAAATAATAAAATTTATGGACAAAGGATAATGCAAGTGATTGGGCTCCAAAAAAAAAGTCATTGTGCAGGGATGAGATGAAAGTCAGATTATAGATTAGACACATGTCATTCATATTTGTTAGGACGCTAAAAAAATTTGCCCTGGGAAAAAAAAGATATGACCAAAAATACATTTTGCATTTAATAGAATAAAAATCGTTTTCTTTTATGATACAGAAACTGAAGGCCCGTAGATTTCTACGAGTGTATTCGTATAACCTTTACAGCCATTGACTACGAAACTAGTGAATATTGTAAATAAATACGATTATTGGTAAAAAAAAGTGCTTGTGTGATCCTTATAAGTACCTAATGGGTTGGCTACACAGTTGTAAACCGCGATTAGTTCGTCTCTTTTCTTAGTATAGTGACTTCCCTTCTTATTATCGTCGACACACAAAAGAGATGTTATTATTAATCTGTCTCTTTTCTTACTATAGCGAACTTTTTGCGGCACTGGTTCGGCGACATTGGAAGCACGGTTTACAACTGTGTAGCCACCCCTTTTGATTTGATTTGTCTTTTTTCTTACTTTAGCGATGTCTCTTATACGGCACTGGTTCGGCGACATTGGAAAAGCAGTTTACAAATGTGTAACCACCCCTTATGAAATAATGGTATGTATGGTTCATCTAATACTGTCGTTTACTAAGAAAAGTCGCTATACTAAGAAAAGAGACGAACTAATCGCGGTTTACTACTGTGTAGCCAACCCATTAGGTACTTATAAGGATCACACAAGCACTTTTTTTTACCAATAATCGTATTTATTTACAATATTCACTCGTTTCGTAGTCAATGGCTGTAAGGGTTATACGAATACACTCGTAGAAATCTACGGGCGTTCAGTTTCTGTATCATAAAAGAAAACGATTTTTATTCTATTAAACGCAAAATGTATTTTTGGTCATATCTTTTTTTTCCCAGGGCTAATTTTTTTGGCGTCCTAACAAATATGAATGACATGTGTCTAATCTATAATCTGACTCTCATCTCATCTCTGCACAATGACTTTTTTTTTGGAGCCCAATCACTTGCATTATCCTTTGTCCATAAATTTTATTATATCTTTTAAAATATGAAAACCCGATTCCACCAAATCTGACCGCCTATAGATTTCAGTTCCTTGTGTCCTGTTCAGTTCTTTTAAAATATGGTACCTTCAGCTCCCACTACCAGAACTGGTGGTAAGGTCTCGTCCTACGCATCAAAATGAACCCAAACTCGAGAAGGGAGAATGTGAATGGAGTTTGGGAGAAGGGGAAATGTGAGACAAAGTCAATTATTAATATATTTAGATAAGTTACAGGCCCTTACGGTAAAAAAAATTGTTTTGTTTACATTTCCTTACATAGGAGGAGCCGCCAGAGAGAATAGAATAAGATATAAATTGAATTTATTAATGCATGGCTACATGGGGTCTAATAACATATGTTTAAGTGAAACCTCAAGCATGTTGATTAATGTCATTGACATTAACTCAATTTGTAATTTTAAATTTAACTTGACAAAAGATATATATAATAGATGATTAAACGAACTTCTAAGTGAAGTTCTATCGCTATTATATGAGTCGCTTCATTCGAAGATATTATATAACAGGTAGTCCTTTTTAGGTACTAGGTAACTTCGCACAATTTAAAGTATCATAAAAAAAAACACTGTGGTGGGGCGCCGCGTGGCATGATCCACCCGGTTCGCGCCAAGCCCTCATTCTTTAGAGACCCTAAACGAAACTTTTAAATGGGTTCTGGGGTGGGTGGGTACGTCATATCTTCGAATGAAGCGACTCATATAATAGCGATAGAACTTCACTTAGAAGTTCGTTTAATCATCTATTATATTTCGTCGCTTCATTCTTCAGATATTATATAACAGGTAGATTTTCAGAGATAGAAAGTTTTGTTTAGGTATATACTTGGAATTGAAATAAGTAAAGATATAAATATGTAATTACATATTTTATTATTATAGTACTTAATAATTAGTATTATTGCATAATGAGCTTCAAATAATCTTACTTTATTTGAGTTGCTAGAAATTATAATCAGCTTAAATTAATGAAACTTAGTGATAGTCTATTTATAGACACATAATTTTTAATGTAGTAATTTACTTAATATCAAAATACGTAATATTCAATGACAATTTTTAATATTAGGTTAAGTATTGTTCATGTCTCGATTAAGTATCGACAAAGCAAAGTTATTTTGTTGATCATCTAAAGGCCGATGGTAAAACTTTGCGAACACCTGTGAGTTTTGTGTCCACCCGGCCGTTTTTCGAATGACATCGACACTGATACCGGCCGCGCGCGCGGCTGAGGTTGACGCGTGTCGTGTGCTGTGCGCACTAAAACGCTCATGTCAATGCCACTCGTGGCGAGCGTTTGCTTAATCCATCGACTTAGCGTCTGACTTGATGCATTTCTGTGGGGAGCTTTGAATGTTACGAAGAGATTCCCGGAGTTTGAACCTCAGATATTTTTTGTAATAAAAATATATTCTTTTAAAGTTGATACTGGGCATATGTTGATATTGCTTTGAAAGTTTGAGAAGAGGGAGAGATAATAAGGGCTGTTCACGATTTGGAGCGGAAGTCTTGATTATATCTGTTATAATAATATTTACTTTATCAGATTGAAAAACAATATTTTCTAATTTAATTAAAGACAATGTCTGTACTCTTTGACCGGTACATAAAGCTAATAATGTAACGAGTTTTTTTTTTTTTTTTTTTGTAATATTTTCTAATGATAAATTAATATTTGGATACCAAGAAGACAGTTGATTTAGTACTAAATTTGGATCCCAAGTAAATGAATATTTAGGCTTAATAGGTTTAGTTTTATAGGCTCCTTTTAAGAGGCGTTTAACACAACTATTATCACTTATCTCTTCTCCTAATAAAAGAGATAATGCAGATCGATGCGTATTTAATGAACCGTAAGAACGTCCCTTATTAAATTGCTCGTTTAAGAATTAAAGAACTAATGGAATGGATTTTTCGAAACTATTAATTCATAACCACACTTCTTGAAACCATAACTTCAATGAGACGTTGTACTAGCGAACAGTAGCGAGCGAGGCGAGCATCAACGTGAGAGCCTCTGGTGGGCAGCCGCGCCGGCTGAACGACGCCCGGAGAGCCTCGCGGCACCCAGGGTAAGGCTGGAGTGCAGTGGGTGCTGACTCCATAGCTGAGAAGGCCAGAAGGGGAATACAAGTACCCCTTCGGCTTTATCATCAATGATTTTTCGTAAACATTTTAATACAAGAGAAAAGGGAGGAAATGCATAAAAATCCAAGTCAGCCCAGCTTATTGTAAATGCATCAACTGCGACTGCATCAGGTTCAGGCTTCTAGGTGACAAATAATTTACATTTGGCTCGACTTGAGAACAAGTCGATCTTAATGGGCCCGAAACTATTTACAATAAGTTGGAAAGCGCTATCCGAGAGGGCCCATTCAGTATCAGGGTTAAGTTTTCTGGACTCTTTCTTTCTTTCTTTTCTTTTTCTTCACTAGCTATACTTTTGAGACCTAACAAAACCGCGAGTAATTCTAAAAAGTTAATATTATTTTCTTTTTCACTGTTCGTCCATGAACCACTATATTTATTATTTTTGCATACTGCTCCCCAGCCTGTCCTAGATGCGTCGGTGTAAATTTCTAACTTATAATTTTGAGTAATGATTGGACAAGAAATAATATTAATATTATTTTTCCACCACCATAAATCTTTTAGTAATATCTTATTGAGATTCATTTTTGCCTCATAGTTTCCTCCGAACTTATTTAAGGCTAAAAAATTTTGTCTCTCTAATATTTTTGTATATAAGAATCCATATTTTGTGGCTGGACAGGCTGCGATCAATACACCTATAAGTTTAGCGAAATTTCGTATTGAACAAGTTTTAAGATTAATGTACCTATTTATTAACTGTGCAATGTTATTCCGCTCATCGCCAGGTAACGTAATAGACATCTGTTCTGTGTTGAACATAAAACCTATGAATTTGATTGACTTTTTTGGTACAATGTGACTTTTATCGAAATTTACAATAAAACCTAGACAATGTAATAACTTCAAAGTTTCTCTTACATTAATCATGCATTCTTCATATGTATCTCCAATAAGAAGATCGTCTTAATAGGTAGTAGACTTAAAACCTTGTTTTCTCAAATGACTCATTACTTCACGCATAATTTTTGTAAATACCCACGGAGCTATCAATAATCCATACGGCATTGCTGTGAACTCGTAAGTGATCGGCTCAGACGAATCATTTTCTTGGAATTCGAATCGTAGGTACTTTCTGTCACTAACAAAAATCTGTATAAGTAGATATGATTCCTTCATATCTATATTGGGTAAGTATCCATTAAGAGGAATTAATTTCGAGGCTGTTTTATAAGATTCCATTTTAAAATGTACTTTTGTTACGAACTTGTTTAAAGATTTTAAATTTAGTATAAACCTTTTTTCTCCGTTAGGTTTCGGAGCTAAAAATATATTTGAAATACATTGATCATTTGAAGGAGAACAAGGTTTTATAGCCCCTAAGTCTAATAATTTATTTATAGCTATTTTCATGTCTCGTTTTTCACATGATGACAAATTATTTTTAGGAATAGAATACTGACAAATTTGAGTATCGAATGGTATTCTAAATAAATACTTTAGCCACTTCAATATAACTTCATTTTTAGTTATTTTTGTCCAACAATCATTAAATAAATTAATTCGACCTGCATGTACCTTGATTAATGTTGGGTCGGAGCACGCATCCTGGATGAAGTCTGCGGCTGGAACTTGGCGTTGAACGCAGAGTTCGATTGTGGGCGCTGCTGTGTTTGAGCTGCTATCGGTTTCCTCTGACCTCCCCGCCCCCCCCCGAACGACGGGTAACGAGGAGGTCCTGTCCAGTTTCCCTGCTGAGACGACCGGTTGACCGTTGATATTTGAGAGGCGGCTGTTTTGGCTGGGCCTTTTTTAATTAGGGCTCCCTGCTTTTCAATGGCTTTACTTGCCTTTATTTTTTCCGGCACTGAACTTCCGAATAAAGTTTTGTCTCTTTCGGAGTCTTGTATAACATGTTTAAAGTTTGTATCCAAATTAGGTTAACTCAGTTTTACCCTATCTTTGGTTAACATAAAGTGGAGGTCTGATAATAGGCGGCATCCATCACTTACGTGACGGAGGGCCTTCATTTGTTTTCTTCCTTCCCAAGGAGGACGTCAATCCCTCGATTTATGGCGGTAATACCGTACCCCAGCTGTTGCTGAAAGTTTTGGATTTTTTTTTTTTTTTGTCACGTGCTCGTGCTATGTCAGTTATGGCTGCCAAGATTTCCGCATTTAATTTTGGGGCTTGCAAGTTTTTGCAGTTTTCGGGTACCGTATTTTCTATGGTTAATTTATCTTTGTCTTCTTTGGACAGTCCTTTTCTTAGTAAAGGTGTCCATAAATTAGAGAGCGTATCGTGTATTTTAGCGCCAAATTCGGGTGTATCGGAATTTGCAGCTCCAAGTGCAGTAAGCAGCTCTGGATCCAGATCGGGATTAGGTTCTCCCGATATACCTGGTGCGTCTTGTGATATTGACGGCTCCGGATTAGGGAGCGTCTTTGCAGATAGCTTTTGATCCACAGTGAATGACGCGGTAGTCTTCTGGTTATCCAGGTTTACATCATCCAGTGGTAGCGGTAACTCATACCTTGGAGGCGACATGTTTATGTTTTAACAAACATATAATTCATATTAATATAACGCTCATAACGTATTACAGACAACGAGATAAATCTCCTTGAGATTACCCGCATTTTCTGTAATCGTATTGAAAACAAAAGGTGATCGATAAGATCAAATAAAATTTATTAAATTTTACATCACAACGATATTGAGCAGTTAACGTGATATATCTATTATAGATTACACGCATTTTCTGCTCTGATTTTTTAAATAACCTTGGAGGCGACATGTTTATGTCTAATTCATATTAATATAACGCCCATAACGTATTACAGACAACGAGATAAATCTCCTTGAGATTACCCGCATTTTCTGTAGTCGTATTGAAAACAAAAGGTGATCGATAAGATCAGATAAAATTTATTAAAGTTTACATCACAACGATATTGAGCAGTTAACGTGATATATCTATTATAGATTACACGCATTTTCTGCTCTGATTTTTTAAATAACATTTTTACACTGAATAAGTAGGTCTTGCCTTGTAAGATTTCTTCTTCATCGGTAGAAATAATTCGCTGTTTCCGTTTTTTATTTATTTTTTGTTCCAACTTTTTTATCTTTATATTATAATGTTGAAGCTGTTCTTCTGCTGTACGTTTAACATTTTGTAAAAACTTAAGTAAATGATTAAAGTAAATGACGTATGCTTGTTACCACGCACGAAAAAAGAATGAGGGCTTGGCGCGAACCGGGTGGATCATGCCACGCGGCGCCCCACCACAGTGTTTTTTTTTATGATACTTTAAATTGTGCGAAGTTACCTAGTACCTAAAAAGGACTACCTGTTATATAATATCTGAAGAATGAAGCGACGAAATATAATATATCTACTTATTTTTTAAAACAGATAGCACAAGTGCTATTAAACTTTTTATTTTTTAAACCAGCTAAGTATTTAGCTACTGATTCTGCTTTTATTGAGCAGTCTTGTATATTGACATGTCATAGTGAAACATGTTGTTCCACTACGCTGACAAGTTTGGGTTATCCAAATTCTTTAAATTAGTAAATAAGACAACAGATGCTAAAGCATCTAGCAATATTTCAAGTGCTTTATATAATAAAAATTGTTTAAACCTGGTACATCAAAATATACAAGGCATCTCAGAGAAAGTCTTTGAAATTGAATTGTTTTTGAATGCCGAACATATAGACATTCTTTGTATAACTGAACATTTTTTTGTTAGACCACCAGTTAATTGTAAATTTTTCTCAGCACCAAGTTGCTAGTTCGTTCAATAGACAGACAGCAATACATGGGGGCTCTTTAATAATATTAAATAAATCTTTAAAATTTAGAGAACGTACCGACATAGTGAGCCTATCTATTGAACAAACTATTGAAATATCCTGTGTAGAATTGACAAACTGCATAATTGTTTGTATATATAGACCCCCTAAATCACACTATGATAGTTTTGAACTTGTTTTAGAACAAGTATTGGATAAATTATGTAATAAAACTAAGAAAATATTTGTTTGCGGGGACTTTAATGTTAATTTATTAGAAAATTCATCATTGAGTAAAAAACTAATAAATTTGTTTAAATGTAATAATCTTAGTAACCTGTTCCTAGAACCAACTAGAATAACAAGGACCAGTGCAACTTGCCTAGATAATGTGTTTTCTAATGTTACTCCGGTAAGTTCATCAGTTATAAATAAACTAAGTTCTGATCACAGCGGTCAGTTGGTTACTTTTAAATACTCAAAGAAAATACAGGTTAATTAGAATATAATGGTTGTTCCGGTCAATAAAAAGCGTTTGGAGAGATTTAGATGTAGTATTATTAAAAATATGCCCCATATAGCCCACTCCAACAATGTAAATTTACAATACAGTAATTTAAGTAGTATAATAAATAAACAATATGAGAGTGTATTTATTCCGAAAAAAGTCTCTCCAAACAATTGTAAATCCTTCAGTGATTGGGCTACCACAGGTATACATATAAGTAGAAAGCACCTATATGATCTCTATCATGAGAAATCATATAACAAAAGTGAAAGTTTTTGCAACTACGTTAGAATTTACTCAAAATTATTTAAAAGAGTATGTGCCGCAGCCAAATCTATATATCTAAGTAATAAGATAAAAAATAGTTCTAATAAGACTAAAACAACATGGAACATAATAAATAAGGAAACTGGAAAAGTTAAGGATCGCAATACTGAGTTTAAACTTGTAATTGACAATAAAACCATTAATGTAGATGAAAATGTTACGACAGCATTCGAAAATTGTTTTGCTGACATTCCAGTTTCAACTACTAAATTGTTAAATTCTTCACCTGTGGTGGCTGAATCATTGCTGAAAAATCATGTAAGTGAGTGCAAGGAGTCTTTCAAGTTCCAACCCATAGACACCGGGGACATTTTTAAAACATTTAAGACAATTGATGTTAAAAAGACAACTGATTTGTGGGGCATATCTGTTGAAATCTTAAGTTCTATCATAGATGTAATAGCTCCTTGCCTTGTTGAAATATTTAACAACTGTATTATAAGTGGGGAGTTTCCTGATTTAATGAAGCATAGTAAGGTTATTCCTTTATTTAAATCGGGTAGCTCTACGGACCCTACTAATTTTAGACCAATTTCGATTTTACCAACATGTAGCAAAATTTATGAAAAAATTATTCTCAACCAGCTATTAGCTCACTTCACAAAAAACAATTTACTTCATAACAAACAATTTGGATTCACAAGGGGTCGTTCGACAACTGATGCTGGTGTTGAACTGTTTGAAGTAATAGCTGGTGCCTGGGAGGGGTCACAGGATGCTCTAGGTGTATTTTGTGACCTATCCAAGGCATTTGACTGTGTTCAGCATGACACTCTCATCAGGAAACTCCACCACTACGGCATCAAAGGCACTGACCTCAAACTTTTGAATTCTTACCTGAGTGATAGAATCCAGAAGGTTGAGGTTAACCGGAAAAGGTCAGCTGGGTCGGTTGTGAGAATGGGAGTGCCTCAAGGTTCAATTCTGGGCCCATTTTTATTTTTAGTCTATATAAATGATCTACCCTATATGGTAGGCAATAATCACGATATTGTATTGTTTGCTGATGACACATCATTAATTTTTAAAATGATAAGGCAGAAAACCAACTACGACGATGTAAACAATGCTCTCTCTAATGTAGTACAGTGGTTTAATGTAAATAATCTAGCTTTCAATGATAAAAAAACTAAATGTATAAAATTCTCCGCACCAAATGTAAAACAAGTTGAGTCTGATCTGCGGCTTAATGGGAACAGGTTGAATCTAGTAGATAACACTGTTTTTCTTGGAATTACCTTAGATTCTAAATTGCAATGGGGCGCCCATATCTCACAGCTAGCGAGTAGACTTAGTTCTGCAGCGTTCGCGGTAAAGAAAATTCGCTCATTGACTGATGTTAATACGGCGAAGCTGGTTTATTTTAGTTATTTTCATAGTATAATGTCCTACGGCATCCTACTTTGGGGCAATGCCGCAGACATTGACACGATATTTACACTGCAGAAAAGGGCTATTCGTGGAATGTATAAACTTGGAAGTAGAGAATCTCTAAGAGAAAAGTTTAAAGAGATTGGTATCTTGACCTTTGCATCACAATATATATATGAAAACATTATGTATATTTATAAGAATAGTAGTAAATTTAAAACCATGAAAGATAAGCATGATAAAAATTATTCTGTAATGACAAGGAACGACCATAAATTAGCGTTTCCCAAATTAAGGCTGGCTAAAAGCACCAAATCATTTATGGGAATGTCAATACGTATTTATAATAAAATACCACAGTCAATTCAATCTCTAACGTTTAATACATTTAAAAGAACTATCAAAGAAACATTATGCAAAAAAGGCTACTATAAACTCCAAGATTATTTAGATGACAAAAGAGCGTGGGATTGATGTCTCCACAGGTTATTTCCAAATATTAAACATTAATCACTATGTAAGCAGCTTGGCTGCGACATGATATTGGCAAGCACGAATAGCTGTCTTCTGTTTGTTTGTTCATGTCATAGCAGAGCTGTATTTCTGCCAAATTGTACCTATAATAAGCACTTTTTACAAAAGAGTGCCGAGAGTTTTTTTTCCGCCGGCTTTTTTCCTCTCGGTCTACCTAGGGTTCTACTTTCATTTCGTTTTTTAAAGCCGAAGAAGAAGTAGTAGTAGACATCACCAAGACATTGGTGGATAATGGGCGATCATTATCTTTATAAGCTGAGAGACGCACACTTCTCGACGGAGGCCTTCCCCTGGATTCTTCATGTCGTCCGGACCCGCGCCGCCCTCATCCAGCATTTGACGTTCGTAAAGTGTATAAAATTACCTACTACGAATAAAAAAGTTTTCATTTTCATTTTCATTTTCGATATAACTAGCTTTACCCGTCTAGAAGTACCAATGGCACCTCGAGGTATACCTTCAGCTCCCACTACCAGAACTGGTGGTAAGGTCTCGTCCTACGCATCAAAATGAACCCAAACTCGATATAACTAGCTTTACCCGTCTAGAAGTACCAATGGCACCTCGAGGTATACCTTCAGCTCCCACTACCAGAACTGGTGGTAAGGTCTCGTCCTACGCATCAAAATGAACCCAAACTCGATATAACTAGCTTTACCCGTCTAGGAGTACCAATGGCACCTCGAGGTATACCTTCAGCTCCCACTACCAGAACTGGTGGTAAGGTCTCGTCCTACGAATCAAAATGAACCCAAACTCGATATATCTAGCTTTACCCGTCTAGGAGTACCAGTAGCACCTCGAGGTATACCTTCAGCTCCCACTACCAGAACTGGTGGTAAGGTCTCGTCCTGCGAATCAAAATGAACCCAAACTTGACATGCCTAGCTCTATCGGTCTACGAGTACCAGTAGCACCTTGAGGTATACCTTCAGCTCCTACTACCAAAACTGGTGGTAAGGTCTCTTCCTTCGAATCAAAAAGAGCCCAAACTCGATATACCTAGCTTTACCCGTCTAGGAGTACCAGTAGCACCTCGAGGTATACCTTCAGACCCCACTACCAGAACTGGAGATAAGGTTTAGTCCTAACAAACATAATGATTCCAAGTTTCCAAATTCAATCCTAATCATAAAAGGTTTTGTAATTTTTTTTTTTTTCAATAAAATTATATTATTACCTTTTCAACTCAGTTCAGAGAGCGTCAAGTATCGAGACTTGTTTGATGTAATAAATTGTGTATGTACAGCGATGTTTCTTAGCACGAAAAATAACTCAAAAGCGATACAGGTCCACTCTCGACAGCGGCTGAGCGCAGACTGAAGATATCTAGTTTTTGTTTGGAATGATATTGACATTATTTGCTAAAGTATAATAACCCTTACCACAGTGTGTTAAGATTTACGCATTTATACAAACATGAAGAAAATTACGTGTTTGGTTTTTTTTTTTTTGATGGGTTTTTAGTAGTAATTTCAAAGAAAAAAATGCGTATTATCAAAAATGAACATGTCAACCATCGAATAGTATTTTTTTTATTCATAAATACTTGTGTTTTCATACCAAAAGTGGTACCGTAAATTGGCTTAAAATCGTCATTTTCGTGCGACGAGGCATCGCAAAATTAGTTTTTAAGCCACAAAAACAAATTTATTTATATTATTTTTATATCATAAATGGAGATGAAAGTCTTATCTATCTATTAGTACTTGTAATTATACTAAACTTTGCGCCATTTTATCACAATATGTACCAGAAAATACCCTATTTTGAAGATTTGCGGAAACGCGTCCTTAATTCGTATAATCCTGACTGAAAAAGAGTGCCAAGAGTTTTTTTCCGGTGGCTTTTTTTGTCTCTTGGTGTTCCTTCTGTTTTGAAGAATAAGGTTCAGAATTGCTTGAAGTCACTCGTCAAATAAAACACACGTCACCCTTTGATGGTTTATTGCCAACTGAATTTATAATAATACGAATGGGTTTCTTATAGATCAGATACTATTATGTTTGTGTGCGTGCGGCGTTCGCATTAACAATAACTAACCTTTTTTTATGAATAACTTAATAGAAATAGAACACTTGGTCTACTGTAATATCTTATTCAATAACTATCAACACCTTGTTAAAGCCGAAGTACAAAATTGTGACGTCATTAACTACCATTCGATGGTCTTATGAATAATAAAAAATTTCATTTTCATTTCATTATTTTTATTTCATTCAATTAGTTGATCGCTGACTGATTACACTGCTGGCGATCACTCGTTTTACTAGTCGCTACTCGTTTATAATAGTTTTCAGTAAGACAACTACCTAATCATTTTAGTCCTTTATTCTATATTTTTTGTACACTTTGTTCAAAAACTGTTCCAGGTCTGTTTGTCTATTGTTTCTTAGTCACCGGCCAATTTTTTTTGCAAAGATTATATCATTAATACAATTTTTTTTACAAAAAACGTTCATAAATATTTTTTAAAAGGAAAATAAAATATTCATTATCTTCTTAAGCAAAGCATGGTTACTCTAAATTATGAATAAGTCCCATTAAAATAAAGACGACCATTAAAATGGAAGTCTTCGTGGTTACTGTGTAGATATCATAAGTTCATAAGATATCATAAGTTCGTCGGGGTCGGTACTTGGATGGGTCTTTCCGTGCTTCGGAGAACACGTTAAGCATATACTTGTATACAGTTGTCGTTAGGGTTTGTCAGAAGCTATTTCGGCACCCTGAAAATTCTGACATCCGCCAGCCAGCCAGCTTGGTGGATTATGTCCTATACCTCCTCGTTATTCAGGGGAGAGACTCATGCCCTGAAAATGTTGTGATGATGATGAAAGACGACTACGCGCTACTACAGAACATCTTGTAGGTACTACATCGTACTATCATCAATTAAATGCCACGTCGTAGTAGCATTATGTTCATCTGTTTGTTAAAAGCGACTATTTGTTACAAAGTTTGAGGTGCCATATTTTTATTTTTCGCACTGAGCGACACTGAAATAAATATGCTGGTACATTTTTACCGTATCAAAGAAAATAACAATTGAATATGGCTGATGACCAAAAAACCAAAAATAAGCGTTGTAAATAAGACTATGTTAATTATTTATTATTATTTTTAGTTTATTATAATTATATTATTATTGTTAGTAGGTACCTATTTATTAAGAATAAAATGTCGCAGTTAGAATTGAATGTCTTTGATATGTATTTTATATTCTATTTTCCCCGCTAGTTCGCTGCATAGTATCTCATAACACAAGCTTTGCTTAGTTTGAGGCCATTTAGTTGGTGTGATTATCTGACTGATAATTTAATGGAATCCTTATTAGAAGAAAAAGATATAAAATAATTCCTAAGAAATGAAGTTGAAATTATCTCAGGTAAAAACTAATTTTGATATAGAAGCAATAGTATTACCTATGCAAAAGTGAAAACGCCGAAAAATTAATGCTGTGATTTTAATTTTCTTTGAAAAAAGTATAAAAATAATTTTTGAACCTAGAAAGGTACTACAAGTAGTTTGCCGTGACAGATTACTACTTTCCATGAAAAAACAGAAAGTTTCAGATTGAAAACTTCCGTTTAATTTATAATTCTTATATGAATCAGTTATTACAGTATGGTAAATTGAAACAAAATCTCTTGACCTTAACAAATTAATTAATTCATAATCAGCGGAATATTGATTTCACATTACTTAGTAATAATACAGTGCTGGATTGAAGTGAATTTAACCGAATTGCCTTATTTTCTCTACTTAAAGTCGAAAGTTATTAAAAACTCAGAATTATATTAATATGTGGGCAAGGCACGACCGAGCGACGACGACGTGAAGAACGTTGGGTAAGATCTATATCCTGCAGGGGACGTCTCTGGGCTGTTGAAGTTTAAAAAATCCAACACCTATTGATTAATATTTTAAATTAATTAAAATTTTTATTTCAAGACAAAGTATAAAAGACGTCGCAAATATATTTCTATCAACGACAATAAACTGCCAAAACTATAGAGAATCGATTTATTCACGTATGTGGTAGCTCGTAAAGTGCTCGAAATTTATGATATTGCTATAATATCAATTTTCGCTGAAAATGTAGCTGCACCGTCACATAATGCGTTTGGTTTGTAAAACTTCATAGAACTGAATCATTTTTATGCATTTTTGATAGCTGTTGCAAATTCACTCTTAGTTTGTAAGGCACAAGATAGCTATTGGATATTTTAGATATGAGCATATTGTTAAATTATATAAGAAGAAAGAATATTAATCTGACATATAAGGTATATTTTTTTAAAGAAGGTATTCAATTCACACCATTATATTAAGCTGAAGAGTTTCTTTGCTTTAATGCGCTATTATTAGAAACTCTCTTGTAAGATGTGAAAAAAAAATCATTTGATAGCCCATCTCTTATAGTGCGAACAGATTGCTGTGATGGAACTTGTGTGATGGAACATCGTGCGCAGAATGTTACAGAACTGACAATCTGTACGCACCATTAGGAGATGTTACATTGCAAAGTTCTCTGAAGTATACTATAAAATCAAAAGGTACATAACCCGCGTGGTGAAACAACGCTCGGATGCTAGTGCTTTAATAATACTTATAAAAATATACTTTAGTTTGATTTTAATAAAGGCAGCAAATTAATTTACTTAAACCACAGATAGGTATCCCTTAACAGTTTTTTTTTACCACGCGCAATATAACCTTCTATTAGACTTCACTATTATCGGAAGTTTTCATTGCTTAAAAAACAATATTAAACTTCTTTCAACAAACAAAAGTTTCTGAAACAGAACAGAAGTGTTTCTCAAACAAACTGCAATCATTGCGTTAGGGTCGCTACACACTTGGCAACCACTACGGGTGGCGACTGCATAATTCAAACTAAAATCCCGATTTGAATTCGATGTAAACAAGTTCTGTGGCTCGATATTATATCTCGTAAAACCGTAATCGCCAAAACTTTGTCTGCAGTATCGAAAACAACAGATTGTAAAAGCCCATTATTGCAGAAAAACCGTTTTAATTAAAAACTTTGTCTATGAACTAACTTTTAGGGTTTCTTAGGGACTTTTTGGTTTGCAGACGTATTGGTTGCAGAGGATATTATTTAACAATAAAATAAAAGTTTTTATTATAGTATAAGCTGGTTTTTGATTGTTATAGAGTAATAGTCGACAGTTTTTCGTAGTTTCCATTAGTTGAGTACGCGCGTACGGCCTAACAGCCTCCCGGCCTCATTAGTTTCTCCATTTATGATAGATTAGGAGTTGTTTTAATAAAAACCGATTTGATTGATATTCAATAAAATAAAATAAATAAATAAATAAAATCCCCAGACAATCACACCAACTACATGGCCCCAAAGTAAGCATAGCTTGTGTTTTGGGATACCATATAGCGAACTAGGGGGGAACCTAGAATATAAATACATAAATAGATAAACATCCAGACACGGAACATTTTTTTTTTCTGGTTCCGTGCGGGGATCGAACCGCAACCACTGGCGTCTGAGGCAGATAGGTTTACCCCAACGCCATAGTGGTCGTCAATTCAGATTAGATTCAGGTTCGATTCATACCTGGTTCAGATTCGATTCAAATTCGATACAGAAACGATATTAGCGCGTTAAAAAAAATCATGCTCCTCTCCTTTAATAGATTTCCGTGATCCGTGCCAGACAAATAGGCTTTTTGACAAGACGAGAATTCGAAATGGACGAGAGGCTGTTTGACAGTAGATATTTAAAATAGTATGAATTTTTGTCATTTTTGAGTTTAAAAATCGCTATTTAGTGCATTTTAAAAAGATATTTACTAAGAAATTATAAATTTAAAATCCATATCTTTTATTGCTTATGTCACGTGATACAAACGCTACTGAATAGTCCAAGCTTGGATGACGTAACATGATTGTAAAAGATTATAAGGCGATAGACCCAACAATCAGCACTTTAAGAGTTAGTCCTAACTTAAGCCCGTTCATCACAATGTTTTCATCCATTATGACTAGTTTTCTAGTTTCAAATCTTCATCGGTAAGATAATTTAAAAAATAAAAATATATATATTTTTTTGAAATAGGAAAGAATAAAACTGTCCGTATCACCAATTACTAGCACCCTAACCACCAATTATCGGCACAGATTGAACCAATTATCAGGACTGTGTAAGTGTTATTGAAATATGAAATTAAAGGATAAATATGGATAAAAAAAAAAACAAATAAAATGAAAAAAATACACTTACGAACTTCAACTGAAAGCCTTGGATGCAGAAAAGAAGCGTATGCCCAAAAACTAGCCCCTAGAACTTTCAAAGAACCTAGACTGTCCAATTGTTTATTAAGAACGCCATGAAATCTACAGGCCTTCATCTAATATGTATAGTCGTACGAAGAAAAGGACAAGTTTAGTACATTTTAGTTAGTCAAGTTTAGTTTAGTGCAGCGGGTCATACATTAAAGAGTCTGATTTAAAACGGGGTGCCGACAATCTCTTAAAGAAGACAGGAAGAGATAACTCCTTTAAATATAATTTTTAAGCGGATCTATCGCGTATACTTTAAATTGTACATTTTAACTTAATGTTTCGGTATCTTTGCGGACCACGGGCATAAATTATACGCCATATGTCCAGTTAAAAATGATTTATTTTAAGTTATGTACCCTTTAAATTTGATATATCGATATATACTCGAATCGACAAGATAAACATTATTTTGTTATTTTATCCTATTATGTAAGCTAATATACGCACCATAATAGATAGAATTACTCGATTTGATACCATGATTAAGACCACAGAACCAAATATGTTATAATGTTAATAAATAACATACACTAAATACCATATTCTAAGAGAATATCGATAAAAGGTCCGATTTATCGTTGTCGACGGTAGCATGCTAGCCCCGCTGGTAAAAATGGTATGACCTTAGTATTTCTGAACTCAGCGAACGCACTGTCGAGGCTGCAACACCCGCCAGTGCCGACATGTTACGCTATCCTTCTCGTGTTTTTGATGGGGACGAATCTAACTTACAGCTATGTCCTAAAAATGAAAAGGTTATTTTATTACCAGGAGAAAGCGACGAGTATGAAAATAATGCTGCAGCTAAAGGAGCCCTTACTGTACTGTTTATGTTTTGCATTAACGAAGATATAACACCTCCACAAGTTGTGTTTCCCAACAAAGGACTTCCCAAGAACATAACATCCTTATTTTAGTTAGTGTTTTATTTATTTTATTTGGATTATTCACTACCGTTGGCTCTATAATTAAAAAAAGTGAAAAAGGATATAATATGTTGAAATGCTAGAAGAACCAAATTATCGGCATGCTTTAATCCATATTAAAGTCGGAAATTATGGTCATAGCAGGAATAGCATTACAAAAACATTTATTTGTTTATTTTTAAGAAAAGTAACCCTAATAAGTTAGTGAAAGAAGTTTAGCCAAATAGTAAATGATTAAGTATTCCATTTATTCCACTTATTATACAAGTATTCTATTTGACGACCGGGTGGTATAGTGGTAACCTATATTGCCTTCTATGCCAGAGGTCCTGGGTTCGGATATTTGTATGATGAACACAGATATTAGTCGTTCAATGATATTTAATTTCACAAAAAGAACGCTATGTATACAACATTTGGTAATTTTTTTAAGAAGATCAATTGCAGCTCCTGTAGATGAAGCTTAAGGTTGTTGCCACACTAATCTGATCGGATTGGTCCAATCAGAACGATCGATCGACGCCGACTATTCCATTCTACCATCGATTCACCAAAAATATTCTCGATAGGTACAAATAATTGTAGTGGTAACATACATTGCCTTCTATGCCAGAGGTCCTGGGTTCGAATCCCGGCGGCGGCGGATATTTGTGTGATGAACACAGATATAAGTCGTCAATTCATGGATGTTTATATGTTTATTTAAGTTTATTCTAAAAAAAAATATGTATTTATTCAATATGTATGTTTATATATTTCTTAAGTATATCAATTATCTAGTACCCATAACACAAGTTCTTTAAGAAACTTAATTTGGGCTACATAATGTTCTGTGAGTGTCAGAAATATGTAAAACAAAAAAATATATGGTAGTTCCTTGTTAAGGGACGGTATTTTTTTAAACTTGTGTTTTTGATTAAATTTTCATCGTCATTTACCATAACGGCCTGATTTTTCAATCGCCAGATAAAAGTTATCTAATTATTAAAGAAGTCGACAGCTTCAAGCTCCTCTCAAATTTATTGTCATTATTAGAACTTAATGATTGTATCCTATTTGGCCATTATCTGTCATTTTCATACAAAAATCTCGCCGGTAAGTAACACATTAATAGTCAGATAACTTTTATTTTATCCGACGATTGAAAAAGCAGGCCTGAGTCAAATTAAATGAAGTTGCAATTAGAGTTTTCATAAATTACAAAAGTCATTGAGCTATTAGTACACCATACATCTAACGAACTTGAAAAAACTTAGAATATTTTCTCACAAAAAAAAACACATTTCAGTTTTCTAAGTAAGTAAAATTGAAGTGCTGGATTCCAGTTTTAATGGCCATATTTCACAACACTCGAGAATCTGTAACAAGCGCAAACAACAATCCACTCTGGGCTGATCAGAGTTCATCTTCTTAACTCGATCGAAGTTTCCAGCAAGTTTTCTGTAAGCAAAATATATATCTCGAGTGCTGGTATGGATCTTTCGAATAAGAGTTTAATTGAGAAACTTGTATAAAGACGGACTGCGATGCATTGAACAGACGTTTTCGAATCTTGAAGCTTTTGTTTCATAATAAAATTATGATACTAAAATATATTGCTGAACAAATAAATAACACGATTTTTGCTTTGGTACTTTCACATGTTTTACATTAATATAACAGAGGTACATACATAACATCACGCCTGTATCCCTTATGGGGAAGGCAGAACACCAGAGGCTATAAAACCATCTAATGTCACGTTTGACAAATTTGGAGGTATTATAATGATGGAGAGAGACTACTGCAGTGATAGGGGATCAGCCTATCGCCCGCAAAAACGCCAGTAAAACCTCTTTCTTTCGCTCCCAGACCTGCGTGGAAGCTACATTAATATAAATTTAGGCAAAATAAACATAAAAACAAACAGAAAAACTGGCTAAGTGTGAGTCGGACGTGCGCACGAAATGTTTAAGGTCGTCTCGTGCGTCCCTTAAGGCACTCAGACTAATAGGACTTTCATACAACGCCACAGCTAATAGATAAAAATATCTATCCACCAGTGACATAAAACTGAGCAGCATCCATCTGGTCAAAATAGTTTATATCCTAGTTACATTTTAAACATATATATACTTACATAGGTACCTTTCATTAGTCACCCATTATAGGTACAGGTTAAAGTTCTCCATTTTTTGCGTTGAATTATATAAACTCTCTTTGAATTTACTTAACGATTAGAAACTCTTAAAAAAACGTTTTTAAGTTTTTAAAATTATTCAGGCATTTTGGCTAACGTGGAATCTATAGGTACCCAAGGCATACCGCTTTGTGCATGATTCTAGGATGCAAAATAAGTATATGATATGCTGTATTCTGTATATATGGTTTGGTGGGTGGTGGTTTAGTTTGTAGTTGGCAACATTGTCAACGACAGTATTTTTCAATATAAAAAACACAAACAAAGCCAATTTGCGCTTTAAAATGGATTATAAATCGAATGCACCTGCTTTATAAACATACAAGATTCGGTTATTACGTTAAACTACAAAATTCAGCTTTCATATGTCATCATTAAACGACAAAAAAGCATCCACTATGACACACATATTAGCTGTCAAATCATGGATGTGGCAATGCAATGAAGGCAATGAGACCAACTCCAAAGTATTTTCTGTCAGATGAAAACGTAATGAGAGTCATCAAAATCAATTCATTATAATAAGCAAAAAATCGCGTAATAAACAAAAAAAATACATAATACACACTTGAATTGAGAACCGCTTACCACTACACTTAAACTTTTGTTTTCGTCATAAACAATTATAAGAAAAATGCATGTTAAAAATATTCATATCTTTCGTTGCTACCTTTTACATAAGTCGTCCACTACGACAACTCATTTAGGTTCGTACATGCTCGCAAATATTAATTTCAAGGGCCAATGATGTTATGTTACTATGCGTTGCCTAACCTATTACCCGGGCGCCAGACATAGCTTCAAAGATTTTCACATAACTTTCATGACTTTGCAAAGCATTTGAACACCATATTGACGTTACTTGCCAGACTTGCTTCGCAAACTATTTTCTCCACAGTATGCTGGTAGACAACAAACAAGATGACGACTATTTCGTAGACAGCATTTTTTTAATAAATACCTATGGAATATTTTTATGTAATTATTTTTACTCTGAGCTTCCATGAAAAAAATGCTTGAAGAAATGATGCCAAGAGCAGTGGGCTACCTACTTTAGTAATTTTTGTAGAATGTCCTATCAAGACTTTGAAATATTATTACAAAAAGTGTCCTCTATAATTTCAAAATCATATACAAAATTCAGAATGGCTGTACCTTCAAAAGTGAGATTAGTATTGACATTAAGCAACTGAACACTGAACAAGTGTGGCAAGCTCCGCAAACATTTGAAGAAACTCAACTTTGAACGTTTTAATGTGTCGAAAAAGACCGACACCGCATGGCAAAGTGCAAATCTTTGTTCAAACTTTGAACACATATCCAAAGTCCAGTGCTACACTTAACAATCAAACATGTGTTCAAACATGTGAAGCTAAGTCTGGCGCTGGCCTTAGCGACGTGCGTTGATAAATAAAGCCCATCACACCTTCATTTGATTGAAGAGCTTTTGTTTAAAGTTACTATTCCATGCTTTTTTCGTTCACTAATAAATACTAATAATGTAAACAAAAGATACTAAATAAAATCAAAGCAACACCACTAGAATGGAGTTAGCACTAAACGTAAAAAGATTACACTAAGTAATACCATGTGGCAGTGGCAGCCAGGGCTCGGTAGCTCAGCTTGTAGGGTACCCGCTTGGCCAGCGGGAGTCCCAAGTGACCTACCTATATATAATATATATGCTATTCTTAAAATAATACATACTCTAAGTGCTATATTCTAAGAAAATATCTATACAATTTTATCTATTTTTGTACGCAAATTAGCTAACATGATAGGATAAAATCATTTGGTAACATTTATCTTCTCGAACCGAGTCGCATGCTAGCCCTGCTGGACGTGTGATTTTCGTAGTATATTTTTCAGATCCTATAGTATATTCCGTGCTTCGGAGGGCACGTTAAGCAGTCGGTCCCGGGTGCTGTATACTTGTATACAGTAGTCGTTAGGGTTTGTCGGAAGCCACTTTGGCGCCCTGAAAATTCTGACATCCACCACCCAGCACTGGGCCAGCTTGGTGGATTATGGCCTATATACCTCCTCGTCACCCAGGGGAGAGACTCATGCCCTGCAGTGGGCTTATTACAAAGAGTTGTGATGATGATGATGATAGTAGATATGTCGATTCATTTTTACTTCCTCAAAATAACCTTTCTCAGACCATATGGACGGCCCAATTTCACTTTCAGTTCTGGTTTTTTTTTATCAATGGGCGAATAATTGATCTCAACCTTACCTGATTAGTTTAGAAGATAGTGATTTGATAAGAAGAGAAATTATGAGATTGGAGATAGAGTAGGACTATACAGTGTGTCCGCGCATGTAGTAATAAAACTTTAGGTGCAGTTACTACATACTATTTCATCGAAGAAAATCCCCCATACGTCAGGTCAATTCGAAAAGCCTGCCAATCTGCAGCCATTTTTATTTTTACTTCAGCAAAATTCAGTTTGTAAAACATCGGCGGATTAAGTTGTACAAACTGAAGAAGTTTATTATTGTTGATTTTGTTTTAAAGGCAAAAAAGTACAGTATGTAAGAAAATCTTTAAAAAATGTTTTTTTTGTTGATTGCCGAAGGATCAAAGTTTATTTTTCACAAAAACTTAGCGCATCTGGTCGCTTTATTCTAAAATTGTGTGAAAATCACACCGTTGAACTATGTTTTTTTTCTTATTCCATCACAATATTTGAGATGTTTACCGAATTGGTGTAAGATTCACTGCTCTCGGTCTAATAGTTTAGGAGTTATTGTTGATCAAAAATACCCCTTCGCTTACGATTGCAAAATTTACCTTAAGTTTCAAAACGACAGTTGATTAAGTTCTGCGGCTTGTACGAACTCAATGATGGTGTTTTGCCAAAGATAAAGGTTCAAAGTAACATAAATCGTAAAAGTATTTGACAAATAAACGTTTTATTTGTAATTGCCGAGTAGCCAAATTAATTTTGTAACAGAATTTTAGCGCATCTGGGCGCCTTATTTTAAAGAGAGCATTACTCGACTTGTATTTTCTTTTAACACTTGCATCCTTTTTTCAATTATCTACGAAATGTTTTGATGAGTAAAAATTGAAAACAGTTTTATCTTGTTTACCCCACTGTTCAAACGCTCGGGTTGCCAAGTCAGCCACAATGTGTTTCGTTTGCGATACCAAGTGATTTAGGAGTTTCAGCCAATCTTAAAAATAAAATGAAATCTTGTTTCAAATATATTTTTATCGATATTCGTGAGAAGACGTATTTTGCTTAAATTTTGTTAAACCAAAGGAAAATGTAATTCTCACAAGAAGTCTCGTTTTTGGCATAGATGAAGGTAAAAAAAAATGCTTTCCATACTAAAGGTTCTAATCCTTCATATTGTACATACTTAAGCCTTAAGTGAAGCCTTTTAAAGTTACTAGGATTGCTCTTAAGTCACTTAAAAACCTTTTTAATAAGCCCAGGGTCATTAGTATATCCCTTGGCTGACGAGGAGGTTTATAACCCGCTAAGCTGCCCCATGCTGGTTGGTGGATATCAGCACCTTCATGGGGATCGAATTAATTTCTAACAATCCCTAACGATTACTTTTTAAGAGTATACAGCATACAGAGATAACGCTCAAGCACCGGAGTCGTTGTGATACATTAATGACGATTAATGTATCACATTTTGACGACCGGCTGGTGTAGAGGTGACATACATTGCCTTCTATGCCAGAGGTCCTGAGTTCGAATCCCGGCGGCGGCGGATATTTGTGTGATGAACACATAGATATTAGTCGTCAAGTCATGGATGTTTATATGTTTATTTAAGTTTTTTCTAATAAAAATATGTATTTATTCAATATGTTTGTTTATATATTACTTAAGTACCTATATCAGTTGTCTAGTATCCATAACACAAGTTCTTTAAGAAACTTAATTTGGGCTAGATAATGTTGTGTAAGTGTCAGAAATATTTATTTATTTAATGATCAACGATGACCTTTGTACCAACCGGACCAAACGTTACCCGGAAGTTTAAACTATGAACCAATAATTAACTACAGTACCGTAGAGTTCACGGAGATAAATATATTTTTCCATTCTTAACCAGCATCCTTCATCAGTGCCACCTCCTCCATCAGTGGTAACATCGTTGGAGTGATGTTAGGAACTATTCAAATGCTTTTATTCGGTTTGCACCAGTACCTATAAGAGAAGGTTATAACAACATTTTTAACATCTCCATATCACCCGACGACCGGCTGGTGTAGCGGTAACGTACATTGCCTTCTATGCTAGAGGTCCTGGGTTCGAATCCCGGCGGCGGCGGATATTTGTGTGATGAACACAGATATTAGTCGTCAAGTCATGGATATTTATATGTCTATTTAAGTTTATTCTAATAAAAAATATGTATTTATTCAATACTAGCTGTGACCCGCGACTTCGTCCGCGTGGATACCGGTTGTTGGAGTTGGATAAATACTATTATTATATCCTCCTTGAAGTTTAAACTTACCTTATTCAAAATTTCGTCAAAATCGATTCAGTAGTTAAGCTGTGAAAGCGTTACTGATAGATAAACAGACAGAGTTACTTCAAAAACTATTACAACAAAGCTGTGATCCGCAGTTTCACCTAGGTGTTTTGTGAAAAAGTATAGGTAGGTAGGTATATTACATAGATGATGCCTGCGACTTCGTCTGCATTGAATTAGTATTTTGAGTAGGTTGTTTTCTTCTCCAAGGTCCTAAGTACTATCTTTAATAACAAAAATAAAAATGAAGAATCTTCGCCCATATAATATGTATAACTCCTAACCACAAACATGGGTAACTATATTAGGCACATTGCGTTATAAACAAATCGGGTGCCAAAGTGTCTTAAATTTTACATATTTCATGCAATACCTATCTTCATTAATTATAGCTTATTGTTATTCTAGGTAAAGCTATATTACTGTGAAGTTTCAGAAGAATACATTCGACAGTTTTTGCGTGCAAGAGTAGCAAAGATCCATCTATCCAGCCATTATCAGTGTATAATGTGTATCTATCTATAGTTATGATTGGCTACTTTTCACATTGGCTCAGCCATTTTAATGTAATTTCTTTTGGTAGTTCTACGGTTTCTAACTTCCAAGAGCTAGAAATGATCACGAAATATATAAAACCTTGAGTCCCATTATTTTAAGTTTAACTTTCTTACAATATATCTCTGTATGTACAGAAGGCAGCACATCAAGCGTTACAAATCGGTAATTTTTTTTTACTTGAATCTGAAATCTATGCCCTCGACATTACCTAAGTTAAAATTGTTTGGGGAAATTTGACAGGTAATGTAACGCTTGACCTGCTGCCTTCTGTACCTACCTGTATTAAATCGCGCAAGAAGCTTTATTAATGATTTAGCCCTATCAACATAGCAAAATTTTCTACTGCATACCAACTATTTTTCAGATTTATTATTTTTAAGCCCCTAGTACTTTTACCAGGAGAATTTCCTTAGAATTCTTATTCCCATGTTTACTTTTATTGTAGTTCAGTTTTTTTTCTTCTGGCTATCCGAACGCTTTTACATCTATCTAATCTACTAATGCCACGTTACAATATCAAAAACACTGTTCGTTCGTTGCTTCCACGCTGGACTGGGAGCAACAGAAAATCATAGAATGTACCAGTTGCTTCTTTTCCCGGGCATACCTTAAAAGTCATTTTAGGGATAGAGGTTTTATTGGATAGAGGTTTTATAACGAATAAAGGCGTGAAGTTATATGTTTGTTTGTTCGTTTATTCTACGAACAGTAGATTTAGCTATCATACACGTTGAATATTGAAGCGTATAAAGCGTTTCAATATTCAACGTCTTGTCACATTACTACTTACTATTCTTATATAACCTACCATTCGTTTGTAGTAGCATTTACTCATGTAAAATATTGAAACCCAGCATTCATTGATTTTGACGACAATTTAGTTATAATTTACCCCTAGAATAACCCTACCGCCTCTGAATAATTGACTAATCCAAGTGAGCCCCATATCGGCTGACTGAAATTTGCCGTCAAATATCACTACTGCCAGCGGTGACGCGTCCCGAAAACATTTTATAAAGAGCCAGTTCTAGAGCCACAACCGGGTTTATGATAGAACTGGCTTGGCTTCGGTATTCGACCTCATTTATACTTACCATCAGGTGAGAATGAGGTCAAATTCGGACTTATTCACCGATTTGAAAAAAAACTTAGTATTTTTAATATTTTGGAATAGAAAGTTATAAAATTAAACACGTGGGTAGTCTGACTCCCAACCATTACAAAAATTTGGTGGTTCATTCAGAGAAATCTTATTTCCAAGTGAAATAATAAAAGTCGGGTGAATATGGTCATAGGCACCCAGAGTTTGGTAGGATGCCAGCGAATCACTCGCTCGCCCGCCCGCGTCTTATCGAACATACGTACCTATTTTATTACGGAGTTATTTTAAAATTATTACGATATCTCTTTGGATCTTGATTGAAATCAAGTGGTGTCAAAGACAATTTTGTTCACAATTAAATATTTATTGTAAACAAAATAAAAAAAAATATAATAAAAAAAAATTACGCGAGCAGGATTGAACCCACGACCTTCGACTCAAGGTCGGTCTACGCGCAACTGAGCAATGAGTACTTCTGATCTGTATGCCGAACATCTCCACCATATTCTAGTAAAGTAAGTTTTAGGCATAACTTTTAAAAATCTATTACTCGTACAATTTTTTTAGATCCTAGATTTTTTTATGTCTGCAGAATCTGCTCATCATCCTGGACAACTTTTGTTAAGGCATCATATCTATATTTCTTACGGTTTTAATGATCCCTTAAGGGTTCTGCATCAGGTGTTCCAGTAACCGAAATAAAATATACCCTATATGTTGCCCCGGCTTCACAGCTATACATCAAAAAAAGGTTTATTCAAATCCGTCCAGCGGTTCCAGAGATTAGCGTGTGCAAACAGACAAACTTACAAACAAACAGACAAATTTTTTTTTTCAGATTCTTACTCTTTTTTCATTTCTTTATAACCCTAGATAAATTTTTTTGTAAAAATATTAAATGTACAGACACGTTTTTTTTACTGTTTTATTATATGTATTGATGTATGTTTATATATTTCTTAAGTATATCAGTTATCTAGTATGCATAACACAAGTTCTTTAAAAACCTTAATTTAAGCTAGATAATGTTGTGTGAGTGTCAGAAATATTTATTATTTATTATTATTATTATTACTACCTAAGAGCGAAATAATCTGGGTTTGAAGAGACTTCAACTGCAAAGACTGCAACTTCACCTGCACAGATTAGACTTAGACCTAGTAAAATGTTAAATATTTTAAGTCCTCCTCAAAAGAATGTATGTATATTTTAGTAAATTTCAGTACTTATATATTCAATGAGCCGTATTCTACATTATAATCTCTAGTGCTTAAAAATCAGTTTTTGTTAAGCTCTGTTGAGTTTGAAGGTATTAAAAAGACTTAAAATTAGCGAATCTAATGCTACTGTTACACATGCTCATTTCAAGCACGAAAACAATTGAGCATTTGCTTTAATTGAGCATGTGTGTCGGAATGTTGCTCAAAATAAGCATGCTCATTTTGAGCATGTTCGTGACTCGACGGGCTTGATTATTAGAAAATATGTATCAGCTGCTTCTCTTCCCGGGCATACTGTAAAAGTCAGTTATGAGACAGAGGTTTTATCGGAGGTTTTTTTTTGGGGGCGTAAGGCTGACCCCCTGTCACTGAAATAGTGTCTTTTCATAATTCTAATGCGTACAATTTTGTCAAACGTGACATCAGACGGTATTATAACCTCTGGTGTTCCACCTTCCCCGTAAGGGATTCAGGTATGAATATTATAATGTTATTTTAACGTGTTTTTCGATTTAGATACGAACTGTTATTTTCACCATAAATTAAACAAAACTAGTTTTTGATCGCATTTTCTCGCCTTAAATAAAACAAATTTCAAGTAATCCAAACATTACTAAACCATAAAACCACCTACTCTACCACAAATTACCCCAGCATTTACTTAAACGCTAAATAGCCAAGAGTCTCAAAGTGGGTACACACTGCGGGTAGTTAACCCTTGCGGTGCCCTGCGCGGCCGCGGGCCCCCGATAGATATAACAGTGATAGAACATGCACCGAACCACTGCCATGAATAATTCATAGGTTTCGGTAGCCACTTTTGTTATATCGGCGGATTTTCAGAGCTTCACACCATCAACATTGTGCGTTCGGGGCGCGGTTATTGTTGTTCAGAATTGTTTCGTGTTATTCGTTTTTGTGTCTGATAAAAGTAAGAAAAGATTGAATTATTTTTGATGACCTTTAACTTATACCATTACAACTATTTGGCCTCTTAATGAAGAGCAAGATTCCTTAACTTTAAGGAGTAATAAGTCTTGGTTATCGGATGCCAATAAAATAGTTTGTACGAAACAACGAATTAAATCCCTTATGTGATAGGGAGAAGACCAAAGGCCAACACCAATACAAAGTCCATCTGATGTCACGATTAGTAAATTTGGAGGTATTACTATCATAGAGAGAGACTATTGCTATCGCCCACAAAAACTTATTCAATATCATTTGACAGTAATTTCCATTCCTCCTTGGTTTTGAACCTGTGTAACTATGCACACTACATACCTATCTATAACATCGTTAGCTACCTGTTTTTAGAAAGCCAACACATTGAGATCGAAAGCTTTTTAGCGCTCGCTGCTCGACGCTACGACGGCGCGACCCGTGAATCCCGTTATAATTTACGATCATCCCGAAAAATCCCGGGATTATTTTTATTCGATAACAATAAAGGTGCTGTAGGGTTACCTTTAATATCACTCAGAGGGGTCTTTTACAACTTTACACGTCATGTACTCATGAAATTGTTTGTTGCATTCTTACAGAAGATTGGGATTTTATTTTTATGTTTGAGAGATTTGGATCAATTGTGCTGTTATTTTTTGTAAACTCTTTTTGAGTTATTTCTTTGATACAACTGGTATGATAATATGGTTCACTTATTTTAAATCACAGTCAAAAAATCATGAACTCTGGTTTTGTTCATATCAGTACGGGACTGGCTTGCGGTCACCTTTTCCCAAAATGATTCTCCCGCAAAATTATGCTCGAGCTACTTTGTTAATATGTGCTTACTTTTCTCACTCAGTTATTCAAAATTAGGTAAAATTGCAGTCAAACACGAGATCTCACATTAGTATATATATACACATACATAACTTCACGCCTCTAAGTATTCCTTACGGACTAGGCAGAACACCAAAGGCTGTAAAACCGTCTGATGTCTCGTTTGACAAATTTGAAGGTATTAAAATTATGGGGAGAGATTATTGCAGTGACCGAAAGTCAAATCTCTGTTCCTTAACTGACTTTACAGTATGCCCGGGAAGAAAACCAGCTGGCACATTCTATGTTTTTCTTTCGCTCCCAGTCATACAATAGTATCACAGTTATTGAGCAACCTTATCATAGAATTCCATAAAGTTGCATTGATATTTATTTATTTATTTAATATATTATAAAATGATTTAAACGGGGCTTCTCAAAATCTAAAACCTAAACATGTAAATGAAATAAAAAGCAAAAACACCGAACGATCCAACCGAAAATTCAGATTAAAATAAAATTAACACCGTAATCGAAATTCCCGAAACAATTTCACCGCAACTACAATTTTTAATTTCTCCCGGATAGCTTTCCAATGTATGCCAAACACGTTTCCGATGGAGCGATCTGGATTAGACGAGGTCCGAAAGTGATCCGTTATAATTTGGAAGGCGGACAGTGACGGCTGGTACGCACAGATTAGCCCCTTTCGATAAACAAAAGCATTAGTATGCGAGGACGCGCTGCCCGACGCAGATCAGCCTTCGTGCCGGGATTAATTTGCCTCGCCGAGCTATGGGGCTGACCGGCAGACATTTCACAAAGATGTTTCAATGGAAAATTATTGCAGTTATTAAAGATGTGGTTCTTTAAAGTATATGCTGTGTTTGATGAAATGGAAGCCCCAAAAACTAATTGGTCCCCTAAACCTTTGAAATAGGTGATTTTGTAACCAGCTTTTTCGGATAATATTTTGGCGATTGGCAAAATAATTGGTATAAATTGTATTTTTCAATTTAATTTGAGGCTTGGGTGTCTTTTAAGACCTGTATTAGAGTTTTATTTTAGGTTATGAATCGCGTAAATTGTATAAGACAGACAAGATTGAACTACAGCGATGTCATTCTTATTTCAAAAGAATGACATGGCTTTAAATCATTTGTTCTATGTTAGCATTTCTTTTTGTTTAATTGTGGTAGTTTATAACGGTTAAGATTTTAGTTATATTAGACCTGAACTCAGATAGTAATCTTATTTTTTTACAATTGATTTATCAGTTATTTACAGTTACTTATTGGGTTTCGAGAAACTCGATAATAAATTCAATATAAGTAACTTATACGTGATTGTACTTTTGAAATAAAAATATAATTTCTCCTTACAGTTTGAGATGATATTGTAGATGTTGGTAGTGTCGAAGTATAAGAAAGAACTTTAATTCTTTAACCGCGTCGGGTTTTTTGTAGCAAAAGTTGTAGAGAAAATGTTCTTTAATATAGTTATAAAGGTTTGATAGATGAGCTTTTGTTCTTTTTTGTAAGGGAGTCATGATAAACTAGTTTTTTTGTATGTAACTGATTATTTTTTCAGATCTTTATAAATTCCTGTAAGAAACATTTTTTTCAAACAAGGAATCGTGAAAACGTATGACAGTATAAGTTTAAATAATTATTTATGGGCGTTTTTGTACTAAAGCAATAAGCGATAATTTTATTTACACGCCCAACGATATCCGGAACCGGAAGTTCACGCCTCCCGCACGCCGCTAAGTAATGAGGCTTCTATTACCCGCGTCAAGCCTCAATAGAAACGTCCTTAATACACTTTATATCTGCAAACAATTTTATACCTTATTTCTTAGTGTCAAGATTATAAGTCCGAGGAATCATTCTTTTATTTACTTTGTATTATTGAGCCAATCGAAATAATTGAGTAATGAACAATCAATTTAGCTATTGTTTAACTTTGAAGATCGAGTTACAAGGCATTACAGAATTAAACTAATTGAAATTTGAAAACCTCCGAGCCTTAATTTTATTAATAATTTCAGACTCGTTTCCTTTCATCGAAGTTCTCACAATCGAAGCTTACAGAAATGAGACTATAATGAATTCATAAATAAGTTTTCGGAGTTCACACGAGAGAGGATCATACTTTACCCAAGAAACTTACAGCTCTTATAAATCAAAAGCTAATTTAGTTGAAGATTAAGAAGTTGGAGACTCGTGTATACGCGGCTACTTAAATGTGTTTTTTACATCAAAAACACATTTAAAAGAAGTTAGATTGGCTTACGGGAGTTGGCGGCCGGCCATACATCGCGGCGGCCCGCCCGGCGCGGCGGCGGCGGCGGCGCGCCCCAAAGCCACTCCTAATCTTCAAAGTCAAGCCGCAGATTGCTTGAAAACATTTCATCCTACGAAAATATGATTGATGGAAACTTTTTTTATGCATAAATTATAAGAGCTTGTCCTTTTGATGGGAAAAACATTTGACGTTTTCTTAAATAAAATATGAGAACGATCAGGCACTTATTTTTATTTCCCGTACGCTTCAGTTGTGATTTTTAGAATAAAACTAAGGTTTTTATGTTCAAACAAGCTTTATTTAGTCTTGACCTCCGTTATTTCAGCTCTTCATTTAGTACGTAGATAGCTTAGTGTCACGAAATAATGTGTGACCGAATAATAAAACAATTATATGATCTCCGATATTAAAAGACACTCAATTGCTTTAGCTTAAAGTTTAATAATGTATATTTACAACGTGTTCTATAAATAGTTAGCTTTTTACCTTAAGTTAGCAATTTGGCAACTTGTTTAACATTTACTTAACTACATACCGTTTTTGCAAAAGTTTAAAAATTAATTGACAGGTGAAGTTGTTATCAAATCATTTTAATTTCAAATTGTAAATAATAGATATACGTAATATTTGTAAAATGGACAAGATTCATAAGAAGACTTTGGTTGCATAAATAAATAAAACGGATTCATATTTAGATACACCTAGGTATATTTTTGACAACAAAGACATAAAAAGATTAAAAGTTACAATAAGTTCTGAAATGCTGTCAATATTTTTTTTTACAATTTATCACAGCGAACATGAGGTCTACAAAGCGGTTTAAAATAAATTCGAATTTTTCTAAAGTTACAAATTAAAAATTCATTCAGTCTTACGCTACAATGTTAAAATATCAATTAGATACTTATGATAATAGTGCACTTTATATTTCATTTATTATAATATGTGCATTGATTTAGTGTAATATTATTTTTCGTGGTTAAGTAGGCTCAATTCATAACTTTTAGGGTGTCAGAATTTTACAATGATTTCTCCATTACGTAGCAATTTTAAAGCTAAGTTATTGAAGACTACTCCACCACGAACATATACAAAGGAACTCTTGTACACCATCATAAATATTACTTAGTAAATAACAACAACCATTATATACTATCGTTTGGCTCACGAAACATAAAATTTTATGCATATAATATAGTAATAATATATATATTTTTATAATAACTTTTTAATTACAACAAAGTGCTCCTACTATAAATTTAAACTTATTACATAATGTACCTGTTTGACGGACTCTTAACAACGGGACAAGCCCTAATGAATATAAGTGTGAATTTTTCAATCGGCCTTAAACTGAACAGTACATTGAAATGATTAATGATGATGTCTCAGATATATTCAGATTGGATTTTGTGTATAGTGTTTAGGTTATTTCTGTGATGGCTCAATTTTACATGAGTAGTGATAAAATTGTAAATAATACTAGAACTACCGGCCGGATTCTTCTCCAATCTGCATCTCCTGCAAAGAAAGATTATGTTTTAGCTGTATGTAGTTTTATTATTGACTAGCCCAGGATTGACCTCAGTCTCACCTGAAGTAAAATAAAGATGAGGTCGAAGATGGAAGCCCATGGACCTAGGAAAGTATGAAGGAGTCATCGGCTGTCACGTTTGATTTTTAACCTATAAGTACCGTGTATTGTTTTAATAAGAATAATAAAAAGCATTTTATGTTAAAAACTACTTCTTTGAAATGATTTCATATGAACTACAGATTTGAACTCTTAAAGTGGCACTTTTTATAAATTAGACAAATGTCATTTTAAAACGGTATATGTAGGTATGTATACCTAGATTCCTTGAGATTCTAGGTATACATAGAGAAGTTTGACGTTGGTCTAAATTGGATTTAAATGTTAGGCCTCAATCTCAATCTTAGATATGAAGTACTACAATGTATGAGCTTTGCCATGAAAACTTATATGGAAATTTATATTTTGTTGTTAAGATTAAAAATAAAGCTTGAGTATAGAAATTGACCCCTCGCGTATTGCCACGTATGGATGAAAATATAGTTTTAAGTAAATTGGACCTATCATGAAATTAAATATACATTGAAACGAAAAAGTCCGCTTATAAAATAAATTCTAGAAAATATTAAATTACTTTGTAAAAAAGGGGATTCTCAAATTACCAAATACATGGGGGATAAAAACTTATGGATATTTTTGAGATTCTTCTGAGCAGATGGACATTAAAATTTGTACTATCCATTATAGCATTACATCAAGTCTATGCAAATGTATTTACGAAATAAAGAACATTTGGACTTCACTGTCCTGTAAGAACAAGTGTGGTACCGCACCGAATAGAGACAATCTTCTGCTGCGTGCCGAGGTGCCGACGACGCAGCTGTACGTGTCTCGCGTGCACCACGCCTTCACGGCGAAGGATGTAGTGGAGTATCTGCACGCGAAGACAGGACTCAACATGAGGGTCGAGCGGTTGGAGTCCCGCCACAGAGTGAGCTTCAACTCCTTTGTGGTGAGAATGCCGACCGAACATCTGTCGGCCTACATGAAGGAAGATTTTTGGCCGCAGGGTGTCGTATTCCGTCGCTTCCGAGGACGGATACTTGACACTAGGATGTCGCGTCCCACGTCGCAGCCCATGTGTAGTTTTTATATATTGTATGTATTTTAGGTTAAGGTATATATTTACTATGGGTCTTAGATATAGTTTAAACATCTTGTACTATTCTTAAGTTACCTGAATTAAATAAATATTATTATTATTATTATTAAATGAATTACATACTTTGCCCATTTACGTATTAAAGTAGGGTTTTCTCAAAATTACCTGTAACTTGCGAAGCACCACCGACCCAGTTCATGTGCGACTTCCCACCGCCTTCATCTGTTTTGTGGTTGCCTTTGTCAATCTCATTCAAAGTTGATTGATATTTCGTTCCTGTTGACAAAAGTTACTTTTTACTTTTGTGCTAGTAGAAAATATACATACATACATAACTTCGCGCCTGTATCTCGTATGGGGTAGGCAGAACACCAGAGCCTATAAACCATCTGGTATCACGTTTGACAAATTTGGAGGTATTGTAATGATGGAGATAGACTATTGCTGTGACAAGGGGTCAGCCTATCGCCCACAAAAATCTCTGTCCCTTAACTGACTTTTACAGTATGCCCGGGAAGATAAGCAGCTGGCAAATTCTATTTTTTTTCTTTCACTCCCGGTCCAGCATGAGGTATACTAATATCAAATAATAATTGGATGGAAATATTAAACTTTTTATGGCATGTTATGGTTACACTCATGGCCACACAGCCTGTGGAGACGCCGAAACTGAAATTAATTTTATTTAATGCATTGAAAGGTAAAACTTAGACAGTTACTGGACAAAATGGTACAAAATAGGCGCCCAACAGACTGCACAAAAATCTTAACACTCTGAACATTCTCACGTCTAAAGTCTTTCTATAAGAAGTTTTACGACCTCTTTAGCGATGGGGTAAACCTGTCTGCCACAGACGCCAGTGGTTGCGGGTTCGATTCCCGCACGGAACAATAAAAAAAACTTGTTCCGTGTCTGGGTGTTTATGTATTTATTTTATTTATTTATTAAAGAAACAAACAGCTTGCAATATTACTTATAAACAGAATTAACAATAAATATTTCATTAGCCAAAATAGTTTCCAATTTTAATTTAAAAGTCGTAATGAGATAATATTAATAGTACCTAATTTGATACAATTTCAATTTAGCTCTGACAATAATAAATAAATAAATTACTAAACCAAATGTTAAATTACTTTAAAGAATAAATCGTGTCGTATTACTTAGGTGAGAGTTACATTTTTTTTACAGATTTAATGAAGCCGTTTAAATTAGTATTAAATATATCTATAATTTGGTAACGCTTATTATGTGTGCTGCAAGCTCTTACTAAAAATCTATTTTTTGAATAATTTGTTTTGCAAATGGGAGTTGAAAACACTGCATTAGAGCGGATACTTGCTTTAGGTCATCTTAACGAAATAAAACTCAAGAGGAAAGGCGAATCAACATGATTTTTAAGGATTTTATACAAATATATCTGGTCCATGTGCACACGACGCATCTGTAGAGTTTGTAGTTGAGGAGTGGAATGTCTAAAACGATAACCCAATCTCTTAATGAATTTATTCTGGATTCTCTCAACTTGATCAATGTAGGTAGCGTAAACAGGGTTCCATGCAGTAGAAGCGTATTCCAGGTGACTTCTTACTAAGGAGTTATATAAGATAATAATTATATTCTAGGTTCCCCAATAGTTCGCTACATGGTACCGCATATTACAAGGTCTGCTTAGTTTGGGGCCATGTAATTGGTGTGATTGTCTGGGGATTTTTTTTGCTAAAAGCATTCATTTTTCATTTATGTACCTCCAAGTCTTATTTCTTAGTTAATTCTTGGATTCAGTTTCATGTTGGATTATTAAGCTCCTCAGAGAACAGACATTTTAAAATATCATAATTATTACATTTTATTGCTCACATTGATGTGTGTGTATTAACCATTAAAAATTAAACTAGGGTGGGCAAAAGTATTTTCATCGATGGCAGAGAGAGACAAGCAATATTCGTGAAGACAAAAATGTAGAAAAATATTCAATGGTTACTTTTTTCTAGCTCTACATCTTAAACACCCACACTCGCATTGGTATTGTTGTGTTCTTGCTATTTTTATAAACAGTCGGTTCTCTTTCTCTGCTAAAAGTTTTGACAAAAATGCAACCTCAAATAGACGCAACTTTCTTATTAATACTATTTTACCCATCTCTACTCAGCAGTGCTAGCACGGATCTTTTGTCGATCGTAAGTTTACGAATGCTCGTATAGTATGGAGTCAATTGCAAGTTTTTAGTAACAATGTAATTTTTTATTTTACAGTTATTTAAGAGTAGAACCTGTTAACAAACATTCAAAATTAACAAAGAACACATTTATTTAAGCTGACCGTGCGGCAATGGATAGATTTCAATTATTGCTTGCAAAACCGTCTCCATACTATACGAGCATTCGTAAACTTACGATCGACAAAAGATCCGTGCTAGAACTGCTGATAAGCAATCTACAGTTTGATACTCACTGCCTTTTTGTTTTGATCACAGAAATTAAAATAAAGAAACTTTGGCAAATGACAAAATCAATCCTAAGGAACTACCCATACCACAAAAGCTTCTACTCCGAACTTGCCAAAAATCATTATTTTGTAAAAGTTCCATTACGTAACAGAACGAAATACCCTTTCAATATGGCAAAGGATGGTCACCAGTGTGCGGGCAGTTATTGAAAAGTTGCGCAATATTGTCGAGAGGCCGTCCCGCCGTAAATTCGTAATGGGTGCAAAAAATAAAACAAAAAAATAGTCGGTGGCCCGAGTCCGTGCCAGTTAAAACACGCGGGCAGGACTTGCTGCGAAGCCTTGGATGCGTTCGAAATGGATTTTTCAAGTTCGTATGAATGCTGAAATGATCCCGCCCTTGAGCGCTAGTGAATGTTCAGATTTTAGCGTCTATAAGTTATTGATATGTATATTTTTATCTTCAGGATATTGTTTTAGTTTTTTGTAAAAACTAGAATTTAGGTTAATTGTTTTTACATATTTGTTAAACATCGTTTATTTAAAATTATAAATATAGCATGAACTAAATTTTATGTGCGTCACTACTGCACGGGCTGGAAGATGCAGCGTGGTTTGGGTGTGATCTCAGTTGATAGCCTTAATTGATCGTTTAAAGTTCTATAGTTTTTTTGCAATAATCTCACATTTTCCATATAAATAAATACAGAGTACCTACACCCAAACCAATGCGAATAAATATGTTCAATATTTTGTCTTTTGGGGGTAAATATTTAAAAGCGTTAAAAAAGTGTTTAATATCCACCTAGGAAATCGAACCCAGATTTTCTCATTTAATTGTATAATACAAAATACAATAGCCGGCCAATATTAAACCATCACAGCGGTCTTACTTTAGATCCCGCGCGGGAAAATTCCATGTTCCACTGCAATGTACGCATTTACATTGCCAGTTGTATCGACCACGTTGCAACTAGCTTACTAATATTTAATGAATTTTCACTATGACAGTTTCAATTTATGCTTTTGAATACTGAATTATTTATAGACTATTTGTTTCTATATTTTTGTTTGTGAAAATAAAATAAAGTGACATAAAACTGTGGCAATCCTTATAAATATGTTTAATGGGCAACCAGCGCTTTTATAATATAATCGTTATTATAAGCGCCTATTTGAATATATAATACATATGAAATATATAGTCCCTATAGCCTGATTTTATCTGCTATGTTATGGTAGGTTAACAAGCACATACGTCACGTTGCCGAACCAAGGCTTAAGTTAAAAATCCCTATCATTCCTGTGATTTAACCGGGCGATCCCGGTTATTATGGTGATTTTGTACTGCTTAGGATCGGCTAAGAATAGTCTTATCGCCCGATGATCAGAGTGCGGCCGTTGCGGGAATACGTTCCTGACAGCTCCTTATGTCCACTGAATAAAGTTTATTTCCGATTCGAAAGTTAAAAAAGCTATGAGTTTGACAGGAACACAAACTCCCACCGGTCGCACTATAGCGCGTCGTCAAAGGCGACTAATCTAAGTGACACGCTCTTGAAGCTGGGAAACTTGAAGATCGCGTCGCGTCACTCTCACGGTGATGAGTTATATTATGTTTTATATTAAACCAGTACAGTTAGCTTCAAAAGCTGTCAATGTGGTCTTCAACTTTTGATGCTGACTGTACCTAAAGCTGAGTGCTTTCATCGATATTATGATCACTTATCTTCAGCTGTGATTGTGGTAGGTAATTCGATTGAGGAACCGATATAAAATGGCAAAGGTAGGTTTCCAGTACTTACCGATAAAACTTCTAATCTATTTTATTTTATTTTTATTACTCCACAGCTATCACTTAAGCCATAAAGCCTTCAATATATTAAAGTAGGTAAAGAGTGGCCAGTATGTGACATGTGTGTTAAAGCAGCCAAGTACAAGTTTTATGTAGGCTGTTGTAAAGTTAGCGGCAACATGGCGACGTCGCCTGTCGCCATTACTGTCAAGTGGGCGAGCCCTCATTACGCGAACTCGAAGTAACCCGATGCACTTTATCGCAACTTTGGGGGAAAGCCTGGCCACAGATTATTATGGCTTGGCGTGATTTTTAAAGACAAATTACGATGTGTTTAAGTTTAATCGTTTAAATTAGCTTTCAGATTCGTAAAGGGCTGATCTGAAAACGAATAAAGATTTTAACGTATTTCTCCATGTAGGTATCACTTGTTTACCTATATGAAAAGGTAGGTAATGTTTTTGATTCTTCTTTAACTTCACACCTTTTCTTTGTCCTCGAAAATTTATTTTCCCCTATGGCAGACAGTATCCAAATAAAATAAAAAAGTCAAAGAAAATTAAAACAAAATGCACAAATAGGATTTACCTACATATAGTGAGCTAGTGAGCAATTTCTACCAGGCAACCCAACTACATGAAGTCGTAAAGTACCAAAGAATAAGTATTCAATTTCAACTTGTACATAATTTAGTTCATAGCGATAGTGGCACGTGTTATCAAATATTTGAGATTTTAAGTTGCTCGAGGTTCCTTTTTAGCGCTATTATAATGTAACTTTTAAGTAGGTGCCTATTGCAACTTAAAGATATTTTAATTAAATTCAGAAAGTTTTTTGAATCTATTTGTCAACGTTATGAGTATAAAGGAGAATGCTCAGAAAAGTATGGACCAAAAACCCGGAGTCGATTAAAACAATTTATATAGAGAAAACATTGTACTTCTCAAATCCAATATACGTTTTTGATCAAACCATCACCAAATACTAAAAATCTACTTAGATGTGTTTGTAAAAATTGCCTCTAGTTTGCTCGTTTTCCAAATGCGTAAAAAAGTTTGTTGTTCGTAATGTTGCTAATTAGAGACGTACAAGGTAGAAACGCAAATATTACTACATGTGCTTCGATTTTATTTAAATAAAATAGGTGAGTCAGCCAGTGAGTGGTAATCGAGCTTTCTATATTAGGTACTATATAAACAACAAATGAAAACTACTGATAACATAATAAGCTGTTTATTTATATTATGATTAAGTTGAACAAATTGGTTAATATATAAACAATTTAATTTTATTATTTTCGAAAAAAAAAATTCTACGTATTTTCTACGTCTATCAAGACATGATCTAAAAATCCCGCGGGCTGTTGTATATCTTCATGTCTTGCAATTGCAAGGTGGTATATCATGCTTATTATATGAGAACAACTACCTAAAGTTCGACGACCATGAATGCATGTACAAACGTATTCTACAATTGCGTCTCTGCTATTTTGATCCGGTGTATACATGATATATGTATAATAAGTCCTGGATCGTACATGACGCGACTGGATGCGACCCCTCAATAAAGTTTTGTTTTCCAAGTCACCAATATCAATACTGTGAGGATGTCTAAATACTTCAATGTCGTAGGTACCATTCCCTCTTGCATCTCTTTCACGAACAAACAAGAAAACCAGTTGCTGGCCAGGTACATACGTTGCTGTGTGCGGCCGTTTTGGAGACGGTTTTAAGAGAAACGAATTGCGTATTTAGGACCTCCTATTTAAGGTCTACTTTGTGGTATATTAATTATTTTAATCGACTCTGGGTTTTTTTTGAGCATCATCCTTTAAGGGAGCTTGTTTTATCAAAACTTAACTATAACTCCATCTTCTGGATGATAATAAGGTTAAGACCGAAAACTAATAAAATAGCCCAGTAAGTTGATCGATGGCAAACATTTAGGTATACTTCTATTGAAGTATACGAAGTACTTAAATTGCTATTGCTATTGCTTCTAACAAATCCAACCATGACTTAATATAAGTATGAAAGTATGATTGAGACGGGTTAACGTGCGTTCAAAAGTCGAGAGACTATGAATAGCAACATTAAATTTTTCTTAGACACATCATTTTCTCTATGTCAAGTAAATGCTAGAACTCATATTATAGTATTGTCTTAAGTTTTCACGATTCATAATTTAAATAAAACTACTTTTTAACCGGATTAATCGCGTATAATTTATATTTTACATTTTAACTCGACGTTTCGGTGTCTTTGCAGACCCGCAAAGAATTGTCGCTCGTGACCACGGGCTCTGCAAAGACACCGAAACGTCGAGTTAAAATGTAAAATATAAATTATACGCGATTAATCCGGTTAAAAAGTAGTTTTATTCATATTATAGTATTCTGAAATCTGACAAAATCGTTTTTGATATGAAGAAATGTCTTTGATTTTATGATTTCATTTCTTGACTTAATTTTATTTTCAACTGACTTTCAAAAGTAGGTTCCCAATTCACCTGTTTTCTCTGTGGGTATGTTTACGCGATTATTTTGTCCAATAATAAAATCATTTATTTCAGACTATTAAAATCCATTCTTTTGTTCGTAATAATTTTACTTATATCCCAGATTGAATATGAATCGATTTTTACGATTCAGCCCCAAATGAAAAAAGATTTTTTTTGGATATTTAAAAAAAAAGTTTGGACAAGGATTTGATAATTCTTTAGTTTCACCTGGTTTTACTAGACGATTTTATTATGATTATTTGCCTGAAATTAGTATAAATTAGTGTTCATTTCAATAAAGACTAAGATCGCAATATATGAATGTCGGTACTCAATAGGTACTAAATTTTTTACATATCACATAAAGAAACAGTAGTGTTATATGATATATCTCTTACGATTCTACTGCATGTAAATGTTGTGTTTGGACACCTGATATCTGTAGAAACGAGAGTACCGACTGATAATAACCTACTGCCCTGCTATTCACATCATATTGATGCGCTCGCCATTTTCACACGATCATTTACTAATATTTTTGTATAGTTTGTTTTCATTTTTATAGTGTAATGGAAGAAAAATACACTTTGTTTTCCATCAATTATTAATGTTGAAAATATGGTACTGCCATTTCATAGATAAATACTGTGTAATTATGAATTTTGGTTTTTGTTCATCTGTAATAAAAAAAACGTATTTTTATTGTGCTGTTGTGTAGAGTCAGAAACGATTCATAACTTTTTTAAGTACACTTTTAATAACACCTATTTTATACCTCTATATGGTATAAACAGTAACGTCTTTAAACTTTATCACCTCAAATACAATCAATTTAAAATAAACAAACTATTTTCAACACGTTTATAAGGATACAACTTCATAAACATAAACGATTTGCCTACATTTTACGGCGCTCGTAAACATTTGAGGCCAGTTAACGAACTGCTGGCGACAAACAGATCTCTCGAATAGTTTACGATCTATAAACAACATAACTGCCACTAATAATAACTGAAACAGCAGCAAACAATGAAAATAAAATAAACGATCTTGTGGGAAGACACGCTGTATACAGGTATACAGCCGTATTATTGGTATGTTTTCATAAAAGGAACGATCGACGTAAAAATGTTAATTCTTTCGATATATTTTATCTACACTGATTTTTTTTATTCTGAAAAACTCAATATTAGTTCTATTTTCAACCGTCTTCCGACAGGAGGAGGTTCTGAATTCGACTGTATGTATTTTTGTGTCTTTGTTACACGATGTTTTGGACATATAAGGATTCGATTTTAAATATTCTTATTCATATGATAAGAGATACTTCAAAGGTGGTCCCACATAAATTTCATCTAAATCGATTGAGAACTACATAAAAAAAATATATATGTTTGAGTACCTATGGAGAATATTTACATTGACGACCTTATACTTCAGCCAAAGTTTTGGACGTGAAGTCAGTTTTTTAATGCTCTGCATCCGTTGATTATACAAGGTGTTCCGCTTGATTCCCCATAACTCTAGTGTATTAATGGGACTATGTAATAGAATCAAATAACATGTGAATAATTTTCCAATTTTTTTTTTGTTTTTATTTTTCATAAAAAATCTTTTAATTAAGTCAAAACATCTTATGAAAATACCTTTAAGCGAAGTATGACAACGTGGTATTTTCTATCCCTTTTTTTATCGCTATGCACAGGTCCAGTTGCACGTTGCGTTTTGCATTGTATGCACGTTCCTCAACGTTTAAAGTGTTTTTGTTGTTTATTGTATGGCTTCAGTGACACCCGTCTATTCAATGAATGTTAAAGAGATTTTACAAGGGTGATCATTTTATGAACTCATTATAGATTGATGATCTTGATGATCTTGATCTTGATCTTGAGTATGCACTTCTGAACCACATATTCTTTGGCAAAAAGTATTATTTTTTAGTAAGGAACAAAACCTCAAAGATATCAAAAAGAACACTTTATTATACATTGAAGAACTATTAAGTTACACTTTTTCATATTGGTGATTAAACCAGCTTTTGACCTCAATCTCACGTGATGGTAAATGAAGATACATTCGAAGATGCGTACGGCAGCATAAGGGCTAAGGAAAGAACTGATTCTCATAAAAAATCCCGAAACTTATCACCACCGGAACGATGATATAAGGCCACGGATTTTATAAAGGGTGGTCGCTGGGCAGGCGGTCCCCGAAGGGGTCCTACCTCAATGGATGTCCATCGTATTAGTCGCTTTTAACGATATGCTCATTAAATGGCGTTAGGTCCATTCATCAAATCATATTTTTAAATTTTAAGTACAAACTGAAATTTCTCTATAAATCTTATAAAATATAATAATAATTTCAAGTTATTTAATAATAAATATGCCAACGTATATTTTAGACATATATTTACACTGAGGATTATTGTATAAATCTTGCCGAGGGGAAGGGCAGGCCTTACAGGAGAATTTAAGCTAAGAGAATTTAATGGTTGTATATTATGACAGTCCATTGATTGATCATCACAACTGCGTGTAAGGAGCCCACTGGAGGGCTATGAGTCTCTCCTCTGGATGATGAGGAGGTTTAGGCCGTAATCAACCAAGTTGGCCCAGTGCTGGTTGGTGGATGTCAGGGTGCTGAAATGGCTTCTGAAAAACCCTAACGACTACTGCATACAAGTATACAGCACCGTGGACCTATTGCGTGCACGGAAGTGAAGCATGGAAGCCGTTATGAGAAATAAATGATCGGCGGTCACCCGTCCTGTTTCCGACTGCGTCGAACGTCGCTTAAGGCGGCACATCGAAATGTTTTTTCTTGAAATTTTAGCACCTTAACACGCCGACATAAGGTCGCATATTGCATAGAAATCGCCACCATCGACACCGCTCAGATACTGAAATCGTTTCAAAAATCGATAAAAAAATAATTGTTGCTATGTAAATTTTGAGCAACCAAAGTTCGAACAATAATGTGCAGATTGTATTTAAGTTATATCTAGGCATATGGATTTCATAACTACTTAGTAATTTAACATAAAGTATTTTATTAAACGTGTTTTCGAAAACAAAAACTATCGAGTCAAAATCATTAAATCATGTTTTCGAGCAAGCAAAGTTTAGATAAAGATATGAATTTACACATATCAAAATTTCAGATCCGCTCGTCTTGCCATATTCTCATAGTTGGCGATGTAAGTCAATGCATTTTTTCAATATGTCACCTTAACCTGCGATATCGTGTGATATGCACAGTAACCACGGTGCCACGAAGACCTCTATTGATTGTCATGTCATAATGTTACCTTTGTCAACTTGCGGGGTATCGCGACGCGGGGGACGCGACGGCGGAGGGATGGTGGTGGCGCGCGGGTCTGGTGTCGTCGTCGGTGGAGACGATGCTGTAAGAAAAATAATTTTTAGTTTTGTAAGGTAATTTTATAAGTACATTCATACCTACATGGATTGCTAATTGAATTGCTATATTCGTATTTTTATTTTTTATTTTTAGTTTTAAGTAAAGATTATTGTGTGTGCCTACTAGATTAAAATTATATTATTTAAATGCTGTGCATAACAATTATTGGGGTGAAATTTAGAAAGTGTAATGTGAAAATGTAAAGTGCTATTTATTAAGATTGTACTCTGTTCGTTGTGCCTTTAAATAAATCAATAAATAAATACATAACTTCATGCCTGTATCCCTCATGGGGTATCACCAAAAGCTATAAAACCATCTGATGTCACGTTTGACAAAGGAGGTATTCAAATGATGGAAAGAGACTATTGCATTGATAGGGGTTCAGCCTCAAACCGCCACTAAAACCTCAGTCCCTTAGCTGACAGTATGCCCGGGAAGAGAAGCTATGTTTCATTCTATGTTTTCTTTCGCTCCCAGTACTGCATGTAAGATAATTTTATAAGTTTCAGTAGGCTATTCCGACCGAAGGGCTCAAAAGTCTGATTCCCACGCCATAGCAAATAAGTACAAATAAGTACAGTGGTACAAATTTGTAGGTCAGTTTGAAAAAACCCGTTTCAGTCAAATTTAAAGTATACTTTAGAATCGAAATTTAATAGTTTTAGTAAAGAAGTAATATTGAGACTAAAATAACATAAACCCAGGTAATGTTTTTCATTTACATAATAGGTAAAGTATTCTATTAACATACTCAGAGTATAAAGTATACTTTTCTGGTTATATTACACACACAGTCTGTCGGGACCACGACGTTTGTGAGGACACCTAAAAGTTATTAAAAATGTAAAATGTAATTATTCGCCATCATTTCCAAAAGTGTTTTTCGTTTATAATTTTATAAACCGTGAAAACTTAAGACCCAAATACTATTAGTTAAAGCAGAATTTAACTATACCAAATTAAAGGTTTCCTTCACACTAAAAAATATCCTACATTTTCGCACTCTAAATTGAAGAACTCTTACAAGATCATTTTACTTTCGACTTTGTTATATTGGGAAAACTAAAACAAATGTGTCGACTTGTGTTAAAGAACACATTATTGACATTAAAAGCCCAATGAACCATAAAATTGTAGTTTGTAAGCTCTCTCTGTGTACGTCACTTCTGTCTTGACTTTGTGAGACTCTTGGCAATGGTGACTTTTTATGCTTTCGTATAAAAAGTTGTCTTAGTAAAAACATTACTGTTGTGTTTGATTTTTGTCTGTCTTTATTATTGTTGACTTGAACAGGTACGGAATCGTTGAAGACGCACATGTAACAGGGTTTGAAATAAAAAAATATTATGCAAGCTCAAAAAGTACATTAAATTTTACCCACAACATGAAACATCAACTCACATGGAAATATAAGTAATATAGTTGATAGAATCAGACAGAATAAGATTTGATTGTTGATCAATCTTGGTTCATAAATTCAACGAATACATACCATTTATGGATGTTATCTGTTATGTTTACATTGAGAAATTGATAGAGAAGATTTATGAAAAATTAGAACTGACGTATTGCTCAGTTTGTTACCACACCAATAAATCGTCGATGTCGTTTGAAGGCGTTGATCGACGGTCGATTGATTGGAATGGTAACACCCTAAGACCATCACCACTGGTGGTAGGATATAATGGGTTCGAGACGTGCCTGCGTCTGTTCCTCTACTTGACCAACGTCTGCCGCCAAATGCCTGTGCTGTGTTCCGATAGAAGGCAAGATAGGCAGTGTAGTTACTGGAACTAGGGTTTAACATATACTGGTCAGTACGATGACGATGAGCATAGCCAAGTTTAGCATAAAATGTAATATTGTCTTTTGCAAATTACGAAACTGCTGAAGATACCCTGGCATCACATCTTGATTACATACATACATAACTTCACGCCTGTATTCCTTACGGGGTAGGCAGAACACCAGAGGTTATAAGACCATCTGATGTCACATTTGACATTGGAGGTATTATAATATGGGATAGAGACTATTGCAGTGACAGGGTGTCAGCCTATCGCCCACAAAACACGCCAATAAAACCTCTGTCCATGAACTGACTTTTTACAGTATGCCCGGGGTAAGCAGCTGGTACATTCTATGTTTTTCTTTCGCTCCCAGTCCAGCATGGAACACAGATGGAATACATATTGTTTCATCATGACAAATCCGTGTAATGAGCTCACTGCAGAGCTATGAGTCTCTCCTCTGGGTGACGAGGAAGTTTAGGCCATGATCCACCAAGCTGTCCCAGTGCTGGTTGGTGGATTTCAGAATTTTCAGGGTGCCGAAATGGCTTCTGACAAACCCTAACGACTACTTGTATACAAGTATACAGCACCCGGGACCGACTGCTTAACGTGCCCTCCGAAGCACGGCAGCCGTCGTGAGTAATAAATGATCGGCGGTCACCCATCCTAATACCAGCTGCGCCGAGCGCGCTTAACCTGCGATATCGTTTGATATGCACAGTAACCACGGCCGCCACAACGACTTCCTATAAATTTTAACATATTGTTTAAACTTATATATTTGAAATCTTTAATAATCTTTGCAGTCATTGACACATTGGTCCCTGATTTATATTTTATTTAAAGATACTAATATAAAAGAAAGAATAAAAACAATCGAAAACTCACTGTACAATCGTATCGTGCCATCGGATTCTCCTCTTGGATTCTTCGCCACACATTTATAAGTCCCGTAATCTTCCGTTACTATATGTCTGATGAGTAGCTTCATATGCGTCTTATAGATCGGTATTCCAACGCTATTCTCCATGTGGTACTTGGTACTCTCGTGTATCATGTGGCCATCATCTCTGGTCCAGTAGTTGAGGGAGGTGGGGTGCGCTTCAGTAAAGCATTCCAAGGTCACGTTGTAGTAGAGAGGAGCTCCGACCAGTTGATGAGGTATCCAGAGCATTGGTGGAACTGTGAATAAAGGAAGTTTTAGTCAAATACTATAAAAATAAAATACGCTTAGAACAGGCCGAGATTAACGCGCCGTAAAACCGACTAATCCGAGTGATTCTAGCTTGGTGGAGGATCCCTTCTGGATTCGCGTAGCTACTGACACACTTCATACAAAATCTTTCGCCAAATATTACCGCTCTGGTGATGTAAGGGTTTTCAGGGCGTCAAATTTGGTGCTGACAAACAAAACCTTAATGACAGCAAAAAAAAATATCGGTGGGCATCCATCGTTGTATCGATCTGCGGAAACGTGGCTTATGAGTTTTACGCACAGGAGCCACTACCCCACGATGATTTCTAATCAGAACTCCTATGTACCTACTATAATTTCATCAGCCTTCAAACGTCAATTAACTTTAACTACAGAACTTAAGGTATATATATTTGAACTGATACTTACAATCAACGCTAACTTTGACTCGCTTGGATACGGTCGGTGGTACGCCGTTGCTTGCGATGCACAAATAAGCACCCATGTCTAACCTTGATATACGCGCCATGTCCAGTACGTCACCCTCCCATTCTGTCACTAAGGAGAGATTAAATAATTATATTAAAAAATATAAATATAAGGTGTAATGGGAGGCCTTTTTGTGGGCGATAGGCTGACCCCCTGTAACTGCAATAGTCTGTCTCCACTATTATAATGCCTCCAAATTTGTCAAACGTGACATCAGATGGTTTTATTACCTCTGGTGTTCTGCGTACCCCATACGGGATACAGGCGTGAAGTTATGTATGTATGTGTTATGTATGTAAAATAAACGTCACTCACTGATAAAAGATCTAGCTTGTGGTTATAAGACCATCTGATGTCTTTTGACAAGTGAGGTATTATAATGATGGAAAGAGGCTATTGCAGTGACAGAGGTTCAGCCTATCGCCCACAAAAATGCCAATAAAACCTCTGTCCCTTAACTGACTTTTACAGTATGCCCGGGAAGAGAAGCAGCTGGTACATTCTATGTTTTTCATTCGCTCCCAGTCCAGCATGGGAGCTTTTTTATTTTAATCTTACTTCATATTAAATTACTGTGATGCTGAAGAGGTGAAGGAAAATTACGTTGTAATTAATATTTTTGAATTAAGTTATGAACAATTGTTTTTACGTAATGGAAATGAATGGCTTCAAGCTACAGCAAGTATTTTCATCATCACGTACTACGATGAAACAAATTAGAGGTCATGAAAACAATCTCAAATTATCGTATTAACAAAGCTTTGACCAGGACTCAAGCATGTTACATAGCATATATTTTCGAAGTTAATATGCCATAGAGAACTAACATCAAAAATATATGCTTATTCCAAAATTTATAGTAGCTTATTTTATATTCCTTATTTATAAAAAAACACAACTAGTTAGGAAAACTTTCTCCTTGATCGACATTCACCTTCCTTCGCCCCTTCATTTCCATTATTTCCGTCAAATCGATATCTGACGCTAAGCATCAAAACGGTCAACAAGTACAAACACGGCTCACCGGAATGTCCCTTACTGATGGAGATTTTGGAGTTGTCATCGCGTTTCCACTTGATGGACGGCTTAGGGGAGCCATTAGCGCGGCACGTCAGAGTGACGTTGGCTCCCTCCCGCACGATGACGTCACTTGAGCTCAACGAGTCGTCGATGGTCGGAGGTACTGCCGAAATAAGCTTTTTGAGATCCTGATCATGACAGCGTGTCCAGTTTTTTGAGAGCGCTTGTGAGTGGAACTTGGGAGGAACTTAGGAATGGTAGTACAGCCAGATTCCTAGTAATTTTGAAGAGATTATGCAAAATTTACAGGCTTATATTATTCTTGGTACTTGGTTACAAATGGTTAAATAGGTACATTAGAAAATTACTCCGACGTGGATTGAAACCAAGGTTCTCCATTGGAAGATTTACTATTTATCTTACCTATAAAATTTTAAATATAAAAATTTAAGCACTATGAATAAAATGTTAAAAGTTTTAACAATATTACAAAAGATTATTACTAAAAATTTAAAGTTTTATTGTTTAATGTAGCTTCAGGTGCCGTTTTTAAATGCTATTTATGTTTATTTGTTATTTTGAATTCATATTTGGAAACATACAGCCGAGAAAACAGTATTTCAATTAATAGAGAGACAAATATTGGTATGTGCTTGGCAGTCACGGCTTTGATCGAATTGGTATACAAGATAATTTGAAGAGCTGTCTTTTTTAGAATCCGAAAAATTTCTCTACTGGATTTTGTGATAAAAAATGTTTTCTTTGTCAATCTTATATCAAACCGTTTGCTAAGCTAGAAAAGCCGTGTTCACAGTGTTCAATAAGAATATTTCTTAAATATCTTCATGTAAATAGTGACATCTTTGGGACATTTAATTTAATATCAAAGACCTTTTAATTTTAAAACTGACGGATCTAAAAATACCACTTTTAGATAGAAAAAAGCGGTTACTAAAGCACTCTCTGAAAGCATATTTTGTAAACGGAAAATTATCTATCAATTAATCTTGAAATTTGTGATGTTAATGGGAAATTTTGTAGAACCGTTATATGTAAAAAAAAAAGCCCTTCACCGAGACAATGCCATTCAGTAAAATAAATGCATGGCTGCTCAGATACAGAAGGCATTATGAACATTAAATCATGTTTCAAAGTTTATGATCGGAAAAAATATACTAAATGTTCTCGCCCGACCAGAGCATTCATTCTAACAATATGTCCCTTATACCTGTTTGTATTTCAGAAACTCACCAACAACATGCAGGTATCCAAATTGCGTTTTCGCTGTGACCGTGTTGATCTGACACATGTACCGGCCCTTGTCCTCCTCTCTGACGTCAGAGATGTGAAGGAACCAAGTTCTGTGCTTGTCATGTGTCACACTGACGCGAGGGTTCCGAGTGATGACGTGGTTGTGAACTGTCAGGATGGCTGACTGCTCGAAGTGCATCCAAGCCACCTTTGGAAAAATAAAAAAGGAAATGTTGATATTTTTTTGGTTCGTGTTTCAGTATTCGCTTTGGGCAAGAAAAGTGGGTTTACAGGAAAACTTAAACTTTTTAAATAGTTTAGACTACTACGTAAGATTCCCTACTTCCATTGTTAGGTCTGAGTCACGTAAATTACTAAAACACACACAATTTGTAGTATTATGTATGCACCTTATCCGTGTGACTTTTGATTTGACGCCGTCAAAAGACGTGACAAGAGATGTTATAATAAAACACTTTACTTAAGATTTGGGCTATCGTCCGAAATTAAAATTGGAAGTCAGACTAATAGTTTCAGTGATAAAAATTGCGTTCACACCTTCAACAATGAATTCTTCTACTAAGGGCGGGTTGTATCAAACGGTTGGTTATCGTATCATACGTACGTAACTTTTTGACGATTACATCAGATGTTTAACGTACGTCAAATACAAAGCGTTGTTTCATCACAAAAAAAAACTGTTCGTCAATGTCTTTTCTCTTCCTTTCCACAATTGAATCATCATCACTATCATTTAAAATATATGAAAATAAAACAGAATCCATAATGTTAAAAGCTTTCAACCAAAGATGTCCTGCCTGTCAACTCAGTTTTCACTAGAAAGTTACGTTAACCAGTGGGTGGATGGACGGTCAACGTAATCGTTAATTTTTGACGTCCGTTATAGGTGAAACAACCCGTTTTCTAGCTTGACAGTGCTTAACGCCATTTTTAACGTTGACAGACACGTAAAGTAGTTGTGATACAACCCGCCCTTAATGTTAAAATTTTATAAAGATTCATATTTTAGTACATAAATTAAGTATCTATACAGATCATCAAGCTGTTTTTCAGTCATTCTTATCTATTTATTTATTTACACTTTATTGTATCAAGTAATAAAACAATTAAAAATAAAGAAATACAAAAGAAACGTACAAAGGGAGGTTCCTCTCATTTTGTTTTTCCTTTTTTTATATAAATAATACTGTTTCTTTAATATAATATCTTACTTGTTATTTATTCATGTCTCCAAGTCCTATAAACAAGATTACATATACACATTTATTTTGATTTATTCTTTTGTAACATGTATGCATCAAACAGTGTTTTTATATTATTGATACAACACGTGTTAATAAAGATTGCCTCTGAAATTAAAGGAATATTTTGGCAAAAAAAAACGTATTATGTGAGGAAGCGGAGTTTTCTTTAATTTCCGTTACGTCACTTGTCCGATTGCCGGAGGAGTAAGATTGGAATGATTTTTGTCAGGAAAAATATTTTTGTATTTTTATTTTAAATTATTAAACTGTCCTTTAGAGAGAATCATTTTCGTTGACTATAAAAGAGTTTCTGAGTTTTATGTGTTGTACATTTCAACTTTTTTATAACAATATATGCTTTTTAATAATCACTTTTTTTCATTAATGGTTTGCAAGCTAACAAATTGTTCTAACCGTCCATCTAATCCCATACTCAACTAACCTCATTCTTCAGAACAACAAAAAAAACTGAAGCTTAATTTCTGAGTATTACGTTAGAATTCGGAATGAATTCTCAAGGTGCCAGAACGCACAGTTTCCAAAACATTAACCCTTAAGAATGCATTTACACGGATTGCGCGTCGTGCGACACTGTTACTTTTCATTGCTGTTTTACGGACGCAGTGCCAGTTCTAATCGTTGTACTAGCGGTTAAATTTTATTTTGTGTGCGGAAGTTTGAGAACCACTTGCAACTGTTAATATAATACGTTATAGTCGTTATGATGAAAATGAAAACGAATTTCTTAATGAAGTGTTGAAGCCTTATTTTCGATTAATCATTGTTTTTATATTACAGAATCATTGAGTCCACAGATTTGTTTCCCACTTATTTTAATAGTATTCAACGTGTACATAACCATATAATATAATTTCTATCTTGAAATACTTCAAATCAACTCTATCGTAATTTTTGTCTTACGAACAAACAGACAATCAAACAATAAAACTGCTTTAACCCTATGAAATATGACAAACAAATTGTTACATGTACAGACAAAAGTATTCAAATTTCGTATATCTTGTCTTGTTTGTTTATTTAACAATTTATATACACACTAGTAAAAAATCACATTACATAAAATTTAAAAAAAGAAAATTACAAAGGTACAGCTTATTGCAACAGAAATCTCTTCCAGCTGACCTAACGTTTTGAGAGAGAGTTGTTTTGTTGTTTACATAATCAAAGAACTCATAAACGCTTCCAAATTCAAAACTAATTCTCATTCTTTCTATAAATTTCAAAAGCCCTACTCCATCTCGATTGGTCGTATCTTAATCTGGAAAACAAGCCCGGAATTATCGAGTCTAGTTTTTTCCGGTTATCAGATTCCCGGTGGAAGTTGGCAGAAGTTGGTCCGAGTCACATCGTCCTGGGTACCTATCTTAAGTGATGCGGTGCTCCGTCGCTGTCTAATTTATAATGGACTTGTGCAAACTTTACCCATTTTATTATGCAATGGGATGGTAACCCCTCTAATGACGGTGACCTGAGTTGTCGGCGTAACCTGGGGCTTTTTGGGATGTTAGGCAAGCTATAATTCTCATTAATACTTACACTGTAAAAGTTTAATGGAAGTGTTATAAGCAAAATGGCCGTCTAGCAAAGAAGGTCAAAGTTATATGATAAATGTAAAGTATGAAGCGAAATTAGATAACTTTGGAAGTAGAGGTAACTCGGTGATTCGGAAAGGAGGTGTGTTTTATTCATATTTTTTAAAGTTAGTACAGTATAATAACTTTTTTTCTTAAGTTTTTTTACTAGGAAGTAAAGTATAGTGTTTTCATAAGTTCACTACATATTCGTTACATTTAATAAACGACATCGAAACATTGAGTTAAATGTAAAATTAAATTGAATGTAATCCGGTTACAAAAGTCTTTTATTCACCTTCTAGATAAATTAGTACTTTTTTGTAAAATGTACATCATAACGGATCCCAAACTCACTTCAATTTATTACAGTTGCAAAGGCCTGACTGCGTTTTTAACAAACTTTTTAGTTCACAATTATTTGTTCATCCCAAATTTTACCATGTTTATTTGGTATGAAAAATATAAAAGTTAAGCTTTTGACTAACTCCATATTGCAGAAACGGGACGTAACTTTTCATTCGAGCCGTAAAATCGTGTATAATAAGTATCAACTTTGCGTCTGTTCCAAAGTTACTGTGAGAGACGATGTAAATCTGATCTGCGTAATTGTGGCGGGCGTCGAATCTGATCACGACAGTGTGTCCGTCTGCAGTCCTGATTGAATTACGCCGAGGCTCGCGCCACCTGCCGCAATCTACGGAAACGCAACGTCCCCAGACGAATATTTGGACTACAAAATTATTAGCTTAATTATCATAAAACGCACACAGACTACTGCAAAACCATACGTAGTTAAATTATTGCGGTACAACTGTACCTTAGTTAACAAAATCCGTACCCAACAAACTTTTCCTTTGCGGTAGCTAAGTCCGCAATTAAGATAAAATTTGTACACGAATCAAAATTTTATAAGCGGTTAAAAGATAAGCTCAGTGTTAAACTTCAGAGAGTTCACATAGCATTGTCGGGTCCGCAAGAAATATTTCGTACAATTCAACTTTGCAAGAATTCCATTATAATAAAATTCTAAAGGAAAATACGAGGAGAATCCATTTGTTTTTTCTTAAATAACTTTTCCACTTTGAAAAGATTCGAAACTAATAGAAGGAAAATTAAAATATTTGAATTTAAAAGTAATTGGAGCACTGCTGGCAGATGCAAATATAATATTGCAAATGGCGGTTGCGGCTAACTAATTTTATTCATCAAGCTTCTAAGCGAATCACGCCACTGGAAGTTACACTATGTCGACTATATAACTGGGTTCCGCCGCGGGATGTAACATAAAATGAGTGAATCTGGTAAGGAGCTAATGAAAAGTTATTTAAGTAGCAGATGCGGGAATTGATTGATTTATTTTAATCTTGATCTTTGTATATATTTGTGAGATTGACTCAACATTTGGAATTATTTGTTTTACCTAATATCAATTTAACCTTATTTATTATTAGTAAATACTTGCAAAGTATAAAAGAAACTAGCCAACCACAACACTTAGTATTTAAGTGTTCTTAAATATGTCAAGCGCAATCCTGATATTGTATAATGAATAAGCTATTTAGTTAATTCTGTTATCCGCACACCTACGTTATTGGAGAAATAAAATAAATAATTAATAGCTAATAAATATTGATAAACACGCTTTCAAACGCTTTCATTAAAACAACGTACATCATATTAAATCTATATCTTGTTCTCATAAATTGCGGTTTCTTTTTATCTTAATTATTGAGATATTAAAAGGTGAAGTTTGAAGACGCAGCGAGATCAGGCGTCCCTCAGGATATGCCCGGGAGGCATCGTTTGATTTATAATGGACTCCTCGGAAAGTTTGCCCATTCTGGCACCGAACCTCTTTAACGACGGGCCCCGTTGCCGAAGGAGATGATTCCTAGACGTGTTTAATAATATTACGACAGATTTAATTATGAAACGTTTAAGGAGTTTCACCTTCAGCCATTATCTTAACTTTCTTTGATATCGTTATCGGATGGTGCGTTTTGCAAAGTTTTGGGTTAAGCTCTTTTGGTTTTAGCTTAATTTGAATGGAGTATTGGTTTTGATAATAGAACGGTTTCAATTCAGGTTTACTGTTCTTTTATTTGTTTTCTACGTTTATGCATTTTCTAAGAAATGTAGAGAGAAGTACTGTTCGGAACGGATATTTGGGTGGTGAACAATAAGCCTTTATTTCTGATATGAATAAATACATAACGTCACGCCTGTATCCCTTATGGGGTAGGCAGAACAACAGAGGTTACAAGACCATCTAATGTCACGTTTGACAAATTCGGAGGTATTATAAAATGGAGAGAGACTATTGTAGTGACAGGGGGTCAGTCTATCGGCAACAAAAACAGAATAAATCCATAAAATAATCTATGAATAAATCTATTTGTATTTTTAATATTTCTTCTATGGTTACTAGTTTATATAGCACAGGTGTTATTTTTAATTTTAAAGCGGTTTAATAATGTTATGTGAATGTTAGAAGATTTTTTTGTATGGAATTTTTTATGAATTTGGTGTTCATAATTTTTGCATACTGAACACAAAAATGTAACGGGTATTTTTATGAATGCAATAAAATACTATATGGGTATAGTACTATAGCCTATTATGATAGCAGTTTCTGAAAACATGCTAACAGAATATTTGTTTTTTTTTTGTACAATTTTTATCTGGTCAAAATAGTTTGATTTTGCTTTACATTTAGGTCTACGTTAAGTGTATTAAGTGTGTAAGTGGATTGTATCACAGAAACGAAGAAATGTAAGTAAAGTAAACCTTAGCGTTATAGAAAACTATGAAATGGTCTATAATAGTAAAGCAGCTTAAAATACCAAGACGATCACTTCGGCGTGCTAATGCAATGAAGTACACAGAACTAATCGCGAGCATCTTCGCGAGACGGCTTAGTTCACTTCCACTAAAAGCCCACTTAGAAATCTCTTCGACGGCGGATTTGTGCGAAGTACCCTCTAACTTTTCACGGAATCTTCGCCCAATAAGTTATTTTGGGGCGAACGTTAGTACCGATCCCGGACGATGCGCCAACACAATGCTCTCAGCTAAATGGCTTAACTCTAACAGATAAATTATTTGGATTGAATAGTTAGGGTTACATGTTATTGATACATAGGATATTTATCGATTTTTTTAAGTATTTTTAATGATAATTGAAGCAAGATTTTGTTTATTAGCTTTTTTTATGAAACGTGAGGTCAAACGCACATTTAGTCACAGATAAAAAAAAAATATATTATGTAAAATAATATTTTATAATAACATGGAACAATCAATGAATCCTTTCTCTTAAGTTTGCACGATAAGATTTAAACGAAGGAAATAATAGGTATTAAAACAATAATATAGCATATCCGTTTTCATTCCCTCAAATCTAATTAAATTATGAAACGTCGTAAAGCGACTGTCGCAGCAACGGTAAGTGTGTCCTAGGGGTCGAGACTTAAGCTCAATTTGCTCACTCGAGTCACTATTAGGAACATGAGAAATATGCGAGAATTTGTAGAGGCGGCACTCGCATGCGGCGCGAGTATAACATGCGAGCGTAACATTGCTGCGAGTCATTGTGGCATGTTATTGCGAACCCACATATGCTGTAGCTGCTGCCGACTATCTGACATTTCATGCCGATGAGATACGTGCAAATACTTTGTATAGCATTTCTCTACAAACATGCATGGAAATTGTGTTCGAATAATTCGCATACAATAGAAATTTTGTTTGAGGATATGGTGCAATGGGTACGGACATGATACCATAGCTCCTAACTTTTAATTGGTTTAATTTAATTAATTAAGCTGTTAATGTTTGAATGGTAAAACTTCATCTCATTGAGCTGCAAGTTTTGTTTAATAAAAGTCTCTTATAAGTCTGTCTAATGAAACATTTGTTACTAGGAGTAATAACGATAATTGTATACCATATCGTTGTTTGACAACTGTTCCTGTTCCTACATAAAGTTATTTTAATTAATTTTACAGTATTATCATAGAATGTATGAATGAGAAGATTATTTTTAGTCTCCTCAACTAATGGAAGGTGGTAAACTAACATGTCCACCCCGTTTATTTACTATACTCTTGAAAGATCCAAAACTACAGTGTTTTGGAGAAATACTCGAGTAGTTTATTCCTCATTTTGGTCCATTTGTATCTAAATTGTACTCTTTAAACTTCGATTTGACTTTTGATTATTGTCATTAGGTATAACGTGCTAATGCCAACTTTAGTAGCACTAAGCTCTGAAATTTGAACCTAAGCATTAAATGATCGACGCCTTTTTAATAACTGGAGTCTCTTCAAGTATTCATCCGCCCTCTTTTGTTTATTTATTCGCGAACACCTACGTCAATACACCATTATGTCAATATCCCCTCCTTTACGTTTGCTCCTTAAAATATATTTATATCTTTAAATATCAAACCATAACTAACTGAATTCAAATTGATCACAAAAATGTACTACAACTTGTATTCGCACACATAACACCAACAATTCATGCTCAAGTCAAGAAAATGTAAGCGTATATTCAATTCATCGAATATCTCTCCAAAAAAGTACGAAAAAGGGGTAGTAAATCTTTTTAACCGATATGGAAAACTAATGGCACAGGCGGGGCTTCGCAGAAAATCCGTTTCTTGTTGTCAATACGTCGCCGCGGTGATGCCTTCTGCTGCTAAGCTTTTATTTCAGAAGGAAGGTAACTATCTTTTTATATTGGTCGATTTAAAATAAATACTTTTTCGCGAAAACCTTTTTTTTTTAACTTTATAATCTGAAATATTGTCAGCCTCATTGTAACTAAGTTCTCTAGTGTGGAGTACTGATGATAGCATTTCTTGTTAAATCAACAATATGGCTACCTAGCTTACGAGCGGCATTCCTTCTACATATAAAACTATGAGAAATGGCAATTCATGGATCTTTCAGATCTTTTAAATTTTTAAAATTGAAATGAAGTATTTTTTCATATAAAAACTTGTAACAACATGACTATATAAATAAATAAATAAAATCCAGAGACAATCACACCAACTACATGGCCTCAAAGTAAGCATAGCTTGTGTTATGGAAAACCATGTAGCGAACTATTGGGGAACCTAGAATATAAAATACATAAATAGATAAACGCCCAGACACGGTTTTTTTATCTTGTTCCGTGCGGGAATCGAACCCGCAACTACTGGCGTTTGAGGGAGACAGTTTTATCCCATAGCCAAAGTAATGCATCTAACGAAACCAATGCATAAAAATATACCTGCATATTAATATGTTTTTAAGAAGCAGGAACTTTGAATGCTACCGTAAAATGTATGTAGTTTTGTTCATGTTAAAGTAAACAAATATGTTACACTTTGGTAATACATTTACTTTACCATAAATATACATATATACATTTACATTTTCTTATTATTTTTTTTATTTTATTTTTTCATTTAGGTATTTATTTATTTTAATTCTTTAAACAAAAACAAAACTTTCCACGACAAATTTGATTTAAAGACCATATTTGTTTCATTCCAAAACACATGCACACTTTCAATGATGTAAAGTGAGGAAAATACGGCTTTGTTCTTGCTCTATTGCTACAAAATTTACAAATCATTTAATCAAAACATCAAAATCCGCAATCACGCGAACAAATCAAAACGAAAAAACTTCACACCGAGATCGCCAAAGTTCTTAGACATCTGACCAAAAGTGAAACTGCTAATGACAGTATCAATTACGCGAAATGTCATCACGTTTGAGTCAACACTTAGGTTAGGTTTGACGATAAGCTAATAACTAATCGAGTGTTCTGGTGCTTCGGGAGTTACTGCATCTGTGGCCAACAAATAGAGCGGGCGACGGCGCGCTGCGGTCGAGGTGGATTATTCTGAAGCGTGCGATATTTTGATGGATTTCATTTTGAGAAGTAATGAATAATCAACGAATGCAGAGCTTTAAAAATACCAAATTCACGTCAACACTTTGGCCGACTAATAATGTCATCCAAGTAAACATTCTCCGAAATCATACATATTGTTTCAATTTGAAATTTTTAATGAAGTACTCAACCGATTTCGATGAAATTTATATGGGACCAACTATAAAGTATCCTCTATCACATGAAGATTTTTTTTAAATGATTCATAATTTTCCAAAATATCGTGTAACAAAGACACAAAAAAAACATACAGACAAATTGAGAACCTCTTCCTTTTTTGGAATTCGGTTGAAAAGCGTGCTATATTTCCCTTGTATATTAGCTAATACTGGACATGCTATGTGTGACGCACCTCCTCGCCATGTATTGTATGTATACTTCAATAAACAGTTTACTTCAGTTAGACTAATTAACACGTATTTTATTGAGCTCCCGGTCGTCTAACCTTTCCACATTGCATGACGCGGAGAATATGCCAGCTAAATTTAAGAATATTGTTACAGGTTCACGCTTAGAAAGTTTACTGAAATACAGAGATACATAACTTCACGACTGTATCCTTATGGGGTAGGCAGAGGTTATAAAACCATTTGATGTCACATTTGAATCTCCAAAAAACCCTCTGTCCCTTAACTGACTTTTACAATATGCCCCTGAAGAGAAGCAGCTGGCACATTTTACGTTTTTCTTTTGCTCTCTGTCCATAATATTGATCGTATCGTATAGAAAATTATTTTCTAAATTTTAAGTTCACTGTACCTATATTAACTATGAAATGAAACCGTATTTTAGGATTCACAATCAAAATGAAAGTGATGAATCGGATTATCCAAATATTTCTCAACAATAGAATAAATAACAAACGTGACATCAGATGGTTTTATTACCTCTGGTGTTCTGCCTACCCCATACGGGATAGAGGCGTGAAGTTATGTATGTATGTATGTATGTAGAATTAATAAAATGATAATACTATTAACGCATTGTTTATTTATTAGAAGACATACCTACTTCCATCCAACAGATCGAAGATTGGCAATACTGTAATTTTCTTTTTTTTGCACAACTACCTAACAAATTAAATTAAACAATATATTTCTAAGTCACCGTGATCAATTCCCTAGTAACTTAGTCACAGAACTCTACCACCTTGTGGCTTATCGATAGTCCGACTCCGATCTGTCGCAATACGCAACTAAATAGCGATCACACTACGTTATGATAGAACTCAGAATACAATGCATGTAGCAAGCTGGTTCGTCCTCGGATTTCAAGCAGGTTTCACGTTCAAATCTCCTCTGACTGATGGATTCTATGCATCGCGTGTGCAGTGTAAACTTAGATTGCTGTTGGATTTTCTTGGGTAAGCTTTTTTAATGGTATGTTTCTGGTGTTATAAGTATTATTTTTAGGTTAGGTTTTTATAGTGATATTTTCGATAGCTTTATTGGGTAGAGGTAATAATACTGCCTATTCACAAAAGAGGTCTCGGATCCTGGAAAGAGCGGATATTCATGTGATGAACAGACATATTTGTCCTCAAGTCACGTATGTTTATAAGTTTATTTCTAATTTTATATTTCATTCACATTTTATACATCTATTTCTGAAGTCATTATTCGTTATCTACTTTCAGAAACACATAATGAACCTAAATTCGAGCTAGATAATGTGTTTTTCATAATTTTATTTGCAAAGTAAAAAAACATTTTTTTTCGCCCAAAATAACCTTTAAAACATTAAAATTAGAGAGAGCGAAACATTGCATTCAATAAAACGTTTCAACACAAAGTATATGAAGCAAAACGCCTGCGTCATTTCCAGGCTACGTAAGTTGCAAACATTGAGTTGAGGTTGTAAATCATATCTATTTATACCGGCACTTTATTATGGAGGCGCGTTCTAAATCAAATGATAAAAAGCTCGAAGCGAGTTTCACGCATATTGTCGTGTAAGAGCACTAGCGCCCCCAAAGAGTGCTTCAGACGGTATTCGTGTACTCTTATTGGAAATAAAATTCTTTCGTTTCTCTCGTACGTGGTTGAATGTTGGGACTTGTTTTTTACTTCCTGTTTGCGTCGGTAAATATAACGTTTTCTTTATTTTTTATATGTCTCGGATAAAGTTGTACTTAAACTCTTTCAAGTTGTGTGTAAGTAGTGAAGTAAAAAACTTTATAATGATACGTAACATTATGTTGAAAATATATAGGTATACTTTTTTAAACTTTGTAAGTTATTGAAAAGTAAATAGTATAGATGTATATACTGATAATGCTTATACAATATAATAGTTTTGCATTGTATCATTAAACATACCTTGTAAGATCCTAAATTTTTGACAGAACATGCCAGTCGAACACTTCTTCCCGCTGGTACTGTCACATTCTGTATGATATCCGTAAACTCAGGCTCTTCCATAACTGTAACAAAAATGAAACAATTTCAACATAAATACCAAATAATTTACAATCATACACAGGTAAGGAAGGATAAATAATATAAACTGAAGATACGAATTTAGATAAATCGACTCAATTCCTTCTCAACTTATCAAAACTCTTGCAATCTCCAGTTATGAGGACATTTTTATGTCAGAAAATACGATTTGTAATTCTCAAATTATCAAAGCACGACGCTTTGGAACAAATTGAGTGGGCGATAAGGAGTAATGTCGTCGTTTATCAAGTTGCAAGATGGATGGATGCCGCTGTGCTCTGCCCATTTTAAATGCGTTAGTGTTACAACCGTCAATGAGTTTTTATTAGGAGTGTTGACTTAGAAGGAAATGGTGTTGTGTTTTGAATAATTTGTATTATATTGTTCTAATTAGAAATGTTTTAGAAGTGATTATATTTATAATAAATACTACGTAATGTGTAAATTACATTTATATGAAGGTATTCGTTACATTAAAACTATCATGTGGGTTACCTGATGGCATGTTATATTATTATCATTACTCAGGAATACTTGCCACTCCATGGAAATTACTGCTACATTTAGATGATAAATGGCAAACTTAGTAACAATTGATAAATAATCAGAATGGTGTTTTCAACGCAGGTATAGTTTACAATCATACTTTGAGTCTCAAACGATGACGAATTTTTCTTAAACTTTTTTATGAAAGACTACACTCAACTTGCACTATTTTACTCAGTAGCAATGAGATTGAAATTTAAAAATTATGGTCTAAGCAGGAACACATAGCTAAAAGTCACAATCACCGAAAAAATAATAAAAGACATTGGCTACTGTGCTTATGTTTCATTCTGATTCCAATATAAACGCACTTCAAATCTGAACCTTATCGACACTGACCAAACACTTGCATACACTAGCTTCTGCAACGAACTTCGTAGAATATAAAGTAAATCGCAAGACACTGAGCTACCTCATATGTTTAATAGGAAGAACTTACAAGTCTTATAACTTGCGGTTTATTCGGGCTGTCAGATGAACGTTATTTAGAATGTAAAATAGGAGTTCTTGAAAATAGGTTGCAGCTACTTATTTGTTAGCTTAAAACTTTAAAGTAAAATTGTCTTAAGTTTATTTTCGCGATTCCTAATCTTATACAAATCGCTTATAAGCCGCGGTCATGAGAGACTAAATTATGTTTTTTTCTTCAAGAAAAGACCTTTGAAATGTTATTGTAGGAGTTGATAAAATATCGGGTTGAGAAAATGAGCTTAAACTTTATTGTAAGTACATAGAAGACTTCTAAGCTAGATTCCTCAGCCTACTCGCTTGGGAATTAAAAAATTTTTTGGAGTTTATAATTTAGAATCAAAAATCTTTAACTGAGAAGGACTATAGAACTAAATACCGAATAAAATTTAAATTCCATCAATTTATAAGCCCCAATATACATGCAGAAATCTTTGGTTAAACCCTGAAAAGTATTCTAATAAACTGTCACGCGGTAAGTTCATTTGTGTCCCTTAACTAAATAGAATAACAAATAATTATATCTAATACAGTCTAAGAAATTTCCTCAACCTTATTTAGAAAATTTTGTTAAAAAAGTAATATTAGTGTTAAAGCAAGTCGTCAGTGTTTGCGGAACAAACTCAGTTATATCCCTTGCCGATACTTGCCCAAGCCGCCTGTGTTTGCGTATCTCGGCTCCGCTCAAGCTAACATCAATAGATTTACTTTACCTATCTGCCATTTGTCGATCGCCATTTGTCTGTCTTTTGTGTCTTTTACAGTCTGTGGCCCTTTAAATGGGCTACTCAAGTTTGATGATAAGGTAATGCTAGTGTATTTTCGCTAATTTTACATTTACATATTTTTTTAATTGGATGCTTACGAAAAGTTTCTAGATCTACTCATTATGAACTCTATACAGGTATATCTTATGAATCTTACTTATATTATAAATGTGAGAGTTTGGATGGATGGATGTATGGATGTTTGTTCCTCAATCACGGCAGAACAGCTCAACGGATTTGTATGAAAATTTGCATAGTGATAGTGTACAGTCTGGAAGAGCACATAGGTTACTTTTTATTTCGATATTCCAGCGGGATTCGCAATTGCGTGGGTAAAACCGCACAAAACGGCTACTTAAATATATAGTTTGAATAAATTCTCATTGTAAGTACCTACTCAAAGTTTTCAAGTTAAAAGATTTCAATTTGTCATTTTTATCAAGTTTCTTAAGTTTTACAATGTTCATCAAAGCAAGTAACTGACGTGTAAACTTGTAACCAACGATAGACAACCCTTGTCTCTTCACTTAAATTTCAAAATATCCAAATCGCAGCCCACCTATAGATCAAAACATTGTGTTTATTTGTCTTCACGAATCTTCGTCTTCTCAGTGATACCTCAGTGAAGATGAAAGCCTGAGTGGCGTGTGATCACAGAAGCTGCAAGCTCCGTGTGTTTTCCACTTGGCTGGTCTTCGCTGCCCGCCGTTCATGTGGATTGCGCTTTACGCACCCTATTAGAAATGGATTTCTATGGATTCTCTTAATCAATGGATAATCGTATATCTAATACGTCTGGGTTACATTTAGGATGCTATCGTATGTTTTAATGAATATTTTAAGCGAAAAGCCTCTTGATTTTCATTTTGGAAGATGCAAATCGATCGTTTACAATCACTGCCCTTCTGTAGGTAGGTACGTAGTTACGTAGTACATTAACCTAGACTCAAATTACTTGGGCTTTCTAGTAAATCTATTATGAAAGAAAAAAAAGGTTTATAAGTAGGTAAAACTTTGAATGAAAGTACTTTGTTAATCTTAATTTTCCGTCTATATAAGCAAAACTAACATAAATCTACTAACATTACAACTGAACAGCATTATTTTTTATATTCCCATTGAGAGCTGGTAAATACGTTGGTTTATTCATGACTCCTCAGGAGTGACAACATCGTACAAAAAGTGCTAATAACAAAGCGAGGGCGTGCTTCCCGCTGACTTACATTTGTTTTACTCACTTTAGTATTCTTTACGTGAAACAACGTTTCTTTGTTCTTCTCGTATTTGCTACTAAACAAATACGTAGAGTACACAAAAACAAGTATAGCTGATATGGAGGGAAAATTGTTTAGATGTGGAGTTTTAAAAATGGAATAAACATGATTTTTGTTTTGCTAGATAATAAATAATTCTTATTTGTGTATTAGGAGTATTAGTTGAAATTGTATTTTGTATTATTTTTAACCTAAAAATGAACTGTTTTAGGAAGCCAAATGATCCCGGAACAATTAACTTTACTAAAAACGTTTACTTTCCACTTTTCCGTTATTGCCATCTAAAATTCTTTCAAAATTCAAGAGTCTTTTCTAGCAAGAGCATCTACCGCAACTCGATTTCTTTTACTTTTACATGACACCCACTCAAAGCATTGCTCACGAAAGGAGATTTTTATCATCCTCAATAGATTATTATGTCATTCACGTCAATGACCAAACTCTGCAAGAAGCTCCCCTGTACACAAATACATACAAATATGTATGTTATTTGTCACGGTCTGTAATTTCCATACAGTAAGCATAGCTGATTCCAATTTCGATCCGTTGAAAGTGTATGTCCAAGTGCGTTGAGCTGGTATGTGGCATTTAAATGCGATCACAAGACACTTATTAAATCGAATTTCAAAGCTGCTAATCTTGTTTTTAAAATTGTTTATTTTTATTTAATTTACACATTTTTATTTCATTAGGTATTTATAATTCAGAAGTTCGTCTGTCAAATAAGTTTTTAAAATCATGCAATATTAAGGGTTTATAAAAAACAAGGTTATGCTTTTTAACATATTATGAGTAAATCAGTCGATCTACTAAGTAATTATGTTCTATCTACCTAATCAATTAAAATTTGATAATGAAGTCAAGAATTGGCTAATTCAAATTTAATGTTTTGAAGGTTTTTGGTACATATTTTACTATTTACATATTTACATGTTTTTGGTACTCAGAGAAGAAAAAATTAACTTGTTAGTTCATTAAACTCTTAAAAGGCAAAGAAATTATCAGACGACGAATTTAATAAGGCTTCGCTAGCGGCCTTGCCCTCGGGTATTAAACTACAAGAATATTAGAAAAGTTTACCTTTTTTGATTAGGTTTTAAAACAACACAAAACTAAAAATATAACCTTACGTTGTCATTAAATCTAAATGATGAAATGCAACTTCATTCGCGTCTTGGGTTGAAATGAGTCTAACTAAAAAGTCATTTTTTTCCGTTCCTGTAAGAATTTCGGGAATTCATTCCTGAGTACACCCCTACACCCCATTAAAGAACGTACGTGCTAAATTTCAACTCTCTACGCCCACTACGTTGTCTGTCAGTCACTCAGTCAGTAACGGAACAGTTTTATATATTTATATTGATAGAGATTTGTGTAATTACATTTCAACAGTGGATTCCTTCCAGAAGTCGTCGTGGCGCCGTGGTTACTATGTGTATCATACGATATCACAGATTAAGCAACTTTTGGTGCGGTCGGTGCTTGGATGGGTGACCGCCGACCATTCATTTCTCACGACGACTTCCGTGCTTCGGAGGGCACATTAAGCAGTCGGTCCCGAGTGCTGTTTATACTTGTATACAGTAGTCGTTAGGGTTTGTCAGAAGCCACTTTGGCGCCCTGAAAATTCTGACATCGACCACCCAGCACTGGGCCAGCTTGGTGGATTATGGCATATACCTCCTCGTCACCCAGGGGAGAGACTCATGCCCTGCAGTGGGCTCGTTACAAAGAGTTGTGATGATGATGATGATGAGTGAATTCCAACAAGTGACCTACCACGTATAGGTACTTTATAGTTCGTTACGTCTCCATAACACATACATTGTGTTTTATACATATTGTGTAAGGGTTGTAAAATCTTTTGTTTTGACGACCACTATGGCGTTGGGGTAAACCTGTCTGCCTGAGACGCCAGTGGTTGCGGGTTCGATCCCCGCACGGAACCAGAAAAAACAAATGTTCCGTATCTGGGTGTTTATCTATTTATGTATTTATATTCTAGGTTACCCCCTAGTTCGCTATATGGTATCCCATAACACAAGCTATGCTTACTTTGGGGCCATGTAGTTGGTGTGATTGTCTGGGGATTTTATTTATTTATTTTATTATCTTTAAATTTAAACATAAATGAAAGTATTTGTACGCCTTTTGCCTGACATTGCGCGCACGGATAGTGCAAGATTTTGCATAGGTAAATGAAATTCATATAAATTCGGCTACACTCGGGGTTTCCTGTTTTTTTTGATTCAAATACACTGTAAACAATATCATTATTTTATTTATACTTTCCAGTTTTATAAGTAAACATGCTGCTTATAACTTTTTTACTAGATTTTTTCAGGGTCCACGTTGTGTACCTTTGGCCTGATAGTTATATATTACATTGGCAACTCGTCACTGTAACAAATATTAGAAATTTTAACTGACATCTTTGACAATATTATGATATCTTGGCTCGTAGATCGATGTCAAAATCTGAAAGGTATTTTGTTACAATCAAATAAATAAAAAAGATTACCCCGATCAAAGAAACATTCCATTTCATAATATGTAGAAATGAAATCTAAGTATCTAAGAATAGCCGTTATAATTTAACGAATTATAATTAAATTTCAACGCCTATTCTTTATAAGTCTTAAATCTAACAAATATCCTGAGTCGGATTTTAAACTTTTTAAATATTCCTATAATACAAGACATAATTAATCCTCAATCAGGCTTGACTTGCAATGCCTAAGCCCTTACAATAGTACCGAGGGTTAATTAAGAAACCACACGGGAGACCTCTTAATCCCTTTGTCGGTGACGGCAAGATGTTTCCATAGCGGCACATTCGTCGTTATGCCGATTCAATCTGCCCATGTGGACCTACGAGCAGAACGAACTTCAGGTATGGTCAGCAAAAGAGAGGAAATTGCAATAGAACTCATTAGTCTATAAGTTATATTGTTATTTATTTTGTACCTTTGTGTGTACATAAAAAAAACACATTTAATGTAGCATCGCGTCGAGCCTAAAAAGTAATTTAAGCTAGCCAGCTCATTTCTTAGGCCTTCAACAAAGTGCCTTAATCGACACGCATAGCTGTTTTCTATCAGGATATGAAAATGACGCGCAACATTTTTTCACTTTCATCATAACATTTTGAAGAGTGTTAGGTAAAATGTAAGATTTAAGCTTGACAGTGAAATTATATTTAAATTTTAAATTATATAAAAAGGTATATGGCTGCAAGGCGAATTTTCTCAAACATTTTTGCATTTGTTTATCCAACTTTTTGCATATTATACCTACCTGTACAACGTGTAAAAAAATAGAGAGATAAAACTTAAGGGTTAGATTCTATACCATACATAGAATATAAAGTAAAAAAATTAGCATGATTGCTGGTATAGACTTTCATACAAATTTATTTAATTATTTTACAACAAAAGCTTTTGACACCCCTAGTCAACCTAATAAGCTAAAAATAAAGTTTAATAACTAAAACCCGACTGCTAAAAACGCGCTCTAAAAATTATGAAATAAGAAAATAGTCTCCGCTGAAATATTTATGTTATTATATTATATCATATTGACAAAGATATATTCAAAAGGTAGCCGTGATCGTATGCCACTTTAGAGCGTGTTTTTAGTACTTTAACTGGTTTAACTTTTTAAACCTTTTTTTTTACCTATTTTGGAGTAATAGTGTTTACATATTTGAAATGTGCTAACGAAGTTCTTTTATTTGATACACACGAAACCGTCAAGAATTTATTTTTAGTTCTTTACTATAACTTTTATTTCACTTATTTCCAAGTAATTTTTACATATTTGAGCTGCGCTTGCAAAGTTCTTTCACTTGAAAAATTTTTTTTTTAATTCTTCACTTTAATTTAAGAGGGCGCTGGAGTCGATTTAACGTAACTTTATATAGCCTACTAGCTGTATCCCGCAACTTCGTATGCGCTTAACTACCCTTTCGTGGAATTTTCAGAAACTATACAACCAGACACCCACTGGAAGAACTTTTATACCAAGTATCACACCCATGCACTCAAGGAATAAGTATTTTTCATACAAACTAAAAATCATATATTTCCCGTGCCCCTGGGAATTTCGGGATTTTTTTGTAGCACAGCCAGTCACTCTTTGAAGAACCTTCATGCCAAGTATCACATCCGTACACTCAAGGAATAAGATTTTTCAGACAAACTAAAAAGTTCAACCCCTTCCCGTGGGAATTTCGGGAATTCCTTCCATAATACAAACAGACACTTATTGAGGAACCTTTATATCAAGTATCACATCCGTGCACTCAAGGGATGGAATTTTTTCATACAAAATAAAACATCATATATTTCCCGTTCCCGTGGGAATTTCGGGAATTCCTTTCATAACACAACCAGACACACATTGAAAAACCTTTACACCAAGTTTCACGTCGGTGCACTCAAAGAATAAGATTTTTCATACATACTAAAAAGTCCTATATTTCCCGTTCCCGTGGGAATTTCGGGAATTCCTTCCTTAGTGCACCCCTACATCCCCTAAAGAATGTACGTTCCAAATTTCAGCTCTCTACGCCCAGTAGTTACGGCTGTACGTTGTCTGTCAGTCACTCAGTCACTCAGTCACTCAGTCACTCAGTACCTCAGTCACTCAGTCAGTAACGGAACAGTTTTATATATATTGATTGATAACCAGCGGATAGTGAAGAGGCTTCCAACGATACCTTATTTGTCTCATTGTGATTACTAGTTTAGAAGTTCTGAGGGAACAGATGAACATCCATACACACATACATACATACTTACATACAGTTCAAAATAATAACCCTCCTTTTTGCTTCGCCGTAGTCGTGTAAAAACAAGACTTATGCCGCAGTCAGTGACCTTATGACCTTTCCCGCACTGACTGAACTTTGTAGTATCTGTCTTAGTTACCCAACACTTTATTTTTATGCCATCTGTTGTCGAATAGATTTCATCAAAAGCTAACAGCTGTTTTTAGGGTTGATACTTAGATATTTTGATCTAAACTTTGAACTTGTTTTTCGGCTGAACCGTAAGAATAACAAATTTATGTTACTGTTACTTATAAACTACATAACCAAACATACAATCCCCTTAAGTATTATTTCTTCATTATGTTACACGTTGTAGAAAATTAAAAAAGCTAATTGTAGTTCTTTCCAATTGTAGTTCTAATTATTTTCAAATTGAAGCATCAAAAATATATTATGGACTGCACACACTATTTAATTTCACGCCTGTATCCCGTATGGGGTAGGCAGAACACCAGAGGTAATAAAACCATCTGATGTCACGTTTGACACATTTGGAGGCATTATAATAGTGGAAAGAGACTATTGCAGTGACAGGGGGTCAGCCGTCAGCCTATCGCCCACAAAAAAGCCTCCCATAACACCTCGGTCCCTCAACTGACTTTTACAGAATACCCAGGAAGAGAAGCAGCTGGCACATTCTATGTTTTTCTTTCGCTCCCAGTCCAGCATAGAAGCTCATAATGTAATGTAATACTCATAATAAGTTTCAACATACGAAAGTTATTTTGCTATCGGTACCTACATACCTGGTTTCACGTACGGGTATTAATTTCTGTCTGTACAGTTCGATTATAAGGTAATGTGCGTGTAATGATGCTGACGTAATCTTGTTTGTATAGTCGGGATTGAGGTTGCTTTGGGGGCTTGTAGATAATTCTCACTAATTAGATGTTATTAAAAATATTATGTTCGTTATGATCATTATTGAAATGCCTACGTGTTACTTTAAAATTAAAAGGTATTTGTTAAATTGCTATGAATCCACCGAATTAAAAACAAACGCGACGTGATTAAAATAAAAAACAAAAAAAAAATGACGTCTTTTTTTAAATTAGGTGGGCAAATCTGTGTAAACTATTATGAAAGTAAGCATTTTCAAATATTAACGATAAGTGATATTGCAAATTTATATCGATTATGAATATTTTTTTATGATTATTTTCCTCTTACCATTATTACATAATATATGTATATAGGTAAAATATCGAATAAACTAATCAAATATCGAACGAATAATCAATGAATGCAGAGCATTAAAAAACCAACTTCACGTCAAACTTCGGCTGAAGTATAAGGTCGTCAAGGTAAACGATCTCCGAATTCATATATATTTAAAAAAAAATCATGAAATACTCAATCGATTTCGATGAAATTTATGTGGGACCAAATGGGAAGTATCTTCTATCATATGAAATAAAAATCATCAAAATCGGTTCACAAAGTTAAAAGTTATGAGGTAACAAACATAAAAATAAAACATACGGAACGAATTGCAAACCTCCTTTTTTTGAAGTCGGTTAAAACAAGGATTTTATATGCAAGTCGGTCCGTATCTATACTTATAATAAATCTGTATTGTAAATTGTAAATCTTATCTTTTTATCGAGCCGCCGCATGTGGTCTAGCAACAGTCTTATCGACTAATGAAAATGCTCCATTAGCGTGAGCAGTCCAAAGAACCTTTATTTTTATATTCCAGATTATTATTATTATTACCTTGATATTGTCGTGTATGCTGAAGCTCTCAATTGAAGTCGTACGGTGACTATCTGTCGTTACCATTATCTTTTCGAGCTTTCAATGCAATGAACGTCAGCTTCGCTATTGGTTATCTTGCTAAACAGGTACCAAAGTAGAAATCTAATACAAAAAACTTACAGAGCGCGAGCGATGCCGCGAACAAAGATATCATATACCCTCTTAATCATCGCTAATGAGACACAATTTATTGGCTTTCTATTGTAATTAGCTACAAAGGGCCCGCGCCGGGACTTAAGTATTAATACCGGTATGTTCTATAAATTACTTTCTACAAAAATAGCACTTTACACAAAACATCTATACATATAATAAAATGGTAGGAAAGTCAAAACTGTACATTGAATATTTTTTTAAAAGAATACTTGGGGTATGATCTACAATCGAAACAGAAACAAAAAATATAGTTTTTAGAATTTTTGTCTGTTTGTCTTTCCGGGATAAACTCAAAAAGTACTGCATGGATTTACTTCAAATTTGGCATGAAGATAGTTAAGAAGTCGGGTCAACATATAGGCTACATATTATCACGCTAGCAGTGTTATAATCGTAGGTGCGTTTGGTGCTGCATAGCGTTCACGCAGACGACGTCGCGGGCAGCAGCTAGTTCATTGATAAGTTTCGTCGTCCACGTGATCGTTCACGCGCACTGCTAGTTAATATTTTTGAAAATTTGTCCTACGTTCTCATGTTGGCTGATACGCGGGTTTATAACGAGGTGTCCATGCTGCTACAATCAATTTACCTTATATCTGTTATGAATTACTAATATTAAATGTTCTTATTTCTTTTTCCATTACCTGGAGCTTACGCGGGTTTTCGGTCAAACGACGAAGATATTAGTATGTGAGTAGATTTTTATGAATTTCATTTTTATTATTGACTAGCTGTTGCGCACGGATAAAATCGAGCAATTTCGAATTCCGCGAGAATATCGGAATAGAAAGTAGCCATCTAAACATCCAAACTTTCACATTATAATATTAATAAAAATTTGAAAAACTCATTATACTCTAAATATTAAAAACAATTAATTCTATCCCATCACAATGTATTTACAAACATATTGTATTGTAAAACATAAATAAAAAATGAAAAAAGTTAGAAAAGCTTAAGTACCTGTAAAACCAAATCAAATGACACAGAGCTAAGTTAAAGCCATTTGTCCTGCGTTCTCATGTTTGCCGATACGCGGGTTTATAACGAGGTGTCCATGTTGCTACAATCAATTTGCCGAGCAGCCTGTCAATTTGCAGGCCCCGCTCCGCCTGATGACTTCCGAGTGACCGCATCGGATTTGCATAAGGGCTAAGGGCTCGCCTTAATATCGGATTATATCGAGTTACGACCGCCCCGAAGCGAGCAATCCATTATTAATTTCCGAATATTTGACTGATTCAATTTAGATTTAATTAAATTAATTCGTGGAGTAGTTTTTTTTTTATTATGAGGAGTTTAGGTTGAAAATTAGTAAAAGACTACATACATAACTTCACGGCCATATCCCTAATGGGGTAGGTAGAATAACCAGAGGCTATAAAACCATCTGATGTCACTGGTGTCTGATGTCTGGTTTCACAAATTTGGAGGTATTATTATGATGGAGAGAGTCTAGTGCAGTGACAGGGCCCGCAATAACACCAATAACCCTCCGTCCCTTAACTGACTTTTAAAGTTTGCCCGGGAAGAGAAGCAGCTGGCACATTCTATATTTTTCTTTCGCTCCCAGTCCAGCATAAAGAATCTGATTGGTTATTATACCTACCTACATTGCTAAATTTATTTTACATAAGTTTTTGGTCTTTGTCTGTAAAATAATTTATCATATTATATTACCACTCAGCTTCTAAAAACTTACCGTAATGTCGAATTAAAATGCACTAGATTGTTAAATACAATCGTGAAACGCCTTAAATAAAAAAAATCCTATAAAAACCCAACTAGTTTCATCATATTTATTAGTAAATGTATTAGTATTATTTGTGTAAATGTGTGTAAACGTCCGTTGTGGCGATGAGGTAACTCAAAACTGTAGTGGTCGCAGTTTCGATTGCCGCACAACGCAAATATTTGTCTGCATGAACATGCTTGTTTACATTAATCTCTTTGTATTATATATAATATGGTATTTACGAAAAAAATAGCATATTACCTATGCATGTCCGTTGTCTAATAACTACAACACAATCATGTTATGAGCTTACTCTAGGGCTCGATGGCTCTGTGTGAATAAATGTACAACAATTATTTATAAAAAAAATCTAAACAGTTGTCTGATTGAAAATTATGAAAAGTTATTACAATAATCCATAAGAAAAAGTTTTTGAACAAACATATTTTGCAAAACGATATAAATTTTCACAACATCCGGATAATATTTACTTGTTTAAGCCGGGGATTAGTTTAACGAGAGTATTTTGTATTAGTGACCTAACTAGACGTCCAAGGTATTTCATGGTTATGATCTCAATTTCTACATTTGCAATATAATAACAAATTAATTGTTACGAATGCAACTAGACCTACTTGTTATTGTGTAGAATTCCATAAGAATTTTTATAACTTAATATTAATATTAAAATTACTAAGTAATATTAAAATCACTCAGTTCCTAGCATTAAAGATGAAAGAGAAATTTACAGGTTAGCTAAAAACATTGCAATTTCCATGAGAAATGAAAATATCTCGGGAGTTTATCAATTTGCTAAAGGAGAAGTCTTTTTTTTCGATTTCAGTCAGCGCTCGAAGTTATGTGTTTTGCAGATCTAACAAAAAACACACCTGGAAAACATCCAAACGTTGAGAAAACAGAACACAGTTTGCAACAGTAAATTCTAGGAAAATAAATTCAAACGCTTAGAATAGTTTGTATCAAATACAGCAATTACATAAAAATCTGTCACATTTCGAGATGTGGTTCAGTTATGATAAATTTGACCGTGTATTTTATTCGTCCCTTGTCACAGATGTTGTTCGCAATATTCTCGTATAGTTACGATCAAATTCCTTGAAGAGATCCGCAGATAAAGAAGCGGCAGGCGCCAGTTTCGGACTTTCACTTATTTGTATGCTGTACCCTCTGCCACGGGACGTGACCATTCGAGATACATAAACCTTGAGTGAATACAGAAAACAGAAATAAAGTTGGTAAGTAACATATTAAGTATCTCTTAGTTTTGTTTTTAGGTCTTCATTCTTTTGATAGACGAGTGTGTTTTGTGGAGTAGTTTCCAATTTTTGTGCTCTTTATGCTAGAAATATTTTCCTCTACAAAATCAATGATTTATTCTTTCCTCGTTTATAAAAAAACATCCATTAATCTAAAACTTACATCGTTTAAAATTGAAAGAGTATTTAAATTAGTTGACAAACATTTTATTTCAAAAAAACCCAATACTATAAAACATATTCACTTGAAAGTAAAATCGATACGAAAATGTTGGCACGTCACGAGTCCAAAAGTTAGTTTAACGGAAGCGGGGACGTTTGGACGTGGCCGGCCGCGGGCGCTTCCCGAGACCTTATCGCCGCCATCAATGTCGAACACATGTTGTACACGACGGTACACATACACGCTGTTTTTGGATAAAACGCTTCAGTAAATTCCCAAACATGAAGCTTCTTTAACGAAGAGCTTTTCAAGTTTCGTAACACTATGTTACTTCGCGACGATGTCAAGTTTCTCTACCTTAACGAGCATCAAATTAGAAGACTACTCACGTGTATTTATTACAGCGTAATCGATTGCACCTTAGCATAACTAACTTCCTTGAGGCTGATCGCAAATTGAACAAGTGTTTTGTGGCGCAGCGGCGCGTGAGTCAAGAGTAATTAAAGCACCTACACAGTGCGGCCGGAGTGCACCCCAGAAGGGCTATTATCACGCCTCCACCGCCTATTAGCATTGTCTCCTCGAGGGCGATACTTATCTTTATTTAAATTCACTTCTTCGTAATTGGGTTGACGAGTCTACAACGTGATTTGCATTGATGAAAATTGGCCAGCGTGCTCGGCTTGCTTGTCGCGTAATTTATTTTTATTGTCTTTAAAAAACCGAGGTTGCGATTACACGAATAGGATAGCAACTCATTACTGCTACATAAATTTGGGCATGTAATAAATCAAAATAAACCTTTGACTATTTAAAATGTGATACTATATTTTTGAGTCCGACACCAACGAGTGTATTCAAAGGCGATGTGCCTGGTTACTCCTCATTACAGTATACGCGATAAAATCACAGAGTCGTTGCCTCATTAAAATCTTCTGGTGTGTGCATCTGTAAGCCTTTTGTGTGGGAAGTGCATTCGCGGAGGCTTTCACATGTCATTTCAGGCACAATACGGCTCGCGGGTAGTTGGTTGTGCTCGCACGATTTAAGCCTATAACATGCTTTGTTTATTTTTACACACTAATTTATAACACTAACCTATGCAACCTATTACAAGATTTATTTGTTAAAGTTTAATTTTAAGGTCTGAGGATTTTAACTGATAAATAATACAAAATAAAAATACATAATAATAAATATTGTATGTGAAAATAATTAATCAATACAGAGAGTGAATTCAAATTTCGTGCTGTCCAATTAACAATTTCTTTACTGCGCGGTGGCACTTTATTAAAGCCAAGTTCCTCTAGCTAGTTTGTTGCAAACTGTTCGATTGAACAAACTTCTACCTAGATGGGCAAATAAAATTAGCTTGGAAATCTATTTCTGCCTCTAAAGGCATCTCGGATGATTTACGGAATTATTTTGGTATTTTGAAAACATTGTGGATAATAGATATTTTTGTAAATTACGGGTATTGACCGGGATGTTGTTTGCGTATTGATGAGAAAAGATCCCTAGTTGTTTCAGGGTAGGCACAATACGGTGGTTCAATATTTAACGTGGCTCGCTTTGCATATTCAGGAGGTTGGTCGGGCGGGAGACCTCCGACTTGAATGATAATGCTGCCATTAAACGCGCAATGTGCGGTGAGCCGCCGCCGTTGGGCCCTCTGTACTTACCAATTGTCTGGTTAATTTTCAAGGTTCAAGAATAAGACCTTTTAAAGAGCTGCCTTTTGTTTTTTTTAATCTTTGTTGAAGATGATGTTTTTTTGTTTATTTTTGTACGCAGGTAAGATATTGTGATAATGACCAAAAGTTATCAGCCCTCATAAAACTTTTTAACTCAGACCTACTTTTTAATATCTTATGGACCAAAATAAAATAAAAAGTTACTTTTTAATCTATCTTTTAGTATAGTCATCCAGTTTTGCCACTTAAATAACTATTTACGGCTTACTATAGTCACATCGCAACAGGGATTTTGTTTTAGAATAAACATGAATATATGAGCAACACCCGAGCGCCAGTGACGCCTGAGAGGGTTTGAAAGAGTCACGTTTTATGGAATAGTAATAACAAGTCATAGATTTGAGAAGCAAATCTGAATGGTCTGCTTCGTTGTCAATGCCGGGCACGTGTAAGTGATGCTGTCTCCGTAGGGTCGATGTTTGTTCACTACGACGACGTATAAAACCTCTTTTGTATACACAAACTCTTTACAACAATTTTACAAAAAAAAAAATATTTTAAAAAGAAAATATCAGGCTAGCAATCTTTACTCTGCTTTTCAGTACCTATCTTTAATTAAAAAATAATCTTTGTGTAAAACGTTCATGATGAAAATCTAAATTCAAAAGCTACAACGTCGAAGTTACTTTTAAAGTTTTAAAAAGTGTGTTCGAGACTACCTTTGATCAGTCATACTTTTGCATGTGTAGGTAGCTACTAAGTGCAGTTACGTATTCTGTCGTCGGCAGCGGATCGTTATCTGTTTCCACTGAAGGAAACTGGCTTTTCTACGAAAGAACCACCCACGGTTGGAACCCCCTCTTTTCGCTCTGACTTCTACTTTTTGTGTTATTTCATTTTTCTTCGCGAACGTACACCTGTTAAAACTAACATACCTAGGGGCGCGTTGCGGTCCAACACTGCAATGTTAACTGTCCGTGTTAAAGACAGATATCTATAAAATTGTACACAAACAATTCTCGCTACCATTGTTAACATTCTATAGATTTATCTGAGTAGTTCTTACAGTAATACTGTGAGTGTATAGTTTAATGTTTTATGTCTGTATGAGAGATGTCGTGTCGGAGGTGCAGTAACACAGTTTTCTGATACATTTGTATTCCTTACAGACAAGTAATCAATATCCGTAGAGCGTTCAGCGCGAACAGGGCTGCCTCTGGTGTACAATATTATTCTTAGACTCAGAAGAATTTACTTAATCTTAGAAGTGATTTTTTGTCATGCTGGTAGAATTATCGAATATAAAAAGCAATATTGAACTTTATTAACTTATTTATGTGTAACTATTATACAGGGTTGATTTTTAGTCACCACCCTAATTTAAATGTTACTTTCTTTGATACGATATAAACATACCTGCATATTTATTTTAGCGTCGCTTGTAAAAAAGTAGAAATATGGAACCACAAACTTTTAAAAAAATAGTGGCTGTTGATGAACATAGCATAGCTAATACGAAGCGGTATTTCTTTGATAATTCTACGACGTAGTGCTACAAGATGTGTTGTAGTAGCACGTAGTCATTCTTATTTGAATGGTAATTGAGAGTGACCAAGCTTTGCTTAATATGTTAGCGGATATATTAATTTCCTTGTTAAAAAAAATAATATATTTTTGCAAAAATCGTTTCTATAAATGATACATGTGTAAAAAAAATTTGGCCGCTGACTACAAATCAACCCTGTATATGTATAGGAAATCGTCGCGGCTTAGTCTTATGCCACTTAATTAGTAGATTAGTTTTGATAAGACATAGCCCAATTTAAAACTCAACACTAAAACTATCTCCAATACAAAAACAATGGTAAGAACTCTCTCGTTCAAGTAGAAGCCAGCGCGAATGTCACGCGTGCGAAATAAAATAACTGCGCAACATGGTGTGTATGAAGCTTTATACATATTTGAATACATTACTGAGCACGCAGGATACAAGATATTCATAACAGTTACTCGGTTCTCAAATATAACCTGTCTGCAACTGAAAATGTTCCGCCAAGAAACCATAATGTTGTCTTAAACAAATAACATAAAACCTGTCGATACAGTTCACTTTAGAGGAAGACTTTTAAAGCATTTTACTTGATACGGTGAGCTCAGAGGTTTCCACATTTATCGAAAAGCACTTTGAGCTAGCAATCATTGTACAGTTCTCTTTAGAGAGCTGGGAGCGAGCTTCTTCAATTACCTACGTACTGCGGTGGATGAATAATTTCCTACTTGATTTTCTATCATTAAAGATGCTTTTATGCGGCTTATTTATTTAATCCGAAAGATTTATTTTAAAATTTTCTTGGACTCTATCTTTAGAATGTAGTAGCAATTTATAATTATTAGATAAGAATATCGAATGGTCAAATTGTCAGGTTCTTTTACTTGAAATTTGCGTGTAGATTTTTCAGATTAAATAATAATATTCAGTAGACGTTATTTTTCATAAATCCAATTTTGTAACAGCAAATAGAACTTCACAAAAATTGACAATTAGGTGACCTTATTCTAAGCGATTTTGTTTCTGAAAATACCATTTCACGTTTTGTTAAATCTATTGTTTTACCAAGAGTACAATACTCGCGAAGTCGGCGAGAGCAAAGATTAGACAGTAGCTGTCACGTAGAGTACCCTCAAGAGGAGTGGCCTCTCAGACGCGCTCCTTGCGACATTCGTGAATAAACAGCACAGATAAAATATGCACAACAGCGCCCTCAATTAAGTGCAGTGTGTATATAGCCGGGAAGTCGGATCTTGTTTATTTTTCTAGCGCAGTAACAAGCCACGTGGGCTACGTGAAGCTAATTAAAAATTGCCTTTGAGATATAAAGGCGTGGTGCTGTTCGTTAACTAATTTACATATTAAGTATGCAATTTCAATTGGGAAGTGACTACAAAATTGTATGTATGTATATGTATAAAATCATTAAATTACAGAATTCATTTTTTAAATGTTGTAAGTCAATCAGTGTTATTTTAACTAAGGCAAATATTTATCAAATTTAGCCAGTAAATAGAAACGTTTCAGCAAAGGTACGCGGGTGATTGATGTAGCGAAAACGAAGGCTTTTCCCCAAACGTTAAGACTATTTTAAATTGTAAATTGCTTCCCTTTACTGAATACCTATTTCTTTGGTCGCTTTCTGTCTTATACCCCGTTCCAATAGCGGCTAAAGGCTCTTTATATCGCAAACAAAAATTCAAATATAAAATCAATAATCACAACGTATACCCGTACATCTTATGCCGTATTAGATCTATTGTTATTCAGACCGTACCGGAAAAAGTTATTACAACCTGACGAAAATGTACAAAATGGACGGAAAAGGCAGAAAGCTGATAACAATAAGATTCGCAGATGGGAGACTGTAACATGAATATAACAAACTAAAGAACAGGCCTGATTGAATCACTGGGCCGTTCTTTGTCATAAATCCGACAACAGCCAGTCTGACAATGCTTCTGAAATCGTTTCATTTCTCATTTTGTTACGTTCCCCTTTAATCTCGCATCCGTAGAAAAGTGGATCAACGTTGCAAAAGGACGGTGCATCGAGATGAGATTGATTAATACTCCAGTTTATTTACGCGCATTGCTTAAACGCATTACTCTGTTTCACGCTCAACCTGTATCAACACCAATTTGGTTTAACTTTAGATTGTATTACAGGAAAATGACATAAAGCTTAATTAGTGTTCGTAATAAATTTCATAAGCTTTACAGAGAAAATCTCTAAGTTTCACTCAATGTAAACGAATACTCGTGAGTAGATTTTCATATCAAAACTTAGATGAGAATAATTGTAGTTCAACGCTCCACAACCATTCATAAATTTATGGCAGTAGTAGAAAGTTTCATTCGCAGCAGCTGACTCCAAAACTTGTGATCTCGGTCACACATTTGACCGAATTATTCACCAAACTTTAGTAATTCTTTGTAGTGACGCAAACATTTGGCGGCGACACAAAAGTATTAGGTTAATCAAACGTCCTCCTCAATCGAACAATTCAATGGTCAGATAAGCCTGGCGCGGCGAAGTTGCTACATTACTGTCATGAATAAGAAAGGTCCTTCGAACAAACGGCTCCTGAGTAGCCACTAAGCCCGTCAACTTACCAGGAAAACAGGAGATTTTATCAAATACGATATTTGATCGTACTACTTGAAAAAAGTCAAATAAATTTTCATAGATTTCCTACACTTTGTATTTTTGAGTTCCATAACAAATGATTAAATCTGCTTTAAGAATAAGCGGATAAAAACAACAAAAAATGCTCTGTAATTGTATAAGTCCAACTAAAAACGGGAAATCCGAGTCATCCGAGATTACATCCGCTAACCAACTGATCCCGGCCGGAAGAAAGCAGAACATCTCGCAACTTGGATAATGTAAAATTTATTGCAGCGCTAAAATGTTTACGGGGAGTGGAACACTGGCGGAGTCACCCTTGTAAACACGTTTTATTGGCTTTATAATATGTTTTACGCGTGACGTTTAACAAACGATCCCGGGGGAAGTTGGAATTATTTTTACGGCACGTACTGGCGCGCACTGCGGAAATCACGAGATCGGTACGCATTACACAGATTTTGTAATTACTCTTGAAACTAAAAAAGAAAACGACGGCTGGCTTATGTAGCGTTAAAAACAATGCCTTCTATGCTGGTGGGAGTGCATATTTTTGTGACGAAAACAGATATAGCCATCTAGTCTTGTGTATGTGTTTATTATTCATTATTTATATTCAATAAGGGTGTTTATACATATGTTTCTGAAGTCTTTTATCCGTTATCAAGTATCCATTACACAAGTTTTTTAAGTAATACGAAAATTAGTTATATCATTTTTTTTATATAAACAGAACCTTAAACTTTGATGTTTAATTAAATATGACTTAACAATCCGCTTAAAAATTGTAAACTGGTTAAAATAAAAAAGTCTGCCATTTGAAGTTTTATAATGCCAAAATTTTCTGTTTGAACCACTTCTTGAGCGAGATAAAAAAATAGCTAGATGGATTAAGCTGAAATTCCTCACGAAGGTGAAAATAATAAATTATAGTAAATTATTGTATTTTCATTTTCGCACGCAACAGAAACGGTCTTATTTATAACTAAGCACAATAAAAAAAAGTCTAGACTAAATAAAAAAAAAGATGTAACTTATGACACTGAAAAAACAACTGTTTTTGTAATAACAACAAATTCTTCCAAGCCAGATCACAAGACATGGGTGCTAATTTGTTAAATCACAGCGTGGAACAATATGTGCGGCGTGTTGTGTGGAATGCGACGCAGCGGAACAATTGTGCGCCCTAATAGCAGTCAACCGTTTGATGAAGGTCCACTTCGCACCCTCACACATATCTACAAACGTACCCAACCATTCACTACCTTTACACTTCAGTCTTTACACGTTTTTATCTAGAAATATCCGCGAAAAATTTCGTAATGGAACACAAAAAGCAATTTCAATCTCATTCACATAAAAATTCTTCCCTTTCACCTTCACACACAGACGTCGAATATTCAGTAAGATATTCAACCACGTGCAGGAACCCTTCGTTGTCAAAAAATAGGTGACATCTTTAAGAAGCCGTATATTAAAAGTAGGAGGTGTTTATATAAATGCAAAACAGATCGTCAGCTTGTCAGTTCGGCTCAGTGAAGATCTCGGTGATCGAATATGGATTTTGAGTCGGTCCCTTTTCGTTCGCAACGCGGGGCAGCCGCGCCTTCGGATGCGGTTGGACAACCGAGAAATAATCTTTACTTGCCTTTCCGGTCACGTTATATGTAACTTGAAAAGTTTGTGGCTAATGCTTTAGAGGTTTGCAATATTTGAGGATCTTGATTGATTATTAATAACCTTTGAATACTTAGTAGTATTACGAAACTTTAAAGCGGCTTAAAGGGGTTACTTTTAAGAGTTGAAGGTCGTGTGTATCTAGGCTACTTATTCGTTTTTTTTTTATTTATCGCTTAATTTGTACTTAATTTTCAATAAATGCTTTAATGACTCTTAAATAGTTATTTAAAAAATTAGAACGGAATTTATAAAGAAACCGACAGTAAACATTTCAATTTAACACATCACTCAAGTTGACATAAAACCTCCTTCCCTATAAAATGCCCCATAAACTCTCGCCTCAAGTCCATGGGGCCCTAAGTTACGAGCTGTACTATGAATTAGATAAACGAGTAGAACTCTCAGTCGACTTTTAGCGGATTTCCTTATCGATATTGGTGTAGAATGACGGCGGGTTCCGTCGGAGTGCGTCCCGGCTGCGGCCCGATCCAATTCGAGGGATATTAAAACTTTCCCCCGCCAGCAGACCAGCTCTTTGTAGACCCCTCGCTTCAAACTGATCCGTTTGCATCTTTGCGTAGAGCTAATTTGACTTCGGGAAAATTAAAAAATAAAATAAAGTTGAGTATACACGGAGTTTGAAAGTAGATGCGCTATGATGAGTCCAAGCCACGCTTGTTGATTTGGTTTTTGATTTGTGGAATGCTTTTAAAATGTAATCAAATAGACGGTAAGGTTTTTATGTTTTTTTTTTTCGGAAGGAAATTATTTATTTTTCAGTTGATGAATGTTATTAATTGAAATAAAATTTAAAGAAAATTGATGTAGGGAACGGAAATAAAATTTATTTAAAAGTTATTTATTTATGTATGTACACGCAGAAGTAGAAAATAAATAACAATGTAACTTGGAGACTAATAAATAGTTAATTAGTTACCTTTTTGGTAAAATTAAATTTAAAAAAAATTATAAAACTGAATTGCAACTATAAATTTAGTACATTAAGTACAAGTAAATGGCTACTTTTTATCACAAATTGAGGTATCGATCTAATTAAGTTAGAAATAAAGAAAAAGTCGGAGCGCTCGAAGTAATAATTTAAAGCTTAACTTTTGATTCATACCCAAGGCAAGACAAACAGTTCCATTTCAGAAATTATCTTTTTAATCTCAAAAGTACGTGAAGCGAAGTTTTAGTGTAAATTATGCTGCATAAGATGTGTAGCATTTTTATCGTCTTTCGTTTTTCTTGATTTATAATTTTGGCGCAGCGAAGCAAAGTGTGATTCTATACAGTCTGCCGAGCATAAGCAATTAAGAAAACGTTCGATACGGCTCCTTTCGAGTATGCAATAATTAGAATAGGTACTTCCGTACTTTGTGTTTAATTTGAATTAACTTCCAATTATGAATTCAAATGAGTAAGATACATTTCGTGATACAGTGTTATCCTAGTGAAATTTTGTTTAAGCGCTTGAATTCTAATTGATATTATTCACCTGTCATCAAGTAGCAAATCTTTAGCATTTATAAAGATATAGAACTGTCCATTCGACATTAAATTATCACCGTAGAACAAATAAAACTATTTTAATGCAACAACAAAAACAAAAAAAAACTGTTAACGTCTTATATCCAGAGGTAATCACAAAACATTATTAAAGGTGATTGCTAGTAGAACAAACTCTAAAGAAGTCCGATTACCAAACAATTCCGATTACCAAAAAGCCGCATTTCATGAAACGTTTAATCTCAACGAAACTAAAATCTTTGTTTTGAAAGAACTAAAAATCAAATAAAACACTTTTTAACCGGATTTATCGCGTATATTTACATTTTAAATTTTGACTCGACGTTTCGGTGTCTTTGCAGACCCCGTGGTCACGAGCGACAGAGAGACACAGACACACAGAGACACAGCGAGTTGAGTCGCTCGTGACCACGGGGTCTGCAAAGACACCGAAACGTCGAGTCAAAATTTTAAATGTAAATATACGCGATAAATCCGGTTAAAAAGTGTTTTATTTAATAGTATGAATCGCAAAAACTTAAGACAAAACTAAAAATCACCACAGATTCCAATCTAAGTATGCGATTTTCAATTTATATGCCCCGAATAAGTTTATCAAGTTGTTTGACACGAAGCCCCGAGTATCTTGAAAGCAGACGATGCACACATTAACTAGTTTTGTGCGAGTGCCTCTTAATTCGTATTCCTGTCGCGGCTGAAGAGCCGAGGGTTGGCAGTGTGTTTCTTTTGTGCCGCGGAAACCAATTTGTATAACTTGCAGGGAAATTAAAAAGCTTTCTCAATGAGAAGACGTGGAGGTAAATCAAATGATAGATCTTTACGCGTGGTTGGAGTTTTGATTAGAACGATTGAGTAGGTACTGATTATTTTGGACGGTCAATAAATAAAGTTACATATTTTGAGGAAGTTGAATAACAATATAATATATACTTATATTTAAACTAGCTACCCCGGCAAACGTTGTTTTGTCATATAAAAAAAAATAGATGTTGGCCGATTCTCATAGATACCGGATAAGCACAAAATTTTTTATCAAAATCGGTCAAGCCGTTTCGGAGGAGTATGGCAACGAAAAATGTGACACGAGAATTTTATATAATAGATTTTTTTTATGTTACTTTCATTGCATCTGGCATAAGTTACTTAAGATATTGTTTTTTAAAAATATAGACTTGCTCTCACTTTAGGTTGGATAGTTATTGTTATTTCAATAAATGTCTATAATATATTTTTATCATACGTACCAGGCGAGGCTCAGCCGCCACTGGACTCGATCCTGAGAGTCCAAATCCAGTCGGTCATGTCCAACATTGATCGCGCGTGTAAAAGCCGTTTGATAAACCATTAGTTATATAACTCATCTAACATTTTTAAAATAAATAAAATAAATCATCAATCAACATATGTTAATTTTCATCGTAATTCGTATACAGGAAAATTAAAAACTTTATCAATGTTGGCAGGCTTTGAGACGTGGAGGAAAATCAACTGATAAATGATTTGGCGCGGTAGGGTAGAGTAGTGAATTGTATTTGTCTATGGTGTGTTAGGTGAAAAATCAAAAAAATGTAAGGAAAAGTTAAATAATGCTACCCAAGAAAGAAGAATTTCCTGACTTTAAGAAATATGTGATACACGTTACTTAGGTATATTTCAAAAAGTAATCGAATATAATAAATGTTGAATGAGACATAAAAAAGGATCTTGTAATTTAATTTCATTTATTACATAATTGTTTTTTTTTTTTATCAGTGACTAAACCCGCGTTTGACCTCAATCTCACCTCATGGTAAGTGACGATGAGGTCGAAGATGAAAGCACACGGGTTTAGGAGGGAATTGTCTCACATTTTACGTATGATTGTTATAGTTGATTTCAAAAACTTAAACTAATTAATTTTTACATATTACAAATAAATATTATGTGTTAGTATAAGTTTAATTGAGTGTGTATATTTATTTTTCTACTTTTGCGTGCCTACTGTGATGTAGTAAACTTAAATTTCTGTACAAATATACAAGAATTAATTTAATTTGTATCAAATTAAACAAAAAAATGTATTAAATTAAAATCAGAGAGCAAAATTCACAATTGTATTCCCATGCATAACAAAACGTTATCTCCTAGAACTTGTGAAAACCTATTAAGTTTCGTGCTTTAGGGGCGGTGAAGAATTTCTGAATTAAATGTAAAGTGACGTTAAGACAGATGTTAAGCGGCGGAACAATAATTAAGAGGCCGTCGGTTCGAGGCCGCAGCGTCCGCGCCGGATTTAATTACAGAGGGGACAATCTGTGACCACAGACACGCTAACTCTACTTACTATTTCTTTATTATCCATTACATTTGAGATGAAATTGTATTAATTATTTTCATATTTCATCTTTGAAATTCAAAATAAAAGCGATATATTTTTCTTTTTTTAACGGAAACAATTGTAAAGGAATATAAAAATACGTGATTTTGAACCTTAAGGAAAATTTTACGTTGTAAAATTTCGAAATAAAAACTCAAATAAGGTTGTTGGACGCTATGTACACAATACGAATAAATAATACTTTTTGTATGAAAAGTCTACGAGCAACTACAAATCTCGAGTCTACGTTACTACGAAAACGCTACGAATCCGACTTTCTTACTACGAAGTGCATAAAATATGAATGTGCTTGAAACCTCGTCTCCAACTTTTACTTTTCCGTCAGAATAAAATATGAAAATAATGCAGAGACACCGCAGTTCTTATTATTAAAATGTGATATGTTTCACAAAAAGAGTCCGATAATACGACACGTCTGGGACTGCTGCAAATCGGATTTCCCTATCTTCCCATATTTGTATTCGAGTCTGGATCCGTCTAATATTTCCTCCGAGCGGCAACGCTATCTGCGTTCCTTCCTGACACTGAATCTAATCGGAATAGATATTAAAACTTTGCTTGCAACGGACTTGTTCTTTTCGGTTGTTTCGATAAGTTTTCTTATTTTACTTCAGTTAGTTTGACTTCGGTTAGTGTTTAAGAGTTTAGTTAGTTATTTTTATATACTTGACACTTATGATATTTAATTAATATAAATAGGGAAGTTGAAATATTGCAATTGGTTATTTAAGGATAATTATTAATTCGAATCATGAAAATTACATATAATTTGTATTCAATCATTCGTTAAATCTTAATTTTTTAAAGAAAAGTATGTTCTTGTGTTTAGTGATGTTTACTAACTATGCTTTGTTTGTAAGTCGTAATGTAGCCTCTATGTAACAGGAAGCATGTGTTTATTTTATGACAATTTGTTGTTTCTCCCTTTATACATTGTGTTTATAGGATGATATGCCAAAGGAACGCAAATTATCTAAAATTCACGTTTTGGGTACGCAGGGCAATAATTGTGAAAATCCCAACATAATAATTTTGCGAAAAGTTTAAAAAAAAGTAAAACTTTGCAGTTTCTTAATTTCCACTTACAATTAAATTAATGAAAAATGTGATAAATTAAAATTACCCGACCAGGATTCGAACCTGGGACCTCTCGTTTATCGGACGAGTGCTGTTCCGCTGAGCTACCGGGGCCTGGCGGTACGCCTCGAAATTACTTACCACATTTTTGTTTTTACGTTATATTGCTAACGTAACTCCATCTTATGTTATAGCTTTGCAGCTAAGACCACCCGAGACCAATTTCTTTACAGAAATTGTGAATCCCAGTTAAAGTGAAGCATTGCAATGTTTTAATAATGTTTTTAAGTTTTTGCATTTAAAATGCTCTAATTAATAATTAATGCTAAAATGCATTAATTTAAGAATAATTGAGCATTTTAAATGCAAAGACTTAAAAACATTATTCCACTTACAAATTTTCATTCTATAGTAACTTCTTGACAAAATATTGTTCCGTAACTTTTCCTTACAGCTATACCATCGAATGCAACAATAAATTTTCAAATCTGTTCAAACAAACATACAAAATAGTAGCTTGTAGAAGGTAGCTTTATGGTATTAGTACATTAATCATATTCAACAAGTTCTTTTATATATTAAGTTACGTTACGTCACTAAGATTCAATAAAGCACCTCTAATCAAAACAAACATCAACAAGTAACACTCGAATGGACTTATAAATAAGCAGCATTGACAAATTACACGTAACAGCAAGTTCGTAAAGGAATTGAAGAGTGCCGCGGTGGATGCTTCGCTGGAGGAACACTCGCCGACGAGCTCTGATTAAATGAACCGTCGAGTTTTTAAACACGCTCGCCTACCGCAGCGGGTTGCTACTATATAATTCAAATGATAGCCTTATCATCACTTTAAATATCAGGTTTTAAATATAATAATATAAATACATATTAATAATAAACTGCTTATTAACTATAAGTGTTTTTTTTAACATAGAATGTGCTAGCTGCTTCTCTTCAAACGTGACATCAGATGGTCTTGTAACCTCTGGTGTTCTCGCTACCCCATAAGGGATACAGGCGTGACGTTATGTATGTATGTCTCTTTTTTATTTATCAAGGTAGAAACAATTAAATTAAATATCTCTTAAAGAAATGACTCGTCAACACAATGATATTGGCCGAGTGACTTAAACCCGCAATGAAAAAACAATTATACCAATGATATTACGACCACAGATTTCATGAATTAGCTTTTGAATTTGTTTGAAACTGAATTTGAAAAAATTGCTGTACGTAGGGGCATATAACTAATTTACCTGCTTCCTCAATATTTTATAGTAAATATTAATCATAATATTAATGCTGAGTTGACTGAAGAAAGAAAGAAGCGTACAGTTTCCTATAAAAGATAACATTCAGTTCTTCACTTAATTCGGTCGATGGCGAACATCTATAAACTTCTTAAAGGCAACGTACAAAAAGCCACAAATATATTCATGCGTTATACAGGGTTAATTTTAATTAGCTCATTACCTCTTGCAGGCAGTCTCTCCACACCAATTCCAACAAAAATTAATATATTTATAGCCTCTGTTTAGAGGCGTAACTCTATTTACTCTGAGCGTAGGCACGCCACGACCCTTGCGCAGTAAAATATCGCTTCATAATGATAATAGGTACTTCTTAAAAAATGTAGAGTAAGGAGTACTGTTATAATAGGTACTGTTTAGGAAGGCATTAATTTAAAAATAAAATTGAGTCTCTATGTCATTTTTGATATAGTAATCTTAATAAAGCTTTGCCTTTTTACATTGTTATCAATTTAACTGTTTTTTTTTTAAGTTTCCTTGTGTGTACATAAATAAAAGTACAAAGAGGAAGAAGTGATATGGGAAGCCACCGTCAATATTCACTTGGTGGTCGCCCGCGCCGATCTCGGCTGGCCTCGGCTTCCTTGCGAGCCACGGAAAGTGATAAAAAGGAAAAATCTCACTTTGATTTCCTGCTTTATGTAAAATAGTATCGGAGTATAGGATAGTAGTAATATGGAGATGAAATAACGTTAAGCTTTCTGTATATTTAATATGTACTTGCAAAGTCTATTTTGATCATTTTGTGGCGATAAACATAAAATATACAGCGAGTAAATATTGAGTCAGTATTCAGAATTCAAAGAGTTTTCTTGCGATTATTTATATGGGTAATCATACAACCATTGCGTATAAAGAAGCGCGCAAAATCTAGAATCTAGAGAACATAATTGTGAATAAATTATAACTAAATGAGATTTCCATATTTAGGAATTAGTGTTAACAAAGTAGCTTGGCATACCACAAATATAAATATACCAATAAAAAGGAGTTTGTTTACTTGTGAAACGATGGTGCTATTATAAGATAATTTGTTCCTTGATTGAATAGTTATACAGAAAGGTTATATTTAGACTATATTCCGAGTAAGAAATTCTCACAATGTCAGAGGCTGCTAGGATTATAACGCGCGAAATTGCTGGCTTTAATGATAAAATAAACCATCTAAAGGATAAGAACTTACTAAATTAAGCTTAGGTAGACAGGATTACCGTATAGAAAAAGAAAGCGAGCTCGGACGAAATTCCTGAGTTTCCTTTTTACAGAAAGCTTTCAACCGCAAGCTCTCGTTATTGTAATCCTCTTGCCTTTTCAAATTCAAGTTTACGAAAATTTTGAAACATTCTATAGATAAATGAACATCCAGACCTCTTATTTTTTGATGAATAATACATTTGCTTTGAAAAGTTTCTAAAAATCAAGTTGTCGTAATATTTTATTTACGGAATGAAATTGGAAGCAAGTATTTAAAACGGCGAATAAACATAGAAAAACAGAATACTTGAAAAGGAGCGTCTGATTAAGTGGTCTGGACTTTGGGTACCCACAGTTGATTGGTTTTTTAGCTACGATATACAGGCGCGTAGTGGTCTTTATTTTAATGGTATTTATTCATAAGTTACAATGCTTTGCTTAATATGTTAACGAATAAAAACATACCTTTTTTTCAAAAATTAATTCTATAAATAATATTTATTGTGTAAAAAATTAGGCTGGTGACTAAAAAAACAACCCTGTATTTCAAAATTTTTATTTCTGGTTTAAAAAAAATAAAATTATGCCTTTTTTTTTTTTTTTTTATAAGTGACTAAACCCGCGTTTGACCTCAATCTCACCTGATGGTAAGTGAAGATGAGGTCGAAGATGAAAGCACACGGGTTTAGGAAGGAACTGGCTCTTTATACAATATTGCCGGAACACATTACCGCCGGAGCGGTAACATTTGGCGGCAGACTTTATATAAAGGGTGGTCGCTAGCCAGGCGGACCCAGAAGGGATCCTACCACCAAGCCACCAGCCTTAGAACTATTGGTGCAAGCATCATTTGTGTGCTATTTAGTTTTATTTTACCAGTGAAGAAAAGAGAATTGAATAGAACATGTAAACCAAATTTTATATCTCTATCGAATTTATTATAAATAAAAACAGCGTTAAGTTTAAACTTTACTGTTAAGAAATTAAAAACAGTGGCGAGCAGCGCGGTATGAAATATTCATCAGGCGTCCACACACGGCGCGTCACTCCCGCGGGAACTCTACGTGACGCCAACTTATTAGAACAACAATTTTCATTACAACACCTCCTCGCGATACAATGTGTAAGGTTAATATCCAAGCACATAGGTGACATCTTAATATATCTTATGATATAGCTTCCTGAGGTGTAAGTTTGCTATTTAGAATATTAATGAAATGTTTTAAGGAGAGAAAATGGTGATAGCTTCTTTTTTTAGCAGCGCTTGGGGTGGTTCTATCATCTTTCCTATTTAAGCAATATTATAACTACACCTAAAATAATTTCAAATTTAGTGATACATGATCCCTCCTAATATTATAACTGTGAATGTAACACTGTCTGTCTGTAACGTTAAACCTAATCGTAGTTTTGTGTTGATAAGGGTAAGGATTGGCCAGTTTTCCAGGAAGCCAAAACATAAATAATGTTAGCAACACATCAGTAATGTTGCCATGTATGAATATTGTTATCCATAAAGTTGGATATCAATTACCATGTAGTGTAAAAAAATTATGTTTGTATACTATAAAAAAGTCGTTTGTCACTGGATTTCATTCCCACCGTGATATCAGAAGAAGCTTAAACTGCATAGTAGTCTCTAAACTTCATTAAAATATTACAAAGGCAATAATTCCAAAGTCTGCCAACACGTTGAACAAATAAACAAATCAAATTCAATAGGTAAAATGGACTCCCATTTTGTAATTTTGTTAAGTGGACAGAACCGAGAATCCCCGTGTTCCGACAACACATCATACGCCTCGAGGCTTAAACAAAATTGAATTTATCAATATTCATACGTTCCAGTGGACGCGCCATGCAGAAGCTAAGTCGTTATGAGAACACAACAAAACGAAACGATTTGTTTCAACTCCACGGATTTTTGCATGACCGCAGAGGAATCTATTTTATGCTGTATAACCTGTGTTTTGTGCACGAGAGAAATAGAGGTTATAAAAAATAGATGTATCGTATAAACATTTGCTTGATTCATTCATAATATGCGTATTAATCATTTTAATGGATAATCAGGCTTCGCGCTTTATCCCTTACGGAGTAAGCAGAATAACAGAGGCTTTATAACCATCTGGAAGACGTTGCTTTAGAAATAATCTACACCTTAGTATTTCTCTGAACACAGTGTTCTCTGAAGTAAGTATAGCTAAAAAGCCTACCTAACTAAGAAGGTACCCTAAAAATTGGCTACACAATTCAGCGAAGCGGACAACGATTGCTTTGAGCAGATCTAAGTGGCTGAACAAACATACACTGCCATGCTGTTAACAACATGTGTGTAGCTGAATCACTGGTTAACTAAGCAATTATAACACAGAAAAAAAAAGAATAATTTGTAGGTTTGCTTGGGAATTTCATTTTAATGAAGTATGGAACTCAGTAGACATAATCAACGAATGCAGAGCATTACAAAAACCGACTTCACGTCAAAACTTTGGCTGAGTTGAGATTGTCATCAACGTCAGCATTCTCCGAAATCATACATATTTTTTCAAAAGTTTGAAATTTTCAATGAAGTACTCAACCGATTGCGATAAAATTTAAATGGGACCAACTATGAAGCATCCACTATCATACGAAACAATAATTTTGAAAATCAATTCATAATTGTGCGAAATATCGTGTAACAAAGGCACAGAAAAACATACCGACGAATTGAGTACCTCCTACTTTTTTGGAATTGAAGAATATCATGGAAAATGTGGCTGTATGCAGATTTCAAGGGTAACAAGATCTTTTTGTAATAATTTCTGGTTAGTTTAGTGATGATTTTAATAAGTATAATGAGAAGCATCTATTACGATTAGTTCGACGAAAATAAAAAATGAGTTGGAAAGTGATTTTTTTTGCTTACGCTTCAATCAAATCTCTCCAACTTATAAATAGGAAATTTGGCAAAAAAATAAACACGCATTAGCCATTAGGCCAGAATTAAAAGACCTTATTTCAAGAACTTATGAAAATTAGATCCTATATTGTTAAAGTGAAGTGAAAAAAAACTTCCATGCTGGACTGGGAGCGAAAGAAAAACGTAGAATGTGCCAGCTGCTTCTCTTCTCGGGCATACTGTAAAAGTCAGTTAAGGGACAGAGGTTTTAAAGGCGTTTTTGTGGGCGATAGGCTGACCCCCTGTCACTACAATAGTCTCTCTCCATCTTTATAATACCTCCAAATTTGTCAAACGTGACATCAGATGGTCTTGTAACCTCTGGTGTTCTGCCTACCCCATAAGGGATACAGGCGTGACGTTATGTATGTATGTATGTATGTATTGTTAAAGTGCTCATTGGTTGTTGGGGTCATAAAATAGTTTTTTTATATTTACAACAAATGCATGTCGAATAAATTACTTTTATCGCTTTTTCAAACATTCGTAGCTTCGTAGCTTCTAGTTCTGGAGATCGAACTGCTTTCATTTTGCCGATCAATATTGCACTATTAATTATAGCACTATAATTTTTAAACCGATGGCTGTCTTGTTAAGTGAACATTATCTGTGAATATTGCCACTTAAAATTAATATATGCTATGTGGACAGTAAGTTTAAATCTTCTGATATCGGTCTAGAGGAATGATTTTAGTTTGTATAGTAAACAGGAACATAATTAATACCTGAATAAATGTATAGATATGAGTAGCTCAATATCTTCGTATTTCTAGAACAGAAGAGCTGATAGTTCTTTGACAGATATTACGTACTCGTGCACGTAATATCTGTCAAAGAGGTCTAGCAAGTTAACGTGCCTCACACACAGCCATGAATACGTATAATAGTACAAAGTCGTATCAAAATGAATATATTCCGGGTGGGCGTGTCGACATATCCTGAATGAATAGCCATCGGAAAGTCATCAGTTATGTAGGGAGTATCGTTCCCGACATGTGGCCGGCGACATCGGACCTCTGCGTATTTTTTTTGTCGAAAATTTTCCGCAATTTGGAAACAAAACGTTTTGGTCACATCCTTTATTTAACTTACGAGCGAAATGATAACGCTGTCACGTTTCACGATCTTAATTGTTTGGAGTTTAACATAACCATGTTTTTGGGCTTCGTATACAACGTTGCTAATGAGCATGGAAAAATATGTGTGACAATCAAAGTATACTTTTAAATTTTGTGTGACCCAATATCATCTTATGTTACTTAGATAAATCATTATTGCAAAACTTGTGAATAAGTGTGAACATACTCACGCCTGTATCACCAGAGGTTATAAAACAATCTGATATCACTTTTCACAACTTTGGAGGCATTATAATAATAGGGAGAGACTATTGCAGTGACAGAGGGTTAGCCTATCATCCACAAAAAAACCTTTGTCCCTTAACTGGCTTTTACAGTATACCTGGGAAGAGAAGCAGCTGGCACATTTTATGTTTTTCTTTCGCTCCCAGTCTAGCATGAAAACAATAAAATAATAATAATAAAATCCAAAGACAATCACACCAAACTACATACAGAGGCAGATAAACGTTCCTTGCGGGAATCGAAACCACTACTGCGATTGGCATAGTTGCGTTCAAGATCATTGCGCCACGGCTACCTATAATTATTTATTTATTTATTTATTTACACTTCAGTTTTTACAGGTAAAGTAAAAGAAAAAAGAACACTTACACTAAACATAAAAACTTGGCGGTCTTATCGCTGAGGAGCGATTTCTACCAGACAACCATGTCATTCAAATCTAAATGAGATCTAAATATAATTTTTAAAATATTTTGATGTGTATCTGAATAAAATAAATGAAGAAAATAATTGTCACCTTATATTATTTTTAATAATTTGAGAATTTTGCGGGAAATATTCCAGAGTACATAAAATATTTATCTAAAATAAGATAAATATTTTATGTATCTACTATGTATTTTATAAATACACTATAATAAGGTCAACCCAAGCCTCTGCCGCGGAATAAAAATAGAAATCCTTTTTTTAATAGTAATTTTATTAATAGACTTTATATACTGCAGCGCCAAACTTTTGGGCCAAACTGCAGCTTTTAATTTTGTATGATATTAGAAAAGATAATCACTTTAAATGTGAATTTATTTGTATTTCAAATTTTTAGTGTTCTTCATCATCTTAGCTTAAGTTATTTTAGGATATTTAAAAATAAATTAAATGATTCTATAAAAGTCTCAAGAAGTTGAGACTATCTCGAGCAATTTCCCCAGATCTGATTACATTTCTGTGCATACAGGTTTGTTCTTTGGTCACCAGCCAAATTTAAATTTTATTTTCTTTTATACGATATAAACGTACCTACGAACTTATTTTATAGCATCGCTCAGTACAAATGAATAAAAAAATGGCACAACAAACTTTTTTATAAATAGTCGCTGATGATGAACGTAGCTACTACGGCGCGGCATTTCATTAATAATACTACGACGTAGTCATGTAAGATGTTTCTTAGTAGCGCGTAATCGTATTTATTTAATAGTATTCATTAACGATTAAGAGTGACCATGATTTGCATAATATGTTAGCGAATATATTAATTTCCTTGGAAAAAAATACATATCCTTTTTTGCAAAAATCAGTTCTAAAAAACAACCCTGTATATGATATTTTATCAGGATATTGTAATTAATCGTTTGGATAGATAATAGATATAAAAATTACTAAAAGTTTTTATTCATAAGTAATGGTAATATTTTGTAAATATCAAATGTTACACATGTAAATTTAAATGCGCAAGAAGCTTTTATTTGGCGAACTGTAGACATTGAAATACATTCACGTCTTCTTTTAAAACTATCTTGTTCGACTCAAAAATAAAATGTTATATTAAATGCCTGCAAAGGGCGCCGACATCCTGAACTATTAATAAAAAAAAAAACAAACATTTAAGTCCGAAGAACACTTTTATCATCGTGTTAAATAACATAGAAACCTTGCTTATGCAACTCAAGGCAGTCCAAAATATTCAATTTCAACTTTTTAAATCATCAACAAAATCATTTTCATTTAAATGCCCAGATATTAAAACGTCGATTATTCATAAACGAAAACGAGACTTAACCGCAGAGACTATTAGTTATAAAAATGGACAAAATTTGAAGCTCTCTACAGTAAAATAAAATACATGCAAATTGAATAAATCGTACATTGATACCACTTTTAAAATATTTTCGTTTCAAAGTGAGGTGCCTCTTTTGAAAAACTGTATGTGGAACAATTTTATACAACGGGATTTATTGAGGATATACAAGTGGACACCGGTTTATGGATTACAACCGATGGATAAAAGGCAAAAAATATGTTCGCTGCAAATATTTATTTGATTGCAGCGCCCGGGTCATAAAACAAACAAGGAGGCTGATAGAGACGGGAATTAGAATATGCACATTCATCTTACCAGGCAAACATGAATGCGGGCGTAAATAAGGTATGTTGTTATAAGCTCTGAATTTAGTTGCATTCAAGACTTCGCAAAGGATCTACTGTAAGTCTATTATTGACAAGACTCTGTGTTGACGCTAGCGCTACCTAGCATCCCTCTATGGAACTTTCTCAACGCAATGGATGAGCTGCGGCCGCGTCTCGTGCCTTGACATCGTCGGAGCTGTTCGGGCAGGTGAGATGGGGGGAATACCAGAACACCGAAGACCTACGAGCTCCATGGTCATTTCTACACTTCCCTTCTCACTCGTTAAGATAGACACATCGTTCTGTAAATGTACATACATTGTACCTAAATAATTAAATATTTAAATTTGGTTAAACAAAAAGATTTCATTAGTTTCCCGAACAATTATTTCACCATAAACCCCTGAGCAGAGCCTGACGAAAACCCGGAGCATCGCAGCCCGCATACTCTGTATTTTATATTGAACTGACTAGGCGCAATTGCAATTAGCTATCAAGACTGGTCAAATTTTTAAAAGCTTAAATACAAGAATTAAATATCAAATCAAAAAAAATACAAATACAAATAAAGATACAAATAAAATTTAATGAATTTAATTCAAATATTAGTCTTACTTGTAGATTAATGTTTGGTGGGATTAAACTTTTTTAGCAGAGTGGTTAATTATCTATTGTTTAGATAAATAACATTATTAAAAAGCTCGAATGTAAATTAAATGAATTCAAATTAGGAAACCCCAAACTAGTAGGCAGTGACCCAACCTACATTCCCGATCAAAAACCACGTTGTCTCCTAAAACCACAACATAATATTTTTATGCTGAGCATAATCTTATTATTTTACAAACTATTTAAATGATCGACATAAAAAATGAAAAAAAGCGTTTGAAGTTATCTAATATCCAAGTATAACAGTAGTATATTATGGACACCACGCCAGTGTAACGACCGAAGTTCACATCAGGAGTAGACACAAAACAACCGCCATAAAAAATGATGCCCCAGCTAGTTTCCATCTAGCCAAGATTAGGGAGCCGGTGTAACATATTGCATGAGAAAATTAATAAAAAAGCAACATTGCCTTCTATTAAATTGTTATTGCTTTATTCTGCTCAAACCAATAAAGGTAATATGTATGTACCTTTATTATTCGTTCCAGCATAATATTTTCAATTCCGCAATGCTACCTATTTATTGTCTTGACTTTCGCGATTCGTTATTTAAAACAAAATAGTTTAACATAGTCGGTCATACACAATTTATCACAGGTTCTGAAATACACCAGAACATCGAGTTAAAATTTGAAATATAATTAAATGGGAATTTATCAGGTCCAAAAGTGTTTTATTTTCATGCTGCATATTTTATGATAAAAGTGGCATATTTTTAAATAAAACTACCTAGCAAGCGATAAACATACTACGTAGTATATAAAATACCTTTAATATCTGACAGGGCGTTGCAACAACTAGCACATAATTTGGACTGCTCAAATTTATTTCTGTTACCTCAAATAGGGTAAGAACTAACCCTTGGAAAGACGCTGCCACATCATACGAATGCAGGATCTACTCATTTTATCCGTTTGCTTCTTGGCTCAAGCCAGTAATCACTTAGTTTTGTAATACGAAAATGGCTCTGCCATTTCTTCAAAACTTTTGTTCACTCAGAATATTCTGGTTTAAAAAGTGACACAAACATTAAAATAAGATAAATCTAAAATTCTGACAGATATCAAACATGATGGGTAAGATTGATCTTTTTCTAATTGTTTTTTGCGACTTATTTCGATTACATATTTACGATGCCACATTACATTTTAGAAAGGTATGTAGATGGCCTAGGCGACGCAGTGGTATTTCCTAAAGTGACTAGATTGTATGGGGTAATAAAGGTGAAAAAAAAATCCAGATCTGGGTGTTTATATTCTAGCTTCCGCCTATAACGCTACAAGGTATACCATTTCACAAGCTTTTTAAAATTTGGTGTGATTGTTTGAAGATATTTATTTATAAAAACACAACTTAACTTTAGAAACAGATCTAAATTCAGTTTCAAACTAAATCAATTCATGAACTAATTTCACTAGCAACACTTCTTCGTAATCTTATAAAGAACGGTTTAAAAAACGTAATTGATACCTAATTAATACCAAGTTAGAACGAAGTGGGAAGTCCGACAAAGATTGATGACCGGCCATGTCAAGGCGCCTTACAGACACAGCAAACAATCGTTCGTTATAGCTATTGTCACGTAATAATGTTAATAAATTAATATCCTGTTACAGGAGACAAATTAGACGCAGCCTGCCCTAACGACGGACTATTTGGATTAAATGGAGGGTTGATGTTTATGATTTACGGGAGCTGTTTAATTGTGGCGCCTGGCGGTCGCGAGCCATACACTCGCTCGCGAACGAGCGTTGCACCTAAATTTGCAAATTAACTCTAATTATAATTCAGCGATTAACACTTCAAATAAAGATATTATTTGAAGCGATAATAACGTTTCGTTTGAACTAGGTCAGTATGATTTTGCTTACAGTAAGCGAAAGGGTAGTGTTGAAACCATTTTACCTGTTAAAATGGGTTTTAAAAATGAACATGTTTTCAAATGCATCGTAAACTTGTTATGCAAAAAACAAAAAATCAAAAAATATCAAATGTATTTAAAATTATGTCATAATTAGGTACCTACCGCTCATATCATCTTTTACACCTTATTACTAAAAAAAACGTTGAGATAATTTTATTGACTGTCATACACCAGTTAAACTTTGAGTTTTGATTGGAGTTTCTTGAATATTTCGAGGATGGCATTAGATCACATTACGGGCTTCATTTACGTGGTTTATATGGTCTAAGTATCATAATATGGTCTAAGTATCATAATAAGTAAGTAAATAAATAAATAAATAAAATTTCTTTATTCATGCCACAAATCTTGAATGTTTTTTACAGAGTAATCTTACAGTCTAAGTACAAAATAATTACTATTTACTATTTAAACATCATACAGTAAGGCTAATATAATGTATATTTAAAGTGTTACTAGAGCCCTAACTAGATTATTCAATAATCTGTAATAAGGGCACTAGTTCCCTCTCCCTAGGAAGACATTTCATATGCTATCATATACATAGGTTTGTAGGTATAAATATGTAAGTATAAGTAAGGTGGCACAAAATTATATTAAAAGTAAATTATATTAAATTAACAAAGGTTAAGACTGCAATTAAGCTTATGTATGCAAATATGTTTAGTATATTAGATTTATTGAGTAGAAATATTATGCATTAAATTTGGTAGTATTAATAGGTACATGAAGGTTATTTAAATGAGGGGTGTAATTAGTTTTTCGGTGTCATCATAAGATTTCCCGATGAGCCAGGATGTTATAATATGTTTACATCGTGTGAGTGTTAAAGTGTGCTGTGAGGTAGCTTTGTTTAAGGTGTTATAAATGTACGGTCCTAAAAAGTAATAATAATGTTTGGTTAAATCAAATTTGGGAAACGGTATAGTGCAAACATTGTGAATTCGTCGTGTTGTGCTCTCTCTATAAGGAGTGAGTGCGTGGGTTAATAAGACTGTTTTTAAAATAAATATTTGTCGAACTGTAAGCACCCTTATTTCCGTGTATAGTTGTGTAGTAGGAAAAGTACGTGGTTTAAAGGTGCTTGCAAGTAATGTAATTGCAGTAACTTGCTTGCTTACTTGCAGTAAGTAATGCTATCATCATCACATCATCACAACTCCGTGTAATGAGCCCACTGCAAGGCTATGAGTCTCTTCTCTGGTTGATGAGGAGGCTTAGGCCATAATCCACCAAGCTGGCCCAGTGCTGGTTGGTGGATGTCAGAATTTTTCAAGGTGCCGAAATGGCTTCTGACAAACCCTTACCACTCTGTATACAAGTATACAGCACGCAGGATCGACTGCTTAAGGTGCCCTCCGAGTAAGTATTCGTGAGAAATAAAGCTATTCAAAGTGTTTATTTCCATCGGACATTAAAAAAAAATGAAATATTATTGTGTACTAAAGTAATATACAGTTTTTGTTGCATACCTATTGATATCATTCAGAATTGTCATCAATAATGGGAATACCTTCTCGTTGTACTCGATCAATAAACGTCCTGAACGCTCGCCATCAAAAAAATAAACAAATACACGAAAACAGCTCACGTAGACTAATATAAAACAATATTTTTATCGCAACTAAATATAGATATCGAATATCTGTAGCATCTGCGAAACAACGGCGTATTGACTATTCATTAAAGCATCTCGCCGCTAAACAAACAATCCCTCACGATGTTATTAGATTTTCTGCATATTCCGAGTGATTCGGATACACCTTTGTCAGTAATTCATTTAGTGCCAACTATAAATACAGATGCCTCTTGTTAATTAATTACTGGCGTACAACTGAGCGGTGGAAATTAAATGTTTTCTTAACCGAAGTTTCAGAATAGCATCGGAATAAGTTATACCGTTTTAGAATGAAGCTACATGTATTGGAAATCTAAGAAGACACTTGTTTGTCCTCGGCAGACTAATTAAAAAGTTTGTTTCGGAAACTTGTGAAGAGGAGTGGCATCGAAGTCGAACTTCCTACTTCGGATAGTGATAAATATATAACGAGGATTGTTACTCTTAATTTAAATGTTTGCTTGTTTCATTCTAAATCAAGTTCCCTCAATGTACGAGTTTTTCTTAGAGATAGTTTTTTGATTTTCAGATTTTTTCCGTGTATGGGTTTCAGGAAAAAATGCCGTTTTCTAAATTATTCCTAAATTTAATGCAAAGCGTAAAGTTTCAAGGTCAATATTAAATTGAATAAAATCTGTGAAGCTGCACAGTAACTTTAGATTAAAAGAAGCAATTTTATCCTTACTTTAGCTATAAAATTGCAAATATAAAAAAATACAATAATCAATAGTACCTAAACTTTTCATTATAAATATATTTTTTGCAATACGATAAAACTAAAACGAGGCTCTGCGCAACTTAGCTCCTTGGGTATCAGTTTGCAGGCCTATGCAACTCTAGTGTCAATGAAATTGAATTCTGCACCATCTAGGATATAACGGACTACAACTTTTTGGCAAGTTATTTCTCCTGTTATTAACTAGGTAGCGCTGGGATAGCCGATTTGTTAATATCTCGTCAGGAACGTGAAAAGATGTTGACTTTGACAGACTAGTCAACAGACTATTATAATAGTTTATGAATGATCGTGTGCGTGTGCGTCTGTTGCGTTTTGTGTTTTCTCCGCCATTTTATTTAAGACTTAGATTATTTTAACAAATTCACTGTGAATTTGGCCGTGAAGTTACTTGTGTGACTTACTAACAACTTAAAAGACTTCAGCAACAAAAGTGCGGGAAAGCGAAAACAGTGTAAAAATTGTGTAAAATATTGTGTAAATATACAGTGATTGTGCATGTGATTTAAGTATGATTTGCTGTAAGTCATAAGGTTGATTTGGTCGATTTCATAAAAAAAATGTCAATGAAAATGTTGATTCACAGTTGCTGTAATGGGGTGAACCGAATAATAAATGGACAATTGACAAAATTTGATGAGGAAGATGGAGCGAAGAAAGAGGTTTTTGAATATTCCACGAAAAGAAAACAAAAACAATAAATAACCTTAAAAAATAAAGATTTTCGTTTTTTTTGACCACTTTGTTACTATAAATACCTTATTCTGTATTTTTTTAAAGCAGTTATCATAATAAAATTCTCTAAAATGTAACATCAAATGTGATAAACAGGATAAGATATTTTCACCTTAATTTTTTTTTATAATGGAGACTTATCTACTAAGGCCATGCATTTTTTTAATTAAATTTAGTTACTAGCGCCATCTATGATTTGAGGTATTATTCTATTTTGCCAATAAAATCAAGTTGCCCATCTATCTCATATTAACTGTATCGTCTATGTCAGTTTGTCAAGCTTATATGTATATTATTATGTTATCTTGACTTGTTATTATTTATGTAGGTACCTTATATTGTTTTACGTACTAGACGTTAGCTCAGTTGCTCGCCTATTAACTCCACTTTCGTGAGACAAAACTTATGCTGTCAACGATTAAATATGTTTTTTTAAAAGAATAATATGACATCTACAAGAATGACAATTGAATTTAGAACTCCGCTCCAAAACATTGCTTTTACAAGTGCTCTGATAAGGACAAATTCTACAAAACGTCATTGTCGCAGGAAAACCTTAATTAATATAATAGGTAGTTGTTTTTAGTTTTTTGTTGAACCAAAGAACTGCCGATTGAGTATGCCTATATTAAATAATAAGAGTATGTATAGGGTGTGTTTATGTTTTTGATTGCTGTTAGGGTTAGGCTAGATAGTATTTTGATTCTTAGTTTTATTACGTTTTAGCTTTTAAATAAAATAATCTACACGCTCCCGGAAAACTGTTCATAAAGCTTCAATGCGTCAATACAAAACAATAATTGGATAATGTTCATTCAATAAAAAATAGACGATGCCTCGTTATACTCGGCATAAAGCGGAAGAGAGAGGAATTACTAGATGACTGAATCGATTGACTGTACGGCTGACGTATGAATATGTATCAAATTGTCGCCGGATACGTCGCCATAATGGAATCTGCAATCGGAAGCGGATTCGATTAGTCTCCGCCACAATTAGCACCGCCAAAAAAGCTTAAAATGTCGCTTTGTTCGTTGGATTGTCGAAAAACATATTTTTTTCGACAATAGGAGACCATTGTTTTTTACATATTTTGAGAGCCTTTGTTTTACGTAATAAACGAAAATGGAAATTAAAAATTAATTTTTTGAAATTAAATTTGCAGGCCGTATTTCGTAGTCCTCCGTGGCGCAGCAGGCGAATAAAGGCACATACCTATAGCGCAAGATGTTGTGAGTTCGATGTTCTCTGTACGCCAAATTTTCGTATAATCTGTAAATATTTGTAAAAGGGCTGAACTTCTTTTTATACTGTAACTAAACCCACGTTAGATCTCAATCTCATCTGATATTGAGTGAAGATAACGCTTAAATGACATGTAGTAATTATAATAACATATACTCAACTTCAGACATATTCACTTCATCCTTATCTAAAAAATATAAATAATGTCCCAACAAATCTTAACGATAATTGATTTAATAACCTTTTTAAGGTTTTTGCATTTAAAATGCTCAATTATTCTTAAATAGAATGAAAAATGTGATAAATAAAAATTACCCGACCAGGATTCGAACCTGGGACCTCTCATTTGCCGGACGAGTGCTCTTACACTGAGCTACCGGGGCCTGGCTGTACGCCTCGACATTACTTACTACATTTTTTTTATTTATCACATTTTTCATTTTATTTGATAATTGATTTATTTTTATTTCTTCTTTTGCCCAAATTTAAATTTAATTTAATTACCTGACTTTTATTGGGTTTGAATTTTCGCGCCCTTATTTTGTATTTTAGATATTTAGCTATCCTCATATTAAGTTATCATTTTAAGTAAATATTTGCAATAATTTTAAGTTATATAACTTATGTATTCGTTTATTATTCAGTATATTAAAAAAACTGCACATTAGGTATTATGTAATAGATAGTGGAGACTTTGCTGGCCTATGTACTTTTAATGTTTTCTTTTAGCTTTAAGTGTTTTATATGCTGTATGTTTCCCAAAAATGATAATAGATAAATAATAAATAAATGTGCAATTAAAGTTTGGCATCTAGCTGGGCACTAGGTATTTTTGGTTTGTTCAGTTGTTGAGTATTTGTACTAAGTATTATTATTATTATTTTTTCTGTTTTTGTTTTCTTTTGATATCTTTATCATTAATCTGTTTGTATTTTTTTTGTATTATTTGTGTGTGTGTGAGACAGTCAAGTGCTTTGTGACTTATAAGTGCTAACATATAAATGGTGTCGAGATTTTTAAACTTACTTTTTTAAATTGTAATTATATCACTGTTTGTTATCCAACAATGTTAAAATAAATAAATAAAAGAATCTACAAATTATTATAAAATACGCGTACTTTAACCATTTTATCGCCCAAGCGTGAACTGTAAAAAAACTGCATGTTTTACGATTATTTTGTTTTCACATTCGTTCGGGGCACAGGCCCGTTGCCCGGGGCGGGTGGCGAGTGTCGCGGGGCACGTATGCAAAGATTTGCGGCAGGCTGGAGATTCGCGATAGTGTAACGCCGGCATAAGCACGCGCACCCATCTAACACTGCCAAAAACTATGCTTTGCACTTTTCGCGGATTTACATAATATAATTGGGAGTTTTTAGTTAAGTACTTTAAAGTTTTTTTTTCTATTATACTAACCGATATGACGCCTGTTTAGTTTTTTCAACCGACTTCCAAAAGAAGGAGGTTCTTAATTCGTGTGTATATTTTTTTGCGTTTTTGTTACACGATATTTCAGACAATTATGGAACGATTTTGAAAATTCTTGTTTCGTATGATAGAGGATACTTATTTATTTTTATTTATTTACACTTCAGTTTTTACAGGTAAAGTAAAAGAAAAAAGAACACTTACACTAAACATAAAAACTTGGCGGTCTTATCGCTGAGGAGCGATTTCTACCAGACAACCATGTCTACCAGACAACCATGACTTCAGAAGATACTTCAGAATTTCATTTTAATTTCATTAAAATCGATTAAGTACCTACCTACTTCATGAAATATTTCATTTCAATTCGAAGATCGTTTTGACGACCTTATACTTCAGCCAAAGTTTTGACGTGAAGTCGGTTTCTTTAATGCTCTGTATTTGTTGATTATTTTTCAGTTCGATGTTTTAAGTCCTAAGTTCATATTTGCACCCTTGTATGACCCTGAAGGTTGTCGTATATTATCTTGCTTGAACTAGGCGCCACCTGAGTCAAGCCATTGATATTTTTATTGTTAAGTTTCATTATGGTTTCTGCAACCAAAAGCCTAAATACTAAACATGTGTTAAGCCTACGGAACCGGTCTGTCTAAACGATCTCTGTCGCGTGAAACGGATTTTGCACCCAGATATAATATTTACACGAGATACCAGTCTTGTTACCCAAAAAAACTTATTCAACGCAGGTTTTTAAACAGAACTAGGATCCTAGCAAAACATTTTATATTTAATATTTTTAAGCTCCCAAGCGGCTGTCACAACTCTATTGCCCACGCATCATTCTATTTAGGTACTCGAAAAACCTACGTTACAGTAATAATTGGCGGCTGTATAAATATTAATTTCAAGAAAACACAATATTACCATGAAGTATAAAGTAAAATAAATGTCATTACATACGACAATACATAAATTATATAAAGTAGTAACCGAGCTAAGAAATAAAAGTAAAAGAAAAAAATACTAATGTTTTTGTCGAATAAAAGTAAAAGCGAAAGCTTTAAGCCCGATTTATGCTCTCACACATCAGATTAAGGCTTTCAGCGTAACTGTAATCGAAAGCTAATAATGACTTGAAAGTTGCGGATCGGATAAATCATTGGTTCAGTTTACAAGCAATATCTGGCGAGCGAGCGGCGATCGGCGGCCGATGACGCGGGTCGGCTGCAGCGCTAAGCCGCGCCAACATGCCCTAATAAATTGCTATTTAACTTGTCCCCGGATAACGCCAACTTTTCCCGCGTTTGTTCCGCACCCGACACTTTTTTCCGCCTCTTCATTTCCTATCTCTTACTTTTGTATTTTCCGTTCTCTCTTCGCCCGAGATAAACAGGCGAGAAACGCTGAAAGGGGCTTTACAAATTCAAATTGAACTTATCACACAACTTTTTACATTTGTTTCTGGTCTCGAGTTCGAGGGAAAAGAGCGAAGAGGCATTTAATAGTACAATCTCAAGAAAGATTGATGATTTTGTATCACACCTCGCTCCGGGCGGCTCGTAACGAGTTGGATGCCTCTCGACGTGGGCCTTGCTTCGCCTTATCTGGAATGGGATGCCGTTTTATCTTAAATTACATATTTTATTTCAGCCTTTGCCGTTGGATTTATTTTTCTTCGAATTCTACAGCAAATTAAAAACTCTGCATATCAAAACGAAAACGTGAACAGGGTCCATAAAAAGAATCGCTGCGAAGTTTTTCTGGACGCTTTCCAAGTGAGAATACATGTCACCCTAAAACCACGAAACTTACTAGACCATGTCACAAGTGAACGGTGAAGTTTAAATAAGATTATGATAAAAGTAACGTTTTGTATATAAACGTGTGTTTTGACTTTGTTGTTTAATTCCATATGCAGACAACGGCACGGCGTCTCGCGAACTTACTATTACCGCGAGCGTGGAAGGTAAACACAATCTAGTTAATCAAGCGGGTAAGGAAGTTTCACCGCATGCGGTAAATAGCGGCCACTTAATTTGAGGGCCATGTGGTGTAACATAACCGCAGCATATTTATCCCATTATGCACGGTACAGCGGCGCGGCGCCGATGCGAGTCACGTCGCCAGAAACGAATCGCATGTGACATTATTTGTGAAGATCGTGCTCTATCTTTGTCGGCGACATCGTCGGGACGTGGAGGGATTACTCACAAAGAAGTACAATTCCAACGGTAAGGTAAAGAAGCGAAAAGATACACCCCGGTATTCTCTTCGGAATTAACACACGTTTAAGTAACTGACTTTTTTATACATTATTCTTCATGCACGAGTCTGTGACATGTATATCTGTATATGTACGCGAGTCTGTTTGTAGAACGTTAATGGACATTTTCGGGCATATTGTGTTTAATAACAGCGGACGTCAAATTTGGCCACATCATATCACGGCCATCATATTGCGTACAATAACAGTCAGGAACAAGCGGTGTGTGACACATACCTAGCTTGCATTTGTACGTATATCTGAGCATTATTGTTGCACACTAAACGCGTTAGTTTACAAACACGATTTGAATATCATAACATTGATATTTGATAGAATTTATACTAAAACATGGATTCAATTAAGTATGCAAAGAAAATATAAGAAAATGCGCATTCAACCAAAGATTGCGAAGAAAATTACATTCACATTCTAGATTCAATTTGCAGAGATTTTTCCGCATACTAGGTAAATATTTAGTAAGTAAAATAATTTATAAAAATAATCCGAAATATGTTCAAAATATGTACACATTATTTTAAAAACTCACAAAATAGCAAGCACATGTGGTTACTTTAGGTACACTATATACAGTAGTAGCTGGCATGGCGACACCCCATCGTGCGAGACAAACGAAGGCAGTGAATCCCGAGCCCACAATAACCCGTGATATTACAGGCTTGTCTCAATCAATATCAAGATTATATATTGCTTTGCACCGTATGTGTAACGTATAATAACGTTGCCGTACCTGTATGCTGTGGTTTGATTTACTGAGTTTGATAGACAATTTCAAGAGTACTTGGAATTTCAATGACGTGAAGAATTTCCGACCGATGTTGTTTTGATCTACTGATTTACTTAGTTTGATTTTGACTCTTAGAGAAACAATAAATTAATTGCTTTCAAATTGAAGATAAGTTACAAAATATATGGACTTGTGAAAATGTTTTCTTTAGACTACTGGCTTTAACTACGGCTGCTACGGCATTCTTCTAATCAGGTGATTTATTTACTCTCCATTATACACAATATGACAAAGGAATACATATTATTGTCATGACGATGTTATCTTAAAGAATCGATTTCTTACCGTACATGGTATAACTTTGTTTACAAATACAGAAATCGTAGCTAATCATAAACAAACGTTTTTATTTAGTTTTGAGGTATATTATGGAAAGAATTAATTTAAATTTATTCCTGAATATTATCTATTCAGATAAGAAAAGGTTGTATTTTGACATGTGTGAAATGCTTAGAAATGACCATAGCAGTAAATCAAGAGGATCCCATTGAAAAAAGTCAAAAAAAAAAACAAAATCAAATCAACAACAGTCCAAATAAAGCAAAACCAAAAAACCCAAAGAACGTGTTTAATAGGTGAAACATGAATCAGCTGAAAATAAGCTACGGTAGCAGCAGTGCACCCGGTGAGGGGTAAACGGCCCTCGGGTAGGTATGGCCAGGCGGGGTAAAAGGTTAGCCTAACTTAGTATTCTAGTCGAGAAGTCGCGCGTCCGGCCGACCACGCGACTACGCGACTACCGACATTAGCTGCGGTGACCCCGGACGGCGAGCTAACGAGCTGGGTGTATCGGGAATTTCAGATGGCCTTTTTGCTCCATCGCCTCTGTGGTCTTGAATTATTGGATACTGTGTGCTTTTAACGTTGGCTCAGATGTACGGTGAGAGCAATTGATTCGTAGTATTAAGAAATTGCTGGTTGGTTGAAGTTTAATATCTCATACATACCATTACAGTATACTATAATAAAATAAGGTGCACGTATTTTTAGCTCAGGCATCTTTTAAAACAATTTTATTTCAAAGAATAGTAAGTACGCTATCTTCTAAATCTCCAAGAATGAAATATAAATTTTAAGCCTAACAGTGTTTTATGTGGTTTCTTTTGGAAAGAAAATTTATCTATCCCTCGGAACGAAATCGGAATAACAAATCAAAAACATTAAAGAATTAACAAAATTTTTAAATTCAGATCAAATTATCCTGAAATTCGTGCACAACAACAAAACATTGTCGAACATAAAATACCCAGAGCGTGCATAGTTTGTCTGAGTGGGTTGCAATAATTGCAAAATAACCATCATTTTTCCGTCGCGCCGGGCCGCACCGGGCCGCCGCCGCGTGCGTTCAGGCGTGCCCTCGTTTTTGTACCCCTGAACGTTGTTTCGAATGCGAGCGGCGGTTTTCAAAACCATTTGTCCTTAAATAAACAGTTGGCTGATTTTATCAGTTATACATTACAATGCTATCTGTGTCGATCTTTTCATTCTATTGCAATAATTTTCGAAATGTTTTTCTGTAAATTTATGTTTTTTTTTTCGTTAATTTTGTTTGTAGCTCTGTTTGTGATTTCTCGACTGATTTTTTATCTTTAGAATTATTGTTAAAATTTTGAGGCACTGAAAATATCTATTGCCGACTATGTTTCTTTTTTTTCTGACACAACACAACATTATCTAGCCCAAGTTAAGTTTCTTAAAGAACTTGTGTTATGGATACTAGTTAACTGATATACTTAAGAAATATATAAACATACATATTGAATTAATACATATTTTTATTAGAAAATAAACTTAAATAAACATATAAACGTCCATGACTTGACGACTAATATCTGTGTTCATCACACAAATATCCGTTCGCCGCCTGGATTCGAACCCAGGACCTCTGGCATAGAAGGCAATGTACGTTACCCCTACACTAGCCGGTCGTCAAATATTTGAATTACATAAAAATGCTCTCTTAATATATTTTTCAATTCTAACACAATTTTATTCAAACTATTTATATTTATAACGAATTAATCTACACTCTCGCAGATATGAGTGTTTCTATTTTTCAGCTTAGTCATTTAGTGCAAACGATAAACGTTCTTAAAGATACGTAGTTGGCTTGTTGTTCACACTAATTTACTTATCAATTCCTTCGTAACAACTTTGTTGATAAGACTTACCTAATTAGCCTACATCAAGGTCACTGAGACACGAACGCCGCATATGCTAGCCTGATACGTAATCGAGTAGGTTGAACTATTTGGAAACCCGCCAAAACACCAACAATATGTACGCCTCGGCTAAACCTAATTCCAAAATACGAGTGTAGCCCAAAAATCTATCAATTATGTTGTAGAAGTAATTTTTGGTTTCGTTAATGGCATGGTTTCTGGTTTATTTAGGATGCCTTTTCCTCTCATTTTGTCAAAAAAACTTCTGTGCCACATACTTATTTGATTTCAAATACAACAAAATAAGTATGACACCGTTTTGTATTTATTAAGCTTATCAGGATAATGTTAAATTAAAGCGGCCTGAAGAGGTCTTTTGAAATTAAATTTTAGTGAGAACAAGTTATTTGGCATTGTTTATAGTATTAAAGTTATATAAATTCAGCTTTTATGATTTTATTAATAATTCTAGCAAGATAAATATCACTAGCTGCAAGGCGTCTAACGCAGTACAAAGGGCTTCCCCAAGGATATTTACGTCACTCGGTAAGCGCTACTGTATAGGTTAGCGCTACGTTATTGCTCACATAGTAAGCCTTAATTTATCTCAAAATTGGAGCTTCAGTTTCTTTTCTAAGACATTTCACAACCACTATCTAAAGTAATGCTTCGAGTGATAAACATATGTAAATGGTTCCGATGCGACAAACAAGACAGAAGATGAGATTTTGTACAATTAAATTTTTCATTTAAGAAAGATTTTACTGTTAATTTTGTTGTTAATTTTACAGACACAGTTTAAATAATCTAATAATATTTAATTTAATTTAATGAATCATGAAAACTTATACAAACTTATAAGAAGATTTTTTTGGTCCCAAATGGCAGAAACTAAAAACACCTCACAACCTAATCGAGAGAATACTCCACATTACTCTCCTGAAATTGCGTAAATACTAAGGTGATTCTTCGCACATTATATTACTTAGTTAATTATACATTCCAAATCGTGGCATGCTGAACAATTACCGGGCACAGTAGCAATCACTGTTAATTTTAACTGGAACGTTTATTAAATTCTGTTAAAAAATAATCTATTATCGTAATTAATATATCATTATTATTTTGTTTTAACCTGCTTAAAATATGTATATTTTTGTAATAATACGAGTAACTCCTAATGCTGTGTGTAGCAATGATCGGTTTGCAGTTGAAATTATATTATATTTAGTTTATCCTCCTAAGGCCCAGCTTTAAAAAACATCTTGTCAACTAATAGCCCATTGTTCATTATAATGTACAAAATATAAATAATGCTTCAGACCCAGTGAATATTGTGCCGAGATAACGTAAACGCCCAATGTACATTGCAGTGAACAAATTATATTTTATTGAATAATTCAAATTGTTGATGAATTTTCGCCTACCGCCATATTCAGATATGCTCCATACTGATTGGTCGATTATTTAAACCAATGTCAGCGGGACATAGACCATAGAATATGTGTCAAAAATTCGCACAAAGGTTGAATATGGCGAACACGAGCAGAAGACGTAAGTTTAACCAATTATTTTCACGTTAATCTTGAGGAGATTCTTATTAAATTCTAGCTTGATTTAAAGAGTTTTTAGTCATTTAATGCAATCTGTTATTCTTTTTAAGTGAACACGAGTAGTTGTTTGGTAATTTTCCTTAATATAAATATGTACATTTTAATGTACGTTGGGAGTTTCTGAGTACAAGTAATTTTTTTTTTGTGGAAGGTCTTATAGACGGAGAGATCGAAGATTGTCTTAATGAATCTGAGATTGAAGACTTTGTTTCTTCGGATGAAGACGTTGGGGATCCAGAGTATGTTCCAGCGCGGAGGTCGCCGACCATTAATAGTGAAAATCATAGCGACAGCTCTGGAAGCGAAGGTGAACCCGTTATAGTTAATTCCAGACGTGGTCGTGGGCGTGGAAGAGGCACTCGAAGAATAAGGCAGGGACATGGAAGAACCAGACGGAGAGGATTAAATAAGGGAAGAGGAAGGAGTACAGGACAAAGTATAAGACAAGGAGAAAGAGAATATGGCCCATCTTCAGGTGGATTAGTGCGAGCTAGTAATTGGACTGTAATCGATACTGAAGAAGGCTAAGATTATCTAAGACTGGTGAAAGTGATTTAAATATAAGGAAAATCTATAAAAATATTAATTTTAATTTGCTGCCTTTCCCAAGATATTTCATTAAATAAACGCCCATTGTACATTTAAATGAACATAATCTATAGCAATCAAATTTGCCGCCCGGTCTCTATTTTGATCATAAATCATCTAAAAAATATTAAAAAAAAACTAGGAAGTGTTTTTCTAAAAAAAAAAAGAGAATAATTGCTTGGGCCTGAAGCACATATAAACATATTGTACACTATAATGTACAATGGGCGCTTAGTTCTTCTTACACCATATTAAGCTGGGTCTGAAGCAATACTTCAAATATGTACATTATAATGTACGCGGGGCCTTAGGAGGTTATAGGTGATCGAATCTATTAAATTGTATACTGTAGCTGTGTCTAGTACCAAATAAATCAACACGAATCTTAAATTTTATTTTTATCTGTGCGTATGCATAATTGCTAATTTAAGCTCAATCTGAAAGCTGCAAACTGGACGGCAGCGACAGCGACAGCGAGAGCGACCGCGGCGCGGGCAGTGATTTCCGCGATACAATGGAAAGTATTGAGTTTGTATGAAACCGCGAAAAATCGTTCGAGCGCCCGCTGGCGTCAAGAACGGCCCAGATTCCCCGCGTCGCTGCCCGCGCCGCTGTCGCTCTCGCTATCGCTGTCGTCCAGTTTGAAGCCTCAAGCTATTTTAACGAGAGATAAATAAACATCAATCCATCCTCAGAACATTTCACGTTTATAATCATTATAGGATATTTTTTAATTTACTTATTTGTTTTGTAAAATATCGATTTTATTGGTCAAAGGAAAAGCAATCAGCTCAAGATTTACCAAAAGCTGATCCTTTTAAAACTGTAGCGTTAACCCAGACAAATCTTCTGATTTTCAAGTCACTTTATGGAAGGACGTCATAGATATTAGTTTAATTTTTATACAATCTTTAAGTTTGGGTTAAACTTTGTGATTGATTCTGTGGTTATAGCGTTTTTAAATACTTCAAAGTTACAAAAACAAATGAAAAACATGTTTTTAAAAGAAAGAATATTGCTATTGAATGTAAGCCGTCACTTACTTTAAAATCATAATTCTATAAGTCATAAGTATTGGCTTAAGCTTAAGTATTGGCGCAATATTAACCTTCAATACAAAGCTTTTTATGTTACGTTCTTTTTTTTGGACTTACCAATAAAGAAATATATTGTTTTGATTCTAGCAATGAAGATAAGGCCACATAAGATGAGAATAAATAACATAAATGTAAAAACTTGCCAAAATCAGTAAGTCTTACTTCATTCTTTTAAAGTTATCCTTTTTAACGAATACAAACTTAATGCTACTTAAACTTAGAATATAAATCTCAAAAAGGTTGAACCACAATGCGTCCTAAGTGAGGATTTAGTTAACATCCATTCGTAAAGGTTGTTTTTATCTTGACCATCGAAAATGAGAGAAATCGGGGCTTTGTAGGGACAAATTCCACGCAGCTCAGTCACGTAGGGCGATGGGCTTCTTAGCAGATTTCCTTCATCTTATGTGTAGTTTCCCTTCCTAGCTGTTTATTGAAAGGGATAGAAAGCATAATGTCTGTTTACCAACTTATAGAGCTTGCTCGACGATTCTTTTTGATGAAACAAATATGAACCGAGAGTGTGAGCGGATTTTAAGTGAATGTATTTTTGGTACTTCAAACGGTTTCTTTTTTGTGGTGATTACTAAGAATTTAAGAAGATGGAGTGAGCCTTTTGTAAAATTGTCGTTTTAAAGTATAGTTTGTATGTGTGTTATGAAGATTGTTTGATAATTTGCAAACTTTATTACTTCATTCGTCATCACGGAATTCAACTATTTTGAGAACAATGAGGGAGTAATTAAATTATATTTTACTGTGTTTTACCATGGCAATTTAGAGATTTACTTACAGAAAGAAATATGTTTTGTTTAAAATTATGGAAAAAAACCAAAGCTCGTAGTTAGTGCTAAATTAATTTAAAAAGTTTAACAAGCATCCTGTTTACGAGTACATCCTTAGTGTGAATAAAGCTTAACCCTCTCGATCAATGAGCGACTAAATACAGTAAAATTATTTTCAATATGTGTTTGTTACTTAAAAAAACTTACAAAAACTTATAAAACTTATAAAAACTATACAATTAATTAAAATTAAACTAAAATTTTTGCACCTTGTACCTACAATGCTGTATTTTGAAAAAAATGCTGTTATGTAATCTTCAATAACCCTTGATCAAAAAGTTTAAAAAAATGCCCTTTATTTTTTTAAATACCCAGAGGGGATCTTTTTTTCTGGTGAACCTTGTGACCACCTCTATCATCCCCCTTCCCAGCTGCGTTACCTTTTGAGACACCCTGTATAAACATGAAGCGAAGACATTATTTCGGCAGGTATAAAATATTTTTTTTAAGCACGCGTTGTTTATCAATAAACATAACAATTTAGGCTAGTCAATCCTAAGTAAAACCATTCAATACTCTCGTTGAAACCGATACATGCTTAATCTAAATACAGACATATTGAGAGCCAACATTGTATTAATATAAATGTATGAACATACCCTGCAGTTATATATCTCTATACAGTATTATAAGTTGCTACGGCACGTCATTTTCCGAGTAATTGCATCGTGCCGCATATGTCGCCGCTACATACGCGTGCTACGACCGCGCCGATCGTAGCACGTAGCTATCTCGTGGAAGCCGTAGTCAAAATTAATATGAACCTATAAAAGCAGCTTTAATATTGATATTGCTAACTTTTTGAGTCTGTATTTTTTATATATTTTTTTATTTCAGTTAAGACCATTCAGGAAGAAATTTAATAAATATACTGTGTTTTTATATTCACACGGCCTTTGAGCCCTAAACGAAGCAGAGCTTGTCAGTGGGAATGAGAATACGGATGGAATACTTAAATACAAAAACTAAATGCACAGCGGAACTCGCAGTCACATGCTTAATATTTTAGTAAACCTTACAAACATTTGACTGTACTGGAGATCGCTTCCGCAACTTCTCACGAATCAGCTGAATATCACGGAGGTTGTCGACTTTGAAAAGAAAAATGTAATAGTTCATTGTTAATTTTTAAGTTCGATTTCCGGGCGGATAAATTAGCAAAACTTATATTTAGCACTACCAAATAAAAGGCTACTCAATTACTGTGATAACTAAAATATTAAACCTGTAATTTATGTTTTTGTTGTCCATCTTGCGGTTGGGATATATCTACTTTGCGTAGCCTGCTAGTTTGTTTCATTCCACAGGATTTTCGGATAGGAAGACAGAAAATGCAGTGTAATTACTGGCACTAAGGCCTACAATCTAACCTCCACGAGTCGGCAACACATCTTCTCAATTTGTACAAAAAACTGCAGAGAAACCGGACCATCAGTAATAAGAATAATATTTTTCAAACTCTTAATACCTATTGTTTTGAAATTAGGATCAAACATAAGATTGTGCCAATTTAAAAAAAAGACGTGTGGCACTCGGAGACTGCCGCGGTAAAGCTATTGCATAGCATTTTTTATCAACTTATGCAATTATAATTATTTATTTATTTTATTAATGCAGTAATGTTTGATCTTATATGAAGTTCCACAAGTTCCTCCATGTAAAGTTATGAAATCAAAGTATCACCGCTGTGCCGGTCGGAGTGTTAGGTTCTTTTCGTTACAGAATTTCTGGATTCGGACCCCATGCTCAAGGCCCGCGATAGAAGCTATGCAATAGCTTAATAAATCAAAGCTACCAGGCTATGAAGCTGGTAATTTCCATATTAAAACTGTTCATTTGCTCTTCATGACATAAAAATACGGAAAACCAGAGTGAAACCGCGGGTAGAAGCTGTATACAAAATTAATTGATACTATAGCTTTTTAATCCCTTAAAATATTAACATATGTATTTCAATCAAACCCCAGGAAGGGTTTTATCGCTTCACGTGATTGATCTGTTGTTGGGATTTGCAAGGGACGTTTTTGAGGTTTTTGTTTTCATTTTCACGTATCGCCAATGTACATTAATTTTAATCCATACGGGATCACTTTATTTGATGCCTAGCTATACTTTTTACTCTAAGCTTTATTATTTTTTAATGTATGTAAGTGCGAAAAAAGCCAAACAGAAAATAGAAAACATTTTTAGTTTTTAATGGATACTCTTTCTCGTTTCTGATTTTAACTGGCGTAATCCAAAAATAGTTCGAAGCTTAAAAAGTCATTCGCTTTTATATTTGTAGTTTATTTCAATTTTAAAACATTCTCTATGAAAATGTATTCTAAAATTTTGAATTGATAACACGAGCTCTAACTTAAATAAAAAATAACCGCATTTTTCTTGCAGCATATTTGTGCACACTGAATACCTGATTGGGGTACATTAGACCGGCAGGTACAGCCGACGAAGCCGTCGTCGTCGCAGCTAGTTAGCAGCGCAAACTGCTCGCGCGACGGACTCTAATTCAATTTGTCGTGTTCCAACTACCAACTGAGGGTTAAACTATGGTCCGAAATATCTGAAGTTATGCTCATAGCTGTATTTTATAAAAAGGGTGTTGTATGTAAGTGGAAATATGTTTTTGGTTTTTGATATGCACACTTCCGAGTATTTTTATGTATATTAATTACGTTTTAACGAGTAAAGGAAGTAGATAGTAGAGATAGTAGATAGGATTTTGCCAGTAGGTCAAACAGAATAACATTTTCATATTTAACGTTTTATTTTAAAGGTACAAAAAGGAAAAATATAGTATCGGTAAGGAGGGTATTATTTGTAATTCTTAAAGACATTCAAATCTGAACATATCTATTTACATCTTATCATTTCACCTTCAGTACACATCTTGACACAATCAAGTTTTACATCACACTTGCATAATTTCTTCTGTATTTTTCAAGTTCTTTAAAATGAGTTATTTTTAAAATAATAAAGCTGAGTTATTAGCAACGTTACATTTTCAGTGTTGCATTATTTTTGTAATCATGTCTTTTTTTCTTTTTTACTTTGCAATGAAATTTTCTTACACGGTGATAAACGTGGATGTAACTTGGTGGAATACTTATTATATATATTTTCCTACTCACATTCTGAAGTTGCGTTGCGTCTATCATACGATAAGCAAGTACCTACATAATTTCGTGACTACGTCTCACCTGTGCAACCCTTTGTGTAGCTATCAAAATGGAAGTGGTTGAGTTTTGATTCTTGAAACCAATAGTTGATTACAACACAAAAATACCCATACAGTATCAAAAATACACCCAGAAGAGGGATTCGTGAATCTTGATTTTATTTCACTGGAGTGTTATGAAAAGAGACATTAAAAAACTGCGTATTTGGGTCATTATAATTGGGTATTTGTTCAAATATTTATGAGAAGTTAATGTAATATAAGCAATAATTCATTATTTAAATTAAAAGCCTTTTCACAAAGTGTATACACATTTCGAGACCTAACTCCAACATTCATTTAATATCTAAAATCATCACTCAAAGTTATCTATTAAAACAATTTTACACATTAATGGTTAAACCCTTCACGCATGGCGTTAAAATAACCGCATTACATCACTGGATGACTTGCGTTTTATTCAGTGTTAGAGAGATTAATGGCGGCGGCCGGTGGCGGTTTGACAGTTCGGCAATTACACGTACTTTGACATTTGCGGTGCGGGGTCTGATAGACCCAACGCTGACAAACTGGCGTGGTTAGGTTAAAAATGCATATTAAAAAGCAGCTTAATTTGGCGAGGCTTTTTGAGATTCTGTGTGCAGCTTAATGTAAGGGAGATCTAAGCTTAGGTTTAGAACATTATGGACCTTAAACGACTGAGTATTTGTATCACAATAATTTGACTACATTTCTCATTTCATTTCTTATATTTTTTTAAACCAATTCCTTGAAAAGCGGTCCGTAATACTATTTTTTATCATTAATTATAATATACTTACATTGAAACTTGACATTCTGGTGTCTTTACAAATACTGCGGTCACGAAAGCGAAAGAGTCACGAATTAAACTCGATAAAATTTTATTAAAAATGTGTTTAAATTGATAAACTTAATAATTATGTTACTTTTACTCACATTTATTGGCGGAGGTGTCCGACTAGTTTCGAACTCTTATGGAGTTCTTCATCACGGATGAGTGCAGTCGCCTCGCACGTTAGCTTACATACAACACAATGTTTACCAAAAATTAATATAGTTTTAGGTGGAACTATAACAAAAGGATGTCAATATAGTTACATTCCAACAACTTAGTGGATACCCAATCGTTAAAACCCATCGTAAGCAATGTTTTTAATTTAAGAAAATATTAAGACAAGTAGCTAATTTCGTTAGGATGTCATGGCATGGTAAAATAAAAGTTATTAAGCTATTGCATAGCTTCTATCGCGGTCCTTGAGCGTGGGGAACGAATCCAGAAATTCCGTAACGAAAAAAACCTAACACCCCCCACTCCGACCGGCACAGCGGTGATACTTTGATTTCATAACTTTACATGCGGGCTTTATAAACAATCAGTGCCATCTACTAGGAACCTGTGGAACTTCATATTAGATCAAACATTACTGCATTAATAAAATAAATAAATAATTATAATTGCATAAGTTGATAAAAATGCTATGCAATAGCTTTACCGCGGCAGTCTCCGAGTGCCACACGTCTTTTTTTTTAAATGTGCAACATTTCGGTGAGTACAAATTTATTGCAAAAACAATAATTTATTGTTCTTGTCAAATAGTCGAGAACTAATTCATTAAATGCCATTTCTTCCACTTGCACATTGCTTTGCGTCACAAAACAGTTAGAAAAAACATTTAAAGCTTTTCAAATTATTCAAAAGTGACACTGTTGGTCAACGTTTCTATAGAAATGGTCAGAATGTTGTATAAATATCTTACCCTAGCAAAAAGTACGAAGACTTTTCATTTCTTTTAATAGAAAGACATTTACTTACTTTCAATATTAATAATGTGTGGACTATTAAATAAAACGTGGTCACGAGCGACTCACGGGGTCTGCAAAGACACCGAAACGTCGAGTTAAAATTTAAAATGTAAATATACGCGATAAATCCGCCTAAAAAGTGTTTTATTTAATAGTATGAATCGCGAAAACTTAAGACAATATTATGTTTGGACTAATTCATGACAGAAGTTACTTTTAGTACTTTTAATAGGATTTTATTTATTGACACTTTCTACTTTACTTTCTCTGTTTAATTTCTTCAACATATTTGTATCTGAATTATTTATGTTGTAAAAATAATCCTAAAATAGGAAATGTAAGTTTTTATTTCTAACCATACATTACCAAATTTATGTCACCATCTTTAAACAATGGAACTACGAAACTCTGGCTTACTAATGTTAATATCACTCCGAAAATAACATATCACTTTGTTTATTCTCTTACCTACTACCAAAATGTATCTGCTCACATTATTTATTTTTTATATCCAGGGTCCTTTTATTAATAAAATATATCAAGCGGCAGTATCGGAAGATCCAATAATAAGCCGTTGTTTTCAATCAAGATCGCTGGGGGTGCTACTTGAAGAATAGAAAGCGCAACGTAGAGCACAGAGCGATGTAAAATTTATAGAGGGGGTATGAAATGGAAAATACAACTTTGTAACTTTCTTTATTGTAAATGTTATTTTTTATATCAAGGATACTGTAGGGGGTAAGCTGAATAAAAATGACAGTGAATATAGGTACGTACTTTAAATATATGGATTTTTTTACAAGTATGGTTGATCGATTGATATAAACAGGTCTGACATTAAAGTTTTTTTTCTATTATTGATTAATTTGAAAAATGCTCTTCCTTTTACTTTACGAAGTTGAGGAAAGCTTAAATGATCATACCTTACTTACCTACCCTTAAATTTTATGTTAAAATAAATCTCGTTTCTTAATAACTTCATTATCATTCAGGAAAGACAGCTAATAAAACAGTTTTACAGTAACGATTAAAATAAATTAGGTACTATTTAATTTCTACTTTTATCACAGTTATCTCTTCGCTACAATACAAACTATAAATCAAATTCTTAACCACGCAATCTCTTCTCTGATAATAATGTTCCTTCTCTATAAAAACGCCTAATGGCGAGCGAGAGAAAGCACATTTGTCTTGTCCTGCCCCGTTAGCGTATATTACAAAAGGCCGGGACATTCCCGCTGTGAGCTCCTTAACTATGTTGGTCTACATTAGCTTTATAACTTTTAAGTTCATATCGTAAGTGCCCCCCCAAGTTGAGGTGTTTGGCGACGGTTTAAGTTCATTTAAGTTGTTTATCTTTTTACACAAATCTTCTATATTTCATTTTAATTCTGGCAATTACGTTAAGTGGTTCGATAAGTGCTGGTAGAATCTCAGTCACGAGACAGTAGTTTCTGAAAATGCATCGAATTTTCAAATTAAATGTAAGTAATTATGCGCGATAAAATACGCGGATTGTTCTTATTTTATTAAGACGGACGTTATAAAAGTTTATAAGGCGATTTTGAGGTGAATTTTTTTTATTAAATGTTATTATGATAATATAATCGTGGTGATAGATAGATAGGGCAAGTACGTATCTTTAACTATTTAATTTAAATTTTGTTAAGCAAATTTTTAGATAATAATATTAAGATATTTAATTTTAGATAATTTTAGATTTAAGTAAAATGTAAATCTCAGCCATGGCCATTAGTTTATTTTTTACTAGCTGCTGCCCGCGACGTCGTCTGCGTGAACGCTATGCAGCACCAAACGCACCCACGATTATAACACTGCTAGCGTGATAATATGTAGCCTATATGTTGACCCGACTTCTTAACTATCTTCATGCCAAATTTGAAGTAAATCCATGCAGTACTTTTTGAGTTTATCCCGGAAAGACAAACAGACAAACAGACAAAAATTCTAAAAACTATATTTTTTGTTTCTGTTTCGATTGTAGATCATACCCCAAGTATTCTTTTAAAAAAATATTCAATGTACAGTTTTGACTTTCCTACCATTTTATTATATGTATAGATAAAATTGATTTATATTTAAACTTTCACAATATACAAGCACAAGTAAAATTACATTTTACAAGATACAAAATCAGTCCTAACACCAAGCGGGAGTCACATATACATATATACTTAAAAGTATGCTCATTAAAAGATGTAAAGGCTTAATCAAATCTTTACTAAAAAAATCACAATGATCCACATTTGTTTATAAAATAAAACAAACACTAACAATAAAGCACCTAAATACTTAATTAAAATCGCAAACTAACATCTTTATGTCTTAAATTTAAAGTCCCCGTCAACATGGCTTATTAAAAGTTTATGTTGTCGAACTGTAAACACTTAAAGAAGTTAACTTTATGACAACAAGGGCCGCTGCAAGAGGTCCCGCTCGGTAATGAGTAGGGGAGCAAGGGGAAACTTTGACGCGACATATTGGCAACTCCGCGTTTGTTTGTTGTCCTGTTATAGTTTTGCGGACATGATTGCGACGGGCAAACTTGTGGTACAAATAATACTTTGATAACTGATGTCAACGTTAATAATCTTTATCGTTAAGGTAAAGTCGCGATCTGTACTGTGTTAAATTAACTTTAATCGTGGTTATAAGTTTGTATAAAAAATATAATGAATCATTGTGTATTAACATATGGTTGATAGTTGATCATGATCTAGCTTGGTGGTAGGATCCCTTCTGGGTCCGCCTAGCTAGCGACCACACTTTATATAAAGTCTGCCGCCAAATGTTACCGCTCCGGCGGTAATGTGTTCCGGCAATATTGTATAAAGAGCCAGTTCCTTCCTAAACCCGTGTGCTTTCATCTCCGACCTCATCGTCACTTACCATCAGGTGAGATTGAGGTCAAACGCGGGTTAGTAACTTATAAAAAAAAAAAAAATTATGTTATTGTCATTAAAAGTTTTCGCCCACGATGGCAAACAAGCTATAATTTGTTTTGTTTATCCGATCAAATTTTCACTTAATACATATAATAGATTATAGATATAAATCTTCCTCTATAATCATTCCGTCTATTAGTGTTTGAATCAGCATGAAAATCCGGCCAGTGGTTTTTAAATTCATCGCGTTCATACAGACAATTAACAGACGCTGCGGATTTATAATATAGGGATAGAATACTTTATAATAGTACTTCGTTCGCTCTTTTTAATACATCTTTTTAATAATGCTTTTCACATTTTATACAACCTCCTACAAGCTTATTTTATACGGTGATCAGAATAATCAGGGATTGTAAAATCTGTTCCTTTTATTACGATATAAAAATCTCCGTTTGAGAATGTGTTTCTCAATTCGGAATCACCACCGTCGTAAACATAGTTGTTAAAGACATAAACATGAACGGAGTAAAGTAGCCATGCAAGACAGATCCATGAGACGTTTTCCCCTCGTTTCCCCTTTCGTCTCATTGACCAAGTGAGTGTAGCGACAGAAATGTCGTCTCGTACGTAAGCGGTGAAAGCGTACACGCATACTTACGATGTGCAATTTAGTAATGATTTATTCACTTATATAGCATAGCGCGGTTTAATGTAAAGAACTTAGGCAATATTTGGTTTTGATACTTTTAGGCAGTATTGATAACTTAACGATACAGGATAAGGGGTTCAATTAATGTGACAATTTTAATAACACCATTACCTGTTTTACTATTAAGAAAAAAGTTCTTCCTACACTCAATTTCAAAACATTACCATTAAGTCAACATTTTAAACACAACCCAGTAGTTAGTCACCAATTTGAAAGTTGTATTAAGTTTTAAAAACATCTGTTTCACAAACCTCATTCCTATGATACAAAATTTTCCAAATACAATATTTCAAATGCATATCTTACATTCAAATCATAACATTGTGTTCACAATAGCTGTCCAATTTAGCACCCAACGGGTTAAGGATATGCGTTTCCGTGCTCGTGATAAAGTAGGCAACGTAGGTGGCGCCACCTAGTCTGCACACTTTTGTCCCCTAAATCTTCCAGCAACACGGTGTCATATCGCACACACCACACAAACATCCTGCGTGCGCCAACCCAGCTAAGTGGTTCGGAAGAAAAACATCACAAAAACTTTTTTATTCTCCATCCAATAAAACAATTACACTACGTAGGTTAAACTTAACTGGCTAGTAAGAAATTGTTAACGTTTCCCTGTAAATTATGAAGAAAAAAGCAAAGAGCTCGACTTAGGAAAACAACTCCCGACCGCAGTTTTTATTACTTGAGACTCCGTAATAATAACCTTTGTAATTCTTCGGGAAACTTCTTGGAGTTCCTGACGCGAACCTCAAACAGAGTTTACAGGTGCTTTTTCTTGATTATTAAATCTATTTAAATTTTATTAAATTAGAAGTCTTTGCTTTTATTACAAGGGCTTATTTTATTGCAAGTCGAAGATGCAACCTTAACTATTCAACTATTCACCCTGCTAATGATATTTTTTAAGTGATCAGAATTTTATAAACTTGTTATAAGTATTGTGTTATTGTGTTTTTGTGTTTTGTATTTTGAATTTCTATTTTTGAGAATAATATGTTGTAATTTTCATTTTTTTTTTTTAATGTATTGTCTAATTTGAATATATTTAAATTACTTTGATGAAATTGTAAACATAATGTAGTATTTTAATGTAATGTATTTTTATTTAATTATTTTTAAATGAAATGGTTTTTTTAATAAATGTATAGTTCAGCACTTTGGCAATAGGGTGCTTTGAAAAACAGCGTTGCCACCTCCAGGCAACATTGCTGAAAGTATCCCTTTTGACACAAAAATTCTATATTTGTTAATTGTGTATTTGTTAATATTAGTGTCAATAAACTGATTTATTATTATTAGTAAATCGTACTATCAGATATAAGGGTTATAATAACATGTAAAAAAAGTTTATTAACTGTTGTAATGTATTGCTCTATTATCAATCATGTAAGCACAGAATTGAGAACAACACAAGCAATTATCAAAGTTTTATTGAACGGCGATGATTATGTTTATTACACTACGGTCACTAAAATGTCGTTATCAGAAATAAAATACAACCACAGAGTCAAATAACAAGACGTGATTAATTTTGTAGGTTTTAGAGAAATGAAATGAAATGAAAAAAACATTTTTTTTTTCATATCAATCGTCCCAAATAAACTCAATTTTTCCAAATTTTCATTTTTGCTACATTACTATGATAGTTAGTTTTAAAAAAAGCCGTAGAGGGTACGATTTTTGTATTCTTAAAATAAATTTTGTTATGCAAGACTATCAAAAAATAAAGGAAATACTTCTGCACCAAACCCAATTTTTGATAGTAAAAAAAAGTTAAAGGAATGGGTTTTAATTTGGCCCACATTTCATAAACAATTTTTTGACATATAAAATACAAATAAGTTTAAAAGTACCAACTTAGATGCATGTTTAAACAGTGCATATAACATTATCAATATTAATGTGCTGAAATACTAGCTCATAAGGTACAACTTTGCTTGGCGGTGATACATCTCAAGTGAGCCTCAAGTTGAAGTTCTCAACAAAACCTCATTGAATCTCCCTACTAGTTAAAATAATATACATTTATGGATTCCTTATTTGAGACGAAAGTATTGATGTAGCTACGTAGACGAGCAGCGACCGGTCGCGGCCGCCCGCCAAAATGCCGACACAACTTTCGCCCCGCTCACCTTATGACGGGCGTCCGCGACCCTAGCCTCTACATCGAATATTTTTTTTGAGGGGACATCATAATAATACCTCTGTATTACTTCAGGAGAAATTCCAAGAAGTTTATAACTCGAGATGAGTTTCGTGTTCCTTGTCATAAATAATAAAGCGGTCGTCGACTACAATGTTGTACGGATTTTAAGTGAAGTAAAAATTTAAGAAATAATTTTTCATTTTGGGACCCCGAGTCAAAAGGGAATTGTTGGAAGTTTCCCAAATTAATGAAGATTTCATGAAGGCTTGTGAATCTAGTTGGCCGAGGGAATAAAAGTTACAATTTTTTGTGATTTTCTTACAGCCGCAGATTTTTGGTGGTTGCTATTTAAATAAAGTTATTTTTGCAGCGGTTCCTTTTAAATATATTCCGGCACAACTGAACTTTACAATTATTTTGAAGCCTAAATATTTTATATTGCTACTTAGATCTTCTGCATGTAAAATCCGTTCAGTAGATTTTAAGCTTGACACGTACGGACAGACTTTTTTCCCAATTTATTATTACTAGAAAATACCCTATATTAAATCATTCAGTCTAATGAAACCTGTTGACTAGACCAATATTATTTTCGCAATAATTAAAATCTGTACCTAGGTACACATGTGTAATCAGGAGCTCGTTTCGGATGATCGCCCCTTCGTTACGGCGACAGCCATGAAAAGGGTGACTCGCATATTCGGTACGCTGCTGTCACCGATCCACATTCTTCAAACACATGATAAATTACTGCCGAAATTTCAAAAAGCTCGAATAAAACAATTTTCCACATACACTTTTTATGTACTTATATAAATTCTGCAGCAGTTACGATGTAGTTGTTGTGATAATAAAATATTTTAATTTGTTTTTGCTTGATTAAAAATGAGTTTTTTTTTAAGGCGGCTTCTTTATGATGGACTTGGCTAACATAGTGGTCTGCTGTCAGTTATTTAAATTATACATCAATAGTTTTTTTCACCCCACAAAGTTTCTTCTAAGGATCTTCATAACCGGTTCAAATTTTTTCTTGTGTTAGCATGCATAATGATACTGCTTAAAAGAAAACCAAAATCTCGTTCAAAAAATGACATTCAAGACATTTTTCATAAATCCACGTTTTCGTTTAAACTCACACACAAAATAAAAGCAATAAAATTGAGAGGCCTTGTTATCCAAACAAACATAGTTAACAATCTAATATCATAAATTCAGTTTAACGTTCGAACTATTATCTATCTTGGTAACTCTCAGTGTTGTCTACAGATTCTACTTAACTTAATGGGTAAGTTTCGAAGGCAAGTTTACTTTGTGTTTTCAGGTAGACGGACTTGATCGGAAGTTTTCTTACTTAATTTGAACAAGTCAGTAGCTTCACAGAGCCGTCAGGTTAGCTTAAGGAACAATGAAGCAATTGTCAGTGTACAATGCAAAGAAATTCTAAAAGAAATTGTTAAATTAGTTACATGCCGCGATAGTTAAGTAGATTGTGCTTGTGAAAAAAATAAATTTCATCCCAAGTAAAATATGACTAAATTTCCTGACGTATTAGAAAAATATTAGGTTTTAATGAACTTACATTTTCGTTGCGTGTTTTTCTGAATATTTTTGATAACTTAATGGACCTTATATGAGACAACATTATCAGCTGTTATAATTGTTTTCTTCTAGCAGCTAAGCTATGGTTAAGTTATGCCAAATTTTTAGACCTCAAAGTTAAAATAATTGAAACTTCGAATGTATAAACTTATTTTTATATCACTCCGTCATAAGAGGGACTAATCCGAAGAAATCCTGCCATCCGCAGGACCCTTTCAGAGCCCGCCTGGCTAACGTCCTTTTCAATTAAGGTAAATCAGAAACAGTGGTTCTTATCGCCCTAAAATAGCTTAAATTGGAAAAAATTACTTAGTAATTGTGGCCGTAAATTTTTGATATAAGTCTTGGTTGTAGTTTGTTAAGAATATTTTAAAATATTTATATGACAATATACTACTACAACAGATATCAAGATTTTCAAACATATCAGAAGTAAAAAAGTCTTACATAAACTTAAATAAAACTTTTCTCTTCACACCATGTAGCATATTCAAGCAGCATTCAATAGCAGAACAAATTACGACAGAATTACAAGTTATCCCGAAAAAAGTAACTTTTGCCCAAACTTCGTCCGCCCTAAGAATTATGAAGATTAGCATAACAAAGTAACCTGGAGTCGTTCAGAGGAAGCGCTCGCGTTTGCGACCTACCCACCGACATATTTCCTTTGAGGTTTAACGACTACTGAATTAAAATTAATACCAAACGTTTCTTTACTTAACCTAAGAAACTGAGATATCTACAAAGAAAGTAAACACAAGTGGAATGCACATTTCACTCAGCGCTCATACAACGTTGCTTGATACTTGCGTGCATTTTTAAGTTTGCTATCGAGCTTCGAAAGTTCTTATGTCGTAGGCAATTAGGGTTAGTTTTCTGAACCTAGGTTTGTAGGAAGTAGGGCCGGTCACTGCTGTACCAATTATACTAATGGAATTTATTTGAAGCCATGCCTCTAGCGGGAGCGTGCACTTGCTAGGTCCAAGTGCAGAGCGCTGAAAGATTGGACACAACTTTCGCATCGTTGTTATTCCTTACTTGGAAACATTCTTTATGGGTTGATCGACAAAATAAATACGCGATGCTTTCAGTGGAATAGTACTTTTCTGTGTAGCTTTCTTTTGCAAAAAAGGGGGAAGAGTCTGATCTAATAAATCGATTGACGAGAGGTTGTTGAGGTCTGTTGAGATGTGCAGGTCTGTTAATATAAGTTATTGATGGAGTCGATTGCTCGGCGATTGCGTTATTATTGTTTACTGTTATTTTTTTGTAATAACGTAAAGTTTTATATTATGTACTGTACGAAGAATGCAGCATCAATATTTGTGTTTCAACTGGAAAAGAAATTAAGAAAAAAATATGATTATCGTATTGAATTGTGTAATGGAATAGGTTGCGTGCAAAGGTATTGCAGCTACAATGTGTGTTTTTTACTACAAGATTATATGAATAATTTTCTTTCTGCCATTTGTTATGTAAATAAAAATAAAATAAATGGTATTTTGCAATAACATTGTTCATTTCCATTGCTTGCTTTTTGTATTAGATAACAATTTTTTTAAAGAAATCAAACTTAAATTACTTTTGCAATAAAAAGCACTTTAACTGTATTAGCACGATGATGTACCCATATATGTGTGCGTTGTCTGAACTTTCTGCTTACCTATAAGGAAGTTTGCCCTCCGTAACTAATATTAGTCAATTAGGTATTCAGGACGCGCGTACTATGCCAACAGGATACAATATCAACACTACAGTATAAGCGTATACGTAAAATGGTATTATTCTATCACAATTACATGAAATATATACATTTCTGAACAAATACGAGGGTGGATTCATAAATAGTGAGGTGGTGGAATAGATTTGAAAATTAAATTTCTTTCAATATTTGTTAAGTTAAACGTTCATGTTAAGTTTGCTAAAAACGATTACGCAGGATGACTGGTGGGTCATTTTCAAAATTTGAGGAAGTGATAGTTTGAGATCATACATGAAGAGAAAAAATAAAAATAAATATGAATAATTTTTTGAATAAACTTAACCGAAAGTTAAAGAATTCGTTACGTATTTATTTATTTAATTTTGTGGAAAACCAACAGCATCAAAATATAATACAAAATACATTTTAAAAAACAATAAGCCACTACAGGTTTCCGCATGTAGAAACAATACTTATATAAAAAAAACGATTACACTTTTACACGTAAAAAGCAAAGAAAATAATAATAACATACAAAACCATGTGCTACTTATCAATTCAATTAAGAATAAGAGAAACACAAAATAAACAAAAAAATATGATGCAAAGGTACACAAATTAACGGAAAAAAAGAAAAGGTATGGTCGCAGGCTAAACATTCAAAACAAACAATTTATAAGCGGTCATTTAATCGATAATATATTGCAATAAAACACATCGTCATCAAGCTCACACTCATCCAACACCCGATTTAGAGTTATACTGGCTCTCGTCAAGACACTATTTTGTCTATGATTCGTCGATGCCCTCGGAACTGCTATGGGTCGACATCGCCTCATTGACCTTGTCGGCACAGAAAACTATATAGAACTCAAAAGCTCCAGACTATCATCATGATCATCATCATCATCACAACTCCGTGTAATGAGCCTACTGCAGGGCTACGAGTCTCTCTTCTGGGTGACGAGGAGGTTTTTACGCCATAATCCACCAAGCTGGCCCAGTGCTGGTTGGTGGATGTCAGATATTTCAAGGTGCCGAAATGGCTTCTCACAAACCCTAACGACTACTGTATACAAGTATACAGCACCCGGGACCGACCGCTTAACGTGCCCTCCAAAGCACGGAATTCGTCGTGAGGAATGAATGGTCGGCGGTCACCCATCCTAATACTGGCCTCGCCGAGCGCGCTTAACCTGCGATATCGTTTGATATGCACAGTTACCACGGCGCCACGACGACTATCAATATAGCCGTTAATAAGTTTCAACATGAATACAATATCGGCTATAGTTCTCAGTGTTGTTAAGGGCACCAAGTGCTGCTTACAAATATTGACATACTTGTCAGATTTCTAGGGCTTGTGCATTTTGTAACATAGAAATTTTATGAGTTTTTGTTGAATGCGGTCAATTCTATCAATATAAGTATGATATCTTGGATTCCATATTTGTGAAACATATTCCAGTTGACTCCTAACGTATGCGCAATATTTTTATTGTTTTAATTTCAGTGAAGCACACTAAATTTCGCATTATAAATCCAAGTGTTTTAATTCCTTTGCTGACAATCATGTCTATGTGTGAGTCAAATAAAAGCTTGCAAATAAAATAATAAAAGTAATGCAATAGAAACTTAGCGGGTGGTGGTGTGCGTGTGGCGGGAACACTACTGGATGCGTGTTGACTGAGGCAGCGTGCCCGGAAAAGTGTAATAATGTCTCGTTATTTATTTATAGGTATTTCTGGCGAAAAATTAAATACCTACTTTTATTACATAATAATCATCAGAATCGAGTTCAGAGTGCTCTCCTTCAGTATCTAAAATTTGTCACCAGGCATTTGTATGTATGCTAGAAAATCTTTTTTATTGATAAAAATAGCAATGAGCTCATTTGCATTAATTATCTTTAAAATGTATTTACTTCGTGAAAATAAACATACTTGTGATCTCCAACAACAGTCTTTTGAGCAAATGAAAAATCCGTAAATGATGAACGGTGTTAAAATGGTCCTGTTTAAGTTGGATTTCAATTTTGAAACCTATAAAACAAACTAAACAAGACTGACTAATCGTTATTAGCGAATGAGATAAAATAAAATGACAAAAAAATATTAAGAGTAGTCATTTTTGAAACTTTTAATATCGTTTTTAAACTATAATTTTTCCTAAGGTATCAAAATATCTAGATAGAATAACTTAAAAGACTTTAACTATAGATTCCATTGTTGTTTTGTTGCCCTTCTGTTCATTGTCATGTAGCGCGTAGTTGTATTTATTGCGAGCTGCCGTTGCGGAATATCATCGGGGCAAAGCAAGTGCCATTTTCGCCAATATTGTACTATGATATATAACCACTTGCGGACAGCCCTTACTTCTGTATTTAGCATTGTTGATTTTAAATGTAGTTGCAATATGTACACTAAAATAAACCACTAAAAACTTTTAAAATATGATTGCGTTTTTACAGCCCTAGGTAAAATAAATAATAATAAATATTTCTGACACTCACACAACATTATCTAGCCCAAATTAAGTTTCTTAAAGAACTTGTGTTATGGATACTAGATAACTGATATACTTAAGAAATATATAAACATATTGAATAAATACATATTTTTTATTAGAATAAACTTAAATAAACATATAAACATCCATGACTTGACGACTAATATCTGTGTTCATCACACAAATATCCGCCGCCGCCGGAATTCGAACCCAGGACCTCTGGCATAGAAGGCAATGTATGTTACCGCTACACCAGCCGGTCGTCAAGGTTACACTTTGATCTTACTAGTCTGATAATTACTGTACGTCTTAAGTAACTAAGTATTTGAAATTATTTTGTTCTAACAACTTCTGAATATAAATAACGTACAATGTGTTTTACTTTACTACTGTTTCTTAAAACATTGCTTTGGCTACCATTAAATCGATTATAAGAGCATGTCCAAATGATGTTGGTACCTATTCCTGTTTAATTCAGTTTCAATTCTAAAAATGTCTTTAACGTGACGGTGATTCCCTAAAAAATTACAAACATAATCCAGACATATTCAAGGAAACCGTGCGCAGCCTGATCTGAGCTAGCATTTGAAATGTTGATTCCTGTATTGACCCGACAGGTAATCGCATTTCAAAACTCTCGTCTCGTCCCATTGGCGAACTCACGACCATTGTTTCACTAAACCCATATTTTGTTTTATTGAACACTTAAAACTGCAATCATGAGCGAATTTTTCGTATACAGCCCTGTTATTGTCAAACTTGACTATTATTTCACATTAACAGAACATAAACCCAGTGATGCACAGAGAAACTGTACAACTCGATACAAAGCCAAATATTGGAAAGCAATAGAAACAGTACTGTTTTAACATTACTACAAACACAATGCTTAACTTTGCTCCGAATGCAGTTGTAAACTATCGTTTCGCCTAGTTCTCTAGCCGCTGAACTCACCTAATCAAAAGAAACAGACGATATTCCTTTCTTCTGTCCTTTTTGTTAAGTCTAAAGAAGAAAGACATTCTTTAAAACTGCTATTATTTAATGAAAACTCTTTCCGTAATTTAAGAAAGTTTACGTTGTTTAAAACAATGACATAAATACACTTGAATTAACTTTATAAACGAATTTTCACCATGTTTTTTATTTATTTTGATGTCTCTATATTTTGGATTGGCGTTCTGCGTTTGCGTTAAGAACACAAAATAAATAAACAACATGGCAAAAATTTACCACATCCTCTGATGAATATGTTTTACAAAAAAAAGATTAAAGCATTTTTATTTTTTCTGACCGTTACACTTTATGTATTTTTTTGTAGAGTACGCTTTTAATAAATACGTTTAATAGAATATTCTATTTTTTTCTGTAATTATACATTTTAAAAACATTTTCGGTGTCAAAAATGAAAAAGTAAACATTTCTTCAGGTAAGCGTAAACCTCTCGACGATTCTATTATCAGAACAGTAGTGTATAAAAAAAACATGTAGAAATATAATATATAAGAAATATAATACTCCGTATTAATAAAGGATGTTAAAAATTTAATGTACAGAAGGCAGCATCAAGCGTTACAAACCTGTCAAATTTCCCCAACCAAATTTTAACTTAACGTCGAGGGCATAGAGTTTAGATTCAATTACAATTTTTGACAGATTTGGAACGCTAGATCTGCTGCCTTCTGTACAAGGGCACAATATGCAGAACATTTTATGCAAGTGTTGTTTCGGAGAATTAATAGTCATCAAATACAGCACCGCCTACTATCGTCGCTATGGTAACGATATAGCACAGAGGTTTGAGTTATAGGTAATCGCTAAGTCCGACCTATTAAAACGAAAAACTTTTTTACCTACCTAAAACCTTTTAAAGGCAAAAAGTGCGCAGCACAAATCTGTATTATTATGATATATGCACTCGAACAATGTTTGCCTCATTTGCAATGTTCGTGTCCTAGTTGAAACTCTGTATAATTATTAAATACAGCACCATGTTTTATTATTAAACGGCTTATCCGTTTAAAATAAAAGCATTGAATACCCGTAAAATCGAAGTATAATATTGTATTCAGTTTTCATAGTTCAATTAATATGAAAAAAGACGAATTTAACCGAATTTTATTCCCCAATTGGTAGTGACCACGAAGTCAGTAAATTAAAAACTATTAATTCCACTAAATTAAAAAATATTTTTTCTTACTCGTAAATGGGTTCAGCTTTATTCCCCGCTCATCTAAGCTCCGTGTGTACCTTGCCACTACCCGCGATCAGTTTTTAAAACATCGGAGGGTGTTACGACTTTTATCGTAGGAAATCTCTCCACTTTCTGCATAATTCATCGTGCCGAAGTTGAAACCCAACTCGTAAAAGAAATCGCTCTATGATTTCATGTCCTTGGTGGGAAAGTTGCGAGTTATCTTTCTTTTCAATGGATGGTCGCTGCGGGGTGGCCTGTTATTATAAGGAAATGCAGTATTCGTACTTTGATGCGAGCGATGATAGATCTTTGAAGGGATGAAATACAGTCTTGAAAAAGTTTGATATTTGAAAGTAGATCTTAAGGCTTAAAGTAAAAGTGTATCTGGGCAAAAGGTCTATCCAAAGATCCATCTCTACGGTCGGGTGACGGCGCGGCACGGCTAGGTGCCGTACGATGCTGTGCACGGCGTGCGGCGCCGCGCACACGTATTAAAAGAACAGTTTTTGGCTTGATATGGACCGCGAAAGACGTATCCTGCTCCGGTTGCTGTTGAGACGACGAATGAAGAAAAAACAAAATAAAAAAAAATGGGTACATCCACACTTTTCTAGAATGAACCATGATGGAGATAATTTTAAGAGGAAATATGAAGCGCTGAGCGGTGCGCAGTGCACGACGCCGCCGCCGAGGCACACGGCTGTGCCGTTACACTAAGAGACGGATCCACGCCCTTGGCCTTTTAGACGTTTATGCATCATGAACTAATTCTTAAACTAATTCTTTAGACTAATTAAATTAGGGCTCAAGCGGTCAGTCTGATTAGACTTAATTTTACTACTACATAGCCTAGGCAAATTCACAAGCACTTTTTAATTGTATGTGCGTGAATACAGTATGTTTATTTTTAAATTTATTCGGAAATTTTAGTACCAAATGGTCAAAATTATACACATTGTTTGATATTTTAGTATTATTATATTTTTTTGTTATAATTGACTTTCTTTCGGCTTTTGTTTTGCCACTTTAGCTACGAGCTATTTTTTATGTGTGACATAAGAAAAATAAAAAATCACGAACATAATAACTGGTTTCTGTGGTACCTTGTGGTAATCCGTATTGTATTGATATTCATAGATATTTTTTCCCTCCAAATTGTGTGAAGTTTTCAAGAATAAGATGTAAGTATGAAGGGAGGAATATGAATAAAATGTAAAAAGTTCTTCTTTTTGTTATTTTCTCTTCTTGCCAAGTTCTTCGATATGGCATTAGCGTAAGGACTTTCTTAATACTTAAAACATTAAATGTTATGTAATATGTGTTTTATTTTCAAATCAAAATGACTTGGAAACGAACCTAGTACCAATCACACCTCATGTTATAGGTACTCGTAAACCATTTTATATTTGTAAACATAAGACATTCAGTAAGTCGAAAACCAAGATAAACTATCAAATAATATGTCTAAAATTTAAATTAGGAACTAAAGACTAGACCTTTTTTTCTAATTTTGTATTTTGCAACCCGTCTGCAAGCAGACGTCGGAAGCTCCTTCAAGAAATGGTTGAAGCAAGTTCCAAAAAATGTCTTCTAGATACAACTTATATGATAGATACTAGTAGTCTTCTAGATACTCCGTGGGTGACGGTGCCGGTGCCGACTGAAAATCAGCGTCGTACAAGCGACATTTTATGCTGAGTCGATAACCTTTTTTAGCAATAGTAGTTTTAAGTAACCCTTTCAATGTTTTGTACCTATACTTTTTATTGCTGAAATAAATGTTTTTCTTTCTTTCTTTTTCTTTCTTTCTCTTTCTTATATAACAGTTATTCAAAAAGCTGCTTTGTTATTTTGTACTTAAAGTAAGAAGTTGTTGTAACTTGGCATGTTTTGGAGTAAGAGTATTTTGTTTTATCAAATGTTTCTAAAACTAGAAAACTTATGTTGTGACAGTTATTTTTTTGACAGATGGGGTTGGAGCAATTGATTAATGGGGCAATGATCATAATTGGAAGGGTTCTCATATAACTATTCAGAATCCGCCCACCACGCCTGTCTATATGTCTGAACAGTATGTCTGATTTTCGTATGGCTTCAATGTTATTTTAAAGTTTAATTTTCGGATCATATTTGAAATGAGACGATGGTCAAAGACGTCGGAGTAAAACATGGTAACTGGGAGACTGCAATGTACAGGCGATGGCTTGCATTACCTGACATTATTTAGCTAGTTGCTGATTGACGGCCTAAATCTCCTCATCACCCAGGGGAGAGACTCGCTCGTAGCCCTGTAGTGGGCTCATTAAAAAGGGTTGAGATGCTGATTATTATTGTGGCCTTAAGAAGCCATACGCACGTAGGTACGCGTAGCTTATGATATTTTTATACATATTGTTGTGATTCAGTGAAGACCAACCAAATCAATTTATCAGTAGACTCTAATCTTCAATATATGAGAAATCAAGTAGGTAACTGCATTATGGGATGACTCGTCTAATAAAAGTTAACAAATAAATATAAATTGCGCAAGAGCAGAACTGCTTGCGTTGACAGTTGACAGGAGATTGACAGTTCTGACAGTCAGTGACAGGTGACGCACGGTAAAAGTTGCTTACACACCCTTGTACTTACATAACACATGCGTTTACACATTTTTTGATAATGCATAAGATATGTATAAACAAATAATTTCATGCTCACAAAAGATACCATTGTAGGGAGATCTAAGCCTTGAGTATCTTTTTTAAATGTCACCGAATAACAGTATTTACTATATTATCTTTATTTGCAATGAATTAGGTAAATAAGCATAGCGGTTAAACTTTTAAGTAACATTTTCAAGTTTGTAACAGTTAACTATATTTTTAAACATGCGAAAACTTATTAAAGACATTATTAACTAAGCACAAACTTACGTTTTGCCTAAAATAGGTATTTTTCCTCCCTTACAAAATGCAATTCAAACAGAAGAAGTTGAAAATCTTAAAGAAACGACAGAAACAAAAGAAAACATGTTTGCTCATAACCTTAGATATAAAATCAGAATTTGTCCTGGCCCAGTACAACAGTTCTTCTAAATATTCGTAATTTTCTTTGTTATTCAAATTTCTTCTTAACAAAAACATGTCCTGTGATTACGTAGCGTAATTTGAAATAAGCAGCGTTTACGAAATTAAAAGTCTTGTACTAAATTATATTGTTGTGTCGTTAAGTCGCCTGCAGTCAAACTTAATTTGAAATTATAATTTGATTATCTTTGTTTACTGTTCTTCAGCCGCAGGATGGCCTTTACAATTTGTTTTATTTAACAACACCGTATTTAATTTTAAAAAGATGGTGAAACATTCGACCGTGCACCTTTGAAGCTTATTTTCCTGACTATAATTTGATTATTTTAGCGGAAAAAATTATGGAAAAGGAAATGCTTTTTTCTATTTAAACAAGCTGCTGCCGATATTAAATTCTTAAATGTTGAGGAGGTTGTAAGGCGGCTATCTTCATAAATTACTTTTTCTACTTCTTAAGGTATTTTTTATCCCTCAAGTTCATTATACTAATGTTGGCGAAAGCGTAACAAGATTAGGTATACAACACAATCTTGATGCATCCCTAATTTCTTTAATTATGCTTTTAAAGTTATCTTGTAAAGGAAAAAAAACTTAATATGTAGGTACTAAATATAATGTGAGGGTATGGGAAAAGTTGTTAAACCCCAAATACTTATTTATTACACACAAATCAGGGCTAAAAAGAAATATAAATCCAGCTTAGTTCACCAAATCCTCTTGCTTGTAAATTTGATGAGACACATTATAATATAAATAAAAGGCAATATCCCCTAAAACCGGGCGCGTGGCTGTCTAAGCCCATAATAAATCATAATTTGAGTAGAATAATCATCGCAAAGCTCGGGATGGCGATCGTCGCCTATAGGCAGCGTCCTGGCAATACATCATGCACCGATTACACGTATCAAATAAACATTACAGCCAGTTCCCGCCAACTCATATTACGCACGAACCGAGTGTTCCGCCACTACCGACCGATATCATTATCGACTTTTTCTGTACCCAATATCGGGCTTCGGTTACATCTATTGAACAAACGTAACAATAACCACAATGAAGTATTATTGGCAGCAGATTAATTCAATAATAAAAATAAATACGCTTATTTTCCTTTATGGCAACCATGTAGTTGGTTGATTTTTGGTTTTATTATTTCATGCCAAAATAAATATCATATAAAATAATCAAGCAGAGCATTAAAAAAACCGACTTCACGTCAAAACTTTGGCTGAGTTGAGACTGTCATCAACGTAAACATTCTCCGAAATCATACATATTTTTTCAAAAGTTTGAAATTTTCAATGAAGTACCCAACCGATTTCGATGAAATTTATATGGGGCTAACCATGAAGTATTCTCTAACATATGAAACCACAATTTTCAATACCAAATTATAATTGTCCGAAATATCGTGTAACAAAGACACAAAAAAATACATACAGACGAATTGAGAACCTCTTCCTTTTTTGGAAGTCGGTTAAAAAAAAGAAAATCTGATCACGTAGCTACACAAAAAAAATAATAAACTTTTTACATTGCCTTGCTGACTTATTCAAAATTATATGCCGAAATGGAGCTGACGATAAAGATTTAAACTTATTTCTAAGTCTTAAAATTTTATTCCCCAAGATTTGGTGGTGATAGTGAATAGAGAAGAGAATTTACAGAGGCGGTATGATATGAATTTTAAATTAGGGTGGGTGTGTGAAGCTCGGGGCAGACCAAACGACATCAGCGCGGTTGTGATTAAAAATTCGACAGGGGAGCCTCGCCAATGTTATCGGATAGCAAGCATCTCTGCAGTATGGGGAGTAGGGTCTCTTTCACATGCAAAAGCGTGCAACTCGAAAGTGAGCGTAATATGAAATAGGTTCTTGATGTTGATAAGGAGACAGCGATGCTTTATGTGAACCAGTCCGTGAACAACATGAAATACTAACGTCTGCTACGTTGTTTACTGGTTCTTTATAAAATGCTATTTGTATTCCTTTCTTGGACAACTTTCAAAAGTTTGAATATTATTTTTGTTTATCTACTTTAAACTAGTACTGCTTTTTGAATATGAAATGATTGCATCGAAAATAAAGTTTAATTTCAAAAATATGACTGCACTGATTTTTGCAGTAGCGTCGTAAATTTATAATTACGTTTTCTATGGAGCTATAGGCATGGGGCCACCCCTAATACTTGCAAATTAAAAGGCGCGAGTGTCCCTAGGGGCTGCGGTAGAGGCTAGCAAAGAATTGAGAGGGTTCTGCTTCCCCACGTCACGGTAGTCGACAGTCGGTAGTCGACAGTAGACAACTATCGATCATTAATTACATTGAGTAACATTTACGCGCCACATGCCACAATGTCGGCCATTGTTAGTAAATTCTTCGATTTACGTCCATGTTAGAGTTTAATAAGTACGTTAAGAGTGATTGATTGGTGAATCACTTGAGTACGATTGAAGTGCTTAATTATTTGTTGTTAGCGGTCTTTGGGGTTACAAGAGTGACACTTCTTTAAGTAAATAGATTTTTCTATCGATTGTAAAGTTTAATATTAAGATACTTTACTATAGTTTGACTAAGATGAAACATTATTGTATGGTCTTAAATTATTCAATTTATTCTTATGTACAAATAATAAAACCGCGATCGCGGTGTCTATATAGACACCGAAATGTAAAGTTTAAATGCAAAACATACTCATACCCGACAACTACTTAAGAAAAGAGTTTTATTTTACGAAACATAATTTTTTATGTTTTTAGTCTTATAAGATTCTGTGAGTGAATAAGAACAGGCTAAATATGAATTCATTTAAAAAATAACCATTAAAAAAAACCCTTCAAAAACAAAGCTCACGATTTCTCTAAATCCATAAACTAATTTCGTTTATACACACATGGCGAAAAGGAAAGAAATATTGATAGAAGCAGTAATCTCTGTAGATAAGCATCTGCTGAGTGGTCCCCTCGTGTTTTGGATCGCACGCTATCCAGTGCTGCCATTAATTCGCTCAGTCTGAACGCAGCCTTACCGTAATGTGATTGTATTTGCAAGTGAAATTGCCGTAAGAATGTGATTTAGTACAGGCATCTCATTATTTCGCTTCATAACGCACTGATGTCAGATGTATGGAATAATTGCGATGTCAGTTTTGTTATGATTTGGTTCCGTTTGTTGTGGTTTTCAGCGAGTCGTGGTTAATGAATTAAAAGTGGTTTTTGTTCAATACTGTATCAATGTTTTATTTATTGTTCTGGTTTTATTTAATGTGTGTCATTAAAATCAGAAGGTCTCTTTGAGTCGAGTTTATATGTACTTATATGATTTTTATTTCTATTACTACCTAATTCGGAATCATAAATGTTTACATTTGATGAATTAATTTACAGACGGTCGAAATATAACACAATCAAAATAATATCGGTAAAAAATTTAACTTCAAAAAACTACTGCTTATCTTTCTGTACTCGAGTGCCAATAACGCCTGCTCACCCGAAATAAGGGGAGGACGTTAATAAAAATTCCGCGCTAAAACAACAAATTAACGTAGCCGAGCTCCTCGAAAAGCCATAAGTACTCATCTCAATTGCCGACGATAAGAAATCCAAGCCTCCACAATGTAGCCCAAGCACGTTCAAGCGGAGGATTTTTCTGTTTATAATTACGTAGCGTTTAAAATTGACTCTTAAATTCCTCAGAACGCCATGTTGTTGGAGTTTTATTAAATCGAGTGTAACCATTGCTAACATTACGCAAATGTCAGGTCCGCCCCCACATCTGTTGTAGGGATGCACTCCCTTAATAAGTGTTAACGCTCTTCGCGTGCGTCCTACACTGAGTTTGTGCCGAAGCTAAATCTCTACAAATTCTTGATACAAATGAATGCCGCGGGAATGGAGTGTCTCGTGTAATTCCATTTTGCAAAGCCATGCGCCCCTTACGACATAGCGACAATACGCGGCGCTCTGGAATCCTCTGGCTATGCAGTTTTATTTTATTTTGGTAAACACGTACGTACAAGCCAGATAGAGCACGCTTGAATTGGGTTTTTATTAGTTTGAATTTAAATTTTGTTTGGCTAGTAATGAAAAAAGTAGTTGTTATGGAAGATGGTGCATTTTTTGTTTCAAGAAATAAAAACTTTTTATGAATATTTTCTCGAATTATTTCGTTTATTTACATTCTAAATATGTGAAAGCTTTAAATACTTTAAAAACTTTTAATACATAGTTGAACGACAATAATTGAAGAGTTTTTATTGAGGACGTAATTTGAAAGACATCATTATAAAACAAGAATAACCAGTAGAAATAGACCCGTCAACAACCCAAGCTACCGATATAAACCTACTAACTTAAAATACTTTAGCCCAATCACTTCCATTAATAAGTAAACCTCCAAATATAATATTGGACACAATCATACAAAATGGCAATTCATTTCTATTTTTCAGACCATTAACCCTGGATAATAGCCCGGCTACAGAACGGGCGAGAGTAAAATAAACGCCCGGCGAATAGTTCCGAACTGGTATCATCGTTGCAAATGTAAATGAACAATTAAAGCGCCGGCAACGGCCGGGGACAATGACGATAATTATTTTAGTTTGGTGTCGGCAGAACCGTCACTCGGCGGTGGAATGCTGCGAGGCAACCTGATTCAGTAACTGGTAAAAGGTTTGTTTCGCTTTTTGCTGAGAGATGACGTTTTTAACCGCAGAACTATTGTTACCTATTAACTTTGCAAGGCACTTCATTAAGTTCCACAATAACAGTTTTTTTTTTGTAAAATATTCGTGACACTTATCGTGGTTATGTTGAATCTAAATATGAATTTGGCAGAGCTTTAAAGCTTAAATCAATCATTTAGATTTCATATGATATTTTTATTTCACTTACAAATGAAATTCTTGATTATGTTTTATTTGAAAATCAGAGCCGGGCTGTTTTAATGATTTACCTATACATTATATGACTTTAACGAGCACTGTCAGTAAATAAACCTTGAATAAGTCTAATCTAAAAGGGGCGTCAGTAATTATAAATTCACAATAGTTACTGAATAAGGCCCCTGCGCCTAAACATCAACATTCTGCTACGTGAATTATTACCAAGTGACGTTTTCATTATCCAGTTTCATAACAAAGGACTGTAGGTAGTGGGTTAACTTCGATTGGAGTCTGCAGCAGCCATTGTGGAGTGGCGACAATCGCGGGCGATATTAGGCCGGAGGTGAAATCTTGATTAATTCGTTACAATGTTCAAGTTATCGGAGGCAGTGTGGCTAAATGGCGAACTTCGATGAAAGGACAAACTTTAAATTAATTGCAATCTGGTAGTTTCAAATGCATTGTCAGAGTACAGCATGGTTTGGAGATCATTTTTCATTAAGCATTTCTAAGTTCTCATACTGTGAGAATATTTATGGTTATCAGTGCTGCTCTAAAAGAAATTATTGCTCTAAATTATAAAATGAAATATTAAAGAACTAGTATTTAGGTAGCTAAATGTGTCCTGATACACCGAAAAATTCAATTCAAATTAACTCAATAATTATGCAGGCGTACCTTGGCGACCAAATGCCATTTTTTCATTTTGATTTTAAGAGAAAATATACTCCAAGCATAAGCAGAAACATAAGTTTCAGATAGAAGCAGTGAAAAATAAATATATCTCTATCCAGAGGTGCTTGGGTGGGAGTTATATGGTACTATACCAACCTTGCATTAATTTTAATTGACGTAACAAATTTTTTTTGCTCAGTTGTTCTTGGTCAAAGGTAAGGATGAACCAGTGAAACAAAACAGAAACGTTTTTAATGCAATAAGCGTAAGCCTTGAGTTCATAATGAATCATTCATCCTACCACGTATGAATAAATAGTGATGGCCATGGTACCTTATGTTCTGTACGCCTTCAAAAAAAAATAAGAACCCAAGAGCATGAAAGCAAGACATGGCTTATTGCCATTCAATTCAGCAACAGTTCCTGTAAAAATATCCTATAGCTTTTAGTGGGTACTCGAGCTAGATATATTTTACAGCTTTGAAATGGCTGCAACTCAAAGTTCAGGATATTTGTTACGGTACTTTGTAAGAAAACTTCATTTACTAATAAATGTTCACCTCACGCGCACTCAGACCTAGTATCAAGTAAAAGAATTGCAAAACTCATTGCTAAAGACTTTCCTTAAATGTCTTCAAATGAAGAATTTAATTTGAAAAAAGTAGAGTTTATTACAAACAAAAACACGATAAATAAACAATAAATTTATGATTGTACAATTAATACAAATAAGTTATTTTAAACTCTAGGAAATAAAACAATAAAAAACTTCAAAAAATTTAAGTAAACAGAAAAAGTATTTCTAGGTTTATTATTTACAAAAAAATTGGCATGCTATCCATTATAGGGTGCCAGTATCTATCTATAACAAGCTATCAATCTATCTGCTTATTTTGGATCTGCATTATTTATTAGAACTATCTAATTATTATTACAAAATCTAAAACAATTTAATAAACCTAACAACCATGAAGTTAAAAATGCAGAAACAAATTAATACATCTGTAGAAAATATCTCGTTAATTAAATTTCATTGATTCATAGCGCCAGCCGCCCGCCGCCACACATCAGAGAGACGATAGCTGCACAATGAAAATGCTCTGTTTCCACTGCTGGAATGCTTTCAATGTAATTCAGTTAAACGCCAAATTTATGACTAGTTAAATTACTAGCATTATTCTTGAATGTTCCGATACAAGTTATTACAGTGTATCTAAATATAGGCTCTACTCTTGTGTCAAAACAAGATATAGGTGCTGATAAAGCTATGTTAAAGATCTGTGTGGCGTATTGGTGGAGTATTTTCTTGTGACAGGAGGGAATTAGGAATCCACTCGCAGGCAGGCCAGCTTGCAAAGTAAACTTTCCTGTACTTGCTCGGACCTTTCATCATCACATCTCTTTGTAATGATCCCACTGCACTCTCTCCCCTGGGTGACGATGAGGTATAGGCCATTATCCACCAAGCTGGCCCAGTGCTGGGTGGTGGATGTCAGAATTTTCAGGGCGCCGAAATGACTTCTAACAAACTCTAACTACTACTATATACAAGTATACAGCACCCGGGACCGACTGCTTAACGTGCTCTCCGAAGCACGGAAGTCGTCGTGTAAAATGAATGGTCGGCGGTCACTCGTAACTTTGCTAATTCAAAAATATTAATTTAATCAAAAAAATCTTCTATTATTTCAAATATAGGTGTTTGTAATGAACCACAAACATGAAATCAAAAGGTTATGTAGGATGTCCTTAGAAGAAAGACAAAATCTTCATTTATAGTACCGAGATTCGATATCGCCATGAAATTCTGCTAGAGAAATCATTTAATTGATTAATTTTTGGTATTAAGGGTTATACCAAGTTGTAACTTTAGATGAGCTACCATTGCGTTTCTGTCCTTTAAATAAATGTCCACATTGAGGCAAAATCAATCTGGTCTTATTCTTGATTTGATTCTTCTTCTTATTGTGCGAACTATTAATATTTTAAAATTAAAAACTATTTTCTTGTCATAAGTTTAACAGAATGAATGTCGCTTATTTAATACATTCAATACAATACTTTAAGATGTTCAGCTGATAAATTGTATAAAACATACATATTGTATTTCATAAATATGTGACAAAATAGATTGAATGAACTGTGCTGCAGTCAGATACAGCGCGATTCAACGAAAGAATAATTCAATTTTATTTGTGATTGAAATATGGGGAACTAAGAATTGTATTATGTTAATTGTAATACGATAATTGTTCGGCGTTAATATTGGGTGGTGCATTTTAATTATAGTGATTTGGTTGTCAGGTTTGTCTGTAATTTAATTTGCATTTGATTTTATTTATGTGTAATTACTGATGAGGGTACAGACCACACTTAAAATGTTTCTGTCTGTGAAGCAGTTTTGACGGCTTTGTATTTTAACTGTCATTCCATGTACTTAGCGATCATAATAACAAAGGTAACATACAATTCTGAAAATTCTGACTGTAAGAGCCAATGAAGTAAATAATACGAGTACTATGACAATGTCCATTACTTTCTCGGTGCGTTAAGTATATTTTTTTGTTTTCAAAAGCTTTATAATTCACATAATTAAATAAAGAAATAAGGATTAATTAACAGACCCGAGATTTTCACTCGTATTTCAACTATAATACCCAAAAGGCACCAAACGTACTACTGAACTTTACAACTTCTGGATTAAAAATGTATTTTATATAATGCCTGTGAATATTTTCTTATTGTTCTTTATGTTTCCTTGGTAACATTGGTCTTTGTAATTGAATTAAATCATCAAATGGATACCGTATAAAGGATTTAAAGCTATCGAAATAGTACAGCCCTTTTTCGTTTTTTTTTGGTAGTATTTTATTGACACCACCACAGACGTTAGGTATTAGTAAAAAATATTTTGTTTAGGTAAAATTACTTGTAACGTTTTTCAACCGACTTCAAAAAAGAAGGAGGTACCTACCTACTCTATTCGTCTGTATGTTTTTTTTATGTTTGTTACCTCATAACTTTTGACTGGGTGAACCGATTTTGATTTCATATGATAGAAGATACTTCCCATTTGGTCCCATAAATTTCATCGAATTTGATTAAGTACTACATGAATTTTAGTTTTTTTCAAATGTGTATAAATTCCGAGATCGTTTACCTTGACGACCTTATACTTCAGCAAAAGTTTGGACGTGAAATCGGTTTTATTAATGCGCTGCATTCGTTGATTATTTAAAAAGTGTAGGTAACTGCAAATCCGATTTGAGCTGGCGAGGGTGATAACAATGTCGCAGGCTTAGAAAAGAATATAACAATGCTGGAATACATAATATCACCAAAGCTATGTATTTGACAGCAGGCTTCATACTGAAATACCAACAAAATTTATATTTAATTCCCTGATTTATGTTTGGCGTGCCCTGAGGCAGCTTTGAATTGAGTTTGGGCGATAAAGTTAATCATATATTATGAATATATTAAATAATTCTAAAAATAAATATGGCGAAAGATACGCTAAATTCATTTATTTCTTTATTTAGATATGATAAATACCTTATTTAATTGAAATATCAAGTTTCAATTAGGTGGTTTACATTCAATTTGACTTAATTAAAAGTTTGGAGTTTTAATTGTTTCTAAGATATAAATTAATGTAACAGCAAAATTATTTCTACTCTAGTCTAGTTTAATCCTGAAACATTTTCCATCATTTTATAGACAAAAATCCCAAATAAAATCCATCGTATTCAGCATTCAAAAAAATTTCGTAAATTTAAAGAATCTTTAAACTTAATATTAATGGTAAGTATTATAGTTATCGTGCCACAATGTTTTTTGATCATTAATTACTTTAAAGTTGAATTGTTTTCAAACGATTTTAGTGACAGTTCTTATTTTCCATTACACGCAAACTACTTACAAATAATGATTAAAAATTTAAAACTATGAAAATAAAATTGTTTATTCTAAAATTATAAATTGAACTAATTAATCAAATGTAATTGTTATTATAACTGTAAATAAATTAAGTAAATGTCATAAAAAAAAATTATCTTAAATTGACATATTAAAAGAAACGGAACGTTCAAATAATAGGGATTGACACTAGGTACTGAATCGACATTTAATCGCTGAATATGAGCGGCCATCTTGTAATCGTAAGTCTCAATTCTTTAGTCGTTGGTCTCAATACATTTTTTTCAGCAACTGATTCGATATATTAAAGCAATCAAATGGAAGATCGAACAACTTCATTGCGGCAACGTCACTGAGGTTGTCAATTTTTAACTGTCAAGAAAATCATTTGAAAACAATTCAACAACATAGGTACATTCAAGTAATCGAATTGTACTTATCAGAAAAAATATATAACCTACTAAGCGTAGGTCCCATCTTATATTTTAAAAGCATTATACACGAATATATATCGCGGATAATTCAACATATTATATATCTATAAGTTCTAAAATTAATTAACTAAATTCCAACGTAATGGAGCGAGTTTCGGTGAGCCTCAGTATGTGATAATATGAAAACAATGCATTCGGCATAATATTAATGTTGTTTTACTATTTGAGCAGCCAAGTTAAGCCGTGATTAATGTATCTAGTACATTACATTTGGGTACATCAATATTGAAAGTATTTCCAATGAATTCGATTAATTAATTAAACACTTTAAATACAGTTTTAATTAATTTATTCTCGACATTTGCAAAATTTACCACGCTATTTTCAAATTTATACAACCAGCGAGATACATTTTTTTTTTACATAAAAATCCACGTTTGTTCTCCATGCACCCTCGAGGAAGCTGATCATGAGGACTACCTATTACGGTACACTACCATCATCGATGAGAAACCTGTTCATTCCACGCTTAAAAGTGCTAGGACTGTAGAAGTCAGGGAAGATATACAATATAATTAGTAAACGGTGTAACTGATGCTCAGTAATCACCACCACTCATAGATTACTCCAGGGGAAGTACAGGAACTATTATTTTGAAGACAGTAAGGCTACTTGGCGGTGAAAATTAACCAAAATGTGGAACTGATTTGACCCTTATAAAAACACGCTTTTAATAAACAAATGACTGAAACTGACACCCCCCCTATGATAGTTCTAATGAGCTTTTGTTTTGAATGAAACTAGCGGCACGCGGCGGCAAACACAGGCCGGCACAATTTCAGAAAAAAATCAAGCACAAAAAAAAAACCAGGGCCTATCAAAAAGGCAAGCACAATGAAAGTATAATATTAATAAAAATCAATCCGTGCTTCGGAGGGCACGTTAAGCGGTCGGTCCCGGGTGCTGTATACTTGTATACAGTAGTTGTCAGGGTTTGTCAGAAGCCAATGCAGCGCTAGGCTAGTTTGGTGGTTAATGGTCTATACCTCCTCGTCACCCAGGGGAGAGACTCATGCCCTGCAGTGGGCTCATTACAAAAAGTTGTGATGATGATGATAATGATGAAAAATCAATGTATCACGGAGGATTACAACTCGATTATATTTTTATAGATTGTCTTAAAATTACATTAAAATTAAATTACTGCTATGGCTTCTACTAAAGACTAGACGATGTTTCTTAAAAATGTTAATTTGTAAAAGTTTAGTGTAAGATACTTTTAGGCTAGGGATTGTTGAATTATTAGTTAGTGTGAATCACAATCACAGTATTTAAAAATTGTTCACAACTTCACAAGGAAGAAACATGAGACAGGATTTTTTTAATTAGCTCTTGAGAAAGGACAAATTCATCACAATTTTGTATACTTAGATTAACGATTATTATTTTTATTTTTTCACGATTTTTTTTATTATTTTTCCTGTATTAAATTTACATAAAACCACCAAACAACTTCATAAATATTCAGTTCAAGAACTTCAGAAATCACAATTTAGAATTTAAAACATTTAAGTGAATAAATTGTGCGATTCAAAAAATAATATTAATTTATATTTAAAAAAAAATATTTTTGTATTATAACAAACACAAACTGATATTACTCCTGAGGATATATTCCTTTTTCTATTGATTTATTTAGATCCCAAAATAATGTAGTAATCATTTCTTAAAACGAAAAAATGAACAGTACCTTAGAACAGAATTAAATAATAAAATAACAGGGAGATATAATCTGATTAATAGTTAATAAATAGGTAATAATCAATTTATATTTTGATCCAAAATTGTATTGAAATACCGTTTATTATTTTATTTCAAATACTTAAAAGACATTGCCGAAATGCTAGGTATCTACTTACATAAATAGATAGAAAGTATTTATTTGCCTACGACAAATGGAGTAAATAAATATATTTTTTTATAACTAATTTTATTTTCATAATGTAACTAACCAAATTAAACTCTAAATTTTCACTCTGATATACCAACTAAATTCTTATTTGCAAACCTAGATCTCATGTTTTCTTTTTTGCAAAAATATGATTATTTTTGTCTACATTCGATAAGAACAAGTTTCTAAAAGGCAGGCCAATAAAAATTATAATAAAGATAAGTGCCCTTTAATAGTATACTCTTCAATTTTATTATAAAGCAACGCTTCTCAATTTTCTATATAAGTAGATATGACGACCGGCTGGTGTAGCGGTAACATCACTGACCTCTATATTTACCACTGGACTGGCTGTTCCGTAAGTTTGACAGCTATTTTTTTGTGCCTATTTGAAGCGCCACTAGCGAGTAGCGAGTGTCCGCAGAACAAATTTTGACGTATATTGGAAGTGGCCGGCAGAGAAATGCTTGCTTATTGCTAAGTGATTTTATATTTTTCAAATATTAATTCGAATTTTATGTTGTTATTGTTATAAGCATTATATAAAAGTTATCAAGAATGAGGACATGTGTATATTGTAAGCGACTAGTTTTAGTACCACGGACACTCGCTACGTCCGACAGCGCCAAAATGGCGATTATCAAACGGGCACAAAAGCACTTTGACAGCCGCCAGTCCAGTGGTAAATATAGAGGTCAGTGGGTAACATACATTGCCTTCTATGCCGGAGGTCCTGGGTTCGAATCCCGGCGGCGGCGGATATTTGTGTGATGAACACAGATATTAGTCGTCAAGTCATGGATGTTTATATGTTTATTTAAGTTTATTCTAATAAAAATATTTATTTATTCAATATGTATGTTTATATATTTCTTACTTATATCAGTTATCTAGTATCCATAACACAAGTTCTTTAAGAAACTTAATTTGGGATAGATAATGTTGTGTGAGTATCAGAAATATTTATTTATTTTTATTTATCAGTGTTTGCAGTTTCATATCATTAAAGATTTACAATAGGCTAGATAGAACAATCAATAAAACATTAAAAACTAAGGTCATACTTTTGTACACTAAGCATGAATATAAAGTGAGTTTTAAAATTTATTTACCCTCCGTAAATTCGTCTAGTTTAGTTTTGGTAATAAATAAAAATATAACTAATTTATATGTTAAGGTAAATCTGGAATAACATTACATTTTATTGACAAAATAAAAAGAAAAACATTGAAAAAGAAGCTTGGTAAAATTCCAACAAAGTAAGTAAAATTCTCCAATACGAAATGTAGGAAATTTAATTAAGACCATCTCTACATCGGTAAAGTAATTAAATTTGTTGATACGTTCCTAGTATACTAAAATATACTTTGTTTGTCTTAAATAAGTTTGGCTAAAATAAACTCTAAGTATACTCTAGTAGAATGCATTAGCTAATTGTTTAATTGTAACAAACTTTGCTACACTTAAGAGGTTTTTAAATAAATAATCTTTATGTTGCATTTTAGTAGGTATACAAATTGTACACTTTAATTTGTTTTTGTTAACTAAATGTTCCTGATCCCTACAAAACCCTACAAAATATAGGTATGATGACCTCAATGACCTGTTTAAAAAAATATAGGTATGTTATGAATAAAACTATTTAAATAGTATATCATCCGACCGTCGGATATTCCGAATTATAACCGTCGGATTGCAATTCTTATATTTCTCAAAAAAAAATTGTATTACCTACTTTTTTGAATATGGTAACAAACTCTACATTGCGCGTGAGTTTTCAACAATTTTTCACGTGAAGTTGAGTTTACGATTAATACTCGTTTAACTAATATTTATTATTGAACTTTACAATGAGATAATTTAATTGAAAAGCCATTTTTTGTGGATTATTTTAAATAATTTAAAGCTATAAACTCTTTCTAGAATTGTCTTAACAACTTTTAAAAATTACCTGTGAATCGTTAACAAATATTTATTATTTGAGTTTACAATGAGTAGAAACACCATTTTTTTTTCATATTTTTTATCGAGAAATGTAATTTAAATCCAAAAATACTTACTGGAATTATCACCTAGCCCCGTGGAAGAATCAAGATCGGCGGCTACGCAAGCGAGCGCGCAGGCCCAGGCGCAGCTCACCAGCCAGCGCACCGAACCATCCCTGCTTCTCCTCCGGTTACCCATTGCACATCACACACTAGACTAACATCCCAAATTTTATATTAACAAATACGAAAAGTTTCTAAAAGTTCATTTTTACAGTAAACTGAGGCTTTCGTTTTAATGTAGAGGTTTTAAGAATGTTTGAATAGTTTCGTATTAGTTGCGTCGCGATCGTATTTGTATGATCAGTGTGGATGCGTAGCGGCGTCGGCGATTGCGACTTCGGCACTGGCGGCCGGCGGTGGCGGCCGGCGGCGGCGGCACGGCGGCCCGGCGGCGAGGAGGGCCCGGCGCGCGCACTCCGCCCGCCAGCCAATCCCGGCCGGGGGGAGGGCCCGCGCGTAAGACGCACGGAAGTATATGCGAAGGCCTATGTACAGATGATAGCGGACAGGTGGTTTCGTGCCCGTAATTAGCCTCCTGATAACTTATTGCCACGTAAATTTTCTTAAATAGAAGGAGATTAGGTAAACGGAGATTTTTCTTTTTTTTTAAACGGAATGGTTATGTGATCGTTTTGTTTTTAAAGGGTAATTTAGGTTAACTTTCGTGTATACTTTCGGGTTACTTTAGTATTAATAAGTTACTTTTAATTTATACAGCTTACCTTTTTCTCTAAATAATCTCTATTTTGTCATAATTCTACAATTAAGTAAAATTCTTCTTAAGATTTAAGCTACTTTTAAAGCTTTTTTTTAATTTTGCAAGTATAAGAAGAACCCTTAACGATTATCAACAACTTATCGTAACCAAACTTTTAGATGAAAGATATTCTCTATAACTCATTTAAAAGTCGTTTCTGTGCTGAATATTTTGAAGGTTGTTGAGTTATCTAACTCTGACGGTCTCGCGCGGTCATCGACTTATGCACTTACGCCTCCTCCAAAATATTGCATAATCACTTCTCATGAAAATATAATTATAGTCATTTGTATGAAAATTTTAACCAAGTATTTATCATATTAACAGTCTTGGTAAAAATATAACATTACACTTAGGTATATCATTTGTGTTTCACAAAAATCTTGAAAATACATTTTATGTTTTTCGGTTATTTATTTTGGATCTAAATATCAGTATTTTTTTCCAAAATTGTTTGTTATTAAATTCATCTCTTTCAAACTTTTGCTACTAAGATTGATAGATAGGTGGATAAAAGTATCTGTTTGATTAAGGTGGGTGGACCATGGAAAACCACCTTCAACCTACCCATCAACCGTTTTAATTCGTTTTTTAAGGGATGAATGAAAGATACAAAACGAATTAAAGAAACATAGGTCGTTCAAGTTAAAACTAGAGTTGTAACAATCAAAATATCCGTTTTTCCTGATGACATTTTAAATGAATTACCTATTTATAGTTATCTTAAAAAGAAAACGCAATGAACATACCTCGAACACCATCGTATAACCACAGTATAGATATCTACAGTAATTCAACTTCATACAAACGGACGAAACGCGAGCTATACCTACGCGGCTCAATCTCGGCATGCGACCAGTCGCGAGTGTCTGCATACCGAAACAATTGTTGATTGAGCTTTACGTTAATATGCTGGTTGTTTTTACTTTTAAATTTAATAATTTCTACATCTTTTCGTACGTCTCAGTCGAGGCGCAAGTATTTTTCGGTCGCTAATTTATAAGACCGCCTTGTTATTCAAACGTAAACATGCTTTTTTGACATAAAACGTATTTTTGTTGAACTCTTCCTATTCAATTCACAAATTATTTTATTTCTTTATATAAAAAAATATATTTGGAGTCACAAAACTAAATGGAAGGAAACACAAAGTAGGCAAATGTAATTTAAATGCTGAAGGCGGGCAGCCCTACCACATGTGAACGGATCGCGGCGCAGTAGGCATTTATTTCAAAGATGCGGCCGGGTTGAATTACTTGTAGATATTTGTACTGTGGTATAACTAAGAATATATTTATGGAATTTATTGAATCGTTATCTTTATGAGTTTCATATCAATATAAGTTTCCTAATGGGTTTTAGAGTCAAATAAAAAAAAAAAACAACTATAATGGCCTTGTTAAGCGTCTGTTCTTTGTAAGGGCAAAATTATCCTTAGAAGCCCAAACTAACAATTATATTCTATCACAAGCTTTTATAATACTTATTAGATATGTATATAAAACAGACACTGCCTCACATCTTCTATTCTACACTTGTTACTTGCATTGCATTACCAGATAATATTTTCTATGCCTTCTACACTCTGTGTTCATATTTTTATGTTTCTATTAAGGCCCATGTAGGTGCCCTTCTATTATACCGTCAACTTTTGTGTGGCCTTACATGGAACCAGTGGCTTTCCTTGGAAAACTCATATATTTCAACTGACGACTACTTTGGCGATGGGGTAAACCTATCTGCCTGAGACGCCAGTGGTTGCGGGTTCGATTCCCGCCCCGAACAATAGAAAAAAATGTTCCGGGTCTGGGTGTTTATCTATATATGTATTTATATTCTAGGTTCCCCCCTAGTTCGCTACATGGTATCTCATAACACAAGCTTCGCTTACTTTTAGGCCATTCAGTTGGTGTGATTGTCTGGGGATTTAAAAAAAGTTATTTTAAAGAAAAAAAAGTCGAAGCAATTTTATTTTTCTTTAGTACCAAAGCGTATCCTTATATGACAAATTAAAGTAAAATAATAAGGTAGAGTTAGGTTAATGACTTAAAATTTACAATTTCAATGTCTACAGCCGAAGTTTACAAAGAGAAGGACCTCAAAAACAAAATAGCGATTCCAACGACTTGCCGCTGCTCCTGCGTTCTTAAGTTTAGTTTATCTAAGTGTGACTAGAAATTTTTTTTTACTTCATATCACAATAGCTCAGCTTTTTTAATAGTTGGCGTTCCAAGGAGCATGTAGGCCAGAATTAGTGTGAACACTTCAATATTTATTTTTATTACCAGTAACATAACAATATTTTTTCATCAACATAGCTCTTTAACAACACTCAAAGGTTTTAATTATGAAACAAAACACGGCTTAGTTGTTCATGTTAACTAAGTTAATAATTTGAGTGATCCTAAATGCCTAAATAATATTTTTAGTATCTTACGTATTTATCAAATCCAAGAAATAAATAAATGAATATTTCTGACACACAATCTAGCCCAAATTAAGTTTCTTAAAGAACTTGTGTTATGGATACTAGATAACTGATATAGGTACTTAAGAAATGTACAGGGTTGTTGGTAATTAGACCAGATTTCTTTAGGTGACGTAGGAGAGGTCGTGTCCAAATCATGTAATCCCAACATTTAAATATTTAGGATCATTCCTGTTTTTTTCTGAAAATACAATTTTACTCTTTCAAACATCGATTGTAATTTAATTACTTAATGTTAAATAAATAAGTATAAAATCTTACAATACCTTTTCCCTAGCTTTTTTTTTTCATTTTTTGTATTTCTTAGGGTTTTAACATTTTCTTAAAAGACATACATATCAACTTGAACTAAATTACCTACATCTACGAATGTTCATCTGCAGTATGTCCTTACCGTGTTAAGGTACGAGTTAAGGACTCAGACTGCAACGCCGTAGGAGCCTTTAGGAGCCGTCCATTTGCATGATCAACATTGTCCAAGCCTCTAGAGACATGTTCTGAAACGTGCCTGCATACAGCAAGACAGAGGTAATATTTAGCACGTATATTACAATGAGACGGTTGTCCGCAACTTTACCTGGTGGAAATAATGAGGTTTAAGATTTTGTATATATGTCTGTGGGATGTTTAGTATTGTTAATTTTAATACAGTACCAGAATAAAACTCATTTAAAAATTGCATTAAAATATTTTATTTTATTTTTCATTTTATCTCAGTACAAATATATTTGTATTCGCATGCCACAATTTTACGAAAGAGTCAGGCTTGACCATGAAAAAGTCTTTTCATACAGACTAAATAGCTCAAGGCAGTTATTTTCTTGTTTTTTGTTTCCATTTGGTTTTGGCTTTTCTGATATTCCCACAGATAAAAAAGAGTGACTTTCAGTCTATGGAAATAAACGTTGACTTCTTAAACCTCTAGTCCATGGTTGTCTGGTAGAGATCGCTTCCCAGCGATAAGGCCGCCAATTGTATATCATTTTTTTTATGTGCTTAACTTTTTTGTATTTTTGTAAGGCATACAATAAAGTTTTTTTTTTTTTTTTATTCTTATTTTTAAGAGGCTTTTATTCTAGGAGAATATGTCAGCCTCATCGTAACCTAAACTTAATTTATAACAAATAATTCTCATTATAATAATCATATTTATGAATCACAGAGAGAGACTTGTTTGTGCAAAAATATGTGAATTAAGTTATTAAACACTTCTGAGTTTGGATTTGATAATATGGTCAAGAATACGCCGACATCTAATCTATTAATATCAAATTTTTGCAAAAGGTCTTGTCTTTCTCTCTGATACTTAACACATTCTGAAAGTATATGCTGGACGTCGTCTACAGTATTACAGGTTTCACAATAAGGCGATTCTAGTTTTTTCATTAAGAAGCCAAATTTTCTAGATGGATAATGGTTAGATCGAAGTCTGTGGGATATAATAATATATTGTCTACTTTTTGGCGCACTGATAAACCATGGGATCCTAAGAGGCTGACACTGTATTGTCTTATACCAAATTCCCTTTTCTTTACTTCTTTCATCATAGTATTCTGTAAATTTGTCATAACATTTGTTTTTCAATTCATATAGGATCTCTGTAAAAATTGGTAAAATAGATATTTCTAAACCTTCTGTTAAAGCTAAGTTTGCCAATCTGTCAGCCTCTTCGTTTCCCCTTAACCCTATATGAGAAGGAACCCATTGCAACCTGAGAGTAATATCACGTGTACTAAAATTATGGATAATGTCAAGAATTCTGTAAGCTACCGATGTACCTCTGCTGTATCCAGAGGCGCATCGAGCTAAATGCTGCAAGGCACTTTTGCTATCTGTAAGAATAACAAATTTGTGACATTCTAATCCGCCTATAAATTTCAATGCTTCAAAGATTGCAATGAGTTCCATCGTCATAATAGAAACATTGTATTTATTCCTAAACATAGCTACATTTCCCATACCATCACAATAGGCTGCGCCCAATCTTAACCCATTCTTAGATCCGTCAGTAAATATTTGTGACCATCCTATATATTTTTCACTCAACTCCTTTAACACCTCTACTCTTACACAATCCATAATATAATTCTGTTTTGGTTTTGTAATACATTCCATGTTATCTACTATGATGTCGTTTACATTAATATATGATGCCCAAACTGATAATTTAAACATTTCTAAGGGATATGATGTATGAATATTATAGTTTTTACATTCTTCATATGCCAATGTCAGTAACGGTTTTGTTTTATTTTGCCAATATCTATTATTTATTTCTGAGTTTAGACAATTTAGTAGCTGACTGGTATTGTTATTCTCCCAGGACATACATTTGAGACAATTTTTAAAAGCAAGGTATAATCTCCTCAAATATAATGGTTGGACGCCAAGCTCGCTCTCCATCACATGGATAGGCGTGCTTTTAATAAAACCCCCTATAATGCGAAGTGCCTGGTTTTGTATTCGGTCTAGTTTACTTAGATGTGTTTTTGCACTAGTATTATATAAAAAACACCCGTAATCGAGTCTGCTGCGAATCAATGAAATGTAAATAATACGTAGGTATTTGGGATGTACACCCCACCCTGGCCCCGCTAAGACTTTTAGCAAATTTAGGAATTTAGTCGTTTTTTCTACGATTTCGTTTATATGCTTATTCCACCTTAAGTTCTTATCCAACCATAAGCCTAAATACCGGACATTTTCCACTACAGATAAAATATTGTTATCAATTACTAAATCCATCTCTCTCCGTTTATAACCTCTATTAAAAACACAGCAATAAGTCTTAGTAGTAGACACACGGAGTCCGATTTTATCTAATAAGGATATAATATCATTTAGGGCTTGTTGTAACATATTTTGACAATAATTTAAATTTTTATTACTTAAAAATAAAACGAAATCATCTGCATATTGAGCAATCAAAACATTCCGCAACTGACGACAGATTTGAAATGTGACTATATTAAATAAAAGGGGTGACAAGGGATCTCCTTGAGCCAGACCTCTGCTTGTGCACCTAATATTTTCATCGCCTCTAATCATCAATTGCCGACTGCTAAGGAAAGCCCAAAGATATCTACAGATATGGCTTCCAAGTCCTAAATCATCCAACGTCTCGACTACCTTTTCTACTAAAATATTGTTGTAAGCATTTTCGATATCTAAAAAAACGGCCGCTGTAGGATTATTTTTTGAGAAACCTATCTGAACATATGAAACAAGTCTTGAAAGAGAGTCTAAACATGATTGTGCCCGTCTGAATCCGGTTGTACTAGTTGAGAGAACATTGTGTTTCTCAATGTACCATTCCATTCGTCTTCCTAACATACAATGAAATATTTTACATAGGCAGGAAATAAGTGAGATTGGTCTTATTTTAGTCTCACAATCACTGTTTGCAGCAATATTAGATTTAGGGATTGGTACAATTGAGATTTGCCGCCACTGATTTGGTACTACGCCTGTTTTGAATATAGCATTATACAAGTTTAATAGGTAAATTTTAGCTATTGCAGGTAAATTGTAGATCATAGAATAGGTGATGTTGTCACAACCTGGTGCGGTGTCTTTTTTTTTCAAGCAACTCTCTAACTCCTGTAATGTGAATGCAGATTGTAATTGTTCCTGAGTGGAATTAAACGAAGGTGGGGAATTCATCACATAATCTGGGCTAAGGGATCTTAAGAGTTCTTCTTTTTTTCCTTTGGATACATTAAAGTTGCTCTGTCGGAATCCTTTGAACCATCGCATTCTATTCCACATATTAGCGACTGAAATGGATTCATCGACACTACTGCAGAATTCTCTCCAGCTGTCTGATTTGGCTTTTTTTATTAGTTTTTTTGCCTCTAGAACTTTAAGCTCAAAATTGTTGAGATTAGTAGGTGTAGGATTTCTTCTAAAAATGCTTAAAGCCAGTCTACGCTCAGCTACAACTTGCGACAGTTTCGGACTCCAATAAGTTTTAGGTTTAAACGCTTTTGCCGGATTTTTGCTAATTTTGGTCATGGGAATATTTTTGTCAGCGGATGTTAAAATTTGGTGTTGAAACTCATCATATGACTTTTGGATTGCAGATGGTTGAAAATGATCGCTCTGAATTATTTTTTCTTTAAAGGAATTTTGAATATCCTCACGGTATGATGACCAGTTTGCCTTTTTAAAGTTCCTATTTTTAGTATAAAAAGGTTCAGCATCGAATTTGATAGCCGTTTTAATTATTAAATGATCGCTTCCTAAACTTTCACATAAAACTTGCCACTCAAAATTAATGCTTATATCAGTTGACGCGAAGGAAATATCGGGTGATGATTTCTGAATTGAACCGTTAACTAATTTTACTCTAGTAGCTTGACCATCATTAAGGGATATAAAACCGTTATCTAATGCTGCGTTTAATAGTTGTATGCCTCTCTGATCTGTCTTGTAAGACCAATTCGTGTGATGCCCGTTAAAATCTCCTAACACCAATGTTTTTTTATCCGCAAGAGCAAAAAGTTTATCCCAGTCTGCTTGTTGGGTGCGTACAGAAGAAGGACAGTAGACACCTATAATATTTTCTATCCATCTAAAGTTTATTATTTTAATACGAATAGTTTCTATGCCAGAATGGATGCCGTGAGTCGGACAAATATGAGAATCAACAGATTTGTGGATAATAATTGCTACTCCCCCGTAAGAGTCAGATCTGTCCTTCCTATATACATTATAACCATTAAGATGGAGAGAAACCCCTGAGTCCAACCATGTTTCGGAGATAATAGCTATATGAATCTTTTCTTGATAGAGTAATGCATCAAATTCGGCTAGCTTCGGCATTAAACTTTGTGAGTTCCATTGAAAAATGTTTAAAAAACTTACCTTATCCATTGATAAAATTTAAAAAACCTTCAAATAAACCCACACTACTCAAAATATTGGATAATAACAATTTACATTCTTCATAAACAACCTTTAGCACTAACACTATCTTATCCTCAAATTTATTGTCCTCTTTTTTTTTTTTTTTATAAGTGACTAAACCCACGTTTGACCTCAATCTCACCTGATGGTAAGTGACGATGAGGTCGAAGATGAAAGCACACGGGTTTAGGAACGAACTGGCTCTTTATACAATATTGCCGGAACACATTACCGCCGGAGCGGTAACATTTGGCGGCAGACTTTATATAAAGGGTGGTCGCTAGCCAGGCGGACCCAGAAGGGATCCTACCACCAAGCAAAATTGTTTTTATTTTTAATAATAATTTCCATATATCAAACTTTTTCTTCATTGTTCTCCTTAAGTTATCTCTTGCTTCGTTATCATCTTCTTTTTCCTTAGATGTTTCTACTTCTGACTCCATGTTTATAATTTGTTCTTCAAAAATCATTCCCGAATTCTTTTCACTATTTTTTTTATCAACCGTCTTCTTATTTATTACTTTGTTTCCGATTTTTTCACCCATTTCTTTTTCATCGTAGTTTCTATGCACCATAGCTGTAGTTTGAATGATACTGCTATAGGTTTTTTCTGGGTTAGTAGGTGACATTTCCTGGTTTTTATCGTGCTCGGTCGCTGTATCTCTTCTTATTTGGTCTAAGCGCTTCGTTTGGCTTTGCGAATGAAATTCCAATGCCTTTTTATAGGTTATGTTGTTCTCGCTCATGATAACACGAAGTTTTTTTTCTTTGGTAAAGTATGGACAGCTCTTATCAAGGGCCATGTGGTTACCCCTACAATTAGGACAGTTAAATGTTTCTGTTTCACAATTGCTATGATCCCCTCCACACTTCGGGCATATGACCTTACTTAATCTACAAAATTTTCTAATATGACCAAATCTCCAGCACCTTGAACATTGTGTTACAGGGAATATATACTTTTCTAACTCAACTCTACACTTGTACGCATAAACAAACTGAGGAGGAGATGGCCCTCTGAAACATAGCCGAATAGCTTCGCTATCAATCCATTTTCCATCATTACTCATCCTCTTCAATCTGTTTATCGAGATAATCTCTTGAGAACATTCCAAATTCTCCAGTAATTCAGTTTCATCCGTATCCAGGTCCACGCCCTTGATGATCCCGTATGCCAAATTACTTAAATCGGTAAACTGTGTTCTGATGTCTCTGTCTGAAAGTTTCTTACAAGCTATGAGTTTTTCAGCTTGTTTCATATCACTAAATTGAATAAATACTTTATATGGGCTTTTGTATTTTATTTTGGTTACATTTTCTATCTTTTCATCTCTCAAAAATCTAGCCAATGCCATTTGTTTTGGCAGCATTTGTAACGAAAATAAACTGACTTCGTAAAAACTTATATTATTTTCCATATTATCAATATTCATATCCTCACATATGCTTCTGATTATCTTCTTAGATCTTCTCCTCGAGACTGTAATAAACCCATCGTCTATACTGCTTTCGCCTTCACTTTCTCGCTTTCTTTTGTCCGCTTTTTGTGCTGCTGACGATAAATTCTCGCCATCGTGACTAATTTCGGAACTATTAGCGTTTGTCATCTCCATCAATTCTTGTTCACACTCATTTATAATATCAGAGTCACTAGCATCGTCCTCATCCATTTTTTTTAAACGTGGGTAGTTGTAAAAAACTTAATTTATGCACAACGTGAAGTATCGCAACGCTACGTGCGTCCGTCAACACGACTCGCGCGCAACTGCATACAATAAAGTTCAGATTTATGAATGAGTGTGAACAAGGATTTAATCCCTTTTTATCCAGAAAAACAATTGATAATTTAAATTCTTTTCTTATTAAAAGATCTGATTTTTAAATGAAGAATCCTAGAAAATAAAGAAAAGGCTAACGTGCTAACGTGACAAAAACGAGGTCCTATTATCAAAGTGATGTCAAACTTTTTTTGATGTGTGTATATTCTAGGTTCCCCCCTAGTTCGCTACATGGTATCCCATTACACAAGCTATGCTTACTTTATGAACTGCCTGGGGATTTTTTTTATTTCTTTTTATAATTAACGATATAAGGTCTTTATAACATACTAGCTGACCTGGCAAACGTTGTTTTGCCATATAAATAAAAAAAAAATATATATGTTGGCCGATTCTCATAGATACCGGATAAGCACAAAAAATTTCATCAAAATCGGTCAAGCCGTTTCGGAGGAGTATGGCAACGAAAACTGTGACACGAGAATTTTATATATTAGACTAGCTGACCCGGCAAACGTTGTTTTGCCATATAAAAAAAAATAGATGTTGGCCGATTCTCATAGATACCGGATAAGCACAAAAAATTTCATTAAAATCGGTCAAGCCGTTTCGGAGGAGTATGGCAACGAGATCTGTGACACGAGAATTTTATATATTAGACTAGCTGACCCGGCAAACGTTGTTTTGCCATATAAAAAAAAATGATGTTGGCCGATTCTCATAGATACCGGATAAGCACAAAAAATTTCATCAAAATCGGTCAAGCCGTTTCGGAGGAGTATGGCAACAAAAACTGTGACACGAGAATTTTATATACTAGATAACGTCTTTTGAGGGGGAAAAAATGGTGTACACTCTATCATACACTCTATCGTAGTTAATCTATTAACTACGCTCTATCATAAGGTTATTCTGCGCGTTATGAATTACGCGAGTCTTATTAATGTTATGTTTTTTCAAAATTCAAACTCCTCAACTGTCAAAAAGCGTTACATCGCAATGTAGTGGACGCCACAATTACTTATAACTGGATATGCGCAAGGGGTAACTGTATTTGTTTCATAAATTCCCCTGATCTTTAATGATCTTCCCTTTGAATTCAAGCAAATACTCTTTCCAACCAAAGTTTGCTTAACCATAAAAAAAACACAGCGGCAGACTTTAAATTTTTTTTGGGTATAGACTTGAGAGAAAACTGTTTTTCCTACGAGCAATTCTATGCTCGCCCAGTAGTTTGACAATTGTGGCTCACAGTAATAAATTAGCGAAAATTTTGGTGTATAAAGAAGTTTTGTAGTACACAAAATTTTGCCTCCGTGCATTTCTATTTCCTTCCTTAGCGCTCGCCTACGCTACATTCCGAATTCCACGCGGACGAAGTCGCGGGCAAAAGCTAGTTAACCAGAAAACTTCTATATCCACCACAAAAACAATCAAATACACTTGAACTGTGTATTGAATTGAGTAGAAATATTTAAACAATAACTTTTTTATACACTGAATTGGGCCATATAATTAATATTAATTTTCATCTTTATCAAACCTTTTTTTTTTTGACTGGAGGAAAATGTGCAATCACGTCCCCGACCGCCCAAGGGGGAGCGGCGGGATATGTTGGGATGATCCGGCAGAAGGGCGGAACCACCCACTAAAAACCTCCAGGTGTACCTCATCCGCCATAAGTGGAGCTCACGGTACCGCCATTGGCATTACCCGTGAGCCCCGGAGGGTTGCGCTCAGCCTCAGCCGAGCGCCCTCCGACGACGGAAATTGTCCAGTACTCAAGACCATTTCCCCACCACAGCCCTAGTAGCCGCATCAGATCCCCTCACCTGCTGGCTATCGGAAGGGAGAAGGTGAGCGTATCTCCTTCTCCGTCCCCCCCTACACCTACGGTGGATAAGTGCCGAGGAGGCGTCATCCTCCCGGCATCGCTCCGCCACCTTCTTCTGCGACATTACGTCCTCGCAGGAGGAGGTCAGGGTCACCCAAGCCTCTCGACTCCCCAACATGGCCTTTACCAGGCTGGGAAGCGAGAGGTCCCCTCCGACGACAGACGTCAACTCGTGCCGCTGCCGACCCCACGCTGGACACACTGCCAAGGTGTGCTCCGCCGTGTCGTCGGCTGCCCCACAATGGTGACACCTATCAACCCTGAAACGATGTCTTAACACAAACACCTCGTGTATACTGTGGTAGATACATGACCCGCTATAGACGCAGAACATTTAGATGGGAGCATTTGCTTATATTTATAGACAAATTCTATCATAATCTGATGTAGATATTACCTGTGATATTATAATTACTAATATTATAAATGGGAAAGTGTGTCTGTCTGTTACGCTTCCAAGCTGAAAGTACTGATCCGATTTGAATAAATTTTTGTATAGAGACTTGACCCTAAGGATGGACATAGGCTACCTTTTATAACGATAAAGAGGTTGACGTGTATTTTTTTCCAAAGAACAGATTTTATGATATTTGGTACAGATTAATCTTGAAACAGGTCTACACTTATTTTTATTGCAAACATGCAGTACGTGTTCAATTTAAAATATTTGTTAATATTTATGGTACGATATATTGGGTATTAAGAAACAAGTGGTGAGAACGTGCCCATTTTCAAAGAAAACAAAGATTAAAATAAAATAACGTTACTGTTTCGAGGAAAGTTTTGGGTAAACTAGAATCTTTTTATTTGTTTCAGTTACCTACTTAAAAAGCTTAAAGCCGAATTTATCACAAAATCTAAATTTAAGAAATAATCTAGAAAGTGTCGCAGTATTTTGGAATCATTAAACTGCCTCATTTATCAAACTAACTAATGTAAGTTCATTTATTTTTTCAGTACCTACTTAGCCGAAAAATTGGGTGATGCAATAAATTGCAAATTATTTTGGGGTAATTCCTCAAACCAGGCTTGATTGTGTTGAAATTTAGGTGTCAATTTACAGAAGCATCATTCAGGGTTATAAACAGAAAAGAATAGGTAGGTACAGAAACAGTGGAGTGTTGTGGACATTAAAAATGATCACAGACTACGAACGTTTTTCATATTGGTTGCAGGATTGATCTCCTATAAACAGGGCTAAATATTTTGTTGACAAATAAAATTTAATTTTTTTATTACAATTTATAAAACTGCTCCTTCTCCAAAAAGCTTAAACCTAATGAATGTATGTGGAAATGGTAGGTATTCCTAAGTAATCGCAAAAAAGCTTATCCATTGATTAGACATACGGTATAAAATTTCTAAAATCAATAACACACAACCAGCTGCCGCTTAGATGAGTTTCAAAGAACATACGTATGAAACTATGATAGTACCGGATGGTACGGTCACAGTAGAACTATCAATCAGTAATTCAACTCGGCCGAATCTTTGAAATAAATGCCTATAGTTACGCGGTACGTAAACATGCAATAGGGCTGCCCGCCTCCAGCATTTTAGTTATATTTGACTAGGTACTTTGTGTTTCGATTTAGTTTTGTGATTGTAAATAAACTTTATTATATGTATAAACAAATAAAATACTTTGTGATTGGCTAAGAAAGTATTCAATAAAAATGCGTGTTGTTTTTTGATTGATATATTTAATCAAAAAGCCATGTTTATGTTTAAAAAATAAATCGGTTTTCTAAATTTGCTATCGAAAAACTTAGATTTAAATCTTTGCGAAAAATACTTGCACCTCGACTGAGACGTACGAAATGCTTTAAATTTTATTGTATAAAAAATCCGCATTCTAATTATAAAGCTCAATTAAAAATTGTTTTGGGAAACATTATGGACAAGGTGGAGAAAAAAGAATATCTTTCACTTGGTTATAAATACCTGCAGCTACTTTACAATTTATATGTTTGATTTTAAATGGTCTCGTGACGCTATTCTTACGCTCTCGTGACGCCAGTAAAACATCTCACTCTCTAAAGGTTAAACAATTAGTCATTTAAGTTTAAAAACAACTAAACGTATAAATAATAGGAAAGACGCTCCTTAATTAGCAAGAAATTATTTGAGTATAAATTATTTGTTTTTTTGCCCCCTAAATGTTTATTTTATGACGCCATCTTGAAATTTCATGTATCTAATATTACTCGCGCATTTAATACGAATCTTGTGATACCTCATTTGTTTAAATCCGTCCGGCAGTTCAGTAGAAATCAGGGAACAAGAAACAGACATACATACATATATGCATACTTACATACATACGTACGCGCTGAAAACATAAGCCTCCTTTGCGTGCCACAGTTGGGTTAAAAGAAATACCTACTTTATCTGAGAAAATTTCAACTAGGTATCTAGTGACAGAGAGACGGGCAAATTTATTGTTTCTCGTATTATTCACACACACAGTACCTACAATAAATAACTACTTATTATGAAGTCATAATAAAATACCACGTCTTTACTTGGAATTATAAAACGTAACAAAACGGAACACACATGGTACCTACAATAAATAACTACTTATTATGAAGTCATAATAAAATACCACGTCTTTACTTGGAATTATAAAACGTAACAAAACGGAACACACATGGCCCGAGGTTTTAACACAAGCTTTCCTACCTACCGTTTCATGATTCATGAACTGTCTGTAGCTACCTATTTTATTCCTGTCTATTGCTCTTTTCACTTTATTTATTAAGCCAGGCATCTTTTTCTACTGGAGATAAAATAAAATAACTACTTATCCATTAATAAGACACAAATTATGTATGTACCTACTAGGAAATAAAATTATTTTTCGTTTCAGAATTTCCAGGTACCTAATCTAAAAAAAGTTTTCTCTGGATGCGTTATTGACGAATTCATGCAACCAAAAATAACACAATATATCCTACTCGTCATATTGAATATATGAATGTGTACTTCAAAGTTATGTTGAGAAAACAATCGCGCGGTTATTGTTAAAAACAACGCACAGTACGTTCGTCACAGTAGCGGCGGCAATCGCGACTGTCAGCATGCCGAGCGCATGCTGAAATCGAGGTGCGTAGGTATAGCTCACGTTGCGTCCGTTTTTATGAAGTTGAATTACTGATTGATAGTTCTACTGTGGTACGGTTGTAGCCACGCGATCGGTCAGCGCAGTGTAATCAATCGCACGATACGACTTTTTTCTAGTTAGTGATAGGTCATTTTTTTTCGAACCTCGAAGAGGGCACGCCGATCTATCGATTGAAATATCCGAATTTTTCAACCGACTTCCAAAAGGAGGAGGTTCTCAGTTCGTCTGTATGTTTTTTATGACTTTGTTACAAGATATTTCGGACAATTATGAATTGATTTTGAAAATTCTTGTATCATATCATAGAGGATATAAATTTCATCGAAATCGGTTGAGTATGTAGGTCATGGAAAATTTCTATTTTTTGAAAAAATATGAATGAATTCGGAGAATTTTTACCTTGACGACATTATAACTCAGTCAAAGTTTTGACATGAAGTCGGTTTTTTAATGCTTTGCATTCGTTGATTATTACCAATACCTACTTCGGGTTTTACTATTTACCTAAACAAAAAACTAAAAGGACGACATTAGCCTCACGAAATGTCAAAGAAAGAATGACACTAGAATACTGTTAGAAATAAAACATTCAAGAAAAATGTTCGAGTACCTAAATACATTAAGGTGCAATTTTAGTACTACACGAAGTATTCGATTATAACTATTCAAATACACCTTCACTATTTTGCATGTTTTTCCTCAATGCTACTTATTAATCTTCTTATTAAAATTAATTGGCAACATGAGCTGGTACGATTAAGATGCTTATTGATTGAGTTATACCGTGAATAACTAATTATAAATACCTACCAACTTGTTGAGACTATTTTTGGCACAAACCTTAACCTGAAAGTCGAAGGCGTTCCGAAGAAAATCCAATCGAACAAATGTTCAAGCTGTAATCCTCGCCAATGTAATAGCCATAATGCCGCAACTATACCTAATACGACTATTTTTTTTATGCGTCACTATTTATGACCATTTCATCAATATTTTTGGCATAGTCAAAATTCGTTTTCAATGAGATTTTAAAATTGAGGATTACAGACACACCAAGCGATTGACACACACATTTGACCAGCAACGTCAGAGACACGCATAAGTTCGTTACAAGCTATGAGAGCTCATAGATAGAATTTTGAAAACTTAAATACTCTCTTATTAATAAATTTTGAAACTTTAAGGCGTCGTCCTAATGGGGAGTTTTCTGACAGCTCATTAAAAAAACAAAACTGTACAAAATTGGTACAAAAGGCTTCGATAGATGGCGCTTTACAAAAGGCGAAGGCGAAGAATTTATTCCACACTGCGTTTTTAAAAGTAAAATAAATTGATTGACGTCTGTATCAGAAATTGAACGTATAAATAACCATAGATGGTAGATACCACTTACCTACATTATAGTTTACAGACTTAACGCCTTCGGCTTTTTAAAAGTGCCATCTATAGAGGTTTTTTGAACTAATTTTTATGAGCTGTCAGAAAACTCCCCATTGGCAGCGATCGTACAATGACGCGATGCGTTCTCGTCATGCGATGAGTTCAAACATACAGATGCTCGCACAATGACATGCGAAGTTCAAATAGGACACTCTGAAGATATCTGTATGTTTGAACTCATCGCACGACGAGAACGCATCTCGCCATCGTACGATCGCTGCCAATTAGGACGACGCCTGAGAGTTTTCATTCCTTAGTTGTAAAATAAAACTGTAAGGTACTATCAAGAAAACTGTAGCCCTTTAGTACATACCTACAGCTTTGCCACCGATTTTTCTGTTTACTTGACATACCTACCACTGACTTTGACTTTGACTGTGACTGTTGATTGTGACTTGACACTTGACAGTGAGTGACATCTGACGTATAATCATGACGAACGAATACAACACACACACACACAACCAACACACATAGCCTGAAGCGGAATGAAAAATGAAAGATAAACAAGCACAGACCGTTTAATATAGTTTTTCTAAATAAATTTTGCAATAATGGATCCAAGCGGCCGACCTCAAAGGCCTGACTTAGATGTAGATAGTTTCCGTAGTGACGGACCAGGTTTTGATAGAGCTCGAAACCGAAGACAATCTGGAGGTTTTGTTGATCTTGGAAATGAATCAGAATACGGTACTGGTGGACATCAAGCATCTGGTGCAAATGAAATTTTTGCAGATATACAGGTTTTAACTTACTACTTTATCAAATATACACGTTTTGCTTACTGAATAAGGCTTGTAAGACATAATTTTAACTTTAAATTTTTTGTATCAAATTATTTCAGGGTGATATTCCATGGTGGAAAAGTAATTTCTTTATATCTCAACCAGTACTGTTTGGCACTTGGGATGGAGTTTTTACATCATGTCTAATAAATATTGTTGGTGTGATAGTCTTTTTAAGATCCGGTTGGATTGTGGGTCAAGCTGGATTAGTAAATGCAATTTTTATAGTTATTTTCACAGGTAAGCGATTTATCTATTTAGTGAATATTATACTTAATATAAATCAATATTTTCTACATTCCACAACATTATCTAGCCCAAATCAAGTTTTATTCAGTAATTGTGTTATAAATACTTGATAACATGTAAATAAAATTAAGAATCTAAACATCCACAACTTTACTGCTAATATTTGGGTTTGCCACACATAAACCCCTCCTGCAGGCATTCAAACCCAGGACGTCTGGGATAGTAGGCTACACCAGCTGACAACTACAATTTGATGTAGTTATTATATTATTTAGGATTTAACTTGCTTTGAGTGCCTGGTACTAAATTATACTACGTCAAATCTAAATAACAGGACGCTTAGATTGGAGCATCTGATAATAAAAGAGCTTAGCAAAGCTTCCTTATAAAGATACAATCTGTAAAATATACTTATAAAAGAGTAGTAAGAATATTCAATGCCAATCCTACTTGTTCAAACAATTATACCTGATTTGCCAATTTTTCTTTACAGTATTTGTGGCATTGATCTCAGTTTTATCAGCTGTAGGAATCTGTGAAAGATGTAGAATAGAAAGTGGTGGAGTGTACTTTTTGCTAGCACACACCCTCGGATCAAGAATGGGAGGAGCCCTTGGTATTGTATATTGTTTTGGACAGGTCTGTATTTTACTTTACTCCTTTTTGTATCATTGAGATATCTCTATCATTAAATTTACTTTCATCATTTTAATCTAGTTGTATCAAATTATTTCCAATATTTTAAGTCTAATTGTGTCAATCTATTGTTAGTTATAAAATAAATATTTAATGCCATTCTAGACTAAGTATAACTTTTACCTATCAATTCTGTTCATCTGTTATATGTATAATAAGGAGAATAATAAAAACTTCATTTCTAATAAATCAAATAGGTACAATTAAAACAGTAAAACAACAATTTTAGTGTTATCAAGCTTAAAACTAAAGAATAACTAATGTTTGCATTTAATAATTTCAGGCTGTAGGATGTGCACTAAATGTATTTGGTTTTGGAGAATCAATGGCCAATCTAGTTGGAACTGAAAATACTTGGGCTGCGAGAGGATTTGCAGTGGCTGCAGTATTATTGCTCGGCACTATTAATATAGCCGGTGTCAAATGGGTGATTAAATTACAGTTTGTCCTGTTGTTGGTCATCCTCTTGGCTGCATTTGACTTTTTTGTGGGTTCTTTTACAAGCATTCCAAGTAAGTGTCATGAATCATTTTTTATCATTAATAACCTTAGATTTAGTTATAATTATGTTTATACAGGGTCGATTTGTAGTCACCATCCAAATTTTAATATAGGGTCTTTTTTAACCGAATTCAAAAAAAGAGGTTATCAGTTTGACCTGTATGTATGTATGTTTGTCCGCGATTTTCTCACGTTTGGCTGAACCGATTTGGACGCGGTTTTCAGAAAAAGATTTGTCATGTTTAGGAGAAGGTTTTAGTATATTGAACAACTTTAAAAAATAAGGTTCTCAATTTATCTGTTTATTTTGTATCAGAGATGAGCCGAATGTTCGGCCGAACATTCGTATTTCGTACAACATTTGTATTCAGCCGAATACTAGCAGTTTCCCGCAGATTTATTTATTTTTATTTATTTATTTATTTGTAATAGGAAGACCAACAGCCAAAATATCAATTTAAGTTAACAGTAATAGAGTTAGTGGGCCAATTATAGGTCCTCACCACTAAAAGACAAATAAGTTATGAAAAGCGATTTACGCTATATCTACAGCATATAAATATAAAACTTACATACTCAATAACTTTACTACCCATTTTCATATACACATTTTTTTTATGTTTAATGTTGATATGTAATATTAATTTAATTACTTTATATATATATATATATACAGAATACAGTTAAAAACTTAACATAAATTATTGAAAAAAAACAGAACTAAGTGCACGCCTCGCAGACGCAACGCTGGTATTAAATAAATCTAGATCAAATTTCCTTATTAATTTATTGAAATTGCTGCTCGCACGCCAAATAAAAGTATTTTGCCTGTAATTTGTGGAAGCAAGAGGGAGATGCAAAAGTGAATTATTTCTCAGAGGTTTAACAGGACAATACAGGTGAAGTTGTGATAACAGCTCAGGGCAATCAACATTTCCGGAAGCTATCTTCAACAGGAATGTAAGGTCGGCAATTTCACGGCGTTTAGCAAGAGGAAGAAAGTGGTGTTTTCTGCAATGAATCATATAGCTGTCAGAGGTGTAATAGTAATCCTTAGTACGAAAGGCAAGATATTTTATAAACTTTTTTTGAATTGATTCAAGCCGAGAAACATGCGTTATGTAGCTAGGGTTCCAGATTTGCGATGCATATTCCAAGCTACTTCTAACGAATGTGCAATACAAAATTTTTAGGGTTTTAGCTTTAGTGAAAGCCTTAGAGTTTCGCATGAGAAATCCAAGAGCCTTTGAGGCTTTGGCTATTACACTATCTATGTGGGCGTCAAAAAGTAACTTGTGGTCATGGAGAACTCCAAGATCTTTAACATTTTTTTCACTTTTTAAATAAGTACAACCTAATTTGTAATTGAATAAGACTGGATTGCGTTTGCGACTATAAGAAACATAGCTACACTTTGAAGGATTCAAATCTAAATAATTAGCTACACAGTATTGCTCCAAGCGCACTAGATCATCTTGCAATGCCTCGGCATCAGCTAATGATGTTACTTTACAAAATACCTTCATGTCATCAGCGAAACATAACAATTGAGAGTTGTGGAAGCATTTGCTTATGTCATTGATAAATAAAAGGAAGAGTAACGGTCCCAGCAAGGAGCCCTGTGGGACTCCACTAGGGACGGATACCCACCCAGATATATAGTTACTGACAACAACAGCCTGTGACCTATTATCTATATAAGATGAGAACCACCTAAGAAGATTACCGCTTATGCCGACACCAGATAATTTACTTATTAGCAAGTCGTGTTGAATCCTGTCAAATGCTTTGCTGTAATCCGTATAAACGACGTCGACCTGGTGGCCATCATCCATGACACTAGTTATATACTCATTTAAAAGCACAAGGTTGGACACCGTTGAGCGACCTCTTAAGAAACCGTGTTGAGTTGGGCTAAAAGTGTGTTTCAGGGCCGAGTACAGCTGGCTATAAATAATTTTTTCGAAGACTTTCGAAACTATACATAGCTTAGAGATTGGACGAAAATTTATAATTTCAGTCTTAGGACCTTTTTTATGTACTGGTGTAATAAACGCACTCTTCCAAATGGAAGGAACAACACCAGTACTCATAGATTTTTCATACAGTATGGCTAAAGGCACACATATTGTTTCCGCGCACTTGATCAGGAAATAAGCGGGGATACTATCCGGTCCTGCGGCTTTGGTAGGATCAAGAGCTTTTAGGAGTTTTTTTACGCAATCTATATTTATAGTAACTGATGTAATACCAGAAACGTTATCAACCACACCGATAGAGGGGTCCGCTACTTGCTGAATGTAGGTACTCTTATTGCATGGATCTAAAAAGTTTGAAAGGAAGTACGACGAGAAAGCATTGCAAATTGATTCCCCAGTATTAAATACCGAACCTTCAAATTTCATACAACTAGGCATAGAATGTGACTTTGATTTTAATTTAGTATAAGACCAGAAATGTTTGGGATTTTTAACGATAGAATTTTCAACGGATAATATATATGACTCAAATGCAGATTTTTCTATTTTTTTAACACGTTCACGCAAAATTTTATAAGATTCTTCATCTGGTCTATTGCCATAAGTTCTATACTTACGCAAATATTTATGCTTTTCTTTAATTGCTTTTTTAAGCGGCAGAGTATACCATCTGGGGTAGGAATCAGTAGTGACTAATTTAGTAGGTATATAAGTGTCTCGAAGAAATTTAAATTGATCATAAAAATATTGCACGGACTCCTCCATAGATAGTGACGACATTACTTTCATCCATTGAATGTTGGCGATATCATTATTTATAGATACGTAATCACCTTTTCGGTATAAAAAAATAGTAGAGGAGTTAGGTTTCAAATAGTTATACTCAATAAAGTTCAAAGATATTAATAGAGCACCATGGTAGGGATCTATAGGGACCAGGGAGTCATCACTGACGTCATACACAGTTACAACAACGTTCGAAAAAACCAGGTCCAAAATTTTATTATAAGCATTCTTAATACTGTTAAACTGTTTAAAATTAAGCGATTTTAATTCATCAATTAATAAATTTTCATTTGCCGAACGGATATTAGTAGGTATTAATGATCCGTCCGTAAACTCACTGTCCGGAACCCATACAATGTCACTGAGATTAAAATCACCTACTAATAAGAATTTGTGATCCGCATTCTTCATGGATACATCGTTAACTTTCTGTAAAAAGTTTTGGAGTCGCGAAGAGAAACTCAAAAAACCTGCACAACTTCTGATAATAGTAGCCAACTTACAAAGAGGAGTTTAACCTGTATGTTAATTATGTTTGTCATCGATTATCTTGCGTTTGGCTGATCTAATGTTGATGCGGTTTTTAAAAGGATATTTGTCCCATTTAGGAGAACCTTTTACGTACTTTCAATTTAGGGCTAGCTTTTAGTTTTTTCATAGTAAGTTAGTTTCCATATTTGTAGATATACGTGATAGATTTTTTAGTGATAAGTTTTGGATAAGTTCTTAGCTGACTGTTCGCAAGAAGATTGTTTTAAGTGAATCTCTTTTCGTTTGTCAGTTTCTGCTGCACGAGCATGCTGGCGATACCTAGAGAAGACCATCTCGTGCTGCATCAAGTCCTCGTTATTTTTCGTTGGGTATTTTTCGTATTTAATTCCTCTTCTTTCTTAAAGCGTCCTTCTCCATAGTTTTCTACCTAGGCCTACAGGTAAAACGTATATAACAACAGTTGGTAGGTCAAAGTCATGATTTTACAGCACCAAAACATCACATTACCAGAAGAATGTTTTTTAATGTTTTTTATACCCGTTTTTACCACCGGACTACCAGACGCAGACAGAACTTCCATCCCTATATAGTGGATTTACCAAGAAGTCGAACAAAACGCTTCGATAGTTCCTTTTTGGTACGGATTGCCAAGGAGTGGAACAATCTGCCAGCGTCTGTTTTTCCTGACCACTACAGTCCTGGAACTTTTAAGTGTCGAGTGAATAGGTTTCTCGTGGATGGACGTGTAACACCATAGTCTTCATGCGCACTTTCCATTAGGTGGCATGGAAGACAAACGTCCTATCCTCACAATATAAAAAAAAAAAAGAATTAGGTAGTTACTGATACCAGAACTAGCCCAAAACTTATCACTAATATCTATAACTGTAGAACCTAACTAACTATGAAAAAAATAATAACTAGCCCAAAACAAAAACCTAACACTAAAAAGTATAAAATAAAAAATAAATAAAAAAAGTCATAACACCAAAACCAAAATGAAAGCAAACTAATTATTTATTTTTAAGAAAAAGTGAACCGCATTCAAAAAACCAACCCACTAAAAATGTTTAAATAATTTTTATAAAAGCCATCCTATTCCTGTTTCTATTCCATCCATATTACTACCCCGTATAGTAAATTTCTGCCAAAAAATAATTAATATTAATGAATGTAATAAGAACATTAAAAATTTATCTGGGTAGGTATTTACATAGTTTTTGAAGTCGGTGCCGTCCAACGGTCAATCGGTGAGTCCAACGCGACCCGCTCACCGCTGACCAGTCTGTAAAAGTCTGTCTAGTGATACGCGCGCGTAAATTAACTCATTATCCGCGAATGATGCGGCCTGCCTGACCACTTTCATTACCGATTCAGTGTGAATGTATGTTTGGGGAAAACATTTAAGACCTAGTTTTCCTCGAACGTTTAAACAGTAACTCCAACCTTGACTTGTTACGGGGTGAAGTGCGAGAGTTCTTAGAAGACGTGTCGCTTGATAGTTTGGGAGGTATGTAGTTACTACCAGCACGACGGTGCTCCGGCGCATTTCGCCAGGAATGTGCGTTAGTACATGTTTCAAGAGTACGGTGAACGATGGATAGGACGCGGAGGGCTGGTGAGCTGGCCGTCAGGTCACCTGAACTTACAACTCTAGACTTTTTCTGTGGGGTCGGGTTAAAGATCAAAGAAGTCATCATTGCCAAAACAGTATTTACAATTAGTTAAACGTTAAATTGATAATCCAATTGAAGTGTGATGGGAAATTAGAATCACCTTTTATACTAAATAAGTATGAAATTACAATACCTGATTTTTATGTCACATACATCAAGCTAAGTAGGTCACGCATCGCAGGACGCGAATATACAAAGGCTATACTATTTGAGTCACGAGTCAGACTCTAATAGAGGAGCTTTTGTTTATGCATATTACTTGACAATACCTAATCGAACTCAGTAAAAAAATTGACTGAAATGGATTAGCTTTTGCTCTTGTAATTTTCAAAGAAATGCAAAGACAAAACCTAGTACTGTATAATACATATTCACTCAAATAGATAAGCTTTTGTCAAGATGAAAAGTAGGTATATCTTTGTTTGATATACATTGCGATGAAAGAGATAAGCTACGAGAAGGGCTCCCGCACCGGAAGGCGGAGTCAGTACGGTTAGGTGCGACGACGAACGCAGCGAGGAGGAGCATGTTAGGTTGCATATAGTTATACACGTGCGCGAGCCGAGCGAGCGAAGCGAGCGGTGCCGCGGTTGCTGCCGGCGAAGCGCCATAAACCTGGTCAGCTATTATAGTCAACCCTGGACAATCCCGACATGGTCAAAAGTTAAACGTTAAGTCATCAAAATAACGATGGTCATAATGCATGCACATTTTATTTCTATCTTTGAAAATCAGAACGATTGCCATTTAAGTATCAAATTGAAGCCAACGATCGGTAAATATCGATATCAAATGGGATAGCTTTTGTTGCTGCAATGTTCAATTGAAGTTATCGCACAAAGTCTACACGACTTCGGTCAATTTCTGTACTAGAATAAATTAGGGTTTCGGCAAGTTTTTGTCATACAAAAGCTAAGCCAGTTCAGTTTGCACTTTCACTCTAATGGTATAGCCTTTGTAAATACGCCGCCCGGACGCACGAGGCATCGACCTTTGCTCGCGTGGATAGGTACTAACCGCGTAAGATTTTTGTTTTGGTGATGCGATTTTCTTGAAATAAATAGATTAAATAATGAAAAATTATAAAAGTTTTTTTTTTATTTAAATTTTACAATTCTTTAAAGTCAACAAATTTTAGTTTAGTCTGATATTTACGACTACATAGCAAGAAATAAAAAATCCATTAAAATGTTTCCATCTTCAAAAAAAATTACCCTGTATAAGTTTCTTTGATACGATATAAACATACCTGCATATTTATTTTAGCGTCGCTCATTACAGAAAAGTAGAAATATGGAACCACAAACTTTTAAATAATAGTTGCTGCTGATGAACATACTTACTACGAAGCAGCATTTCATTGATAATTACAAGATATTTTGTAGTAGCGCGTAGTTGCCTTTATTTTAAAGGTAATTTAGAGTGACCATGGTTTGCTTAATATGTTAGCGGATATATTTATTTCTTTGTAAAAAAAATACTTTTTTTTAGCAAAAACCGGTGACTATAAATCAACCCTGTATACCTATTGGCTTAAAGTCTCTTTCCACTAGTTCACAAATATGTTTTATGATTTATTATAGTATTGCAATAAAAAAAAAGAACAAAAAACTGAATGTATTTGTATGTTTGAAATAATGGTCTGTTTTAGTAAATGTGATTTCAATCCTACAGCTGTAAGATCTAATGCATGAAACAAGAGTTGAGCAGTATTTTTTTGTAGAATAAAATATAAATACATATTCTGTATATATTTTATCTATATAATATAGATAAAATAATAAATAATCATCTATTTTTTTGAATATACATATTATATTCATATTTCCATCATTAATTCATTAATTTCAGATGCTGAATTCAAAGGATGGTTAAGTGGTAGTATTTATAATAACACATGGTCTGACTACCAAGACAATTATACCTGGTTTAAATGCTTTGGTGTATTCTTTCCAACAATCACTGGCATTCTAGCTGGTATCAATATGAGTGGAGACTTGAAAAACCCATCCGTTAATATTCCCAGTGGGTCTTTAGCTGCTATCAGTACAGGGTAAGTTAATTTAAATTTTTCAGCCACCAACTTGTTTGGAGTAATATTTGTGCCTTTTGTTAATTGGGGTGACTATAAAATAATTTATTAATAAATCACCATTACTCTGAATATTTTAGCATGTGGATAATATTAATTTCCAACTACACTAGTTGTTTTAATTTAATAAAAACATGCGTAAAACATACTTTTCCTAAAATAAAAAAATATGAATTTATCTCATCCCATTGGTGATAGTCTGCAGTGTCTAAAAGACATACAGTTTCTCTACAACCAACTTCCAGAAGGAGGAGTTTCTTTATTAGTGTACACGGTTTTTTGGACAGTTAAGAATCAATGCTGAATATTCTTGTTTCATATGATTCAGAGGTGGTCCCATATAAATTTCATTGAAACCGATTGAGTAGGTAGTATTTAATTTTTTTTGATTTTTTGAAAAATTTTGAATTATTGTGGAGAATATTTACTTTGATAACCTTATAGATCAGCCAAAGTATTGACGAAAAGTCGCTTTTTTTAATGCCTTGCATTCGTTGGTTATTATCGGGATCAAGATCTCGGTTGTGATTTTCATAATACTGCCCTCATGGTGCATTTGACAGGTCTTCGGTATAAGACTTCCTGTGTTTGAGTTCGAGCCAGGCCTGTTTAAGAAACATTTTTTTCATTCATCATAAGTTCCATACTGACGACTACTTTGGCGATGGGGTAAACCTATCTGCCTCAGACGCCAGTGGTTGTGGGTTCGATTCCCGCACGGAACAAGAAAAAAAAAATGTTCCGTGTCTGGGTGTTTATCTATTTATGTATTTATATTCTAGGTTCCCCCTAGTTCGCTACATGGTATCCCATAACACAAGCTATGCTTACTTTGGGGCCATATAGTTGGTGTGATTGTCTGGGGATTTTATTTATTTATTATTATTTATTTATTATTATACTGAGCATTCGATGATGTCATCATAATACTTTAACCAGTTGTTGGATAAGATATCACAGTAGACGAAGAGACAAAAAAGCCGACGAAAAAAAACTCGGGGCACTCTTTTTTAGTCAGAAATTATATGAATTAGTACACATTGGTACAGCACAAATTGACCATGACATGAAAAAAAAACTAACATACCCACTAGTTCCGCTGTGTCCATAACACGAGCCTATGTTTCAGTTTTGGTATTTCTGTAGAAAGCATTACTATAAATACTTATTTTTCTAATTTTCAGAACATTTCTATACCTCATGTTCATCATCACATTGGCAGCTACTGTAACGCGAGATGCCCTACTAACGAATTTCTCAATCACAGCCGATATGTCAGCTGTGACAGTTATGTTACTTGCTGGATTATATGTTAGCTCAATGAGCTCTTGTCTCGGTGCTATGTATGGTACGCCAAGAGTGCTGCAAAGTATCGCTAATGAGAGAGTGATACCAGGGTTAAAAGCCCTTGGACATGGGGTTTGTAATTCTTTTATTTATGCGCTGTGCAATAACAAATATGGTATAGAGTAGGAGTGTTATCAAACTTTGCATTTTGGTTTTATGTTATGCAATGTTATTTTTTGTTTATACGAAACCTGAGAACAGTTTGTTGAATTGGTAATAGAATCAGTTAGTACCAATTATTTTAACTCAATAATCTCTACAGTACATTAAATAAAATACACACTCACGCGCATATTGTACGCAATCCCAGTAGCGAACCAGCGTAATATGTCGGGCGCGGTCCACGTCCGCGCTACAAAAGCAAGACACCACAAGAAGCTTGTAACTTACTGAGTTTTTAAATTAATATTATAGTTTTTTGTATATCGATTCTTTGAACGAAAATATTTGACCCGTGTGATAGGTTTCGTATCAACAAATAATAATGTAAAAAAGCTTAGGTTGTATGCAATGCAACAGAAAAGACCTACACATTTTTTTCTTGTGTCAGTGTGAAATTGCTTTAACATTTGATTTTTAATCATTTTTATTTCTTTTTTCACATTATTCTTGATTTTATCATCCTATATTTTATTCTACTTTAATTCACAGCGAGGCCCCAACAAAGTTCCAATATACTCCATGGTGGTTGTAGCTATAGTGACAGTGACATTTATCATAATCGGAGACATCAACAAGCTAGCTCCCATTGTCACCATGCCCTTCTTAATAACGTATGCTAGTATAGACTACTCTTACTTTGCTCTTGCTCAGACATTTGATTTGCAACATAGACGTGAAATGAGGTAATAGATTTTTTTCTTTTTTTTTATGTTTGCTTTCATATTTTTTAGTGAATCATACATCAATTAGTTACTTGCTTATTTTGCTTTGTTTCTATACCGGGTGACTGGTTGCAAATTTGAGATACTTATTGAAGGAGACTCTGTACTCGATTCTGATCATAATTATGTATTAAAATTAGGTTCTTAATTTTTCACCAGAATTCCCTATAAATAAATAAAGAGTTTTACTAGGTCGACGACCGTTCGTGAAACCTACCTATCTATTCTGTGTTGAAAGTGCCGTGCGTACGTCTGTTTCAGTGTAACTATGCGTTGCGTAGTGAATTCTTGAACTTAAGTTTACTCAGTAAATAATTAATACCTATTTTTTATTTTCTTTTCATGCATAATGTCAAAATATCACATTCTCAAATTTCGAAAGTGAGGATGTGATATTTTGAAAATTTCGAAAGTGTCCACCAGTTTCGGTACCCACCAGTCACCCTGTAAAATAGAGGTTGATTTAAAATGAAAATAAAATCAAATAAAAGTAGATAATGAAAAGAAAACTCATGGCGTGTGACCCATGATGTCTGTCACGCTATAAAATCCGGTTGAAAAACACTTTTATTGATTATTATAAACCTTGAAAAAATATAACGAAAATGTAAATTACACTGCAGGCTGATCTAATTTATCCAAGAGCTTGCTCAATTGCCCTCGAATATTTGAATACTATTTAGTTGATATACTGATACAGGATGTTATTTATGAAGATCAAAATATTCTAGGAGAAGGTTAAGAATGATGGGTGGATTAAATTTATGATTTGTTTTTTAAAATTGAAATTTTACAATTCCTTTAAGTGACCAAATTTTTGTGATTTGAAAAATATGGGCTTAACGTATTTCTTAATAGAAATATTTGGAAAAACGCTTTTATTTCTTGCTATTTAGTCGTTTTTAACAGATTAAACTATAATGTTGTTAACATATGAGAATTATAAAATAACAATTTACCTAACAATTTTTTTTTTTTCATAAATTGAATATACACATCATTCTTAACCTCCTCCTAAAATATTTTGATCTTCATAAAAAATACCCTATATAGTTGTATTTAAATACTTACAGATTTCAAGGTACTGCGCCACAATCTGAAAGCCATGTATATGGTGCTACGGGTAGTGATTTAGACCTTTTATTCCCAGAACGGATAAGACACAAAACCGTTAGTGTAAGTATTTTCATTGCTTCAGATAGATCTAATTAAATAATAGTGATTTTAGATTAATGTTAAATATACTTTTAATGCATTAAATGACTTGAAAATATAATGAAAAAGAACTTCGCATAACTTTGTATGAGAGCTGGTACCCGGCTCAATAGACATGTGTGATATATCGTTGAAAAGAGTTCATCTTCTAGAACAAGAATTGGTATGGTGCCTGTCTTGATTATGAGTCCAAGCTGATAACCAACCTAATAAAAATAATCAAAATATCCGAAGACAAAATTTAAAAAACAACCTTAATTCAACAATTCGTGTGCAACAGATAATCAGAGCGGCGGTGTCGCTTACTATCTATGCTATAGGTGACCCGTATGATATTTTGACTCTGAACGGACTAACGATCGGAACTTGGCGCCATAGTAACTTTGATTCAGGGTACTAAGACCTATCCACGGCGTATCTTACATGGTTATTGGAGGTGGATATCAAAATTATAGTCCGACATTTAGGACCTTATAGCTCTGAACGTACTAACACTCGGAACTTGGCGCCATAGTACCAAGTAACATAGTAACCTAATTTCAGTACCCACCATAGTAGGTGGGTACTGAAGTTATTTATTTATTTATGTATGTAGTTATGCATCGTTCTTTAGATATTTTTAAATACATGTGCTTTTTATATAAAAATTACGCGTTTACCAAAAAGTATTGTTGGTATACAGGGCGTCCCAAGACTATGGAACATCAGGAGGTACCTCAAGTACCTTAAAATTCGCAGATAGGATATTTTGCTGAAAGAAGACTTAATTTGATTTTTAAATATTAGGAATTCTAGATTTGAAGATTTCTTAAAAATTACTTGCTTCGCCTGGGAATGGAACCGACTTAAAAATAAAAATAAAATCGCTCCCATTTTTATGACGCCTATCGAAAGAATCGACAAAAACTTATAATTCATCTTAAGAAACATAGTATTTTAAAATAAAAGAACAACGAGAAATTAATCATTTCAATTGAATTAAAAAGAAACAAGAAACTGCTGAAGCCCTTTTCTAGTGAAAATAAAATAAACGTGAAATCTTCAAAAGCAGTATCACTAATAATTTAAAATCATATAAAGTTTTCTTTTAGCAAAACACCCTATCTACTATATTTAAGGTACTTTCCATTGATGTCCTATAGTTTTGAGACGCCCTGTACCTATAGGTTATAATTTATCTATTTTTAGGCACCAATTCAATATGAATAAATAGAGAAATAATAGTGATATATTAGAGCCGGTCGTATGTTGTATGCTTCTTTCAAGAAGCTTAGGGACTACATGCATGTCAAATTAGGTAAAAAAGTAAAATATAATCAAACACTACATTAAGGTAGTTTTATGTTTATGTATTGAAAACTTTTTTTTAGAAGAGTCGCGTATTTGTAATCCTTTAGGTATCGTATTTGTTTTTATAATTCGCTTCATATCGGTGAGGACCTATAATTGGCCCACTATTACTACTGTATTTTTATTATTGTTATATTGGTTGTTGGTCTACCTAAAAATAAATAATTTATATAAATAAAATATTAATAAATATAGTATATAAATAAATAAATAAAAAAGGTTAAGATCGAGTTAAAAGATTATTTTAATATTCTTTACTTCAAGACTGGTAATAACTTCGTCATGTCTTTAGACTTATCAGAATAAAAGATTGAAATTCGCAGGATTTCTCTCCCTCATCAACCGACCCGGCCATAATGAACGGTCGGTCAGCGGGCGACGGCGTGCGACGCCCCAGTGTCAGCGTCCATTCCAAGAATGCCAACTGGTATTCGCATCTCTGCAATCGGTGGCTGTCACTCGCTGGGGTAAGTTTAAAGCTTTAATTTTAGAGTGAAGTCGGCTTAGAATAGCCGTGCCGATGGATAAGCGTGTCGTAAAATGCGACTAATCCGTGCGATACGATATAAAGTCTGTCGCCTAATATTACCGCTCCGGCAGAGATGTGTTCCGAAAATGTTTTGTGAAAATCCAGTTCCTCTGTAATCACATAATTTTTTCTAATATTGTCGAAGTTTTCACGATTCATTATTTAAATAAAACTACTTTTTAACCGGATTAATCCGGAATTACATTTCGGTGTCTTTGCAGACCCCGCGGTCGCTCGTGACGTGACCCCGGGGTCACGCGATTAATCCGGTTAAAAAGTAGTTTTATATAAATTATTTTTTCGTTTTTGAATTTTGTTAAGTGTGTTTAATAACTATTCGGCTTAATACTCCAAGCAGTTTCCTCTCTGCAAAGTGTCAACTCAATTTGTCCAGCAGTTCTATAGAGAAAGAGTAACCAAATGTCACGTTTAAATGTTAGTATTTTTTTTTTTTTTTTTTTTTATATGTGACTAAACCCGCGTTTGACCTCAATCTCACCTGATGGTAAGTGACGATGAGGTCGAAGATGAAAGCACACGGGTTTAGGAAGGAACTGGCTCTCTATACAATATTGCCGGAACACATTACCGCCGGAGCGGTAACATTTGGCGGCAGACTTTATATAAAGGGTGGTCGCTAGCCAGGCGGACCCAGAAGGGATCCTACCACCAAGCAAAACCGGTCTCGGTCCGTTTTGATTATACACAGTCAAATTGAATAGTTTCAGTCAGACGAAATAAATAGAATAACAAAATTAAGCCAGTATTTGTAATTTATGCTTTTCTGAAATGAAGAAACATTTTTATTATTTAAAAAATTTTTTTTTTTTCTGTAAAATAAACTATTTTTTAAACCTAACAGGAGTCATCGTAACCCACTGACCTACTTGTAACTGTGATTTTTTTTATGTTGTTTATATTTCTATGTTTCAGGTAGCAATAAAGATCTTGCTGATGTTCCTAGTAAACTGGGTGTATGCCATCGGCTGCCTATCGATTTTGTGGCTGCTATGGCTGTACATTGGAGCCGCGAACCCAGCTGTCAAACCTGGCCGGGCGTATGAGTTCCGGTTCTTCCACTGGCTGAAAATATCCTTCTTGCAGGCTATAGGGTAAGATAAATATCTTATTAAAACCTTTTTAATGAGCTTATGCAGTGCCATGAGATTCCCAGGTTATAAGAAGGTAAAGGCTATAAACCACTAAAGTGGCCCAGTGCTAGAGGCTATGTAATCCTGAAATACTAAGCATAGGAGTAGATTACTATGATAAATAGTTTCTAGCTATACATATAATACAAATTTCATCAAAATCTGTTCAGTAAATATTGCATGAAGGAGAATATCATTCACAATAATTGAGTACAAAAAGAAGCATATAATTGCTATGCAGATTTTTTATGAGATTTACTCGTCTTATGTTTACAATTTTGGTAAAAAGTAAAATGAAAGCATAAATAATTATATTATTTCAGTTTTTATTGCATTATTGTTAATGGAAGGAAAACAAATGAATTTCTTTAGTTTGATTTTTATGTCCCATCACAGATTATGCTCAAGATACCAATTCATGTAGATATCTCTTTGATTTGTTTAAATAACAAGTTAATTATTTGGAATCTCAATATCTTCTTTTACCAGTACGTGCTTTATTACATTACAGCTTTTTTAAAACTAAATCAGTGATAATGAAATATTATAAAAGTAAAGTTACATAAGTGCGTACTTAAAGAGTTGATAAACTAAAATAGTAATAAACTATTTTTATTTCCAGCAAACGTCCCCTAGAATACGAGCAGCTAGTGGTAACCCCAGTTCACGCAGACATAAGTATGGAACAGGAGCGACTAAACGACGACAACCAGGACTTCGCGTCCCGAAGGCGCTACCACCAGTCCACCGCCATGCAAAGCCATCTAGTCAGCGTGGACAGCTAACGAAATACTCACGCCTTACTCCAAATGTAAATAATGCAATTCGTTCCAAATTTAAAATCTCTCATGTGTCATCTTTTTTTTTAAATTTGTAAGTTGGCAAGCTTTTCATACTGGCAAAAAAAAAGATTCTTTACGTTTTTAATAACATTGTTTAAGTATATCTTTAAAAAACACATTAAGTTTTTTAAAGTCTTTGATAGGTAGTTAATAGATGAGATTAACCCACATGAGAGATATTGAATTTGCAACGACATAATGTTGTTAAAACATTTTTTGTATGAGAAGCAATATAAGTCTGTGGTTTTGTCAGTAGTATAAATGAATTTAGATAACTTTTAACATTTTGATAATTTTAATAACTTTATTTTTAAAAGGAAATAACTTTGTTGTTCGGCTTCTGTGTAGAACGATAAGTGCATTTTTTTTAATTCTTGCTAGGTACTGGTTTCTTTAGTTGAGAAAAACATGATTAACACATTTTTAAATAACCAAAAGTAAAATATTTTGCATATAACTATTTTATTACCCTAAAAAATATAGCACAACGTAATAATAAGTGACACCGTAATTATGATAAGTAAATATTGAGATTAAAACATTCCTTGCCTTTACATCAGCGCACACATTGAATAATCTGAGACTAAGCCTTTAGGACAAGATTTTTTAAGTTTTTCCTAAAGGCCTTTTTTAATTTTTTAAGTCAAGACAAGAAGACTTTATCAGACGTTTTTTTTATATACTTTATATAAAAAAAAACGTTATTTTTTAAAACTTTGCAGTGGATTTTATTGCGTGTGAGAGAAAAGGACTGAGTTCCTGCTACACATAACTCAAATGGACTTTTGTGCCAATAAATACTAAATCTCACACCTTAAACTTAATGTGAGAAAATGTATACAGAAAATTTTGGTTTAATTTTTCAGAGTATAATAATCTGTATTAGGTATTGAAAAATGGTAGTCATTTTTAAATGTTATGTAACTAAACTCACATTCGATCTTAAGCTTGCGGACTTAGGTGCACTGAACCCATTTAATTCGTAAGTTTTTTTTTTTTGGAAATGTCAATTTCAAGACCACAGAATGAGCTAAAATCTTTGTTTGGACCTAATTCGAAACAATATATTAAGAGCTTATTGAAAAAATCCTCGGGGGGGTTGGCACGATTTCTCACTGGTGGCTAATGAATAAAGATCGTCAATTTACTTGTTCAATAATGCCGCAATTAGAAATATACGCGTACCTACGTGAAAATTTGGTCACTTAACTTTAATTTAAAATGCATATTTTTCTAGGTGCCTATAAATATTTACCTATAAATATTTCCTACCCTTATTTTGTATTAAACATTTCTCCATGGTCAGGTTTCCCTGATTTTTGTAAGCCCAAAGGTTTTTAAGGAATTATTTATGAATTTACACTAATTTATTAATACAATTTAATGTGTAAATAAACTATTGCATTTATTTTTGTAATAATGTTAATAAAAATATAATCAATTTTTGTGTTTTAATTCAAATTATTAGGCCCTCATATACCTACCTGTTTCGAGAACTGTAGTAAAACAGTTGCCCAAATTAGATATCCAATTTAAAGAATCTACAGAAAATCTGCCTTTTCAGATTATATATGTACGGGCGACTGGGCCAATCACAAATTAAAGAAGTTTCCCTCCTTGTAACTAAAATAGGAACGAAGAATCCGAATCGTTGTTTTTCTCTAGAGTATGGACAAACGGCTTCTTTGTGTGCTTTTGGTGACATCGGCTCCCATATACAACGTGTAACAAAATGGAGAGATAAAACTTCAGGGTTAACTTCTATACAATACATAGAATATACAGTAAAAAACTTAGCATGATCAGTGCTGGTATAGACTTTCATACAGATTTATTTAATTATTTTTGAACAAAATATTTTGACAACCCTAGTTAACCTAATAAGCTAAAACAAGACTTGTGCCGCAGTCAGTGACCTTTGTCTTAGTTACCCATCACTTTATTTTTACGCCATCTGTTATCGAACAGATTTCATCCAAAGCTAACAGCTGTTTTTAGGGTTGACACATATTTTGATCTAAACTTTGAACTTGTTTTTCGGCCGAACCGTAAGGATAACAAATTTATGTTACTGTTACTTATAAACTACATCACCAAACATACAATTCCCTTAAGAATTATCTCTTCATTATGTTACACGTTGTACTGCGGAGCTAGCATGCTACTATCGATGACGATAAATCGGCCTTTATATCGATATTTTCATCAAATATGGCACTGAAAGTAGGTATGTATTTTTTTTAGAATATGGCAGCTTTGGTTCTGTGGGCTTAATCATGGTATCGAAACAAATAAATCTATCTATTTTGATGCGCATGTTAGCTAACATGATAGGATAAAATAAGATTTATCTTATCGATTCGAGTTTTTATCGATGGTCGCATGCTAGCCCGGCAGGGCTGTTTTTTAGTCACCAACTCAATTTAAATATTATGTTCAGTAAATCCCTTCCGTTTCCAAGATATTCGACATTTTCGAAATTTAAAAATATTTACACATTCTTTATGGCGGCAAGACTACGTGTGAACTTAAAAGCGGCTACACACGACCCTAAAATCACTGGCAATATCGGGACAGTGGTGGGGAGGACCCTAGATCATATCATAAATCGTCTCGTGTGTATGCAAATCCTACCCGATTTTTATCGTCCCTAAATCGTTCCGAGCGAGCTCACGATTTAGGGACAATTATCGTCTAGGGAGCGTTGCATTCAACAATTAGAAGGATGTCTGTCTTTTAAAAATAAACAATTAAGGGGTGAACGTAAGGATATAATTGTTTATTAATGGAACTTAAAATAATACACAACAGCAAAGGAGTAAGCATTTATTTTGATAAAGAGTTACAACTGTTTTTTAATATTCTTCCTTTTTCGTCTCTGGTTAGGTGGCATCGTAGTAAGTGCTAAAACAATGCCTATTTTCTGCTGTTTTGTGAGTGTCGGCGGCATCTCGGAACAACGAGCAGTCTGTTGCACGGTCGGTTTCGTACTGACTGGCAGAGACGTGTGTAGAGTAGTAGCCGATTTCATCCCCACTACCGCTATCCCGATATCGCCAGTGATTTTAGGGTCGTGTGTAGCCGCTTTTAATGTAATAACTTTTTGGACAATAAATGTTATCTTATCTTAAAATGAAGAATTCTTTGTATCTGATTTTTGGGTATTACCAGGCCTGGCTCACTCCTCGCGGTACATCCGTTATTTACCTACAGCGAAGCGCTCCGCCGGCGTAACTCGAATGGGTCGTGTGTCACGCGCGCGCCCGTCGGGACGTTGTAGATACCTACCTACCTATCAGCTTTCACAGTAATTCTATGATCGAGGTCGCAAATAGTATTTAAAAATGGACATAAAAAGAAACAAATATTCAATTTGATTATGTTTAGATTTGATTATGTTCAATTTAGCAAACAAAACATAGGTAGTATTACTAATTATTCGTCGTAACTTTTTTTTCATTTTGTACTTTAGGTAAGTTGAAACAATATTTTTTACAAAGGTAGAATAACAGTAATACCTACATCTGTAGATACTTAATTACAAATAAGGAGATTAATTATTCTTCACTAGGCAGCAACCCTAACAGCGTAAGAAAAGATAAGAGGCATGCGATAGAAAGAGACAAAACTTCTAGGTATATAAATTTTCAGGTACGTAATGCTGTGCGCGCTGAATTCCACCGTATCGCGTCGTAGCAAGACTCGAATTTATTTAGATCTTCTTGCGGAGTAATTCTTCTGTACCAACTATTACTTATTCTGTGGTAGTACTCTGGAATAGATGTGCTGTCGAATGAAAACTATTATCAGGCCTGGCTCACTCCGCGCGGTACATCCGTTATTTACCTACAGCGAAGCACTCCGCCGGCGCATCTCGAATGGGTCGTGTGTCACGCGCGCGCCCGTCGGGACGTTGTAGATACCTACCTACCTAATAGCACTCACAGTAATTCTATGATCGAGGTCGCAAATAGTATTTGAAAATGGACATGAAAAGAAACAAATATTCAATTAGATTATGTTTAGATTTGATTATGTTCAATTTAGCAAACAAAACATAGGTAGTATTACTAATTATTCGTCGTAACTTTTTTTTCATTTTGTACTTTAGGTAAGTTGAAACAATATTTTTTACAAAGGTAGAATAACAGTAATACCTACATCGGTAGATACTTAATTACAAATAAGGAGATTAATTATTCTTCACTAGGCAGCAACCCTAACAGCGTAAGAAAAGATAAGAGGCATGCGATAGAAAGAGACAAAACTTCTAGGTATATAAATTTGCAGGTTCGTAATGCTGTGCGAGCTGAATTCCACCGTATCGCGTCGTAGCAAGACTCGAATTTATTTTGATCTTCTTGCGGAGTAATTCTTCTGTACCAACTATTACTTATTCTGTGCTATTATCTAGCACAGCTCGCTTTTACACAAACTTAAAATTTTTATTTTCTTCTAAACTTTTACTCTGCCCTGGTTTTAAAAAATGTATGGAAGCTTCAATGCCAATTTTATAAAAAATAAAACTAGTTTATTTTACACAGTATGATGTAAACCTTCAAATTTTTATGATATTACTTGTTGATTCCAAAATTAATTTTGTTGCCTAACCGTGCTTTAAATCCAAATCCGTTTGACTAGCTTGCTTGACTACCCATTAGGTATTGCTCAAATAGGTACCACCAGACTAAAGAGAGACCATGTGCTCCCCTAAATTAAGAGGTTTGAGCTTAGATTACCTCATTTCCTACTTAACATATGTCAAATATTTCTTTTTAGAAAACGATAGGTACCTTACTATGCTTATGTAAATTGCTCGTTATTGTATCGCAGCAAGAGTCTCAATTCCGTTTATTGGTTTTGCGAAGTATAACCCCAGCTAGACTGTTGGAAAAAAACATCAAACCAAGGTGACCTTGCTAGTTTACAACAGTGAAGACGGCTGTTGACAACCAAATAACATGACCTTGGCGGGTTGTAAACGGCGGTGTTTAGAGACACAGACATACATTTGTATTTGATCCAAGCGTGCCGACTTTTTAAGGCCTATTGTGACGTGACAGCTGATATTTATTACTGGGAAATACAAAAAGATTCAGAGTCACCGATGCCGCCGATGAAATCGATTATTAAGAACGATATTGATATTGTGGACTCGATTTTCTTACAGACATACCAGGGTGGTCTGAAAAGTTTCCGACCTTAACGCAAAGATGGCGCCACTCGTCAACAAAAGCTAGTGAATGTAGTTGTGCATCTTTTGACAGGTTACTCACCAAAGTTTCGGCCATTTTGGACGCGCAGTTTTTAGTTGACAGTCGTTTGAGTGAGTACATGTGAGTGTTTTTGTGAAAATGGAAAAAATTGAGTATCGAGCTGTTATTAAATATTTGTTTTTGAAAGGCAATACGCCTACGCAAATCAAAAATGAGTTGGACTCTGTGTATGGGGACTCTGCACCATCATTTACCACAGTGAAATTTTGGGCAGCTGAATTTAAACGTGGCCGTAAGAGCTTGGGAGACGATGAACGTTCGGGACGTCCAAAAACTGCAACTACTGACGATAACATTGCTAAAGTTCACGAAATGGTGTTAGACGACCGCCGAATTAAAGTGAGAGAGATAGCAGAGGTTATGAAAATGTCCAAAGAACGTGTTTGTCACATATTAAAACAAGATTTAGACATGAGAAAGCTGTCCGCGCGTTGGGTGCCGCGTTTGCTCACGTTAGAACAAAAACGTGTTCGAATGAACATTTCCAAGGCTCTGTTGGCGCAGTTTAGGCGCAATAAATCCGAGTTTTGGCGCCGATTAATTACTGTAGATGAAACTTGGATACACCATTATACGCCCGAAACAAAACTACAGTCAAAACAGTGGACTGCAAGGGGGGAACCAGCTCCAAAAAAAGCAAAAACTGTTTTTTCGGCTGGGAAAGTGATGGCGACTGTTTTTTGGGATAGTCATGGAGTTATCTTAATCGATTATCTTCAAAAAGGAAAAACCATTACAGGAGCATACTACGCATCATTACTTGACGAGCTGAAGGCACAAATTGCGGAAAAACGGCCACATTTGCAGAAAAAGAAAATCCTGTTTCACCAAGACAACGCGCCGTCTCACACCTCAGCGGTTGCCATGGCAAAAATCCACGAGTTACGGTTTGAACTGCTTGACCATCCGCCTTACTCACCAGATCTGGCCCCAAGCGACTTCTTTTTGTTCCCTCATCTAAAAACTGCGCTCGGAGGACAAAGATTTTCGTCAAATGAGGAGGCAATCACCTTTGTGAACAATTATTTTGCAGAGAAAAACGCCGAGTACTATTTGGACGGGTTACAGAGATGGGAGCATCGCTGGGAGAAGTGTGTAGACTTACAAGGAGACTATGTAGAAAAATAAATAAAAAAATTAAGAAAAAAAATCTTGTATCATTGTTAGGTTGGAAACTTTTCAGACCACCCACGTACATATGTACACGCGGATTAAATCTAGAGGCGACCAACCTTGACGCTTGGTCGGGGTTCAGACACGCAAAGAACATGCATTTGCATTATCCATGTAGATGTATGCCTGTGTTTAGGACAGTACCTATGTAGGTACGCTTGTTATTGTATATTTTACTTTTTAACTATAGGTAACTATAAATAACTCGAGTTTTGGGCTTTTAGCCTGCGTTCCAACCTTTCCTTCTTTATATCCTCAATTGCATAGAAAACGGCCATCGCGAAGATGTTGCCAAAGTGAGAGATCAAAGCGCCCTGACGATTTGGGGCGTGGCTTAGCGTGACCTTGGCTTGTGTTCTTAAATTGTTTGTCTCCTTGTTGGCAACCACCGTTTATAACAGTGTGGATGACTCGGAATTGGTTGTCAACAACTTAACCTTCCTTTACCTTGGTTGGAAGCATTGGTTTTCAACGTGTTTTCAACAGTCTGGCTGGCGCTTTAATCTTCTGTAGGTATTTGTACTACAAATACCTACAGAAGGCAGGCAAAGTAAAACTTCTCTACTTGTATTGTTTGTTCTGTGGTAGAGGTTTAGGTATTGGGAACGTGCACGACAGTAGCGCCATCGTGAAAATGCAGTTTTAGGGGCAAATGTAAAAGATGAAGCTCCTGGTAAGGAGCTGTTTATTTTGTATAGATTAGAATAAATAAAATACATTTAGGAGGACAGTAAATGGTATTTTTAGAGTTATTTGTTAAAAACTTTTTACGGAAAAATTGAGGTTATTATAAAAACTGGTTTTGAAGTGAAACACAATAATTTTCCTTTTTCCATTATAATTTTATTGCTCGAGGTATCTGAGACTCTTTTTGTTGTGGTGTCTGCAACATTGAATGGCTCTTCATTTTATCAGTCCAGTCGTGTATCTGCATGTAACTCATCATTATCTGCTTTTGAAATACTGTAGGGTATGTCGTGGGAGCATAACTTGGACTTGCTAGCTCGTCAGACTTTTTACCTCCTATGAAGTGTTCACTGCAAATTTTGCCGTCGGATTTTTGAAACTATAGCGATCCATCAAGACTAAAACAATAATTAGGTCCTAGGTCCCTAAATAAAGTAATATGAAATATCCCATGAAATTAATTCAACGCAAATAAAATTGATTTGATTATTGCAATTTTAGATGACATCTGATCACTTACTTTTTTCCTTTTCACAGCAGCTTTCCATCTTAGATATACTTAATTTCGGGGCCGTTTTAGTAAAAAAATAATTTACTTACTGACTGGCCTATTGCTGCATATTTCTGCAACGTCAAGCGCTGCGATCATTTTCATTACCCCATCCACCTACTTTGCACGTTCCCAATAGCAGAGTTAGCGGAAAAACTGAAAAATGTTAACCAACAGGAACTCAGCTGCTGAGCGGAGTTTTAATGCAAACCTATTGGTTAGAATTTCTTCGTTCCTCCGCTCCACACAGCTTGGTAATCAACAGTAGTTTTATTAAAGTTTAAGTTCACAGTTGAAAACTAAAAATTGTAACCACTAGCACTTTGGAAGAGACACAATGAACTGCGATTCCTCTGCTTGTTTTGCACAATTTAAGAACTTGATAAATTAATATTGACCACTTGTTGATACACGGGATTCAGGATGTGTGATCAAAACTTACCGTATTAACGCTGCCTATTTTATTTTGTCTTCTTCTTCTTCTTCAACCAGCGGTCGTTACTAAGCGACGTGCTATTACTGCCAGTATCACGTGATGAGATAGACACTTTATTAGAAGTGATTTTTAAAATAAATTTAACATGACATGATGGGCGCGACGTAGACCGGACATTGAGATACCTACAAAAATTAGGCAACACGTTATTACCATCGCCTATAATAGTATATTATGTAACAAGTGAGCGAAGTTGCTAATTACAGTCGAGGCTGTGATTTGAGCCCGAGCCGCAGGCGAGGGCTTAATAATGAGCCGAGACTGTAATTAGCAACGCTCACGAGTTACATACGACGTTTTTCAACACACTTGTGCGTAAAAGACAGACATACGTGGTCATAAAATAACAAACACACTTGATAACAAAGCTGTGAATTGTGATTGAAAAATGGCGCCGAACCTCGCGCATGCGCGTAGGTTTTTTTTTCCGTCAAATGTGTCAATGTCTGTATAGCATATACAGCCTATTTTAAGTGAAAATGTTTAATTTGGAGTGGTAAATGCAAATATTTTAATATTTTATGACAAATGATTGTAAATTGTGAATAATTTGTTTAATATACAAATTTATTTTACTAATATAAGGCGCAAACATTTAAAAATATATATATGGATTTGAAGTGGTATAAAACCTCTTTGTTGTTTCTGAAAATATTTAGTGTATAACCCGGACCAATAAAATATGCTCTGTTTTCTCGCATGTTATTTGCACAAAGGTACAATTCAACTTTGTAGGATTCATTATATTATGCACGCGTGACTTATAGCCCAGTTTATAGTTCTAAATTCAATAGAATAACGCTCACTTTACGAGCAAGTGTGTTGAAAACACTATTAATATACAATTAGTAACATATACAGAATCAGAATCAGAATAAATTTATTGACAACTACAACAAACACATCCACAAAGCAAATACAAGAAACACAAAATAGAACAATAATAATAATAACAATAAATATAATACAACAATTCACTAATTAGGTATATATTTACACAGAGATATTAAAATCTCGGATATATTTACAAAGGATTTTAAGGAAAAGAGGATGGCTAGAGGATAGGAGGACCTTCATGCTGGTAGGTCTGGGGTACTGGGGGGGAAAGATATCATATAGAGAGGTGGGGTGTAGGAGGCAGTTAAAGAAAATGTGATCCACTGTTCCAGGTTCCAGCCCGCAGTCACATTCTATTCACAAATACTGCGGAACAAACATGCCCCAACCGTAGCCTGCTGATAATAGAGGTGACTTATTTACTAAATTGTTTAAAGGTACAGAACCACGGTTTTGATGGAATTGTGGGCTGGATGTCTCCGTAATATTTCCCTACAACACTACGGGTCTTGTCCCGTTCGTTGCTCTGGTTCGATATTAATCGTGACTTAGCCAGCGTGGTGAGATCATGGGAAAAGTACCTATTGACAGCATCTCGGGCGAAACAGTCCACTGCAGAGTTTCCATTGATTCCAGAATGACCAGGAATCCATACTAAAGCGATTGCTTTAGTATGCTTAATTTGAAGGATGGGTGGGAATTTGGATCCTAATCGGAAGGGGTTTCCTTTGAGTGACATAACGCAGCTCAAGGAATCAGATAGGAAAAGGGAGTTATTCAACTTGTTGTCAAACGCGAACTTCACCGCCTCAAGAAGGCCAATGGATTCCCATGTGAATACCGAGGTAAAAGGGGGACACTTAAATGCTAAGAGCATCGAGAATTTCGGGACCTACATGGCTGCCCCCACGCACCCCTGTCCGGGGGGCTTAGAGGCGTCCGTGTAGATCAGGGTCCAATCTTGCCATTTACTGTTAAAGTTGTAGTTTGCATCAAGGGGAATTTTTAATTTTTGTAGTTTGCAATTTTTCAGAATGCCAAAGTGTATCTTGCCATAAACCTATCAGCTAAAAACTGTCTGCGGGGATGCAGTGGGTGTTCCCCAGATTTGGGATTGGTTGACCAAGGAAAGAAATAGAGGGCGGGGAGTAGTCTTTTCCTAGTAAAAACTAAGACATTACTCTTGGACGAGGAGAGGGTAAGGTTGTGGGAGTGGATAGGGCGATGTTGAGGGGGTTGCAAGCAGCCTCTATTACCCTTACCCGAAGGTAAAGGCAGGCGCGGTCCCGGGGGGGGGGGTCACAGGGGACATGATCCCCCCCAAAATCATGAAAAAATGAACATCTTATAAGAAAAGAAGCTAAAAAAGTTCATCTTTATACTAGACCCCCTTCTTCTAGATACTTCTGATTAAAAAAAAGGGTTGTGACCCCCCCAAATTTAGTTTTCAATTTACCGCGCCTGGGTAAAGGTATTCGGCATATTGGAGGATGTTACAGAAGGGAGAAACAGATCGGTCCAGATCCGAGGTATAAACGTTGTAAAGTAAGGGACTGAGGATAGAATCTTGGGGGAGGCCCTGCCATACTGTACGAGGTGCAAAATTAGCATGTTGGTGTCGGATCTGAACAAGTCTGCCAGCTAGGAGGTTATAGGTGAAGCAAGTCAACCTCTTCGGGATACTCAGCTCGAGCATTTTCTGCCTGAGCAGGGGAAGATGAACATTGTTGTAGGCCTAAGAGACATCTAAGAACACTCCCACCACGAACTCATTGTCAGACATGGCTGACCTTAATTCCGCGATGAAAATACTCGGGCTGTCCATTTTATTTTGTTGGTTATGTTAGAGTTTATATTAATGTTATTGATAGCAAACCTTTTTGTATTCGTCAAATATGAACCATAATGTATTGACTATGATTGACATCTTCTTATACGAGGGCCAAACTGAAAGTTTTTAGAACTGGCAACTTAAAAGCATTATATTAAAAAAATAAGTTTAAATTTTGAAAATAGAACTCTTTACCAATAATATTGAGTATTCATTTCATTCATTTGTCATTTGTTTTACGATTTGGCGGCAAATTGAAAATTGTCTGTGCACGTCAGAATGAATTTAAGCCGAGAAAATTTTCGTGCAATGATTTTTTATGACTTTCGATGTCATATAAGTCAACAAGAAAGTTATGATAGACTTCGATTGGCTTTTCACGATGAAGCCCCATCTCGTGCCACAGTTTACAACTGGTTTAATGAATTCAAACGTGGTCGAACTAATCTCACCGATGATTTGCGTGAGGGACGGCCTTCTACAGCGACGACTGAAGATAATATCAGTGTTGTGCGGCGTATGATAGAGACTGACAAAAGAGTGACCTATCAGCAGATTCGGACAAGTCTAGGCATAGGTATGAGTCAAGTGCACAAAATCCTCCATGAACATTTAGCGGTCAGGAAGCTTTGTGCCCGCTGGATACCGCATAATTTGACCGAGGCTCAAAAACTCCGCCGTGTTGATTGGTGCCGAGAAATGATCCAAAAATTTAACGGAGGTGACTCAAATGCTGTGTTCGACATACTAACGGGTGACGAAAGCTGGATTTACTGTTATGATCCGGAAACCAAAAGACAGTCTGCTCAGTGGGTGTTTCCTTCCGAAGAGTTGCCAACTAAAGTGAAGAGAGGTCGAAGTGTTGGAAAAAAGATGGTGGCCTCGTTGTTCGGAAAGACAGGTCATTACGCGACAGTTGTCTTAGAGGATCAGAAAACGGTTAATGCAGAGTGGTACACTAACAACTGTTTGCCACTTGTCTTGGAAAAAGTTCGAGAGAAACGACCTCGCAGCAGGATCCTCCTTCATCACGACAATGCCTCGTCGCACACCGCCAGGCAAACGATCGACTATTTGGCGACCTCAGACGTGGAATCACTGGGTCACCCACCGTATAGCCCCGACCTCGCACCCTGCGATTTTTATTTAGTCCCGAAAATAAAAGAAAAACTTCGAGGAAAACATTTTATGGACGCCGAAGAAGCAGTGCCTGCGTTTCAAAACGCCGTCGAAGAGACCCCTAAGGCCGAGTGGGCAAGGTGCTTTTCTCAATTGTTCCATCGAATGCAGCGATGTATTGATGTGAATGGACGCTATTTTGAAAAGTTATAATAAAACTAATAACTTGCTAGAATGCTTAGTTTTTGATTTTCTAAGAACCTTCAGTTTGACCCTCGTATGTGTCATTGAATAAAAATGTCGAAGAGAAAAATCGTGTTTATTTATTTTTTGCTAATATTATTTGATTCGTCCTAACTATCTATTTAACAAATAGTGTAGTTAATTTAAAACCACAGCGTACTCCGCTATATACAACATCAGGTTAAGGGCACAGCAAAGATGGATCAAATAGGAAAAATTCAAATTGGTCTATTAGAAGGAAAATCAAATTGGGATACTTGGAAATATAAAGTCCCGTGCCTACTTCGCACCGTACCGAAGGCGCTAGAAGTAGTGGAGGGCACGTTCCTTCGACCCACGTCCCCGGCCAACGAAGCTGGAGAACACGCAGTCATCACGTATAAAACGAAGTTAGAACAGTATGTGAAGGCTGATGCATCTGCCATTCTTTTGTTAACGACCAATATGAATGAAGAGACTCTCAGGAAGGTCATGCGATTTACCGGAGCTAGAGAGGTATGGCTTGAATTAAATAGACTTTTTGATGGAACTAATGAAGACAAAGCTTACAATTTATGTATGAATTTTTTCGGCTTCAAGAAAGATTCCGCTGACGATATAGCCACTCATATGTCAAAATTGAAAAATATTTGGACGCAATTAAATCTAGAACTCCAGAAAGAAAACAACAAGGAATTACCAGACTTAATGCTGATCTGTAAAATCCTAGACACTCTCGACGAATCTTATTTTGCGTTTCGCAGCAGCTGGCTACTATTACCAAAAGTGTATCGGAACATCGAAAGTCTAACCAGCCACTTATGTGCATTCGAACAAGCCAAGCTACGTAATAACGACGTATTACAACAGCAAGAACCCCTTGTTACGAATTCTACCACCTCTTCTAACGAGAAAAATAAGGACAAGAAGATTAAATGCAATTACTGTAATGCTATCGGTCACCGTGTAAGAAATTGCCAGAAATGGATACGCGATGGCAAGCCTCCGAAATCTAGTAATTCGAAAACGACAACGCCTTGTTCCTCTGAATCTGCACAAATGGTCTTGATAAAACCGAAATAGACACAGATAGTTGGTTTGTGGATAACGGCGCCACTAGTCACGTCACGAATCGGGCTGAAATATACCAAACCTTTAAACATTTTGATGACAATCGTACGGTTACAACTGCTAATGGAAATTCCGTCCAAGCTAAAGGTACAGGTACCGTAATTTTGGAAGCAAACATAAAAGGAAAACGACAACGCGTTACCTTGACAGACGTCTGGTATGTCCCAAGCATACAGAAAAATTTGTTTTCAGTTCTCGCAATGCATGACAGACTTTTGAACAGTTCCTTCGTATCTGCGACAAAAGAATGTACCGTCTTTGTCAAAGAAGAAGCGACACTGATTGGAAGACGTCACCATCGTGGTGGTCACTACAAACTCGACGTTATAAGCGTACCACCTGCTAAACCACACGAAGTCTACGCAACGACGGCAACCATGCAGCTGTATCACGAAAGAATGGCACACCAAAACAAGAGACATGTAAAATCGGTTGTCAAACACGAGCATGGATTGGACCTTCCTCTTGATAAAAATACCTGCTAAGGCTGCATGTATGGAAAAGCCCACAGTTCGGAACGAGGACTCGAGCAAGTATGCCAGGAGAACTTGTTCATTCCGATGTTTGCGGACCCTTTCAAGAAAGTAATTCGCCGCCCCCGGAGAATAAAATGATATCGGCTTATATCTTAGTGTTAGTGTTATGTAATTTTTGAAATCTGTGGATGGTAATACATCTACTCAATTTTTTCGTGATTTTTATAGTGTTATTTAACGAAGTTACAAAATTTTAAAATAGTATTCACTGATCAGCACCACCATGACCATCCGGCCTGTCATCCCTAAGGCAGGCAAATCCAGACAGTCGAAATCTACTGCCCGGAACAAACCATGTTTCAGAGATGGTAACACAGGCTTTGAAATTACGAGAGTACAGTGTTAATATGACATTATCGAAATCCAACCAGTCGCTTCGTATAAAGCTGTGTAGGTAAAACAACGTTCATAGTTTTGAACTGTAAGGTATACTGTCATCCTTTTTCCGCACTTAGATTTTACCTAAAAGCAATGGCATTGGCGTATACAAACTTGCCGGGCATTCCCACGTAGAGATAATGTTTATTTTCTTTATTTCACATTAATTAGTGTGCGTTTATGCGCCATTGCGTAAGCATTGTAACGCTAAGTTTTTTGTTTTTATTTGTTCAAGTGAAGTGTTATTAGTTTTTATAAAGTTATAAATGTTATTAGTTTGTTACAATTTAAATAGTAGTTTGTGATAATGTACAAATAAAGGAATGCACGTTTAATCCCTATAATGAGTAATGTTAAGCAGATTGAAGAGGAGCCAAGTAATTTTAATTATGGTCAGTACCTAGTTACAACGTACCTAAATTAATGTATTCTTAGTTTAATTTTAAGTTGTTTTTTTTTATAATTCTTCTTTTTTATATTTTAATACCTACCTAGATAATTATGATATTTTTTACTGACTTAAAAGTAAACCTACCAACATCAATTACTCATAATAATTATTACTGCAGTTCAAAAGATTTCTATATTTTTCAGTATGAAATTAAGTAGTAAAAGTAACAATAAAACGAAATAAGTTATAAAGTTGTCTAATTAACTAAGTAGGTACCTAACGGGCTTGCAAATAAACAGGCTATAAATTTATACCAAGTATAAGTCAAAATTTGTTGGTTATTCTGGATTTATACTAGGTATAACTTTATACCTCGTTTATTTGTAAGCCCGTTTTTAAGAGTTTTAGTTCGGATTGGTAGTAGGTAGTAAAATTGGTGGAGTAGTAGCGTACCTTCTTTTCAATTTAAAAAGTAAGGTTTTGTTATGGTTTCGTATATACCAGTGCAAATGCCTGCTTTAAAGCAGTGTGCAGATGAGGCAGACAGGAACAACCCGGTGGCAGGGGACGCGGACGGTGCAACAGAGATGGCTTCCCAGGATCTAGAGCACATGAGAAGGCTACTAGAGGAGGCGATCGAGGAAGTACATAATACTCCCCTTGAAGGAAGGCCGAAGCTTCCCAAACTACCATGCAGTGTTTGCAATATGCAAGTCGTTGAGGCCGTTAATCAGATGTTGCCCCAACATTTGGAGAGCAGCTCTGATCTTGTCGAGACGAACTCAATCCTTTTTGGAGCGGCTATGGCGTATGTCGGTTTACTGGCGCCATGGCTGCTCCAAGCCCAACTAGGTACTGGACGTGCTACTCCCCGGAGTAACGCTGTACCAGCTTGGAAGAGGAGGATTGAGCGTCGTATCGAACAAGCCAGGATCCTCAACGGTAAGCTAACTTGCTTCAACTTGGGCGACACCAGGCCAAGGATTGTGCGTTTTGTCAGGAGGGAGTTTTCCGGAATGGACACCAACTTGACCAAACTGGACTTCATCCGAAAACTGACAGAGCGCATCGACGAGCTAAAGCAAAAGATCGCTGCATGGGCGAAGCGTATTCGGAGGTACTCCCAAAGGGTTGAGAGATACAACCAAAATCGTCTCTTCTCGAGTGACCAGAGGAAGTTCTATAAATCCCTGGAGAGTTCCAAACCCTGTTCGACTGGCCGCATACCGGATAAGGCCGACGCTATTACCTTCTGGCGCGGCCTGTGGGAGCGCCCAGTTGAGCACGGAGAGGGTCCCTGGATTGATAGGGTTGAGGAAGCGTGTGCGGAGGTGATCCCTATGAGTCAAGTCCTCATATCAGAGGAGGACGTAAGTGCTGCAATCCGCCGGAGCCCGAACTGGAAAAGTCCGGGCCCTGACGGATTGCAAAACTATTGGCTCAAGGGATTTTCTCTGCGCCATGCAACTTTGGCCCGTCAATTCCAGGAAGCCTTGGACACCGGAGCTCTGCCGAACTTCTTCACTACTGGGGTATCTCATTTAGTTCCTAAGTCCAACAATACCGTGGATCCATCGAAATACCGGCCCATAACGTGTCTTTCTACCACCTACAAGACGCTTACCTCCGTTCTGAGCATCAAGATTTGACAGCATTTATGCTAATCGCGTTATACCTGATGCTCAGAACGGATGTAGGGCCGGTAGCCGCAGATCAAAGAAACTCCTTCTCGTGGACGCTGTCGTTGGTAAATTGGTCAAACGCAACCAGCGCAATTTCTCCGCAGCCTGGATTGACTATAAAAAAGCATTTGACTCCGTGCCTCATACATGGCTCTTGAGAGTTCTTGAACTGTACAAAATCGACGGTACATTTTGAATATTTCTCGAGCGATGTATGAGACAATGGAGTACAATGCTCAGTCTCCAAGGCAGGCGAATGACGGCTGCAGAAGACCGAATCCAGATTAGTAGGGGAATATTCCAGGGTGATTGTCTGAGCCCACTTTGGTTTTGCCTGGCTCTGAATCCTCTTAGCACATTGCTGAAGGGATCAGAGACAGGCTTTCAGTTTCGTAGAGGGGGCATGCGGTTGTCCCATCTTTTCTACATGGGTGACCTCAAGCTGTTAGCTCCAACGGCTCCACGATTGGGGGAACTGCTAAAAATCGTGACAGATTTTAGCAGCTCCATCAAAATGGAGCTTGGAGTGGACAAGTACGCGGTTGTTCATGTGGAGAGGGGAAGGATTACTCGGTCTTAGAGGGTTGACCTAGGTCCCGTTAACCTGAGAGCTCTCTCCGAAAATGAAACATACCGGTATCTGGGTATATCACAGAATATCGGTTACGAAGAAGCGAGCGTAAAACAGTCTGTACGCGAAGTCTTTTTTGAGCGCCTGACAAAGGTACTAACTAGTTCTCTGTCGGGACTCAACAAAGTTCGAGCGTTTAACGTATGGGTTATGCCCGTTCTTTCGTACACCTTTGGCGTACTCAGATGGACTCAGACCGAATTAGACGCCCTGGATCGGAAAGTCCGCAATACTATGACCCTCCATAGATTGCATCATCCTCGGTCGTCAGTAATGAGGCTGTATATCTCCCGGAAGTGTGGAGGAAGAGGCCTACTTAGTGCCAAAACCTTGCACAATCGGGAGATATATAGCCTCCGAGCCTATTTTATGGCGAAGGCGGACGTGGGTATGCATAGAGAGGTTGTAGCGTGTGACAAAGGACTCACCCCTCTCAATCTGGGCCTCGAGACATGGCAGACTCCGTCAGTACTAAGCATTTCTGATCGTGAGACCGTATGGAAAGAGAAAGAGCTGCACGGAAGGTTTTACAAGGCTCTACACGAGCCACACGTGTACCGTAAAGCCTCTGTGCATTGGCTGCGCTTCGGGGACCTCTTTGGGGAAACCGAAGGGTTTGTCTTTGCGATACAGGATCAGGTTATCAAGACGAACAACTACCGGAAATACATTATGAGGGACGGCACCTTGGACGTATTTCGGGCGTGACGCCAACCTGGCGAGTCCCTCAGACATGTAGTTTCGGGTTGTTCGGTTCTTGCTAACACTGAGTATCTGCATAGACACAACCAAGCAGCCAAGATTCTCCACCAAGAGCTCGCTCTGAAATACGTTCTCATCAGTCAGAAACTGCCCTATTACCAGTACACGCCGGAGCCAGTTGTTGAAAACGGCAGCGCCAAGCTCTACTGGGATCGGCCCACTATCACGGACAGGACTATTCTAGCGAATAAACCTTATATCGTGTTAATGGACCGATCGTCGTCCAAGGTGTTTTTGGTGGACATAACTATACCACATGACGAGAACCTCGTGAAGGCCGAGACCGAAAAGCAACGCAAGTACTTGGACCTTGCATACGAGGTGACCGAAATGTGGGAAGTTATGTCCACCGAAATAATCCCGGTTGTAATATCCGCAAACGGTTTGACCCCAGCCACTTTGGTCAGAAACCTTGAAAGGCTGGGATTCAGCGGCGGTTCGCTTCCAGCACGCATGCAAAAAGCGGTTTTGCTTGAGACTGCCCGAATCGTTCGCCGGTTTCTGTCTCTCTTGCCCTGATCCCCGACCGACTGGTCCGATTGTCGGGTCTTCCCGCCGAAAGGTGTGTAGCTGTATGCATACATAATAATAATAATAAATTCAGATAATCTTTGATCACAAGGCTGATTTTTTAATTTAATACCAAATAGGAACAATGAGGGTAATTTTCATGAATAAAAGTGATATTTTTCATTAAAATATTATATCTTTTTAATATGTTTAAGTTTTTTAATACTGAGAACCCAACTTTTTTGTTCATATAACGATTTAGAAAATGATCGTTAAAAAGTAAATTTTTGCATAATTTAATTGAATAAAGTATGGTTTATTACCATATTATAGTTTCATTGCTGCCCAATTCAAAATCCTTTATACGAAAAAAGTTTTACAATATTTACGGGAATAAAATTATATAACAGTATTATCGTAATCATTTGCAGCCCAAAAACGTGTAGAATATAATGATAAGTAACGAGTGCACAATTTGATTCAGATGAGGCTGTTCGAAGAATAAAATGATAAAGGATATTGTAGAACTAAAGCGACAACCAGTTTTGACTATATTTTATTTTTTGAAATAATAACTCTATTTCGATAATGAGGCGTACTTCACTAAATCATTTCGAACATAAAAAAAAATACTTTATTTTCAAAACCAACAATTATCAGTGTACGTCCAGTATTTAAAGAGCAATTGACGAAAACATGTTTTTTATTTTTCCTGAAAAGTTGCGTTTTTGTTATTATCATTTTATTCTCCTGGGACGGCGAATTCAATATTCAAGTACTACGGCACAAGTCTGAAGTAACAGAAAAGCTCATATTGATGCTCGCACAGGCTAAGACTGTTGGACACACCATAAAATGTATTCTCAGCGACAACGGTGAAGAATTCGACAACCAGTCCATCCGGAAAATTTTTGACTCCAATGGAATTCAACAACGTCTCGTCTCACCGTACACTCCGGAACAAAACGGCGTAAGTGAAAGGGAGAATAGAACTTTAGTCGAAACCGCTAGATCTATGATGTACGCACACGAAGTAATGCCTCAAATCCTCTGGGCAGAACTTATTAACACGGCTGCTTACATACTAAATAGAACTGGGCAAACTAACGTGAAAGATAAGTCTCCGTACGAATTGTGGTATGGCAAAAACCTATAATAAAACACCTCCGTATTATAGGGTGTCCTGTTTATGTCCACATCCCTAAGCAGAAACGGAAGAAAATGGACAAAAAAGCCCTCAAAGGAAGACTAGTTGGATATGACGAAGATTGCTACCGCATATGGGTAACCGATGGTAAGAAGCACACGCTCGTCCGCTCACGAGATGTAACTTTTAATGAACAGCCACTTCCAAGTTCTTAACATGACGAACCACACAATAGTATGAGTACGAAAACATACACTTTCAAACTGCCGCTGGAACACGCCAACGACAAACAGGAAAGAATTTCATGAAAATTACCCCAGCAAGAGACTTCAGAGCCCGAGGGAGCCAATGAGAATAGCCACGAACAAATTATCGAGGGAGATGTCCCGGACCAAGTCCTCGAAGAAGAATTTATTCGTGTACCTGATCAAGATGGAGAATTCCACGATGCCGAAGATGCCGATGAGCCGCCACCGCCTAGATACAATTTGCGTAATCGAAGCCAAATAGAACGTCCTAAACGATTTGACGATTATGTTTGTGTCACCGAGACATTTCCGACGAATTTTACGGATGCGATGAACCGAGGCGATAGCGAAGAATGGCAAAAGGCTATGGAAGCTGAATTGAAAGCACTGAAAGACCTGAATTTTTGGACGCCCTGCACATTGCCAAAAGGAAGAAAAGCACTTCCATGTAAATGGGTACTACGTATCAAAAGGCACCCCGATGGCATTGTTGACAAGTATAAGGCTCGTCTTGTCGTAAAAGGGTTCAGACAGAGAAAAGGACAGGACTATGACCAAACATTTAGTCCTGTTGCCGGTCTCGCTACCATCAGAGCTCTTTTAAGCGTTACCGCACAGGAGAATCTGCACCTTGTACAGTTTGATGTTTGTACTGCGTTTCTTAACGGTACACTGAAAGAAGAAATCTATGTACAGCAACCAGAAGGATATCCTGACGGTACAACAAAAGTCTGTAAACTTAATCGAAGCCTGTATGGATTGAAACAAGCTCCGAGGTGCTGGAACGCCTGTTTTCAAGATATACTACTAGACATGGACTTCAAACAGAGTGAATCCGACTGTTGTCTATATACGAAGAACGTGAATGGCAAGAAGCTACTCATCACGCTATATGTCGATGATGGATTAGTAGCAGCCACTGATGAAGAACTGGCTTACGCTTTCCTGAAAGATCTGAAGAAAAGACTACAGATTACTTCGAAACCTGCGACTCACTATCTAGGTTTGCAGATATTCAGAGAGAAAGATGGTGCAGTATTCATCACCCAGGAAGCTTACTCAAAGAAAATATTGGAGCGTTTCGGAATGGCCAACTGCAACCCTGTAAGCACCCCTATTGAGAAAGATGGCTCAGAACCAGGGAAAGTTCTACTCTGGTGGAATAATTTCATGGCTGAGTCAGCGACAAGCATCAGTTGCTATCTCAACAACCGAAGCCGAGCTTGTAGCAGCTAGTGAAGCATGAAGCTGCAGTTCGTCTGGCTCATAATCCGGAATTTCACAAGCGGACGAAACACATTCGTATTCGTCACTTTTATGTGAGAGAATTGGTGTCTGAAAGTGCCATTGAAGTTACCAGAATTGGTACAGCAAATCAAGTTGCTGACATTCTCACCAAAGCACTGCCACATGTACAGTTCACTCAACTGAGTCAAGCAATGGGACTTGTGTATTTGTCGAATAAGGGAAAGTGTTAAAGTTTATATTATGTTATTGATAGCAAACCTCTTTGTATTCGTCAAATATGAACCATAATGTATTGACTATGATTGACATCTTCTTATATGTGTCATTGAATAAAAATGTCGAAGAGAAAAGTCATGTTTATTTATTTTTTGCTAATATTATTTGATTCGTCCTAACTATCTATTTAACAAATAGTGTAGTTAATTTAAAACCACAGCGTACTCCGCTAGATACAACATCAGGTTATACTCTGTGACTTATCACTGTGTCTGTCTATATTGTCAATGTCAATCTATCATCAATTATGTATGTCAAATGTGTGATGATGGGACTCTTGTTGTAACAATTTTGTTTATTTCAATGAAATAGGTTGAATTTAGGGTATTTAATGATTTAGAATTTTATTAAATTAATCAGTTACTACCAACTTTCAAATATGGCTGATGATTTAAGAAACTATACTCTCCAACTCCAGCAGGTAAGCTTACAACTGTATCTGAAAGACATTGTTCAATGTGTTGTGTTTTCTATTAATATTGATTTCTTTCTATGTTTTATTACCCTAACAGGTTGAAGCAGCTTTGCTCACAGACCCGCAGAATGAGGAACTTTTAAAGCTGAAAACCGATTTAGAAGAAGTAATTGAATTGACAAAAGATTTGATTAAAACTCAAGAAGGTGATACTTCTGTTTCTGATACACACGATCCTAGTAATGACGATGGTGTTACAGCCTCCCTGGAAGCGGCGGAAGAAGAACTATCGGAGTCTTATCCAAACTGGCGTGTTGGTGAGCGGTGCCTTGCGAAGTGGAAAGCAGATAGCATGTATGTTTTTTGAAATTACTTTAAGCCTAATAATATAACATATTAATCTAAAATAATAGGTTGCTTAGGGAAATTTTTGTATTGAAAGATGACTCAAATGTTATTTACCCAGAAATGTTATATATTCAAGTCATAAGAATGGATATTATTTCTGAAAATAAGATGTGCTAGTCATGGTGAACTTTATTGTAACCAAAGTGATCTGATTACAATATACATATAATAGAAGTAAGAAGATGTTGAAATGTTTCTCGCTGATTACATATTGCATTACAATTACAATTGATTTTTTCTTTAAAAAAAATCATTTAGTAAAAATTTGCTACATCAATTAGAAAAAGCTTTTCTTATATACAATTTCTTACTGTACATAAATAACAGTTTCATGTTAATGATTTATTGTAACTTAATCCCTCTTCAAAATAATTACATTTTTGTTTCTTGACAATATACCAAATGCTAATACTATAATATGTACCATACCATAAATATAATATACTTACTAGAATATAAGACAGAACAAATAAAAGCTAGATTCCAAATTATGATCCAGATTGAGAGTAATATTGAGTTTAATATTTTGAGTAACCTTCAGGCTATAAATTCATGATTGTTCTATTTATTAATACAGCTCTTAGCATTTCTTAAGTTTACTAAGTTTGTTTAGTTATTACAGTGTCGAGAAGTATTTCTTGCTTTGGTGTACACCTTACTATGTGAGTGGTTAGTCCGCTCATCACGCATCCTAGGAACATCTTCAAGTGTGAGTCCACGGCATACAACACAGAGAACATTTCAATGGAACCTATTGTGTGAATATTAGATATATTTATTAAATAGAAGAATTCTGTGTGAAGTTTTCATAATTTATAAAAAAAATACTTTGTTACTGGATTTTATCGCATATAATTTAACTTTTCTAACAAGCTCTCTTTTGGTCAAGAGATATATAAATAAATAATTAAATCAGAGATAAAAAATACCTTACATTTAATAGAACAATTCCAATTTGTACAGAAGTCTCCTCGTTAATGTCAACTAAATACATTAAAGTAGTAACAACACACCATACAAACTTTGTTATTCATTATACAAAATCTTAATATAAAGTGCATAAATAAAAAATATATTTAAGTAATTGATAAATGTGTATTTTGCAATTGTTAGCTTACATGCACTAAAAATCAAAAACTGATTCAGATATATCCATTTGTTTTGTATAGCAATGTTTGAAATTTAAAATTCTATGATTAGACTTGAATTTATGATTCTATTATTTTTTAAACAATATCAATTGTGGTAAGTGTTATTAATAATAATTTTTTATCTTAGGTTCTATGAGGCAACTGTAGAAGAGATCAATGGTAAAACTTTAAAAGTAAAGTTTGATGGCTACACTACTTTTGAAACTGTGTCAGTATTTGACACAAAATTATTAGGGTCAGCAGTGAAAAGGCCACACAGTGGAGATGAGGGCAAGTAAGTAACAACTTAACTATGAATTACAAGTTACAAATGTTAATATGTAAAATAAAAGTTACCTCTCACTGTGCCTTTATGTAGTAAATATAATATGAACTTATGTAGTACCTAACAATACAATTAAAAACTAACATGTTGAACTTTTTTACAGACCTGGTAAGACTTACAACAGAGAATACTTAAAGAAGAAAAAACAGAAAAAGCAACAAAGATTTAAACAAATAGAGGAAGAAAGAGAATCAGAAAAGAACAAATGGTTGTCATTCCATACAAAAGCTGCAAAGAAATCAGGAGTAAAAGCTAAAAGTATATTTGCCTCACCAGAAAACCTAGCAGGACGAGTTGGTATTGGTACCTGCGGTATTTCAGGCCGGCCTATGACTGAGTACACACCTGGTGAAAAATGGAAAAAAGGTGGATAATGTGTCAATTAGTGTAACTTAAGAATAAGTTAGTGATAGGTTGCATAAGCTCTGACTAATTTCTTTTGATAGCTAATATTTAAAAGTACAAAACATTGGTATAATTCACAAAAACAAAATTTTTGTCCCACAATACAAAATTATCGCATACGATAAAAAAGTATGCTGTTTCTCGTAAGGAAGTGGTATTTTCACTGAATAAACTTTCTGATTTCAAAAGACTGTATCATTATTAAAAAATTTATTACTTTCAACTAAGTTAGTTAAGGATTACATGTTTATTTAATTGAATTATCTTAAGAAGATTATAAATGTATAATAAAGTTTGGATGGATGGATGGATGGCTGTACGAATGTTTGTTCCTCAATCACAGATGAACGGGTCAACAAATTTGGATTAAGTTTGGCATAGTGATAGGGTACACTCTGCAATAGCAAATAGGCTACTATTTATCCTGCTATTCCCACGGGATTCGAAATCGCACGGGTAAAACGCGCGAAACCGCTAGTAAGTCATAAATTGCAATGTTTGAGTTGATTGAATAATGCAAATCAAATTAGTCGATTGTGCCCAGTCAATTTGATGATTTCTGTTTATTTCTTTTTCTTGATTGGAAATTTCCTTTTATTGTTACTAGTGCTGTCTCACTACTACTTGCATCATTGGCGACACAGGTCTATAAAAATTTTAATCATAAGGTATCATTAAACATACCAACCAAGTGATACTTTGCGCGAAATGTATGATAAGTTGGGCAATTGCACTATTTAGAATAATTTTGTATACTTTTCCACTGTTGTGGAAAACTGAAATTGCGCACTCTATGCTATGTTATCAGACTGCTACATGTAAAGAGTTGAATAGTTCTTAATCCTTTTCTGCTTATTTGAACAGCTGTTTTCACAATGCCTTCATAAGCTTTGTCAATTCAAAGTGGCTACTTTAACGGAGCATTAGCTTTAATATAGAACAATTTACAGAGCATTGCCGATAAAATACCATACTAATTGTATAAGAGCCATGTCCGAAAACTCTTCAGTGCCGAGGCCAACTTGCATAGAATATAAACTAGAATTGGTTTAGATATTAGCCTTTCTTATATTACTATGTATACTTAATGAAGTGTGGTCCAGCATTCAAATTTCAAGGTTGATAAATCAAATAAGATTCTGATCACTGCAGAGGCACAGTGAGCTAACATTGACACACTTGTTAATAGGTATCTACTCATCATCACAACTCTTTGTAATGAGCCCACTGCAGGGCTATGAGTCTATCCCCTGGGTGACGAGGGTGAGGAGGTACTGTGAAGCCTCAATAATAATCCCGTTTTTTTTTTTTATATAAAACCTAAATATTTAAGCTTGAAGAGGGAGGCTATCTAATCTTAATCAGTTTTCAAGTGTGACTGGTCAAAGTCAAAGTCAAAAGAATCTTTATTTCGTAAGTATTTAAATACATTTGAAATAAGTCATAATTTACAAATGGAACTGAATCTACCACAACTTCGGAAAGTCGATCTGTTGAGAAGAAGTGGCAAGAAACTCAACAGCAATCATCTTTTAAAAATACACAATAACAATAACAATTTACAATCTTCTTGCATCCGGATATCTTATAATAAAACTTTATACTTATCCTTAAATCTATCGAAGGGTTAATCTTAAATATTTTGGAATTTTATTATAAAAGCGTACACATTGTGACCCATGAACGAGTTTGTGATCTTCTGGAGTCTACTTTTATATTTATACATTAGGCAATCAAGTACTAGACAGAAACGTAGACATAGATATAGAGGTAAAGATAGAAGTAGACAGATGTAGCGATAGAGGTGAGAGATATTACAGATAATGAGGATGGAGATGAGGATGAGGATAGTCGTGGACAGAGACTGGACACTAACACGGACGTGAACATGGGGGAATGGGATGGAGATGGGAAAGTCAGAGTCAAATTCAAAAAAGTAACATAGTCATAAAGTCTTCAGCAAAACGACCTGGCACCGCTAGCAGCACCCGTTCACGAGTATAACGCAAGCACCAGCCATCACCCTCCTCAACCATATTTTAGGGAAGAGGGTGACCCGACACCCGACGCTACCGCTAGCCATGCCGCCTGAGGGAGCATGACGTTCTTGCTGTTGTATGGATGAGATGGAGATGGCGTTGGATGAGAAGGAAATGAAGATGGTGTTGGAGATGGAGTTGGAGATTGAGAATTTTTGAAAAACAATTTACAGCCAAGGACTTTTTCGTCCATATATTCAGAAATTGTATAAAAGCCTTTACTACACAAATTTTGTTTAATAGTTTCTTTAAATTTATCAAGTGGTAAGTCTTGAATATTTGTGGGAACCTTATTATAAAAACGTATGCATTGACCCATAAATGAGTTAGTAACTTTATGAAGTCTACTATCATAGCCGGCTTGCTTATACTTATTTCTAGTATTAACATTATGCAAGTCACATTTTCTATGGAACATGTTTAAGTTAAATAAAACACTTTTTAACCGGATTTATCGCGTATATTTACATTTTAAATTTTGACTCGACGACGTTTCGGTGTCTTTGCAGACCCCGTGGTCACGAGCGAGCGATACGCGATAAATCCGGTTAAAAAGTGTTTTATTTAATAGTATGAATCGCGAAAACTTAAGACAATATCATGTTTAAGTTCTTTTTTACGAACATAAGATTTTTAAAGATATATTGTGAGGCAAACGTAAGAATATTAATTTCCTTAAACTTATTTCTTATTGTCGCTCTGGAATTAAGTTTGTAGATTGCGCGAATAGCCCGTTTCTGCGGCACAAAGATGGTTTTAATATCGGCAGCATTTCCCCACAGGAGAATGCCGTATGTCATTAAGCTATGAAAGTAACCAAAATAAACCAATCGCGCAGGTAGTTAGCGCAGAGATTATCAAGAATAAACAAACAAACTCTTAAGCTACACATTTACACAAGTCAGCAGTGCGATCACAGGACACTATCGATTTGTGTGTTTACAAATGTTCGTATAGTATGGAGTACATACATACATAACGTCACGCCTGTATCCCTTATGGGGTAGGCAGAACACCAGAGATTATAAATCTGATGTCACGTTTGACAAATTTGGAGGTATTATAATGATGGAGAGAGACTATTGCAGTGACAGGTGGTCAGCCTATCGCCCAAAAAAACGCCAATAAAATATCTGTCCCTTAACTGACTTTTACAGTATGCCCGGGAAGAGAAGCAGCTCTTCCCATTTTTTTTTTGGGTGGCTAACAGCTTTGACTTAAAAACTGGGTTAAGCATTTAATCACAGTAGAAGTGATTTAATGTTGAGTAAGCCATTAACAAGCCACCGCAGGTACAACACCGCAGATGTTTTTCTTTCACTCCCAGTCCAGGACGGAAGAAATGCAACATGGAGTACATTGCAAGTTTTAAGCAACATTGTAATTAACCTAACTATTTTTCAATTATTTAACAATACAACATGTTCACAAACATTAAAAATGTAAACGAACTTTTATTATTTAACTTTTAGTTGACAACCGGCTGGTGTAGCGGTAACGTAAATTGCCTTCTATGCTAGAGGTCCTGGGTTCGAATCCCGGTGACGGCGGATATTTGTGTGATGAACACAGATATAAAAATATGTAATTTTTCAATATGTATGTTTATATATTTCTTAAGTATATCAGTTATCTAGTAGCCATAACACAAGTTCTTTAAGGAACTTAATTTGGGCTAGATAATGTTGTGTGAGTGTCAAAAATATTTATTTATTTTTATTTATTAGTTAAAATATATGGCAGGTTTGAAATTCTGCCGTCTTACCGTAAAAGGCCGCTAAGTGCAAAATCATATTTTCGAGAAAAGAGACAAAAGCCCGCTAAACTTGTTTTCTAAGATAGCTCACATATGTTGATTTTGTTCAATAGAAGGTGAATTGTAGCATTTACTAATATAAACATTTGATTTAAAATATGTAGTTATGCATAAAAAATAAGCCATAAGTAATAATAATAAGTAATATTTACACTAAAATGGCTTTTTAGTGTAGATTATCTTAGAAAATATTGTATTTAACGGTTAATTTGCTAATCGTAACTCAGAAACGAGTTGAGATAAAAAAATGGTTCTTAGATTGGTAGATGCCGAATTTTGCCAAGGTTTTTATAAGCTAGGTAGTCCAAAAATGGCAAAATGTCATTTAGCCGCCTTTTTTGGTAGGACGACAGAATTGGGTAAAGCGGCAGAGGGTGTGATAGGATAGATGCCGAAATCTATCACTCGAAGTCACTGAAAACCTGTTGTACCAGCTATATAAAAATTATTGTTGGCCGTCTGGCCGTGCTCCAGGTGACAGGTGCAAGGCCGTTATTGTGCCATTGTGCAAGCGGGATTTCGAAAGGGTATGGGATGTACGGATCAAGTCTTTTCCTTAACTTCAGTAACCTTAAAGTTTAAACACCGAAAGGTTTTCTGCTGCTTCATCGACTTGGAAAAGGCTTAGGACAGTGTGGTGAGAAATTAACTGTCACTATCCATCCCATACCTACTCGGAGAGAATAGGTATGGGGTGGATAGTGACAGTTAATTTGACAGTGATTTGATACGGGCACCCAAATCCTTATATAGGATTATAGGGTCACCATATAATAGTCAATAATCTTTTAACAGCAGAAAAGAAATATTGTTTTTTTAAATATTTTTCATAAATTAAAATTTCTAAATTCTTCTAAGTGATCAAATATAGATTAACCTGAAATTTTACTCACAGAGAAGAATTTTGAAATTTTAATTTATGAGAAATACTGAACAAAAAAATATTTTTTTTCGAAATTCAGACCCACTCATCATTCCTTATCTCCTATTAAAATATAATTGACTATTATATGCAGACCCTGTATAAGGACTTGAGTGCGTGTGTCAGGTTAAATTATGACTACACGGAATGGTTTAGCATCGAACGCGTTGTTAGACCACGCTGTGTAGAGTTTCCATTGTTGTTCAACCTATTCATGGATACCTAGCTGTTTGACAGATCTGAAAGAATCTGAATGTGGTTTAAAAATGAATGAGACTGTGATTAAAACTCTGCTTTACGCCGACGACGACCAGTTTCTACTCCCATCGTCGGCGTCGGAATTGTAACAACTGGCCACTTTGGCCACTGTGAAGTATAAGTCATTTAAAAAGAAAGGTTTTAAAGTGAATGTTGGTAAGACGAAAAAACATTATGATAGGAGACGAAAATGTGGGCCAAGTTTGTGTACCTGGGGTCCTTGTTTACAAACGATGAGAAGTATGACGGTGATATTGAAAGGAGGGTGAAAGCAGGAAATAGTGTTAATGGCGCCTTAGGTATAGGTACTCTATTATGGCAAGTAAAATTATACCGAATAAGGCTCGTCTTGCCGTACTTTTGGGAGTTTACGCACCTATACTTATGAAGGTATGATAGTGAATCTTGTGTGTGGCAGAAGATGCGTGAAAACATGATTAATGTTGTGGAGATGAGAGCTTTGAGGAGCATGTGTGGAGTAAAATTGAGTAGGTTGCGCAACTGTGAAAAAAGAAAAAGGTGCGGATTGAAAGAAGATGAAGTAACTAAGATTGAAAATGCTAGGTATGCTACGGTGGTTTCGACATTTAGAAAAGATGAGTGAAAGTAGATTTACGGAAGAGGTACAGAGCACGAATGGATGGTATTGTCGGAAGGGGCCACCCTAAGCGAAAGCGAAAATATGCCGCCCAAATTGGCGACATACGGTTAGGTACAGGTACCTGTAACCGGCGAACATGGTATGAAAAGATCAATGAACATGAATGAACCGAAAGAGGTATGTATGTCTGGATCGTAGCAATTGGCGTTTTCTTGTCACTGCCTATATCAAAGGTTGACAGGCGTATCTAAAGTTATGTATAGGTACTAAACTTAGGTATTTATTTTTTGCAAGCCTATTAAAGTTTCACACGGCTAATTTTTGGTACTCCTCCAACATACTTACTATTCCATATCTTCGACTGAGAATTAAACCTATGCGTCCGTCATTACACGCCGTCCGTGATTCCCCCACCCTCCCCTATAGTAGTAAGTAGTAGAAGTAGGTGACCTTTGTGGCAGTACTTTTCATCCATTCGAAGATGATTACAATATGAATAAGGATCTTCAACGGCTAGTTCTCTTAACAATGTATTTGAAGCTCCTAATACATTTCTTCTTTCAATCCATGGTCTCACCCACCACCGTCGACGTTTTCTTTTTTGTCAACTCTTTAATTAAATGATCACAAATTAAAGAAATTCCAAGACGCACGACTTCATTCGACGACATATTAAAAAGAAAGAAAAGTGAATGTTCATTTCTGTATCATTTCCTCTAAGCCGTGTGAACATAGAATGAAAGAAAAATGAAGCATTCACTCGAATGAACCGTCTGATATCACCTTAATACTGTCTACCTTAGACTTCGATGGTCGCGGGTTCGATTCCCGCGATACCTACCAATATTTAGGTGCGCGAACATGTCTGGTTGTGTAAATGTAGGTAAGTACTATAATATGATATGTACTCGTTTGTATTTACAAAGTCGTCGTAGTGCCGTGGCTCCTGTATATCAATCCATTACGCAGGTTAGGCAACGTTCAGCGCGGCTGTAGGTATCTACATGGGTGGGAGACCGCCGACAATTCATTGCTCACCACGACTTCTTTGCTTCAAGTTAAGCATTTGTCCCGGGTGAAGTATCTATACAGAAGTCGTTGTGGCGCCGCGCCGTACTTAATGTGCATATCAAAACAATATCGCAGGTTAAGCGCTTTAGGCGCGGCCGGTATTAGAATGGGTAACCGCCAATCATTTATTTCTTACGACGACTTCCGTGCTTCGGAAGTGCTGTGTATTGCAACAGTACCTAGTCGAAAGGGTTTGTCAGAAGCTGACATCCGCCAACCAGCACTGAGCCAGCTTGGTGGATTACGGCCTACACCTCCTCGTCGCCCAGAGGAGAGACTCATAGCCCAGCAGTGGGCTCATTACACGGGGTTGTGATGATGATATATGTACACAGTAGTCGCTAGGGTTGGATGCCCTTTGGGCGCCTTGAAAATTCTGACATTAACCAGTACTGGGCCAGCTTCGTGGTTTAGGGCCTACACCTCCTCGTCACCCAGAGGAGAGACTCATAGCCCTGCAGTGGGCTCATTACACGGGGTTGTGATGATGATGATATATGTACACAGTAGTCGCTAGGGTTGGATGCCCTTTGGGAGCCCTTGAAAATTCTGACATTAACCAGTACAGGGCCAGCTTCGTGGTTTGGGGCCTACACCTCCTCGTCACCCAGATGAGGGACTCATAGCCCTGCATTGGGCTCATTACACGGGGTTGTGATGATGATGATATATGTACACAGTAGTCGCTAGGGTTGGATGCCCTTTGGGCGCCTTGAAAATTCTGACATTAACCAGTACAGGGCCAGCTTCGTGGTTTGGGGCCTACACCTCCTCGTCACCCAGATGAGGGACTCATAGCCCTGCATTGGGCTCATTACACGGGGTTGTGATGATGATGATATATGTACACAGTAGTCGCTAGGGTTGGATGCCCTTTGGGCGCCTTGAAAATTCTGACATTAACCAGTACAGGGCCAGCTTCGTGGTTTGGGGCCTACACCTCCTCGTCACCCAGATGAGGGACTCATAGCCCTGCATTGGGCTCATTACACGGGGTTGTGATGATGATGATATATGTACACAGTAGTCGCTAGGGTTGGATTCCCTTTGGGCGCCTTGAAAATTCTGACATTAACCAGTACTGGGCCAGCTCCGTGGTTTAGGGCCTACACCTCCTCGTCACCCAGAGGAGAGACTCATAGCCCTGCAGTGGGCTCATTACACGGGGTTGTGATGATGATGATATATGTACACAGTAGTCGCTAGGGTTGGATGCCCTTGAAACTTCTGACACTAACCAGTACTGGGCCAGCTTCGTGGCCCAAACCTTCTCGTTCTGGTATATGGATGCCAATTTCGAAAGAAAAACTGTTTATTTGCTGCTCTACGGTCTATTACATCCAGCATTCCCGATTGGAACTTGACCGATGTATTCCAAAAAAGACTAAGGTAATGGAAGAAGCAGTGCCGGACCTTCGAGATGATTCCCAAACTAATTGTAAAAATTTTAAGAAGTTATGATATTGAAAAAAATATAAGCAAGTACCTATGTTACGTTAGTAAATGTAGTCACCTAGATGTAAGGGAAGTACCTATATGCATGCGCGAAACAAGTCAATTAAAATGTAAAGGGCAGTGTAGAGTATGTAAATGTACTGGGACATTCTATTGAGCGACTACTAACAATGACCCTCGTCCGGAACGTCAGCAGTGACTGATTACCTACATGGTTAGCAAAGGCGAAAAAAATGTTTCAGCTGATAGCGGTGTCGCCTACGTGTGTATTATGTTTTAACAGATACCTATTGTCCATTGCATTTATTCACTTACCTACTCACTGATAAAAACGTACAAGTTGGAAATTAGGTAGCTAAGTATAGGGTCGCCTTATAATAGTCAATGATATTTTAAAAGCAGATTAAGACTGATGAGTGGGTCATAATTAGAAAAAAAAAATCATACATTAATTTTTTTCTAAGTGATCAAAATTTAAGTTTGATCTGTACTTTATGACTACACAGCAAGTAATAAAAACGTTTCCATCTCATTGTATGGAGACATAAAATGTATATTAATCTTTAATTTTTCTCACAAAGAAGAATTTTGAAATTTTAATTTATGAAAAATGCTTTAAAAAAATTTTTTTTTTTCGAAATTCAGAGCGACTCATCATTCCTAATCAGCTATTATAATTGACTATTATAAGCGAACCCTGTATAGTTCAAATGCTCTAAGTAGTGTTCTTTACTGGTTAAGCTCTGTTTTTGGGATAGTTCATAGTTACCTAGAACTTACCTATTGATCATGCTTTTAAATGGAGCTAGGTAGAGACTGTTCCAGGCCTAATCTGTCCAAAAATACTGCTTCAATTAAACATAAACAAAATATGACATTTGAATTTGGAATCTGTCATTTTATATGATTTTTCATTGTGTTTTCTCATTTTGGCGCCAATACATTGTACAATATTTTGCATTATTAAAATGGAGTGGGATGATAAAGAGAACCGAATCGCTGTGATTGCCTTACACAAAGTAGGTATGGAGCCAAATTGAATTTTTAAAACTCTCCATATGCTTGGTATTAGTCAAATGTTTGTGTACAAGGTATTATTAATAGGTACAATGAGACCTCCTCTGTTTGTGATAGAAAAAGATCCAGCCGTCCACGTAAGTAGTGTTCGTACGAAAAAGGTGGTCAAAGCAAAAGATGAAGATAGCACCTAGAACCATGTTGCGTATTATAAAAGACTAGCTTTATCCCGCAACTTCGTATGCGCTTAACTACCCTTCTCGTGGAAATTTCAGAAACAATACAACCAGACACCCACTGAAAGAACCTTTATACCAAGTATCACACCCATGCACTCAAGGAATAAGTTTTTTTCATAAAAACTAAAAATCATATATTTCCCGTGCCCGTGGGAATTTTGGGAATTTTTTTCGTAGCACAACCAGTCACTCTTTGAAGAACCTTCATGCCAAGTATCACATCCGTACACTCAAGGAATAAAATTTTTCAAACAAACTAAAAAGTCCAACCCCTTCCCGTGGGAATTTCGGGAATTCCTTCCATAATACAAACAGACACTTATTGAGGAACCTTTATATCAAGTATCACATCCGTGCACTTAAGGGATGGGATTTTTTCATACAAACTAAAACATCATATATTTCTCGTTCTCGTGGGAATTTCTGGAATTCCTTTCATAACACAACCAGACACACATTGAAAAACCTTCACACCAAGTTTCACATCGGTGCACTCAAGGAATAAGATTTTTCATACAAACTAAAAAGTCCTATATTTCCCGTTCCCGTGGGAATTTCGGGAATTCCTTCCTTAGTGCACCCCTACATCCCCTAAAGAATGTATGTTCCAAATTTCAGCTCTCTACGCCCAGTAGTTACGGCTGTACGTTGTCTGTCAGTCACTCAGTACCTCAGTCACTCAGTCAGTAACGAACGTTTTATATATATTGATTGATGACTTAGGATTTCAAGCCTATAAGAGACGCACTGGTAAAAGATTAGGGTGATTAGGTTTAGGGTTATTAGATTAGATTAGTCTGAAGCGGTCACAGAAAAACTTTGTTAACGGATGAGATTTTTTTACAATTAAGCAACGTTTTAACAAACAAAATGACCGCCGTATATGCTTTAAAGAAGTTTTCCAATTAGTCGATAGAGTGCAACGTGGGCAGTGCAGTGGGCATTATCCGACTTCAGTGATGGTTTGGTGGGGTGTTAGCTATGAAGGAGTGACTAAGCCATACTTTATCAATGGTATCAAAACATTGGCACAAGTGTATCAAGATACCATTCTTGAGAAGGTAGTTAAGCCCCTTAACACCATGTTCAATATCCAAGTATGGTCCTTCCAGCAAGACGCGACGCCGGGTCATAAAGCTCGGTCCACGCAATCTTGGTTTAAATAGGCTTAATAGGCACGATCGGCGACGGACGTGCCTACTGCGTACGAATATATTTATTTTATTCGCGATTTGCGCGGCAAATGCCGCTGCACGCGGAAATGGCTATGAGTTCCGAACAGCTCATAGCCAATGAAGTACTGGCGTTCTTACAACACGCCATTGACACCATGGATGAGATCAGCATCATCCAGATCTCCAGAACAAATTTTAATCTGGAAGAAATACTGGCCGCCAAAACGCTGCTGTTCAAGTCAATCGGGCAGATTGACCGAATGCCGTCTCGCAGGAGAGACGAAAAGGGAGAGAAAAGTCTTCAGGATATTATTAATCTCCTGAACGTTACCGATCCAGACGACGTGCCGACTTTCGTGGCGAAAGACCTCAACAAGCTGCCGCCAGTCACGTTCGACCACGTCGATGTTACCAGGATCCTGAAGGATATAACTACCCTGAAGGCTTCCCTGGCTGCTGTCGAGTTGAAGTTAAAGGCTTCACAAGAAACCACCAGTGAGCTACGGGCTGAAGTTGCAGAGTTGAAAAACACTCTAGCCGTAAGTAGGTCACCTGAGGCTAATAACGTCAACACGCGGCGCGGGGCATTTAGTGCAACGTGTGCAAGTTTCGAGTCTGCAAAACTTGACTCATCGCCGGCCGCTGACCCCGCACGTGCAAGCGGTGACGCCTGCGTCGCCCGTCCCCCGCCTCCCCCCGAGGTGGTGTCGTCACCTGTCATCGTCACGTCAACCCCGAGACGAGACTACGCCGCTGCTGCCACCCACCAGCAGCCCCCAAATACCGTGAAGGGTAGTGGGAGTCACCACGATGAGCACCCTCGTACTGACGTATGCAGTGAACAGCCGAAGCAAGATGGCTTCATTAAGGTGGAGCGGAAGAAAAGAAAACGGCTTTGTCGCAACAATTGCGGCACCGCTCCGACAGGACCTAACTTTCTCCTGCGTCCCGCTGTACCCGTCACGTACGTGTACGTTTCACGTCTCCATTACTCTACGAAGGATGCTGATGTCGTAGAGTACTTGGAGAAAAAGACGAAGTTCCGGCTCAGGGTTGAAAAACTGGAAACGCGCAACAACGTCAACTTTAATTCGTTTGTTGTGCGCGTACCCCGGGACCACGTATCGGTGTTCCTGAAGGAAGAGCTGTGGCCGAAGGGAGTTATCTTCCGCAAGTTCCGCGGCCGCCCGCCGCCCTCAGGAGCCGCCAGACCCGCGCTTCACGCCGCCGCCGCAAAGTTGTGATTTGTGTTTTTTATTTATATATATGTTAGTTTTTAAGGTATTTATTTTACTATGGGCCTCTGTAATCAATTATCATTGTGTTTTTGTTTATATTGCCTGAAATAAATGAATTATTATTATTATATTATAAAACGAACGTTTCCGACTTCATCAGAGCTGAAGACTAGCCGTCGTCTAGTCCCGATCTTAATCCGCTGGATTATGACTTATGGTCACTTTTAGAGAGTAGGTACGGCTTGCTCTAAACGCCATGATAATGGGCATTGTTCATTTTTTTTATATACTTCATATGAAAAAGCATTTAATTAGGAATAAGGTAAACTTCTGTTCTCCCTATTCACTCCACTCCAAAACTAATGAAAGGTCCAAAGAAGAGTAAGGTAACACAGCGGTTGCACTTCCTCTCGTTTAAAGTGCACTTCTGTAACATCCGAGGAGTGCACTCCAATCTCAATAATGTCCACCACCACCTCGAGACGGAGAGACCCCACCTACTCTTCCTAACGGAGACGCAGATCTGTGATCCGTCAGACTCGGCATACCTTTGTTACCCAGGTTACATCCTGGAGTCCAAATTCCACCCGCACGCCGGGGTGTGCATGTATGCCAGTGACAAGATCTGTTGTCAGCGTCTCCGTTTCTTAGAAGCGCCGGACCTTTCAGTTATGTGGGTTCACATAGATACCGGCCTAGACCAAATGGTATACGCTGGTATTTATCGGTCACACAGCGGAGATCGGGAGACAACAAGGCTTATGGACTATCTCAGCAGTACAGCGGACAAGGTTCAGCAACGTTTTCCCACAGCGCAGTTGAGTGTTCCTGGGGGATTTTAACGCACACCACGGACAGTGGTTATAGCCGTTTCAGGACACTGACCATGCTGGTAGAGAGGCTTTTAAGTTTTCGCTCACTCATGGCCTCTCTCAGCTTGTTGACGAGCCTACGCGCATCCCAGACGTTGCTGGCCACACTGCTTACTGCCTGGACCTTCTGCTGACAACCGATCCCGACAGATATTCGGTGTCCGTCACTGCACCCTTAGGGACATCCGATCACTGTCTGGTGAAATCTGTATCGCAGTACTCGCCACCTGACACCCGACCATGTGGTTCTAGGCGAGTATGGCGTTACAAGTCGGCAGATTGGGATGAAATGCGACATTTCTTCGCATCTTATCCGTGGCGGCAAGCTTGTTTTACATCAACCGATCCATCGTGCTGCGCTGATGCAGTCTCAAGTGTGATAGGTCAAGCAATGGAGTTCTTCATTCCCTACGCTGATCTATCCCTTGAAACCAAAGCTCGCCCATGGTTTAGTGCTGAATGCTTTTCCGCTGAAAAGTGTAAGCGAGAAGCGTACAAAGCCTGGGCAACCGCTCGCAGAAGCAAAGCCGTGGATTCGCATGAACACAAGAAGAGGTACAATGCTGCCGCCAAGTCCTGCAAGAAGGTGATCAAAAGAGCTCGTTTCGCCCACATAGGCTGTATTGGAGACAGAATAGCGTCATACCCCTCGGGAAGCGAAGCTTTCTGGTCCCTCGCCAAGTCAGTCGAAACGAACTTTTGTCGCCCATCGCTGCCGCCACTGCGGAAACCTGACGGTTCTCTGGCCCACACCGCTAAGGAAAAGGCGGATTTATTTGCCAGTATCTTTGCGGAAAATTCTCGTCTAGATAGCCAAGGAAAAATCCCACCCCAATTACGGTCCTACAATGGGTACTGTTTATATTCGCCAAAAGGAGGTTCTTAAATGCTTGCTGCACCTAGACGAGAATAAGGCTAGCGGTCCAGATGGTATTCCTGCAGTGGTGTTGAAACGCTGCGCAGCTGAGTTGTCTCCCGTTTTGACGCGTCTCTATAGACTTTCTTTGGAATCTGGTAAAGTCCACAAATCCTGGAAGCTGGCTAACGTACAACCAGTACCGAAGAAGGGAAGCCGTGCTGATCCTGTCAACTATCGACCAATCTCAATCACTTCCATACTTTGCAAAGTCATGGAACGTGTATTGAACAATCGACTCCTGGCATACCTCGAGACCAACGAGCTCCTAAGCGATAGCCAATATGGTTTCCGCAGTGGACGCTCGACCGGCGATCTTCTCGTGTATGCCACACACTTATGGAGTGAGGCCTTGGAGGGTCATGGTGAAGCAATAGCTGTTTCCTTAGACATATCCAAGGCCTTTGACAGGGTCTGGCATGATGGTCTCTTAAGCAAGCTTCCAGCATATGGCATACTGACCGGGCTCTGCGACTGGATATCTGATTTTCTGAGGGAACGGTCGATTCGATTAGTCTTAGACGGCTACTCCTCTGACCTAATGGCGATTAATGCCGGGGTACCTCAGGGATCTGTTCTCTCTGCAACTTTATTCTTGCTACACATTAATGACCTCCTAACACCAGGCATTATTGGATATGCTGATGACAGCACTGTTGTTGAGAGATCCAATGCGCGAACGAGCGCCCATGAAATCCAGGTTTTGAGAAGGTCTATGATTGAGCGCGTTGATTCGACCTTGCGGAATGTGTCCGGTTGGGGCGAATCTAACCTGGTCAAATTCAACGCCTCCAAAACACAAGCGTGTCTATTCTCCGCAAAAAGAGCACCTTTACTTTTACGCCCACTTTCCAGAATGTATCTGTAGTAGTAGTTGGTAAATTGTTTGACTTATTTCAAATGTATTTAAATACTTACGAAATAAAGAATATTTGATATGGCCGTCGTTTAAGATGACCAGTCAAAAAAATTCCAACTTTTGCCTATATAGGGTAACTGGTGATAGTTTGCGATCATACGTGAAGAGAAAAATAAATATGAATTATTTACTGAGTAAACTTAACCGAAAGTTAAAGAATTCATTACGCAACGCATGGTTACATCAGCGTATTGCAATAGATACTTAGCGGGTGGTGGTGTGCGTGTGGCGGGAACAATGCTGTGTTCGTGTTAACAGAGGCAGTGCGTCCGGAAAAGTGTATTAAGTTCTCTTTATTTATTCATAGGGATTTCTAGTGAAAAATTAAATACCTACTTTTATTGTATAATTATGATCGATCAGAATCGAGTACAGAGTACTCTCCTTCAGTATCTAAAATTTGTCACCAGTCACCCTGTATTTGGCGTTATGTGCCGGCAATACGCGCTGGACGTTCGTAAGAGATCGTGACGCAGTTGTTGTCCCTAAAAAAAATAAAAAGGCAATTATTTTATTGGTGTTACGTTAAACCTAACTCAAAAATATTTAGAATATGTTAGTTCCTACGCTGTGAACTTTACTTTTATCTTGTAGTTTGATGTTTTGTTGTTATTATAACATCTAAATCGTTACAATTATTTTACTGTGTCAGTGCTTTTGTTTGCATGGTTTATATTCATCTATGTATATTACATCAAATAAACTTTTTTCTTTCTTCTTTCTTTCTTTCTATATTCACTTGGTTAATATAATATTATAATATATACAGGGTGTCCCAAAACTCGACGTCAACCCGGAACCGGGTGACAAGGCAAGTCATGCTGGTTATCAGAAAAATGTTTAAAAAAATCTAAGTCACGTGTTCTCAAAATTATTGGCATTTTAAAAAAACACGCAAAATTTCACACCCTGTGACAGTGTTTCTGCTGCTGTTGCCACAAATGTTCACTTTTGGAAACTTTTTTTTTTGATATGTAACCCTGAATAATGCTTCTCTAAACTGTTATCAACATTTCAAATCCAGCTCCTCGAGCTTGCATAAAAATAGGACTTATTTCCAAGAAAAAAACAAAAATTAAAAATGGCCTAGTTTTAACTGTCTGCATTGAAAAAAAATTGTATTACGCGAGTTTGGCAAGTTGTGTCAAAAGTTGGCGCATTTAGTAAGGATCCCAAAATGGTATGACACGTGGTAAATTGTAGTTGCTATCATGAACAAAAAAAAATTCGTAAAAATCCAGTGTTCAACAATTTTTCTTACCTGGTTAAAAAATATTCTAATGGGCCCAAGGTTTTCCAAAGAGTCGTAAATTGTAAGTTGTGACAAAGGAGTCTTTCTAGGAAGTGTAAGCGAGATAGTATTTGTGCTAAAGTGATTGAGTGAGACGGAGAGAGTCACCTTCTCAAGTGCGAGCGAGACAGGTATGGACGCTAAAGTGACTGAGATGGAGAGAGTCATTTTACCAAGTGCGAGAGAGACAGAGAGTGACGCCAGGTATTCGCTATTGTAGATACACATTACAAACCAGTCAGTACGTTACGTTCCTTCGTTTACTGCGCTTGTTTTCGTATTCGTTTGTGTTGATTTCGTACTGTTTACTTTTGGCTATGTTTATGGACTTGTGATTGCTTGCGATTTAGATTCGGACTGTTTGTTTTCTCTTAACGACGACCTTTGCTTTCCTCTGGACTATTGTGTGAGTGTGTGACAAGTGCCGAGATGTCTTCGTATACCACTCGCGAATACGCTAATATGCACCTTATTTATGGTGAGTGCAGGTGTAATGCCAGTGCTGCTGCCAGACTTTACCGCGAAAGGTACCTAAACGCTGCTCGTTACCCCGATCATCGGGTGTTTACGAATGTGCATCGGTTGCTCTTCTCAGAAGGCCGCCTCCCAAATCAAACGCATGGTGGAGGCAGACCCACCAACCCTATGGAAGAAGAAGTTCTACAGGCTGTCGAAGAAGACCCAAGTACTTCAGTAAGAGCTATTGAAACGAACACCGGAGTGCCCAAAAGTTCAGCCCACCGTATTTTAAAAAGAAATGACCTACACCCATACCACGTACAGCGAGTACAGACATTATTACCCGGTGACTACCAAAATAGGGTGAATTTTTGCCGGACGATATTGGAGAGGTACAGAGATGACCCACTTTTTCTAACAAAAATTTTATGGTCGGACGAATCAACTTTTAAAAAGGACGGCTACGTGAACATGCACAACCTGCATGAATGGCGTGTTGAAAACCCTCATTTAACGAGACAGGATCGGTCCCAGTACCGATTCAAAGTTAACATGTGGACCGGAATTTTGAATGGCAAAATAATTGGTCCTTTTGAGTTGCCTGATGCATTAACTGGCGAGGTTTACTTAGACTTTCTTCAAAACCATCTTCCAAATTTATTAGAAGACGTGCCGCTAAGCATTTACAGAGAAATGTGGTTCCAACAAGATGGGTGCCCAGCGCACTTTGCTCGCCCCGTAAGAGAGTACCTCAATGAAGAGCTTCCTGGGAGATGGATCGGGCGGGCTGGACCAATCTCGTGGCCGGCCCGTTCACCGAACTTGAATCCTTTAGACTTTTTTTACTGGGGAGCTGTTAAAGAAAAAGTTTACGAGAAGCCCATTGGGAGTGAACATGAATTACGGCAGAGAATAGCTGAAGCAGCTCAATTTGTAAATAATGGACGATACGCTAGAAAGATAGCTCGATCTTTTTTAAAAAGATGTCACGCTTGTATTGCCGCCGAAGGAAGGCATTTCGAACACTTATTATAACATTTTAAGAATTATTGTAAATTTTATTAATAAACATTGGTATTAAAATTTTGTTTTATTTAAAATTGAAACCTTTAAAAATAAATGCCTATTCCAATGCACACACTAAAAAAATAAATTAAAAGTGAACAATCTGTTCATTCAATAAAGATAGACGAGTACATCAGTACAATGTACAATTCAGTTAAATTTAATCAGTGTGTACATTGGAATCGGCTCCAATGTAACCAACGATAAGCTTTGCAATTTTAACCAAGTAAGAAAAAAAGTTAAAAATGGGTTTTCATGGAAATATTTTTTTTTGTTCATGATAGCAGCTACAATTTGCCAAGTGTCATACCATTTTGGAATCCTTACTAAATGCGCCAACTTTTGTCACAACTTGCCAAACTCGTGTAGTATATTTTTTTTCAATGCAGACAGTTAAAACTAGGCCATTTTTAATTTTTAATTTTTTTCTTTGAAATAAGTCCTATTTTTATGCAAGCTCGAGGAGCTAGATTTGAAATGTTGATAACAGTTTAGAGAAGCATTATTCAGGGTTACATATCAAAAAAAAAAGTTTCCAAAAGTGAACATTTGTGGCAACAGCAGCAAAAACACTGTCACAGGGTGTGAAATTTTGCGTGTTTTTTTAAAATGCCAATCATTTTGAGAACACGTGACTTAGATTTTTTTAAACATTTTTCTGATAACCAGCATGACTTGCCTTGTCACCCGGTTCCGGGTTGACGTCGAGTTTTGGGACACCCTGTATATTCCACTAATAAATACTGTCGGCTCACTACACTACGTCTTTCACTCGCCGTGGTAGACCGGGTCACGGTGTTTTCACTAAATTTCGTTAGTATCACTAAGATATAGATGGCGCTGTTTATAATTTATAAAATTAGAAAAATGCCATAAACATAGACTCTTTCATCCTACTTTTCATTTCATTCTTCGGTTCATTCAATCAATCACCCAACCGACTCATTAAATCTATCTTTCATTCGTTACCTGTGTTCGTTACTGCGCACTCGTTTTCGAATGTTGTTTTTATCGCTTTTTTCTTGGATTCCTTTTACCCACAACCCGGCCACCACGCGGCAATTCGACTGGATTTCGGAAACAACGCTGCAATTTGACTTTGCATGTTTATTTGAATTTTGATCGTGATAAAGATTTTCTGATATGTACATATTTCATATAATCATGATGATATACATATTTGAGGAGTCTTAAATATTCTTAAAAAAAATACAGGGATATTTCCCGATTAGTTCTAGTAAAAGTTTCAGTCACTGAGTTCTAGATGGCGCTAGAGCTCCGTTTTGGCTGATATCTCTATCTCAACCTATAAAAGTTACTTTATGGACCGGGTTGTGTCTCTTTGGACCTTAACCCCACCACTTGCGCCCGCGCTGTACGTGACCAACTAGGGCTTTTGGGCGTCACTATAACGTCCAAATTAAACTTCGGTCAACAAATTGAGTCTATGGCAAAAACGGCTTCAAAAAAATTGGGTATCATCTCGAAGGTCCGGCCATAGGTACTTCAGCCCTGAACGGCTGCTCAACTTATACACAGCCCAAGTGAGGTCGTGCATGGAGTACTGTAGTCACCTTTGGGATGGTTCTGCCAAATACCAGCTCGAAGCGCTAGACTCTGTTGACCGAAGAGCCCGTAAAATCATAAATAACAACAACCTTACAAATAAAAAATTGCAGACGCTGGAGCATCGTCGTAAGGTTGCTTGTTTGACAGTATTTTATCGGCTACATTTTGGTGAGTGTGCGAGTGCTCTTTTTGACCAAATTGAACCCACCCCTTTTTATCACCGGACTACCAGACGCAGACAGAACTTCCATCCCTATATATTGGATTTACCAAGAAGTCGAACAAAACGCTTCGATAGTTCCTTTTTGGTACGCATTGCCAAGGTATGGAACAATCTGCCTGCGTCTGTTTTTCCTGACCACTACAGTCCTGGGACTTTTAAGTGTCGAGTGAATAGGTTTCTCGTGGATGGACGTGTAACACCATAGTCTTCATGCGCACTTTCTATTAGGTGGCATGGAAGGCAAACGTCCTATCCTTACAATATAAAAAAAAAAAAAAACGAGTAAAGTAACCTTATCGCATCGTTAATATTGAACGTCAGCAAAAGACCGTGAAAATTAGGGAGAGTTATAGATTATGTAAACAAACTACAAAGAAAAGAAACAAAGGGAAAAAAGCTGCTGAAGATGTTGATTTGAATCAATTTTTGAATTTTTTTTGTTTACAATCCATTTGGTGACATTACTTGACTTTAGCACACATAGGTATTTATTGCTTTTTTACTGACACATGTTCACAAAGTTAATGTCACTGGAGACGTCATTACGTAAATTTAATTTAATAAATTTATAGACACACTTAAAACTAAAACTGTTTAAATTAGTCTCTCAAAATAGGTTAAAGATTAATATATAACAGAATAAAAATAATAGGTAAAAATAATGAACAATGCCCATTTGGAGTCATTAAAATAATCCATACGATTGACAGTGAAAATTTTTCCTATGGACGCACTCTTTCCAAAGGAATTGAATCAATAGAAATTGATAACTGGCCTCAACGTTTACAGGAATATATTGCAGCCAATGGAGACCACTTCGAATAAGATTTTTATGTTTTAAATTATTTTATATTTATGTATTAAACTAACACACTGTAAAAGTAATAAATGTTATTTGCAATAGAAAAAAAAATCTTTGTTAACAATATTTATGGCATTACTAGGTATATGAAAAACCGAGATAAAGTTGGCAGAAAGAGTTTGATTTCATTAAATAAAATTTATTGATGGTTTTTTTTTTTTTTCTCTTTATTTAATATAGCTTTACACCTTTGCGGTTATGTCGGCTAGGTATGTTTACAATAACTAAGACATTACAAACAATACATAGTCAACAATTGCTTATACAATATCAGTTAATCTTTTTTCGAAGGAGTAAATAAGGAAACTTAGTACTCTGTCACTATAAGTACTTTCTAAATTAGAGCTAAGGCATGAATGCAAAAGGAAAAACAATTCTAGTTTGTGGGTTCCAGTATCAGTTAATAGACTCAAACGCTCGTTTTCGTTCTGGACACATTCCAATAGAAGATGATACAGGTCATCTTTTTTATTACATGTATTACATTTAGGAGTGTCAGATCTACCAACAAGGAATTTAAAAGCATTTAACGGTACATGTCCAGAGCGAACTCTAATACATATGACCAATTGCCTTCTATTTAGATCACTTTTGGAGAACCATGGGGCTCGAGGCGGCTCACTCACTAAGGTTTTGTACCACGTTCCCTTTTTTATTGACTGTTGATTGAACAAATCCTTCCACTTTTGATGAATATTATTTTTTATGTTACTTAAAATGTCAGAGTAAATACCTATTACTTTTAGTTCAATACCATCGTTCAATGAAGATTTCGCGAGTGAGTCAGCTACCTCATTTCCACAGATCCCTACATGTGAGGGAACCCATTGCATTTTGACTATATTTATGTATTAAACTAACACACTGTAAAAGTAATAAATGTTATTTGCAATAGAAAAAAAAATCTTTGTTAACAATATTTATGGCATTACTAGGTATATGAAAAACCGAGATAAAGTTGGCAGAAAGAGTTTGATTTCATTAAATAAAATTTATTGATGGTTAATTTAAGATAACGTAGCGACTGTATCTGTATCTGGTTTGTGAGGAAGGCTTTAAGTCAGCAGTCTTTTTAATACAGGATTTTAGGATTTATTTAATCAGGAGAAAAGTTCGTGAATGTTAAGCTCAGAAATTTTTTGGTCAAGGGTCATGATACCAATCTCTGTGAACATTTCTCGAAGAGATTCTCTATTCCCAAGTTTATACATTCCACGAATAGCCCTTATTATGCGAGAGTTTAGTCAAAAATAAATACATTGAATAATTTGGGTATCGGGTACCGATGCAAACATTGTGGTACCGAGACTTGAATTTTTTCGTTAACGTAACTGCAATCAATCGCAGTATTAAATTTAAGATCATGAATTAATTATACGAGGATTATGCAACGAAGAAAGCTTAAAAAAGAGTAGTCTATCTACATACGGAGTTCTGTGAGAGATGCCAGTACAGTGGAAGGCCAAGTATCGCGTTGGACGTTTTACGGACTCGACACGTTGCGAGTGCACACTATATTATCTTTGTCGGTATGTTTTGCTTACCTGATGGAAAATGAAAATGAGAGCAAAAAAGTTCTGCGGCAATCCTTGGGGTAGCGTATTGTACGCTTGAGCTTTTTTTAAAATTAGTAAAATAATTGAAAACAATCCTGAATTCGAGGACTTTTAGTACCTACGTTAATCTGGACTCCATGTTATGGTATAACTGTGCCCATTTTCAATACTGTACGAATTAAGGCTGCACAGTGTGGACGCTAGTAGGTAGTAAAATTTAAACTCCTAGCAGCTCCTAAAGTTTTGGCCGTAAATTAAAAACTAATATGACCAAATCTATACGAAATTTTGGGTCATGACCCGTCCACCCACAGCCTTCACCCACCAGTGGGTGGAGGGGTAATTCGCATTTACCCCTACACCCACTGCGTCAAGGTTGGAATTAAAGTTATAAGTTCATCGATACATTTTTTAGAAAATTTGGCAGAACTAATATATCTGCTATTTGTATAGATTTACGAGATATCATGAGCAAACTCCTGAAAATAGGGACCTGCATCCCCCCATTATACCCTCAGCACATCCCCCATCCTCAAGAACTTTTAGTATGTTAATCTGGACTTCAGATTGGATATTACAGGATTCCACACACGGACGATCGGGCGGCAACTGCTGCTACGCTAATTTTGCCTAGCTTTAATAGGGACCTGCATCCCCCCATTATACCCTCAGCACATCCCCCATCCTCAAGAACTTTTAGTATGTTAATCTGGACTTCAGATTGGATATTACAGGATTCCACACACGGACGATCGGGCGGCAACTGCTGCTACGCTAATTTTGCCTAGCATTCATCAGTACGCCGAGTTCTTATATAAATCGGCAGTCAGCAGATTGTTCAAGCAATAAACAGTATTACCAGCAACCTATGGAAGGCTTTTGCTACTAATGGGCCTATCATTTAATAGATCGTGGCTAAATGATATCTTTATATCTATACTAAAATATATGTAAAGCTGAAGAGTTTGTTTTTTTGTTTGTTTGTGTGTTTGTTTGTTTGAACGCGTTAATCTCAGAAACTACAAATGGGATTTGAAAAATCTTTTTGCATTTGATAGCCCAACTCTTGAGGAGGGTTATAGGCTATATTTTATCCCGAAATTCCTACGAGATCAAAAGTTACGCGGGTAAAACCGCGCGCGGTGGCTAGTATAGGTAATATATTTTTTCAGCATCATGGACCTGCATACAACGGCGTTTCTACATAGATACAGCCCCTGCCCACGAGGAACGATAAAATTTTCTTAGAGCATTGAGCAGCAATTGCGTAGATAGTAGATATTTAATTAATTTATTTGTTTTTGATATAAATAAATTAATAAAAACGATGAAACTTTACTTTGGTGTAAATGATAGGAAGATAGAAATGACAAAAGTCTAAACCAGTACCAGAAGAACTTTTAACGAAACATTTTTAGCGACATCTATTCTATCTAGCTAGGTGGCAACGGCGATGCCGACGATGACGACTTAGAGAATTCGCTACATCGAACTTTTATAGTTCATGATGTACCTAAAAAATACCCAAGCTCATATAAGTTTATGTTACGGAGACATCACATCAGAACTAGGGTATCCTAGTGTACACTCTATTTATATTTAGTAGTAGGTATACGAGCACAGCAATTGACCACAACAGTACAGATGTCTGTAGTATTTCAACTCGGCCGCATCTTTGAAATAAATGCCTACAGGGCCGATGTCCGTTAACATGGGCACAGAATAAGTAATAGTACCGTTGGTACAGAAGAATTACTCCCCAACAAGATCTAAATAAATTCGAGTCTTGCTACGACGCGATACGGTGGAATTCAGCTCGCACAGCATTACGTACCTGCAAATTTATATACCTAGAAGTGTTTTCTCTTTCTATCGCATGCCTCTTATCTTTTCTTACGCTGTTAGGGTTGCTGCCTAGTGAAGAATAATTAATCTCCTTATTTGTAATTAAGTATCTACCGATGTAGGTATTACTGTTATTCTACCTTTGTAAAAAATATTATTTCAACTTACCTAAAGTACAAAATGAAAAAAAAGTTACGACGAATAATTAGTAATACTACCTATGTTTTGTTTACTAAATTGAACATAATCAAATCTAAACATAATCTAATTGAATATTTGTTTCTTTTTATGTCCATTTTTAAATACTATTTGCGACCTCGATCATATAATTACTGTGAGTTCTATTAGGTAGGTATCTACAACGTCCCGACGGGCGCGCGCGTGACACACGACCCATTCGAAATCCGCGGGCGGAGCGCTTCGCTGTAGGTAAATAACGGATGTACCGCGCGGAGTGAGCCAGGCCTGACATGGGATAGGGCTGCCCGACTTCAGTGTTTAAATTACATTTGTCTACTTTGTGTTTACTTGAATATAGTTTTAACTGCAAATAACTTTTTTATATAAACAAATAAAATACTTTGTGAATTGAATAGGAAGTGTTAAAAAAAATACGTTTTGTGTCAAAAAACCATGTTTACGTTTGAATAACAAATCGGTATTATAAATTAGCGACCAAAAAATAGTTGCGCGTCGACTGAGACGCACGAAAAGATGTATTATTAAATTTTAATGTAAAGGTCAATCAACAATTGCTTCGGCATGCAGACACTCGCGTCTGGCCGCATGCCGAGATCGAGTCGCGTAGGTATAGCTCGCGTTTCGTCCGTTTGTATGAAGTTGAATTACTGTAGATATCTGTATTGTGGTCACATCGTGGGCTGACTAGGGACGAGTAGATACAAGTACCTACCTACACTTTTTAGATCAATCGCCAGTCCAGTTTTACCTGACAATATCCAAAGCTCATAGTCAAATTATATGTGTGGCTCTGTGTGGCATTGACATTCATGTAAGATTTATATAGTTATATTTAACTTTAACTCTAATTAATTATTAATCCGCCAATTCTATTAGGTACTTGTTTCAAATCTCACTTAAACCATGCTTGTCGATTAGAGCTCTAATTTCTCTATTTCTCTATTTGTAAGGAGACTATAGTTCAGCTAGTTAATAAGTATAAATGTATTGAATACAAATGCCAAAGTAATCACGACTCCTTTGTATGAAATTCAATTTAGCAGTTTAAGCTTCGGATATAGCGTGTCAAGGAATATACGTACCTATACAGGGTGACTGGTGGGTCATTTTCGAAATTCCAGGACGTGATAGTTTGAGATCATACATGAAGAGAAAAAAATAAATAAGTAAAAGATAAATATTAATTATTTACTGAGTAAACTTAACCGAAAGTTACAGAATTAATTACGTGTTGACTAAGACAGCGCGTAGGGAAAAGTGTAGTAAGGTCTCTTTATTTATTCATAGGGATTTTTGGTGAAAAATTAAATACCTACTTTTATTATTTTATTTTGAAGATCACTTTGGCGATGGGGTAAACTTGTCTGCTTCAGACGCCAGAAAAAAATGTTCCGTGTCTGGGTGTTTATCTATTTATGTATTTATATTCTAGGTTCCCTCCTAGTTCGCTACATGGTATCCCATAACACAAGCTATGCTTACTCTGGCCCCTGTAGTTGGTGTGATTGTCTGGGGATTTTATTTTATTTTATTTATTAAGTACATAATTATGATCACAATCGAGTTCAGAGCGCTCTCTTTCAGTATCTAAAATTTGTCATCAGTCACCCTGTATAAAAATAAACATGAGACTAAAAACTTAACCTTCTTTCAGTGATAGAGTGAAAAAAAATGTTTAATATCTTTTTTATAACAAAGCCATACATGTAACGTAAGAAAGCCTCAGAGCGATAAAGGCGATGCACCTTCCTGCGACATAATAAAATACTTCCGTGACTTATCTTTATGTCCAAGATGTTTTAACCGTACGGCCATTTCCTACAATAACGGAAGTACTAATGCTATATATTAAGACAGAAAAAGGCTGAATGTGAGTCATCAGGGTTTTCTACTTATGAAGGTAGTACTGGTTAAAATACGGTATTGCCTCTATTGTGTTATCGAACTGTTTGAAAGTATATTTCTGTTGCGCGAGGTTTTACCCGCGCAATTTCGGTTTCCGCGGGAATTTCGGGATAAAAAAATCCAGATTATACTCTATTACTATGCCAAATTTCATTAAAATCCGTTGAGCCGTTTTGCCGTGATTGAGGAAACATCCATACATCCACATTTATAATATTAGTTAGTATTTTATATATAAATATTGTTTATGTATTTCTTAAAACGCAGCCTCTCTTTTATGCAGTAATGTAAAATTGAAGGTAAAACATTTTTAATAGTCCCGTAGCGTAGGTTTAAATATGTAGGTATTATCTATACATATAATAAAATGGTAGGAAAGTCAAAACTGTACATTGAATATTTTTTTAAAAGAATACTTGGGGTATGATCTACAATCGAAACAGAAACAAAAAATATAGTTTTTAGAATTTTTGTCTGTTTGTCTGTTTGTCTTTCCGGGATAAACTCAAAAAGTACTGCATGGATTTACTTCAAATTTGGCATGAAGATAGTTAAGAAGTCGGGTCAACATATAGGCTACATATTATCACGCTAGCAGTGTTATAATCGTAGGTGCGTTTGGTGCTGCATAGCGTTCACGCAGACGACGTCGTCGCGGGCAGCAGCTAGTACTAGATAAGCCAATCGCAACTTCGCTTTTGTCCTAAGGGAGCATAAACGGGGCAAAGGAATTTTCCTTTTATAATATTTAGTGTTAGATTCCAATAGATATTTTAAATAAAATATTAAAGATAAAAAATGTATGTTACGTACAGAAATATTCTATCATGTTATATTGTTAAGATTTAGAAGCTAAATGGAATTAGGTCCCTTTTATATTTATTGAAAAAGGAACCAAAGCAATCTTAAACTTAAATTCACTAGCGACCTAATCAAATTAATACTCAGTCTCCAGGATAAAAAGTGTCTATTGTTTTAAACCAGACTGCTACAACTGCATGCGAAATAGCAACTCACATCCAACCTCACAAACTTTAATTTTATCATTTAGGTAAATACTTACTTAACGTGTTTTTTTCTGAATAAAGTTTTTGTTATTCTTATATGGGGGGTTATATAAGGAGCGTCATGAACTAATCGTACTGTAAATAAATACTGTCTACTAATATTGTTTTTAGTTTTCGCGATTTATAGTATTAAATACAGGGTGGCCCATTTATAGTGGTCCAAAAACTATTTTTATTTAAATTACATCGAGCCCAATCTATACAAAGACATTAATTGAGGATAAAAACATGGTATAGAATTTAAGATATTTTGAAACTAAGCAAGATTAAGAAAAGTCTGTTTAGAATTTACATTAAAACGCCATATGAAGTGGTAGACCTGTTTATACACGAATCCTATACCAATTTTAATTTGATTACAAGGAATAGTTTAAGCACTAGAGTATTTTTGTGAGACGACGAGATATTTTTTTTTTTTCAAAATTTTTTAAATTGCATACTGTAATTTTTGTCCTCAATAAATGTCTTTGTAATGATTAGGCACGATTTATTTTAAGTAAAAAAAAATTATACCACTATAAATGGGCTCTCGTGACCACGGGGTCTGCAAAAACACCGGAACGTCGAGTTAAACTTTAAAAATTTATTACATGCTATAGTAATACTGATGTGAAACAAACAGAAATGAAAAACCTACCAAAAATTACATGTGATAAGCTGATATCCCCACCATTATTACATCATTTTTTACATAAGTATTTTTATATAAAGAAAAACAACCAGTCATATTGCAAATATCTGCAGATATTTGATCACCTCTCATGACAAAAAAGATATTTGTGACAGAGCCATGTGCTCATTGCACCTGACCGACATAGTCGAAGATAATATGATATCTTTTCAGTGGATCATTACGAGCCTTTTTATTGAGCTTAGCACAAGGCCATGGGGTTCGATCTTGGGTGACAAGAAGGTTTAGGGTGCAACTGGTAACAGGCCCAGTTTCAGCTCAAGCCCTTACAACCAATTTTTATTCTTTAACACTAGAGCACCCTGTGCGTGCATAAGCGTATTTTGAAACACGGAGATCATCGCGATTTTAAGATCAGTCTCTTAATCTTATTAAATTTAGTCATAAATGGATTTTATTTAATTTCCAGGGAGCTCTAAAAGCTTTTGACTAAAATAAGTCAAAAAAGACACGAAACGTTCATTAAAAATAAATAATTATACTTTTTGATGATTTTCTGTGAAAAACTCACCCATAAAAGTTGAGTCAGGCTGTGTAAAAAAACATTTAAAAAGATTTTTATGAATGGCAAAAATCATTATTAATAAACAGCTAATGTAATGTTCATTTTACTTATTATTGATATCTAACTGTGGTTAATTCATTTATGTGTTAGGTTAGATTGGTTAGGTTGTTATTGTTGTGAATTAGAGTACATAATTACTATGTGTTGAGGAACACAAAATAAAACCTAAATAAAACCTTTCCTAAAATAAAAACGTAAAAAGGATCTCACACTGACCGACCACACAACATAGTTTTTTCGTCCATTTTTACTCATTCAAACTACGATATCAAGTACCAAATCTACTGTCATTTGTTCTTGCTATTTAAACTTCAAACAGCTAAGTCTATGACGTAAACTATTAACGAAGCTACAGGCAAGTCAACATAGCCATGAACTATTTTTGAATTCGCCTTGACACAACGACTGTTTGTGTACCTGTCCCAACTATTTCAGGTATTATTCAAATATGTACCTTAGCTTACATTTTTTAATGCATTCGTAGTGTGTACAAGCGTTGTAAAGTAGTATCTCGAAAACATTACACGGGTGGTCTCAAAGGATTTGACCTCTTTCTTTGAGATATATTAGGTTAGAGTATGTTTTGATCGCTTTAGTGTTTTATGTAAATTAAAAGTATTAGTTAACTTGCATGTGACTTGAATTTACTTTTTAATTTTTTTAAGATTATTAAAAAAATAGATTTACCTGTGGGTTTTGGGTGTGAATTTTAATCCGAATTGGCAACGATTTTTTAATTTGCTCTGTAAAATACATGTAAATTTTCGTTAAGCTACAGCAGAATTGTTTTATAAGTTATGATGATATGAAAGAATTGTTAACTGAGCGTATTTAAAATAAAATTACTTTTTAATTACTGTAGCTTGTAGCCGATTTGGCAACATTATTTAAGAATTCTGTTTGTGAAATCAATAGAAATTATTAATTGTTAATCTTCGAAAACTATTGAATAAAAAACATTTTGTACAGGATTTTATAGCATATGTACATCTTTTTTATGTTTCAGCGTTGTTACAGACCCCGTATTCATGAAATGAGTAAAACGTATTGTCCTGTTCAATAGGCGTTTATTGGCTGATTTAATCTTAGCAAGCTGCTTCTGCACTACAGCAATATTAAGAAAAATAAAATCGTTTTATCTTAAACGCTATTAAAATACAAAACAAACCAACATAAATCTTGTAACACATATTCGAATCAGTTTTTGCTAAACCAGAATGCCATATCGTTACTCATAATCAAGTACGGTATAGATACTGGCTCGTATTACGAAGGACTTAAATTCTACTGAAGTGTAGATTTTTGATAGTTCTCTACGGAGAAATGACACCAAATCGATACTTAAGTCATGATCAACAATTAGGTAAGCCGTCATAATCCGGGCTTAAAGGCAGGTTTGAGTGTCTTGCGCGCTGTCTGTATGTTAACAAAATATTTATTTTTAAACGGTTAAATATTATAGAAAGTAACTCCAAATTAGTACGAAAGGTTCTTCAATATTTTCTTTACATTGGAGTACCAAATACAAAGAGTCGGAGTTGCTTTGCCTTTCCTAAATTAACTCTCAATTTATTTCAACTGTATTATAAAAGAAAACATCGGAATTGTATTATACTATGGACGTTAATTTGATAAAAAAAATTACATTTCTGTACTTCCATGCTGGACTGGGAGCGAAAGAAAAACTTAGAATGTGCCAGCTGCTTCTCTTCTCGGGCAAACTGTAAAGTCTGTTAAGGGACAAAGGTTTTAAAGGCGTTTTTGTGGGCGATAGGCTGACCCCCTGCCACTACAATAGTCTCTTTCCATCTTTATTATACCTCCAAATTTGTCAAACGGGACATCAGATGGTCTTGTAACCTCTGGTATTCTGCCTACCCCATAAGGGATACGGGCGTGACGTTATGTATGTATGTATGCATTTCTGTTCATTGCTTAAATGCCTTCAGGATTGGTATCGCGAAGGTCCCTGGTCGGAACTATGAGAGGATTGACAGTAGTGTGCCGTTGTAACCCGTGGTTGTAACATTGTTGGAAGTCTATGTTTTGTTTAAGGTTTGATTATGATAAGTACTACTACCTAAAATCATGGTTTTTAAATCATTTGTGTAAACAAAATAATGAGATTGAACATGATACTTGAATTAATATTTTTTTGAAAGTTAAATTACTATATAAGTTTATCTTAAACATCGCAAAAATACTAGGAAACCTACTTAGTTTTTTCAGTTGTAAAAAGCCTTTTAAAATATTTTTTTTCTTCAACTCTAGATCAATACTCTTATTACGTTGTGATAGGAGGAAATACGTGTATCCTCTTAGAACAAATAATTTAACGGTAATTTTATCAATATGCAAACTAATGTAACAATGTTAGCCCTAGCATAGATTTAAAGAAAGTACATTTATTTCTCCTCTGTAAATTATAAGTAATAAAAATGCATTCCTCACAACAAATTCTATCAGGATAATAATTGCTCACAATAAATTTTCCACAGCTGCAAGTTCTGCGAATTATGGGGTTTGAGAAACAATGACACGCCACCGAAGGCCTCCTTGGATCGCCTCCCTGCGGTAATAAGCGAGGAAAATATTAATAGATATGATTAACATATGTGGAACCTTGCGCTATATCGTTACAGGGGTGCGTCTTATGTGGTATAAAATATTTCGTATTTTTCACGTTATTTCAAGAATGTTTTTTTTTTTTTGAGAATACAAAAAATAATATAAAAACCTGCCAGGAACAACTCATATGACAAACGGTTAAGAATGCACCTGTTATTTAAGGATAAAGTTATTTAATGAATGATATGTGTAATAAGCGAAATAAAAGTGAGTTGAAAAAAAATATTCAAACTTCCAACAGTGCTTCAAAGGTATTTTTTTTTAAATTTACCTAACTTTATACATAGATCCGTGAAATTTTATGTTTATGAAGCATCTTATCTTGTAGGATTACTTATTACAATTCATAACATTGTACTTATTTTGATTATGTTTCTTTATATTGTATCTAAATTTGTGTGTACATAAACTGTTAAATAAATAAATAAATAACAATCAATACTAATATAATAAGTTAAAAAAGCCTTGGAAACGTCCAGTCGGATTTGTAAAACTCTTTTTGCGTGTGATTACTAGCATATTTTAGCAAAAAAAATTTTATGAAGTCGAAATTTATGCCGGTAAAATTTCTGACTACTGCTGGAATGAAATATATTAAATAAATAAAGCTGATTCCTTCCAAAACACACGGAACTAAAAGCCGTGCCTGAAATCTCATTCCTACCGCGTTTTTTCCATGTATTCAGATTCAGGCGTTTACAAGACTTTTTTGAGTGCGGCTGTGAAATCTTCATGGGGGGTGTATGTATTTAAATTAAATCATTACACAGAGTCTTTTTTGATCACTAAATTTAAATGCTATTTCCTTTGATACGATATAAACGTAGCTGCATATTTATTTCACTATTGCTCAGTACAATAAATAAACAATAGCATCACAAACTTTTTTACAAATAGTCGCTTTATTGATGAACTTAGCTTAGTAGCAATGTGGCATTTAAAATACATACCGTTTTTTTTTTCAAATTCTATAAATTATATTATTTTGTGAAAAAAAAATTGTCCAGTGACTGAAAAACAACCCTATTATACAGGCTGCAAAACCTGAAATTCGAGACAATATCAGCTCGCTTTGCCTTAACCCTGAACACTACGCTCGAAAACTGAGAAACAGATGGAGATGATTGATCACTTCCAAACTGTCCACCTGCAGCCAATCATCCACCAGCCACAATCATCCAACCATGTTTTCCGTAAAAATATATAATTTAATACAAAAATTATTAAATTTAAGGTATTTGTAAAAGTAAATGGCAAGTAGTTGAGTATTTTACGCAAAATCTTATTGGTTTTGCTTTAGCGAAATGTCTAGTATTTTTGTATCTTCATAATTACAATAATTTCTTTTCCAGAACTTTAATGATGATCAAGCCGGGAGACATCTCCTGCTGAACATATGCACCTCTAAGATTCTCCACGTCGCCAGCGTTTAAATATTATTATTCAAATATCACAAAAATATCTAGGTTTGCAAAATAAAACCGTACATCATATAAACCTGATAAGTTAAATAAAACTACTTTTTAACCGGATTAATCGCGTATAATTTATATTTCACATATTAACTCGACGTTTCGTTGTCTTTTCAGACCCCGTGATCACGAGCGTTTAGTTTCGGTGCAAAGACACCAAAACGTCAAGTTAAAATATAAAATATAAATTATATTGCTTATTGGACTAATTTAAATATATTTCTTATATGTATAATAATTTTACAAAAGATTATTGAGTAAAGACAATCACCACGCAAAGTCCTTTATACTAATTAAAAAACTTAAAACAAATGCAATAAAAATACATGATTGATCTAATAAAATAAATAAACAAAATAAGCTAGAAATGTATTAGTGGTTTAAAAACGTAGCAACTTGTCGTAGTAGCCCTGCTACGCGTGTGCTACGGCCCGCAGCGATAAGTAACCCGTAGTCTGACTCATAAGAAAATGACGTAGCTTGTGGTAAAGTACAGCTATAATAAACACTTAACACTGGGTAGAAGTGAATAATAAAATATTTTCTTCATTGAGAAGATTTTTATTGAAATGGTTGTCATTGTGCTCAGAGGACCGAAAATGTCGATTTACTCTTATTTCTTAAACCTTAACACTTAAAAATAAATGCGGCATTTTTGTTGACATTCAATAACTCGTATTCAATTCGTTTCATTATTACGTATTCTCCGAACATTGTGGAAAAAGCTTAATATTTCCTCACTTTAATATTATGCTATATCATAAGTCCCTAAGGATGTGACTAGAATTGGCGGGAAAATTAGGCAGTTTAGAAATCTCGTCGGAAAATTGCCGCTGGCTGTTATCGCGGTAATTTCTACGCACCTGCATCTAAATAAAATATATAAGTAACTTATTAGCCAGTAACTTTTTATGAGGGCCTACTTGGGAATGTATCGAAACTGGGAAAGGAGCTGAGTATTAATTATTCAAACTATAACCGGGTTTTTCGTTTAGGGAAGAATTGGAATGCAGGTACGATGACCTGGATGAGCTGGGGAGTCGCGGGCAGCGGGTAGCAATTAGGTGTGTGAGGGGGTGGGGTACTGAGGGGGCGGTAGGGGGTAGGAGGCAGGCGGGGGGCGGGGCGTCGCCGCGTGCGGCAGTCGGCGCGCCCGGCGTGCGACGCGCCAGTCGCGACCATGCCGCCGCCGCGCCGCGCCGCGCGCGCCTCCCGCTCTCCCGCGAAACTACACGTAAACATACATGGATCTCACCGTACACTTGTTTAGATTGGCTGTCAATTTCAAGGTACGTAACCTAAAAACCCTTCAATCTGCACGCGTAGATATCGGTAACTTTTGCCCAAACTGAAACTTTTAATAATAAATTCTGAAATTATAGCATGCCATTCGATATCGCATCGTGCTTTTGTATATAATTACCGTTGGTGAATTTTATAAACGGTGCGAAGTACTTAGTCTATATTTGGATCGATAGTTTACCATTGAACACTGTTGGTTCGAAGGTGGAGGGGTACGCTGATTTTTTGCATCGCATTAAAAAATTAGAATGTATCGGCGCCAAAACCCGGCAACTGCGCCACCGCCAATATCCTGCTCGTATATTCCAATGCACAAACTTTTAAAGCTTAATTCAAATATGACGTTGATATACGTTAAGTTGCTCGAAGAAACTCTCTGAAAAGCACGACAAAACTTCGTCGCTCCGTCATTGATTTCCAGTTTCTAAAAGTTATAAACAACATTGATTAGATTGCAACTCACGAGTCGCAGTTTTTAATCAACCTATTAATATAAAGTTTCTCGTTTACTTATAAGGTAGTATGTGATGTATACACTCTACCATGTCTTTATAACAAAAGTTATGAAAACTCAAAGTTAAGTAAAACTTTGTAGGTTTGATACATAATAGGGAAAGGACGAGTATAAGAGAGAAATACTGAGTACGTATTATTTAGATAATTCTGTGAATTATCACTATTCAACTGAACAATGCAAAGATTTAAGACGCTTATTAAAGTATTTAAAGAAACAAATCCGTGAAATATTTACTTCGACATCCACCAACAAGACAACACGACTCATTATCATATGTCTAACACACAATGCGATATGGTCGCGTATTTTTACATGAATTACATAAAGTACGTTTATGAATCATTCAGTTCCACAACTTGCCTTTGTTTTCTCACGAGTCTTGTTAACATACGAACCGACGACTGACGTACCAGCTTTAGTTATAGAACAGTATATCCCACACTTTACCTATCGTATTCGATCATTTCAAATTTCATAAACAAACCATAATCATTGGCATAATTATCAGGTGAAAATGAAATCGACCAGGCGAGTTCGGGTTCACGAAGATGCTATACGTCATAGGTAATATATTTGCCTGCATTTTCAATTTTCTTTTATAATACTCGTAGTGTAGACATAGTTTACCCTACCTAATACTTGTAATACAGTTTTGTTTATATTATATTTGCAAATTACATTATTTCTACTTAATCCTCGTTTGGTTTTTGTTCGCTACTGTAGCTAGATAGATAAAACTAATTATAAATTAGAGTAATAGGGTGTTTAATTTTGAGATTTCTAGCTTGTCATTTATTTTAATATGAACTCTACCAAACTTTTCTGATTATATTTTTAACAGGCACTAAAAATGTTTATTTTTGTTCCCGTTTAAACAAAATGTTGTTCGGTAAATGTTGACTGCGTGTACTTGTTGGCTACGAATTAATTATTCATTTAACAACATGTTTATATTGATTTTGTGGTCGCTTTTCAATGGTTTTAATTAGCTTTTCAACGATGTCGGCTTTGTTCCTAATTGATTGTATAAAACTGGCGACTTATATTCCCGACAGCCACGTGTGAGTTATGTGAACGAGTACCGCCTGGAGGCTAACAAGGCTGCGAAGTTAGCAAGAGACGATTCCCACGGGCTTGTCTGTAATCTAAATAATGAACCTTATAACTTTCAAAGTAGAGTTAGTTATCAAATCAAATATTAAGATTTATCTTACAAGTTATCACATTTGATCTGCAAACATGTTAATAGCATATTAACATTTACAAATATACAACGAAACTGGAACAATTTAATTAATGATGTGTACTTTTATGCAAATGACCCCACCTGCACTCTCGATTCTGTGTCAAATCTGTGCCCTCCATCATAAATTAAATGAAAGTGATTGAATTTAATATGTTAAATAAATATGGATGGATACTAATAGATAGATACATAGTTTTTTGATAAACTATATGAACATCTGATTGATACCTACCCTTTTATGTAACAGATACTGCAAACCTAATTTTAAATAAGCACGTTTGTTTGTTTAATAATCTAAATTCATTTTTCGAACTGTATTAAGAGTGCACAAACGTAAGTACTAAAACCACTGAACTATTGAAACCTTTGGTATAAATAACTAACCTATCTATCAGCATATTAATTCCTGAAAGTTCGTGAAAAATTTTACCAAATTCCGAGTCCAAGCATAAGAATAAACAGGATTTTTTATTTAATAGCTAAAAAAACTCTCTTGGGCTGATGGATAAAGTGAACAGATTAATTTGGTGCCTAGTTTTATGGCGGACATTGGCCAGGCACACATAAAAAGGTTTCAAATAAATTGGCTTGCTGAAGATGTTCACCGAGGCGTGTTCAAGATAGTTTTTAATTTTGATCACTCTGCGGACTCTTAATCGTACCTATAAGTATTTCTAGGAATTGTGAAGTTCTGAATTTTATGTATTGAGACGATAAAAAGACCTGACAAAATGAAGTAAACGAAATAATGTTTGTTCACCTTCCACTGAAAGACTTTGAAGTAAGGTCTCGGTTATGTCTATAGTACCTTCAACATATTTTTTTAGTTTTTATTTCCAAAAAGAAGCCAAAGGGAAAACGGTGCTCTTGTGTGTGTATTTCTGCTGTGTAGATCACTACATCATTAAATATATTTTTTTCAAAACACAGCGCCTTCATTTAATCTAAGCGAGAGATTATTATATTTTTAATATCGGAGGCCATATTAAATAAACGGAAATCTTTCTCTTGTATCTAAATAAATAAAATAACAACAAAATAAGACTAAACAGCATTCGTAATAAATAAAATGGAAGTAGAAGTAACGTTTGATGTACATTAAACGTTTCTGAGATTCAAATGCTGCGCTTGCTGATGTTGACCGGGAAATCTTTGTGTATTTCTATAGAACCGATTTTTTAAACCCATTTAAGACTAAATAATGTAAGTCATTGAAAACACGGATTCGGGCTGAGTACAGACACGTTTTAATATCAACGGTGTAGTATAGAATTCACTTATCGTACATATTAAAAACGTTTTTGTTTCATAATGGACTGCGCTGGTGGTACATATCCCGAAAATAATAAATATAAAAGATTTTAAAAGCTACTTACGAGGCTAAATAAGGGCAAGAAGAGAAAATGAAAAAAAAAAATCGATTGTAACAATTATACACAATTAATAACTACTATATTTGCACTGTACTCAGTCATCCAAAACCGCTTATCAACGAATCAGTGGTGCTTCAACCACACCGTCCGCACGAGTGCAGACACAAATATAGATTCAGCATTTAATTGTGGTTTTGGAATCACAGTAGTAACTTTAATTATTTTTGTTACAATTTTGATTTTAGATACTAAATTTATTGGGTTGCCTGAGAGAAATCGCTTCCAAAACATGAGGCCGCCCTTTTACATGAGGTATGTTTTCTTTTATTTGTTATTTTTCTCTTCTGGAAGGCGATTTAAACTAAAAACTTCTTTTAAAGAACAATAATCACTGTACAAAACTTGTACGAAACTTGTTTGCAAGTTTCGTTTGACGAAAATAAGAACTTAAAATTATCGAACTTGTTTTTCGGGAGATTATTTGCTTTGTCGGGAGTCGGGAGGACATACAAAAAATCGGGTGAATCCCGCTAAATCCCGACCGTCTGGCAACCGTACTCTGCGGACTCTTAATCGTACCTATAAGTATTTCTAGGAATTGTGAAAACGGTGCTCTTGTGTGTGTATTTAAATATATTTACACCTTTACACCATTAAATATATTTTTTTCAAAACACAGCGCCTTCATTTAATCTAAACGAGAGATTATTATATTTTTAATATCGGAGGCCATATTAAATAAACGGAAATCTTTTTCTTGTATCTAAATAAATTAAATAACAACAAAATAAGACTAAACAGCATTCGTAATAAATAAAATGGAAGTATAAGTAACGTTTGATGTACATTAAACGTTTCTGAGATTTTTAATGCTGTGCTTGCTGATGTTGACCGGGAAATCGTTGTGTATTTCTACAGAACCGATTAGGATTTTAAGTAGATTTTTGAAACCAATTTAAGACTAAATAATGTAAGTCATTGAGAACACGGATTCGGGCTGAGTACAGACACGTTTTAATATCAACGGTGTAGTATAGAATTCACTTATCGTACATATTAAGAACGTTTTTGTTTCATAATGGACTGCGCTGGTGGTACATATCCCGAAAATAATAAATATAAAAGATTTTAAAAGCTACTTACGAGGCTAAATAAAGGCAAGAAGAGAAAATGAAAAAAAATCGATTGTAACAATTATACACAATTAATAACTACTATATTTGCACTGTACTCAGTCATCCAAAACCGCTTATCAACGAATCAGTGGTGCTTCAACCACACCGTCCGCACGAGTGCAGACACAAATATAGATGCAGCATTTAATTGTGGTTTTGGAATCACAGTAGTAACTTTCATTATTTTTGTAACAATTTTGATGTTACATACAAATTTTTTTGGGTTGCCTGGGAGAAATCGCTTCCAAGCCATGAGGCCGCCCTTTTACATGAGGTATGTTTTCTTTTATTTGTTTTCGTTTTATTCTAGATTTGTTTTTGTCTATAATAAAGGTTATATAAATAAATAAACTAAGGTCAATTTGTAGTTTTCAACCGACTTCCAAAAAAGGAGGAGGTTTCTCGTCTTTATTTTTGGCTGTATTTTTTTTGTGTCTTTGTTACACGATATTTTGGACAATTATGAATTGATTTTAAAAATTGTTGTTTCATATGATAGAGGATACTTCATAGTTGGTCCCATATAAATTTCATCGAAATCGGTTGGGTAGATACTTCATTAAAAATTACAAACTTTTGAAAAAATATGTATGATTTCGGAGAATGTTTACGTTGATGACATTCTCAACAGACAAAGTGTTGACGTGAAGTCGGTTTTTTAATGCTCTGCACTCGTTGACTATAAATTTCAACGTTGCAAAAATGTTACACTTTAAAAAGGTACAGTTTATGTTTACGCGATTATCCGACAAACTTCCACGAATTGAGTATGCTTGATAGAAAGTCAATATTCTAAATAACAAGAGTTAAAGGTCAAATATGATATTATTATGTCGAAGTACAATAAGGACATTGTTGGCGCATTTAATAGTCAAATCAAAGTGTACTAAAGCTCTTTCGTTATAGGTAGCACATTATAGTAGAGCGGCCATTATGAGCTCGAGGCAATATTACGTCGATTACTTTTTATTACTAGCAAGGAAAGGTATATTCAGGTTAGTTCTACGTTCTTTGAATTCTTTGGCTTTGTTAGGATTACACTATTATTGCAAGGATTATCGCTTTATGCGATTGTTGATTTTTACATACATAATACATAACTTCAAGCCTGTATCCCTCATAGGCTATAAAACCATCTGATGTCACGTTTGACAGATTTGGACGTATTATTATGATGGAGACAGACTATTGCAGTGACAGGGGGTCAGTCCATCGCCTGCAAAAACGCAAATAAAATCTCTGTCCCTTAACTGACTTTTACAGTATGCCCGGGAATAGAAGCAGCTGGGACATTCTATGTTTTTATTTCGCTCTCAGTTCAGCATGGAAGCAGGATGATTTTTACCAAGTAAATAATGATGTTTGTGGTCAGATTGATACACAGGATGAATCATCGGCTTGAAGGCAGAAACATAAATTAAAAATATTTTGTATCTCATACATTTAATTTGGTAACTTGGAACTTGGTAATTTTTTATGTATGGTTTTATATGTAGGTATGTACAATTCTAATACAATATTTTTTACATTTAAAATAAAATGAAATCCTTTATTACACGGAGGAATATAAGCGTAACACTCAAATATAAATAAATTTTTTTTTTTAATTTTATCTTCGTAACAATGACTTTTGTTTACTTATTTGGATGAATTTTGTTTACTTATTGATTAATTTATTTCCATCTTCGATGTGTATGAGCTTTTTTAACTATAGTTTATGTCTAACCTTTCTTCCCTAAAATGTTTTTAGTAGTTTATTGGCACTTTCTCGGCCTTTTAAAGTTTTACACTTTCTCACACTTAACCTTCCTAATGAATAACTTTGTATATATGAGGAGAGAATTAGTAACAATGCAATAGATTTAAATTTATAATTGATTTTATTTATGAACAATAATTACATTTCGAAACGAAATCCAAAAATGTCTAAATATAACAAATCACATTCAAAGTTTAAAACACTTTTTGTTAAGATTATATTTTCTTTTAAAACAACCCTTTTTCGAGTTGTAAGCTACCCTGTTTGAGTTTCTTGATTTGAACTCGATTAACCTAAAATCCCTGGTACAAAGTACCCTCAATATCTGAAAGCCTCCGGTCTTTTATGTACCAGGATTGATTAAGTTTGAAGACCCAACACGGTTGACATTGATGTTAAATAAATACGATCATTAATTGTGACGTCTTAGCAAACCTTTATCAAAGATTTAAGGCGCTAAAGATAGACATATTTTAGGTATGTAAGACCCTCTGTAAGAGTCCACCGTACCTTAAGTAAGTAGCCTACCGATATGTCAAAAAATAACAAGGGACTGAAGGTACACCCATTCTAAGTTTAAATCAATTTCAGGAAAAATAAATGTATGTTTGGAAAATTCTAAACTTTCACATATATTTTGTATTTTAATATTTATTTCTAAAACGTAATCAAAAAAGCAATTTCGTCAGTGACGTGCGAGTGAAAGGTCAAAATTATTTTCATTCATCCATAACATGTAACTGTATTAGGGGTGAAAGAAAATGTATACGACATCTACGAGTATAGATTTATTACTAAGAAACTGAAACGCAATCATACATCGAAATCTTCTAGACCAATATAAAGAGATATAGAGAAAAGATTTGATGAACTGTGTGTGATACAGGTTTTAAAAGTTGTTACATCATTAGATAACTAAGTTTATCAGGAGTAATATAAGCTCTAACTTTACGCCTGTATCACTTATGGCGTAGGCAGAACACCGTAGGTTATCTAGTAGGTAATATGGTAGAAAGAGCGAATATGGTAAAACCGCACAAAATTGCTATTTATACATTTAGACATAATCTTAAATTATAAATACGCTTATCCTTTTTGTCATCGACCACAGCAAGATTTCTTCATTGCTTTTGTTATGAACTAAAAAAAACTAAACCTAAAAAAATAGACAAAAAAAGTCCAGATCATTGAAAATAAAGTGGTAATATCACTATAAATCAATATACGAGAGATGTTAATAATTTATAAACGATATAAAATGAAAAATTGTTTTTACTTCGTTAGGTACCTACACAAAAAACTAGGAATAAAGCTAGAGATTTTGATAAGCAAAAATATGTAAATAAGATCCCTAATTGACTACCTGATTGAATATTTTACGAAAGGTTTCTACAATGCAAATTTTGTCAACAAAGTCCGCCTTAATACGTTTTTTACTTGCTTTATCATAAGCAATTAACCTGGTTTTGGTTTCGTGGCGACCATCTTTATGAGGGGAAAATGTTAATCATACAGTATTTCTTATTATTACCCTCTGCAAAAATAAAACTAGCTTTACTTCCAAATAACTTAAGTTGAATTTACGAGTTTTCCAAATGACCTACATTCGAATGCAAAATAACTTATTAAGTACTTGTTTTTGTGAAAGCTGCTTAATGGTAAGGCCTTGTTGGACCTACTTCTTTATTATTTCATGTAAAGGTGAGTTTTTCTTAACTAAGATACTAAACAAAATCTCGGTAAATCCACTGAAAATTTTTCAAAATCAAGATAATATCTTAAATTTTCACACTAAATAAAACACTTTTTAAACCATATTGATCGCCTATAGGTTATTTAGGTTTTATACTTTCACTCGACGTTACGGTGTCTTTGCAAACCCAGTCGCTTGTGTGTAAGGGGTCTGTAAATAAATAAACAAAATTTCCAGATAATCACACCAACTACATGGCCCCAAACTAAGCAGAGCTTGTGATGTAGCGAACTGGGTGGGGGAAAACTAGAATAATAGTATATTATGTAACAAGTGAGCAACGCTCACGAGTTACATACGACGTTTTTCAACACACTTGTGAGTAAAACACAGACATACGTGGTCATAAAATAACAAACGCATTTGATAACAAAGCTGTGAATTGTGATTGAAAAATGGCGCCGAACCTCGCGCATGCGCGTAGGTTTTTTTTTCCGCCAAATGTGTCAATGTCTGTATAGCATATACAGCCTATTTTAAGTGAAAATGTTTAATTTGGATTGGTAAATGCAAATATTTTAATATTTTATAACAAATTATTGTAAATTGTGAATAATTTGTTTGATATACAAATTTGTTAATATAAGGCGCAAACATTTAAAAATGTATATGGATTTGAAGTGGTATAAAACCTCTTTGTTGTTTCTGAAAATATTTAATGTATAACCCGGACCAATAAAATATGCTCTGTTTACTCGCATGTAATTTGCACAAAGGTACAATTCAACTTTGTAGGATTCATTATATTAGCAGTAGGGTATAATATATTATGCACGCGTGACTTATAGCCCAGTTTATAGTTCTAAATTCAATAGAATAACGCTCACTTTACGAGCAAGTGTGTTGAAAAAATACATATATATATATATATATATATATATGTAGATAAACGCCCAGAACCGGTTTTTTTTCTAGTTCCGTGCGGGAATCGAACCCACGACCATTAGCGTCTGAGACAGACAGTGTTAACTATCGCCAAAGTGTCGTTGTATCATTTTCAACCGACTTCCAAAAAGGAGGAGGTTCTCAATTCGTCTGTATGTTTCTTTTTGTGTCTTTGTTACACGATGTTTCAGACAATTATGGATCGATTTTAAAACTTCTAGTTACATATGATAGAGAATATTTTATAGTTGGTCCCGTATAAAGTCGGTTTTTTTAATGCTCTGCATTCGTTGATTATATTATCTTAACGGCTTAATCTGTAGTTATACAAAAAGAATCAATTAAATATATGTATCAAGTATCTAAGTTTCCTGAAACAATAGAACGGTAGCGATTGAATTCGCGTAAATTTAATGAAAATGCAGTTTCGCCATTCGTCACTGCGTCTTAAGTCTCATAACTCTGCTTGAAACGAGCTAGAGAGCCCTCAAGCAATACTCAGCCAGCCCTCAGCCTCTGGGCTGACATAACTATGTAACTCACTCATATTGTGAACTTTTAACTTATTAACACAATTTGAGTGTGTCTCTTTCAACTTATGTTGAATAACGTACATTTTTACTGAATTATCCATTCGATGCCATGCCACCGAAAAGTCGAGAAAGTTAAATATAATTCTATTCATGTATTCTATCATTTATAATTGCAGTATAACTTTAAATGACATAATTATTTAAAATTTAAAATTTTGACTAAGTTAATATTATGACCTATAAAGTGTACCTAATTAAATAATTAGCGATAGTTACATACAACTTTTGATCATTAAAATTGACCAAAATATTCGCACACCGATATTGACGGTAGAAAATGCTGTAAATAATGTATATTTAAGAACTGTAATACTAACCATATTCTGCGAATAAACTATTCTATTCTACATTATATTGTATTCTATATATGTAAAAATTAACGAAACTGTAAAAGTTACGCTACATTGTGTACAGTGTTGACTATATCCCTGTAGAAGCCTAGATCTTCTTCTAAAAGAATCTACGGGCCGCTACTAATATAATACTTTTGGGAATCAATGTGGGCTATTAATACGATAGAATGATTAAATAAGAAACCAAATCGATGTATTCAACATTCTTTAATATGAAATACCAATTCGAATATCCTTCTGTTGAGAAGAATTGGCAAGAAACTCAACAGGAATACTCTTTAAATATTTAGATAAGTAAACATCAATAACTTTACAAATTAGTGACACTTAGTTAACCTTAAAGAGCTTATTCAGTTTACACAAAATACAACAATAAAATAATCACAAAACTAGTAAAATATGGAAAGCTCTCATCAATCAGGAACAAACCCTTCGGCCCTGAGTCTGGCCGCCAAAGAGTAACAGAGCCCATGACAGACCAGCCTCTATACCCAAAGTTTACACCTGACAGGGGGAAGGGCGGTGTTGCCTAACTAAAGAACTTATTTGCTACTATTATCTATATTATCATAATCTAATCGGATAAGAAAACTTGCAAAAGAGCCTTATCGTTAAAATCTGTATACAAAATAAATAAATATAAGTTGACTGGTCTGTAATATAAGAATGATCAAGTTAAACCAATCTGACAAATATGCGTTCATGGGAAATGGAACTTCAATATTATATTTACAACAGTCAGATAGCAAATATCTGACGAACAAAGTACAACCTTTCGGATTAAACTTGTTTTACGATTTTTTATTATTATAAGACACATTTAAACTAAAGAACACTTTAATTTATCAATTAGGTATTACCTAAAACTTCATTAGATAACTTATATCTGACTATTGAAAAATCAGGCCTTAGTATTATTTATTGTATAGACGTGCAATAATTAAGTTTTAATGTTCCTATTCTATTTCAAAAAATAACCTTAAAAATACTTTTATCTATCTATATTGCTGTAAAAAAAGCTAAAGAGCTATTTTGTTTGAAAGCTTTTATTACGAAAAGTACAAACTCAGCGTATTCGAGCATAGCCCAACCCTTCCGAAAAGCCTGTAAGGCTATATTTTATATCAAAATTCTCTCGGAATAGAAAGCGGGTAAAACCACGTGAAATTTATATTAATTTATGTAACTTGTACATACTTATAGTTCTTTAAACTTCATCAGCATCATCATAAGCCTGTAGACGTCCACTGCTGCACAAAGGACGTAATAATACATATGACTTTTGTTTACTTATTTATTTATTGACTTGATTTTTTCGATGAATTTATTTCCATATTCGATGTGTAAGAGTTTTTTTAACAACCTTGTTTAAACTTTCTTCCCTAAAATGTTTTTAGTAGGTTATTGACACTTTCACACTGAAACTTCTTAATGAATAATTTTGTATACATGCGGAAAGGATTAGTTACAATGCCATATTTATATTTAAAATAGTTACTTTTTACTTGCATAAAAATTTTAACAAAAATGTTTAAATTTGAAGCAATATGCAAACTGGCCATCACGAAATGGCTTTATTTTATATCGAAATTCCCACAGAATCGAAAGCGGGTAAATCCACGCGAAATTTCTATTAATTTATGTAACGCGTGCATACTTATAGTCCTTTAAACTTCATCATCATCCATATCATAATCAGTCTGTAAACGTCCACTGCTGCACAAAGGACGTAATAATATACTTAATTTTATTTTCACTGTATTGAAAGCAAATATAAGCACTCTCAGAAATTTTTACATCTTTTCAATAATTTTATTTGGATTTCATTAAAATGTATCAAAGTAAAAGGTATTCATTTTAATGTAAAAATTTGTTAAATGATCAAAATAACTGAACCTAAGCGGAAAATTACCGTCCCGGGACAATATTTCATACTTGGATTTATTTTGAAAATTTGAAATGAAATATTGACGGCACTCAAAATGAGTAGGCTAAAGTAATACTGTAACAGTAGCTTTATTTACACTTAATATTGATCAAAAGAGGATTAATGGTTTTCTTTAATTCAAGGTTCTAAAGAAAATGTATGCATATTGTAACGTACTTACATTTTTAAGATAGCTTTCTGTTTTATTAGATACTAGGTTCCCGCCCCGGCTTCGCACGGGTGCAATGGTGATAGTAAATACACTACAGAAAAACTGTGAACGTTGTATACAGGGTTACTTATGTTTTTTAATTAAAAAAGGGTTTTTATTTTATTTTAATTAAAATTTTATAGATTAATTGTAAAGTGGAAAATAACTCTACACCAAAACCCTCATCCCCGACCAACCGTGGGATACCACTCACTTGGTGCCGACTGAAAACCAGCGTCGTGAACCCTTTAGGGTACCGACTGTATGCTGAGTTGGTTACCATTTTTTATAATAATCATCGTTGGTATTTGTTACAATTATTAATTATTTTCATTGTTAAGTTTTAGTTGTAAGTATTATTGTACGAATTTCAGTGGTGATTATTTTAAGAATAAAATATTTTCTTTCTTTCTTTCTTTCTTCCTTAACTGGTTAAGTTGACCTAGATCCATTAGGGGCGTGTAGCTCCCACGGTAGCACCCTATCTTTTCTAACTTATTTCAACATGAAAAACTCTACCTAACCGATTATCTCGAACCTAACCGTTTTCGAGATAATCGACGTTTAATTGCTTTTTCATAAACATTGAAGATTATCTGCCAATAAATATCATATTTTGAAATTGGTGCGCTTTTTTATTATTATTAAGTATTTACTTTTTATATGCAGATTAAGATGTTCCATGATCTTAGTAACCAAAATCCTACGTAAGATTAATAAATACATAGTTCTGAGCGATTGAAACTTAAAAAAATCTGTAGTTTTTTTTTCAGTGTACTTTTCTTTGAATATCTCAAAAAGTTATTATGGTAGTCGTTCAGCAGATGTTCTTAAAACATCTACGTTTTGTCAGCTACCTAACAAAGTATAACATATAGGCACGCTCAGGGGGCCCCGGCCGGCCGGTAGGTACCTCGCCGCAAACGCTGCGTCCCGCAATTTTTAAATCTGTAATATCTTCGAAAATATTCATTTAAGTCATATACTGTAAGGGGCCATATAGATCTATATTAAATCAGCAATGTATTTAAGGTATTCAATTGGATAAGTATTAATGCTGTATTGGTTAAAATCGCTTCGAAAATTAGCCATTCTTTGTCGTATGTATGTAATGACAAAAAAAATTACATATACCATCGCGGAGTTTTCTGTAGACCTTTTCAATGTGTACAATACTTAGTACATTACTTTGATAAATCTCGTAGGGTTCAGCCTGCGTTCGCCATGTAAACGGAAAATATGTAGTTATTTACGACATCACATTAGAAACCTCAAAAATAACAGTATTTCTCTACTATTTAATGGATGTTATTATATATATAAACCTTCCTCTTTAATCACTCTATGTATTAAAAAAACCGCATCAAAATCCGTTGCGTAGTTTTAAAGATTTAAGCGAACATAGGGACAAAGAAAGCGACTTTGTTTTACACTATGTAGTGATAAATAAATAAAAATTAACGTTCAGACCACATTATCTAGCCCTAATTAAGTTTCTTAACGAACTTGTGTAAGAATAAATAAACACAAGCTTAGTTTGATTTCACGTTCACAAGTAATCTAAACTAAATAGTAAAATACTAACGCTTACTTTATACACCTAAACAGGTATACAATATTTAATTATAAAGTCCATTCCCTTCGGACACAAACGTGACAGGCGAAGGCAACGGAAAAAACAGTTGTTTTATTTGGTACGTCCGGCCACCGTCTGTGAACAGCCTTCACGTGCTATATAAACGTAAATATACGTTACACTGCATTGTAAATATAAATAAAAACTAGAAGCGTTTTTCATGAACAGTCGTCGGAACTAACTTTTTTTATGACAACGAATCATTAAAATTTACAATAGTTGAAAGCTTTTTAAATGACCTAAAACAGTTTCTTTTTGCTCTATGGTTAAACTCTTGAAACGATTTAGAAAAGTTTTACTAAGTAAGTTAAGTATTTCATGACATACGTAATTTGTGAGTTATAAAAATACTCGTAAAGAGGTTTGGAAGAAGTTTGAAGTCTATAAAACATTCTCTGCCATGATTGGTACAGAGCATGGCATGACCATTGTGATGGAGTAAACGCAGTAAACGTCTTAAATGGTATTGCTATAGGAACATCTATTTTTTTTTTTAAAAACTTTAATAAAAGCTATCTATATTTTGAAATACTCTTGTCAATTTAACATTTTTTTACCAGTTTGTTCCTATCCATTTATTTACCTAATTAAAAATTCAATTGAAAAAGTTCAAAGTGATTTCTTTCATTTTTAGATCAAAAGGTACTCGTTTCTATAAAGTCTTTTTATTCTCATAAAAAACAAGATCAAAAGCGTAATTTCAGAACTATAGAAATAATAATTATAATTTTAATCTTTGACGAAAATCTGTAATAGTAGATCAGTTCAATGCCAACTATACTGTTTCTAAAAAAAAAAATAGGGCAGTGATTTTAACAAAAAATGTGGCCGAAACTTGAACTGTCGGAAGGAATTATTTCTCTAGCACATAGCATAGCTAAACATCTGTACTGCACCTTTGAATGTTTCCCCTTTATACAGGGTTGATTTGTAGTCACCAGCCAAATTTAAATGTTAGTTTCTTTGATACAAAATAAACGTACCTGCATATTTATTTTAACGTCGCTCAGTACAAAAAAGTGGAAATATGGAACCACAAACTTTTGAAAAAATTATCGCTGTTGATGAACATAGCTACTACGGCGCGGCATTTCCTTGATAATAATAATACTACGACGTAGTACTATAAAATGTGTGTAGTAGCGCGTAGTCATCTTTATTTTAATGGTAATTTAGAGTGACCATGACCATGGTTAATATAAAAGCGGATAAATTAATTTCCTTGTAAAAAAAAAATACTTTTTTTTGCAAAAATCGTTTCTATAAGTGATACTTATTGGATAAAAAAAATTTGGCCGGTGACTACAAGTCAACCCTGTATATTAAGTTGATGATATTGAACAGGTGTTTTATATCGTTCTACGGCGCTTTGAAAGCTCATAAACCTATTACTTAGGTATAATGTACAGAAAGGACTGCGTTCATATTTCAAGGCAAGTAATTGCATTAGTATCCAGGAGATCGGAAAGACGGAAGTATTGCTGATTGTATTAAAACTGTGAGCAGTTTCTTTGGGGGGAATATGTTTCTATAGATTTCTATCAGCATAGAGTATAAAGCTATCATCAAGCTTCATTGTTTGTGTGCCAGGGTGTCAGTCGGCCTTTGTTGTTCGGCAACACAGTACAACATAGTTTGAGTATTTTGGCCAGGTTTGTCTGTTTTGGTTGCTTATAAGTAAAATTGTTTCATTTGTCTTTTATCGATAAAATAAGTAAAGTTTGCAATATTGTTTTAATAAGAGTTTCGTGAACTCGATAAGTTCTGTAAAGCTTTGGCTCAAAAGTATCAAGTATTTTAATGGATCGTGAAAACTTAAGAAAAAAATAATATTGATAAAAATTAAAAAAGTTTGTTATTGAGATTTGAAACAAAATCTCCTAGTAAAAATTAAGTATACACGTTTGAGTAGATACTGAATAAAATACCCTGATGTTAAAGGTTTCCTTAAAAGAGTGCTTACAAAATTATTTTATTAATTTATTAGAAATGAGCAATAGATTAAAGGACTTCATTAGTAGGTAAAACCGATGGAAGCAGAACAAAGCCCAACGGAAAATGTACAAACACCAGACAAAACTTAAATTACCTTAGTTAATATTATGAACAGAAGGCCCATTCAAGTAATTTTTTGACATTGAGTACGAAACTTGAATATATTGCAATGCCATTTTGAATTGAAAGAAATTTGGTATTCAGCTAAAAAAGTATCTCATAGTGGTATTATTAAATTATCATTTCGTTATGTTGTCAATCACTAATCTCCATACTAAAAAGTTTTAAGTGAATACCATTTTACAATGTCAAAGTATCAATATGATTGCGATATAATCTCATTCCGATTGGCTTTTTACGTTTAAAAACGTGTTATGTGGATACCATTTTTGATGACAAATTAGCTAAATTGCCCCTCTTGAAGTGGTTTTCAACCTACATTCTATAAAAATTCTCTATTTATTACCAAGAAAAACTTACGTATGGCGTTTTAAAACTAAAACCAGTTCTCTAGGGAGCCTAAACTAGTTGAACAAGGGTCAGCAAAAAAGGCACACATACATAACTAATGTAGTAGCTACCTATGCTTTTTACGGCCTACTATTTTACTGTCTGTAGGTGCCCTGCAGTAATTTTCACTTTTTACTACCAACCCACTGTGACAGTCGAAAGCTACTTTCACGTCATCGAAAATTTATGTGTTTTAAAGCTCAAATAATTTATAACACGAATTTGTAGAAATTAATTAAAAAAGACGTGTGGCACTCGGAGACTGCCGCGGTAAAGCTATTGCATAGCATTTTTTTATCAACTTATGCAATTATAATTATTTAGTTATTTTATTAATGCAGTAATGTTTGATCTAATATGAAGGTCCACAAGTTCCTACTAGATGGAGCTGATTGTTTATTAAAGCCCGCATGTAAAGTTATGAAATCAAAGTATCACCGCTGTGCCGGTCGGAGTGGGGGGTGTTAGGTATTTTTCGTTACGGAATTTCTGGATTCGGTCCCCACGCTCAAGGCCCGCGATAGAAGCTATGCAATAGCTTAAAAAAATCTTGATTCTCAACTACACGGACATCTTATGAACTTAGAAGATAAAATTTAAAATGTCAGATATTGATACAAAAATAATTACCTACGCGTCTAAAAATTAAATAGGTTTGATGTCAGATTTAAGGTCATCACTGCTACGACAATCCGTAACATCCGTTCTTCGTTAATGTCAAAATAATACTTCAGTAAAAGTGTTCTTTGAACTGTATTAGTCTAAAACTGAGTATAAAACTGAACTCATTTATTAAAACGATCTATAATACTAATGTGTATTATGAGGTTATATAGAGCGAATATTTTTTCGCATCATTTCACCAAGAACACGTTACTGTAATAATAATTCATTTTCCTTACCATCCCACCCTCAATCAAGTGAATCATCGCCAATGTCTGCTGATGTTATGCAGGAGGCAAACGCCGCAAACCTTGCATCCGTCGCAGGCACCACACGATCACGAAAGAAATGGTCTGAAGCCATGAATAAATTTATATGGCGTACTTACCTTGTCGTGACGAATCTAGAATCATCTATCAAGGGTTATTTAGAACCACTACACCAACAATTTAACGAGAAATTTCCGCACATGGAGGCATCTAAGCAAAGGGTAGGCTGTCAACGAAGAGCTATTATAAATAACAATCTTCTCTCACCAGGTACTTTAGATGAAATAAGAACCGAAGTTACAACTTATCTTAATAACATTAACCCTACATTTACACCTACACCCCTTATATCAAACGGGACTAGACGAATGAGATGGTCAGACGCAATCAATGAATCGATAATTAGAATTTATTTTGAAGTAACTGATAACGAAACAAACATGACTGCATATCGAAGTAAAATGTATCAACAGCTAATAACCAAATACCCCGAATTATCCCACCTTAGTGAGCAAAGAATTGCTGACCAACGTAGAGTAATTATAAACAACAAACTAATCACCCAAACTAAAATAGACGAAATTCGTAGTTCTGTCTTTCCTGAAAACCAAAATCAATCTGACGTGAGTAATATGGAAACCCTAACTACACTCGTTCACGGTATAACAGCTTCACCATTAATCGATGAAGAAACAACTACTTTATCAGAAGAAGTAACCAGTGTGTCTGAAACATTAAACAGAGCTGATAATCAATCACCAATATTTAATTATTTACCCGAGGAGACTGTAGAAAACATACAAAATATATTTAACAACACTTTTGATACATTTAAAAGCACAGACCCTACATCAAGACCACATTTGCCGAAACTAAAAACCTCAAAAAAATTAAGTGCAATAATCTATCATATAAATAACCATGTGCTCCCTAATTTTCTATCTGCGGATGCCAGCTTTGAAACCACCCATTTAATAATTTACTGTGCGGCATATACAACCGCTAAAATTACTGGAGCCAAAATTTACCACTTATCATCTAGTTTGACAAAATCTGACAAAACACCAGCTTGGCAAAAGCGTTTACAGAAAAGAATAGCCGACCTTAGAACTCACATCAGTCGTGTCACCGAATATATGAGGGGCAACCATAGTCGCTCCCTTACGAAGCACGTAGAGAAAATCAAATCAAAGTATTCGATCCACTCGCAACACGAAAATAATAATACCGAATTACCACATTTCCTCGATACCTTGAAACAGAAACTAAATACACTTTCAAGTAGATTACGCAGATATAAACAAACTACACTTAGAAAAACACAGAACAGATTATTTCAAAACAATGAAAAAGGTTTCTACAGACATTTACAAGCCTCCATACAGACTCCTACTACTGAGAATGTCTCACCTACACCCGAAGACTTAACTTCTTTTTGGTCAAATATATGGTCTAACCCAGTTAATCATGTCGACGGTGCTTGGATACAAAACTATGAGCAAAAATTTTTGCACCTACCGACAATGAATTATGAAAATATAAGTATGGATTTGTTAAAAATGGTAATTGATAAAACCCACAACTGGAAGGCTACGGGCTCGGATAAACTACACAATTATTGGTTTAAAAAATTCACCAGTTGTCACGAAAGGCTATTAGAACACATAAATAACTTTATAAAAAATCCTGAAACAATTCCACATTTCATCACAGAAGGCCAGACATACATGATTCCAAAAGAAACCGTACCCTCCACAAACCCTGCTAAATACCGCCCAATAACTTGCCTTCAAAATATATATAAGATCATAACCTCCTGTATTGCCGAACTGATTTCAAGATACACAAATACAAATAACATAATTGCCGAAGAACAGAAAGGATGCAGGAAGCGAACCCAGGGCTGCAAAGAGCAACTTATTATTGATACTGTGATATCTCGGCAAGCCCTTAGGAACAAACGCGATATATATACGATGTATATAGACTACCAAAAAGCCTTTGACTCGGTGCCTCACTCTTGGTTAATTCATGTTCTCAATATATATAAAATAAATCCTATAATAGTAAACTTTTTAAATACCGCTATGCAATCTTGGCGAACTAAATTAAAACTCCATAGTCAATCCAGTGCCGCTGAAACTGAATTTGTTAAAATCCGACGAGGAATATTTCAAGGTGACGCCCTGAGTCCACTTTGGTTCTGTCTAGCTTTAAACCCATTGTCCGAACTGTTAAACAACACTGAAACAGGGTTTCAAATTCATACCAACAATAGTTCCCATACCATTACCCATTTAATGTACATGGATGACATAAAACTTTTTGCTTCCAATCCTACAGATATACACAAATTAGCTGAAACCACCGAGTCTTTTTCTACTGATATAAATATGCAGTTCGGAATTGATAAATGTGCCATACAATCAGTTCACAGGGGAAAAATTGTTGAAGTTACTCACACTTTATCTAATCAACAACAAATATTACCACTAGATGTATTGACAGGATACAAATACCTCGGTTTTCATCAATCCAAGCAAATTCATCAAAAAGAAACTAAAAACTCACTTCTTCAAAAATTCAAAGACAGGCTTCATAAAATTTTAAACACAAACCTTAATTCGCGTCACACCATAAAAGCTATAAATTCCTATGCCATTCCGGTTATTTCTTACTCATTCGGTACCATACAATGGTCTCAGACAGATATCAAGAAGATACAAAGAATCATTAATGTGCTAATGACTAAATATAGGAAGCATCACCCACGAACCTGCACCCAACGTTTAACGTTAGCACGGGTAGAAGGCGGTAGAGGCATTATTGATATCCAAAACCTTCATAGCAAACAGCTTACTTCTCTCAGGGCATACTTCTATAACAGACAATCACACTCAAATTTGCATAAAGCTGTAGTCAACGCCGATAAAAAACTAACACCATTAAATCTAACTGATACCACATACCAACCTCTACAAACCACCAAAGAACAGAAAATACAACAATGGTCACAAAAATCACTCCATGGCCGACATCGAGCCGACTTAACCAACCCAGCCGTTGACAAGGTTGCGTCAAACGCTTGGTTAAAGAGAGGTGAGTTGTTCCCGGAGACGGAGGGATTTATGTTGGCCATACAAGACCAAGTAATAGATACCAAAAACTACTGCAAGTACATAATACGAGACCGCTTTTTACACTCAGACCTTTGCAGAAAATGCCACAGTAGTCCAGAAACTATTCAGCACATAACAGGAGCCTGTAAAGCAATAGCCCAGACTGATTATAAACACAGACACGACCAAGTATCAGCAATCATCCATCAGCACATAGCTTATAAATTCAAATTATTACAGGAAAAGATCCCTTACTACAAATATAAGCCAGATATTGTCATTGAAAACGCCAACGTAAAACTATACTGGGACCGAACTATACTCACTGACAAAACAATATCATGCAATAGACCAGACATCACCCTCCATGACAAAATCAACAACACTGTTTATTTGATTGATGTAGCTATACCTAATACACACAACCTCCAGACGACCCATACTGAAAAACTTAATAAATACATTGACCTGGGTATAGAAATTAAAAGGCAATGGCGTGCTCATTCCGTAACAACAATTCCGATCATACTCTCATCTACAGGCGTAATTCCCAAAACACTACATCAGTCACTTAAACTATTAGAAATGCATCCACTATCTTTCATACAGCTGCAAAAAGCAGTAATAATGAACACTTGCCGACTTGTGCGAAAATTTCTCTCAATATAATTCAGTTATAAGCATCATGTCTTAGCCAAAAGCTCGCATAGATGTTTCATCTTCAACCCTTAGTCTTTTTGACTAAGGTGAATGTAACGCATAAACACATAATAATAATAATAATAATTCTTTATTGTACACCAACAGCATTAATAACATTTTACAATAAATTTTAAAACATTTGCACAAAGGCGGCCTTATCGCTCAAAGCGATCTCTACCAGGCAACCCAGTAAGGACAGGACATGAATAGAGGAAATTAGGGTGGGCGGTGGTACTGATTTCATACAATAGACTACATACAAATAATTACATATAAATATACATAAATATTATTTATATAATATAGACTTACATATTAATAATACATACACATACTTATTAATAAGTTACGATGAGCAGTGTTTCACGAGGTAATAACGTTTAAGCATCCTTTTGAAGGTGTAAGGACTGGGTGCTTTGCGGATCTCTAAGGGTAAGTCATTCCAAAGCGACACCGATCGCACAAAAAAGGATTTACTTAAGAATGTAGAAGTATGTGATGGTGTTGCAAGGAGAAGGTTTGAGGAAGAGCGCAAGTTACGATCGTTGTTGTTGAATCGATAGTTAAAGCGGTTTTGCAAGTAAACAGGAATGGCTTTCTCATACAGAATACGGTAGACTACAGATAGGATATGAGTATTCCGACGAAGTCGAATGGGAAGCCACTTGAGATTAGTTCGGAATTCAGATATGTGGTCGTATTTGCGTAATCCAAATACAAACCTTATGCAGAGATTTTGGAGCCGCTCAAGTTTATTAAGAAGTTCTTCAGTTAAGTCAAGATAGCTAGCATCCGCATAGTCGAGAATAGGAAGTAGGAGAGATTGTGCTAGCGCAATTTTAGTGGCAACAGGGAGGAAATTGCGAAGACGCTTGAGCGAATTCACCGCGGCAAAGATCTTCCTACTCACCTCAGTAATCTGTGGTATCCAAGATAGTGTGCGATCTATTATTATACCTAAGTTTTTCACAGTCTGGCTAAAAGGTATGTAGACACCGTTGAACATTATTTGTGGTAGTGAGTTCCAGTTAACCCGAGGGATCATTTTATTACTTCCAATTAATATACACTGCGTCTTTTGAGGATTAACAGTAAGACCATGATTATGACTCCAGTCCGATATCAACTTCAAGTCTTCGTTGTGTCGATGTATAGCATTTGGCAGATCTCCGAGACTGCTTTGTGTATAAATTTGAAGATCGTCTGCATACAGATGATAGGGAGAAGATATATTGAGAGTGATCGAATTGATGAATAAAGCAAACAGGAGTGGAGACAACACGCCACCTTGCGGTACACCGGCTTGAATATCACACCAATCAGAGGTATCCATCTCGGTAGATATACGTTGCCGGCGGCCATGCAAGTAAGTATGAAACCAGTCAATAGTCGATGGAGATATGTTAAGAGAACGTAGCAATTGTAAAAGGATGTCGAAGTCAACTGCATTAAAAGCATTGCTGAAATCTAATAGTGTTAGAACAGTAAGCTTCTTTTCCTCCATGCCCATGCGAATATCTTCGGTAATATTAAGTAATGCAGTAGTTGTACTATGCCCGAGTCGGAAACCAGATTGATAAGGGTTGAGTAGGTTATGGTCTTGCAGGAAAGTGCTGAGCTGTTGACGAACAAGTCCCTCTAGTACCTTGGAGAGAAAAGGTAAGATGGCAATGGGACGATAATCGGAAAAGGAAGAAGGATTGGTTTTTTTAGGGAGAGGTGTGATGTTAGCGTCCTTCCAAACATTAGGGAACACACTGGTAATAATAGAATTGTTCAGAATGGAAGTGATAATAGGAAGGATGATGTCAAGGATAGGGATGAGCATCTTACGACTAATGCAGTCTGATCCAATAGCATTGGACGCAACGGAGAGCATGTTCTTTTTAACATCGCATTCCGAAAATTGACATAATGAAAAGGATGGAATATTTGGCTTCGGTAAACTAGATATGTGACTTAGAGTGTGATTTTTTGTAGAAGCATCCATATAGCTAGAAGAAGTGAAATGACTATTCAGTAAGTTAAGATTAATGTTTTTAAAGTCTGTCTAATGAAAGTAGAGAATGAAAAAATTAGGCGAATTAAAAAAATCCCATCATGGTAACCCCGACTATAGTATGACACATATGGATTAAACAAACATGATACTTGATTATTTTTTTTATAAAATTATCGTAAAAAATAACAATATTGGTACTGTCCTATTTTTGATGAGAAGAATATAATTAAAATTATAGGCAACTAGTATTAATCAGGCTTAAAAATAAAACAATAAAATACAATAATTATTTTTATTCGTTCTAATCAAAATCTGAATCCAGCAATTCTACATGGAATGAATCGTCAGAGTCACTGGTATTGCTGTTAACTTACATTAGTTATGAAACTATCAATTTTTTTTATTTTTTTATTCATTTTCAGATATGAAAATTCCAAAGTCCTAATTACCAAAACCACAACAGTGACAGTGACACCAGAATACATTGCCATATAAAAAGTTCGCAAAACCCCCATTGTCTACTTTCGTTAGCCAGACTCTAATAAAGTAATTTATCTGGCCATAAAACACAATTTCCATGAATATGTATTATAGTTAATATTAGCTTAGTAAGGGGAGAAAGAACTTACGCAGGTAACCAAAGGAACGAATAATGTCTTACAACAATAATTAGCGCTCAAAATGAAATTGATATTGTTTAATGGTTTATTGTGATTGAAAAAATGGTTAGATCAAAAATTGGGCTAACATAAACTTTGCCAAAGTAGACGGGCAGGTAAGTTTTTAATACGAGCACTTGAACGCCATCTGTCTGCCTGAAGACTTTTCCCAGCACAAAACTAGAAACAGATCCGATTTCTTTGCGTTTACAGAACAGATCAGACTTTTAAAGTTAAATCTTTTTAAAAGTTCAACTCAACTTTATAGAGCTCTGCTCAGAGTTTAAAGTGACAAAGAAAAATGAATGAAATGGATTTAATAAAGCAAAATAGCTCTCGTTGGCAGCTACTTAAGCTCTCTCGTAATTACTAAATACTCATTTCATTCATCCGCTTGAATATGCAATGCAGTGCCATTGCGTTGATTGCTTCTCTCGCTTTCTCTGTTGTATTAAAACTTTACAGCTCGAAGTAAACCAGATAACATTGTTTAACGCAAATTGCCCAGAAAGTACCAATAAAATCATTATATTGTCCAGAAGTTTATGCATGGTGGTCGCTGGAAAAGTTTTACACTGAATCTTATACGAGTAGAGCAGCTCGTTTGGTTCAACCCTCACGAGGAAATTGAATTTCGGGGTTGTTAACTGACTCAAAATTTGTTTTTTTATGATTACCTTTCGAGTTCTTCCAGATTTTTAGGATCTGTATTTTGCATAGCTTGATTTTTTTGGTTTTGACCGGCTTTGTTGTAGACTATATTTGACAATTTTTAATTTTTTTGAAACGAATTAAGTGTTTTAGAGAAAATTAAAATTATAGCTCCAATTCAATGACAAGTTACATACCTGCAATTTTAGTTATTCCGTAATAGATATATTAAAAGAAAGTCTTCATCGTTATTACATACATTCATAACTTCACGCTTGTGTACACACATTATAGGTTAGACAGAACACTAGAAGTTATAAGACCATCTGATGTCACGTCCGACTTTGGAAGTATTATATGGATAGAATAATGATGGATTGCAGTGACAGGAGGTCAGCCCATCGCCCACAAAAACGCCAGAAACCCTCTGGTCCTTAACTGACTTTTACAGTATGCCCAGGAAGAGAAACAGCTGGTAATTTATATGGTTTTCTTTCGCTCCTAGTCCAGCATCTTTATTAGTACTTTTATAAATGCACGTATTACCTAAACATCTTATTTTCTTTTTCTTGAACGTTGAAAGTATCTTTTGTATTTCTAAAGCTTATTTCATGATAGATGGATGAAAGTAAATCGTATAGTCAAGGTACCGCAGGGCCTTAAGCTTCCGCGTCGTTGCAGCTACCAAGCTCCTGTAGCAACGTTCACCGCAATTTAGAACGACAGTCAAAATATAAAATAAACAAATGCTGGCATATTATGCTGTCAACTACGAACTAAAGATGAAAAAAAATAAAAAAAAAACAAACAAAATAAAACTGAATTTTCGTTGTGCCATTTTCAAGCGCTAGTTACCCTTCTATGTATTTTGCGTTCACTGGATATACATATACTGACTATATACTGGATATATATATATATTGACCACGGCTTCCGACTCAATAAAATTAAATACTGATAAAAATAAAAAATAAAGGAATTGATAAAATTATAACGTCGGTTTTTCTTAATTGTAAATATATCTTACGGAATCCCTCAATTTGTCGGTAAACGTATAAAATAGGCAGTTTTCCTAATTAGACTAATTAAGTCAACTCTGTCGATTATTTCGTCATCCGGAAAAATAATTGGACAGGATAAGAACTGAATAATAAATGCGACTTAATAAATTGGATTATTTTTGTAATTAATTATTACTGTCAGGTTTTTTTCAGCATATTCATTATTATGAGTTTCTGTCATTATTTGTCTTGGACTACGAACGGACTACGCAGAAGGCCTCTGCTGTTGATGAAATATAACTATAGACTAATGCTAGAAGCTTACTGCTGGAACAAGGTCCAATGAGTGCATTTTACGTTTACTGGCGTGCTTGACCACATGGTTGGTCTTCAATGTTGTTCTGCAGATAAATATTATCTTGTTATTTTATCCTATCATGTTGGCTAACATGCGCACCATAATATATAGAATATCTCGATTTGATACCATGATTGAGCCCACAGAACCAAAAATATCATATTCTTTAAAAAATACATACTCTAAGTTTCAGATTCTAAGATAAAATATCGAAAAAAGGCTCGATTTATCGTTACCTACGGTCGTATGCAAGCCTCTCTGAAGATGGAGCATAGTCTTCCAGTGCGTCTTTTCCTCTTGATCACTCCAACAAAGATTATTATAGAATTATTGCACACGCATATAAAACAGACACAAAATAATTGTAAACACTAACTATAAGACACTATTATTACAGAGAAAAAAATGTGATAAAAAGTAAAAGGCTCAGCTTGTGCTTAAGTTTCAGCAGCGCTGGTTTTCAGCCATCACTTTGCTCTCTCCCAATTGCGACTTCAAATTGTGAATCTGATATACAGGGTCTTTTTTATGAAGATCAAAATATTTCAGGGGAAGGTTAAGATTAAGTGTGGAATCAATTTATGACAAAAAAAAATTTTTTTTTTAAATTGAAATTTTACAATTCTCTTAAGTGACCAAATTTTTGTGACTATTGAAAAATCGGGGCTTAACGTATTTCTTCGTAGAAATAGTTTTAAAAACGCTTTTATTTCTTGCTATTTAGTCGTAAATAACAGATTAAACTAAAATGTATTAACTTATGACAATTATAAAATATCAATTTATCTAACAAAAAAATTTTTTTTTTCATAAATTTAATCCACACATCATTCTTAACCTTCTCCTAAAATATTTTGATCTTCATAACAAAGACCCTGTATTTAGACTTTGATACAGTTTATCACACATGTTTTTAAGACAGGCATATCCTGTTATATTTTAAAACTAGCTCGTGCCCGCGATTTCGTCGGCACAAAATTAGTATTTCAAGTAGGTTATTTTCTTTTCCAAGGTTCTATCTATCTTTATACAAAAAATTATGAAACCACTCTTATATCTTATATACATGGTTGTCTGGTAGGTCATGGTTGTCTGGTAGAAATCGCTCCTCAGCGATAAGACCGCCAAGTTTTTATGTTTAATGGAAGTGTTCTTTTTTCTTTTACTGTACCTGTATAAACTGAAGTGTAAATAAATAAATACAAGGTGTTCTTTTTGATATCCCATGACTTTGAGGTTTTGTTCCTTACTAAAATATAATACTTTTTGCCCAAGAACATGTGGTTCAAAAGTGCATACTTTCCAAGATATCATAAATCTTAATATAATGAGTTCATAAATTATCACCCTTGTAAAATCTCTTTAACATTCATTCAATAGACGCGTGTCACTGAAGCCATACAATAAACAACAAAAACATTTTAAAAGTTGCGGAATGTTGCATACAATACAACGCAAAACGTTGTGAATTGTACCTGTGCATAGCGATAAAAGGGATAGAAAATGCCACGTTGTCATACTTCGCATAAAGGTGTTTTAAATAAGATGTTTTAACTTAATTGAATTATTTTGTTTGAAAAATAAAAACAAAAAAAAATTCACATGTTATTTGATTCTATTCATGGTCCCATTAATACCTTAGAGTTTTGGGAAATCAAAAGGAACACCTTGTATAATATAGTAAATAAAGTACCTTTTCAACACACTTGCTCGTAAAGTGAGCGTTATTCTATTGAATTTAGAACTATATATATACCCTAGTGCATAATATAATGAATCCTACAAAGTTGAATTGTACCTTTGTGCAAATTACATGCGAGTAAACAGAGCATATTTTATTGGTCCGGGTTATACATTAAATATTTTCAGAAACAACAAAGAGGTTTTATACCACTTCAAATCCATATACATTTTTAAATGTTTGCGCCTTATATTAGTAAAACAAATTTGTATATCAAACAAATTATTCACAATTTACAATAATTAGTTATAAAATATTTAAATATTTGCATTTACCACTCCAAATTAAACATTTTCACTTAAAATAGGCTGTATATGCTATACAGACATTGACACATTTGGCAGAAAAAAAAACATACGCGCATGCGCGAGGTTCGGGGCCATTTTTCAATCACAATTCACAGCTTTGTTATCAAATGTGTTTGTTATTTTACGACCACGTATGTCTGTCTTTTACTCACAAGTGTGTTGAAAAACGTCGTATGTAACTCGTGAGCGTTGCTAATTACAGTCTCGGCTCATTATTAAATCACAGCCTCGACTGTAATTAGCAACTTCGCTCACTTGTTACATAATATACTATTAATAGATAGGTATTAGTAATTTTTTTTGTGTGGTTAGGCGCACACAAAAAAAATTACTAATACCTATCTATTACATCACAATGGTAGAATGGATTTTTATGTATTTTTTACAAATCGCTAGTGCTTGAAAATTTGCAACACAGCCGTCAACATCATATGCCCAAACAAGTAAATTTTATATTATTATGACATATTACGACAAAAGTAGAGCGATATAGAGTATAGAGAGTATAGCGACGAGTACCAATTATTAGTACCGAAAACTATTAAATTATTAACTACTAAAGAAAGCCTAGTATTCTTCATAATTCTCATATCAAATTTTAGAAAAAAAGCACATAAATTACTGGCAAAATTTGCTTAAAAATTGATTCTTCGATTTAAAAAGTTATAGCGCGAGTTGAAACAAGCGGTCCATTAGCCCGCTGCAGACGTGAATATCCTTACATTTTTTTACTCACAAAATATCCTTATTAATTATAGCCTGTGTTCTTAAGTATAAGCTAAATCATTGTTAAGTTTCATAAAAATCCATTCGGTACTTTTTGCGTGAAAGAGTAAAAAACATCCATACATACATACAAACTTTGACGTTAAGGGGAGAACAGGGTAAAACCAGTCATTTAAGGCAAAATGATCGTACCAGTAACCAATAGTAGATAATCAACATTTATTCACCAAAATAATTTAAAACACAAACATAAATAATTCTTTTCAAATTGCAATTTTTTTGACACAAATAATTTGGTACAAATAAAAAAAATCTGTCTTTGACCGGTATTTCACGCCAGCGATGAGTAATTATGGTTGGGCTTCGACTAATGACGGTCTAGCCTTATAATACGCCCACTGCTGGACATAGGCCTCTCCTAATGCTAGAAAAAAGCCTCCCTTCTCCCTTCTGAAGGGACTTCTTGTTTACTTCTTTATTTTTGTCTGTTTCTTTTAAAATTACGTGCGTACTTCCTCGATGCTCGATGGAAACTCAGCGGCGGTCGACGCCGGCTTGCTAGGTATGGCTAGCGCTTCATATGCCACTGCGTGCGCGCAAATATCTACTTGATTTTATAATTTAGAGTGCTCACCGGTATTACCTCGTGACCGTTACTACCCCTTTTTACTCTAGTAGGATTTTCAAGGATTTATATATAGTAGTTTTAATGACTGTTAAATATTCGGAACTTTAAAACTACCGTAGACAAACTTCGTAATGGATAATATCGTTTACCGACTCAAACAGATATCGAACTCGCAACCTTTTGCTTTACGACTGCCATAAACTGCATATTTTTCATTTTTGTAATGTATTCCACATTATGAATCTCAAAGTCAAAGAACGCTATTCTTAAGAATATTTCAGAAAAGCTGGCTCTTGTAATCCATTAGCTAAATGTACTTTTATATCAAAATATTAAATATGAACCTGTTTATTGTATACAGTTCGATAAAAACAGTATAAGGCTCAAAATCATTATTGGAAAATTCAAAGGCTTCTCAGATGTATTAAATTAAAAGAAAGTCAATAAAAAACGAGTTTTTTACTTACCCTCGCGTCTTCTTAACCTTCACGTTGCTTGCTTTTACTAAATGGCGGAATCAAAAGAAAAATACGTTCAGAAAAATAAAAACCTCAGAAAAATAAGACAACAACGAGCTCAAAACGAGATAATACTTAATTGTAGGTTTCTCTTATGTTAAATTAAATCCAACTCAACAGCTAACCTAAAAATACTTTGAAGTCCAAATCTTACAGTTGAGTTAAATCAAATGTCTATGTATACTTAAAAACTAGCAAATCTGGGCACCCTTAACCAAATAGTTAACTTAGTTAACCGTTAATCCGTTACAAAAAAAGTTAGCTTCGTTAAACGTTAAAGCTTTACAATTCGGAAGAATCAACGCAAGTTAACGTTAATCGTTAATCCGTTAATATGTGTAAAATTGCATTTTTATATCGTTGCGTGAACTTATAAAAGAGCTAAAGTTGGTTTAGGTTCTGGAAATTGACTAATCTGTCTAATTCAACATGAATGCTATCTGCTACTACCGTACTACGTGATTGCTGAATCGGAGACTATGTGCCTTGGCTGAGGTACTTCTGTAGGGAGTCTTGAAAACAGTTATTTGTAGAGCAGCATCTACAACTTTGCTAACGAAAACATTAAAATTAAATAAAAAATCAAATCTCCAAACTATCACACCAACTGCATGGCCTAGTCAAATTAAGCGAAGGTTGTGTTATTATGAGATATCAGAGGACTAGGGGAAGCTAGAATATAAATACAAAATCTAAGCACCTTCGCTAAGTAAATAAATAAATAAATATTTCTGACACTCACACAACATTATCTAGCCCAAATTAAGCTTCTTAAAGAACTTGTGTTCGAACCTAGGACCTCTGGCATAGAAGGCAATGTTGTTACCGCTACACCAGCCGGTCGTCAAGTAATCTTTGCTAAGTAAGCCTTAAATTGTAGACATGGCCCGTGTACTACATAACAATCTCTAATTTTAAATTTATCTAATCTCAAAGAACATAAGCAGTCTGGGTACCTTCACGATTATTAAATAGGAGATGTAGGAAATTGAACTTTAGGTATTTTGTACTCTATACTGGACTACTTATTTTCCATAAATTATAATTTTTATACAACTTCTGAAAATGAAGAAAAATTGAAGTTTTATTTTCTTTATTCAAAGAAATTCACTTTAGTAATAAAATCTGCTCGACCACGTCGTAAGATGTACAGTCACGTCTAAAAAGATGTATACATTTTCATTAGAATTTGAACCTTATCACAACCGAATAAGTTAAGAAGTGTGTACATCTTATTTGTGACTGTACATCAAGCAACTAAGACACAGGTCAACTTGACATAGTTTATTTCAAAGAAGTCAAAAATGTGTCAAAAATGACTTAATAGTATATTATGTAACAAGTGAGCGAAGTTGTGCAACGCTCACGAGTTACATACGACGTTTTTCAACACACTTGTGAGTAAAAGACGGACATACGTGGTCATAAAATAACAAACACATTTGATAACAAAGCTGTGAATTGTGATTGAAAAATGGCGCCGAACCTCGCGCATGCGCGTAGGTTTTTTTTTCCGCCAAATGTGTCAATGTCTGTTTTGCATATACAGCCTATTTTAAGTGAAAATGTTTAATTTGGAGTGGTAAATGCAAATATTTTGATATTTTATAACAAATTATTGTAAATTGTGAATAATTTGTTTGATATACAAATTTGTCTTACTAATATAAGGCGCAAACATTTAAAAACGTATATGGATTTGAAGTGGTATAAAACCTCTTTGTTGTTTCTGAAAATATTTAATGTATAACCCGGACCAATAAAATATGCTCTGTTTACTCGCATGTAATTTGCACAAAGATACAATTCAACTATGTAGGATTCGTTATATTATGCACTAGGGTATAATATATTAATGCACGCGTGACTTATAGCCCAGTTTATAGATCTAAATTCAATAGAATAACGCTCACTTTACGAGCAAGTGTGTTGAAAATGTTGTTTTTAACGTTCATTTCTTACGTTTTTAAATGCATATAACTTTTTACAGAACAGTTGTAGTTTGGTAACGTTTTTTATTGCTATACCTATTGAAGACAAACAAATAGGTAATAGTTTATTTACGCTACATGTTATCAGAACTCCAAAAAAGACGGTACTAGCACTGTACTGCTTGTTGCCAATGTTCTTGTAACTTGTGTATGCTTAAAATAGCTCTAACAAAATCTAGTAAACTGCATGAACGACCGCTTAACCGTTCTCAGAATCTACGAAATTAATAAATAAATGTATTGTACACTGGACACACATTGACAGCCGCAACGTTGACAGTTCGTTGTCATAATTTACAAGCATTCACCGCAGTGAATAGTTAAAGTTTTTATTTATTTGTTACGAGCCTCGTGAAACACGCACGTTCGTTCACACAAGGTTCGTTTTTCACTAAGTTATTTCACATGACAAAAAATCTAATATTTCTATTTTGTTCTATAACTAACATGCAAACTCATTTTGTGAGTGCGAACATAGACGAAATTAATTTACCAGGTTTCGTATAACTAACAGGGTTATATGTTTGTAGTGTTGTTGAATAATTAAGGATAATACTTTGGGACGTGTTCCCTTACAAACAAGGAGAGTACTTGTAGATTCCTTAATAATATAGAGCATTAGATGTTAGTATTTTGAATAGTGTAAGTTTGGGTAGAGCCAAAATACTCTTGACGTACTGATTAAGATCATGTTTTTAGTGGGAGTTGGTTAAGAATTCGGCTTTAAATATATGGAATCCATATGTAAAAGCGCTAGTACCGCTGAAAATCATTATGTGAAAATGAATGCTATAAACTGTCTTTAGTTTTCCGATTTAGTGACAAAATGTCTGTAGAGACACCAAATCGTCGAGTCAAATTTAAAATATATTTATAGAGGTAAAATCCAATTGACAACGTATTTTATTTAATTAAAAGTGCCTGTACTTTGTCGAAAATATTTAATCCTCTTATACCTTGTTTATAATTAAAAAAAAAGTACATGGGTATTCTATAATTCATTGCGGATTTTCAGTGTATACTTAATGCAGGTAAAAAGAAGTCGCTAAGGTTCAAAACAAGGTGATATCAGTTTTATCAGGCCCTCTAATGGTGTCCTTTGAAGTGAAGATGTAATAGGCTATTAATGGAGACATGAGACGTTTTTGTCCACGTCATCTGCCCATGTAAAAAAGTAATGCTACTATATAAAAAATAACACTTGGTAAAAATAATATTCTTAAGCAATATTATAAGAAAATCTCTATGAAATCAATTACTTTTTTAAACAGAGTGTTGTCGAGTTTTCTTGAGTCAGTTTCTCAATATTCAAACAGCAAAAAAAAATTTTCTTCAATATCAAACGCGCAACAATCTCTATTTCGTAAAGACGCTGAAAAATTATTTCCACATCAAAAAACTTCTTTTACTTCAGAAAATCAAAAAGTAATAGCAAAAGTAATAACAAAAAGAAAAGCAAAGAAGTTAAAATCATCTTTGTAAAAAAACAGTTTAAGTAAACTTTACTTTAAACCAAATAAGAGTGTTGGAAGCGAATTACCTTCTAACCACAGCCCAGGTAATGATTGATCATATCAATTAAATTTCAAGTAGTTCAAACACTTTCAATCTACTACTTCTGTTAACACATCATCCCCAAACCAAATCGTCCTTATAACTAGTACACTAAGTCATTTTCTTTTTATAACATACGTTATGCATATGTATTGTTTATCTACCGAATTACTCATACCTACATGTACGTCCATACGCATCCTGTTGTTGCAAAAAAATATCTGTTAAATATAGTTCTCCTCTAATCTTATTTTTATCTTTTTCTTGTATAGTCTAAATCATAAGTTGTCATGCAAGATTCCAAATCATTCGCTTATTCAATGAGACTGTAATATGAGTTATTACAGTTAGTTTCCAATAAATAAGATTTATTGGTAGAGTTTATAAAAAATAAATATATTTTTACCAAATTTTTACTGTGCAAGTTTTAGGAGCGATTAAGTTTTCATGAATGTATTATTTTTTATATTTAGTGGTTGAAAACTAAAGGTAAGCTGCTTTTGTAGAACTTTTACGGTGATAGACCTCTAAAGACAACCATATTTTAGTGTATCATTATTTTTACCAAGTAATTTTGAAAAACTTATTAGCAGTAGGTAGCCAAATTAATCAGATACAGGGTGGATAATAAATAATAGGTTAATAAATAAATAAATAATTAAAATTCATGGTTTTCCTTTTATAAAATTTACCAAGTGTGTCAGAGAGATTTCATCCTTGTGATTGGCACTAACGATCGATGCAATAAAATTACAGGGTATAATTTTTACATATTTTAGTCGGTTCGACTCCCAGGAGAAGCATGCGATTTTCGAAAATCTGTGAATGCAGTTTTATTTATTTCCAAAAATAATGGAATATTTCTTGGGATAAAATTTGCTATCTCTATTATTTAGAGTACTTTCCCTCCAGGAGACATTCAAAAATTCCACCCTGTATACAGGGTGTCCCGTAAATAGTAGACCAACGGAAAATTGGAGATACAAGGGGTTGTCTGGAATCCGAAACACCAGTTTTTTTTTCCTAGGTAGTTTTTGTTTTAGACATATACCGATTTTGAATATTTTAAGGATTTTCCCCTACTGCGTGCAGAAAATGTATCATAACTTTTTTTCATGAACTTTTTTAACTTTTTATTTTTGTAGATAGTTAAGAAAAGATTTATCGCTCTAATTAATTTGTAATTTGTGAGGGATTATTGGTGATCTATTAAAATAAAAGCTAAACCATGTAATTTTTTTAAATCCTAAAATTTATAAACTTATAATGAAATGATGATGGTGTAAAAAAAAAGTATGGCAGCTTTAGTGAACTTTTATTTAGAAACAGTTACAATTTATACTGATTTCAAAAAGATATAAAAGTGTACAAAAATAATATAGAAACATATTTTTTTACTATGAAACCATACCTAAACCCACTTAGTCTTAAATATCTTTAATGATTTTATTTCTTATTTTAAAATCTACGAAAAGATGCTGGCTGGATTGAAAATGGAAAACTTTATTCTAAACAAGGCACTTAAAAAAACAGTTCAATCAATTCAAGTAAATAAAAAGAAACATACTCGTATTTTTCTTAATTGTTCAAATTGTTCAAATTGTTCAATTATCATCACACATAAACAGTATTCGATTATTCTCAATTTCTGAAAATGCCCGCTGTTTTACTGCTCGTGAAAACGCAGAAATCTATTTTATTTACGGTTTATGTGACGGAATGATAGAAGTTAGACGAGATCCTTCTACTAGCATTCGCCGTGTTTCTAGAGGCACGGGTATCGCTACAAGTACGGTACATAGAATCTTGAAAAGAAACCGCATGCACCCGTATCATGTCTAACGGGTGCAAGCATTGCTGCCAGCGGATCATCAACGTCGCTTAGATTTCTAAAGGGAGATGTTGCGCCGGTGCAGACAAGATCCACGGTTTTTTGATTCGATTTTGTGGAGCAATGAATCTTGTTTTAAGAGCATGGGCGTCTTAAACATGCACAATCTCCATGAATGGGCCGTCGAAAACCCCCATGCAGTAAGGGAAGACAGGTTTCAGCACCAGTTTGGAGTTAATTTATTGGCTAGGTGGGATACTAAACAGACAAACCATTGGTCCATTTGAACTCCCACCATGACTGAATGGACCTCATTGTTTAATTTTTTTTATGAGTAGAGCTTGGTCATTTGTTAAAAGATGTACCGAGGAAGTTCGCAATAGGATGTGGCTACAGCATGATGGTGCACCCGCTCACTATTCACGGCAAGTAAGAAATTACTTCAACGAGTCGTACCCGAACCGATGGATAGGACGCGGTGGTACAATTGCATGGCCACCACGCACGCCGGATTTAAATCTACTTGTTTATTTTCAGTGGAGCTATTTTAAAGAAGCTGTGTATGAAACAGTAAATGACAATGAGAGAACGTTGCGTGAAAAATTGAACCATGTAGCTGGATTGTTGAAAAATAACGGAGTGGCTCTTAGAAGACTGAAAAGAAATTTCTTTAGGAGATGCTGGCTATGTGTACGAGCAAGAGGTAGACACTTCGAGCATTTAATGTAATGAAATAAGGCTTAATAAATGTTAAAAGTTCGATTACTTTACTTCTTTAATTTTATTTTACCTCGACAATTAGGCCTCTGATCCATATCTGAGTAATGATAAAAATACATCTATCTATACATATAATAAAATGGTAGGAAAGTCAAAACTTTACATTGAATATTTTTTTAAAAGAATACTTGGGGTATGATCTACAATCGAAACAGAAACAAAAAATATAGTTTTTAGAATTTTTGTCTGTTTGTCTGTTTGTCTTTCCGGGATAAACTCAAAAAGTACTGCATGGATTTACTTCAAATTTGGCATGAAGATAGTTAAGAAGTCGGGTCAACATATAGGCTACATATTATCACGCTAGCAGTGTTATAATCGTAGGTGCGTTTGGTGCTGCATAGCGTTCACGCAGACGACGTCGCGGGCAGCAGCTAGTACATATAATAAAATGGTAGGAAAGTCAAAACTGTACATTGAATATTTTTTTAAAAGAATACTTGGGGTATGATCTACAATCGAAACAGAAACAAAAAATATAGTTTTTAGAATTTTTGTCTGTTTGTCTGTTTGTCTTTCCGGGATAAACTCAAAAAGTACTGCATGGATTTACTTCAAATTTGGCATGAAGATAGTTAAGAAGTCGGGTCAACATATAGGCTACATATTATCACGCTAACAGTGTTATAATCGTAGGTGCGTTTGGTGCTGCATAGCGTTCACGCAGACGACGTCGCGGGCAGCAGCTAGTTTTAAATATTTTTTGTAGATTGCTATACTTACCTTTTTGAAATCTGTATGAGTTGTAGATGTTCTTAAAATAAAGTTCCATTAAGTAGTCATACATTTTTTTACACCAGCATAGTTTAAAAATCAAGTTTGAAATTCTTGAATGAAAAAATCTACACGTTTTCGCTGTTACTTTTTTTTTAAAGACAAATATTGGGTACAAAGTATTATCTCTCCTTAATTATCTTATGAAATAAAAAGTTGGAAAAAATGCATGAAAAAACACGACACATTTTGTATTCGCAGTAGGTAAAATGTTACAAAATATTTAAATAAATAAAATAAAATCCCCAGACAATCACACCAACTACATGACACCAAAGTAAGCATAGCTTCTGTTATGAGATACCATGTAGTGAACTAGGGGGGAACCTAGAATATAAAAACATGAATACATTTAAAATCGGTATATCTCAAAAACTACTTACCCTAGGCAAAATAAATTGGTGTTGCGGATTCCAGACTACCCCTTGTATCTCCAGTTTTCCGTTGGTCCCTTATTTACGGGACACCCTGTATAGATTTAGTGCTTTTGTGGAGTTCTATGGCGTAGCGGTACTTAGCGCCCATACACACTAGCGGTGTACGCACTAAGGCGCCAAAATTTCAACCAATTCTGAACGGAGAGCTGCGGCCCGCATCGCGGCGCGGCCGACCGCTATGGTGGCCAGTTGCGAAGGAACCGCGTTAAACGGTTTGGACCACATAGGCGGCCAACCGCTGGTGCGTATGGGCGGTTACATTACTAAGGCAGTAGTTTATTACTATTCAAGTAGTTTTATGATACCTATGTGTAATAGTATTTTAATTGTATGAATATACAGGGTGTTTTGGTACACAGTTGGCCAAATTGAAATGGGGGGTAGGTTGGCCTATTCTGAACATACTTGCTTCGAGTACTACTGACCTATTTCTTATAGTTTAGTGAATATGATAGATTTTGAAAATTAAAAAAAAAACCCAAATATTCACCTTCTAATCTAAATAACTTTTTTTCTTGTATGAGTATTTTTTCAAAATAAATTTTATTCGTATTTTAGGTAAAGACTTATTATAACTAAACGAATGTTTGATGAAAAAATCGAGAAAAAAAAGTTATGAGGCAACAAAGTCTCGAGGGCGTTGCAAAATTCATCATCATCATCATCACAACTCTTTGTAATGAGCCCACTGCAGGGCGTGAGTCTCTCCCCTGGGTAAAGAGGAGGTTTAGGCCATAATCCACCAAGCTGGCCTCGTGCTAGGTGGTGGATGCCAGAATTTTTAGGGCGCCTAGATGGCTTCTGACAAACCCTAACGACTACTGTATACAAGTATACAGCACCCGGGACCGACTGCTTAACGTACCCTCCCAAGCACGGAAGTCATCGTGAGATATGAATGGTCGGCGGTTACCCATCCAAGTACCGACCATGCCGAACGTTGCTTAACCTGTGATATCGTATGATACACACAGTAACCACGGCGCCACGACGACTTCAGTCGCAAAATTATATCATATTATTAACATTGCAATGCATTAAAAAAATTAAAAGAAACGATGAGAATATTAAAATACTTTCAAAAATTTCTTCGGTTTATGCCCTTTCTAATGATATGCATTATTAAAAATCATCAAAAATCACGAATTTTTTGGAATTATTCCGATAACTCCGAATTCTTAATAATGCATCATCGAGATTAAATGTACTCCATTGATGGTTTTTTACTCTAGATAAATTGTACTACAATGATTCAATATGGTCATGTTCCTTTGCCTACTCTTATATGAGTTAATTTAATAAAGAAAAACGAAAATAAAACTTGAAATATCTTTAAAACTGCCAATTCTTAATAACGCATCATCGAGATAAAATGGGGACATGGTTCACACTTTTCAGATGCCATGAAGCTATGGACCCTCGCTCCGGCCCCTCTACGGGTGCATGATACCTGATGAAAACACAACTAAAAAAAAAAATAGATATTGAATATACGTCCTGATCAAATTGGCTGATTTACAAAACTGTAAGCGCCTATCATAATCCACTTCCTCGATACCTGGAGCGAAACTAAGTTACATTACAATTAACGGCTGTAACTTGTTTTTCACATAAAATTTAACTCAAATATGAAACATTTTTTTTTTTAAATAATATAGAAACTTTCCACGCACCGCTCGGCGCTTCATATTAGCTCTTAAAATTATTCCCTAACGTAGAGATGGATCCACGCTCTTGCGGCTACTGGCGTCTGGAGTCACACTGTCTATGTCCTATATCCCATGTCTATATCCCATCGACACCAAAATAAATAAAAGGCGACAATCGTGACCATGCGGTTTATAATTAATAAAAAGACGTGTGGCACTCGGAGACTGCCGCGGTAAAGCTATTGCATAGCATTTTTTATCAACTTATGCAATTATAATCTGTGCCGGTCGGAGTGGGATATGCAATAGCTTAATATATCATTAAAATATAATCTTTCTATAAATCTCATTATAACGTCTTAATATATTTGCTTCAAATACTTAACTATAAGTTTGTGGTTACTCTCCACTCCTTATATTTTCTATCGCTACAAACCTCAAACATTTTAACGCACACAAACCTAATCTTAACATTACAATACAATGTGGGTAAAGTGTATGTTAATTATATTTAGGAATCTCTGTTACTTAATAAGCCTATTAATGTGATATAGAGGTTTATATTTCATATAAATTAATGGCTTTTCGGCAATGCCATCAGGACAATATTGTTACACTTTCAGCGGTAATGGGCAGAAAACGTAATTCATGTTCTGCCCCGAAGCCATTATGTCCAAGAAAATACTCGCCTCACTTTGCAGCTTTATTATTCTGTTCGATACCGATCTGCTTAATAGAACGAAATAACAAGAATATTAAATTAAGAAGTTTGGAAAAGTTTTGGGTCTCCGCGTTTAGCAGCGAATTTATTAAAGTTTGGTAGTATGGTTTTATATTATAAAATCATGCTCTCTAACGGTTGTATGAAGAGGGCAATTATCTTAATCAGAATAGTTTTGTAGTTAAATATTTTTCCATTAATTTCATTACCGTTACAACCCTTGTAGCGGGCCCACTACAGGGTCTCACCCCTGGGTGACGAAGAGATTAAGGCCGTAATCCACCAAGCTGGCTCAGTGCTGGTTTGTGGAAAATTTAATATTTATAATTATTGGGACTTTTAGCTAAGGGTAACTTTGTACCAAGCATACAAGTCGAGTTTTTCTACGGTAAAATCAATAAGTGCCCTGCAATCTAAACAATGAGAATTTAAATATTTTTCACAAGAATGGGTTTTATGTAAAATCAAACAACTTATTTAAATAATATTAAACAGTCAAAATCAATTTAACAGACATTCGTTTTGCTTGAAATACAAAAACAGTGTATTTAAAACAGATAATAAAAACAATCAAAGCTATAACAACCGTGAAAAAATATAATAACTGTAACAAATCGTTAAATACGTGAGATTTTATAATTAGCCATCTGAAAAAATACGATTGCAGAACTGTAAAACTACCTTCTACAAAGAGACGCGGCGCGAAGTGAATGACGTCTTGTTCATACATTCATGATCGGATGTGAATTGTTTGACTCATGTCTGACTTTAAGGTGATGGCTTGATTGTTGCGTAACGTTGACGACGAAAACCGTCACAAGCATGAATTAAATTCAAACTTTCAGAGCAACTGCTCTTACTTTTGTTCTACCGCGAAATAATCTCTGTTTTAGAATTAACCCGTTACTAATGATTATGTATTTTATATTTAACTGCAAAATATGACGACATTCTCTAATCTTATTTCATAACGAGCTTGTGGCCTTTTCTTTCCCGCAACTTTGTACGCGCTATACTCCCCGTCCTGTAGGAATTTCAGGAACTTCTTCCATAATACAACCAGACACCCAGTGAAAGAACCTTTATACCACGTTTTGTATCCGGCCACTCAAAGAATAAAAAAATTCATACAAACTATTTCAAAAGTCCTATATTTCCCGTTCCCGTGGGAATTTTGGAAATTCCTTTCATAAAACAATTTAGTGCTTCTTTACAGTTCCTAAGGAACGTATAGTCGAAATTTTAGCTCTCTTCACCCAGTGGTTACGGCTGTACGTTGTCTGTCAGTCACTCAGTCAGTAACGGAACAGTTTTATATATATTGATGACTAGCTGACCCGGCAAACGTTGTTTTGCCACATAAATAAAAAAAAAATAGATGTTGGCCGATTCTCATAGATACCTGATAAGCACAAAAAATTTCATCAAAATCGGTCAAGCCGTTTCGGAGGAGTATGGCAACGAAAACTGTGACACGAGAATTTTATATATTAGATAACATCTTCATCATAGTAAAGCCAACTGAAGTCACCTCACACATTGACCTTATTTCTTAATGAGTTTGCAAGAACCACTTAAATATTTATAGTATGCTAGCTCGCATGGCAGTACAACTAAATTCAGTTAAATAAACTTGTTTAATTAATCAAGTTTAACCTCCATGACCGATCATGCGCTGTAATTAAGGGTCATGCGGTTCTAAATATAATTCAAATTTAACGAATAGCTCGAGCTTTATTGCGTTTGTTATACAGGGTGACTGGTGACAAATTTTAGATACTGAAGGAGAGCACTCTGTACTCGATTCTGATCATAATTATGTAATAAAAGTAAGTACTTAATTTTTCACTAGAATTCCTTATAAATAAATTACTATGTTACTATTTACTTTACATAGAACTGAGTCGATCGCGGCACGTGACCTGGCACGCGGATCGCAGCCGGCGCAAGCGTAACCATGCGTTGCGTAATCAATTCTTTAACTTTCGGATAAGTTTACTCCGTAAATAATAAATATTTACTTTTTATTATATCTTTTTCTCTTCATGTATGATCTCAAAGTATCACATCCTTGAATTTCAAAAGTGACCCACTAGTCACCCTGTATAAACATGTAATGGATAACGCGATATAGTGAGGGAAATTCGCTGGCAATCTGAACCTTGCGTCGATTCAAACAACAAAGTAGAAACTTGAGGATAGAGCAAATATGTACAAGTAGATGGAGAAGTTTAAGCCGTATCTTTGACACATAACACGTATACAGGTATCGTGCAAGACGGTAAGTTGTTTGGACTTCTTACTAATCTAGAATTATTAAGCTCAGCTAGAAGATATAATTTATACACGTATGCGCAAAACTGTTTAGGAGTCACCGTACGAGTTAGGATGAACGTTCATTATATTTTGATCAATTCTAAGCAAGAGAGATGAAACTTCAGAAATTCGTCTAGACGTCCTTAAATATGTAAAGTGTTATGATGAAGTGAGCTGCACGCCTCGTATTTGTGGACATGACTTATATGTACTTGGGCAATGAGTTATTTGACATTTTGGTTATATTTTGGATGTGAAGACATGCGGTGAAAATTTATGAAAAAAACTTTCTGTAACCATTTTTAGGTACGATTAGACCGTTCGTACTTCAAATACAGGTTCACTCTTTGCTTAATAACGATTTCATACAGATTTTATTTATACTTGTATTTTGACTTTTATTTTCATCTTCTTCGTTAAATGTAGGTAATAACTAACCTTTGACAGTGACTTACAATACGCTTCCAGTCAGGAATAATACAAAGCTTAATAATATACCTAAATATAAAATATTTCTGACACTCACACAACATTATCTAGCCCAAATTAAGTTTCTTAAAGAACTTGTGTTATGGATACTAGATAACCGATATACTTAAGAAATATATAAAAATACATATTGAATAAATACATATTTTTTATTAGAATAAACTTAAATAAACATATCAACATCCATGACTTGTGTTCATCACACCGATATCCGCCGCCGCCGGGATTCGAACCAAGGACCTCTGGCATGGAAGGCAATGTATGTTACCACTACACCAGCCGGTCGTGGTAACATACCACATGTCACATGTGATTTTATAAATAATCGATTAGTTATTTGTAGTGTTTTTTTATGAAGAGTATAGGTATTGTATGCGAGGGTTGTTTAAATGAGCAAAACAAAACTCTATTGATTGATTCGAAATGACATCGTTTATTTTTGCCTAAACTAATAGCTGTTTGGTGGAGATTGCGTATACCGAAAGAAATACGTGAGGGTATTTGTAGTCCGGATAAAGGAAGAGATCACAGTACAATAACAAAGGCAAATAGGCTTTTATGTTTCGGATCTTCGATCTATTCCGATCCAATACCATCATCTAATACCAATGGTATTTGTTTTTATACTTTTTATTTTCTATTCCGATCGAAAACCACTCTTTAAATTCATTTTTATAAATATCCGATCTATGCCGAAGTAATAGCAAAACATGAATCTTGGTACAGTCATCTAGAAAAATGTTTTTATTTATAATTTATGATACGATTGTTGTAATACAATGCCATACATTACTTATTAGTACTAGACTGTGCTAAAACTCTATATTAACTTTAATCCAATATTTTTACAAATAGCAAGTTCAAATTGGTTTCAAAATTTTTACCTGCGAAAAAAGGGAGAGTTCGCTACATTGTTTTCGTAAATCTGAAGCAAGCAACCAATCAGAGACAATTGCAAAACGAAGTTTTTTAACCATTTTATTGTGACGATTGCACAAACTACTAGACCTTAACCTTACTAGATTTTAATATTAAAAATTGATTGTCTGTGATATTTTATTGTTAAACTAAACGTGCACTTACTAGATTTTAATATTTAAAGTTGATTGCCTTTAATATATTGTTGTTGAACTAAACGTGTACTTACTTACTATATTTTAATATGTAAAGTTGATTGCCTGTGATATTTTATTTTTGAATCAAACATATACTTACTATGTTTAAGTTTGTTTGGTTAAACTGATTTTGTTAAATAAACACAACAAATTTTCACAACTAAAATGTTTTTTATTGACTGTACCTTATGTCTACCAACTTGTTTTGGTATTCGTTTAAAAAGTGGTATCCGTTCGGAATAGGAAATAATAAAGATTTAAAACAAATACCATTGGTATTAGATGATGGTACTGGAACGGAATAGATCGGATCTTCAACGCCTCATTAATTCCGCCATGGTTTCGCCTGAAGTGTGAGAGGTTTTGGGTTTGAGTTCCAACAACAAGCAACAAGCTTTTTTAAGCTGGCTCCCGTCTGGGCGTCTTAGGTAATTCATTATATTAGGTATATACCTCAATATTTTCTCAGTACTACCTTCTCAATACTATCAATAGTTTTGTAGGCCTGGATGTCCCTTACCAAAAGATGGAACTAATACTCGATTGAGTTTGTTCGTCTTTTTCCAGAAGTGAAAAATCTTTTCTAAAAAACAGGGTTTGATTTCAACCCTACGACGACGCCAAATAAAGAGTGCAATTGCATAGGATTTTTGCTTGGTGGATCCCTTCTGGATCCACCTGGCTAGCGACCACCCTTTATATAAAGTCTGCCGCCAAATGTTACCGCTCCGGCGGTAATGTGGTCCGGCAATATTGTATAAAGAGCCAGTTCCTTCCTAAACCCGTGTGCTTTCATCTTCGACCTCATCGTCACTTACCATCAGGTGAGATTGAGGTCAAACGCGGGTTTAGTCACTTATAAAAAAAAAATGGATTCACCTAAATTTTTCTGTAAGTTCCGCACATTCATTTAACAATTCCTGCTTCAACTTCATTTTATTTCTTGCTACGTGGCGCCAAAAGCCCCTAAGCCCGTCTCAATGCCACCCAGTCTTTATTTTTATAGACAAAGTTTTGGTACAACTTCTGGACAGCGGGGAATCAATATTTGCGAATGAGAATAATATCGTAAGTAATTATAATTGAACTTTTAAAGGTGAGTTCATTTAGCCAGAAATGATATGTAGCCTCTTCATTATTTTAAAATGCTTATGTTTTATATTGATAACTAGCTTTATCCCGCATCTTCGTATGCGCTTAACTACCCTTCTCGTGGAAATTTCAGAAACTATACAACCAGACACCCACTAAAAGAACCTTTATACCAAGTATCACACCCATGCACTCAAGGAATAAGTTCTTTTGATACAAACTAAAAATCATATATTTCCCGTGCCCGTGGGAATTTTGGGATTTTTTTTCGTAGCACAACCAGTCACTCTTTAAAGAACCTTCATGCCAAGTATCACATCCGTACACTCAAGGAATAAGATTTTTCATACAAACTAAAAAGTCCAACCCCTTCCCGTGGGAATTTCGGGAATTCCTTCCATAATACAAACAGACACTTATTGAGGAACCTTTATATCAAGAATCACATCCGTGCACTCAAGGAATGGGATTTTTTCATACAAACTAAAACATCATATATTTCTCGTTCCCGTAGGAATTTCGGGAATCCCTTTCATTAGACAACCAGACACATATTGAAAAACCTTCACACCAAGTTTCACATTGGTGCACTCAAGGAATAAGATTTTTCATACAAACTAAAAAGTCCTATATTTCCCGTTCCCGTGGGAATTTCGGGAATTCCTTCCTTAGTGCACCCCTACATCCCCTAAAAAATGTATGTTCCAAATTTCAGCTCTCTACACCCAGTAGTTACGGCTGTACGTTGTCTGTCAGTCACTCAGTCACTCGGTCAGTAACTGAACAGTTTTATATATAATATTGTCTTAAGTTTTCGCGATTCATACTATTAAATAAAACACTTTTTAACCGGATTTATCGCGTATATTTACATTTTAAATTTTGACTCGACGTTTCGGTGTCTTTTCAGACCCCGTGGTCACGAGCGACTGATATACGCGATAAATCCGGTTAAAACGTGTTTTATTTAATAGTTTTATATATATTGATATTGCCTTTATTAGTTTTGGAACTTTAAAAAGACATTTTTTTGAGGTCACATTTGATATGGAATATTTATTTTGCTGTAATTTACTAAGATATTTTAAAAGATATCGCTACGCTATGCGACGCGACGATACGACGGACGATATGATTGAGTATGGTCAATATTCCGTAGGTAACTAAAAAAAGTTCACATATTTTTAATACATACACACACTAACAAACAAATCGTTTGAAACTAATATTACAGTATAAACTGAAGATTGTGTTTTTTCACCGAATATCGTGTGAATTGTTTTTGTTTTGCGACTTTTTTGAAGTAACTTTATGGAGCTTTGACACGTTATATGTTATTTGAAAAGTCAAAACACACAAAAAACAGAGTTTACAACTACTGATATCGAAAATAATCATACGTTTCACAGTTTCGAATAAAACCAATCGTCTGAACTGAACTTCACGTTGTGGCACAGTACACATGCACATTTCATTTTACGGTTACATTTTCACTCAATAGTCGTGAAAAGAAGAAATGGAATAAAAGTTAGGTACCTATTCGGAATGGTTCACTATCCATTTGCATATTAGGGATCCCATTCAAAATTGTCCATCAGCATCTGTCATTAATTGAATAAAATACTTGGTTGTCTTAATAAACAAATTAACTTAAATAATAAACGTTGTAATAATAAAAAAGGATTAAATTAAATAATACCTATTGACTCTTGATGTGCAACTCCTTAAACTTAGTTTTAATGGCATAAGTAATTAGTGCATTTATGATAAGGTAGCACACGACGGCATTGGCAAACTACGAGGATGTAATTAAATCTAAACACGACCGATGGAAAACTTAATGCACGCAGTAGGTACTTACGTATTACGTTCTCGTATTTAAAAGCGACATAGCTAGTGTAATACTTTATTTCAGAGCTCATGTGTACGAGAATATATGCGTTTATTTTAATGCCCGCCTAATCAAATACTTATGAAAAACTAATATAATTTATTTGTTTCATTATTTTTGGGCCCTATCGATACTTATCAGCTGACGAAATTGAGGCAGGTTATTGATAAAATAGAAAGAAAATCAAAATGGAGTTTTTAATGCCAAGTTTTTAAATATTGTTATTTGAGTGATGGCCTTTGTACCGAGTAAACAAAGTATACACTCATCTTGAAAACGTTTGAAAATATTTTATTTGCTCGTAGTTATCGAAATGTTGAAACAATAAAGGGACTTTATTCAAGACCAGGCTTAAGTATCAACCGCAACTAGATATCACAAATATAGGGTGACTGGTGACAAATTTTAGATATTGAAGGAGAACACTCAGTACTCGATTCTGATCATAACTAAGTTATAAAAATAGGTACTTAATATTTCACCAGAATTCCCTATAAATAAATAAAGAGACATTACTACATTTTTCCCGACGCAAGGCCTCAGTCAACATGCACACAGGAGTGTTCCCGCCCCACGCACACCACCACTCGCAAGTATCTATTGTATTACACTTATGTAACCATGCTTTGCCTAATGAATTCTTTAACTTTCGGTTAAGTTTACTCAGTCAATAATTCATATTTATTTTTTCTCTTTATGTATGATCTCAAACTATCATGCCCTAGAATTTCGAAAGTGACCCACCGATCACCCTGTCTAGAACTAGTTGTTTAATTTCAGGATATTCTAAAACACAAATGTACCTATAGACAAAAGCTCAATATTTTTTAGGTGTTCAGCAACCACGACAGGAAACCGCAACTCAAACACAATGCACCGCCGAGGTGACGTCACGGAGACTAAACAAACCGCGTCATACAAACGCCCGAATTATTCTCAACGAATTATTCTCACACGGCACATATACGTACAGAAGTCAATCTATAATGGATTTCTATACTTACTTAATCTGAATTTCAATACCTACAAGGTTTTTTTCTTACAAAAATAAATCTACATTTTGGTTGTCATGAAAACGGTCGTATATTTCATTGTTTACGAACAAGGATTTTGGATTAATTATTTTTTTTATTTATTAACAAGATATCCAACGGCATTATAGGTACAGAAAAAATAATTTTAAATCTAGAGTAACACAATTTCTTAGCCAATAACAGGATATCCTAGAGTAGTTTGCATAAAGTCGAACAAAACAAAAGATTAAGAAGATTAAGATTCAATATGGAAAAACGAAGCTGCAGCGCACAAACTCCGCTCACGGAAATGATATCTCGGACCGGCTAGGACCAATCTCAGAACGATAGTCATCCGCTAGAGACTCGCGTCACACAAACACCTATTACATCGGTTGAATAAATGATGTTTTGGTCGTGTAGATATTGTTTTATTTATAGTCTTACTTGATATGTTTATATCTAAAACGGTTAGGGCAAAGTAAATTGTCTAAATAGGGTAATCCGTGCAGAATTTATTCGGGATATTCGATAGTGAACGTTGTGAAATGCAAAATTTTATATGTTTTTATTCTATACATTTTTGCATCGTTTTAGTATATTTATTGTTTTGTTTTAATATTTTAGAATTATTTATAGGTAGTACGGCTAACAACAATAGTTTTTTTTATGTATTTAACCTGAGCTAATAAAGTTACTGAGACGACGTATGATAATCAAGGAATGTAGAGAGTTAAAAAACTGACTTCACTGACATTTTTAAATCCAGACAAATCAAAACATTTTTTAATCCTTGTCAAAGCTTTGACTGAAGTATCTACGTCATCTATGAATATATTCTCCGTTTTAATTAATATTTTTTTTGAAAAAAAATAAGTTTTTCCAAAGGTACTCGATCGATTTTGATGAAATTTATACGGGTCACCACTAAAGTATCCTGTATCAAAAATCTTCAAACTCGATTCCTCACTGTCCAAATAATCGCGTAACAAGCATACAAAAAACATAATTATTGACTTCTGTAGCTATGTATTTTGTGGTAATGAAATACACTAATAGCTCGATACAGTTACGTGGTTACGTATAGGTAAATGGACGTGGTGCCAAATGTGATTTATGAGGTTTAAAGCTGTTTTACAGACTCTAAGTGTTTTATTGATTTCATTATTAGAGATTAGTTTAGGCTATTTAAAACTACGAGTAGAGAAGTATGAAGAGTTCTGTAGAAGCTCGACATTTCGTGAAAACATGTTTTATTTTTTGAATTGGTTTGGCGTAATTAGAAAAAAAAAACTGTATGATCGTCAGATAATAAATTGCAACTAGCATCAACGCATCATTAAACGAAATATAAATCAAATTCAATAAGGGTATGGTGAATTGAGTTATTTTTTTAAATTTTATAATCATCATTTCCGTTTTTTAATAAGTATAATCACTTTTGTATATTATATCCAACCTTAGATACCCTTCTTGAGCGGTCGGGTTGAAACTATTGTAAAAGATAATTTACCCTTGGGTTCAATTGTTTATTGGGTATATTATTACCCCCAATAACAATTGAATCCAAGCTATCCCGATAGCAAATTAATATAATATCGAAATTATACTATCTATTGCTTAGTTGTCACGAAATGAACAGCCATCCTCAAGTAATGAACGTTTATCCCTTTGAGAACGGCAATGTTTTTTATATCCATGTTTTTTAACCTATGTAAATTCACACATAAAGTAAATCAAATAATAGTACAATATGATTCACCTGTACAAAATATATGTAGAGTTAAATAGAACCTGCATAAGTACGTCTGTGTAAGACATAAACGACTTAAAAGTAATGCAGTTTTTCTGACAAAGCAATTGCATTCTGGCATGTTAATGACTAATAAATATATATCTGAAGTAAAAAATTCCTGTAGTAAAAATATTGATAAAATTATATCAGTTAATTTATCGCAAAATTCAATGTTCTTGATACGGTTGTCGGGCGCGGTTTTTTAACAAGCATTATCATATTGTCAGTAATGAGATCTGTTGTTGATATTACTTGTATAAGTATTCCTAAACCAGTGTAATATTTAAAAAGGGTGTTGGAGTAATGATAAAAACTAGTGATGTTCAAGGGAGCTAAAGGCTTTGACTTAGAAAATTTTGTCTATGGAAAATACAAGTAAGACAATATGATTTTAGGTTTCAAATTACAAATATCGTTTGTTTTTATTGATTTTTTTTCAATTTTTTACGATAATTATTGGAAACGTAAAATCTATGGTGCCCAAAAAGTCGTGCCTTGATTATAATATTAAAAAATTATGTATTCCTTTATCTGTTGTGTCAACAACAACCTTAAATATTAGATATAAAGGAAAGACAATTACCGACAAACGAAGTAAATTATTTGAAATTACAAGATTATCCAATAAAAAATACTGTTTACGTTAAGCTAAACGTCGATATTTGTTCTTCAAAAGGAATAAAATATGATCCCAATTTAGTTATTAAGTAAAATCTGCTACGAACATCGTTAAAAGTATAAATGCTTATGCCCCTTATAATTTAAATATAAAGTTTGAAAGAATGTGTGGATGTTTATTAACCTTTCACGCAAAAGTTATTCCACGATACTTGGTACACAGGTGGAGGACTCCTGGACAAACTCGTAACATACTTTTATGTGTAAGGCGATTCAGGTAAATCATAACAGGGAAGCCGCAGGTGTTAGTAATCGTTAAATAAAGTTCTGGTGTAAGTTATTTCGACAAACTGAGCCTTACTTTTGAATAGCTTTTTATTCGACTTCTTTTCCCTTTGTTTGAATTATTTTAGAGAAAAAAAACGAAAACTGTTAAACTTTGAACAAAGCTTTAAAGTTAGACTATCGTACTTATAGCACCACTTAAGAGCTCAAAACAGAGACTTAGCTATTGCAATAAAATAAATCCTATTATTTGTTTAGTTTCCATAAAATCACATATAAATAAATAACAGTATTTTATGATGGGATTTGCTGTTCGTCACGTTTTTGTTTGCTTTCGCAAATCAGAGATAAACATTGACGTCAGTGAATGGTAACTATGAGTATAGCACACACATCCGCCAATAGTTACATGAATTAGGATATTCTTCAAATAGAACTGAGATTGTTATTATAGCTGCCAGCCAACAATGCGGTTATAATTGTTTACGTTACAATTAATACAGTTAAATGTGCGCGCACCATTATTAGGCTAAAAACAGCTTACGTTAGACTTTAATCCTATCAAATTCTATCAGAAAAAATACTGTGCTTAATGTTGGCTCATAATAGCCCCCTGAATAAGGGGGTCGTCAAACAAGACTTATCCCTAGCTTGGCGACAGGTCCCTTTCCGGGTCCCCCTGGCTAACGAACACTCAGCGAAAATGTTTTCAACCAACTTCAAAAAAGAAGGAGGTTCTCAATGCGTCGGTTTTTTTTAAATGTTTGTAACCTCATAAATTTTGACTGAGTGAACCTATTTTGATGATTCTTGTATCATATGATAGAGGATACACCCCATTTGGTCCAACATAAATTTAATTAAAATCGGAGATCGTTTACCTTGACGACCATATACTTCAGCCGAAGTTTTGACTCGCAATCGGTTTTTTATGCTCTGCAATTGTTGATTATTTGGAATTTTAATCTAGAGAGTTTTCTAAGCCAGCAGCTCCATTTTCGACGACATGATGTCCTCACTTTTCATCAGGTGAGATTTCCAACAATCGCATCATAATAGAATGAATTGTATTGGCAAAGCTAAATAAAAATATATTCCGTAACACAAGTTCACAATTAAACCCGATAATCGTCAGTAATAGTTTTTATTATTACATTTGAGTGCTGGGAAAATTAAATTAAAATAAAAGATAATATGAGCCTAGAACAACCCTGCTGACACCCTAATAAAACTAACTTAAATATCTTCCTAGCTCGGTCCTTTGATATGTGAACTGTGGACACATGCAAAGAATACAGGCGACCCACTATTTGAAACGGGAATCCGTTTTCACCCTTTTGGGTACTGAGCTTTGAAAACCCAAGTATGTGATTATTTATAAAATTATGGCAGTTAGGAGATTAAAAGACTTGTCCCTGTTACTTCAAAGGCCATTATGAATTAATTAGAATATTGTTGGTACTTTAATTTTTTTTAAAGTACTTTGAAAGTTTTATTCTTTTATATGAAAAAAAGCTACTGTTCAAAACTTTTGAACAGTAGCTTTCTCTAGCATCGATTTAGTTTGTATACAGAATTGAAACAGCGCCATTGTAAGATGTGAACTCTCAAAACTTGAAAATAAATAGCTTTCTGTTCTCTGCAACTCCATTCTGGGTCGTATTAACTGCATTCAATAAACTTTTATTCCTCTGCGTCTTGCAATATAAGTCTTAGGATATTTAAAATGAGAAACGGAAATGAAAGACATTCATTTTGCAGTCGTGGAATACAAAAGTTTTTTTTAAATCTTAGTATAAAATATTTATGGTAAGAATCCCGTAAATACATTAAATCATAGTGAAAATAACCGCGATAGTTTAAAAAAATTTGCGAACCACATAAAAATTTGTTCAGTAGTTCCGAAGATTACCTCGAACAAACAGACAGACGTTCCCTTTTAACGATGTAGAGATTATAAAGTACAAACAAATCGTCCACAAAAAAACTATTCGCCCAGTACTAGGTGAGAAATCATCGCTACACAAGTAGCGACGTCCCCCAAACTGGCTGCCAAGAGTGGGGATTACGGCAAAGCCTACCTGGCTTATTGGCTTTCTATATTTATAACCCATCAGTGGCTGAGAGGCACAGCTTTAGCACAAAAATAAATTAACCATATTTTATTGCTATTTTGTTTTTATCTTTCTTTGAATGTCTTTGATTCGGAGTTTATGCTTTTTAATAGTTTTTAGGTAGGTACTTACTGTATGAAAGCTGCTGAGTATTCTGTTCTTAGTGAAAGTTACAGAAAAAAAAACATCTTTAATAAAACACATTTCAAGTACGCTCATGACCTCGGGTTCTGCAAAAACACCAAACTTCGAATTGAATTGTAAAATATACCAGACAAATCTGTTTAAAAGTGTTTTATTAAACAAAAATATGTATAATACTGCAAGTAGGTACGCTAACCAATAAGTACCTAAGTTTACAACCTAATCAGAGCCCCTTTATGAAATTTAGTAAAACTGTTCGGTAATTCCAATTTTCCTCGCACTACATTGCCTTACTCCAATGCACATCTTATTTTTTAAATAATGAATGAATCCATTTTCTCTAATTCGTATTTTTTGCATGCATGCACATTTTTCTTTTCAACTTCCGTCAATGTTAGCCCACCGCGCTTCAATTTATCAAATCAGCGATGCGTATTTGGTATTGTTTTCCCCTAAATGTGTGGTTCAGCAAATATATCGTGAAAAAGGTTTCCCTTAGTCGGTAGGATTCGTGTGGATCATTAAAAAACATGAAAAGATATAAAAAGAGCTCCCTGCTAGTCCAGTAAACACAAAAAGGGTCTTCATTGTCCATTTTGCTGTCTCTATGTTAGTTTGCTATGCCGTCTGATTGTCTATCGTGCCGTTTATAAGTTTTTGTCTTTAATGAAAAATGTGAAGCGTAATAATTGATCACTGAACCCATTAATTTCGGTAAAGACAATACCGTCCCGTAAAATGTTACGGGACGGTATTGTATTGTCTTTACCGGTTACTTTACTTTGAATGGTGGTGTGAACAAGAACACACCGTTCATTGAAGATAAATGTTCAGTAAAGATATTATATTTATATTGAACCTTGTAGTTTGGTAGTATCACCTTATATTTTATACGAACACTAACTTAAACAGAACTATGAATATTTCATCATCTCCTGTTTTACAGTTTTAACAACCTGTTGCCACCGGGGCTTACAGGTGCTTTGAATTTCTAAAGCATAATATTTCTTTATTCAGTTTCCCCTTGTAATTTACATATAACCTAATGGATAAAAAAAACCGTGAAAATACAGTATTCATTTTTAATTTTAACCATTGTACGTACATTATTACATTACATACATTTATAGCAGAATTCAAAATACGTAATCTTAAAGTATCTTTATCTACCAGCATTGTTTGTGTTCATCTGTTCATCGTACTTACATCTCAAGCAAGTATCATCTAAAAGTGTGATTCATGATATTTTTTGCGCAGTTTAACTGCGTTACTTTTGACCCTATTGGAATGTCTCGATTAAATAAAGCTTATTAGCATGTATTAGCCTTGCTTGAGTGTTAGACCATCGAATGTTATAAAATCAGAGATTATCGCGGTCAAACTATCAAACATAATACCCTGGTTTATTTTATTGGTATAAATAAAAAATACAATACTGTATAATAATAATGATACTGGAAAATCTTCAAACCGACAGTTTACTTCACGTTAGGTTGTTTATAATTTAAGATTTTGGTGCTATTTCAGACTCCAAGTCGCGTAATTAAGATGACATGCGTCTAGTCGACAGTTTATGAAAACAATCAGTCAACTCCATCTGTTTCCTAGTCTACAAGCGAAGCGTGCTTTAAATAACTCGAACCATAGTTTCTATTGAAATCGGGTTGTTTGTGGCGTCCCTGATCATCCTAGGTATGAAATATTTTGCTTTTGATAATGATTGGGCTTGTCCACAAAATTTTCACTACAAATTGTGGTGTTTATGAATATTTTGTTTTGTATAATATTTTGTAATATTTTAACCATTAAAACCAAAGTTGCAACAATTGCTTTTTATTTGAATACCTGAGTCTCGTAAAGATTCCGGGTTTAACCGAGATTAGTTCTTAAAACCATGTATTATTCACTCTTTTTTTAGGCCTCAAACTGACCTCTATAGACGTGGCGATGAAGCCTAAAATGAAGTACACGAACACAGTAATGTAGTCTGCCTCTTCATAAAATATCACCGAATAACATAATCACCGTAGGAATGGTTTATGGTCAATTTTATACTAGAGGTGTCGTTTAACCAAGGTTCATTATCACATTTTAGTCATTTATATTATGTTGTATTGTTTTATGCACAATTTTGTTCGGTATCGTGAGGTTGCACAAATACATTTGGACCCATCGGTTTAAAAGTTAAGGTAGCTTGAAATTAGATATTAAATTAAATTATTAAAATTATCTACATCAATATGTTTCGTCCATGGTTTTATAAGAAGTATTTATTGAAAATTCACATTGTGTCTCGAGTTTTCACGATTCATTTTGTTAAACAAAAGAAGTTTTAACCGACTCTTAACGCGTATATTTTTTGTTCTTCATTGTCGTTATGGTGTATTTACCTACGGGTATTACGGTCACAGTTTTTTACTTCATATAATGGAGTAGGTAGTGTAAAAGAATTTTCGTCTTTTGTTCACATACATTCAACCTATCAACACCGGATTACGAGGGTAGTCCCAAAAGTAGCCGACCTAACCAAGAAAAAACAAAAAATATGGGATGAATTATATTTATTTCTCTACATAGCTTCCTTGTAGTTCTTTACACTTTTCCCAGCGGTGCTCTATAGCTTCAATGCCGCGTCTGTAGTAGGAACCGTCGAGCTCTTCAAAATAGGCATTAACCGTAGACTCAACATCTTCATTGCTTGCAAATCTTTTCCCACCGAGCCATTTTTTTAAGTTTGGGAACAGAAAATAATCAGATGGGGCCAAATCTGGTGAATAAGGTGCATGAGGTAGCAATTCAAACTTTAATTCTTCGACTTTAGCCATCGCAATGCCGGAGGTGTGGACTGGCGCGTTGTCCTGATGAAACAAAACTTTTTTCTTTGATAGATGAGGCCGTTTTATCTTTATTTCTTCACTTAGACGCTGCAACAAGTTTGCGTAATACTCGCCGTTGATGGTTTTTCCTCTTGGTAGATAATCTATGAAGATTATCCCACGAGCGTCCCAGAAAACCGATGCCATGACTTTTCCTGCCGATGGAACCGTTTTTGCCTTCTTTGGGGCCGATTCTCCCCTTGCGGTCCATTGCTTTGACTGTTCTTTCGTCTCCGGTGTGAAATAATGAACCCACGTTTCATCCATGGTAATAAATCGACGCAAAAACTCTGCTCTATTGCTTCGAAATTTTGCCAAACACTCGACTGAAACATGCTCACGACGCTGTTTTTGCTCTAGTGTGAGTAATCGCGGCACCCACCTTGCGCACAGCTTCCTCATGTCCAAGTTTTCAGTTAAGATACGATGTACTGCACTTTTTGAAATGCCTACCATATCTGCTAGCTCGCGCACCTTTAGTCGACGATCATCCAATACAATTTTGTGGATTTTTTTTGCCATTTCTGGCGAAGTCACCTCATTTGGTCGCCCACTGCGAGGTTCATCTTGGCAGTTCGTACGGCCACGTTTGAACTCGGCCACCCAATATTTTACCGTTGTAAACGAAGGAGAAGACTCCCCCAATGTAGAATCTAGCTCTTCTTTTATGTTAGTTGGGCTGAGGCCTTTCAAATGAAAGTATTGAATGACGTATCGTAGACCAATTTTTTCCATATTAGAAAATTCTCTGACAGCGTTCACTTTCAAGGACTACAAAACAAATGACAAATGACCTAGCGTGTTCGAATTCCAAATTTAAAATCCGCATTGATCAGACTTTTTAAAAAGAGTATTTAATCGAATAAAACTGCCAGTACGTAAGTCAGGTCGGGTAATTTTGGGACCGCCCTCGTACTTATCGTGTCAATAACGTTTTAAATTCTCCCATGACCACACGCGATAAGACGGTCTTCGCAAAACGGTTTCGATTATTAACACCGATACTCTGAATTATTCAGTTCTCTCTAACAGTACACTCGATTGTCATAGGAATCTCGATCGTGGTATTTGATATGAATGCCGTAGATTTTGACACACCATACATGATATATCTATCGTTTATCATAAAGACTCTGAAATGCTGCCGATTCATGCTCGAATTTAAAAGCTTGCAAAATAATAATGAAATGTTTTAAAATTATAACTTCTGTTGTTGATCTAAGAAAACCGAGGTTACAGGATATAAAATAGGTTATGCCAAAAACTTTTTTAATTACGCCGCCGAAAGCTGCATACTAGTTTGTTTTATTTTTATGTAGGTGCTTACAATATTATTTATAATAAAAATAATTAGATCTTGCATTTAGTTTAGTCCTTTATGCTTTTAATAGTTTAAAAAGTTTAAATATACTTTTAGGATAAAAGGTTATTTTAATGTAGCTTTGACAAGATTTTACGGTAGTCAAATAATTCTAGAATGGCCTCATTATAAATAAATCTAGTCTACAAATTTCATATTTATTTATTTATTTTATAGAATAATCAATGCTTAACATTAACTTTAGTTCTTAATTACGCAGCAACAGTTTATGTATTGTTAATTAGTTACGATTAGTTTGTATCAACTCGTCGCATACATAATAAATATGTCAGAGCTAACTAATTGGGTTGTATTTGGTTAGAGCTATGTTAACAAGATCAGTTAAATCCAGTTTTGCATCAACTAGACAATGAACAGATTTGATGCTTTCATGGTACCTATGTAGGAAACCCATTTTTTTATTCTAGTAATTTCACACGTAATCAATAAGGCCTATAAAATATTAATAAAATAAATCAGACAACAAACAAGTAATTTATAGGTACAACCCTATTATATTTGGGTTATTGATTCATAGAAGTGTAATAGAGTAGGTACAACTCTATTATATTTGGGTTATTGATTCATAGAAGTGTAACAGAGTAGTAGAGCAGTTTTTTTCTACTTCAAAGTCGTGTAACCCAGTGCATATTTTATTATTGCGGTGTGATTTATGACTCTTTCTTGCCTTTGTTTGCAACAACAAAGCAGGTGCCACTGTACTAATACATATATCTAACCTTCCCAGGCCACTAAACCTATCTTTAATGAAACTGTTTTGCATTACAACAAAACAGATATTATGTGTAGAATAAAACACACAGCGTTGAGGTGAAGAAGCTGTCAATGGTTTTCTTACAATTCTCAAAAATAGTAGCTTAGTCTACAGATTTACCTGATTAGTTCCTGCTTTTACTCACCAGAAGCGCCACTGTTGTTGTCACTCTGTTGACTGACAGGGATTTAAATTCATAGGTCTCACCTGCAAGATTCTTGCTGCAACGCTGTGTGTTTTATTCTACACATAATATCTGTTTTGTTGTAATGCAAAACAGTTTCATTATGTGGAATCCTAAAACACACAGCGTTGAGGTGAAGACTTGTTTGTTATCTGCTGGTGAGGAAATAGTTTATATACAAAAACGCTATGTGATTATTCAATAAAAATAAAATCTGCACAAATATAGAATAAAATCAAATATCTTTAATATCTTTTCTGTTGGATGAATCAACCATAACAATATAAATAAAAACTTAAAACTTGAATATTAAAATAAATCTTCTAGACAATATAACATTAACAAAAGAAGTAATTTACAACACACTAAAATTATTCAGTTAATTCTAAATCAATCTCAATCCTAAGAACTATTAGTTGAGCATTACTTTACTTAGATTATAATGAGATCAATATGGAAGGTAACAATCAATTTATAGTTACATCTCAATTATAGTTATAATACTTAATAATAGCTATCAATTTAAATTATGGAAAATGAATCATAGAGTAGGTCTTCCTTGTCATTGGATCTATGTTCGACAGGTCGACAGTAATGATTAGTAAAGGTAGACACACTTTTCCAATTTCCCCTATCTAATATTTCCTGGACTGGTCTATCTTCTATCCAGCTTTTGGAAGCTACAGCTGAACGAATACTTCCTGGGGTTGAATCTATATTAGCTTCTTTAAAAATAGTTCTCACCCATCCTGCAATCACTGTTCTTGAAGCTGACTTTACTGGTCCAGAGGTGGATATAAAAAGACTACTTACATTATTACTATTACTACGGCGAGGTTCCGACGCCTCTAATAGCTTAGTAACATAAGTAACTGGGCAGACTTTAACATTTTGGATGCCGTAATAACACCCAACCTGACTGTTGATGGGACCCGGTGTCTGTCTTTGACCCAAACTTAGGCCAAAAAATTATTTTATCTTTTTGAACTACTATGCCCTGTTCAGAAACTTCTAATAAAGTTAGATCATGTATCCTGCGCCCCGAAGCAAGCAGTAATATTAAAGCAGTACGTCTTGCAATATCAAATAAGGTGTTTGATGAATTGGTATTTATTAACCAATTAAATAGTAATTTTGTGTCCCATATTGGTGGCTTTCTTGCAGTGGGTCTGGCAAGAGAAACTGCTTTTAAAATTTGTTGAATAAAAAAGTTTTTACTATAATCATCTTTGGATGATTTACAATATGTTATAACAGCAGACTTGTGAACCAGAATAGTATTAAGAGCAAATCTTTCTTTCAAAAATATATAAGCTAAAAAATGTGCTATATCATTACCACTAGGAGATCTTTTGTTTATATTATTTGAATTACACCATTGTATCCATCTTTGTATAGGGGCTTTATATGTAGATAGTGTAGAAGAACGCCAACTGCTTTTTAATAGATCTTGTTCACTGGAACTCCAATGTGTGACTTGTTCAGACCACCCCCAATCATCCAAGCTCTGAGGACCAACTTGTCCACCTGAGCCGGTGGATGTCCTATGGTCTGATCGATTAGAACCTTCCGAAGGTCCAGAATTGAGATTGGTTGAGCCAGTGCCCGGGACTGAAGGTCTGGCAACCAAAAGCATTGGGTCCAATGAGGTGCTATTAGTATGTAAGTTCCTTTGGCAGTGTTGAGGTGTGCCAGTACTCTTGGTATTAAATTGGGTGGTGGGAATACCCAAGCCAGTTCGAATACCCATGGTTGACTGAATGCATCGCAAAACATTGCTGATTTGTCGCAGACATCGAGCGTAACGTAGTTGGGAACCACTGCGGTTTCCTTTGAAGCAAACAGGTCTACGTTTGGTACACCCCACTGTCTGAATATGGCCTCCGTGGCCTGGGGTAAGAGATGCCATTCTGGAACTGGTCGACCCCTTGACAGGCAGTCTGCTATTCCGTTTAACCTCCCCGGGAGGTAAGATGCTGACAGAGTTATGTTTAACTGTTCGGTTAGCTCCAGTAGTCTGGTTGTTAGATCCAACAGGGCTATAGAGCGGGTGCCACCTTGGTTTCTTATGTATGCTACTAAAGTGCAGTTGTCTGATTGAATCAGTATATGGGCATCTTGCAACTTGTTCAACTGACTCTCTATGGCAGCAAAAACAGCAAACAACTCTTTTTGGTTGGAATGCCATTTCTGCTGTGAGGGAGTCCAAGTACCGGCTAGGTACATTCCATTCAGGTGAGCCCCCCAGCCTGCATCCGCTGCATCTGAGGTTAGGTAATGAGTGACTCCTCTTTTCTTTAATTCTACAGAACTGGATTCTACCTTGTCTAGCCACCAAGTCAAGTCCTGTATCACACGAGATGGTAGCATCTTTCTTTGCCTTGCTCTTGTTGCTTTGAAGTCCCTCAGGAAGATTTGGAAGTTCCTGCATCTTAATCTTCCTTTGGGAACTGTGTAATTTGCAAAGTTCAGTTGTCCTAGTAAGCTCTGAGCTTCTTTTAAGGTACATTCTCCTCTGTGTAGGATCTTTGTTAATGATGCCCTTATGGCACTTACCTTTCTGGGTGGTAGGCTTACAGTGTTTAACTGTGTGTTCCACGTCAAGCCCAGGTAATCTATTTGCCGCGAGGGTATCAACACAGATTTCTCTGTATTTATGTGCCAGCCTAGTGCTGTAAGAGTTTCTCTGGTTTCCGCAACCTGCTTGATCAACTTGGAGCGATCCTGATTGACTATGATATAGTCGTCTAGGTATACTAGGACTCGAACTCCTCGCGCTCGAAGGATTTCCGCAATCCAATTCGAGACTGCTGCGAAAATCTGTGGGGCTGATGATAGGCCGAAAGGTAGGGAAGTTAATTGTAAAATTTCCCCTTTGTAAACTAAACGCAGGAACCGTCTGTGCGGCTCTGCAATTGGCAGGTGAAAATAGGCCTGCTGAAGGTCGATTTTGGCAAGCCAGTCCTGATTTTGGAGGAAATTCATCACATCTGTCTGTGATATTAAGTGAAAAGGTTTTACTGCTACAAACTGATTGAGGCGTCGTAGGTCGAAAATAGGACGTATACCTCCATCTGGCTTCTGAATAAGGAACATCTTTGAAAAATAACCTGCATTTTTCACAGTTGGTCTTTCTAAAATTTGTTTTGCTATTAAGTCTTCTACCACTGTGGTTGTCTGATACGTCTCTTTGGTTGAAAATAATTTTTGAACTGTTTTGTAAGGGTACTGCAAAGGAGGTTTGTGCTTGAAGGGTATGCGACAATATGTTATTACATCTTGGATGAACGGGTTGGCTCCTAATGCCTTCCATGAGTCTATGTGATCCCTCAAGCAACCTCCTTTGAAGCTGGCGTCATTTCTGTGAAGTTTTAGGGGTATAAGTTTGTTCGGAGACATTTTTTTGTCTACGAAAGGGCTGGTTCTTTCTTGGATCATTCCTGTTAAACTTATTTGTGTTATTAAATTTATGTGAGTGGTGATACTTATTTCCTTCTTTAAACTTCCTATTTTCCCTTCTATTATTAGTATTTTCAGACCTGAAAGATGTTGGAGTTTTGTGTTCTCTTAAGTAGGTAGGTGAATTCAGCCAAACTTGAGTACCACCCAATGACTGAATGATAGGTTGCAGTTTATCCCGGCTAAATAAATATTCTACGCTTGGTGGTACCTTTTGTAAAGTTGTTCTTAAGTTGGGATTATTTATTTCTTTTAATATTCTATCACGCCTAGTTTCGATGCACTCAGCCCTCTTACCACAAATAACCTGCATGATTGTTTCATATTTTTTGTTGCTTTCGGAGTTGACACCAAAAGTATGTGTTAATTTCTCTACTAAGGTAGTAGCAGATAAATCTGTTGGATTAGTTGCAGCCCAATCTACTACACTTTGCAGACCAGATTTTAATAATTCTCTTTGTTCAAGGATAACATTGGAAAGTCCAGCTAACAAACCCTCTGTAGAGTGAAGATAATCTTTTTGTTTATTGAAATGGCATAATTCTTCATTAACTTTTAATGCAACAAATCCTGGATCAGCTGCACAGGACAACAAGGCTTTTTTATACCTAATTGTTTTCCAGGCAGAAGTCTCAAACATTTGTAATTGTTGTAATTCCTTCAGCCTGTCTCTATCTGCTGATGGAATTACCATCTTTTCATCATATCCCACATTGATTTGGCCTAAAGTAACGCTATCTAGAGTTCTTTCAGGATTAGTTAAAAAAGAGGTAGAAGGCATAGAGACCTGGGACGTAACTGTAGAAGGCTGGTGTAAAGAATTTAAATGGTAAGGTAATTGTGTCAGATACGTTGAAATATTGTGAACTTGGGTTATTAAGGAATCTATTCTTGGGTCATTATTATAAGAGGTTTTGTACTCACGCTTTGGACGTTTATTGGGCGGTCTACTACTAATCTCCTCCTCGTCTTCCGAAGACGAGGAAGAAGAAGAACAGGACGGTCTCTCTGGTTCACCGCCGCTTGAGCTCAATATCTCAATTGGCTCTCCCTCCGGAGCAGCGCAATGAGATTTTAAAGCACGTGTTTCTTCGTCCGACATTTTCACGTATACACTTTTAAACCTATTTAAGCACTGATCGTATGATAGCTTTAGACACGCTTAGTAAACGCGAGGTGTTTAACAATTAACAAGCTATTCTTAAGTATAAAAATCACTTTAAAAAAAAATTCCAATACTTTTGCGAACTGTTTGTTTGAAAACCAAAAACGCTATGAATTTAAATCCCTGTCAGTCAACAGAGTGACAACAACAGTGGCGCTTCTGGTGAGTAAAAGCAGGAACTAATCAGGTAAATCTGTAGACGAAGCTACTATTTTTGAGAATTGTAAGAAAACCATTGACAGCTTCTTCACCTCAACGCTGTGTGTTTTAGGATTCCACATAACACTATCTTTTGCTTGGTGGTAGGATCCCTTCTGGGTCCGCCTGGCTAGCGACCACCCTTTATATAAAGTCTGCCGCCAAATGTTACCGCTCCGGCGGTAATGTGTTCCGGCAATATTGTATAAAGAGCCAGTTCCTTCCTAAACCCGTGTGCTTTCATCTTCGACCTCATCGTCACTTACCATCAGGTGAGATTGAGGTCAAACGCGGGTTTAGTCACTTATAAAAAAAAAAAAAAACATGTGATATTCAATAAGCCAAATAATTTATACTATAAGTTTTTGGTTTACTTACATATATTTTCTGATTGTTGACTAAACCTTGTCTAACCTTATATTTAAAAAAATATGAGGTATAAAATAAAGTGCATCGGTTTTGAAAGATTTTGGCTTTGCTCATTGATTTCTAGAACATACCATAACGGCGAAAATATCATAAGATGTACACAGATAAATTATACTAAACATAGTTCATAATAGTATATTATGTAACAAGTGAGCTAAGTTGCTAATTACAGTCGAGGCTGTGATTTGAGCCCGAGCCGCAGGCGAGGGCTTAATAAAGGTTACATACGACGTTTTTCAACACACTTGTGAGAAAAATACGTGGTCATAAAATTTATTTGAAGCAGCTGTTAGCTGCTGCGCGTCAGTAGCCCTGTCCCATTACACGTACACACGCTGTTGTTGCTTGGAGGCGCCGTGCTGCTGCTGCACGTGGCCGCGCACCGCCTGGACGCGCGCGCTCATATATTTAATGTATAACCCGGATCAATAAAATATGCTCTGTTTACTCGCATGTAATTTGCACTAAGGTACAATTCAACTTTGTAGGATTCATTATATTATGCACTAGGGTATAATATATTATGCACGCGTGACTTATAGCCTATAGCCCAGTTTATAGTTCTAAATTCAATAGAATAAGGCTCACTTTACGAGCAAGTGTGTTGAAAATAATAATACTCTAGACAATGTTTGTAGAGATGATACCGCATGGATCAACTAAACAATAATAAATAAAATCCCCGGACTATCACACCAACTACATAGCCCCCAACTCAGCAGAGCTTGTGATATGGGATACCATGTAGCGAACTAGGGGGAATCTAGAAGATAAAATACATATATAGATAAACGCCCAGACCCGGATAATTTTTTTTCTTGTTCCGTGAGGGAATCGCCACTGGCGTCTTAGGCAGACAGTGTCACCCCATCGCCAAATGGTCGTCTGTTTTGAAAGTAATATTTTTGATATTCACACAACATTATCTAGCCCAAATTAAATTAAAATTGTGTTATGGATACTGTATAACGAATAATAAACTTAAATAAACATATGAACATCCATGACTTAGCGGTTAATGTCTGTGTTCATCTCAAATATTTACCACCGCCGGGATTCGAGCCCAGAACCTCTGATATATGACATCCTATGACATTTCGAACTGTCATTTTACTGCATTGAATTATTTTCCAGAGCATAGAAGGCAGTGTATGTTACAACTACACCAACTTTTACATCAACAAAGTTTAAGATCGCTACCTTATATTATAGTTTGCAATGCATCAACAAAGTTCAACCTTGAAATTAGGCTAATGATTTTTTTGATGCTTCAATTAGATATTAAGTAAGCGAATAAATATTAATTATAATGACTGCTTTAAGATTTTTGGTTGGCACTTTTCTGCGTTAAAAAAAATAAACTACCAGCCTTTATTACCATGGAATAAGGGTTGGTCACCAGTTTTGCAATTAACGCGATCGTTTGATCCCGGGAAAATTTTGATTGTTTTAATAACCCGGGGCATGGGAAGGCTAGATAGCCCGGGGCAACGGAAGCCTGGCACGGTACTCCCGTTGATATGCCAAAGAATTAGATCAGGTTATTTTTTGCGTCGAGTTGAAAAATCCTGTTTTGAAAAAAGTCTGATTGAGCTTTTAAAAATACTTTAATACTTTCATTATTTCTTTGAAATCGACCTCAACCAGGGTATTTATTGAAAAAAAGAGATCATTATACACTGAATTATTAACAAAGATCGTGTGAAATACAAAAACAAAAGTAAAAATAGTATGTGTTTCGTGAAACAAACATGTAGTAAAAAAATTTTTACGAATTGAGATAAACTTTTGATAAGCTGTAAAAAAATGTTACAAATTAAAATAAACTTGATACTACTTAGATCGTATCGATCGGTAGAAAACCAGTGAATAGAACAGGGTTGAAAAGCATAACTTCAACCAAAATGCAACGCACTGAAATGAACATGTTCTGCCACAGTAGAGCTGGACATCTTCGAGGCACCATTGGCACTTGAGGCACAATCTACATCGGGTCAAATTCAAGCCCTAGTTAGAATTAATTTTTTCCATTCACTGATTTCAGACCAGTATAAGTTACTGAATAAAAGATATGATAACAAACTGACCTATTAAACCAACAATGTTTTGATTTCCTACAGTTGCCATGGTAACGATATTTGTTATTTGCAGTGAGTGCAAGCGTGGCGGCGGCGGCGGCCGGCTTGCGACGCCGCGGATGTCGCTGCTGGGCAAGCCGCTGAGTTACCGCGCCACGCGCCGGGACGCCCGCTACCGTCGCTTGCAGTCCAAGTTCTACAACTTTCTAGAACGACCGCGAGGCTTCCAGGCCGTCCTCTATCATATGATTGTGTAAGTCTTTTGTTTCTTTAACGTGATGACACGTCATTATTATCTTAGCTTTCACAATTCATAATATTAAATGAAACTGAGTTACCGCGTTACGCGCCGGGACTCCCGCTACCGTCGTCGCTTGCATTCCAAGTTCCAAAACTTTCTAGAAAGACCGCGAGGCTTCAAGGCCGTCCTCTATCATATTATTGTAATTTCTTTTGTTTCTTACACGTGATGACACATCAGTATTATCTAAGTTTACACTATTCGTAATATTAAATGTAATATTTTAATATTTTTCTGAAAGGACTAGAAATAGGATTTTTTCGGGCTTTCACCATTTCAATATTTTTTTTGCCGGCCGCTTTGATCGCGCACGCGCGGCCTACATGTAACCTAACTGCTCTTCCTTGCTACGCACGTTGTAGCAACTAACCGTATCGACTACATATTCCGATGCGTGAGCCCTTCTCGTGGCTTTCTTATCTTTTTCATCGCAATGTAGTTTTAATGTTAATCCTAAGATTAAGCAATGGAATGGGGGTAAAAGTTCAAATCGCAAACCTTTTGTACATTTAACAAATCATGTTGGTTTTACTGGAAAATCTAAATACTTTACAGTAATATTGTCTTAAATTTTCGCGAATCATACCATACAGTAATACAGTTACTTTACAGTAACATAAACAAGAATTACGTACAGACTTTTATGTAGGTTCCTTTCTTTTAAGCACAAGTTTTCATTTCGTAAGATTCTTGTTTCACAAGACAGTGACTAATAGTCGTAAATAGTAGTCGTACCAATTCATGTACGAAAAATCTCCAACACAAAACAGTATTTAGGTACTCAAGGATTGTAATTAAAAAAACTTGAACTTTATTTATATAAAAGGATACTGATTTCGTATGAATAAAAAGTATATAAGCGAAGAGCCCGTAAAATCATAAATAACAACAACCTTACAAATAAAAAATTGCAGACGCTGGAGCATCGTCGTAAGGTTGCTTGTTTGACAGTATTTTATCGGCTACATTTTGGTGAGTGTGCGAGTGCTCTTTTTGACCAAATTGAACCCACCCCTTTTTACCACCGGACCACCGGACGACCATCACTATATAGTGGATTTACCAAGAAGTCGAACAAAACGCTTCGATAGTTCCTTTTTGGTACGGATTGCCAAGGAGTGGAACAATCTGCCTGCGTCTGTTTTTCCTGACCACTACAGTCCTGGAACTTTTAAGTGTAGAGTGAATAGGTTTCTCGTGGATGGACGTGTAACACCATAGTCTTCATGCGCACTTTCCATCAGGTGGCACGGAAGACAAACGTCCTATCCTTACAATATAAAAAAAAATGAAATATTTATTTATGGCGTCATAGAAAGATAAACACCCTGTTAACTGAATAATATTAATAAACATATATAAGAGACACATTTTTCTAAATTTATTTTAAGGACTGAAAAAAAATTGTAGTACATCTTTGATTTACGAAAGTGTTAGTATTTTTCCTGTAGGCAGTGTTATAACATATAATGTCAAAATATGTTTCAAAAGAAACTTGACTGTTGGCAACCTATAAGCCGGCGCGGCGAACCTTGATCCCTATGACACTGACAGTAATTTCCACAACATAACATTGTAGTGCCGTCACCGTTACATTAGAATCGTATTGGAGGCTTCTAAAAATGGCATTTATTTATTTTACGTAGCTATATTTCAATAAAATGATATTCCGTTAGAATTATAACAATTCATAACATTTGCAAGAAATTATCTCAATCACACTTTACGTTTACGTTCTACAAAAGTTACTTCGTCGGGTATCTATTAAATCATACCTTATCTAGGTTCGCCGCGCCGGCTGTAGTACACCCTGCACTTGATGTCGGACAAAGAGCTATCATTCAAAATCTGTTTCATTCCTTTTGTAAATTTTGATAATGAACAATACTGGTAACATCGCATCGTTCTTTTATTCCTTTCAATAGACAGGCAATAATATAAAAACTACGCTTCCCTATGCTAGTACTGAAAATACTACTTATTTATTCATAAATGATTTGACCTCAAATGTCCTAATATGCTGTCTGCGCCGTATTACAACAAATTGGACGAAAATAAGCACGACGTTTTTGGTCAACTAATGAATTGGAAAAACTAAAAAGGCATCATACAAATATTTTCATTTCTCAAATTGTAGTATTAACACAATCAATATTTTAGTTATGTAAGATAATTTCTCATAACTAAAATTTTTCAATTATAGGTCCTCATATCGGTGAGGACCTATAATTGGCCCACTATTACTACTGTATTTTTATTATTGTTATAATGTCTGTTGGTCTTACTAAAAATAAATAAATAACTCGGTCACATTCGCTGACATTTGTAAACCTTTGCCATTAGTTAAAAACCGATTAATTTATCAGTTATAATCAGGTTATTTTATCAGGTTTTTTCATTTATAGTTTCTAGTAGTATAAATCGTTGATGCATAATTGCATAAATATACTTCACTAAATAATCAACGAATGCAGCGCATTAAAAAACTGACTTTACGTAAAAGCTTTGGCTGAGTTATAATGTCATCAACGTAAATATTCTCCAAGATCATACACACTTTTTTTTTTAAATTTAAAATTTTCAATGAAGTACTCAACTGATTTTGATTAAATTTAGATGGGACCAATTATGAAGTATCCTCTTTCATATGAAACAAAAGTTTTCAATATCGATTCATAATTGTCCAAAATATCGTGTAACAAAGACACAAAAAAAAAACAGGCGAATTGAGAACCTCATCCTTTTTTGGAAGTCGTCGTTTGAAAACCGGTTGAGTGCGAGTCGGCCTAGTGTACGAAGAGTTCTGTTCCTTACGTCCACTAAGACACAGATACTTATAGGATAATGGTACTTAACTCTATTGATTTCCTTTTTATTGATTTTTTGCGGTCTTTTAGAATTTTTGTTATTAGCGACAACAGAAATATATAATCTGTGAAAATTACAACAGATTGATTATCACAGTTCATGAGAAAACAACATGGTTATAGACGGACAGCGAAGTCTTAGTAGGTAATATGGTCCCGTTTTACCACAGTACAGATATTTACAGTAATTCAACTTCATACAAACGGAAGAAGCGCGAGCTATACCTACGCGGCTCGCGGCTCGATCTCGGCTTACGGCCAGTTGCGAGTTCTGCATACCGAAACAATGTTGATTGAGCTTTACTTTAATATGCGGATTGTTTATACTTTAAAATTTAATAATACATCTTTTCGTGCGTCTCAGTAAAGGCGCAAGTATTTTTCGTTCATAAATTTATAAGACCTGCCAACAAAAACATTAAGCTCCCTATATTTATTTTGTTTTTATTAGTTTAAACCGTCAAAAAACTTTTATTTTATGATAAAAACATTGCATAAGTGAAAACTGTGTTGTGTAAATGTTGTCACAATATTTTTTTTGATAAAGTCACCTAAATCTAACAATAACATTATCTCATTGTTTGTAAACAAATAATTTCCAATAAGTGAAGTTTGTGCAATAAAAAACGTTTAACCAGATAGATAAACAGTTTTAGTGCACCCACGAAGTGTTTTTTATTGGATTTTCCTATGCTCGAAGCCACCTAAAGTAACTGTAATATCAGCAGAAGATTTATATATTTTACATACAAGTGTGAAGAATTGCAAACATTTTATCTGGATCTTTGATGGTGAAGTTATATAGGATTTAAATATAGATAAAAAGTGTAGAAAAATAAAAATAAAAGTATAGAAAAATAGAAAAAATACATATAGATATAAAAATAAAAAATAAAAAATATATATATAAAAAGAAGCATCCAACTGTGGGGTTCGAACCAGGAGTGACTGGAACGTGAAGTCTGTTGCTTACCACAGAGCTACAGTGTATTTACGAACAGAATTGAATTAGCAGTACATATTCCATCAATATCATAGCAGTTCTGTGATAACATTCCATTTGTATATTATAATATTTTTGCTAAAATGAGTTGCCATGGTTGCATGAATAGTTTAGTGGAATCAAAATTTCTAAAGTGCAATAGGTGCGCTTCAGAATATTGCTATGAATGTCTCAATTTAAGTTCTGAATCTATAAAGAAACTTAATAAAGACCAACTTACCAACTTAAGCTGCCCTTACTGTCAAAATGTGACTAAGCGTAAAAACAACGATTCAACACCCTGCCGTCAGCGGCGAAATAATTCCCAGAATGACACCTCGACCTTTGGTACAAATAATGCTTCGGGATCTGAACTGAAAAACGAACCAGTTACTATGGAGAGTATTAGCAGATTATTCGATATTAAGCTTTCTCCAGACTCTTCAATTATGTCCAACTTAAGATCTGCCCTTAAAAAGGATATTGAAAAGATGGTATCAGTAGAAGTAGCTCGCGCTGTTGAGAAGCTGAAGAATGATTTCACCGCAACGACTGATTACATCTCGGAAGAGCAAAAAGATTTAAACTCAAAAATTTGTGAAAAAGACAACCGTATAAAACAACTGGAAGCCGAAGTCCAAACGTCAAAAGCCTCTTTACAAACACTACAGGTACGTGTTTCTACAATGGAGAAAATCTCAAGAAACCTAAATTTAGAAATACACGAGATTCCGGAGAGCAAGAACGAGAACCTTATGGCCTTATTTAATAGGTTGTGCCAGTGCCTGAAGATAGATGTCGGCGACAAAAACATAAGGGTATGTCGTCGTGTAGCCAAGATGAACCCTTCCTCAAAACGTCCGCGAAATATTTTTGTCACGCTTTCTTCACAGAGACTCCGAGATCTTATTATATCTGCTGTTACACGCTTCAATAAGGCCCACCCTAACGATAGGCTTGCTACCACTCACATTGGCCTTACAGGTGAAACTAACAGAATATACGTGTCTGAACATTTATCACCAGAGGCGAAAGAACTACATAGCGCGGCAAGAAAATTTTGTAAGCTAAATAACTTTAAGTTTGTATGGGTACGTTTTGGTGAAATTTACGTCCGACGAAATGAACAGTGTCCTGCTATTCACATCAAATCATTGGACTCTTTAACTAGAATTCAGTAAATTATATAAGTGCAAATATTTAATAGGTATTTAATTTAATTCTAATAAACTATATTTTTTATTTCTGGTATATTTTAATTGTTACGTAATGTTAAATGTTTACTATCAAAATGTAAATAGAATAAGATCTAAATTATCTGAATTTTATTTAAATGTATTAAATTATAATTTCGATATTCTTTGCCTAACGGAGACCAACTTAAATGATAGTGTTTTCGATGCTGAAGTCCTTGATCCTCGTTACAATGTCTTTAGACGTGATCGTGTTAATACTACTTCTGCCAAACAAGAAGGTGGAGGTGTACTTGTGGCAGTTCAGGTAAAATATCAAGTCATTCGACAGGCATCTTGGGAGAGTGAAATGGAGGATATCTGGATTACTTTAATACCAGAAAACTGTAAAATCCCAAATTTAAATATATGTGTTTGCTACTTACCACCAGACATTAACCATGATAAATTAGAAAATTTTTATTCCAATTGTTGTAAGGTAATTTTAAATGATCACGCTGATGATAATTTTTTGTTAATTGGAGATTTCAATACCCCTGAATTTTCGAGCGCACACGCAGCTCTTAATTCACCTACCTTCTTGGCTAAAGGCAAGAAACTGCAACTTCTAACTGAATTCATGTCACTTTGCAATTTGAAACAAATGAATGAAATCCAAAATAATAACGGTCGTCTGCTCGATCTGGTACTGACTACACTCGATTCTGTCACTGTCAGCGAAACGTTTTCACTCAGTCGGATGGATCAACATCATCCTTCGCTAAGTACTTCTATTCCATTCCTTAACTTATCGAAAAATCTCAATGATCATAAAACTAAAAGACTGAATTTTTCCAAATGTGACTATAAAACCATTAAATCCGAAATAGCATCTATAGACTGGCACGACATCTTATCTGATCCAGACATTAATATTTGCACCGATATTTTCTACAATAAGCTGTTTGATATTATAACTAAATATACACCGTTAACGAATTCTAAACCTCGAACTTACCCGATATGGTATAGTAAAGCTTTGATAAAATGCAACGAGGAAAAAAATAAATATCACAAACTTTACAAAATCCATAATAATCCTAGAGACTACGACACTTTCGCATTGCTTCGAGATAGGTTCAAGAAGATGGCTAGTGATTGCTATAACAACTATATCTCTTTAACAGAAAACTCAATGAAAAATAATATTAAGTTGTTTTGGCGTTACGTAAAAAATCGAAAGGGCCACGTTTCTATTCCACAGGTTATGAAATTCGAAAATAATGTGGCATCGTCAGGTCAGGGTATCTGTGAGCTATTTTCTCAATACTTCAGCTCTGTATTTGAGAGTAATACGAATTGCAATGACACGTCCGCTGCTGATGGGTACAGTAACTCAGACTTTTCTGATGATCGTATTCCCAACTCAATGTCATCTATTCAGATCACAGAACGAGATATTATTTCTAAGATATCACAGTTGGATAAAAACAAGGGAGCAGGCCCTGATAAGTTGCCTCCTGCTTTTGTAAAATTATGTGGCACAGAATTGGCTATTCCCTTGTGCATTTTATTTAATAGATCTCTTACAAGTGGTATTTTTCCTAATTGTTGGAAGTCTGCTCACATTATTCCTATTTTTAAAAATGGGGACAAATCCCGCTGTGAGAACTATAGACCAATTAGCATATTATCTTGTTTTGCGAAATTATTTGAATCGCTAGTATATGATCACTTATATAATCACATCCAGCCTATTCTTTCTGACAAACAGCATGGATTCGTCAAAAATAGGTCTACCATTACAAATCTACTTCAATACAAAAACTTTCTTTGCAAAGGCTTTGCTGTGGGTGGCCAAGTAGATTCTGTTTACACCGATTTTTCGAAAGCTTTTGACAAGGTGAACCACGGAATACTTTGTGCAAAACTCGCATCTTATGGCGTACATGGTAGCTTATTTCGTTGGATAAGCTCTTATCTCAGTTGCAGGAGTCAATTGGTCGCGCTGAAGGGATACACTTCGTCTCCAGTTTCGGTGCAATCTGGCGTCCCACAAGGCTCACATTTGGGACCTCTCTTATTTGTTATATTTATTAATGATCTCGTTGATCGCCTGTCCTGTCAGAGTCTGTTATACGCAGATGACTTAAAAATATTTAAAACAGTAAATTCAACTTCCGACTGTCAAGTTTTACAAAATGATCTTTACATTTTGTCGGACTGGTGCAGAAATAATCGGATGTATTTAAACATAAGTAAATGCTTTATTATATCTTTTACAAATAAGCATAAAAAAATATCTTATAACTATGAAATAGAGGGACAGATACTGCACAGGTCATACGTAGCCAAGGATTTGGGCATTCTTTTCGACGATAAACTTTCCTTTCGACCTCACTTCTACCATATAACAAACAAGGCTCACCAACTACTAGGTTTTGTATGCAGAAGTACAAAGGGATTCAAAAACCCTTTCAGCCTCCTCTATCTTTTCTTTTCTCTAGTGAGGAGTGTGTTAGAATATGGAAGTCCAATTTGGAGTCCTCACTACAAACTCCACATTGATGATATAGAGAAAGTACAGAAAAAATGCCTCAGAATTTTGTGTTACCGCCAAAAAATAGGTCGTTCTAATCTAAATTATGAAATGAGACTTGCTAAGTTCAGTATACAATCTTTGGAAACACGCCGGAAGTATTTCGACTTAATTTACCTTTACAAAATTATGCACTCCATCACAGATACTCCAGAATTACTTTCGAATTTCTGCCTTAATACTAAGTTTAGTGCTCGCAGGTGCAATAAATCTAATCTATTTGTCTTACAAACTTTCAAAAATAACATTTCTTTTTATAATCCTCTAGTAAGGATGGCACGTTTTTATAATGAACTGGCTATCAGCAATCAACAGCTTGATCTATTTGTATCGAAACTTGGTGCCTATTCAAATGTTATAAAGCAGATCCTCTGTTTCAGATCAGAAACCAAATAAAAATTGGAAATAAATTTGAAAAAATAAGGAAAATAATAATAATAATATGATTCTAATTTTGCAATTATCTACATTTTATATCATTTTCAAGTTGTTTCTGGATTTCCCTGTTAGAGTTTCAATTATATATTTCAATTACAAATTTATGTTTTATGAATTGTAAATCAAATTTAACTAATTTTGATTCGATTCGATATTTTTATTGTACCTACTATTTCAGTATTATTTATAATTTTTCTTTTTTATTAATTTATTATTTAATGAATTGTCACTCTGATATGGATAAGTATTACATACCAATTATTTTTAGGAAAGATGATGTTATTTTATATGAATTCTTATGTGTATATTGTTAATCTTGTTTGTAACAATGATAATTATTTTTATGCATTTAAATACTATTATCAAATTTTATTTTAATGTAATTTATTTTTTACAATAGCTTTTTATCACTGTTTTGTATAATTTGGTAATAGGTGTTTGTAGGTGATATGTTTATTTTACAAAAATAATATTAATCGGAAATATCTATCATGTGACGTCTTTTTAATTCAATTTTTAAATATTTGTAAAATTTTATTCTATATATTCACTAGTTTTTAAATTATTTCAATATTTTTTAGCAATTGCTTTTTTTTCTGTATTACATATTAATAGTTCCTTTTTTAATATTGTGATTCTTAATTATTATTTGGAGCTTTAGCTAATCGTATTTGTGTTTGCACATATGTTTGAGTTGCAACCCAGCTTTATACCTAAGTAATGCTTATGTTTTTTATGTTGATATGGTTGTGATTTGTAATGTGCATGAAATAAATAAATAGAAATAGACCGATTTGTTACTCAAACTTAGACGTGTTTTTTTGACACAAAACGTATTTTTTCTGAACACTTCCTATTCAATTTACAAAGTATTTTATTTGTTTATAGAAAAAAAGTATATTTGCAGTCACAAAACTAAATGACAGTAAACACAAAGTAGGCAAATGTAATTTAAACGCTGAAGGTGGGCAGCCCTATCACATGTGAACGGACCGCGGCGCTGGGCATTTATTTCAAAGATGCAGCCTAGTTGAATTACTGTGGATATCTGTACTGTGGTTTTACTCTTTGGGTACAGAAGCCTAAAACAGGCAATATTTGATAATCTTACTTTGCCAATCCTTTGTGCAAATTTTGGTTACTGTTTCAGCCCGTAAATTATTTAAATTGACAACTTGGTGACGGCCATCTCAGCCTGCGGTGAGACCGATATGACAGTATCAAGCGGGCCTGCGCTGCGGTGCGAGCATAGAACTTTATCGAATCGTATCTTTACGAATGTTCGTATAACATGGAGTCGGTTACAAGTTTTTAGTAACATTGTATTTTTTTTTCATCTTACTGTTATTTAAGAGTACAACATCTTTACAAACATTTAAAATTAACAAGGCACATTTATAGTAAGTAACCGGTTAACCGCTATTAGTAAGTCGGCCGCTCACTGAGATAGTTGGCGCACGTAGCGCTGCAAACTGCGTATTGCGTACTGTATCGATACGCCGCAAACTCAGTCAGCCGCTTACTTTTTGCCTACTGGGGACCCATCCTAACTCTTTGACGACAAATTAAACAGAGTACGCAGTTAGAGCGTAGTAATAAGCAGTTCACTAACCCATCAGATTGGCACATATAAAAAAAAGAAATCACTTTGAATATATAATACTGTTACACAGAAAGCTCAAAATCACCAATACCCAGAAACTTCAATATTACGCGTCTTTCTTTAACTTTTTGTTCCATATGTAACTTGACTAAACCCGCGATTGACCCTAATCTCACCTAATGGTGAGTTTCGATAAGTCCGTCCATAACTATAAAGTAAGCCTGAAATGCCGATATTTTTTTTACTCTTGCTTTAATCTAAGACCACAGTACAGATATCTACAGTAATTAAATACAACTCGGCCGCATCTTTGAAATAAATACCTACAGCAGCGCCGCAGTCCGTTCTCATGTGATAGGGCTGCCCGCTTTCAGCGTTTGAATTCCTTCCTAAACCCGTGTGCTTTCATCTTCGACCTCATCGTCACTTACCATCAGGTGAGATTGAGGTCAAACGCGGGTTTAGTCATTTATAAAAAAAAAAAAAAAAAGAATTACATTTGCCTACTTTGTATTTACTTTCATTTAGTTTTGTGACTGCAAATATTCCTTTTTTATATAAACCAATAAAATACTTTGTAAATTGAATTGGACGTGTTCAACAAAAATACGTTTTGTGTCAAAAAACATGTTTATACCTTCTTAGTTTCGTCCGTTTGTAGGAAGTTGAATTACTGTAGATATCTGTACTGTGCTAAGACTGTATAATAAATAAATATTTCTGACACTCAACATTATCTAGCCCAAATTAAGTTTCTTAAAGAACTTTTGTCATGGATAATAGATGACTGATATACTTAAGAAATATATGAACATACTATTGTTTAAATACATTTTTTTATTGGATTACAAATTTAAATAAATATATAAACATTCATGACTTGAAGACTACCCAACTAACAATTTGACGTCGTTTAATAGTTTAGTAAACGTAATCTACAGCGCACAGTTCGCAAAAGCTAGGTCACACTAACGTTATAATAACGTTTGCTAAACGCGAAAAGGGCCCCATTTATACGACGTACATTGTTGTTAAATGGTCATACAAAAGTCACAAGATGACGAACTTATCGTCATTCAAAAGTCGTGTGAACGTTAAGAAATTACCACTGTCATCGCGCAGTAGTCGCATCAAAACTTTACAACGACTCGTTTCGTTATATTGTGGTTTTATTTGAGTCAAATAACAATACCTGTAAGACTGATTTTTAATTTTCTTTTTAGTGATTCGAATCATGTTTATAGTTTTGTTTCAAATAAATAGGAAATAAAAGGTGATATTTTACATGCATATCTTGTTATCTCTCATAACGTTTAGTTCGATTGGGAATGTAAGTTTTATGACAATATACCGGGGTAAATACTATTCATATTTTCATGCCACATCGTAATTTTGGATTAAAACATTAAATTTATATTAACAAAATTATGTTTTTTCTATTTATAAAATATGTTTTTTCTAAAAGTGTAAAAACCTGTCGCTTTTGTCACACACTTATCTCTTTATGACGTAGTTAAGACAAAAATATCGTTTTAAGGTTATTTGACGACCATACATTACGCCATTGCCGCTGAGTATTAGGGTTCCTTAAACAATTAAAAATCCTTTTTTTGATTTTGCCAATATTCACCAAAATAATTTATTTTTAAATTTATTTCAGGTAAAAACTCATCGTAGTAAAAGTTCAGTGCAGATTACAAAACATTTTAATAATTATATTCAAGTAACTGTTATCTGAAACATGGTTTAAAGCGCAAATAAAAGCTTTTATTTAAAAAATGTACATTTTTTGAAGCCCTTTGTTTGTTTTAATTTCCATAGGATTTTGAAGAAGATCCTTCAACTCCGTCACAAGATGTGTTCAGTAAGCTTCCAGGTCGCTTGGTTCGCCTGTTCTTTCATAAATACCAACAACAATTGGTGAAAGATGTCTTTTTTCATAAGTTTGACAAAGTATAGGTATAGGAGGGAGACCATCTAGGTTAAATACTAATGAAACTATATTTGGAACGTCATCAATGTGTTCTAATATTTTTTGTAGATGCAAAGATAAGCCATTATGCCAGTATTTACCATTGCCTACTGAAAAAAAAAATTCATTTATTCTGAGAAGAGTTATAGGATCGTTAGGAACAATGTTATGTAGTCTTTTGTTAACGATTCCGCTTAAACTTTTGAGGGTATGATGAGAAATGTTAAATTCAAGAGCCCTTTTTTTTCAAATCCTCCCAAAACGTATTGTCTTTGTCGTCGTCTGTATCAGAAGATTCAATTATTGATTCTCTTGTGCTTGACAGCTCTGAATGATCACTTGTATAGTTATCTGAAAAACAAATATATAATTTTTAATCATTATTGTATTATATAACTTAAAAAATATCGAGAAACTCACATGAATATACTTTAAACGTAATACGTTACGAAAAAGCTTACCATACGTTAACACATCGGACCTACTAGGAACACTTTTATCAACGTCAACTGTAATAAAAATGAAATTAACTTTTATATAAATACATAAATAATTTCAATATTTAGTGATAAAAATTGAATTCATAAAATGAAACACAAATTTTTTGCAGTAAGTAAATAAAATAAATATTGATACTGAACCTTCTTGTTGTTCATGTGTTGTACACTTTTCTCCTTCAACATTTGTGACTAATTCCACGGTTATTGGTGTTGCACTTTTTAATAAAAGGAAATTTCGATTTACTTTCCTTTTGAAAGCTCCACTACGATTAAGTTTTCTCCGCGATTTTTTGCTTCCATTTTACGTTTTAAATTTTATCAAACGTCCCGTAAATATGGCGGCCAAGACGTTTTAAAGCCATAACTTGACTCAAATGTGACTAAAAGTTTGATTAAAGTCAGGGCATTACGTTAAATTGACATCACGTAATATGAATGTTATATTTGAGTCGTAAATAAACAACCAAGTCATTTAAGTGGCTCAAATTGATTGCTGTAAAACAAAATAGACGCCGTTTTATAAACGTCACTGTAAAACTTGTATGGAACTGCTACATTATATAAACATCATATAAAAGTTTTCCAAACACCTCATTTGGTCACTTGAAAACGTTTAATGGACTGTAACGTTAGTATGACTATTGCGTTGTCGTACAGACCTTTTTGCTAAAACTTTAATGGAACGTTGTATAGTTTAGTCTTGCCAACGTTGCTATGACCAGTTTATTATGACATATTCGTCGCATGACTAAAAAGTTAAAGTAAAGATGTCTATACGACCTAGCAGTCATCTCATTACTATTATAAGACTGCTATCCATCTTAATGTCATACAGGTCAGGACTTATATGACGTTTTTGCTTGTTGGGTAATATCCGTATGCTCACACAAATATCCACCGCTGCCGCCGGGATTCAAACTCAGAACCTCTGGTATAGAAAGCAATGTATGTTACCACTTAACCAGGCGGGCGGTCGTCAAACGTATTGTAGCGTGGAATAATTAAACACAAAGCTAGACCATGTTTACATACAAAACTATCATAATCTTGTATACCACAAGTAATACCTTTTGTTCTCACCTAATTCAAAAATCACATACGTAGTGAATTTCAAATGTGCAAAGCTAGTTGTCAAAGTCAACACCCAACCTGTGAACAAACTACTTCTACGTCGAGATAGTGAACTCGCTCGCTTGCTCGCAGATATATTGTGTTCAATTTGCATTTGCATTGAGATCGGCTGCCATTTGAATAACAAGGTAGATACATATGTCCGTAGATTGGATTTTTTTGCCCTTTTTTCGGCGTTGCAGGATCTGATGTTTTTTTCCGTATTAAAAAGTATTAAACGTGAAGAAAGTACTTTGATAAATTCAGGGTAGAATAAGTATGAGGTCACAACGCTTTTCGGAAAAGAAAAATAGTAGCACAATTTTTGTTTTTTACTACAATTAAGTCTGAAAGAAGCTGGCTCTCGTGCAGGTGCAATCAAATTCATATAAAGTATGATTTAATAACTGCAGTATGTACATGTAATTTAAACTATTTACGCAAAAGAACACTAATGACCATCTCCTAGTTTGAAAATTCGTAATTCTTACAAAACTTATAAGATAAAATTATCCTAATTTCTTGTTCTTGTATTAAGATCAATCATAAATATATATTTTTACGAATTTAAAATCCTTTTGTTCACCCTGTTCTTAATAATCATGCAAAAAAAAGAAAAAAAATACGTTTGAACACTGTTATTTTCCTTCAGCTTCTCATAAATTCTGCAAAACATGTGCGTGCATTGTCGTGGAGATTTGATTTCTTAATTTCGGTTGCTTTTGAATTTTCTCGAACATTTTGAAAAATGAAAACTCTTCGATACTCTTACACCACAAAAAAACGACATTTCTTAGAATCTTTTTTTAAAATACGATAGCGTCGTTTTAAATGGTATTAGAAATCCAAGTTTCTTCGCCAGTCAGTATGTTATAGACGTTTTTATTTCCTCTACCGTCTGCTTGAGTTATCGTGAAGTTATAAAAGTTGAAGCTTTGTCTAGCCACTTTGTGCAGCACCAATCTCAAACGAAGCTTACGGAGAGAAAACCGGTCGTGATCTATTAGATAGAGAGGTTGCTTGCACTGCTGTTGATGGGATCTGATACCTCTTGTTCAATATCTACCTATACAGGGTTGATTTGTAGTCTGGCCAAATTTATTTTACACAATATGTATCATTTATAGAAACGATTTTTGCAAAAAAAGTATATTTTTTTACAAAGAAATAAATATATCCGCTTAAATATTAAGCAAACCATGGTCACTCTAAATTACTATTAAAATAAAGGCAACTACGCCTTAGTATTATCTATGGAATGCCGTTTCATAGTAGGTATGTTCATCAACAGCGACTATTTTTTTTAAAGGGGTTTGAAAATTTTTGGTGCACCTTCTGTCCGCCATTTTGATTTTTTTTCGATTTTGCGTCGCACTATAAAACTTGTATATTTCGATTGCTGACATACAGGCGAGCAAAAAATGTTATATAACATATGGGTCTAAAACGTCACGTTTTAGAGATAATATGAAAAACAATTTTGCTAAATAATTCCAATTTTTCATATATTTAATCGTTGAAATACCTCTCAGAATGTATCAAATTAGCATGAATGTTTGTAGTATTATCTTGCACATTAGTTAAGAGTAAAAATAACTGGTTTTTACACCTACCTATCTAAAACTTGACAATGCCATATTAACTCGGCAAAGCCGGCGCTGTAGGTACGTACCTACCTAACTATATTATTCTAGTATCTTACAAGAAGTAATGACACAGATTACTAAAGAGTTACTACGTGTAATGATATGATTAAGAGTTTTCTTTTTTAGAATTCTTTTACATTTGCTTGTACCTATTCGGAAATGCGGGATAGACAAAGACGCGTCATTTCAACGCCCTATAATATTTAAGTCTGTCTTTAAATACTTATAGCCCACACGAGAAGAAGAAGATGGGCTTGTGTATACACTTCTACAACACGGTTCCCCATGACATACAGGAACTTACGTAAAAAAGGCAACTATAAAGTGGATGACTTCTTAAATGAAAAGGAGCCATGGGTGTGAAAAAAACGCCCAGCTCTTTGCCAAATGTGAGACTTATATATAAGTGATTATAATGTAAGTTATAAAGTAGATTGTAAAGTGTTTCTGGAGTTTCTTTATCTCCAATTCTTCTCCAGAGTAGACTCTAACACCTCACACTAAACTAAATAATAAACTAATTAAATTAAATTAACTAGTTAAACTAATACTTTACATACTAGTTAAATAATACTGTTAATATTAGTAAATGTACTATTGTGGAAAAGCGGGGTCCACTAATACAGGTATTTTTATACTTGACAGTGGTCTCCAGCCCGGCTGTTTAAAATTATTTTGTTTTTAAATAAAGATATTTTGTAGGTATTTGTATAAGGGTGCGTTCAAATTGCTAGTAATGCAACTAGTAATGTAATATCCAGCGTCCGATGCCTGCGCTCGCTGTATTTGGACGTGTATTGCGCCGAACTGAGCATTCAATACGGGCATCCTGAGTAAGATTTTTTCCGTATTTCGTCGCATGCACGGTCCGTCGCCGCACACGTTCTTTTCAACCGACTTCCAAAAGGAAGAGGTTATCAAATCGGGTGTGTTACCACTACACCAGCCGGTCGTCAAAGTTTCACATCGGTGTACTCAGTGAATAAGTTTTTCATATTTTGTGAAGTGTCGCGGAGATAGGTATTATGAAATGCAGAGCATTAAAAAACCAACATCACTAACATTTTTAAATCCTTGTCAAAACTTTGGCTGACGTGAAATGTCACCTACGTAGGAAAATATCCTCCGCTTTCGTACATGTTTTTTTTAAGTAGGTACTGAGTCGATTTCATTAAACTTCAATGGGCCACCGCTGAATTATTGTGATCTATCAAATGAAACAAGAATCATACAAATCGATTCATAATTGACCAATTAATCAAGTAACAAACATACAAATGATTTGATAACCTCTTCCTTTTGGAAGTCGGTTGAAAAGAACGTGTGCGGCGACGGACCGTGCTTGCGACGAAATACGGAAAAAAACTTACTTATGGTGCGTACAGATTGCTGTAATGGAACTTGTAATGTAACATTCTGCGCACTACACGTCCAAATACGCAACGTGCGCAGAATGTTACATTACTAGTTGCATTACTAGCAATCTGTACGCACCATTAGGATGCCCGTATTGAATGCTCAGTTCGTGCGGAATACACGTACAAATACAAGGAGCGCAGGCATCGGAGGCTGGATATTACATTACTTACTAGTTGCATTACTACCAATTTGTACGCACCCTAAGAGTGCACAGGTCTGAACTGGAGAAAAAGTCGTTGTGTATTATTTTTACTGAAATGTTTCAGGAGAATATTGTAATATTCCCAAGAAATAAATTATTTTTCTTATCTATTCTAGTCCTCGCGCCATAGCCTCAATAATTAATACTTACTGGGAATTAAAACTCCCGAACTCCATTAAGAGTAGGTAATTAAGTATGTAAGTACTAATTTTTTTTGCTAAAGTAGCTATATCTGCATTCAATAACAATTAGTTATAGATACCTACACAATCTGAATTGCCACAGAGGCGCTGCGCTCTATGAGCACAATCCATTTTAACGCGTCTAGCCGGCTGGGAGCGCGGTGTGGCGCGGCGGCGTTGCCGGGTTGATATGGCATTGTCAGGTTTCAGATAGGTAGGTGTAGAAACAAGTTATTTTTACTCTTAACTAATGTGCAAGATAATACTACAAACATTCATGCTGATTTGATACATTCTGAGAGGTATTTCAACGATTAAATATATGAAAAATTGTAATTATTTAGCAAAATTGTTTTCCATATTATCTCTAAAACGTGACGTTTTAGACCCATATGTTATATAACATTTTTTGCTCATCTGCATGTTAGCAATCGAAATATAGAAGTTTTATAGTGCGACGCAAAATCGAAAAAAAAAAACAAAATGGCGGACAGTAGGTGTGCCAGGCTCCATACAAAAATTTTCAAACCCCTTTGTGGTTCCATATTTCTACTTTTTTGTACTCAGCGACGCTTAAATAAATATGCAGGTGCGTTTATATCGTATCAAAGAAACTAACATTTAAATTTGGCTAGTGACTACAAATCTACTATCACTTTTGAAATTCAAGGACGTGATAGTGTGAGAGATACATGAAAAGAAAAAATATAATAAAAAATAAATGTTAATTATTTACTGAGTAAACTTAACTAAAGTTAAAGAATTGATGCGATCCGCATCCCAGGTCACGTGCCGCGATTGACTCAGTTATATGTAAAGTAAACAGTAACATAGTAGTATTTTAAAATTTGTAATTATTTTATTATGTGGTGTACAATAAAGTATAAATAAATAAAAATATTTATTTATAGGGAATTCTAGTGAAAAATTGAGTATATACTTTTGTTACATAATTATGATCAGAATCGAGTACAGAGTGCTCTCCTTCAGTATCTAAAATATATCACCAGTCACCCTGTATACCGAATTAAACTTTCGCGATTCAATCACGTTAAAAGTATAAGTCTTTGTAAGTCTAGCGAAATATCTCCTCGTTATCACAACGTTGCAACTCGGTTGAAAGGTCAGGGTTAATAATAAGATAATATTTTAAAGCGATCAAGACCCAGCTTAACGGGTACATATAGGTTCCTACAGCTCATCGAGTTTTCATCATAGTATTTTTGTATAGGTATCGTAATGTTTTTTTTTTAATTGACCCCTTAAAACTTTTTATAGACATTGTAAATCATAGAATGATGTACTGCTACGTCCCTTTAATCGATAATAAAATTTTTAAAGGTTGTGGTTTATTTTAAAACTTTATAACTTGTTGTAAAGTTATAACTTACTATTGTTAAAAGACACTTCTTTTGTAACTGGACATCGAATCATATAACTACCCAACGAATGTAACCATCTACGTAAAAACTAAAATGCTCGTATATTCCCAAAAAAAACGGAAGCTAAAATAAAAATGATATAAGTATTACTGAAAAAATAAACAAAACAAATAGCGAAAATAATCAGTTATGCCACCCTACAGAATAATAAACCGCAAGGAATTTTCAGCTACCGAAAAATCTCAAGACACTGCCGTCAGTCAGCCCCACATTTATTCTATACTCGTAGACACACAATTTCACGAACTTATCATTAGCTTTATTGCTGAGTGATGCTGTTTTATTTATGACTGAGTCTTTTGTTTTGATTTTCGAACAAAAATGTGTGTGTGTGCGTTACTGGATTTTGAAGATCTAATTTATAACGATTAAACTTGGTAGCCGAGGTCAAAGTATGTTAAATTGAATAGTAACGTTAAAATAATAAAAGTAAGTAGTTAATTGCTTCTCATTTTTTTCAAAATCAATACTATCTTGCATTAGAGTCATCAACTTGACGGTTCCTTATTGTAAAGCAAGTTTATAAAAATAAAAAAACTCATGGCTTATACTAAAGAATGACGAATATTATAATCCCGTCCCACCTACTACAAGTAAGTGACCATTCTTCACTACTTGTTTTAAATTAATTTAGTTTTGAAAGTACAGAATCAAGATATTTTTAAATAGCAATTTGTTTATTAAAAAGTGCTTTATTTTCTCCATATTTTATTACAAGCCACCGCGCGGTTTTACCCGCGTAACTTTTGATTCCGTGGGAATTTCGGGATAAAATATAGCCTATAACCTTCCTTAAGAGTTCGGCTAAAAGAATTTTTCAAATCCCACTTGTAGTTTCTGAGATTAGCGCGTTCAAACAAACAAACAAAAAAACAAACTCTTCAGCTTTATATATTAGTATAGATTTTTCGTCAGCCAGTAATTACGAGTTCAGTCGTGGCAGCAAAGCGACTCAAACGGCTTGCAACATTAACGACACACGATAAACAAACGCTCGACCCGTTATTAGTTCAAATGCTTCCAATCTGGAAATTTTGATCTAAATAATGAACTCCGAAATGGTCGCTTGAAAACCAAAGTCAACAATAACGATTAACTTCATAGTGGAGCTTTGTGGTATGTTTTTCGGCCGACTTTTTCTATTTTAATGATATGTTTTCTTATTTAGCAAACAACACGGAAGAGATGATTATCAACGACTGCAGAGTATTAAAATAACCGACTTCATTAACATTTTTAAATCATAGCTACAGAGCTTTGACTGAAGTATTAGGTTAAAGCTTCAAGCATTTCGATGAATTCAGTCCGAAAAATTAGTAAAATCTTCGGAAAAAATCGTGTACATTTGAAAATTGGCGCAGACTGTTGTAGTACATTATAAAATCTAGATTAACATACATAAAGTAGTCGACGGTGGGGGTGTGTAGAGGTTGTAGGGAGGGGTTAAAGGTTTTTCAGATGTTTGCTCGTATCTACAAAATCAATACAAGTATTATAAAAATTGCTTGTGAAAAAAGTTTCTGCATAGTATTTCCTACTGATTTAGACATTCATTTTTACTATACGACCAACAGTTTTTCGCGAGTCCTCGTCTATAACTGGCATTCAGTTTATAAATTCAGTAAAAAATTTTTTTTTAAACTATTAAATATGTGCTTCCCAAGTAGTTGGCTTATAACAGAAACTGAGAAAGAAAATGGGTTGCGTTAAAAATGTATTTACGTTAATTAAAATCCTGCTAATAATTTAAACGTATAAGTTTGTTAATATGGATGGATCAATATTTGATACACTTTCATCGTAGAACAACCCGGTGGATTTAGGTACCTTAATTTGTGCACACACCTAGGCCTGAAAGCCAACCTGAATTAAGACGAAGCCATGGTAAATGGCTAGTTTCATTACAAATTGATATGTAATAATTGTTTCAAACTATCGCGGTTATTTTCACTATGATTTAATGTATTTACGGGATTCTTACCACGATTTCCGATTTTATTTTCGCACGTCCGATATTTCGATGCAGTCCGCGATCATGGTGCTTGTAACAGCATCGAAATATCGGACGTGCGAAAATAAAATCGGAAATCGTGGTAAGAATCCCGTAAATACATTAAATCATAGTGAAATTGATATGTGTTTTTACAAAATAGCATATGAAATAAAATAATATATTAAGAACCTTTAGAAACGTCCATTACCAATAACGGATATTTTACTTAGCTTACACCGAAAAATCCCCAAGAAATATCGTAACAAATAAAGAAAGATTTCATACGCAGAAGTAAAGTTATCGCGTATCATTTATATTCAACATACAATCCTATCCTATTATAAGGAATTGATTCGTTACAACATCAGCAATCCGAGTGAGCCGTCGCGTCGCAGGCCGGGTTGCCAAATTAGGGCTAATATGAAACCTCCGACCCGTCTCGAACAAAAGAACAGTATATTTCTTCCGGAACGTGCGGAAGTAGTTTTCGTTTATGACTTAAAACGTCGTGGGTCCCTTCCCTTCTGACCCGCTAGGCCTCAGCGCACAACATTAACCCACTTCCAACTATTTGTAAACAAGGCTATCTATATTTTATCTCCTTGTTACCACTCGCTCCACTCAGCCTCGTGCCAACGAATATAATTTGACACCCTCGCTGGCACCGCGGCCAATTTTTTATTCTGCAACCGCATCCGCAGCGAACGTGCCATGAAGATTGAATAATGGAGACCATTTAAACCACAGGCCGTTATAAAACGACTTTTGAGTAATTAAGGAGGAAATAATTATGTTGCTAATTACGACGAAGATGTTATTAATTTTCGTAAATGAAATCGCTCGCGCATATCAATTTAATTAAGAAAGCCGTCAGTGCTATGTATTTAAATTACACGTGGTTTGAATTTGGAATGACAAAAGCTAGCAATTTGAATTTTAGAAGTGGGCTTTTGAACTGTTGAATGGGGAGTTCATAAAGGAATTATGCAGTGGTTCGAGCAAACAAAACTGTTAACATGGATACCGTCCAATGTTTGCAATAAACAGTTCCAGTGCTTTATGTTTGCCGTTTTCATGGACTTATTCCAACTTGTTGCAGAAATGAGAAAACCACTCTAAGATTTCTTAAACACATAAAGATTACTTAAGACTGGTTAAGATAACAAATGTTTGTAAAATAAAAGACATCAGTAAAATCACAGCCAAGTTCGTATTTTATTTTTTCGTCTTTACATCGTTTAATTTTTTGTTGCATTTGTAAATGAGGAATTTAAAATACTAGATTTAGGAAAATACACATTTACTTTAAAGTCAACCTAAAAGATATATCTACTTATAGATCGGAACTGTTGGACTTGCGCCCCGAGTAAACTTTAAAAATGGTTATTTTTTGTGTACTTTGGACAAATTGGAATAGGAATTACTGCAAACAATGGTTAGTTTAAATAAGGTAGCTTTAAATGCTTTAGCAATTGTAAATTTGCGTACCTACTGTTTGTTTCTTATACTGACCACGACTGTTCATTTCAAAATGTTTCAATTCGAATGTTTTTATATTTAATCTATACAAATTAAAGTTCAATTTGTTTGGGATTTAGTATTAATATAAAATAATTTTGTATATATATGTCTAATGTCTTCGATTTTTGTATAGGTATGTACTTATAATGTGTAGATAATATAAGTTCTGTAATTTAATGTTTGCTTTTTGCTATTTAAATATTTAAAATAAGAATTCAGTATGTAGGTATACTTTACATTCTTTAAATTTTTGGCTAAGTAACTACAATGTATTTTTATAATCTATCTTAATGTATTCTGTACTCCTCACTCCCAAAGGTTGCGGCTGAAAATCAGCGCCACAGTCAAGGCTGATGGCACTATGCTGAGCTGCGCCCATTTCGGCATTTTTAATATTGTATTTATTTCTTTGTTAATTTTTGTTTTGTTAGTTTTTCTTTGTTATGCCGAATAAATGTGTTTCTTTCTTTCTTTCTTTCAATATAGAACGCTGAAAAGTAGTTTTGTTTTTATTTGATCGAACTAATATTTATTAACGCAAACATAACTACCAATTCCTATGTTTGATGGAAAAATACAAAAACTCTATTTACTCACAATATAAACGTACCTGCTATTTATTTTAGTATCGCTCAGAAAAAAAAGATAAAGATAAAAGCAACACAAAATTTTTACAAATAGTCACTGTTGATGAACACAGCGACCACGATGCGGTATTGATTAAGTTTGATAATACTACGACGTAGTACTACAAGATTTTTTGTAGTAGGGCATAGTCTTCTTTATTTTAATGGTATTCATTCATAATTTAGAGCGACCATGCTTTGCTTAATATGTTAGCGAATATGACAATTTAGTTGTTAAAAAAATACATAACCTTTTTTGCAAAAATAGTTTCTATAAATTATACTTATTGTGAGAAAAATTTGGCTAGAGACTAAAGAATATCTGTTTTCGCGTTTAAAAATATTATTATAAATGAATATGAAAGTTTAAAAGCTATTAGTCTAAAATCACCAAAACTTATTCATAGTATCCATAATATTAACAATACACTCAATTAAATAGACAACATAAAATAACCTAAAAACTAACATAAATAAAACGTGTCAAGTGTAATCAATTTTAAATGTATTCACACAAACATTCTTCTATGATCCTGCGTCACAATCAATTCCCACGTGTCTTAAATCCATCTGAATCCAATGGGTAAAGTAAACATCTTAATTGGGAAACCCTTTTCAAGTTTATACAGGAACTGTAGTATGTAGGTGCACCTGAAGTGTCCCTGTATGTACTTTCGTTAGACCAGTCCCTTTGTGTGCTTCCCAAAGGACTTGAAATCCCACTTTCGTTTACACGCCTTGGTTCCCGAGGCTATCTTGTCGGGCGAATAAAACTACAAATAAAATAGGATTTACGACCCCGAATTTATTAAGATTTTGTTCCCTTTTTTATCGTAGACAAATAAGCGGTTTAACTTTTTCGACTCAAGATTTTTTCTAGAAAATCCGCGGGTATCGAAATCGCGCGGGTAAAACCGCGCGCAACAGCTAGTTCTTCATAAACTTGGAAATAAATAACTTTCGTTCTTTTAGTATGTGCACAATGAATTAAAGAAGTAATCAATTTTATCTAAAAATATCACGTTTCTATTCATTTATAATTTTAGTCCAAACTTTAACTAAACGTTTCGAAATCTTCCAAAAGCTGTGGTTATGACATAAATCTAAAAATACACGGCATTACCGTTTAAAGAAGTTTAAATGATGAATCGTGTAAAACTTAAAGAATACTTAGTGTCTATTTTACTGCGCTATTAATCAACTAAGTTGTGTTAAGAAAATGTTACCAAGCTTTTTGTTTCGTTCACTTGAAATTACATTCTTGTTACAGTGATAATATGAACTGTTACGTTACGTTAGTGTTGTCCAAAGTTTTCATGGATCATAACGTTAAATACAAAACGTTTCAAGCGTAAATCGTGTTTTATTATATCGTATATTTGTAATCCAAATAAGTAAGTAAGTACAGTCACGAGCACGACTAATAAAATGTATACAAAAAAAGTGTGGTCTTAGCTGCAAAGCTATACCATTAGATGGAGCTACGTTGGAATAGAATAGAACATTATTTATTTGGGTCTACAGCACATTCACAGAAAAAAAAAACTTATTTACCTACAAAAAAAATAGCTAAAAGGAACATAAAAGGAACATCCTGATTTAATGAAGCATAGTAAGGTTATTCCTTTATTTAAATCGGGTAGCTCTACGGACCCTACTAATTTTAGACCAATTTCGATTTTACCAACATGTAGCAAAATTTATGAAAAAAATATTCTCAACCAGCTATTAGCTCACTTCACAAAAAACAATTTACTTCATAACAAACAATTTGGATTCACAAGGGGTCGTTCGACAACTGATGCTGGTGTTGAACTGTTTGAAGTAATAGCTGGTGCCTGGGAGGGGTCACAGGATGCTCTAGGTGTATTTTGTGACCTATCCAAGGCATTTGACTGTGTTCAGCATGACACTCTCATCAGGAAACTCCACCACTACGGCATCAAAGGCACTGACCTCAAACTTTTGAATTCTTACCTGAGTGATAGAATCCAGAAGGTTGAGGTTAACCGGAAAAGGTCAGCTGGGTCGGTTGTGAGAATGGGAGTGCCTCAAGGTTCAATTCTGGGCCCATTTTTATTTTTAGTCTATATAAATGATCTACCCTATATGGTAGGCAATAATCACGATATTGTATTGTTTGCTGATGACACATCATTAATTTTTAAAATGATAAGGCAGAAAACCAACTACGACGATGTCAACAATGCTCTCTTTAATGTAGTACAGTGGTTTAATGTAAATAATCTAGCTTTCAATGATAAAAAAACTAAATGTATAAAATTCTCCGCACCAAATGTAAAACAAGTTGAGTCTGATCTGCGGCTTAACGGGAACAGGTTGAATCTAGTAGATAACACTGTTTTTCATGGAATTACCTTAGATTCTAAATTGCAATGGGGCGCCCATATCTCACAGCTAGCGAGTAGACTTAGTTCTGCAGCGTTCGCGGTAAAGAAAATTCGATCATTGACTGATGTTAATACGGCGAAGCTGGTTTATTTTAGTTATTTTCATAGTATAATGTCCTACGGCATCCTACTTTGGGGCAATGCCGCAGACATTGACACGATATTTACACTGCAGAAAAGGGCTATTCGTGGAATGTATAAACTTGGAAGTAGAGAATCTCTAAGAGAAAAGTTTAAAGAGATTGGTATCTTGACCTTTGCATCACAATATATATATGAAAACATTATGTATATTTATAAGAATAGTAGTAAATTTAAAACCATGAAAGATAAGCATGATAAAAATTATTCTGTAATGACAAGGAACGACCATAAATTAGCGTTTCCCAAATTAAGGCTGGCTAAAAGCACCAAATCATTTATGGGAATGTCAATACGTATTTATAATAAAATACCACAGTCAATTCAATCTCTAACGTTTATTAATTTAAAAGAACTATCAAAGAAACATTATGCAAAAAAGGCTACTATAAACTCCAAGATTGTTTAGATGACAAAAGAGCGTGGGATTGATGTCTCCACAGGTTATTTTCAAATATTAAACATTAATCACTATGTAAGCAGCTTGGCTGCGACATGATATTGGCAAGCACGAATAGCTGTCTTCTGTTTGTTTGTTCATGTCATAGCAGAGCTGTATTTCTGCCAAATTGTACCTATAATAAGCACTTTTTGCAAAAGAGTGCCGAGAGTTTTTTTTCCGCCGACTTTTTTCCTCTCGGTCTACCTAGGGTTCTACTTTCATTTCGTTTTTTAAAGCCGAAGAAGAAGTAGTAGTAGACATCACCAAGACATTGGTGGATAATGGGCGATCATTATCTTTATAAGTAGAGACGCACACTTCTCGACGGAGACCTTCCCCTGGATTCTTCATGTCGTCCGGACCCGCGCCGCCCTCATCCAGCAATTGACGTTCGTAAAGTGTATAAAAATACCTACTACGAATAAAAATGTTTTCATTTCATTTTCATTTCATTTCATTTTCATTTCATTTCATTTCATTTCACAATACATATTTTTATAACATAAAGAACAGTTGTGTTGCAGCAGCATAAAAAGGCCATGGCTCAGTGCTTTGGTTTGCTCTATAGAGCAAGGCATTGATAATTCTGCCACCACCTGACGATACTTAGGAAAAAAATCAGTTAACGAAAAAGAGAAAATAAACACATGTATAGTGGTGAGTTTGAAATATACAGGGTGAAATTTTTGAATGCCCCCTGGAGGAAAAGTACTCTAAATAATATAGATGGCAAAGGAAACTGAGTAAGCCTGGGCCACAGGGTTAACAGGTTGACTTTGGTCTAAAAAAATAGCTTATTTTATCCTTATTCAAAACACATAAAACCCCTAAAAATGTAGTGAGGGGGAAACAAGTTAATTCAAGATATAGAAATCGCTGTCATGGGTATTTAGTATGGATGAATAACTCATAATATAATTGAAAATTCGCTGAGTAAAATTGAAGAAATATTAAATGAGAATCATTAATAAGGTTAAATGAATGAAAACTAACCGGGTTAGTTTTATTTTAAATAATTATTTTGTAATTAAAATAGGCGAAATTATTTATTAGGTTTGGCAATACTGAGTGAATGAAGAACGAAACTATGGTAATTGACTCAGTTAACTATTGTTATAATTGTTCAGTTAGTCAATCGATCTATTTGTTCACTCGTTTGTTTGGTTTCTTTCCCTGCGCTTGAGTATTTTCATGTTTTTTTCTATTTTTAGATAGCCCTAAGAAAAGTGAAAGTTGTTAGTATCTATTTATTAGTTTGAATAGTTGTTTAAAACTATAACTAATAACTAAGTAAGTATAGGTAATATCTTATAATGTTCTATTTTATCTAGTATGCTATCTAAGTAAAATGTGCTACTATTTATTTTTAATTATAAACTGTCTAAATAATTCAAAATACATTAATTCATTTATAGATCTCAACAATAAGAAAAAGAATAGCTTTCGAAAGTGATTCTAAGCTCACTTAACTTCTGTGTATACCTTTAGACAAAATTATGGATATCTCAATTCGTCAACACTGGTTTATATTGAAAATTTCGGTGATGAAACATGATTATATTTTAAATAAAAAAAAGCAAATGCCAAGTTGTTAACACCGTGGCCCAGAAATGTATGGAGCAGGTTCTCTCTCCTTTTACTCCAAAGAAATAGTCCTTTATTTTGGAAAATAAATAAAACTGCATTCAAAGATTTTTCGAAAATTTGCTTGCTTCACCCAGAAATCGAACCGACTAAAATCTAAAAATTAAGATTTCATGGTTTTTCTTTCATTAAATTAACCTATTATGTTAGAGAGATTTCATTCTTGAGATTGACTTTAACGATCAATGCAATAAAATTACAGGGTGTCATATTTACAGATTTTAGTCGGTTCGATTCCCGGGTCAAGCGAGCGAATTTTCGAAAATCTTTAAATGCAGTTTTATTTATTTTCCAAAATAAAGGAATGTTTCTTTGGAGTAAAATTTTGTATCTCAATTATTAAGAGTACTTTCCCTCCAGGGGGCATTAAAAAATTCCACCCTGTATAAATAATTTGTGTAACTGTTCAGTTTATATGATTGCGAAGTTATGTTTATGGTTAGTTTGTACCAACCTATGAAGTTCAAAGACCTGTTAAAGCTGAGAAGTGAAGCAATATAACGTAAAAACAAAAAGGTGCTAAGTAATTTCGAGGCGTACCGCCAGGTTCCGGTAGCTCAGTCTTGGTCGGATAATTTTTATCTAGCACATTTTTTTCAGTAAAGCTATTTATGAATAATTGAGATTTTAAATGCAAAAACTTAAAAATATTATTAAAATGCATACACTTCGCGACTTATTCGGTTGCAAAAAGGTTAAAAGTCCAATGAAAATGTATACATTTCATTAGAGGAGACTGTACATAAAATACTAAGGTATCTAAGAAGCCACCGAAACGACGATAAAATCTGGTTATGGATATCCTATGTGTAATATTATTATTGTAGGTACTGCTCTTTACATAGATTGATAAGCCAATTTATGATTAAATTCTGGGTGAAACATAACTTGTAAACTGTTTTTTTTTGGTTTCGTAATTCTAGGCAAATGCATTGCATTAACTCTAGAAGAAAATCAATAATTTATTAATAATAATAAAACTTTAACCATATGAAACAAGAATTTTTAAAATCAATTTTAATTGTCCGAAATATCGTGTAACAAAGACACAAAAAAACATACACACGAATTGAGAACCTCCTCCTTTTTTGGAAGTCGGATGAAAACAATAAAGTTATGGTCGCCTTAAGGTTTAATGATTTATCTAAGCAACATGCTTTGGGTCTTTAAAAGTTAAACGTAGCAATTGAGGTGACCATGAAACTCAGAAAATGTTAAATATTTTGTAAATTAACCAATTATCAAACAAACATAAGTTTTTAAACTGGCATGGTCATTAACATTTAAATTAACTTTAGAAACGGGATATTTACCATGTTTTTGATTTATTTTGAGTTCTCGATATTTCGGCACTGTTACAAGCGCCATGATCACGACGGTACCATGATCAAAAACATGGTAAATATCCCGTTTCTAAAGTTAATTTAAATATCAAACAAACGTTAGCATTATTTATGGATGTTGTCACATTCACACTATTAAACTAAAGTAAAACAGTGTGAAATACATTTTTCTGTCCAAGCCCTGCAAAGCTAATTATCAAAGTAATGCTGATTATTTGACGAGGACGTACCTAAAAAAGGTTGGTTTGCCGCAGTCGTATCACTTTTGAATAGGCTACCGGTAGATGTGTCAATGAAGCTAAAGACCCCCTTGATTGTAGGTTCCCTTTGATTCAGCTCTCTATTGATTTCTTTTCATGTATCATTTGCTAGCATATGTCGCTCCAACGGAGACACTAAATAGCGAAAATATATAACGACTTTCTAATTCTTTTCTACGCCCTTGAGAGAATAAAATCAATCGCAAATTCATCACTTAAAGAAATAAGAAGTTTCTATTTAAACGAGCTTCTTTGCTCCTTTTATTTGTAGTTCAGCTTGCATTATTTATAAGATTAATAAAAGCCCTGGAGAGATCTTACAATCAAGGGGTATTCGTATAGATTGCTTTCAGGTCCGTTCCTATAGACAACTTTGTGATGAAGGGTATATAAATATAAATAAATAATAAATATTTCTGACACGCACACAACATTATCTAGCCCAAATTAAGTTTCTTAAAGAACTTGTGTTATGGATACTAGATAACTGATATACTTAAGAAATATATAAACATACATATTAAATAAATACATATTTTTTTATTAGAATAAACTTAAATAAACATATAAACTTACATGACTTGACGACTAATATCTGTGTTCATCACACAAATATCCACACACAATATCACAAATAGGGATTCGAATCAGCCGGTCGTCATATGAAGGGCACTTTGTCCATTAAGCTCTATAGTTGTTTTTTTTTATTTGCTTCTATCCAGGATTTACAGACTAATGTCCCAGGATCGCCAAAATGTTTTATTCATGAACAGCGGTCAGCATCATGTTGCCGACATGCTCGTTTGACATAGTGGCCAAAAACTAACTTATATAAGCATGTGTTGTGGAGACCACTCACACAAACTAGGGTATATCTTCCACAAACAGTTAAAAAAGTTATGACGTAGGCTGTCATAACTTTAAACCCATGCTTGCTCAGTTTCTCGCTTTACGTCCGTCGAAAACAAAACAAGTTGTAAAACTCACTACCAAAAGTCAAGGCTTAGGCGTCCCCTTAGGCGTAGGAAAAATCTTAGATTGGGGTGGTTCTGACATGGCACCCTCGCTTTAAACCTCCAAGGCTGGAGAAATTAAACAGTCATAAAGGACATTAATAAAGAAAATAAAGTGTACATTCATAACATTATTTAATAATGGAAACATAATGTTACATTACTTGCACATGCTGGACTGAGAGCAAAGGAAAAACAGAGAATGTACCATCTGCTTCTCTTCCCGGGCATACTGTAAAAGTCAGTTAAGGGACAGAGGTTTTATCGCAGGTTTTTTTTGTGGGCGATAGGCTGACCCCCTTTCACTGCAATAGTCTCCCTCCATCATTCTAATGCCCCAAATTTGTCAACCGTGACATCAGATGGTTTTATAATTTATAACCTCTGGTGTTCTGCCTACCCCGTAAAGGATGCAGGCGTGAAGTTATGTATGTATGTATGTACTTACACACATGCTGCCTTATCGCGATTAGTGCGAGCTAACCTAGTCAAGACAGTAAGACTTAGTAGAGTATTATGAGTAATCAGGATTGACACAGTTTATAAAATAGGTATACATATTACTAATTCTGGTACTTTTACGCGAACAGGTTTCTCATGGTGGACGTGTTCCACCTTAGTTTTCATGATCTCTTTCCACCAGGTGTCATGGAAGACAAACGATTCATCCTTATTGTTGAGGATTATGGGTTGCAGAGTGTACTTTAGCAGTGGAAGGAAACAAACGTGATATAGAAACGTTGTTTATCTTCTTAATATATAAAACTCTTCCGTTACTGACTGAGTGACCGACAGACAACGCACAGCCATAACTACTGGTCGTAGAGAGCTGAAATTTGGAACATACAATCCTTCGAGGCTGTGGTGGAGCACTAAGGAAGGAATTCCCGAAGTTCCCACGGGAACGAGAATTAATGGACTTTTTAGTTTGTATGAATAATCTTATTCCTTGAGTGCACGGATATGATACTTAGCATAAAGGTTTCTTAAATAGTGACTGGTTGTTTTGTTTAAGGAATTCCCAAAATTGCCACGGGAACGGAAAATATATGTTTTTTTAGTTTGTATGAAAAAATATTTTTCCTTAAGTGCACGGATGTGATACTTGGTATAAAGGTTCTTCAATAGGTGTCTGATTGTATTATGAAAGGATTTTCCGAAATTCGCACGGGGTCGGGAAAAATAAGATATGTTTATGCGCGTACGAAGTTGCGGGAAAAAGCTCATTTTATATAAAGGGCACACAATACAATACACATAATGATGCGTACAGATTGCAAGTAATGTAACATTCTGCGCACGTTGCGTATTTGTACGTGTGGTGCGCAGAATGTTACATTACAAGTTCCATTACAGCAATCTGTACGCACCATAAGAGCTAATCCAACAACTTAGTTACCAAAGCACACTAGCGCCACTAGTGGAAGACGGATACCCGGAAATGTTAATTTGGATACTTATTTCCTATTTATCAATACTTATTATCATAAGATATATTAATCCTAGTGTTTGTACTTGTCGTAGGTTCCTGATGGTATTCATGTGCCTGTCGTTGTCGGTGTTCTCCACCATCGAGGAGTACGAAGCCAAGGCGGGCATCGTGCTCTTCTACATGGAGACCGTGGTCGTCATCTGGTTCGCCATTGAGTTTTTTTTAAGGTAAGATAATCATCTTCAGTCAAGATACGCCCACTGCTGGAAATGCGCCTCGCCCAAGGTTCTCCATGTTGCTCGGTCCTGCACGTCTTCATCCAGCGTTTGACAGAGACCGCAACCAAATTGTCGGTACACCTTGTAGGGAGACTACTTACAATGCATCTCACAGTACGTGGTCGCCACTAGGGAACTCTTTTGCACCAACGGCAGTCAGCAGTACGAGCATAGAACTTTCTCGACTCATATTTTTACGAATGTTCCTATAGTATGGAGACGGTTTGTAAGCAATAATTGAAATCTATCCATTGCCGCACGGGCAGCTTTTATAAATGTGTTCCTTATTCATTTTGAATGTTTGTTAACATACTGTACTCTTAAATAACTGTAAAATAAAAAATTACAATGTTACTAAAAACTTGTAACTGACTCTATAGTATACGAACATTTGTAAACATACGATTCGATAAAGTTCAGTGCTCGCACTGCTGTTTTGCGAGCTATGTACCCTGCCCATTGCCAATTCAGCTTTGCAATCCTTCTGACTACGATAAACGACGAAGTATGATAATAACACTTTAAAGGGAAACACTAATTATTTTACTTTGTCATTGATTGTAAAATGATGATCAAAAGATTTCTATACGTGGAAAGCTAACCTAACGCGGACCCTTTGTAGCTTTATAATGTGTTTGTAAATAGCTCATTTAATGTAGTGAATCGATTTAATATTACTATTATTACATGAGGAACATGAGAAATACTACCTGTCTGTCGGTAAACTAAAGCAAAATCTATTCATTTTTCATTTGCCAAAAGATTGCTTAAAAACAAACAAAATATTGGCATACTAATTAAAATAGGAGACTTCCTGTTTCAAAAAATACATATGACTAACATAACATTGTGCGAAATTAAAATTCATGAGGAAAAAAATAAACACGTTATTGACAAAGGCATGACTGAGCGAAAAAATTGCCCCTCGAAAATCATGTTTCGCGGATAGCATTTTTTACGCAGGAGCGTTTTGTTTACACACGTATTTTTTTGGTGTTGCAATAATGTCTATTTATTTATTTTCGCATAACCGAAATTGTTTTGATAATATATATGTACGTATGTAAAGACTAAATCGTGTTTAGTGCCGACATTTGTCTATCTCGAAACTACGACTGATCTGCCACTCAAGAGAATATTTATTTATTTATTCACCCTTTATTGCCAATAAAAAAATGCATGACAGACAAAAGAAAATAAAAAGCACAAATTTTGACAATGTGGGTGGACGCGATTTCTTCCAGGCAACCGAATATTGTTTCGTACCTGTTTTCCAAATAACGATTTCAAAATTCGAAAATACTTACATAAGTCGTATTTGACCTTCACCTACTATAATATTACATACACTATCGACCTTTACTCACGTAAATATTTTCGGTAATAACAAAAACCTTTCAAACTTCTTTACCACCTACCCGCACACCTGAAACCCCTCAACGTAACAAGCACATCGACGGATTACCAGCAAATTAACCCGGTAAGCCCGCGCCGCGACACTTGTGTGTGGCCGCTTAGTTTAATTCTGCTCCCATGACAATGCATTAACCTATGACAGGGGACACATTAATTGAGTAGCTTGTCGGTTCCGAATTTTCAATTAATATTGCTTGGAATAGTATGAGCGAATATTTAGAGGATGTGTTATTAAATAGCACTAGGTTTCCTATGAATGGATTTTATAGGCCTTTACTTTTTGCCCGGTGGCATGGAGGAGATATGTCCCATCCTTACTAGAAAAGAAACTTCATTGGACCTGTATTCACATAACGTCGACCGTTTGCTTACACTAATCATGATCTTATATAGGGTCTTTTTTATGAAGATTAAAATATTTTAGGAGAAGGTTAAGAACGATGTGTAGATTTAATTTATGAAAAAAAAACTTTTTTTGTTACGTAAATTGATATTTTATAATTCTCATAAGTTAACAATATTTTAGTTTAATCTGTTATTTACGAGTTAAGAGCAAGAAATAAACGCGTTTTTTTTAATATTTCTGTTAAGAAATATGTTAAGCTCCGAGTTTTCGATAGTCAGAAAAATTTGGTCACTTAAACGAATTGTAACATTTCAATTTTAAAAAAAATATTTAATTTATAAAATATATAATTTTTTTGTCATAAATAGAATCCACATATTAATCTTAACCTTCTCTTAAAATGTTTTCATCTTCAAAAAAATGACCCTATATAAGTATAAAGTATAAACTAATCAATGGATAAACGCACAAACTTACTTTTTTTCTTATTGATTGAGATAAGATAAAATATAGTCAGCATCACCACCATCAGCTGAGAGACGCCCACTGCTGGGCAACGGGCTCACCCAGGTTCTCTACGTCCAACACTGCCTTGATCCAGCGTTTACCGACGACCTTGACCAGATCATCGGCCCACCTTGCGAGAGGTCTACCTACATTGCTGCGTCTCTCAGCAAATTTTTCATAAATAATAAACCGAGGCTTATGTGCCTACCATACATATCAACATGCTTAGAAATTTTTGCATTGTGGATTGAACCCTTCACCAAGTCAACTATTATTCTTTATGTAATAATTTGCATATATTTATTTTATTTTATTTATTCCTTATTTTACATACTTAGTTTACATAATCAACGAATGCAGAGCATGAAAAAACCGACTTCAAGTCAAAACTTTGGCCGACTTAGAGTGTCATCCACGTAAACACTCTCCGAAATCATACATATTGTTTAAAAATTTTGAAATTTTCAATGAAGTACTCAACCAATTTCAATAAAACTTATATGGGACCAACTATGAAATATTCCCTATCATATGAAACAAGAATTTTTAAAATCGATTCGTAATTGTCTGAAATATCGTGTAACAAAGACACAAAAAAAATCTTACAGCCGAATTGAGAACCTCCTCCTTTTTTGAAAGTCGGTTGAAAATACAATAAAGTACAATTGGTGGCCTTATCTACAAAATATGATCTCTTCCATATGATCTTTTCAACAAGATAAGATTGATTGACACTCGTCAATTTATGATACCTTTGATGCCCCTAAAGAAAACTGTATTAACAGTTTAGGTCTAAGCTGAACTTTAAACTGAGAAAACAAATCTTATTCGTGGCTTTGCATACAAGCCATATCGCAGTAGAAAGACTTAAAAAGACTATTAGCCATGCCAAGAAAATGCCTACCATAAAAAATGTAACCATAACTGTCAAACTGACAGTTTGTCATTTTGTTGTTTATTTCCTTCTATTGATTAGAAAACCAGTAGAAATAGCTAATAAATCAGTAAAACTGAAAACAGCTAACGAATAAGAAGCACCCCGGAACACAGAAATGAACGGAATAACAAAATTATTTTAATGGCTAACGGAGGGGTGCCATGCTGTCATTATTGGCATTTGCTGACTATGTCAAAAAATGATGATGCTATGTTCCCAAACGGCAATTTTTTACAACTTTAAACAATTTATTGTGCAGCATTTAATCATGAAAAGTTAAACATATCTTATATTTTACAGTTCCTTGGTTTGTGCCCTACAATTTGGTGCCCATGTACCTCGCGGTATGCATATGGGCCAAAATGTATTGAGAAAAAATACGGATACGGTTCTGCTCTTCCAAGATGATAGCTGGCAAAAAGTATATAAACTAGCTGAAATGGTACTGAAACATACCACATCGTGGCTTGAAAGTAGTTTGTTGTCACTAAACACAGACAAAACTAAATATTTAACTTTTTGTAAAACCAATGCAACAAAACCAGATAACTCCTTTAGTTTAAAAATACATACTTTTCCATGTAACAAGCAGAATGATAATAATGAACCTTGTGATTGCGCTAAATTGCAAAAAGTGGACAGCTAAAGTATTTGGGAGTCACTCTTGATTTCAAGTTAACGTGGGAACTACAAATACTTAACGTTTCCAATAAAATTAGAAAATTAATTTACGTCTTCAAAAACTTGAGAACTAATGTAAACACTAGCCTAATACTACGAATATATAAAGCTTTAGCAGAATCCATACTTTCATATTGTATTGGTTCTTGGGGTGGTGCAGCGAAGTCGTATATGATTACAGCAGAAAGAGCACAACGAGCTCTACTTAAAGTAATAAAAATGTTTCCTTACAGATACCCTACTACTGACTTGTATAAAACCTGCAAAGTTCTATCGATAAGAAAATTATACATCCACCAGTCACTGTTAAAATACCACCGTTTCACTATTCCTTATTTACCGGAAAATACAAAGAGAGTAGATAAAGTTCCACTTCCTAAACGCAATAGTCAATTTGCTAAAAGACATTACGGGTATAATGCCCCTCATCTTTATAATAAACTTTTGAAAAAAAACAAAAATGTGAAACACTTGAGCCATACTAAATTTAAAACATATATTAGAAAATGGTTGGAAGATTTCGACTATGATCAGGTTGAAAACCTCTTCGTAGCTATACTATAAATAAAAAAAAATAAAAAAGTGCTGTAATAATATGATAATTTGACCAAAAACACACACACACACTCACACACACACACATACACACCACACGACTCCACATAATACACACCAACATATACTTAATTAGTCTGTAATAAAATAGTGTAATAAGAATAATTAACCTAATACCTATGTAAGATGTCTACTGTAGCCAATTTCCGATAGTGTGGGGCCTGGCGTTCCGTCACACAGGTCAACCCTTTTACGGACACCAGGCTCTCACAATCTTAATTTAATATTGTACATTTAAGATAATATTCTTAGTTCTAACTAGATTTAAGTTTGTGAGAGCAAAAATAAAATATTTTATTATTATATTATTAAAATGCTAACCTTAATCAATACAGTAACCAATACTAAAATACGTTCAAAAAGGTTAACTAAATTGAATAGCCCCATTTTTTTATTATCGCAATGAACTTCCCAAAAATTCCATTTTAATAAGTCACAATTCAATCTCAAATCGCTTTACTCATAAGAAATGTGGGAGAAATTGAATCCTTTGATGCTGCATCCAGTTACTCTGGATAATTACTTTTTAATTTGAAAAAGAAACATTGAAAAGAAAAGCTTTTCCTATGTTCTTTATAAATTAATTGTATTTTATCTATAAAAGACAGTTAATCAAAAACGGTCCGTAATTTAATAGCTATAAGGGTTTCAACTTTCTAACAATTTGTTTCTGTAAACTTGGTTGATAGCCAGAATCACTTGAGTGACAACTTTTGAACTTTTAATTAAACCTGTTGGGGACCAGCAATCGCAAAACAGGATATTGAGGAGAGCGATTGTCAAATATTTAAATAGCTCGATAGCATGTCGTGCTATCAACTAAATAAATAGTCGCAATTAAACCTCAGGGCTAACAGCCTGTGGATTGCATAAATATTAGAATACTTTCGTTGAAAAGTGAAACAGACGTTTTCGGTTAGCGTAGTTTTGAAAACAGAATCTAAATTTAGATTTCTACTTTCTTTTTCAATTCCTTGTTTAAATATTGTTTTAATAACATGTCTTATAGTCTGTAGTAAATCGCTTCTAAATCCAAATAGGAATTTGGATAACGATTGTTATTACGTACATTAAAAATTTTAAAATAAAATGAAATGAAAATTTGTTTTATTCGTAGTAGGTAATTTTATACACTTTACGAACGTCAAACGCTGGATGAGGGCGGCGCGGGTCCGGACGACATGACGAATCTTGGGGGAGGCCTCCGTCGAGAAGTGTGCATCTCTCGGCTCATGAAGATATGAAGATATGATCGCCCATTATCCGCCAATGTCTTGGTGTTGTCTACTACTACTTCTTCTTTGACTTTAAAAAACGAAATGAAAGTAGAACCCCAGGTAGACCGAGAGGAAAAAAGCCGGAGGAAAAAAAACTCCCGGCACTCTTATAAAAAAGATCTGCTTAAGAAAATTACAGAATTGATAAAAACATCTAAGACCTATATTTATCTAAATTATTAAGTATAGATATCGCTCACTAAGGGACGTTCGTATCCCATTTCAGACTAATATGTAAATTTTCGGCGAAAAGCATGCATCCATGATCATGGCCAATCGATCCATCAAGACCCTTACAATGAAGTCAAAGTGCACTCTGTCACGAGAACCCAACTTGTCAACCCGCTAGGTTTTCTCATTGAGGAGTTCAGCCCCTTCCTGAACTGTCACGGTGTAGAATTCTATTCTATTGAATGCCTTCGTAGCACCGTTTACGAGAGGTCGTGATGGGAGCTGCAGAAATTTATTATAGGTCTAGCTTTTTTTAGTTTATGCTTGCAAATGGTTTGCTAAAAACTATTTGGGTATAAAATCAGTTATGATCTCGACTTCACTTCTTGAAAAAACTGTCTTTTTAGAAATAAAGTTTGTCAAATATCAAAAATCTCTTTTATTAGAACGTTTGAAATGCAGGAGCTTGTGAACTACATAAAATGCAAGAGCAAATTATTTTAATATATCGTCATAGTTTTTTGTTTTCATTCGTAAATTTCTCACGATGAATGCTTAAAATAAGGCTTTAAGTTATAATAACAGTTATGACGCCACATCTAAAACACTAAAACTTAATTTAACACACCAACGATTACAGTTCGCAAAATTAACTTGAGAATTCACCGGCGCAAAACGGATACAGAAGTTATTTTTTTCTTTTTAGTGACTGATTTCACGTTTTACCACAGCCTTAAGTAAAGAGGATGAACGGAGTTTTGAAGAAAGTGGCTTGTAATAAATATCATCATCATCATCATCATCACCATCATCACGACTCTTTGTAAAGAGCCTAGTGCAGGGTTATGAGTCTCTCCCCTGGGTAATGAGGAGGTATAGGCCATCCACCAAGCTGGCCCAGTGCTGGGTGGTGGATGTCAGAATTTTCAGGTTGCCGAAAATGGCTTCTGACAAACACTAACTACTACTGTATACAAGCATACAGCACACGGGACCGACTGCTTAACGTGCCCTCCGAAGCACGGAAGTCGCCGTAAGAAATGAATGGTCGGCGGTCACCCATCCAAGTAATAAATATAGCTGAAACAAATCACTGTTGCGTTGGAGCTTGTATACCTACTGGAATACATTAAAATTACATTCAAACGCAAAATTTACAAAGAAAGGCTTATAACATCTCGTGACAAATTTTAACATTTTACGTGACTGTTATTTAACATTTGATGAAAATATCGAAAATGTTAATTTTCAGTAATAAAATTAACACGTAGTGCGCATCTGGCTTTAAAATTTTGTGTGTGTGAAAGTGGAAGAGAAAAAATTATAAATGTAATTTTTTTTGTTATTCATATTATCCTGGCTTGCTCACACTTCCGCTAATTTTACCAAGCTTATTAAAAAGCTCTTATAACAAATGAAATTTAAAATAATAATCAATAACTATCAATAAATACTATACTAATCAATAGTAACTAAAATTCTGCATGAATATATGAAAATTTATAAAAAATTAAACAAAATCCCCAGCCATTTACACCAACTACATGGCCTCAAAGTAAGCAAAGCTTGTGTTATGAGATACCATGTAGCGAACTAGGGGGAAACTTAGAATATAAAATACATATATGTATAGATAAACGCCCAGAACCGGAACATTTTTCTTTGTTCCGTGCGGGATCGAACCCGTAACCACTGGCGTCTGAGGCAGATAGGTCCCATCGCCAAAGTGGTCGTCAATATTCAATATTCAGTACTTTTGTCAATATTTTTGTAAAACAATGTGTTTTTGGAAACGTTACTAAATTATTAAATATTTGCTGCATCCCACACCCGCTGTTTCGCCCATGTTGATCGCCCAAAATCGTTTCATGGGATAAAAAGACTTAGCATAAAAATTTATGACTTAATCAGGGATACCGGCTGCCTGCATACCAAATTCCATTGAAATCCGTTTTGTAGTAATTGCGCAAAAGAGAATCAAACGTTCATAGTATAATTTTAATGTATAAATAAAAAATACCGTACCTATTTAATCCAATACGGTATTTAGATGGAAGAAGAATTAAATGTCAGGAGCATTGGTGTAACCCATTTGACCTAACTCGATATTGACAACGTTTGTTCCTTTTTACGACAGTTTTTTTATTACGAACTTTAATCAGATTTTTTACGGAGACTTTAGGTCACAGAAACTGCAGACTTCAGCGTCTGCGGTACTTTTTTAACTTTCTCATCATGTTCCTTCAATTTACAGCTAATGTTACTAAAGTTGAAGTTAATAAGGATGAATGAGTGTGCGCTACTCTTTCAAATTGAAACTTTTGGACGAATTAAACATACAAGCGAATTAAAGTCTGAAATAACACAAAGGATACTTTTTGTCCTGGTATTCCAATAGGACAGTGATATAAACGAGTGAAATAATGAAAAAAAACTAGCACATAAATAACTAGAATTTTTCTCGACAAATATAACCATTTAGCGAATAGTAGTTGGCTTCCAAAGCACTGTAATTTAATGTAATTGGGTCTTAGAATGTCATAAATACATAAGTTATTAGAAAAATGCAGGTATGCAAGCGCTTTGCATATTAAGAACCACCGTAGTGCAGTAGTCGTCTGAGACAAGAGAGGAAGTGCGCACTGCATGAATAATATTTGTATACCCTCCATAAAGATATTTGTCGGTGGAGTGGTTGTTTTCAAGTATAAAACAATAAATGTATTTCCGCTATCCTAAGCCTATATCTGTAACTTTGGGACTAGATGTAGCTGTTGGTAACAGCTTATAAATATTTTATTTTCAAAATATTTTAATACCTTAGTACATTAGAGTTGTGTTTTCGTCTCCAGAAAAAGGACTTTGCCTTTGCTTCATACATCGTCCACCCCGGTAGTAGGAACAGTGAAAAAAATACTTTTTATATTCGAAATTATTATTGATTTCACCCCGTGTATTGTTTATGAAACGGACAATTTGCTACACTGTGGTTTTACTCAAACAATTTCAGATACTGAGGTTATGATCACCTATACAATAAATATACATATAATAGGATCGAAATAATAGAATACAATATCCGAGATAGTAATAGTAATATAACCAAGAAGACCACTAACCTTTTCATAATGAGCTTTTACTTAATACTTCACAATGTTAATTGGAATAACAGAATAATTCAAAAACCTTGTGTTTGTCTTGGTACATTTCGAATTGAGCAATGATTGATAAAGTGATGAACTCCAATTAACAAAAGTCATCTGATTGAATAACTAATTCCCTAACTTGTATTTTTTTTAATAAAATGCTGATGTGAAATCGTACAACGAAAGACTTAAAATCGATGTAATCGCATGCGATCAAAAATAGTAATGCAAACCTCATGAAAGTTTTGTGATGAAAGTGACTTTGTTTTAACAAGATGTCGGCAGGTTTGAAGTGTGTCTATAAAATACTTTTAAAATGTCTGTTTTATATAGCAATTTGTCCATTACATATAGAAATATATTCAGAAAAATATTTCAAAAAAATAAGCTAATGATTATTATTATTCATCTAGATTTCTTAGAGCCAGGGCAGATCTGTACATTGACATATAAATGTTATTTTCTTTCATACGATATAAATGTACTGCATATTTATTTTGGTATCACTCCGTAAAAAAAAATAAAGATACGAGTATGGCACCACGAACTGTATTATTAATAGTTGCTGTTGATAAACACAGCTACTACGACGTGGCATTACATTGATTACTACGACGATTAGTACAATATGTTTTGTAGTATCGCGTAGTCTTCTTTGTTTTAATGAAGTTCATTCATAGTTTAGAGTGGCCATGCTTTGCTTATTTTGTAAGCGTATATATTAATTTTCTAGAAATAAAAATACGCCTGTGGGTAAAAAACAGCCTTTTATAGTAAGTGTTATAAAAAATATCGGTTTTTTTCTTTCATCATTATGTATGCAAACACACGTTGCTACCACGGAAAAAACAATGTTAGACAAACATCGAAAAAGACAATTAAAGCGTTTGTTTTGAATACACGTGGAGTCGATCCACATTTTAATGATCTAATTGATTGCACAAGATTCGTTCATACACTGAATAAAATGATGTAATAAGTTGATGTACCATAAAAATAAGAATATTGTCCTACACAGCTTATGATTAGTCACACGATATAAAATTTTATTTATTTTTATTTTATTTTATATTATTTGGGTGGCCAACAGCTTTTACTTAAAAACTAGGTTTAACATATAATGTCGAGTAAGCCATTAACAAGCCTCCGCAGATACATTTGGAGATAGAAAAAAGATGGTTACATACACGAAAAAAAAGAAAATTCTATAAGGAAAAAATAACAATAATAACAGCAGTATCTAAACTATGACAATATGCTTCTTATATAACAATACCTTATGCCACACGAGACCAAACTTAAATAAACAACTTATTAACCAAAATATTTTTCAATTTAGTAGGTGTGGTGTTAAAAAGATTGATTTCGGAGTCATGGTATTTGTTGAATGTAGCAACTGATCTTATCAGAAATAAGTTTTTGCGATAGTTCGTACGGGCAAACGGAGCATAGAGCGGCTTCCTTATCCGAGAACGCCTATTGGGTACATTAATAGACAGTTTATGTAGAATGTATGGACCGTCTATTTTAGATTGTGCCGTTTTCATAAGAAGAGTGACGTCAGAAATATTTCGCCTTAAGTAAAGTGGCACTAGGTGATATTAGAGACAACGCTTGTGGTAATCTAATTTTGGAAGTTTGAACTTGTACGAATAAAATAAAATCCAAAAAGCAGCTGACTTAGCTGCTGACGATAGGCTGACCCCCTGTCACTGCAATAGTCTCTCCAACATAATAATACCTATAAATTTGTCAAACGTTACAACAGATGGTTTTATAGCCTCTGGTGTTCTGCCTACCCCATTAGGGATACGGGCGTGAAGTTATGTATGTAATTATAGAATAATTAAGCTGAATTGTCTTAAGTTTTCACGATTCATAATTTAAATAAAACTACTTTTTAACCGGATTAATCGCGTTTAATTTATATTTTACATTTTAACTCGACGTTTCGGTGTCCTTGCAGACCCCGTGGTCACGAGCGACTGAGGTGTCAGGCGTCAGATTGATCAACCGAAACGTCGAGTTAAAATGTAAAATATAAATTAAACGCGATTAATCCGGTTAAAAAGTAGTTTTATTCAATTAAGCTGAAACTTTACTTATTTGAACGCACCAAGCTCTGAACCTATCAGCCGTAATAAAAAAAGGCATTTGTTAATCTCACTTTTGATATTTGATTTCGAAATATTCAAAGGTATTCTGCGGTGTTTTCACAAGGTTTTCTGCGGGAACAGAAAAAACATCAATTAAATTTTCATAAAGATGTATTTTGCTATCTTTACTACAAAGACACTGCAGGTCGTAGTTTTGAAGTCACGCCGCACTGACTTTGCTCCGCCAATCGCCATCGGGCTCTATATTATTACTTTAACTTTCATTGTCCGTGTTTGTTAGTTAAAGGAAAAAATATGAATTTTAATAACTCTGAGGACAGGAAAAGGAATTATAAGAAAATTTTACACTTTTAAAGAGAAATACTGCTATTTGACACCCCTTTTAAATTAAATTGTGTATACTTCTTGAATCAAAAAGTGTCTTGTCTTAAGTTTTCGCGATTCATACTATTAAATAAAACACTTTTTAACCGGATTTATCGCGTATATTTACATTTTAAATTTTGACTCGACGTTTCGGTGTCTTTTCAGACCCCGTGGTCACGAGCGACTGAGGTGTCAAGCGTCGGATTGATAGATTGAAAAAAGTTATACATCATCATCATCTCCATCTGTTTCTCAGTCTTCGAGCGTAGCGTTCGGGATTGACACAAAACGAGCTGACAGTATCTTGAGTTACAGGTCGTGCAGCTTGCTGGATGTTAGATTTAATGTTTTTCAGGATAGGGTCCCATGTCGGTGATAGTTTCCAACCATCTTCTCTATTGAAATTAGGGTGTTTTTTAATTTCAATCGCTTCTCTGATCATTCTAGGAATGTAATGCTTCTCTCTAGATAAAATTTTCACAGAGTCAAACCTTAAGTAGTGGTTGGGCTTGTCCATGGAATGCTCACAAACTGCAGACTTTGAAGCTCTTCGATTTTTAATATCAGCTATGTGTTCTTTTACGTGGGTTGATACGTTTCTTTTGGTTTGACCAATGTAGGAAAGCCCACAGCCGCAGTCAATCTTGTAAACACCTGGGTCTTGTAAAGGGATGCTGCATTTAACTGAGCGAAGATGTTGACTTATTTTTGAATTAGGTTTAAATACTGTTTTTATTGAAGCGCGCCTAAGAATGTTTGAGATTTTATCTGTGACACCCTTTACAAAAGGTAGAAATGCAGGTTTGCGTTCGACTGTCTGAGGCTTCACGTGGTCACTGCGGCGGCGACAAGGTGGTTTGAGGCCGTTTTCACGAAGCACCTTGACAACATGTTTCAGTTCATCATCAATGTGCTGAGGATCGCAGATTCCATGTGCTCTCTGAAACAAAGAGGAGCCTACGGCGAGTAACTGGCTCGGGTGGTGGTGGGACTTTCCATTTAAATAGCGGTCAGTATGGGTGGGTTTCCTATAAACTGTGTGACTGAGTGTACCATTTGGATTTCTTTTAATTAAAACATCAAGAAAGGCTAACTTATTATCCTGTTCTAACTCCATAGTGAATTGTATTTTAGTATTAAGGGAATTAAGATGGTTTAGAAAAGCAGTTACTTTATGTTGAGGTAAGATTGTATATGTATCGTCAACGTACCTCTTGTAGATCTTCGGCACGACAGGTGCCATGTGGAGAGCACGCTCCTCAAAGTCTTCCATGTAGATGTCAGCAACTACAGGTGACACTGGGGAGCCCATAGCAACACCATCAATTTGTAGATAAAACTCATTATTCCACATAAAGTAGCCCGATGTAAGGCATAATTCTAATAATTCTGCATATTCAACAGGCAAATCTGATTCAGTTAGCTTTTTCTTGACAATTTCAATGCAGTCTTTGACAGGTAGTGATGTAAACAAAGACTTAACATCAAAACTAACCATGGTTTCATTGTTTGCAATTTTAAGATGTTTTAAATCACTAACAAATTGGTAAGAATCCTTTACATATGCTGCTGTTTTGCCTCTCAATTGTGAGAGTACACCTGCTATATGTTGAGCAAGCTTGTAAGTTGGTGTGTCTATTTGGCTCACAATAGGTCTTAGTGGTACATCAGTTTTATGCACTTTAGGTAGCCCATACAGTTTTGGGGGTTTTACACAAGCTGGGATTAATTTATTCACATCTAAATTTAACCATTCTTTGTGTTTTTGTATTAATTCGGAAGTTTTCTTCATAATTCTAGAAGTAGGGTCATAGTTTACTTTTTTATAAGTTAATTCATCCGACAAAAGGTTAGTAATTTTTGTGTTATATTCAGATGTGTCCATCACAACAGTGGCGTTTCCTTTATCTGCACGAAGGACAGTTAACTCTTCATTGTTGCGTAAGTTCTTTAATGCAAGTCGTTCTTCTCTAGCAAGATTCGGTTTCGGCAATTTACATCGCCTCAAAACGCCAGAAATATCTTGACGAATACTTTCGGCGTCTTCCTTAGAGATTTTATTCTGAAAGAGACAGTCTTCTACTTTGCAGATAATCTCCTCTGTTGGTATTTTTGATGGAACCGGTGCGTAATTTAAGATACTGTCAGCTCGTTTTGTGTCAATCCCGAACGCTACGCTCGAAGACTGAGAAACAGATGGAGATGATGATGATGATGATGATGTATAACTTTTTTCAATCTATCAATCCGACGCTTGACACCTCAGTCGCTCGTGACCACGGGGTCTGAAAAGACACCGAAACGTCGAGTCAAAATTTAAAATGTAAATATACGCGATAAATCCGGTTAAAAAGTGTTTTATCAAAAAGTGTCTTTTTCAACACGGTACATTGTTTTTGACGATTCATTATATATATATTTTTTTTTTATATTTATTATTCAACAATATACAACAACATTTTCTTAATCTAAATAATGCCGATAAACTGCACGTTTGTCTCGGCATCATCATCATCGTTCGTCATTCGCCATTATAAATACCCAATAACCAATAACCTTTTTTTATCTTGTGTCACCAAGCCTCGTATAGCATTATGCCATCTCTTCCCAAACTTTCATAAGGATATTAACATTAAACAAACCGGAGGAAGAGAAAGTGTTTTATTTCCATGTTAATTCAATAAATAATTCGATCATCTAACGTATGAAGTAAACTAAACTTATCTAAACGCTAATTATAATTTTTTTTACTGAAAACTTAATTTTGCGTTACGTTTTCCCCCCAATTAGACTCCACTAAATGAACCGATCTGGTCAAGGTCGCCGATAAACGTCATATATGGGCAGCGAGGACCGAGCGGTTTAGTGGGCGTCAGTCAGTTGATGTGCCTTAACACACGTACACCAATAATCTTAATAGTTTTAGCTTCATTTGAATCTTAACTGGAGGTTCACTTTAAACTTTACTAACATTTAATCCATCTTGACGACCACTTTGGTGATGGGATAAACCAGTCTGCCTCAAACGCCAGTGGTTGCGGGTTCGATTTCCGCATAGAACAAAAAAAATGTTCCTTGTCTGGGTGTTTATCTATTTACGTATTTATATCTAGGTTCCCCCCTAATTCGCTACATGGTATTCCATAACACAAGCTATGCTTACTTTGGGGCCATGTAGTTGATGTGAGTGTCTGGGGATTTTATTTTTATTTTATTATTTATTTTATTTAATTGTATGATTTACAAATAGTTCATATCACTTTAACGATGCCAAAGTAACTTATTTAAGCTATATATGAACTGAAAAGATCGAAAAACATGGTCGGAAACATAAAAAGTGCAATACCTACTAAATAAAACAAGAACAAAACAATAGATTTTCATGGTTTTCGATTACAAAGGTTTATTAATTAGCCTTTGGCGATTTTTTACAACTTAGTGATATCGGTTGCACCACTTAAATCTTGTATTATTTCTATTAAATCTTTCTTTCAAAGTAATTTATCACTACAGATTCAAACATCACAAAAGTAGATATAAATGTTGTATTTTTTTATTAAAAACTGTTATCTTCCACCTAGATTTGTCAACACGACAATCTTAATGTTTTCTTATATTTACGGACCTACTTGATTAACATTTTCTGCCCATTAGCTGTACTAAGCCAATCGTTGCTTCTCGTGGTAATTACACTATTCCTCGCCTATAAAACTGCGTTCAATTCTTATTAAATAGAATTGAATTAAGAAAATCTAATCACGTTTTGATTCTAAATAATGGTATTAAGTTAATTGTATTTTATTGTTTGTGATTGCCTGGCTAAGTTCTTTATGGGCACAATGCTAAGCTCTTTCCGTTTAGTTCAAAAACAGTGTGGGTGCTTTAAAAATCTGACTTCACCAACATTTTTATTTCTTTGTCAATACTTTGGGTAAATTGAAAGTTTAAAAATTTCCGCAAATTTGATCAACAGAGTACTTTTTGAAAAATTGCAAATTTTTCAAAAAGTACTCTGTTGATTTTCATAAATTTTGTATGAGACCACCTCTAAAGTATTTTCTATCAAGTAAAAAAATTATCAAAATCGACTTATAACTGACCAAAAAAATGCATTAAAAATTTACAAAATAAAAACAAAAAAACATACACACGCATTGAGAACCTTTTCTCTTTGAAAGTCCGTTAAAAACTTAAATTAAGTAAGTGACATTTATGACTTTGTCACCGACCTAAGTCTTGAGAAAGTATCTTTATTTGCAAGAGTTAATTTCCTTATAACACGGCTCACTTATAGATAAGCTGAATGAAGAGTTCCTCGCGACACTCGCCGGTGATTCGTCATCCACAAGACGGATTTATCGCTCCCCAGCCGGCATTATACTCCCCACTTTCTTTCTTTTATTGACTCTTTTGTTTGTTTTCGACGCTCGTCTTCAGTTGCGAAGGCGTCACGAAAACTACGCTCAAATGTTTTCTTTTTTCCTACTGAATGTTTCATTTTCCTCGGAGATGTGCCAAATTGTTCGGCCTGTGTCGGTGATCAGTCACCCGGTAAGATAATAATGTGAATTAATTACATAATCTACAGAGCGTTTGTTTGTAAGAGTTAGGTCTATAAGATAAGTAGTTATGTAGTATTGAAGAAAGTTATTAAAGGATGTGCAAAATTTATAATAACAGACGTTCTAGAGAGACCATCTTACAGTGCCTCTGTTTTTATATAACGAGACAAAGTTTTCCGCTTTCTGCTCTTAGAAACTAAAATATTCAAATTATCTTGGCAAGAACCCAAAGAATGTACATTAATATTTTTCCTTTTTGTTCAGGTTATGGTCATCAGGATGCAGATCACGATATCAAGGGTCCATGGGTCGTCTCAAATTTTTGAGGCGGCCCTTCTGTATAATAGGTGAGTGAAGTGAATTATTTAAGTTGAAACTGAGATAAAAGCCAGAGCGTAAAATTTACTGCTCTATATCAAACTAAAATTGGTCATAAAAGTCATTTACAACGTACTCCACGTTTCTATAGGTTCCTGAAATCGGTTTACCTATTTCGTACTGGCATGTTATAAAACTTTTTAAGTGGCTAGAAGTACATAAACTGAAAGTTTACCTTCAGGTATTTTATTTACCTATTGATTTTATTATCTACCGCAAAATGGAAGTAAGTACACATAAGACATACTTTAAAGTGTCGCATGAATATCATGTTTCATGCAGTCATTGGAATTCCACGAATTGATAAAGACTGTTCGTCGCATGAACTAATCAAATAGCTTTGAAATACATCAAGATATTTACTTAGGTAACTATTGAGCAGCATAAAAACATGTAAAGTTTTTAATATAATTTGTGTTTTCTTTTATGAATTTTTTATCTTTTGTTTTTGAATTGACTTTAATAACAAATGCAGTTGTTAGGTTTCATGTATGATAGAGAAAGGTGACATCATTTTAGATACTTTAGTATATTCTCTCTATACAACTATTTTCAGCCGACTTCCAAAAGGAAGAGGTTCTCAATTCATGTGTATGTTTTTTTTGTGTCTTTGTTACACGATATTTCAGACAATTATGACAATTATGTTGGTCCCATATAAATATCATCGAAATCGATTGAGTACTTCGTAGAAATTTTTTAATTTTTGAAAAAATATTTACGAAATCGAAGAATGTATTATAATTTAGCCAAAGTTTTGACGTGAAGTCGGTTTTTTTAATGCTCTGCATTCGTTGATTATTAGATTTCCTATTCCATAAAATGTTACAATTATGTCCTTCAACATTGGGGGTTCAATTTCACGTTCATTCTTCAACTTACACTATAGGAAAACGAGCTTAATTCGCAAACCATTGTATTGTACTTTCTTTGGTTATTCTGGCGTTACATTATACATTTACCGTTATTCCATCGGAAGTTGTTAAGCAGTAGTTTAAATGAAAATCGCAGGTTGATCGTCGACATTAGCAAGTGAAAGTCACGTTTCGTCTATAATCCGTGACGAGGTGACCCGATCCACTGCGACCTTCGCATTTCGTCCTATGTTGGTACTTGGTAGCCGTTTCGTGCGACCGCCATTCTGCACCCCTGGGTTGGAGCCACCCGCGACTACCGCACCTTCTTTTATTACTTACCTAATTTGAAATATAATAATATGTAAGCAGGCAAAGGTTTCGGTTTGGGATTTTTTGAATTTACATTCTATAAAAATCTTTGACCTTTCGAAACAATGGCTGTCACGTGTCACCTGTCAGCGCTAAATGAAAAAGGGTGTGATGGGTGTTTTAAAACAATTTCTGGCTTTGTTTTGGCACGAGCTGAATTGCTGCACTTTTGTTACACCTTCTATTTTAAAAAGCAGCTACAATGCTTTTAGATGCAGTGAAAAATATACAAGCTTTGAAGAAAAAGTCTGCAGCATCAACTTTCGCTCATAAATAAAACAAAACTTGAGCTTGTTCTTCCAGACTTCTTATTAATAGCGAGATTATTATTATAACATGATGTGTTGAGCAACAACTTAGTTTTAATTTATTCTATGCAAAAGACTTGCATAAGTACTTGTGGCGTTTATTTTTGGTACCATCTTCCGTACGGTCTTCGGACTGCCTCCTTATTTAATAACAATTTAACTTAATCATAACTTGTAGCAAAGATGAAAAGTGCAGAAAATAAAAACTAGTTCCGAGCTGCTTCAGTTGCATTTTATCTTTTATAATCAACAGTATCTTCTTGATATAATTTCACAGGATTTCAAATTAAGTTATATGACATAAATTGTTTTAACTGTATTAGGAAATGCAATAAAGGTCCTCTCAAAAGAGATTCTTTCAGTGTTTTTTCCTACATAGGTAAATATGTTTGCAAAGCAAGTGTACGTGCGTATCTTAAAGATGGTGCATTTCATGTTGCTCAAGTTTATCTTAATTTCGAATATGCGATCGACTTACACATATATGACTTATTGATTAAAATATATATTTCAACTTTAGTTTATTGCGTTTCATATTTTACATTTTAACTCGAAATTTCGATGTCTTACAGACGACTATTCACGCAAGAGCGCCTGCAGATATACGCGTCAAATTATAAGATATGAAAGCAACCATTCATTTTCATCTAATTCTTAGTCTACGAGATTTAAAAAATAAATTTTGAAAACTCAAGGTCGGGTTAATTGATACATTGCCATATTACAGCTCTTTAAGCAGGTGTAACATTTTGAATAGAGAACATAAAGCTATATCTATACCAAGAATTAAAAACAAAAATCGGGTAAAAAAACTTTATTGTCACAAGGTAACATTTTTTTTACTATATGATACTTGTACAATAATACCACAATATCGGAGTAAAGACATAGAAAAGTTGAGTCAAAATGTAACTATAAACGTTTATGTTCGTTCAGCAAAAATGTTTTATTTTATGTTATGAATCGTGAAAACTTAAGACTAGAATCAGCCTCTTTGCTTACTCTAAAGAAAGAACTTTTTTCCAAGCCATGAAATATGACTGTCGTAAAAGTTGAGAACACAGAAAAGATAATAGATGATTAAACGAACTTCTAAGTGAAGTTCTATCGCTATTATATGAGTCGCTTCATTCGAAGATATTATATAACAGGTAGTCCTTTTTAGGTACTAGGTAACTTCGCACAATTTAAAGTATCATAAAAAAAACACTGTGGTGGGGCGCCGCGTGGCATGATCCACCTGGTTCGCGCCAAGCCCTCATTCTTTAGAGACCCTAAACGAAACTTTTAAATGGGTTCTGGGGTGGGTGGGTACGTCATATCTTCGAATGAAGCGACTCATATAATAGCGATAGAACTTCACTTAGAAGTTCGTTTAATCATCTATTATATTTCGTCGCTTCATTCTTCAGATATTATATAACAGGTAGATTTTCAGAGATAGAAAGTTTTGTTTAGGTATATACTTGGAATTGAAATAAGTAAAGATATAAATATGTAATTACATATTTTATTATTATAGTACTTAATAATTAGTATTATTACATAATGAGCTTCAAATAATCTTACTTTTTTTTGAGTTGCTAGAAATTATAATCAGCTTAAATTAATGAAACTTAGTGATAGTCTATTTATAGACACATAATTTTTAATGTAGTAATTTACTTAATATCAAAATACGTAATATTCAATAACTATTTTTAATATTAGGTTAAGTATTGTTCATGTCTCGATTAAGTATCGACAAAGCAAAGTTATTTTGTTGATCATCTAAAGGCCGATGGTAAAACTTTGCGAACACCTGTGAGTTTTGTGTCCACCCGGCCGTTTTTCGAATGACATCGACACTGATACCGGCCGCGCGCGCGGCTGAGGTCGACGCGTGTCGTGTGCTGTGCGCACTAAAACGCTCATGTCAATGCCGCTCGTGGCGAGCGTTTGCTTAATCCATCGATCTTAGCGTCTGACTTGATGCAGTTCTGTGGGGAGCTTTGAATGTTACAAAGAGATTCCCGGAGTTTGAACCTCAGATATTTTTTGTAATAAAATATATTCTTTTAAAGTTGATACTGGGCATATGTTGATATTGCTTTGAAAGTTTGGGAGAGATAATAAGGGCTGTTCACGATTTGGAACGGAAGTCTTTATTATATCTGTTATAATAATATTTACTTTATCAGATTGAAAAACAATATTTTCTAATTTAAGTAAAGACAATGTCTGTACTCTTTGACCGGTACATAAAGCTAATAATGTAACGAGTTTTTTTGTAATATTTTCTAATGATGAATTAATATTTGGATACCAAGAAGACAGTTGATTTAGTACTAAATTTGGATCCCAAGTAAATGAATATTTAGGCTTAATAGGTTTAGTTTTATAGGCTCCTTTTAAGAGGCGTTTAACACAACTATTATCACTTATCTCTTCTCCTAATAAAAGAGATAATGCAGATCGATGTGTATTTAATGAACCGTAAGAACATCCCTTATTAAATTGCTCGTTTAAGAATCAAAGAACTAATGGAATGGATTTTTCGAAACTATTAATTCATAACCACACTTCTTAAAACCATAACTTCAATGAGACGTTGTACTGGCGAACAGTAGTGTCTGCGAGCGAGGCGAGCATCAACGTAAGAGCCTCTGGTGGGCAGCTGCGCCGGCTGAACGACGCCCGGAGAGCCTCGCGGCACCCAGGGTAAGGCTGGAGTGCAGTGGGTGCTGACTCCATGGCTGGGAAGGCCAGAAGGGGAGTACAAATATCCCTTCGGCTTTATCATCAATGATTTTTCGAATACATTTTAATACAAGAGAAAAGGGAGGAAATGCATAAAAATCCAAGTCAGCCCAGCTTATTGTAAATGCATCAACTGCGACTGCATCAGGTTCAGGCTTCCAGGCGACAAATAATTAACATTTGGCATTGGCTCGACTTGAGAACAAGTCGATCTTAATGGGCCCGAAACTATTTACAATAAGTTGGAAAGCGCTATCCGAGAGGGCCCATTTCTGGACTCGAAATCTGCTCGATTTTCTTTGGTGTTAACATAAGAAGCAAATATCCATAAATTGCGTTTTTCACACCATTGCCAAATTTCTCTACTTAAAATATTCAAATGTGGGAACTGAATACCTCCCATCCTATTAATGTAGCTAACGGCGGTAGTATTGTCAATACGTAATAATATTGCACAATCTTTTCCTTCACTAGCTATACTTTTGAGACCTAACAAAACCGCGAGTAATTCTAAAAAGTTCATGTGATTTTCTTTTTCACTGTTCGTCCATGAACCACTATATTTATATTTTTTGCATACTGCTCCTCAGCCTGTCCTAGATGCGTCGGTGTAAATTTCTGACTTATAATTTTGAGTAATGATTGGACAAGAAATAATATTAATATTATTTTTCCACCACCATAAATCTTTTAGTAATATCTTATTAAGATTCATTTTTGCCTCATAGTTTCCTCCGAACTTATTTAAGGCTAAAAACTTTTGTCTCTCTAATATTTTTGTATATAAGAATCTATATTTTGTGGCTGGACAGGCTGCGATCAATACACCTATAAGTTTAGCGAAATTTCGTAATGAACAAGTTTTAAGATTAATGTACCTATTTATTAACTGTGCAATGTTATGCCGCTTATCGCCAGGTAACGTAATAGACATCTGTTCTGTGTTGAACATAAAACCTAAGAATTTGATTGACTTTTTTGGTACAATGTGACTTTTATCGAAATTTACAATAAAACCTAGACAATGTAATAACTTCAAAGTATCTCTTACATTAATCATGCATTCTTCATATGTATCTCCTAAATAGGTAGTAGACTTAAAAACCTTGTTTTCTCAAATGACTCATTACTTCACGCATAATTTTTGTAAATACCCACGGAGCTACCGATAATCCATACGGCATTGCTGTGAACTCGTAAGTGTCGTAAGTGGTCGGCTCAGACGAATCATTTTCTTGGAATTCGAATCGTAGGTACTTTCTGTCACTAATAAAAAACGGTATAAGTAGATATGATTCTTTTATATCTATGTTGGCTAAGTATCCATTACGAGGAATTAATTTCGAGGCTGTTTTATAAGATTCCATTTTAAAATGTACTTTTGTTACGAACTTGTTTAAAGATTTTAAATTTAGTATAAACCTTTTTTCTCCGTTAGGTTTCGGAGCTAAAAATATATTTGAAATAAATTGATCATTTGAAGGAGAACAAGGTTTTATAGCCCCTAAGTCTAATAATTTATTTATAGCTATTTTCATGACTCTTTTTTCACATGATGACAAATTATTTTTAGGAATAGAATACTGACAAATTTGAGTATCAAATGGTATTCTAAATCCATAATTTATCCACTTCAATATAACTTCGTTTTTAGTTACTTTTGTCCAACAATCATAAAATAAATTAATTCGACCTGCATGTACCTTGATTAATGTTGGGTCGGAGCACGCGTCCTGGACGAAGTCTGCGGCTGGAACTTGGCGTTGAACGCAGAGTTCGATTGAGGGCGCCGCTGTGTTTGAGCTGCTATCGGTTTCCTCTGACCTCCCCGCCCCCCCCTGAACGACGGGTAACGAGGAGGTCCTGTCCAGTTTCCCTGCTGAGACGACCGGTTGACCGTTGATATTTGAGAGGAGACTGTTTTGGCTGGGCCTTTTTTAATTAGGGCTTTTACTTGCCTTTATTTTTTCCGGCAACGAACTTCCGAATAAAGTTTCGTCTCTTTCGGAGTCTTGTATAACATGTTTAAAGTTTGTATCCAAATTAGGTAAAATCAGTTTTACCCTATCTTTGGTGAACATAAAGTGGAGGTCTGATAATAGGCAGCATCCATCACTTACGTGACGGAGGGCCTTCATTTTGTTTTCTTTCTTCTCAGGGAGGACGTCCATCTCTCGATTTATGGCGGTAATACCGTACCCCAGCTGTTGCTGACAGTTTTGAATTTTTTTTTTTTTTTTTTTGTCACGTGCTCGTGCTATGTCAGTTATGGCTGCTGAGATTTCAGCATTTAATTTTGGGGCTTGCAAGTTTTTGCAGTTTTTGGGTACCGTATTTTCTATGGTTAATTTATCTTTGTCTTCTTTGGACAGTCCTTTTCTTAGTAAAGGTGTCCATAAATTTGAGAGCGTATCGTGTATTTTAGCGCCAAATTCGGGTGTATCGGAATTTGCAGCTCCAAGTGCAGTAAGCAGCTCTGGATACAGGTCGGGATTAGGTTCTCCCGATATGCCTGGTGCGTCTTGTGATATTGACGGCTCCGGATTAGGGAGCGTCTCTGCAGATAGCTCTTGATCCACAGTGAATGACGCGGCAGTCTTCTGGTTATCCAGGTTTACATCATCCAGTGGTAGCGGTAACTCATACCTTGGAGACGACATGTTTATGTTTTAACAAACATATAATTCATATTAATATAACGCCCATGACGTATTACAGACAACGAGATAGATCTCTTTGAGATTACCCGCATTTTCTGTAATCGTATTGAAAACAAAAGGTGATCGATAAGATCAGATAAAATTTATTAAAGTTTACATCATTACGATATTGAGCAGTTAACGTGATATATCTATTATAGATTACACGCATTTTCTGCTCTGATTTTTTAAATCACATTTTTAAACCGAATAAGTAGGTCTTACGTTGTAAGATTTCTTCTTCATCGGAAGAAATAATTCGCTGTTTCCGTTTTTTATTTATTTTTTGTTCCAACTTTTCTTTATATTATAATGTTGAAGCTGTTCTTCTGCTGTACGTTTAGGCATTTTGTAAAAACTTAAGTAAATGATTAAAGTAAATGACGTATGCTTGTTACCACGCACGAAAAAAGAATGAGGGCTTGGCGCGAACCAGGTGGATCATGCCACGCGGCGCCCCACCACAGTGTTTTTTTTATGATACTTTAAATTGTGCGAAGTTACCTAGTACCTAAAAAGGACTACCTGTTATATAATATCTGAAGAATGAAGCGACGAAATATAATACCTAATAGATTAGTACACTGAATAAAATGTAAAAATAATGTAGACAGTACTGAGTTTCACTTAGTTTTTTGAATTACAATATGTCGCGAAGCTAAGTTGGAGTTAATTTGGAGATGTATAAATAAGTTCGCGAGAGTAAATTAAGTAAATTAAGAGCAGGTGTGGATAAAAGACGACAGCTATCGATAAACTCATTTGGAGTAAACGTTTGGAGTGGTATTATAATCATGCTACGGTTAAATGTTGGCAAGATAACGAGTGCGTGCATACTCGTAATTATGTAACATATTGACACGTAAAATATTTTTCATACTTTTCAGTATTTCATTTTCTTTTCTTTATTTCAAAATATTTAAATGTGCTAATGTATTTTAAAGGTTTAACTTTCTTTGCAGTTACTTTTTTTATCTTTTGTGGTTAATTTATTTTATATCAATATCTAGTAATCTGATTTGATAAAATTTATTTAATAAAAGTTAAAGAGGCCTAGAAAAAACCAAACGATAATAGGTACCCGACGAGCCTGAGAACTCTTGTTTAAGTTTTTGTATATACTTATTTGTATTCATAATGGTTATAGTAACTTACCTTCGTTCGTGACGTTTGACCATAAATAAATGAGTCGTTGCATCCGAATAGATCTATACAGTGTGTCTGGTCACCGATGTCCGATCCGTTAAAGCGAAGTAATAAGATAAATTTTATCGACAAACTACTATAACAAAGCATTTTGAAAAAAATTTGACTGTTAACATAACTTTTTTTTTGAAGCGCTAGGATGTAACCTAACAATTTATGTCAAGGCCTAAGCTTCAAATCAAACAGTTCAGGAGTTGTGAATATTTGAATATGACCCTTTGCTTTAAAGAACCTGACAAGTTAAAGGAAAATGAATGTTATTTCAGCTACTAATGTATTAATTTGGATAGCTACACCGCTAAACAGAATTCAAAAAAAATTAAGTACATAATATGTACTAGGTGGCGCAAAAGTAAAGACCCATTAAAATAAAGACGACTAAGCGCTACTACAAAACATCTTGTAGTACTACGTCGTAGTTGTGTTCATCAACAGCGAATATTTGTAAAAAAAGTTTGTGGTGCCATTTATTTATTTTTTTCTATTAAGCTTTACTAAAATATGTTTATATCGTTTCAAAGAAAATAACATTCAAATTTGGCTGGTGACTAAGAAACAACCCTGTATAAGCAGTTTCATAAACAGACTTTTAGACCCATTTTTAATTAGGATAATATAGATTGAATAGCTTTACTAATTCACTGAGCGTAAATTGAGCGTTTTGTATAATTGACAAAGACGTTGTCGGTATGAATTTAAATTGGAATCAGACAAGCAGTTTGCTAACAATTCAATACAAAATCTGTTTAGTATTTGTTTTGAATTCATCGTTGTACAGTTTAAGGTAACAACTATTCAGTTTAATTTAAGTTTTTTAATATTGGATGTATCGAAATTTTTACAATGAATTTTTTGCAAAAAAACTAAAATAAAAGATAAAATTATCTTTATATTATTGATAAAATAAACACTAAACTTTTAACATGTTTGTTAACTCTTTAGTTTTCAGTAAAGGATTGGTTTAAAAAGCCTTACCGTCCCTGGATAAGTTTTTCGTAAAAATAACAATTCCGATGACACTTACTTGGTTGCTTCAATTTAGCGACCACATAGCCCCTGATTTGTAGAATGTAATCAAACACAATATGACTGTTTATTTTGTAGTAAGGCTGCCACCAAATTTCGCTTCAGTGATTACTTTTTTTTGGGAGTGTTTTCTCAAGAACGTATTAAACAGAGGTGCTCCATCTTTTCTCTCATTATCTTTAGACAGGTGAGATTAAGGTCAAATATAGTCTAGTTACCTAAAACCTAAAAATAATAAAAACAAGAAATATATTTTGAGAAAAAGATGAAGATTTTGGTTTTTTTTTCTAGCATCGGTAGAGGGATGAAAATGAAAACTTTTTATTCACATTAGGTATACTTATACACTTTGTGAAGGTCAAACGCTGGATGAGGGCGGAGCGGGTCCGGGCGACATGAAGAATCCTGGGGGTGGCCTCCGTCCAAAAGTGTGCGTCTCTCGGCTCATGAAGATAACGATTGCCCATTATCCACCAGTTGTCTACTACTTCTTCGGCTTTAAAAAAAACGAAATGAAAGTAGAACCCTAGGTAGACCGAGAGGAAAAAAGCCGGCGGAAAAAAACTCTCGGCACTCTTTTATAAGAAGTGTTAATTATAGAGACACTTTGGCAGAAATACAACTCTGCTATGACTTGAATAAACAAACTGAACACAGCTATTCGTGCTTGCCTAAATCATGTCACAGCCAAGCTGCTTACATGGTGATGACATTTGGCCGTAGATTTCAAGTATCGGAAGCCAGATATATTAATAAGGTGTCCTGGCACTAAGTGGAGTTAACTCGGATTATACGCGCCATGTTTTGACGCGTATTTCTAGAGGTGATATTTTATTTTCTAGGGGGAATGGCGATATAACTTGTAGCGTCGCGGTTAAAAGCCACTTTTGTACCCATAAGAATTTCTTGATAAAATACAACTATTCTCCAGAGTTAGGTCATCAAATGCAAATAGGTATGTTTTCCCCAATACGGCGGGTAGTTTCAGAATAAGGGCGTTCACACAAACAAACGTTTACGTCAAAAGTTTCCCCAATTAAATAAGTTTCTAAAAGTTTGATCCAGTTTTATCAAAGCATTAACATAGCTTATTAAATTTCAAAATTAGTATGAATTACATCCAGCCGTGATAAAACAATTGAACATAAAAGATGAGATATCTGAGTTTTTTCAGTCCATGTGACACTGTATTTTTTCCGGGATATTCTGATATTCTATTTTTTATAGAAGTATGTTTATTTTTCCTTGTTTTAAAGTTAATACTCGTAATTTCTTTTGAAGTCTGATATTTAGTAGAATTAATCGTGAAAACTTAAGAATGTTTCTTTTTGATAAGGATACGCTATTGTTTAATGAAAAACTTAATAATATCCTTGTTCAAAGATGTATCATCATCATCATCATCAACAGCCTATAGAGGTCCACAGCTGGACGTGAACGGGGTGACTGGTGACAAATTTAAGATACTGAAGGAGAGCACTCAGTACTCTGTCTTATGTAATAAAAGTAGATACTTAATTTTTCACCAGAACTCCCTAAATAAATAAAGTTTTGATACTCACGCCTGAGTCAATCGCGCCACATGACCTGGCACACGGATCGCTGCCAACGCAACGCTAGTGTAACCATGCGTTGCGGAATCAATTCTTTAATTTCTTTAAGTTTACTACGTAAATAATTCATATTTATTTTTTATTAGGTAGGTATATTGTTTCTTTTCATGTATGATCTGAAACTATCACGTCCTCGAATTTAAAAAGTGACCCACCAATCACCCTGTATAACACATAGATGTATAACACCATATTACCCATCTTAACTGTCCTTCAGTTGACATGGAAGACAACAGCACTATAGAAAGTCTACATCAAATTGGGCTATTATAGACTCGTTTGTATCGTATGAAAGAGGTCGCGCACTTGTCAAATGTCACCGCTGTAATAGCATATTAGGTATTCTAAACTCGCGTGTTCTATTTCCATCCTTGTAATAGATCTTTGCGGGGGAGAATAAGTTATACGTACCTCTTGATCGTGATGCCCTTCGATCATCGTTTATGGTTCTAAGAGGGAAATATTTCATGCTCGTATATTGTAAGCTGGTGGTAGAGCTTTTCTTAGCAGACCCCACACGGACAAAGAGCTCTTTTGATCTTCATTTGAAAAGAATATATTAATTGTAAAAAAAATCCTTCATTTTCAACCGACTTCCAAAAAAGGAGGAGGTTCTCAATTCCTCGGTATATTTATTTTGTGTCTTGTTACACAATATTTAACACAATTATGAATTGATTTTCAAAATTATTGTTTCATATGATAGAGGATATTTATTTTATTTATTTATTTAAAGGTATTTCTACAGCGTTTATATACAGTATTAGAATCAACTTAAAATCATTAAGATAAGGCCAAAAAAAGAAATACACAATTAGAATAGAAATAAAAGAAAACAATAATACTTATTACAATAATTGGATTTCAAACAATTTAGTTACGTGTAAATTGTAAGAACCATACAAAAATGATTGAAATATTAAAAATTAATTAAATACAAAGTATAATTTAGCGAAGAGATACCACTTTCGAATTTTGATAAAAAAAAACACATACAAGAATAATGATAATAATTAGAGAATTAAAATTTTGAATATATTCTAATGAGAGAAAAACAATAATACATTTTAAACAGAAAAACAAATACAATGAAAGTATCATGGTATGTTTAAAAATTAATGAAATTTAAAGGAGCGGTTAAATAATGTAGGTACAGAAATAGCATAAACATGAATTCAATTTTAAACGGATACTTCATAATTGGTCCCATTTAAATTTCATCGAAATCGGTTAAGTACTTCATAGAAAATTTCAAACTTTTGAAAAAATATGTATTATTTCAGAGAATGTTTACGTTGATGACATTCTCAACTCAGCCAAAGTTTTGACGTTAAGTCGGTTTTTTTAATGCTCTGCATTCGTTGATTATTACTACATAGGGTGAGTGTTGTTTCTCTGAAACTGTTCGTACGAAGAATTTTTGTCGCGCTCCAATAGACATAATACTAGTTAACAAGCTTTATGATAAACCTAACATAAGTATCTTGACCAAGACAACGCCCAGTATGAGTGGTTTATGTGCTTCGCACTCGGTGCTTGTAAACATTTTATAGCGTTGGCTCCTTATCTGTTTATTTCTTATGACCAATAATTATTTTATCTCATAACCAACGTCACGATTATTGCCGAAGCAGATACTTTACGGTTGTACTTTGGTTTGTTATTGTCTTCTCTTTACAGTGTCATCGACACTGATTCGGTTTTTACTAGGCTAACGAATTTGTATTGGTGTGAAAATATAAGAAAGTATAATAAATCTTCAGTTAGGTTCTGGTACTGTCTGCAACAACCTGATTCAATATGAACCTTTTATTCTTAAACACACAATTAATCTATTTTAGTTCTATTACTTCCAGAATTATTCTATTTTTTTATAAAGAAATAAAAAAAAACATTTAATAAGCCACTGTTAACATTACTCCTGAATATGTTTCTTAATCATGCACTAAAGGTTCGGCGATTGACATTCTTCGTGAAGTTTACTCTACACGCATGTTGATCCCATCTCTACCTAAGTCTTGAAACTTTTACACTTGAACCTTCGGACTCAAAATTATAAAGCTTCACTGACTTAAAACGGCCCTGCCTGAAACCTCGCTTCCGAAAAACTGCTTCCGAAAAAGTGCTGGTTCTGAAGTGTAGCATTTTCATGCAAATACTTGAACACTGTATCAATAGTCAATTTGGCACCGCATCGAAAATTGGAGTACTGCCCAGTTATGATTGAAAATTAAGTGGTCTCATAGTTCATTCACGCCAAGCATCTACCTAGCATATTCCTTTAAGCATATTTCGTATCTACCTGTATCTTTTAAAATTTTTATTAGTTGATAAGAATTTCTAAAATGATGACTCCGGCGTAACCTTACCTAATATTATTAAAATAAATACAATATTTTTACGTATAGGTACATTTTTTAATTCACACAAAGCAGCAGGCATTTCAAAAGTAGATAAACAAAGAACATTTATCACAGTCCCTATCTCTAATTGGTTTAAATTGTAGTTTTTCATCAACAGTCTGCTCTTGTTTCGAATCTAAGAACATTAAAATAAAAAAACAGGGTACACTTTCTCTAATAAATTCACACATCAAAGTTTTCTCAGCCTATTTCTGGGTTGGAAATTCGCAATGATTCCATGAAATGTGACTGCCTGATTAAAAACCTAATTGAATCCTAACCGAAGGCTCACAATTAAAAGTTTTGTGCCTTTTCCATAGTTTGCAGAATTAGGGTTTCCACTGACCATGCTAAATTATTTTAATTTTGTTTAGTGCCTTAATAATATATAATCATGTCGTTTTATATACTGAAGACTTGAAATTTTTAATAGTCTTATCAACTATTTATAACTTGGAACGTTTAAACTATACAGGGCGTCTCAAAAAAAAGACGCTCATGCTGACGCTTCAGGGCTAGCAGATAACTGATTTTTTTACTGAGCTACTGTACACCTCCAGTGTTAGCTTGGCATGCCATTTTTTGGACACCATGGATAGCTTTCATATTGAGTGCTTCTCTCGATATGTGCCATATAGGTATACTATTCAACAGTTGCTCTTCAAAAATCAATAGTCAATATAGGGCAACTTCAAACTAAATATCTAAATATTTTACTAAGGTTCTTGCTAATATATTACAACAAAATTGTATTTAAAACTGGACAATTCTAGACGCATCGGTAAGCTATTACCAATACGTATCATAAAACTATGCCTATCTTACTAATCATATAAAAGTGAATGTTTGTAAGAATTAACATCAGTTTTTCTGTCACCTAGAAACACTAGGTGGAATGAGCCAGATATTCGGAAACAAATAGAATAAAGCCTATAATAATACAAATAATATTTATCGCGTCTGAGGTTGTGAGAACGTCTAGTGACGCTATATTTGCTTAGGCTCCACACAAGCTGGGCCATTGATTTGAAAGCTTCGATAACTCAATAGAAGATACACATCAGTTTGAGGATTTGGGAAAAACATTTTACCGCAATAGATAATGTTGCTTCGACTACTAATAAGAAAAGAGAAGCTATTATTGGTGAAACATGTGAAGGTTTTAATTACATAAAGCGTTTTGCAATCATTTATTCGACACCATTATCCCCAAAAGTAGTCAAGTACTAGGTAACGGAAATACTACATATATTTAGTTGTTAATACTGACTGACATATACACGGACATCCTCGTAAGATTTCACACATACCCTTTGATAAATGTTACAATATTATTAGCGTTTAGTGAGTTAAAAAAATCTTTTGTATGGGTGTATCGCTGCAAACAAGTTTTATGCACACAAATGCATTTTGTAGGGAGTAAACCTGCGTTTTGTTATAACCTAGCCTAGTATAGCCCTAAGCCTGAGTAAGCATTTTTAGTTCACTATAAACTTTCCATGATACTTTTTGTCAAGTTGCATATTTAGATTTCCTTTTTAATTAAAACCTTTAATCCAGTCAGTTAGACTCTGGAGCTAGCGATAACCACTTCTCTTAAGTTGGTTGATTTTGGGATACCTTCGTGTAGAAAAGTGTAAAAGTGTTTTCCTAAATAAAGAAAGTGTTTCGGCAGTAAAAAGTTTTTTTTTTTTAAGCCAAACACCAAGGACCTCAAAACAGTTTGTAGGCGATAGTGTTACCCTTGGGCCATTACGACCTATAAAATATACTGTAATTTTACCAATATTTTTTTTAAGCTATTGCATAGCTTCTATCACGGACCTTGAGCGTGGGGACCGAATCCGAAGACCGGCACAGCGGTGATACTTTGATTTCATAACTTCACATGCGGGCTTTAATAAACAATCAGCGCCATCTACTAGGAACTTGTGGAACTTCATATTAGATCAAACATTACTGCATTAATAAAATAAATAAATAATTATAATTGCATAAGTTAATAAAAAATGCTATTCAATAGGTTTACCGCGGCAGTCTCCGAGTGCCACACGTCTTTTTTATTTAAAACTAAGCCCGCGTTTGACGTTAATCTCGATGAGGTCGAAGATAAAAGCACAATCACCTACTACCAAGCGGGGGTCACTCGGATTAGTTGCCTTTTACAAGACGCTTATACAGGATCAGTAGGGATGTTCTAAGCTGACCAACACGGACAGTTAAATTTATACAGGGTGTCCCGCTTACCCTATATAATACCTTCTCGGAGGTATTCTATCACGCATAAGGATTACAGAAAAAATATGAAAAAAGAAAAATTCGAAATTTATTTTTCGACATTTGCTTTCAAACAAAAATTGAAAAATAAATTTTGAATTTTTCTTTTTTTATATTTTTTCTGTAATCCTTATGGGTAATAGAATACCTCCGAGAATGTATTATGTAGGGTAAGCGGGACACCCTGTATAATAATTGTTGAGCTTGCTAGACTTTAGCAATGCTTTTAATTCGATAAATTTTGATATTCTTCTTGGGATCTTACCTTCACTAAACATATCTCCAACGGTAATTGAATGGTTTCGTAACTATTTACATGGACGCCGGCAGTATATATTTGTCGAAGGACCAGCGTCAGATTGGTCTGATACTGTTGCCGGAGTCCCTCAAAGTGGTGTGCTATCTCCTTTATTATGTTTTAAATTTTCATTAATTCTATAACTTATCCCTTATCTTCTTCTTACCACCTATTATGATTAGGATAAGATACTGTAATATTTTAAGCTCTTCCCTGTTATAATTTTAATTAAATTTTATTATTTTTGTAAACGGGTTGCCTGGAAGAAATCGCATGGATCGATAAGGCCACCCACATTGTCCATATTTGTTTTATAAAATTTTGTTATGTATTTGATTTCTGTTGACAACAAAGAGTATTTATTATTATAATTATATTATACCCTTGCCATAAATATTGTTAACAAAGAAAATCTTTTTTTTTTTTCTATTGCAAATAACATTTATTACTTTTACGGAGTGTAAGTTTAAAACATAATTTTTATTATTTGAGTTTATTCATTTGATTTCCTTTTCGTGTTTTTTTAAATTTAATTCTTAATTTTATTTTTAATTGTTCAATGAACTTATTATAAAAAGTAAATGTTTTATATTTTTTATTATGTTTAATGCACTGTTTGTACTCGTATAATTTATTTCGTGATTTTTAACTCTAATATTGCTGTGAAAGAATCAAGGAAGAAGTTATATTTAGTTTTGAATGAATTTTATTTTAAATTTGTATTGAGTTTGACTTTCATTTTGCTATTAATTTGGTTCTATTTTATTTTTTATTTGATTCTTAATATTTTTTTTCTTCAATTAATTTCTTGGCTTAAATTTAAATTTACTTTTGTTTTTTATAATATAATAATAATGAATCTTATTTGTTAGTCATTTGTGAGTACCGCGAAGTAACTATAAATCCATAAATGGCTTTAAGAATTTTCCCATCTGTATTATTTAAGTAGTAAGAGCTGTGGATTTTGTGGAAAAAATAAATAAATGTATTTGCGTTGCCTATAATTCCTGTATGTCTGTGATTTCTTTTTCCATGACCAATCTACAGCGAAGTGTCTTGAATTTTTAGGGAATCACTTGAATTATAAATTACAGGTCCACTTTTGAATACGATGACGCTAGAAACAAGCATCAATTAATGCATCAATACATACTTTACATTGCAGTACATTATTGGTTAATCATTGTTTGTCATATCACAGAACTGTTAAAACAGGTTTGTGTTCATATTCATTGCTAGTTTGACGAAATTCTTACTTTTCGCATGGGACGAATAAGTAGCTAAAATTGCTCCCCGCTAAATAAAAATGTTTTATAGATAAGTGACAAATCTATCACTTCGTCATCACCAGCCAGTAGACATTCATTGCTGGACATAGGTCTCCCCCAAGGTTTTCCACGTCGCTCGTCCCGCGCTGCCATCACTTAGATAGGTATAATTTCGAAAAAAAAATCTTATATTTATTACCTACTAAACTTTTTCTCCTTGTAGTTCGAAACAGACGTATATTATGTTAGTTTTTAAGATAAGTTCAGGTTTATTTTTTAGTGTATTGGTCAATTTATTGTCAAATCAAGAATGAAGTTTTGAAAATGCAAACTTTCAACTTTAACTGATCTAATTCAACTGATTTAATTTACTTACAATGTACGAAACATGTTACTTACTTGCTTTCTATATATAAAGTTAAGTTTATCTTTCGGGAAATAAGAGCAAAAAAAATTACTTCTATGACGATTTCTTGGATTTTTGAATTGAGACTATACAATTCTGAACATAAATATATATGTAAAATATTATAAAACAAACTGCCATATTATTATGATTAAGTTGCGACTAAATATACAAAATCTAATTACCTTCATGCATAACAGGCTTACGTATAGATTACACGTATTTGCAATAGATAACAAAATTAATTTTGTGAGGATCGTGTTTGTCCTTCGATTCAAATTAAGTTCAGTCTTCATCTATAGAAGGGGTTCAAATTTCAATCTCGATCCTTAATTCAAGATTATTACGAAATTAATAACTATCTGGTTTTGACTGTCTTGGTAACACTCACACGTGAAATGGGTTTTTGATATAAGATCTATTATTGGATTGAATATTGCAACTTATCATAAATAATAATACATCTTCTTTTTTAATAACCTTATTTGCCCGTTGTAGCTTTAGGTGGTTTAAACTATTATTCGAAGACAATTATGAAAATCATGCAATGTCAACATTTTTGGAACTAGTTATTTAAAATCCAAATGTAGTAAAAAGACCTTTAAATTAATCCTTTTCTAGGAAAATTGAAGATAAAACTTTCAAACTTTTAGATATAAAAGTTCGCAAAAGTACATCTCTTCCGTCGTTTAAATGTGTTTGCCAAAACGACGCCGGTACTCATTGCTTGTTTGCTGTGTGTTCACAACAAAATTTAACTTGACTGTCGTAAAACATTTTACATTTTGTTAAAATAATAACTTCAGAAATCTGACAAATAAGATTTCAGTTAGATAGATAAGTGCAATTTCCTATATTGCTCCATAAACCATGATTGTTGACATCAATTACGAGTACAACATCTTATAATCAAAAGGTATTTTTAATTCACATTTTAACTTGAGGGCTGGGTGGATGTAGTTTTGGCTAGATTTTATCATGTTTATAATAATTATGATCACACTTTTAATACCATTTTTTACCCAACACACAAATGTCGAATTAGCGGATTAAAATCATTATAGGATACCATGTTTAAAGATGAAGAAACTATTTTATTTTGCAAATTGAACTAAAATCCTTGTCAGCAAATGTGTCGTCCTGACTTCATAACATAATATAGAAAATTTAAGAACTAATTGAAAGAACTTTATTCTTACACTAGCTGTGACCCGCGACTTCGTCCGCGTGGATACCGTTTATTAGAGTTGGATAAATACTATTATTATATCCTCCTTGAAGTTAAAACTTACCTTATTCTAAATTTCGTCAAAATCGACTCAGTAGTTTAGCTGTGAAAGCGTTACTGATAGATAAACAGACAGAATTACTTCAAAAACTGTTACAATAAAGCAGTGATCCGCAGTTTCACCTAGGTTTTGTGAAAAAGTATAGGTAGGTAGGTATATTACATAGATGATGCCCGCGACTTCGTCTGTATTGAATTAGTATTTCGAGTAGGTTATTTTCTTCTCCAAGGTCTTAACTATCTTTAATAACAAAAATAAAAATGAAGAATCTTCGCCCATAAAATAATGTATAACTCCTAACCACAAACATAGGTAGGTAACTATCTATTAGGTCAGTACATTACAAAGGCACATAGCGTTATAAACAAATCGGGTGCCAAAGTGCCTTAAATTTTAATATTGTCTTAAGTTTTCGCGATGACTATTATGTATGACTATTAAATAAAACACTTTTTAACCGGATTTATCGCGTATATTTACATTTTAAATTTTAACAGTCGCTCGTGACCACGGGGTCTGCAAAGACACCGAAACCTCGAGTTAAAATGTAAAATATAAAGTATACGCTATTAATCCGGTTAAAAAGTGTTTTATTTAATGCCTTCAATTTTACTTAATTCATGCAATATCTTCATTAATTATACTTAGCTTATTGCTATTCTAGGTAAAGCTAAGTAGTTTTTGCGTGAAAGATTAGCAAAAATCCATCCATCCAGCCATTATCAGTGTACATACAATACTACCTATAGTTATGTATGGCTGCTTTTCACTGCCAAACGGCTAAGCCAATATTAATGTAATTTGGTATAGTAGTTAACACATACGTTACTTTTTATTCCGAAGAAATCTTGATGACTTCCAAGAGGCAGAAACGATCATGAAATAAACAAAACCTTGATTTCCATTTTATCTCTGTATGTACAGCAGGCAGTACATCAAGCGTTACAAATCTGTCAAAATTTTTTACTTGAATTTGAACTCTATGCCCCCGATAATAAGTTAAAATTGGTTGGGGAAATTTGACAGGTAATGTAACGCTTGTTCCTTCTGTACCTACCTATATTAAATCGCGCAAAAGCTCGCCTCCCGCCTTTTTTAACCCCCGACGCAAAACGAGAGGGGTGTTATAAGTTTAACGTGTCTGTGTATCTGTGTATCTGTGTATCTGTCTGTGGTATCGTAGCACCCAAACGGATGAACCGATTTTCGTTTAGTTTTTTTTGTGTTATAGATAATTTTATCCCGAGTGTTCTTAGCCATGTTTCATGAAAATCTGTTCAGCCGTTTGAAGATCATCAGCTCTTTTCTAGTTGATGAGGGGATCTGACTACCTTCCATATGTCCTTTCGATGTGAAATTTGGTACCGTATTGCTTCAATTATATTGAAAGTATATGGTAAGGTAACCATGACCTGATCAGCCGTTTGAAGGTCATCAGCTCTCTAACAGTTGATGAGGGGATCTGACTAAATTCCATATGTCGTATCGATTCGAAATTTGGTGCCGTATTACAACAATGATATTGATAGTATATGGTAAGGTAACCATGACCTGATCAGCCGTTTGAAGGTCATCAGCTCTCTAATAGTTGATGAGGGGATCTGACTAACTTCCATATGTCGTATCGATTCGAAATTTGGTGCCGTATTACAACAATGATATTAAAAGTATATGGTAAAGTAACCATGACCTGATCAGCCAATTGAAGATCATCAGCTCTCTAATAGTTGATGAGGGGATCTGAATAGCTTCCATATGTCGTATTGATTCGAAATTTGGTGCCGTATTACAACAATGATATTGATAGTATATGGTAAGGTAACCATGACCTGATCAGCCGTTTGAAGGTCATCAGCTCTCTAATAGTTGATGAGGGGATCTGACTAACTTCCATATGTCGTATCGATTCGAAATTTGGTGCCGTATTACAACAATGATATTAAAAGTATATGGTAAAGTAACCATGACCTGATCAGCCAATTGAAGATCATCAGCTCTCTAATAGTTGATGAGGGGATCTGAATAGCTTCCATATGTCGTATTGATTCGAAATTTGGTGCCGTATTACTACAATTACATTGAAAGTATATGGTAAGGGAACCATGACCTGATCAGCCGTTTGAAGATCATCAGCTCTTTAATAGTTGATGAGAGGATCTGACTACCTTCCATATATCCTATCGATTCGAAATTTGGTACCGTATTACTTCAATGAAATTGAAAGTGTATGGTAAGGTAACCATGACCTGATCAGCCAATTGAAGATCATCAGCTCTCTAATAGTTGATGAGGGGATCTGAATAGCTTCCATATGTCGTATTGATTCGAAATTTGGTGCCGTATTACTACAATTACATTGAAAGTATATGGTAAAGGAACCATGACCTGATCAGCCGTTTGAAGATCATCAGCTCTTTAATAGTTGATGAGAGGATCTGACTACCTTCCATATATCCTATCGATTCGAAATTTGGTACCGTATTACTTCAATGAAATTGAAAGTGTATGGTAAGGTTACAATGACCTGATCAGCCGTTTGAAGATCATCAGCTCTCTTATTGTTGATGAGGGGATCTGACTATCATCTTCCTAATATTAAAACCTACTTTAAAAAGTACAAAATAAAAGTAAAATTAAAAATTTTAAAAACCCCCCGACACAAAAAAAGACCTTTAAAACTAACAAATAATATTTTAAATCTATTCTAATTATTATCGTCCCATATATAATTGACTGTAAGACTTGTACTTTAAAATATTTTTATTTTCCGAGCATCGTCGCCGCGTCGGGGGACCGCTAAGTGAGAAAAACAGTTGTCAGTTGCAGATTGCATCAAAAGAATTCACTCCGAAAAATTCGTAAAATCGACACAACCGTCAACGTCGTCTGCCCTCACGTGTCTGCCCGTTCGGGTCGCCGCACTTGGTGACGCCCACCCCCGCGCCGCAAGCCGCACACCGAGCTCGCCGCGCGGCATTACGTAGAGCGTAGACTATGCATGAAACTTAAGATCGCTCATACCTAAATGTAAAAATAAATTTGCTGTTGTTGGCTTAATACTTTATATACTTGAGCGGTCCCCGACGCGGCGACGAAGCTCGGAAAATAAAAATATTTTAAAGTACAAGTCTTACAGTCAATTATATATGGGACGATAATAATTAGAATAGATTTAAAATATTATTTGTTAGTTTTAAAGGTCTTTTTTTGTGTCGGGGGGTTTTTAATATACCCTAACGCCGCCGCCGCGAGCCGCGTCGAGCGCGGCAACCGTTACGCAAAAATAATCCTTATATCATCCAGTATTCACGCGCGATGGGTTATTAGCGTATTTCATGTATAAGTTTGGTGTTTCTATACCGATTTCTATGATTCTTTTTTTATTGAAGAGGTAATAATGTACATTTTTTTAAATTAGGGATGAGTGAGAGTATTATATACGTAAGAGTAAACAAATATAATCAGAAAGCTCCGAACTGCTAAGCTATCGGGATTAACACGTGTTATTGTGAGTCAACCATAAAATATAAACATATACTGTTGTGGGATATTTTTTATATAATTTTATGAAGAATATTTCTATCATACATGATTTCTATGTAGCTTTAACCATTAAGGCTGCACACGCGACCCAGTTTTCCCAACATTTCCCTTCACTGCTCTGCTCCTATTGATTGTAGCGTGATAATAAGTATACTATAACCTGCCCAGGAGTATGAAAAATAATTTTACCAAGTTTCTTTAAAATCCGTCGAGTAGTTTTTGTTTCTATAAAGAACATACAGACAGACAGACAGACAAAAATTTTTGGCATCAGTATCGATCACTAATCACCCCCTGATAGTTATTTTGATAATATATTTCATGTACAGAATTTACCTCTCTACAGATTTATTATAAGTATATAGAATAGATAGATAACGGATCGGTCCAGTTTATCTTAAGCAGACTGTACTGAAATAAAAATCTTTTTAAGCTGAATGAATCACCTGCAATAATTTTTACATTTCAACATGACATTTCAATGTCTTTACAGACCTGTGGTCACGAGTGACCGAAGGGGCAGGCGCCCCATTAATAGTAACAATAGTTATAAAGCATTACCCCCAACTGTTTCACAACCTTCAAGCGTTCAACGCCGGAACACGCGGGCGCGGTTCATACAAAAACGCCCGTACGGAGGCACGCGACAGGACACGTTTTTTATGAAACCGTGCCCCACGTTCGCGTTACGCAGCGTTGGCACTCAGGTTTAACTAAAACACAAAAAGTCTGTCTGTATTTACTATAAAACTTGTCCGCAGATGTCACGACGATCCTCGCGTCGGTGGTGGTGCTGGGCATGGGCTCGTCCGGGCAGGTGTTCGCCGCGTCTGCGCTGCGCGGACTGCGCTTCTTTCAAATCTTGCGCATGGTGCGCATGGACCGGCGCGGAGGCACCTGGAAGCTGTTGGGCTCCGTCGTTTATGCGCATAGGCAGGTTTGTGCAACGTTATATGTAACTGATATGACAAAAATACTATAGAAACGTTATCAAAGAGTTTCATTACATTTAAAATTCACTCCACTTTATTAGCTTTGTTAAGGTTTTTCAGGTACCTATCTATATTGTTTTAATAATAATCTATCTAGATTTTCATGACTTAAATCACTCTGTTGTAGTTTTTCTATTCAAGCATAAATAACAAGATGGACATAAGACTGCACAGTCTAATATTTCATTGCAATAAATTCTGTCTTTTTCCTGATTACTTGGTTTGCTTTATTTCTATCAAAAGCTTGCAATCTAGGTGTCGACTTAGGTGTAAATATATTTAAGAAAATGTATTTGTGTGTATACAGTTAATTTGCTGGTATTTTATGGTAGGCTTGCTACTATCCAAACGAATATTGGCAAAGTTCCAGATGTAATACTGATATAAGCTTATAATATTAATTGAAAATCGTTGTTACCCAGATTAAACCATGTTTACTTTATCCTTTATAAACTTCAACTTAAAATGTTAAAACTCGTATGATTAAACGCGATTAAATCGTTTCACATAATAATTTATTTATTATATTTAATGTAAATTGATACTTAATAAAGCGTATCACAATACTCATTCCGACCAACGACCCTTCTGAAAGGGTTGCTAAATCCGCCAATAGGTCGAAATTTAAATTGATACTAGAGAAAATTAATACTGCAGGAATGCTATCGAAGACTTACGTAACAATTTATAGTTGTCTATTTATTAGCTTCCTCGAGTTTCTTCAGACATGCCATTTGAATCTGTCTAGATTTAATAGTCGTTTTGGAGTGAAAATTTTAAAGAGACATAAATATGTTGCGTTGGAGCAAAAAATATCCAAAATATCCACACATTTTTCTGTATAATATCAGGTAGCATATTTAAGGCCTTATTTTTTAGTATGCAAGGTGGCGCAAAAATTAATCATGCTATTTACTATAACATGCATTTCATCAATTTATTTACCATAGCGACAGCTCATAATAAGTACTAATAAATTTTTCAAATATGAAATTGATAATGTATGTTTAATAAAGTGTCTGTTCAATATTTTTACGTAATATGTAGGTTATTATGTTAAACTCGTTTAAAACAACTTTCATTTAATGAAAATGTACCATAGGACTTCAGAAAATAATAGGTTGGGGAAAAAGTCTTTTCGCATTATAGTATGTATGAACTTGTAATAAAATCTCTTTGGCTATAGTATTTGCATCTGGCTGGTTTTGGTATCATTGAAAGTTAAAATTTTAAAAAACATAATTCCAGATTCAAATTAGAAAAATGTGCGATTTTCATTTGTTTTTCGAACTGTCAAGATGAGTGAATCTAATGAAGAAATTCGATACATTTTAAAATTTTACTACAAAAAAGGTAAAAATGCAACACAAGCCGCGAAAAAAAATTGCGATGTTTATGGACCTAGTGCAGTGTCTGTGAGGGTAGTACAAATTTGGTTTAAGCGTTTTCAATCCGGAAATTTTGATGTCAAAGATGCACCTCGGTCTGGTCGCCCTATTACGGATAAAATGGATGCCAATTTTGAAAAAGTGGAGCAAGATCGATGTATCAGTAGTTACGACGTAGCTGAAGAACTGGGAATTGACCACAAAACAGTTTTGGCGCATTTGAAAAAAGCTGGGTACACAAAAAAGCTCGATATTTGGGTACCTAACGAGCTCACTGAAAGAAACCTAATGACGTAACGAAATCGAATCATGAAGAAGCTGATAACTGGTGATGAAAAGTGAATCACGTACGACAAGAACGTGCGAAAAGGTCGTGGTCAAAGGCCGGTCAGGCTTCACAGATTGTGGCGAAACCTGGGTTAACTCGCAATAAGGTGATGTTGTGTGTGTGGTGGGATTGGAAGGGCATTATTCATTATGAGCTGTTACCATCAGGCAGGACTGTCGATTCTGAACTCTACTGCGAACAATTTATGAGATTAAAACAAGAAGTTGGGAGAAAGCGGCCGGAATTGATCAACAGAAGGGGTGTGGTGTTTCATCATGATAACGCTAGACCTCTATAGCCACCACATCTATAGCCACCCAGCAAAAATTAAGAGAGTTTGGCTGGGAGGTTTTAATGCATCCGCCGTATAGTCCTGACCTTGCACCTTCAGATTTCCACCTGTTTCGGTCTCTTCAGAATTCTTTAGGCAGGCTTAGGTTTACATCACGAGAGGACTGCCAAATCCACTTGTCGCGGTATTTTGGATGAGAAGTCCAAAAATTGTTATAGCAATGGGATCATGTCCCTACCTACAAGGTGGCAAAAGTTTATCGAAAAAAAATGCGAAGAAACTTGTTTCCCAATCCAATAGATGACTTTTAGGGATCGCGTGGATCAATCTTGCATTCCTACCACAGCTGTCCGATACATAATCTTCCTCTATAATTTGGCCAGTCAATTCGACATTTGAATTAATGTACTTTGATGTAGATGTAGATTAATGTTTCAATCGCCAAATGGATCGGACGTGTTTTTAGTTTATTTATACAATTTTAAATTAAAGCAGATAGTACTCGACCTAGATTTGAATCAGCGCAAATTAATTTCGTGACAATAGATATTGCAAATAGTTACTTATTTAGAATTATTTGTGTTTTTGAAATGATACGTTTTCATTAAATAAAAAACAAAATAATGGATAGCAGCCCCTTCAATCGAAGTGGTAAAACTTGCCGCAGCCCACCTCCAACGCCCTCTTCAAAGCCACCTCCAGTACCAGATGAAGACGACATGGAAGTAATTTCAACGCCCGAAATTCAAAATTGGATGTCATCCATTGAAGCTTGCCTCAATGAAGTTTGCGCAATTTCTGGTGAAGGAAAAATGAATACCGAGCAAAAACTTCGGATCAGCTCTCTCTGTCGAAAGATTGGCCATGGTGCATCCCAACTGGCTATCACATACCAATCCCTCAAGCAGAAAGCACTTCAAGGCCGTACGTTAATACAAGCGCTTAAAGAAAAACAAGAGCTGTCTAACCAATTTCAAGACCTTAAAGAAGAAATCCTGGAGTCCGCTAAACCAAGTTTGACAAAAGTTACTTACGCAGATATGATTAAGACCAATAATAGTTTCATTAAACCTGCAAATGTAAGCTCGGTAGCAATTTACCCCAAGGACAAATTAAAGACTAGCGAGGCCACCAAATCACTTGTTCAGCAGATTATTAGCCCTGGTGAAATGAAGCTGCAGGTTAGAGGACTCCGCAAAACAAAAAATGGTGGGGTTATTATTAGCACTGACTCGAAAGGAGATGTCGAAAAACTGAAGCAGTCAGTCCAGCTGTCATCCTGTGGCCTTACCGTAGATGAACCAAGCAAGCGAAACCCTAGGATTGTCATAATTGGGGTGCCCACATCAATGCAGGAACAAGAAGTTTTTAAGTGTATATATGAGCAAAATCTTTCGAACAAACTTAGTGATAGTCGTGAAAAAATCCTGTCCTCCATTAAACTTAGCCATAAGTCTGGAAAGAAAGAAGCAGAGACCTGTAACTATGTAATCGAAGTTCCTGCCCTAATAAGAAAAGCCCTCATTTCTCAAGAAAGAGTCTTTGTTAACTGGTCGTCCTGTCCGGTGAGGGACTTTACTTTAGTTACTAGGTGTTTTAAATGCCAGCAGTATGGACATGCAGCGAAGTCATGCCGGGCAGAAACTTGTACCTGTGGACACTGTGGAGTTCTAGGCCACTCATCAAATGAGTGCCAGAAAAAGGCAGAGGAACCTAAGTGTGCAACATGTTCCCGTTTCAATAAGCCTAATAATCACAAAACAGGTGAAATAGATTGCCCCGCCAAGAAAATTGCCGAACAAAGGTATATAAACTCAATTAATTATGAAGGTGCCTAAGAGCGCCGTTTTTAGTAAATTAATTTTTTGCCTTATTTTATATATCTCTTTTTATACTCGTTTTAAATTTTTATACATATTTTTTTTTTTTTAATTCTTAATTGTTAATATTTCAATAATATATGACTTGTCAAATAATTAACGAGTTAGATAGTATCTCTGTTTTGGAAGCAACGCCTTGTAATGTTGAAGATTGCAAACAGTATCTATCTCTGTGCGACAAATCTATAACCATACTAACACAAAATATTAGGAGTATCTATAAAAACTTTGATAATTTTAATATTTTTCTTCAGAGGCTAAATGTTAACTGCGATCTAATTGTACTAACTGAATGTTGGCTTTCCAATAATTATGAACTTCCACAGATGACAGGTTACGATGTGTTTAGCAGTAAAACAGTTAAGAACCAAAATGATGGTGTGGTAGTTTATGCTCGGAACACTCTGAATATCACAGTCGAGGACTCTATTGTTAGGGAATGCAGCGGTTTGGTAATAAAAATCGATGAAAACAAAAATAAAGTTGCAATATTAGCGATGTATAGATCCCCTTCCTTTAAGAAGCTGGATGAGTTTCTCGGATCTTTAGATAGTCAACTTCAAAGTTTGTCATCTTATAAAAATATTGTGCTTGCTGGAGACATAAATATTGATATTCGACCAGATAATAACAGTGGGTTGATACAGGAGTACCTAAATCGATGTGCATTTCACGGGCTATACCCTGCGCACACACTGCCTACACATCATAGCGGTTCCTGTCTGGACCATATCTTTCTCAAAACCCAGTTGCTATCATCTGTATTAGTTACTAACTCCACCGTAACGGACCACAAAGCTGTTTTACTAACCCTTAAACTAAACGTAACTAAAACAAAATACGCAAGGTTTATTTCTAAATTAAACATGCATAAACTTGAGGACGATTTATGTAACACTGACCTTAGTCCAGTTTATAATTCTGCTGACGCTGACTCGAGCATGACATACTTAGTTAATATTGTTCAACAAGCAATTATTAATAACACATCAAAAGTAAAAGTTAGTAGTAGAAACTTAAATATCAAACCATGGATTACGCCGGGGCTTATTCGTTGCATGAAAAATAGGGACAAACTCCACATGAGGGCCAAATCTTGTCCGGGAAATTTAGTTTTACAAATAACTTATAAGCGCTATCGTAATTTTTGTAATAGTATTTTAAGAAAAGTAAAAGCTGACTATGACAAAAATCAACTAGCAAAAGCTGGAAAAGACAGTAAAAAAGTTTGGAAATACATAAAAAAAGTCACGTATACGTCCAAACACACTGAACCGTCCTCGAGTTTATTGCTATCCCATCCCTCCCCACTATCGGCGGCAAACAGTGCTAACGACTTTTTCAATAACATCGGAAAGACTTTAACAGAAAAGATTCGACAATTCTCCATTACACATGAAACTATTAATACTTACAATAACTCATCTTTGAATTCTTTTGTATTATTAAATACAGACGCAGCGGAGGTTGAAAAAATTATAATGGGGTTAAGGGATGACTGTGCTGTTGGCTGTGATAATATACCTAGCAAGTTATTGAAAAAGTTCAAGCATTTCTTCATCCCTCCTTTAACTTTTATATTTCAAAAATGTCTCTCAGAAGGAATTTTTCCTACTTGTCTTAAAAAAGCCCTCGTAGTTCCTGTCTTTAAATCTGGTAACAAAGACCAAATAACGAACTATAGACCTATTTCCATACTACCCTCAATATCTAAAATATTGGAGAAAATAATAAACAACCAGCTAGTACGATATTTGGAAAATAAGTCTATCATCTCTAAGTCACAATTTGGCTTTAGGCCAAACCTATCGACTTCTGATGCTATGCACGACTTAGTAGATTATATTGCACAGGAACTAGATAAGGGATACCAGACTATAGGGGTGTTCCTTGATCTAGCCAAGGCTTTTGACTCCGTCTCTATTCCCATCCTGTTAAATAAATTAGAAAATGTAGGTATAAGAGGTAATCAGCTAAATATTTTAACTAGTTACCTTAGTAATCGAAGTCAATGCGTTAAATTAGGCAATACAGTTAGTTCTGAACAAAAAACCACCCCCTTCGGTATCCCCCAGGGTAGTATTTTAGGCCCCACATTATTTTTAATATACGTAAATGACCTTTGTAATCTTCAACTAGTACAAGGTAAAATAATTTCATACGCCGACGACACTGTTTTACTTTTTTCAGCTGACTGCGAACAAGACATTTTTAAACTTACTCAGAATGGCCTCAATATTGTGAATAACTGGCTTAAACTTCACCTACTTACATTAAACGCAGACAAAACAAAATACATTATGTTCACAATGCGGAAATCACACGTAGCACTAACTAATAGACCACTGTATGCACATTGCTGCAATAACCTTGCTGACATTGCATGTGCTTGTCCTACTATTACAGTTACAGATAAAATAAAATATCTCGGTGTGATTATTGATGAAACTCTTTCCTTCAGATATCACATTGAAGCTCTTAGTAATAGAATCCGTAAACTGATTTTCGTTTTTAAGAAAATCAGGTCAATTGCGGATTCAAAACTTATCATGCTATTATACAGCGCCCTGTGTCAATCTGTGATAACATATTGTATTACGATCTGGGGCGGAGCTCCTAAAACCTCTCTGCTTATTGTAGAAAGAGCTCAAAGAGCAATTCTTAAGGTTGCTTCTTTTAGGCCATACCTCTACCCTACTAACCTTTTATATAAATCATGCAATGTACTAACAGTCCGACAATTATTTATAAATAACACAGTACTTAAACAGCACACAGCACTTCAATACAGCACCAGTTCTACTAACAAAAGACGCAAGGATATTGTATGCACAAATCGCACGCGGGTAAAATACACTTTGACTACACGATTTTATAAATTCCTAGGGCCATTATTGTATAACAAAATAAACGCTAAAGTGTATATATATCCCTTAAGCGTAAGAAATTGTAAAAAGGCTTTAAAAACAGTTCTCCAGGAATTGACGTACGATGAAACCGAGATGCTACTGACTGTTATAAGTTAATTTTTGATAATGTTAGCATAAAAGTGTAATTAATTAGGTTTAATAAATAAAATAGTTATGTAGGTACATCTCTTAAATTTAAAATTGTCACAATTTCCTATTTTAGTTTTATTTCTTAAGAATAGTCAAATAGATTCTACTATGTTTGTATTTAAGATCCATATTTTATTTTATAGAAGTTATATTTTATTTAAATGAATTTTAAATGTTATTTTAGCACCCTACAGCCTGAAAAACAGGATTATCCTAGTTCAGGCACCAATTTTCTATCCTTCCTTGTATATTTAAGCCAATATTTGTAATTTTTGCTTTCTGAAATTAATAAACATTTTTATTTATTTATTATTTATTATTTATTTATAGATCATGTCATGTAGTGATTTAAGTTAGGATTAATTGGACCAATCAAATATCGCTTCACTTCACAATCTTTATCCGTAGTGTTTATATGACAAAGTCAACACAGTCGATAAAGTCTTTTACGATAAAATCATATATCCAGATTTGTATTTTTTTTATTGTTTAAAATGGTTGAAATCAAAATTAATAGTGTTCTAATAAAGGTAAAAAAAGAGTTTAATGGAAAAAGTTTGTCATGCCACCGTGTTATAGTCGACATGTTACCGATATATGATACTTGTCGCATGCTCGAAATATGACATAATTATATAAGTTGTTTTTATCTTATCGATCGAAAAATAATAGTGATGGTTGCATGTTAGCTTTGCATGTTAGGTCATGGATACTAAAAAGCCAAAATAATTTGTTTCTAAAAAAACATGCACGAAGTAACACCAAAATTAAATAAAGCTAACAGGCCTTTGTTCATAAACACAAAAACATCATTGTAACAGATACTGCTAGCGAGTAAAATAGAATTAAGTTAAACAGATCGTGAAACAATGAAAAAAGCCGATAGTTTACATTTGTAGTAAAACCGGAGGGCAGACAAAGCAAACGAGCTAAGTAAAAACCGGCGCTCGCCGATCTGACCTCCTTCACGCGATACCTGCGCCAAACTTCGATTAATTTTTTTCTGTTTTGGAAGAATAGGCTCTTTTTAATAGAAAAACACTTTTGGAACTTTAGAATTGAGCCTGTTTTCACCGGTTCAGTGATTGCAAATTTAAGCTGGGAACAAAATTTAAGCATGAATGCTACGCATGGGGAAATAAATACAATGAATCTCCTTTATCACGCCTCAGGACAGTAATTTAATAGTTATTTTACGGTGCTATGAGCATATACCGAGAAAAATAGAATATGTTTAGTCTTTTTTTTGTGATTTTAAATTTAAATACATAAACTTTTTTATACGTGGGTACCTACTCTGTTTTAATATCTATTTGTTAGGTTTCGTCTAAAGGAACTTTTGTACGTTTATTATAAGTGCGTTTATTAATTTATTTAATAAACTAAATTTTCAACACACTTGCTCGTAAAGTGAGCGTTATTCTATTGAATTTAGAACTATAAACTGTGCTATAAGTCACGCGTGCATAATATATTATACCCTAGTGCATAATATAATGAATCCTACAAAGTTGAATTGTACCTTTGTGCAAATAACATGCGAGAAAACAGAGCATATTTTATTGGTCCGGGTTATACACTAAATATTTTCAGAAACAACAAAGAGATTTTATACCACTTCAAATCCATATACAGTTTTAAATGTTTGCGCCTTATATTAGTAAAATAAATTTGTATATTAAACAAATTATTCACAATTTACAATCATTTGTCATAAAATATTAAAATATTTGCATTTACCACTCCAAATTAAACATTTTCACTTAAAATAGGCTGTATATGCTATACAGACATTGACACATTTGACGGAAAAAAAAGCCTACGCGCATGCGCGAGGTTCGGCGCCATTTTTCAATCACAATTCACAGCTTTGTTATCAAGTGTGTTTGTTATTTTATGACCACGTATGTCTGTCTTTTACTCACAAGTGTGTTGAAAAACATCGTATGTAACTCGTGAGCGTTGCTAATTACAGTCTCGGCTCATTTAGAATTGAGCCTGTTTTCACCGGTTCAGTGATTGCAAATTTAAGCTGGGAACAAAATTTAAGCATGAATGCTACGCATGGGGAAATAAATACAATGAATCTCCTTTATCACGCCTCAGGACAGTAATTTAATAGTTATTTTACGGTGCTATGAGCATATACCGAGAAAAATAGAATATGTTTAGTCTTTTTTTTGTGATTTTAAATTTAAATACATAAACTTTTTATACGTGGGTACCTACTCTGTTTTAATATCTATTTGTTAGGTTTCGTCTAAAGGAACTTTTGTACGTTTATTATAAGTGCGTTTATTAATTTATTTAATAAACTAAATTTTCAACACACTTGCTCGTAAAGTGAGCGTTATTCTATTGAATTTAGAACTATAAACTGTGCTATAAGTCACGCGTGCATAATATATTATACCCTAGTGCATAATATAATGAATCCTACAAAGTTGAATTGTACCTTTGTGCAAATAACATGCGAGAAAACAGAGCATATTTTATTGGTCCGGGTTATACACTAAATATTTTCAGAAACAACAAAGAGGTTTTATACCACTTCAAATCCATATACATTTTTAAATGTTTGCGCCTTATATTAGTAAAATAAATTTGTATATTAAACAAATTATTCACAATTTACAATCATTTGTCATAAAATATTAAAATATTTGCATTTACCACTCCAAATTAAACATTTTCACTTAAAATAGGCTGTATATGCTATACAGACATTGACACATTTGACGGAAAAAAAAACCTACGCGCATGCGCGAGGTTCGGCGCCATTTTTCAATCACAATTCACAGCTTTGTTATCAAGTGTGTTTGTTATTTTATGACCACGTATGTCTGTCTTTTACTCACAAGTGTGTTGAAAAACATCGTATGTAACTCGTGAGCGTTGCTAATTACAGTCGAGGCTGTGATTTGAGCCCGAGCCGCAGGCGAGGGCTTAATAATGAGCCGAGACTTAGCTCACTTGTTACATAATATACTATTGACGAATAGTTCTGCATTCATCCTTAAACAGTTTTGTACTAAGACTAAATATTTTTTTCAGTTAAAGTAAATTTACTACAAACGCGGCAGTTTCAAATAAAATAAGTTATTTTTTCTTATTGTTTTAAATGCGCATGTAGCATTCAATAATACTAGATGATACAAATTTACTGTACATGATTTTCCAAGAAATAATCAATAAATTCCCATATTCATATATTTTGCACAATAATTTAGATTTACACACGATGTCAAATTATTGCCACACTAATTGCTTCCCTACGTAAACATCAAACGTTTGAGGCGAGAGGTGTACAGAACATCAAAACTCGTTGTACAGGAGAAGTTATTGCTATAAGGTTGCTCAATTATACCATATCTAAGGAAGATAATTGATGATTAAATTTTCTACAGCTGACAATTTAACTATGCCTTGAGAATACCTTTATGTCACATAGAGGCTAAATGTGAATTTTTCAATATCAACATAAATAAAATACAATGATAAATAACTTTCTTTGCCAACTAGTTTTCAAAAAACTTTCAACACTGAGTAAAACAGTGGAACTTTAGCTAGATATTTGCAATAATGGCATTGCCGTGCTTAGTCTAGCTACTTGAATTTTATCGTACGTTTGCCAACACAAACTTTTAAAAGATGTGAGTATAAACTCACAATCATTGACACCATTTATAATATAATCAACACTCTAAAAGAAGTCACTAAAATATCCTTTAAAATAGAAGGCTATTCAATAAAAGTTAATTTCCATGGCCTAGAGTAGTTCCTAATATTTAAGTACAGTAGAAACACAAAAATACTAACATACATATTCTATATAATATAATGACACTTTATAATACTATGAAAATTTTGTAAATATTGACATCTTAACCAATGAAACCGATGAAATTCCTCTTAAATTTGAATTTTGCCGTTCCTTTAGAAATTTTCTACGTAGTCGTTATAGCAACATGGTAGCAGTATTGAGAGCAATATGAAAAATTAATCATAAGGCTGGCCGTTGCAAATTGAAATATTATTTCGGTTGCAAAATTGTTCCAACAGTACACCCTCATTTTATACATAACTTTATTTATTTAATTTGTTCATATATAAATTAAAGCTATTCCGCAAATTGTTTGATGTTCGCAGTAAAAGCTTTATTGCGTTGAAACCGACAACCCGAACTTTGCATTAATTCGTATTTCCAATATCACAGTAATAGCTGCAGCTGCAAACATGTAATATTCAGAAGTACTGCCGGCAATAATACGCCTATATTCATTTTACGACATCTAAATACGGTAGAGTAATATTACGGTCAAGTTTCCTCAAGAGCGGCCATTCTGACATCGAATTGTGGTTCTTATATTATTATAATATATTAGAAGTCGTAAATTAGTAGGCCGGTCTTTTCGTAGCGAAGTGCTGAGTAAGCGAACGGAACCGATAGCAATTTCCTCCATATGTCGAGCAGGGGGCATAAACAGAACCGCAGCGACCCAATATCCACGACGATCGGCGTGGGTTAAAGTTGCATGATCACAATGCAGAGCTAATAAAACGAGCCGCATTTCGACGCTGGTTGGTAATATTGACTTGGCAAATATCTAGTTGGGACCAAAACAATGAGTGTTCAAACAGAGCCGGGCAAAGTTCCCGCAGCGGATTGGAGAACTCCGCAGATAGCGCGGTGACAACATTGAATCGCTCACTCGATGAATTGCCGATTACATCGCTGTTTATTTCCGATTTAGCTCACCTCATTTACCACTGTTTACGTACAAAGCTAAGAGGCTTTTTAATTTTCGTTTGTGTTTGTATCGTTATTTTAGCCTTGGACGCATCTCCAATTATGCTTATCAGCGCCATCGAGCCAATTTTATGACTCCTACATTCAACTTGTGTAATAGAGCGGAAACTTTCTTTGTAAGCTAGACATGCTTGATAAATTCTGAATAATTCATCTTAATACCAAAACTTATTCTGGTCATATGTTTATGCTTAACTAAATAGAGTTTTCTTTGTTTCAGGAACTAATAACCACACTGTACATAGGGTTTCTTGGATTAATTTTCGCGTCATTTTTGGTTTATTTGGCGGAAAAAGATGTTGCAGATACTAAGTTCAAGAACTTCGCCGAAGCGCTTTGGTGGGGTGTGGTGAGTATACGTTTGATTTATATTTACCCGCAGTCAAAAGCAAGTTATTTCAGCCGCCCATGTTATCGTGATTTATAGAGGAAAAACTATATAAATACTAACTTTTATAGCTAAAATCAAAGATTCAAATTAACTTTCCAGCAAAAATATTGGTCTGGGAGTTTATTTGGAATGCACTGATTTTTCAGGAGTAATTTGTGGAATATAATTAATTTTACAGTTTTAAATGATCATGCTGCATACCTAAATTCAATAAAAAAAATCGAAATGTTTTGCTTTTATAGCCGTGTCGCCGAGTACGAGAGTTCGGCTGCGTGAAAGGAAAAAATGTCCCAGCCGGGCCAGGAAATGAAATTTAGGAAATTAACTTTTCTAAAATAGCTGGGGTCTGGGTGTATACTAGAATACCTTAGTTCCGCCTTGTGATTTCCATAACACAAGTTTAAATTGGGGCCACATAATTGGTGAATCAGTTTGACATTTTTGTTTGTCATATTTGAATAACAAAATCGTCTAAAAAAACATGATTTATTGTAGCATTTTATTATATGACAAGCCATATACTCCAATAAGTTTTTTTATCTATCTTCACATACATTACTATCGAGAATCAGTAGAGTGTGTCTTGCAGATCACGCTGTGCACGGTGGGGTACGGCGACATGGTGCCGCAGACTTGGCAGGGCAAGTTCATCGCGTCTTTCTGCGCACTTCTAGGCATCTCGTTCTTTGCATTGCCCGCTGTAAGTTATAAACCTTACTACATTTTTTTTATTTAATTCACAAATCTGGTAACAATTTGAACTTAATTCTAATACTACATAAATAAACATAAATTCTTAATTATTACCTACTGGATGTGAATCCATCATGCTTGTGTTTTAAAACACAAATGAGGTAGTACTAACATCAATTATTATCCATAAAAAATATATATAAAAAAATAAGGAAATTTTACTTACAAATATGAAACTTATTTATTTTAACTTTAATTGAGGCCAAAGAACTTGAAAATACATCAAACTCATTTCTCATGCCATTCGCGAGACTAAACATCCTCTGCATAGGAGCATTTGTACCAGCGGTTTATTTAACTGAGGCAAACTCAAACGATTTTCTGTTTCTTAAAAGTAAACTATCTTTTGTTCACTGTTAATAACTTTCTGTTCATGCTGAGTATCCGATAGGAAGTTAACTAGCTTAGAAAATGTAGTCCGCAAATCCTTAAAATATTGTGGAACGCTATTTAGTATATCACTGAAATCGTCAAGAACTTTTTGCTGCCGCTCGAACCCTTCGTTCATCTCCATTCTTAGGCTACGTAGTTCAGTTAAAATTGCACTGTCGCTAGAGCTTGCTATTATTGATGATGAGTCTTCCTGATAACGTTGTCCTTTGGTCTGAACAGAAGTATTTATGCTATCAAGTTTGGGGCGCGCGGCAAAACACGTAGAACAAACCCATTTAGTGCGTGATGCTGAGGAGTCAGTATATTTAACACAGTCCTGGTGGTATTGTTGGGAACAGATGCTGTTTGTGCAATTTATGCGTTTTTGCGTCACTATACTTTATACTTACTATTTAAATTACATGCTGCACAAAACATTTTGAAAGACCTTCTAATTAAAGTAAATGAGGTGTGAATTTATTGGATAAATATTAATGAAACTTAAAAACGTATTGTACCTACTAATAACTATGTGTTTTAAAAAGAAAACTCAAGTGAGAACTAAGATTAAGCATTAAAAAACCCAGGTTAAAAGCTACCTGTGACAGAAAAGTTGATACTAAAATTAAACTTAGGAACTTAAAATTACACCACATGCGCATATTACCCTCTTTATATTTCGCTTAATCTGTTCCGTGCAAATGTAATAAAGATCCAAACATCCTCAACGTTTACAATATTAATGGAATATCATAAAGTAATAAAGTTGGCAATAAAGTATCATAACTATTTTACCGTTTCTGATATTATTCATTTATAGTTAGAGGAAAATGTAATATCTAGCCCTATCTACTCTTAGCCTAAATAAATTCGAATCTCTTGGAAAACAAACTAATATATTACAAATTTGCTTAGGTGTTTTTAATATATTATATTTGTAAAATAAAAGAAGCCATGTAATTTTTAATCCATTAAAATAAAGATACTAAATAATAAATTATTATACTTAGTCAATCAATATTATAACAATATTTTTATTTAAATATCTTTTCCAATCACAGTGACGAATGCATTGAATAATACAACGACGCATTTTGAGATTTTCATTTATCGGAAACTCGAAAATCAAATCGTGATAACCTACAATTCGTTAAACTATAATTTAGTTTAAAATTAAATTAGACCTTAATATGGGAGCTTGTTGATTCAACAGATTATTAAATTCAAAAGTACACTAACTACATTATTAAACCACTTTAATCAAGTAAAAGCTGTTCTGATTCATAACTCAAAACAGACTAGATCGCTCCAAATTGAAGAAATATTTCTTCAAATCATTTGCAGGTGTCTTGACCTTTCATCGATGGGCATTTATGGGTAAAAGTTCAAAAGGCAGCTTCGAACATGGTTAATAATAAAATACCCATCAAAACTGATTCAACCGTTAGCCTTTACGATTCATTTGTATTTGTCGCTCGTAGATTTTTTGTTACATTTCTTATCACATTATATGTAGACAGAGCTCGATTTTCTTTAGACATCAGTGATTAATATGATTAATTTACTATTTTATGTAAAGAGTGAGTAGATTCATTTAAACCAATCACGTATATAAAGTTCTCCCTTGAGATTCTAATGACGTCAATGAATGACCGCGTTACATACATACTTTGCCAATTCAGTAATATTATGAATGTTTTCAGGTAAACTGTTACTTTTGATCAATTGGCTAATGAAAGAAGCCCGGGTTTCCGTTGAGTTATTACATTTTATTTTATCGAGGAAAATGATTGACATATTAATAAAACGGCATTATGTAAGTTTATGCTTTTATTAGTGTTAAAATCGATAAGGTGCCTTTAGGAGATATATTCTTAGGTCAAATGCTAGCCTGTTAGTAATGCTAGGACATAAATTTTGTTATTGATTTTTAAGTTTAACTGTACAAATATAATTATTATATAGGTATACAACATTATGTGCAAGAATTTAATACGATTGTAAAAAGAATTTGCTTGTTTCTATTTTCCAGTTCGCAAAGTTTTGGTTGTACGACACGTGTCACTCTTCTAATTTACCCACACAACAGAGAATAGGACGCCTGGTGACCCATTGAAAGGTCTCATTAGAAAATCAACCCTTTTTTGGTTTTGATGCCAAAATAGCTTATTCTATTTATTTATTTTCAAAATTTTCCTTACTTTTTGGCAGGGTATCCTCGGCTCAGGCTTTGCGCTGAAGGTGCAGCAGCAGCAGCGTCAGAAACACATGATCCGGCGCCGGCAGCCGGCGGCCACCCTCATCCAGGCTCTGTGGAGGTGCTATGCGGCTGATGAGCACTCCATGAGTGTGGCCACGTGGAAGATCCATCAGGTGCCGCTACCGAGCCCGCAGACCAGGTTGGTATCATCCTCAGAAAATATACAGAGCGTACCTTAAATATCTTAGAGTGTTTGACTAAAACAAGCCTTTATTTGATTTTTGAATATTATTCTGCATTTAAAGATTTCCTTAGAATTACTTGCTTCGTCTAAAAATGAAAGAAGACCGCTTCCATTTTTATGATGCCAATGGAAAAAATAGTCAAGACTTATAATTCTTACGAGCTTTATTCACGCAACTTCGTACGCGCATAAACAGAAAAGTCTTATTTATCCCGACCCTTATTGAGGAATCTTTATACCAAGTATCACATCCGTGCACTCAAGGAATAAGATTTTTCATACAAAATAAAACATCATATATTTCCCGTTTACTTGGGAATTTCGGGAATTCCTTTCATAACACAACCTATCACTTTTTGAAAAACTTTTATGCCAAGTATCGTATCTGTGCACTCAAGAAATAAGGTTTTTCATATAAACTAAAAAGTCCAATAGTTCCCGTTCCCGTAATAATTTCGAGAATTCCTTCCTTAGTACTCCCTCACAACCTCTAAGGATTATATGTTGCAAATTTCAGCTCTCTACGGCCAGTAGTTTTGGCTGTGCGTTGTCTGTCAGTCACTCAGTCAGTAACGGAAGAGTTTTATATATTAACTAGCTTCATCCCGCAACTTCGTATGCGCTTAACTACCCTTTTCGTGGAAATTTTAGAAACTATACAACCAGACACCCATTGAAAGAACCTTCATACCAAGTATCACGCCCATGCACTCAAGGAATAAGTTTTTTTCATACAAACTAAAAATCATATATTTCCCGTGCCCGTGGGAATTTTTTTCCTAGCACAACCAGTCACTCTTTGAAGAACCTTCATGCCAAGTATCACATCCGTACACTCAAGGAATAAGATTTTTCATACAAACTAAAAAGTCCAACCACTTCCCGTGGGAATTTCGGGAATTCCTTCCATAATACAAACAGACACTTATTGAGGAACCTTTATATCAAGTATCACATCGGTGCACTCAAGGGATGGGATTTTTTCATACAAACTAAGACATCATATATTTCCCGTTCCCGTGGGAATTTCGGGAATTCCTTTCATAACACAACCAGACACACATTGAAAAACCTTTACACCAAGTTTCACAGCGGTGCACTCAATGAATTAGATTTTTCATACAAACTAAAAAGTCCTATATTTCCCGTTCCCGTCGGAATTTCGGGAATTTCTTCCTTAGTGCACCCCTACATCCCCTAAAGAATTTTTGTTCCAAATTTCAGCTCTCTACGTCCAGTAGTTACGGCTCTACGTTGTCTGTCAGTCACTCAGTCAGTAACGGTACAGTTTTATATATATATTGATATTAAGTAGGTAACATGGTATTTTAAATAAGAGGAACAACTATAAATTAATCATTTTAATCATATAAAAAAGATACAAGAGAGTGCTGAAGCCAACAAAGAGATTATAAAAGTGAAATCCTCAAATGCAGAATTACTAATAAGTATTTAAAAATCATATAAAGTATTCTTTCAGCAAAATAATCTAACTACGATATTTAAGGTACTTTCTTTTGATGTCGCATAGTCTTGGGACGCCTTGTATAATCAGTAAAGATTTTCGATACTCGATAAACCATTTTAGAAACTTAATTGTATAATGATTTGCGTACTAACCCCACTGTAACCCCACTGTAAACATCGGTATCATAACTTATAAATACTTTAAGTTAACTATTAGAAAACTTACCAACTTAAAGACATTATTCTCAATCATTTTTCAATAGTTTCAGAGGTTAATAGTTACTTTAACATTCTGAAGATTTTTTATTTCATTGAAATAAAAGACGCTTCTAACTGCAACTCAACATTTCGGTATCTTTTCATGAAATTCTATGACAATGTTTCATGATATGATTAATTGTGAAAACATTTGATGAATTTCATCTTTTCAATACCCAGTTCTATGAAGGTTTGGGTTGTAAGCAAATACTTAAAACGAAATTATAATTGGTACAACCAGATCGACCATTACAAAACCTAAAACACCCTAAGTCCCCAATATAATACATTTTCGTGCTTAAAATGAGAATTCCTTACATTTTATTTACGAGGATTTTTACGTTAGTCTACTGAAACTTAGGCATTCTTGAAACATTACTCTAAGCATAAGCACATTCTAGCAACTCGTAATTAATATATGAGAAAATTAAAATTCCACTACTACAGACAGAATGATAGATTATTCGAAAACACATAAATCGTATTCTTCGTATTCGACAGAATAATGAATACAAGCTGAGCGGAACTCACTGAATATTTTTCATTTATATTGATTTAAATAGTGAAAATGAAAATGAAATTAAAATGAAAAAGCTTTATTATAACAATCAAGTAGTACATATTGATATTATCCCTGACTTCTGAAATAGGAAAAATCCGTGGTACAGAAGCCAGTTCCTTCCAGTACTTGACTTAAAAAAGCAAAAGAGTTTGACAGATCAAAATAAAATATTTAATTTAATTTAATTTAAAAAAAATGTATACATGATTAAAACTAATGGCCATACTAAAATTTATAATTATTAATTAATTAAAATTAATAATTATTAATTAATTAAAATTAATAATTATTAATTAATTAATAAATACATAATTCAAATTATTCTAAAATAAAAATTATAAAATTCAAATTCAAATTATTCTAAAATAAAAATTATACATGGTTGATTAGAGAAAAAAAATAGTATCAACCAACTTAAAATAAATAAGATGTGCCTAATCTTAAGTTTTCGCGATTAGAATGATACTTAAGACCTTTTTAAACTGGATTAGACAAATAATTATTCGCGAATAATCCGGTTCGGGTTAAAAAGCGTTTTATTGAAATAAATCTCCGTTCACAAATACAAACAAGCATATTGTAAAATGCTTCGTTGATTTCTCTCACATAGAAAACATTTACAATTTAACGGAGTGCAAAACTAATATAACATGCAGCGTTACGTATTTGCATAAGCTGTACATTCTGTTAAAAGTTCAGTTTAAAACTTAATATTAACATTTAACGTTTACTCCCAGTTAACATCCATTTTCGAAGTAGGGAGTCGCCTCTCTCTCATTAAAATGGAAAAGGCTGGGAGATTGAGTTGCCAAACACCGTTTGTTACTTAATCATAATTTGATTTCAATATAGAATTCGAAGTCAAACCCTTTTTTTCTATTTAAATAAATGTGCTGTTTTCCTTCTGAATATAGAAAAATTTTGATTGAAAGCAATACATTTTATCGGAGATTTTTGAAATTTGTTTCACATTGCAAAGCTTTTATTATGAATCTTAATTACTCAGATTTGAACTCTTTTCAACCGACTTCCAAAAAGGGAGGAGGTTCTCAATTCATCTGTATGTTTTTTTTGTGACTTTGTTACACGATATTTCGGACAATTATGAATCGATTTTAAAAATTCTTCAATAGTTTAATAAATTCATATTGAAAATTTAAAATTTTTGAAACAATATGTATGATTTCGGAGAATGTTTATGTGAATGACATTATAAGTTGGCCAAAGTTTTGACGTGAAGTCGGTTTTTTTAATAATCTGCATTCGTTAATTATTAAGAATTGATTTTTTAACAGTTCTCTATAGAGAAATGACAGCATGCCAGACGAACTTCAAATTGGTCAAAAAACCAGAAAGATCTTCAAATTGGAGCGCACAAAGCACAGAGATCTGCTGTTAGATAACAACGATACGTACACAGAATCACAAAAAAGATGTCTTCAACTTTATAGATCATCATTAAAAAACTCTTTACAACTATCAGTTCTGAAATGTTATTGAACATTACCTATGTACCTATTTTACTCGGTTATTAAATCTAAAAAAATTGAAAATAACCTTAGCATTAAAAAATATTTAATTGAATGTATTAGCGTTTTTTTTTAATTATTGCTGCGTTCAAGTGTCTACGTATTTCATTTTGAAAAATGGTAAATGTATTAAGAATTTCCAGAATTTCCACGAACACATTGAAATGAAATGTTCGTGATAGAATCAAAGGACTGACATTTATGAGTTACAAATAGCTGAATCGTGTGGCCGATAGTAAAATGCCGCATATTCGGAAATGTAATTCGATAAAACTAGGGAGTCGTAAAACATTCACAATTCACAGAGGTTTTTATTTTGGAAGTAAATTTGTGACAAAACCTTTACCCCTTGTCACTGGCCAGCGACAGATGTGCCGTAACCAAGCGACGCGCAACGCCGACGCTCGTAAAATATGCGACACATAAACATATTACCTATACATATACGTTCTTCGCATGGCCGTGTTTTTATAAAACGAATTTAAAATATTCAGCTTGAACGCTTAAGCTCTGCATATTAAGAATTCTTTTTAATATAAGTGATTCCGTAAGCCAATCTTCTTCCCCACGTAAACCAATTTTTCCTGTTACACATTTTGAAGATTGCCTACGTTTTTATACTCGTATTTATTGACACGTTTGAGCTGTATTAAACTCTCCTTGTTAATTACTCTATGTGTAACATTAATAAATAACGCTTTTACTACCAATTAGTTAGAGGGTATCTAACTAATTGGAGGCTTGGGCATACCCTGCCTATCCTTTTTTAACGACCATTGACAACTAAGCCGACAGCTCACTTGAATAATCCTCACCATAGATTCCCGAACATGTTCCAAGATATAACCCAATTATACGCATAATAAACCTTAATGGGGTACCCTTGTCATTTTAATCGACAGCAGGTAAACTTTAGCAGGTATTTTAAAACAGTATCAGAAGTTCAATGGGGTTCTAAATACAGGGTGTTCAAAAAAGTACTTTGGAAAAGAATATCCCATAATTAGCTAGACTTCCTCATTCGAAAATCGTGACCTTTCACCTATCCAGATAACGCCCACGCTTTACGGTCATCTAATAGATAAAAATCCCTTTCTAGAGCTTGTGATCGTAAATAAATATTTCGTCAGGTTGTAATTTTACCACGACTCGCCGAAATGAACTCCACTTTGAACAATTGTGATAAAATTAAGTGAATTTAGGAGATTTTTCAGGCTTTTATGTCCCGCTTCCGATTATTTGATGCTATTACAAGCGAAGCTGTTAAAATATAGCGGGCGAGGGCTTAAAATCTTTAAACTTTAGGATATTTTCCTCCAAAGTACTTTGTTGATCTTGTTGATCATCCTGTATAAAGTTGTGTATGTTTGACAGTCGGGTGATGAGCGCATCGTTCAAGAACAATGCGTCGTTTGTATCGCGGCTGCCGACAATCCGCCGGCACAAGAGCACCTCGTTGCACTCGCCCGCGCCGCACACCAAGCCGCACCGCTACGAAGTCAATGTTAGCGCGGAAAACCTCGGTGAGTACACAAATGTACAAATATATTTGCAGAAAGAGAAACTTTTAATTTACAAACCCATTTCAATTCCACTATTCAGAATTTTTGTTAGCGACTTGGAACTGTACGACTCAAACAGCACTGAGATTTTATTATCAAATTAACTTTATGAAAGAAACTCTACTTTCTAAAAGAAAATCATCTATTTTGGTAACAGACGACGCTGGCTTTATTATCATAATGTTTTTCATTTAACAAATAATTTGATAAAAGTCGAACTTTCCCTTCTGAAAATGCGTTGCTAGTAAACAAGAAAACTTTACTGAACACGGTAGTCGCTACAGATAATTCGAACATTCCCCGTCGCATAAAAACATGCCCACACTTTAGTCAAACTACAAAAACTAATTGATTGTTTTTAATTATTCTTTGTTATTTTCTAAAATTTTATTACACTTATTCGGTCGCTTACCACAAAATTATACAGGAGTATACGAGCCTCTCTTCATTTAGGGAACTAATTGGCGTGATTCTAAAAAAAACATGCAAAGATGAGAAGCGATGCCGATGATTGATCGGTGATGTGAGTACTAATTACCTTTTCTTGTTATTGTGATTATTATTCGATTCCACTTCCTCTTCATATTGGAATAAGATCTAAAATTCAATTAGTTCTAAATTGTCGTTAACGATTCAAAATTAACACAATCATGATACAAGTAGCAAGTATACCACTAAACTATACCAAGAAGACTGTTCACTTACAAATGTTGTCATTGTGCAGTGTGTCTAGAAAGTATTTAGTGGACCTCCTTGTGACACGTGTTACCCTGTTCCGTAGATAATCGTACAGCAAGCGGGGAGCGCGCGTGTTGCCTACTTCGTTGTTGGAAAAGCTGCTTTAAAGGTTCTATTCTTCATCTTTTAGAAGGCACTATGGCATGACAGTTACAATCGATAAACTTCTGCTGCGTTTCTTATTAAAACTTTTAGCGATACTTTCCAGAATCATGTGAATACACGAGTAAAAATATGTTTGGCGGCGTATCACCATTAGTCCGGAGTAATTGTCTTCTTCCGGCGATAATGGCGACTACGTCTTTAGCTCCCGACACGATTGCTGCCATTTTACCTACCTTCTACTTCTCTCTATTTTTCACTTTTAAATATAAATGCACCAGCGTAGACAAGTGCTTTCAAATGATTTGATTATTACCGATCCATTGCAAGAAAACGCTTCACATACATTTTGTACATTTTAAGCGTTTTAATTCGCTTTTGGAACTATTAACGCTTTCGCGAGATTGAATGCCGAACTTTAGTGATCATAAACCCGGTAATGTTAACTGAATGACTGCAATATTACTACCTGATATCCATAGTTCGCAGACACCAGGTTTTGCGTATTTCTCGACAAACTTAGCTTTCTATTGAACTTACTGGAATGGCTTGATTCAGAGCTTGTATTTTGAGTTCTACAAATACGAGTCCATTTTGAAGTTGAAGTTAATTAATTTTACACTGCTTTGCGTTCTTTTATTATGCATGCTGACTAGTTGATATAGCTCGGTTTTATGAAGGATGATTCAGTACAAATATTTAATCGTAGCTGGAACTTTTGACTCCGTCAAGAAATGTACGAGAGAATAAAAATGAATAGTAAGTAGGTGAACCATATATTATTCATCAAAGCGTATCTTTGTCTCGTGGGTCCCGAGGGTATGGGCATAGGCGACATTTGCGAAAATCTCATTAAACTTTACCACACCTTGTAAAGGACAGACAGGCGATAACTTGGCACTCGACACTGGTAACCCACTTTACTTTGCAACTTATATAGTTAGCGGGTAACGCATCTCCGATGACAACCGTTGGACCCTTCCTTTACGATACTTAGTTATTTTGTCTGTACAATACTAAAACTTTTGTCATGTATGCGTCAAGGAGATTGTGTAATGTATGCATTAAAACTATCATATTTTATAACAAAAATTTAAGAAACTTTCAAAATGCATTAAATCATCTGTATCAGATATCTGAAATCAACCACTCCACCAAACGCTAATCTAAAGTGATATTCAACCGATCTCAATTGAATCTGGGAAGAGTAGTGCCACTCAAAGAAACCAAACAAATCAAAGATAGCGAACTGAAAAGATTCACTTAGAGAAAGCCTATCATAATAATATTTGTGTCAGCAATTTTCTAGTTTCTTTGCCGTTTAGCATTGTGAGAGCTGCGGTCTTAAGAATCATTTGTTAGCTACCTATGTTAGAAAGAGATAAACAATGGATCGATAGTTTGCTCAGACATTAAAGTGAAACCGCTGCAATGCCCTCATTATTTAGGTGTTATTCGATGCAGCCTATTATGAATTAAATAAAATATGACTTAATGCGGCGCCAGTAAATTGTGCTAAGTAACATATCGTCTAGCTTCTTACAGTGCATAAATTATAAATATGCTTACATTATATTTCTTAGCTGAGGTTTTAAATGTAGGTAATAAGTACGTAGTGCAGTAAGCCTTGCCGTTACGTGGCTCAAGTTGAGCTCTGAAAGGCGCCCACACTCTGAAGTATTCTGAGAATTTACTGGGCACTTTGTTTGACAAGTTAATGCGATCTAGGAAGTTAATGATTTAGAATATTGAACGTTAACATTAGCAATACTAGAAAAAAAAGAAAGGACTAAATAGTAGAAATTTAACAGTACAATTTCGAATGTAAGGATGAAGAGTTGCAATATTTTATTAAGTTTGAAGATATCACAAATAAATTTATTTCTTTGGATTAGCAATATGAATAATTAAACTCCGGATCAAGCTTGGAAATCCTTATTTATTTAAATTAAATTCTAAACCAGCGATGCAAAAATAGATTCTAATGATTATTCATTTAAGACTTAATGTAGTAAACCTTAGAAAAAAAACTTGAAGTAGCATTGTAGAATACTAAATAGATCGTCCTTAAGCCTGTCAGATAGAGCCCTCTAATCAAATAGCAAGATGAAAGCAAGATCCTTCTTAGCATAAGCTGAGGGCGTGCCAGCATTCACTCAGAAGGTTTATCATTCAATTTCAAACTCATTTTGCATAAGATGGCAGTTCCGAGTAAATGAGAAATACATCCAAAAAGGTAATCGGTACTTTATTTACTTTTTGAGCTCGCTCAATAATATTAATGTCGATAAATATCATTTGGACACAAGCCGGATTATGGGAGACGGATTTTCCTTTATTCAGTGAGTTTTGAGATATTTTTCCCGGTCAAAAGAAAAACCTACTTTAAAAAAATATGAATACGCATTTTCTATCACGACTTGTTGGTGTCTTAGTGTTTAACAATTGTATATACTTTTCTGAAGCATTTTAAGAATTCCTCAAACCCTTTGTTTTTGTTACCTTCGCAAGTAAGTTTGGTTACGAAAATGTATAATACTTAGTAGATAGAAATTAATAACAAAGTTGAAGATATAATTATAAATTCCCTTCAGTTAAATTTTAATTCTCATGTGAAAGCCGTAGGAGGGTGCTACGGAGCAGGTACCCAGCTATAATAACAGTATTGAAGCAAGCGTGTGTGTGGCTTGGCAGGCGCGCGGAACGGGCGCACTGGCCGCCCGAGACCCATCAACCCGTCCTACAGCGAAGATTCCGTGGCTGAGACTGCGCTGTCCAAGAAAAACTCCGACGGTAAGGCGGCCCCCAGCCCGTGTGCAACCTCCGCATTGTCTTTCCGTTTAGAACATCTTGTCCGTCCTAACTCGCTCTTACTGTCGCTTTCGATAGTTACTTATAGTTACATCCGTAAATGTGTGTTGTAAATCTTCTCAAAAGAAGGCACCAGCTCACCGCTACCCTTCACAATAATGAATGTCTTCGTATTTCGATGTTCAAACTTGATTTAACATATCCGAGTAACAATGTCGACAAGTGCAGCGCGATGCATTTCGCAGTTGCCTGTCAATTGAAACCGGTACTTGCGTATAATGGGATGCACTTCGTTGATTAGACACTCGGTAGACAAGCTCAGTATGACTATGAATGTAACCTAGATGTTATAGTGTTTAGTTTCTGCCGTGTTGGTGTGTACAGTACAGTTTTGATCTGCGCCAAACGAGAAATGATATCTCGTGCGTAAAATCCCTGTCTCCACAAGCATGACTAAATAACTAACGAATGTCCACATGCATGCATAGCAAATAATTCAATTGTATATTAATTTATTACTTTCTAAAATCTAGAAGTCAGATATTTAGGTTACTTAATCATTCAAATTAAAAAGTAGTTGATAAATGTAGAATGGGTACGTAAATAACTAAAGACTTTATAGACACACTCATAATAAAATAAAAGTCAAGACTCAAGATGCGTAACGAACCGCTCTTCAAGCCTCGGATAAATCTTTCCGCGCTTGTGTAAGCCATACATATTCAAAAAGGCAACTCATCATTTTCCATTCCTCCATTTCCCTGGAGTAACCTGATGTTTCTTAATCTGCGGCAATTTTGTGTTTTCTGCGAATAATAAAATGTCGTGATAGCGGAAGTGATTTAATTTCACGGTATAATTTACGTCCACAAGATTTATGCTCGCTTGGCCCGATTTAAAACGTTATATTTTATGATCGAATATTGTTATAGCTTTTTAAGTCGCTAGAAATCGGTTATTTTAGCTACATCCTTATTGGTTTAGTGTCCCGGATATTGGAAGCTACATTTATGACATTTAGTCATATATCCTAGTTAGATAGGTGTAGTGTGTTGACTGTGGTAATTCCATCAGTGAACCGGGCCGCCGGGCTGTGCTAGCCGCCGCCACGCCGGCTACCGGCGACCGGCGTCACCTGCACCGTGTCCTAATTGTCGTAATCGAATCAACACTGAGCGCTACGCTACACTACGGCCAATACCTACTTCAGATAAGCCCATCGCCGGAATTAACTGCTCGTTGTCATGCTAATTGAGATTATTAAACACAGCATCCGAAAGCAAACCACCTAACTAGATAGAAGTTGAAACTCTCGACGTTCTGGCACGTTTACTTAAAAATTTAATAACTGCTGACCCGGTTTCTCGTAATTCTATAGAGCAAATAATCCGATTGTGCTCATAAAAATAAAAGAACAAAAGTGGAGCTGTCGGTATTATCTTTTGAAGTACCCAGACGAGAACTACAACAACCCCGATATTCTCAACAATATCGGGGTGAAGGTATCCAATTTTGTCTTTATTTTTCAACTTTTATGTGTTATTAAATATTATTATTTCAGGACTATCTTATTCAATCGTAGTAAGCAAATAAAATGATAGCTTTGCTTAAAAATACATGTTTCTTTTACGTTTCAAAGAAAAGCATTGTTTATCTGTTTATAGTAAATTTATACACGATTTAAAAACACAGCTGAATAAGATAACATAAACGATTCAAACAATACTAATAGCAAAATTGTTAAAATGGACAGTAGCTTAGGGGCATTCAAAAGGTTACAGCCAATTCACTAAAGCAATTTAGCAAATCGCTTTAACTGCAATGTCAGTAAACGGCAAATGTCCGAAGAGCAGTTACGTTATGTAGGTAGAGTTATATGAGAGGTCGGTTGCTCGTCATGGTGCATTGCGGTACTGGATGCCAGAGCCTCATCTAGACGGCAAACGACCCCCAAACAAACCACAATATTAATTGGCAGAACGAACACTCGCCTTGTTCATACATTGTATCAGGAAATTTCCGAGCAGCATAAGTTACAGTAGTGGATATGAGCGGTCCGTTTTCCTATGTTGAATGGGTATAATTGCAGTTTATGAAGTAAAACATCCTATTCCCGATGTAAGTTTTCATATTTTGTTTACAAATAAGGTTAAATTTGTTCAGAAGATCGACTATACGAGCTACGTTAAGTAATTTTTTTTTGTCAGCTCCATACTAGAAAACAACAGCTGAAATAATGTCACCACATAAAGATATGATGCTGTTAAATATGTACAGGCGGCTTACAGCGTCGGTCTCAAATCAAGTTTCATTTCATTTACGGCCGCGAACGGCTCAGCTCTCAGGCGTGTGTTTGTCCATCTATTTATACGGGTTACAGTAGCCACGCGATTTTGTTTGTATTTGTCTGTGTTTACTGAAACAAAGCAGACCCACTTGACAATGGAATTTCTATTTGATTTGCAATAAGGTAGTGTTTGAAGTCAAATGATTAAATAGGCACAGACGATCACCTTTACATAATTGATTCGGATATTGGTTGCGCAGTTATGACGGCACGACAAGAGCGCTCAAAACAATTTTCTATCCAATCACTCAACGAGGTTTATTAAAAGTCCTAGCGATTGTTGTCGTCACTATTACAAAATCTTTGAATGTAAGATATTAAATACGTGTCTGATAATAAAATAACTGAACGGAATCGAAGATTCTTTTTCTTTTTGAAATGTGTAGAGCAATAGACATTGATATTTAAAATCTCTTTTATATTTTCACTTTCATTATTAGTTATTGCTATATTACAATACGATTTAACGGAAAAAAAACTTTGAGCTTGAACAGGGATTCAATAATTACTAACAAACGTACATACCAAGTAACTAGATGCATGTAATATTCTGTATATATGAGAGAATAAGTCAACCAGCCAAGATGCAGTTTCATGTGTTTGCATGTCACAGCTGTGCAGTTACTGTTGTAGGTAATTGCACTTACAGTCGAGTTGTCTAACATGGTTCTAAGTTTTAATGTTTGTTGCAGACTTATAACTTAAACACTTATCTACACTTTCAAAGTGTGGAAATAATTGATGAGAAGAAAAACCTACAAGATTTTTAAAAACATTTTTTAACTATTTATCATTTTAAATAACCACGTATTGGCTCTCAGAAGCTGTGTTCAAAATAATAGTAAAAATAACAAAGCTGGAGCAATATTTCTTTATCAGCAAATATAGACAAAGAGCTCTACGATATCCCCCGAGAACTCTTCTATTGCAAAAGGACCTTATCTACATAGAATTGCCGACGATTCACTCTCACACAACGCCACATACAGAAGCGTATGAAGATGTAGTTATCGACCTAAACTTTATACCTTACCACCGACTACCCTCATTCATCATAACACAATAGACTAGGGGTCAAAATGTAAAACGGGAAGTAATTTAACCGTTAACCTTTCATTCGTTCAGCGATATTAGTTTAACGTGAGTATGTGGCGTCAATTATGAAATGTTGTTTTCTGTGCAGATGACGACGACGAGCCGCGCTGCGTCACGCTCACGCCGCGGCATAAAGCAGCAATAAGATTTATAAGAAAGGTACGTAATTAACGCTCACACCGCTCTTTACACACATTAACGCTACGCATTACCTAAAAACCTATACGTTCTTTCCCAGAAATCAATAACAGTTACCACGGTAACAAACATGTGCCGGTACCAAATATAACAAACTGTAATATAAACATCGTTATATTAAATAACGTAGCATATATATGTATAACACAAATCTAATTTGTGGGCATGCTCTATTCTTGTTCTTCAAAGGAAAACAAAATATTTGCTACAATCGTAAGAAAGTCTTATGGACAAAAGGGACGAAGTTTACGATTTTGTCCCTTCACAAGTACGTAGTAAGCATGATAATGAAAAATTTATTGATACTTAGGAAATAATGTTAAAGAGAAGGGCGAAGCAAAGAAAAGTAAGGCAAGTTAAAAATTGCAATACTCTTTCACATTTACATTCACTTTCGATTTACTGATGATCACTTTAATAAGTGAGCCTTACGTCAAAGAAATCGATTCTTAATGCAAGGTTAAAATGCATCAACATCATTCATTCTCTTTGTGCCGCTGAACATGCGCACGAAAAGGCAAAATTAATATATTAAATATCCAATTTAAAGGTAGTTAGAAATTCCCTGGAATATCCACATTCACGGGTACCGCCTGTCGTGTAAACAAGTTGTAAATGAAAATTCAATATTGATCAAAGCATCCTTTGTTCAGGTTAACAGGTCCTTGTCATAAAAGATACAAATTACAATGAACTTCAAATGATGAGGTTATAACCTACATTTCTTGTGCCAAGTGGAGCATCTATTCAATAAGAATTTGGTTGATTGTTCGCTAAGTTCCATCTGAACTGACAGGCTTACGTTTATGCTACACTGAACTTTTTACATTAAGATTGAATATCAACGTTATTTATTTATAACAAAACGCTGACTGAGCTTCAGAGGTCACCTTTAGAAGTCAGCTATAAGCTTACAATAAAATAAATATAAAATGGATAAGTACCGTAGTTTTGCTAGAAAATATATTTTGTGAGTAAAGAAATGCTTTTCCGTAAAATGTTTTTGTTTGGTTTTAAGAAATTTCGCTAATTATAAATTGGAAGTTCAAGCTACTTGTAGTTTGTGTTTTTCAATACATTACGCTAAGCTTTGGTCTTAAAAGATCAAAACAAAAGATATAGGAATATTTATATATGCAGGATAATTCTGACATTCTTTAACAACATTTGGCCAGCTATAACCATTTATTCTCATTTCACAACAAGCCTTTACCAGCCCTTCACAAGCTAAGATTATTTTTAGTATAAAAAATATTAAAAAGAAAACAGAAAACATATTATTATGTCATGGCGGCTAGGTGCCCAAGTCTACGCTTATACTCCAATAATGATTTGAAAATTGTTGTCAATTATGACACTTTCAGTACAATTGAAATTTCATCATTTATTAAAATTTATCGTCGCTAAATCGTTTAATTGAAATGCTCGTTCATAATATTTTCTATATTTATGCATATATATTTGCCGTGAGTCAGTTTTTCTATTTGAGCTTAGTTCAATTTATATTTCTGGGTAATTTATACATCTCAAAATGTAAAGAAAAATGGAATACGCAATTCTCAAAATGTGGCCAATCCTAAAATCCGGTCACGATGCGGCGGCGTTTACAAATATAAGAAACAAGTGGCTCAGAAACCCTGGGGTTGTTCCAAATTCAATTTAGAAATACTCATCTTATTAAGTTCAAATCAACTCAGGCGTACTTCAACATTGACCGATCTTTTTAATATCCTCAACTCAGCGTTTTATTGACCAAATAAAAAAAATACTTTGTTACTATACAGGGTTGTGTTTTAGTCACCAGCCAAATTTAAATGATATTTCTTTGATACGATATAAACGTACCTGCATATTTATTTAAGTGTCGCTCAGCACAAAAAAGAATTAAAATATGGCACCACGCTGTTGATGAATATATCTACTACGACGCGGCATTACATTGATAATACTACGACGTAGTACAGTCAGCATCAAAAGTTGATGAACACATTGAAATTTTCATAGTAGCTTTTCACCATATTGTGCCTAAATAACGACTATGATTGGCAAACTTCTAGGTTTTATTAATTACAACTATACATATAATTTAGTCAATATTGGTCGTTATTCAGGCACAACATTGTGAAAAGCGATTTTGAAAACTTCAATGTGTTCACCAACTTTTGATGCTGACTATACCACAATATGTTTTGTAGTAACGCATGGTCTTCTTTATTCTAATGGTATTCGTTCATAATTTATAGTGACCATGCTTTGCTTAATTTGTGAGCGGAAATATTCATTTCCTTGTGAAAAAAAATACTTACTTTTTTTGCAAAAATATTTTCTATAAGTTATACTTAAGTACCTATTGTTTAAAAAAAATAAAAAAAACACTAAAAAACAACCCTGTGTATACTATAAGAATTTATAGCCTGTTTTAATAACGCCAGTAACCTCTTAACTTAGTTGACGCCTAACGAGAATTTAATATGACAAATAGACATCAATACTCAATCTGGGGCTTCTGGCGTTCATTAAAATGGGCATACGATACCTTGAACTGCTTTGTTTACTTGACAATGCTACACCCTTAAATAAGATCATCAAAGCAAACATATTTTTTCAAATACAATAAAATAAACGTTTTGATAATAAATCAATTTCAAAACAACGATGATAAAATGTCACCAGTCAATCAATATTCTTTATATAAAATATCAAGTTTATTCGCTTTTACCACATAATCAACTTTACAATTTACAGTTTTCCCCAACAATTTACTTCTCAATTAAAGTTTATCATAAAATTCTAACAGATGAAGTATTTTGTGGCCCGTCGTAAGTTTAAAGAAGCGCTAAAACCATATGACGTTAAGGATGTCATAGAGCAGTACTCTGCAGGCCACGTGGACTTGCTGGGGCGAGTGAAAAACGTCCAATCTAGGTACTACCCACTAGAGGAGCTACATACTGCATCTGCCTTGCACCACTGTTTTACTCTACTCTATATTGTATTCTCTCTGAATGTACTGGACTGTACCTACTCTGTCTTGTGATCCTAGTAGCGATATATGCCATTGAAACTAATCTTGACTTTTCAATAGCTAGTGTTGTGAATAATGAAGAAAATTTCACATTTTACCCTCTTTAGTATTTGTGTGCAAAAATTAAGTCAAAAACAAAAGAACAAGGGTGAAATGTGAAATTTTATGGTCAGATAAAACTGTCTGTCCGCATTTGACTATGCGCTGAGAAACTCTATTTACCAAACAATAGATGTTACAAAGGAGTCTGTGGCTTTATTGCATAATTATTCTATTGTGACTTCTATTTTAGTACCTACCTTTGGTATACCTACCTAGTTTGGAACACAATTAGTATACCTTTAGCAAATGCAATTATTTCCAATAGGTTTTGTGTAATTTTTAAGTATAAAATTATGTTCCCATATTACAAACACAACACGAGAAAACTGTCATCCTACACTGTATTTATCAGAATCAACCTGCGCAAAATATTCAATCCACGATGTTGGCAGAAATGCTGATGTGTATTTCAATGTTTCATATAATGAAATGACGCCAGGCTATATGTTTTATCCCCGTGTAGCTCAAGTATTTTGTCGCACGCAAGAGGTTTAGAGAGGCGTTGAAACCTTACGACGTGAAAGACGTGATAGAACAATACTCCTCCGGACATGCCGACCTGCTGAACAGAACCAAAAGTCTGCAGTACAGGTGAGCTGTCGGCATCGCCCACCTCCCATATCTACATATCGCTCAACGGATTTACTCTGATTACGTTACAGAATTCAATAACAATTCGAACCGGTGCTATTTTGAGAACGTTTTGTAACACGAATAGAAACGCGTGTGGAATTGAAGTTTCAATCAATCCCAATTTGTGTAACGGACCGAATTTTGATTTTTATTATGATGTTGAGAGAGCCCGGAGCCTCTAATAACCTTTCGTTTATGACGCTTTTATCTCGCCCTCGCGCTTTATTCTCACGAAAATGAATCAGCGAATCCCTTTATTATACAATGATATGCACTAGCTTGTCATAAACGCCTGCGGCAATTCTTAAAATAAATTTGTCTTAAAACGCTAAAAGCTACTAGTTCCATAATGGACATTTTGCTAGGGCCGTTCCGAAAGATTTTTCCCCAAAACTTATGATTTATTATTGTTTTCTGTCTTCACAACAAACTGAAGGGCAATTACTATGTTTATAACTTCGTTAAAATTACTGGCCACCTATAACTTTTTTTGTTTGCGAAAGTGTTCATTTAATTTCATCAATGACGTGTTGTTTTGTGGGAATGATTCTATAATTTATTTCTAAAGAAGTTCAAACTCTTTAATTGAACATGACAACGAAAACTGCTTGTTATAAATTCTTACTAAGCGATTATCACATATAATAATGTGAATAAATCCAAGATAGGGATAATCAATAAGTAAATACTCGAAAAAGACAACTGTGATTGACCGAAATCATCGGAATGGTCAAAAGGTCAAATAAGTCAAAAGATCATCGGAATTGTGGTGGATCAAATTTGGATGTAGCTACTCCTACTAGATCAAATTTGGATGTAGCTACTCCTACTAGATCAAATTTGGATCCCAACAAGCAGATGCTAACTCAGAGTAAGCAATGTAGACTCATTTCCAATTTTTCCCAGAAGACAAAAAAATCTCAATTTTCCAATCGGAGTAGCTTCATGTAAAAAATTATAAGGGATAGCCCCTTCCCCGTTCTTACTACCGATTATCTGCGAAAAAATATTTTATAAATTCAACTAGCTGACCCGGCAAACGTTGTTTTGCCATATAAATAAAAAAAAATAGATGTTGGCCGATTCTCATAAATACCGGATAAGCACAAAAAATTTCATCAAAATCGGTCAAGCCGTTTCGGAGGAGTATGGCAACGAAAACTGTGACACGAGAATTTTATATATTAGATTAGATAAATCGCATGGGTGCTAAAAGAAAATTAATCCTCTATAAAGGTACTTACACAATGAAGTCTCTATAAATACTTAATATTCTTTCAGAAAAGTGCTTTCTCGTGCTTATCTTTATATTTTCAACCATAAAAATACTTTAGGAATTTATACAGGAACCTTTCGTGGATTCAAAGGATATCCTGATATACTTTTTATAATCTTATACAAGTATTTCGGATTTCAAATATGATTTTTAAAAGCTATAAATAGAATATTCCCACACATAAATATTTTAGAAACTTTCGGAACAGCCCTCGTATTCAAACACAAATACATCAATCATCGTCTGAATCCAGTGCACTAGGCCGCAATACTTACTCACTTGTCGATAGGAAAACAAACGAATGATGAATCCAGCGTCCGAAAAATAAACTGATCTAAATATTGCGTTCAAAATTAAACATTGGATATTGCCGTGAGTATTTATAGCTCGTACAGGTATCCAAAACGTAATCCTGCTGTATGAAATTATGTGGACAAAATATTAAGATTGCACTTCAATTTAAGTATTATTTTTTTCATAGATTAACATGACTAAAGTGTAAAATGAATCACAAATAAATAAATCCTATCAAATAGGAAGACTTTTGGTTGATAGATCGGAATTTAATTTACTTTAGCAACAGCTAAAAAACAGAAAACTTTTTACCGGGAGTATTCACTGTTACTATGTTCAATTTATGGCTGATCTCGAGCTCAAGTTGTTTGAAGTGTTTAACTTGTAAAGCTTTTCTTTTGTGAACTACGAGCAGCCTTCTCACGGCTTAAAATGCTTTGTGAATCAAACAACCTGTAGACACAATGTTTTTATCTTTCTATGATCAAACATTTCCTTCAAATATTACATCTGTCGAAAAGTAATACAATAAAGAAACGGGAACTAAAAGGGACGGGAAGTCAAATCGTTCATAACAATTTAGGACCAACAATATACGAGCATCTAGTATTGTTTTTTCAAATATGAATTGTTACTTTTTGTAATGCAACTTTACAGTATACTTTTTGTATTCATGTTGTGTAGTAACACAGAACTTCGTGTATCGGCATTTGCACGTTTGGCTGTAAACTTTGCTTTTACGACTTACCTATTGCCGTTTTACATTTTAAAGGTATTCTCTTTAGAACGTCGATGAATCACCCGGTACTGCACGAACCACTTCGCTGCTAAGTAGCACCTTGCACCGACTTATGCATGTTTAATCATTTCCCTTCTTACTGCTTGTACTGTGAAGGTAATGTTCTTAAATTAATATACCTAACTCATTCTTAGAATTCTCATAGTTATAAATACGATATTGAAATTATAGGTTAAGATAGCAATGTGAAATCATAAGTATTCATGTATTATTTTAGTATTTTAGAAATGACATTCAGGCACAAAAAGCTTTCGAAAATGCCATAAATCTCACGTTGACAGTAAATTTTTCGAATAGTTTCTGACTGTGAATGTAGCCGAGCGCTGTTTGTGCACTCGACTGTTATCACTTCGTTCTCAATTTAGTCTCTTTTAGTTTTGCAACAGCTTTGAAAACAGTTCGCGCACAATGCGAAATACATCTGTTACGATACATTCCGGCACGTAACACTCAACTAGAATTATAACATTAGTTCCGAATGACTAAATGTTCTCTGTTTAGATTTATGTTACCTACTTGTTGTTTTTTGTGGAATCGACACAATCTGCCTATTGTTAATTAGTTAGAAATATCATTCGTACCTTCGTTCTATTTTATCTCTCTCATCGTAGAATTTGGTGTTGAACAAATAATTTTGGCACATATCTGATATGGTTTTTGCGTTTCACAGGTTAGATCAAATACTCGGCAAGCAAGGGTCGAAAGCAAAAGACGTGTATGCATCAAAAATCAGTTTAGCTTCCAGAGTAGTTAAAATTGAAAGACAAGTAAGTCAAATAGATATGAATAACATTTTTAAATGAATGTTTAAGTTCCATTACATTAATTTTTGGCTTCTTGAAACGGAAAAAACATAGCTAGAGTCTAGCTAACGAAAGTAGACACTGGGGATTTTTGCAAACTTTTTATATGGCAATGTAAAAGTCGTTTTTTCGGTGTCACTGTTGTCAATCGAAGGGTTTCTGGTGGTTTTGGTGATTGAGATTTAGGAATTTTCATTATTGAAAATGAATAAAAAAATGAAAATTAAGATAGTTTCATAATCAATGTAGGAAACAGCGATACCAGTGACTCTGACGATTCATTCCATATAGAATTGCTGGATTCAGATTTTGATTACAATGAATAAAAATAATGATTGTATTTTGTTGTTTTATTTTAAACCAGGTTAATACTAGTTGCCAACCATTTTAATAATATAGTGCTCATCAAAAATTTTTGTTACTTTTTACGATACTGTTATAAAAAAAAGTATAAAGTTTGTTTAACCATTTATTACGTACAATTGTCGGGGTTAGCACGATGCTATTTTTTTAAATTCGCCAGATTTTTCCAGTTTCTACTATCATTAGCCAGACTATACATAATATGTGACACAGATTAATGAAACTCAATTTTTTCAGGTAGATGATATAGAAAGTAAGTTGGACCATTTATTAGAGATGTATGAAGAGGATCGCCGGGGTCCCCGTCGGTTGGTCCGGATAGGACCGGGCGCGAGCAGCGCGGGCGGCGACGACGGCGGCGCGGCTTGCGCGGTGCGAGCGAGGCCGGCGCTCGTAGACAAGCAGTGCTCGGAACCGAACTCGCCGGTGTCGCTCAGCTTCGACCCAGCGCCGGTGTCCGCGCCACCGCTGCCGCAGAAGCGACCTATGAACCGAGGCTACTCCGACCTCGGAGCTAGATTTATGCGCAAGAAAGTCATTGTCAAGTACGTATACAACAACTTTTTATATATTACTAAAATGCTTAAAATAGTAATGAACAGTCAGTAGGTAGAAGACATCTAAAAAAAAGATTGATGATATTTATTTAAGTCTAATATTTAATTACAGCCAGGGCTTAGTAATTTGATGGGTCTAAGTACAATACTACTTCCAAAATGAATAACTGTGGTCATACAAGAGATGATTCCTTAATACAGGATATTTCAAAAAGTTTCTAATTACTTATTAATTTTTTTACGGCATGGCTGTGCAGTGTGACATGAGGTATACTGGTGACTGCTCCACTCACTTATTTTCTTGTCAAGACAACAGCAAGAACGTCATGCTCCCTCAGGCGGCATGGCTAGTGGTAGCGTCGGGTATCGGGTCACCCTCTTCCCTAAAATATGGTTGAGGAGGGTGATGGCAGGTGTTTGCGTTATACTCGTGAACAAGTGCTACTAACGGTGCCAGGTCGTTTTGCTGATCATACTACGACTATTTTATTCCATTCCTGTTTAAATACTCTGGTCCCAGTTTGTCTTGTTCGTGGTGTCCATCCATAGCTCAATGCACCTACTATGTAAGCAATTTGGTTGTGACATGACATTGACTCCCACAATTAGCTGTCTTGTGTTTGTTTTTTTTTTAATGTCATGATCAATTTGTACTGTACTTATTTTTATTAATTCGTATAATCCTGACTGAAAAAGATTGCCAAGAGTTTTTTTCCGTCGGCTGTTTTTGTCTCTTGGTCTACTGTAATATCTTATTTAATAACTATCAATACCTTGTTAAAGCCGAAGTACAAAATTGTGACGTCATTAAGCGGTCAAATAAATTTTCATTTCATTTCATAATAAAGACTCAGCTTCGAATTTAACATGTGTTCTACTAATATCGAATCATTAAAGGGTTCGAATCAAAACATGTTAATACAATTTCCGATAGGAGCCTTTAAGGCATCTATTAGCAAGGACTTCGGCATAAATATCAGGGGTGAATATATTACTGATCTTCTATGTGGTTATCACTGCGTGAAAGAACAGGACAAAACCTCTTAACAGCAGGCCCACATAGACGTCATTCCCTTCCACTCTGCTATCTGATTCCCGAGAGCTTCAAGGCTAAAATGTTACCATATTTTTTCTTTCACTACTCCCATTTTTTTCTAAATATAAAATCTCTACTTCGTCAAATATTTCAAGAAAGTGCGTGACGAATGCTTATGTGCGTCGTTCGATAGTGCTTCATAGACGCAGTGATTGACATCTCACATACACTAATATCTAATATGATTGATATTGTTTTGTCGTACTAACTAAAAAAACTTTGGGGTGACATTACAAAACAGTTGGGAATAAAACATCGTTAAATGTCGGATTAACAATTCCGCTGTGAAAAAATATATGAAACATCTATAGGTCTAATTTTTTAATAGACATATAAAAGTTATCTAATGGATGAAGTATTACTCGAAAGCTTCGAGCTCGTCTTAAGCTTATTGTCATTCAATTATAAAAAATCATAAAACAACATTATTCCGTAAGCTTTATTCTTCAAATATATTTTTATATACGACGATTGAAAAATCAGGCCAAAAAAGAACAATCAAATGTATCAGAAACTATTGCACCCACTCTTCTCAAAGTTCGAATCATACGTCGTAGACGACGTCGTGAGCCTTGGTACAATTAGGTTTCACTTCCAATCAAATGTGCATTGTCGAATTCAGCTCGTTTAGCAACGTTTGGGAAGTTCTAGAATATCATCTTATTTCCAATACCGCAATGTTTTACAAGGCCTTAAGCCCGTTTGTGTGCTAATGATATTATACAGTTCAGATGTTTTATTATTGGCTTACAGCTTCAGTACCACTTGATCGAAAAATTAGAGGATTCGAAATTGAACTAAAGTCAAAGTCGAAAGATTGCCTATCTGAAGTGCCTGTGGGCGGGGCTAATTGGTCTTCGGAGGACCGTTAGAGTAGAAAAGTTCCGGAGGGGTGACTGACGATCTAGTTAATTATCAGAAACCATGAATCCTAACAAATCTGGGCTGGTCGCTTAGGGAATAAGCTTTTGACCAGTATTTCACTTAACTGATGATCCTAAAATGCAAACAGAGAAAAGAGAACAGGGAAGACAACAGATTGTAAGTAAGATAAAATTTGTGATGCAAAGCTGAAGGCAACTATTTCAACATCCTATTTTACGAATATATTTGTTTCTATGAAATGTGTTTTAACCAGTAAACGATTTTTTGTCTAGATAGTGAATCCTTCGGAAACATATCGGTGAATTCCTTATTAGAATTCGGTAAACTTGTCTGCGGTGATTATAATTAATGATCGCAAGAAAATTTTACGGCTTCTTTATACATAATGAAATTTTCTGAAGCTGACATTTCTCGGGAATGGGCATTTTGTATCATAAAACACTAGTTAAATGCATAATGCATACGAAAATAACCGCTTTGTGTGGTTCTCAAACGTTATTCAAATAAGGAAAGAAGGCTTGCAATAGAAGGTACCTCTACTGAACATTGTGTTTAAAAAGGTAAAAAACGCAAACCTCATTGTGATGCAAAGTAAAACGACGATCTTCAGTTGTTTCGAATGAAAGAATTTTCCTTCTCTTTGCTTTTTATCGTCCTAACAAATAAACTAGTGGAAGCTTAAAGATTTTTATATTTCAAAACATCCTGTCGCCGTTCTAGAAAGTTTTAAAACGGAAAACAAATATTTTGGATTTGAGATGAACTCCAAATTGCACTTTAGATATTTATATCCGCAGTGCAACTGCGGGTTTGATATTTCAAATTAATGCCTCTCATGGGACATGAAGTATTCAGAATTTGTGTATCTCTGCAAAGTGCAGTGTATAGTTAGGTATCCGTCAGCAATATTAAATATACTTGCACTCGATTTTACCTACGAGAATTTTATGTGAAGTATTAATATTCAACTTAAAGCAGTAGGTATATTAATACTTTATGATACTCATATTAAGAAACGTAGTGCAGTAATATATATGTAAAGTAATAAAAACCCAATCTGTTACCCGAAAGTTCCTTTAAACAAAGTAGTTTTTCGATGATTTTTATATATTAAGTTAATATTTATTTAAAAAAAGGGATGAGAGTAATCAAAATTTATAATTTGTAATGCATAGGTGTATATACATTACACATGCACTTACAAGAACGTAATATTTTTCATCCTGGCTAACAGCATTTACCTACCTAAAGTCTGCCGCCAGATATCATAGATTTCTTTGGCATGTGATACGAAAATGCTTCCTGAAAAGCCCATTCCCTCTTAAGCCGGTATGTTTTAATTTTTGTGTTACGATGGTGTTACTTATTTTATGTGATTTAATCAAACCGCGGTCATCATCATCATGATGAAACAAATATGTAGGTTTTAGTGCTTCCATGTTGGACTGGGAGCGAAAGAAAAAAATAGAATGTACCAGTTGCTTCATCCCGGGCATACTGTAAAAGTCACTCAAGAGACAGAGGATTGATTGGCTTTTTTTGTAGGCGATAGGCTGACCCCCTGTCACTGTCTCTTCATCCATCATTATAATACCTCCAAAGTCAAACGTGACATCGGATGGTCTTATAACCTCTGGTGTTCTGTCTACCCCATAAGAGATGGAGTTGTGTATGTATGTATATGTCACCGGAAAATAATAAAGTCCGTAAATTTATAAATTTACGCGGAAATTTATAAACTTCCGTACGATTCTAAACGTGAGACAAAATGTAATATTTTTCGTTCGAAGGCCTTTTCGGAAGCGATGGGGAGCAGTTAGGTTGCATATAGTAATACCGTAATACCATTAGTGCAGATAAGCCAAATTTTGTAATTGTTTGTCTTTTTGACCAATCAGCGAGCAGTGTATTATTTTCCGTATTTTAAAAAAGCGTAAAATTATAAGCTCTTCTGTGATTGGTAGAACCGTTTAGAATCTTACGAATGAATATCCGTGAGTTTATAAATTTACCACGAGACGTCGAAAATTGATAAATATTCGAAAATGTGAGCGTAAAATAATACAATTTATCTCTCGTTTAGAATCTTACGAAAGTTTATAAATTTACGAGGAAATTAATAAACTTACGGTTTTTATTATTTTCCGGTAACATATATACATTTTAAGACGCTGTCCCGAATAATTATTAAATAAAATACTTTTCTGACCGAATTTCGTATAAAATTATATTTTACATTTTAACTCTACGTTTCGGTGTCTACAGACACGAGCTACTGTGATGGCTGTTGCAAAGTTGCTGACGTTGAATAAAGATCTAAAATATACCTACGCGATAGAAATCGTTGAAAAGAGCATTTAACTCAATATTGAATTTTAAAACTTCAAACAATATTATCATCGTATCATAAATTAAGTAACCGAAAGCTAATGACAAACACGGAATATTTTACGTGCCCAGTTTTATGCACGACTTTTAATGAAGTAATAAGTGCGTTGTCGCGCCAAGTTTCGTACCCGCGGAAAATTTCTAACCGACAGGTATGAATATATTTCAATGCATTACGCAAAATATTTAATAATTTAAGCTACTTCTAAAGCTAAGCGCTATATTTTCAACATGAATTTGAAAGGTATTAAACGCGAGTTAGAATTAACTTTGCGTTCATTATGCGAATAATTATCTGCCGTATAATCACAGCCCATTTCGACTTATAAAATTAAAGGGCTAAAGTTTTTGCAATAACCGATTTAATCCTAAGTGGTTTTAGATTAGCCGGTATGTTACTATATATTTAAGACTGGTTTAGTTATCTCTATTAGTTTTTGAACAGCGTTGAATGTAAAGAAAAAAAAAGAAAAAAAAACAAGCACGGCGTTATTGATCCTCTTACGATCACTTTTGTTACAAAGTTTACACCGGCTGGTGTTGTGGTAAAATACATTGCCTACTATGCCAGGGGTTCTGGTTTCAAATCAATATGTATTGGTATTCAATTGTATGTCTATCTATTTCTTAAATTATTGTCCATTATTTAGTAGGTATCCATTACCCTTAATCACGGCTAGATAATTTTGTTGAATGTATACATCTATCAATATATATAAAACTGTTCCGTTACTGACTGAGTGACTGACAGACAACGTACAGCCGTAACTACTGTGCGTAGAGAGCTGAAATTTGAAACATACATTCTCTAGGGGATGTAGGGGTGCACTAAGGAAGCAATTCCAGAAATTCCCACGGAAACAGGAAATATAGGACTTTTTAGTTTGTATGAAAAATCTTATTCCTTGAGTGCACTGATGTGAAACTTGGTGTAAAGGTTTTTCAATGTGTGTCTGGTTGTGTTATGAAAGGACTTCCCGAAATTCCCACGGGAACGGGAAATATATGATGTTTTATTTTGTATGAAAAAATCTTATTCCTTGAGTGCACGGATGTGATACTTAGTATAAAGGTAAGTAAGTGTCTGTTTGTATCATGGAAGCAATTCTGAGTTTATGCGTGTACGAAGTCGCGGGCAAACGCTTGTTTATTTATATAACTCCAGCGGGGGCGCTGATGTATTCCATTTTATCCTTCCCACAGCCTGTGTTGTCATATTCGACCTCATCTTCACTAATGGTGAGTGAAGACATGTGGGACATAAATCAAACGCGGGTTCGTCTCCATTTAAAAATACATATAAAAGCTATCCAAATAAGATGTAAGAAAAAGGAATTAAATAAGAAAAACCTTTCACGTATACTGTGATTATACTACCACCATAGCCTTCAGTTTCTATCTACTGCCCACCATTGTAAATAACGAAGCCCTAATATAAAGTTGACAACTTATAACATCGACGAAAATACCTTGACAGACAGTAAAAAGAGCCAACTGATTCCTGAACTCACTTGATAAGTGTTCGGTAGCTTTATTTGCCAAATATACTAAATTAAAACTATACAATAACTATGAAATAATCATTTGTTTAATTTTTATTTTGGTTCAGCCCAGAGTTAATAACAAGATATAATATAAATTTAAAAAGTGAGTAGTAAGAATAATAAATTTGAAACTAAAGACCTGAAATGTAAACATACGTATAGTTTTGCTATTAACAGGTCATGAAATATTATTATTATTTTTAATTTTATTTAGATGTTAAAAACTATAAACTAGCCAGAATAGGTATTATTCTGACCTGACAAAAACTTGTTTTTCAGTCTATCTCTAACCGTATAAAAACGAATAAAATCTTACGATTTTTTTCTGTTCCAAAAACAGGAAAACCGTTTTCGTTCACAAGTTACCGCTTTCACATGTGGGTCACCAGGAATACACAGGAAGTTTCCAGGAAGAGTGATTTATCAGGATATAAAAACATTTTACCGTGATACTGCAATGCAAATAAATAAGAAATCTGAGCTCCGTGGATCGAATCCAACTTATATGGATTTCCAAATACGTTCGTTCTTTTTAATTTGGTTTTACTTTTATTTTTTCAGAAGTAATAATTATTGGTACAACTTTTTGATATGATTCTGATAATATTCATAATTTAATTCCGACAATATTCAGTAGTAATTAATAATATATGGTAAAATCAATACATTTTGTTTGAGTTGTTTTACTTTCTTATTTTATTTTTCATTATGTTTTAAGCAAAACAACGCAGTTAGAACAACTGTTTGAGACAGTTTCATTTAAAAACAGGCAGAACAGAACTTTAATAGAATGACAAAATACAGGTTAACAAGATTTTCTGTAGAATGGATGCTCCCCGCCGTCATGTAATGAGAACTTATTTGTTTCTTGTTCTTTGTTAGAGCGCAGATAATTACTTCACAATTGGTACAGTCAGCTTTAGAGAAACTAGACCCATTCGTTATGTAAGAATGAAGGTTTTTCAATAAGCTCTTAATGTATTGTTTTGAAATTAGGTTAAAACGTAGATTTTAGGCAACATATAGGCTAAATTTCTGCAAAAAAGCCAAAGTAAAACTTCATACTTACGAATTTTGGGGTTTCACTAATGCCGACTTCGGGAAGTTATTCTGCCTTTCTATTCAAGCCTAGGATTATTACCCGGAAAGAAGTTCATTATGTTACGAAAAAGTTCAGTGTTGATTCAAGTGATAGCAAAGATTAAGTTTGCTACATTACGCCTTAGTATGTACTTATTCTTTTTAAATGTTCATTTATATTTTTTAAATAATATTTTGCATAAACATGGAGAAAACTAAAAATAATATAATTGATGCGTCATGAACGCGGCTGACGTTCGATTTACCCTCTTCAATAGGTAGAGGCACGAGTTAGCTATTTTCTCGTGTTTTAAAATTATCTAAAAAATAAAACAAACCATCAAATAGTATTTGTACGGTATATTTTTTTTATTTTAAATATGATATTTGACCAGAAGTCTTAGACTTAACTACTAGGGGATGATATTTGTGTAAATTAAATGTATAAGTATCCATACACAAGTTCTTTAAGACACTCAACTTGCACCACACAATGTTGTGTGAGTGTTAGAAATATGGACTAATATATATAACTATGATTTAATGTAATTACGGGACTCTTACCACGATTTTTGATTTTATTGTCGCACGTCCGATATTTCGATGCTGTTACAAGCACCATGATCGCGGACTGGCAGATGTAGGTAGGTGGCGATGACAGAGGCAATCCCGTAAATACATTAAATCATAGTGAAAATAACCGCGATAGTTTAAAACAATTATTAGTCCACAAGCAGTGCAACCCCATGTAACCTTGTTTCAGAACGTCGTCGAGTAGGAATGGAGAGTCGCCCAAAGATGATGAAGTAGTGATAGTAGTGCCCACGGACCGGGAGGACACACCTCCGCGGCTCGCCACTGACAGCTCAGGTAATGTGGTTTAAAAACGTCAATTTCAGAGTATGAAAAGATCTATTTTGTAAATGGAACTAAAAATATCTGTAGATTTAGTTTACACGGAAATATTAACACAATGTTATGACTGATTTGATTATTAATTAAGTGATAAACATAAAACTACTGTTGGTTTGAGTTAACAAAATTCCCTTTTATTAATGTTCAAATAAACATTACACCGTCTTTTTTACCACCAGACATTTAAAAACTTAAAACAACTTATGATACCTGAAACTATTATATTAAAAAACTTATTTTTACGAGTTTTAATAAAGTACTAAAAAAATACTTTATTATCTGACTTCTCCAACAATTTCTTACTAACATCGTATAAATTTAGATAGCTTAACATCAAATTCTCCCAGTGCAATTATGTAGACTCAAAATACGTTGTGGTTTACTAAACTATGACTTAATTACTTAAACATTAAGCTCAAACTGCATTAAACTCTAATGTCGGCTATCTACCGACTCGTAGTTAGTATTCGAATGTTCGGCGGAGAGCGTGGGCGAAAATATTACGCCCCACTTACTCCATGCTTCAAGCTACGAACGCTACGAATTTATGCCCTTGCAATCTCGTAGCATCTTCGTAGCAAGTTTTACAATCTCAGCTATTTCGCGGTCTCGCTACACTATCACGAATAATAACTCTTAAAAGTCGATGAATTTTGATGTGCTCATAAAATTTTACACTAATAAGCAGTAAAGCATTGAAAATAATGAAACTATAAAGTTTACACCAAAACTTCAGGTTTATCGCTCACAACAGAAGGCAATTTCGTGTTGAAAACAATATTGTTTCCAGGCATACATCTATGACTAACACATGCTCGATATCTACGAGAATCTATCAACTAACATTTGAAATGACGGTGATAAATGATGATCGATTCACTTCATGCCGTTAACATAATAATGGACTAAAGTTCGGTTGTGATTGTAATCAACTTGGGTTTTATAAAACATGTTTTATTCCGTCTATAAAAAGGAATCCTACTTAAAATATCGACTATATATTTAAGTAACTGTTTAAATATGCTTACGCTTTGGAGGCTATTAACCAATTGCACTCGTTGCCATAGGTATAAATATGCGAATATTACAAAATTGCAGCATCTTATGAAGACTATTCGTCGTCGACGTCTCTGTGACGCGCGTGCGCAGGGCCGCCGCCGCGTACCGACCGCGGGCTGCGTGAGTCTCACTCATCTATGTGCCCCTAGTATCTTGCTACTCCCTCGATGTTATTTCCCTTCATATTTACTACCAAAGCTCTATTTCCACGATCTGAATAATGATATAACACGAGCTCACGGATGCGCTAAAAAAACAAAACTGCGTTTATCTCGAAAACGCTTATAACAGAACGTGGGAATAAAGCTTCATAAACGTATTCAGGAACAGTTTTGTATAGTTACTATTTTAAATAAAGACTTAAACCTTAATTTTCATCATTAACAAGTTCACTAAATGTATACTTTTGAACAATAATTCTGAGAATACGCTATCTAGTACCTTAACTTCTTCAATTTTAAGTCGAATTTTTTTATATCTGTTTGTTGGAATGTATTGAATCAAAATTGCCTGTTTACATATCGACTTATGTTTTTAAATAACGCAATCATAGTGATACAAATGAGATAGCTTACATCGCCAAATGCAAAAACTTTATCGTCGCATAAAACATGAAGTTATCTAATCAAAGTTTTAACGACTCAACTCTGATGAAAGGAAGTTTCGCCATTAATAAACGATGTCTTCATTTCACTCTTCATCCCACAAGCCTTTCATCAGTGTGAGCATTTTGCTATAGAAGCTGATTGTATGAAAGCGACATAAATTAATTACACTTCACAATATTATTATATCGTTATTTTTTACTATACAAATCAGCAGTATTATACACTTAACTTTAAAAATTGTTAAAATTAATAAATTCCTATTACGTAAAGGGACTTTCTAAACTTCAAAAATTAATTGGTGATTTCAGACAAATTTTATTGGCTAGGTGTCTAATCTTATGTATTGGGCGCAGGCAGTTTTACAGAAAAAAATATACAGGGTGTCCCAGTAATGGTGGTCAAGCCAGTAGGTACGCGTGCATGGAGGGGTAGGAGGTCTCGATCCACTTGATTTGGTTTTTTATCCTGATTAGTTTGCACTCTACGACAGATTTTGTAAAATTTCAAAAATTCCTACTTCCTTTTTTACACCTAGTTTTTTTTAGTATATCATGTTATTTTTAGTTAAGACGTCTGCTGGTGACCTCAATGCAGCTAGAGATACAGAGCCTGCATAAGAGCAGTGGGAGGACAATTTCAGAATTTTTGTATTTTTTTTTGTATTATATTTTTTGCATGTTACTTGTTTTATTGTGTATGTTTTTTTTAAAGTTTGGTAGAAGTAGGTGCCATACCATGAACTGTTTGTCTGGCTCACACAGCTTAGAATTAGTCTGAACAAGAGGAACAGGTAGTAAAGTAAAGTTTGTAAGGTTACCAGATGTCTTATCTTAAAATTACATGATATGCTAAAAGAAACAAACTGCTAATTATTTTAAAATTTTGTAATAAACTGGTTACTATTGCACATTAGAGGCCATAGCTCAGTAAAAAATAATATTAAGTACATGATATGCCACTATTCTAGAATCCTCATGATGTAGGCAATCTTTCTAAGTGGCTGTCCATACAGATTCCATACACTTTTTAACAACAAAAGTGCTCAAACTTTCATGTTCAATAAAGTTTAAAAATGAAATTTATGTTCAGTGATGATTTGTAAATTATCAGTCATAGTTGAGATTTTTGAACTGTAATTAAGTAGAACCATTATCACGAAACTCATTCAACAAATAAATATTAGTCTAGGCCTTAAACTGCGGACGTGATGCCCACAACGGTGAAGAAAAGTAGGAGTTTTCGAAATTTTATAAAACAAGGCGTGGAGCGCAAACTAACCGGAATAAAAAAACAAATCAAGTGGATCGAGACCTCCTACCCTCCCACGCACACGTACCTAATGGCTTGACCACCATTACTGGGAGACACCCTGTATATAACACGATAGCATCTTTATTTCTTACGTACATAAATACCCTTACTGAACTATTAGTTATTTTAAATCATTTTAAAACGAGAATATAGTTAATTAAAGGCTTCATTAATTATTCATTGTTAAATTCTGCTTTATGATATTGAACTTTCAAAACGTACAAATCTGTCTGTACCCGTATTAGTGTCTGGTTTACCTTTTTGCCCATGTTCTTTATAAGCATGGACTATCTACCTATTTTTGCATGAATGTTCATGAAATTTCTGTATTTATACCCAGTTTTCTTATAAATATATCAAATACAAGTGTCTTGGAAAAGTAAACTGTCGTAGCATATGTTCGTAGAGAATGAAATATATGTATGCATTGATTTGAATTCTTTACTTTTTTACAAACTTTTATAGGTACCTCATCACGGAACCGAAAATCAGCTCTGGTGGCCATTTTTATTTTCACAGCTCACTAGATTTTTTTGCTATACAACGTTTTTGTATTTACAGGTGTAATTTTAGTTATAAGTGGCTAAATCTATAAAGTTGGAATCCCGCTTTCCACTTCCGCTTGCTAGTATTGTTTGGGTGTTGCATCAATTTTTACAAATAATTAAGTCAATAATTAAACCAGCTAATACAGATCAGTAGCAAGGTCAAACGACCTTAGATTCAGATCTTGTTACTACAGAAATCATTATAAAAACATTGAATAAGAATACCAATAAACATCAAAGCTCATCTGTTTCTTAATTAAGTCACATTCTACTCCGCAGAAGTCTGCGCAAGCTGCTCCGTCGAAGTGGAGACTGAAGCCGAAGTGGCTTCGCGATCGAACAGCTCCGGGTCTCCGTCGTGGTGCGAGGGCGACGCGGGCGACGGCGGCGACTCCGGCGACTCGCTGGCGGAGGACGCCGCGTTGCTCGGCGACGGCGCCACGCCGCGCGTGCAACCGGCGCGGGCGCAGCGCCGCGACGTCGCCGTCGACCTCCACCTGCTCCGACCGGACGTCTGATGCCACGACCACGCGCACAGAACATGGACTTACTCGCCACCTCGCGTTCTTACCACCGTTTTGTGCGCCTAAAATGAAACGCATTTTAACTGAAGTCGAGACTATCTTTTTTGTGATCACTTGTTGTATGTTTATTTTTGTTGGATTTTATTCGTGATTTTTTGTTCAAACCATTTTTATATACTTAGTTGTAAATGTCAAGCGTATTATTTATTCAACATATTTAAGCTTAATTGTGATGAAAAAGGTGTTAAAGTTATAAGATTCTGTTTACTAACACCATAATAAAGGTTAAATAAGAATTAAGAAGGAAGTTCATTTGCCAATTCAACGTTTATCGTATCGTAATGCTAGTAAATACAATATGTAAGATAAACTATATACTATGACTTCGAGATAAAAATGACCAAATACTGCGGTACCTAAAGTGGTACATAACTGTTAAAATACTTAATTAAACAACGAGTATGTTTGTGAACTTAGTGAAACGACAAGTTTCAACGATTTCGACAGGCCTGTCGATTGTTAAGTTAAACAATAGATAATATTAAGACCAAAGACTCGATGTAGACATGGTATTAAAATACGAATAAAATAGAGCCTACTTTATTACGCTTAATTTCCTTTTTGTAATTTATTGCTTTTGAACTAATTAGAGTCGTAGGTAGTAAAAATAGAAGCTTAAATTTTATTATTACCAAATTTGATAATCGATAAGTTGTAAATAATTTACCAAAGTATTTCATTGTCATCACATAAAAGTTATTTTTTAGATACGCATAATGAATTGCCTCAAGCCTGACTTTATAAGTACAGCATCCTTGTAGATATCCTTGTCACAAATAGCCTGTCAGATAGGACTCTTCAAAAGTATAATTATTAATAAGGGACTGTGATAGCTTTCAATAAATCGACCTACCTACTTATTGTACCAATTTATTTATGTTTTAAAATTACCTACTAAAATTAGGATGAGTTATTACTATACAATGTTTCGAACTGGTAAATAAAAAAATAAGTACCAGCCACAGAAACTTTTCTACTAGATGCCGAACTCTATTCTTGAACCAATTTTAAAAACACTTGATGTAATCAGGGTAAAATTTTGCCTGTCATTCGGAATATAAGTCTTTACACAAACTTTTGAATAACTTCGGTGACATTTTGTTTATTTCTAAAGCATATTCTACAATGGGACCTGCTGATGCCTAACTATTAGAAATTTTAATGACAATTTATAGATAAAATAGTATTATGTCAATTTTTGACCAAATATCACGAATCGCCGAAATCGCATTAAGTTTTGTCATGCTACACCCTGTGATTGAAGAAGTACCTAGTTCTAGAAGTTTCTAATTTACTCTGTCAAACCCAGTTTCCTATTCCTTAAGAGTTTTAAGAACAATAATAATCATTTATTTGCAAGAAAGTGTAATCTATTCGCTGTCTGCCAAAAAACAGTTGTGACACGTAACTAATGGTGCGTACAGATTGCTGTAATGGAACTAGTAGTGTAACAATCTGCGCACGTTGCGTATTTGTAGGTGTAGTGCGCAGAATGTTACATTACTAGTTCCATTACTGCAATCTGTACGCACTATTACGTACACACTAGTTTATGTAACAGCTCGGTAGAAACTCTACCATTTATTTACCTTAACAATAATAAATATTTGGAAACATTTATTGATAACAGATTGAGTGTTATATACCTCAAAGTTACTTAGTTACCTACTTACTGCATCTACCTAGGTGTTTGAGCAATTTAAACATTATCTGCATTTATGAAGAAATGACATTAATCAAAGCTTTCATTCGTATTTATAGCCTGCAAGGACCACAAGGGTAACATAGTCGAAACTAGAGCTAGGTCTCCTTCAAAAAGCTACGTAGATTTGTATCAATTTTCTTGTAAATATAGACCTTAATACTTAGAATAATTTATCGAATAAAAGAGCTAATTGGTACATTAAATCCGTACCAGTTTTGTTTTTTTACCGATACTCAGCCATAAGCTTATTCAATTGCTTAAAAATTGTATATAAAGTTTATTCGAGCAGTTAAGCTAAATCATGAAATGCAAAAGTATGTTGTTGTTATTTTGTTGATTTTTCTGTAAAATTTGGTTATACTTATAGGTTTTTTATGTACATGTTTAAGCAAGTTGTATAATGCGTATTTGTTATCAAAAAAAACAATATTTTACTAAGTAGAGATCTTAGCTTGGTAAACGAAAGGACCTTTCTTAAAAGTTATAACACAACACCAATAAGTAATAGATGCGTTTAAAATATAAGTATATCCAATATGTCCAACTAGGTTTTTTAATTATATCACCAAATATTTAAAAATCTGTAGTGTTGAACCTGTAAATCAAATAAAAATGTAACAACATGAAAACTATTATATTTCCATCATATGGAAAATTTAATGTTACTACAGTGATACAACAGAAAAATTATTGAAATTCATGAGAAAGCATGGCGCGCCGCCCCAACTTTCCACGGCGTCGTGCACAGCGCACCGTAAGCGCAAAGTATGCCGTATAACGGCACGGCATTGATTCTATAATGAACCATGATGGAGATCATTTTAAGAGCTGATATGAAACGCTGAGCGGTGCACCTTGCACGACGCCGTGGAACTCTACTGTCTTTCGGAGCATACTAATAACGTACAGGTAGACTTTCCTAAGTTACAATTCTGACATAACATTTGAGTTTAGGAAGGGGCGTCAAAAATACGTAAGTCTAATCGAAATCGAAATACCTATACAAGTGTTGCAATACAAGCCGATGATTACGCCTCAAGAATACACTTGGCTAAACGAGCTACTTCGTTCTGTTTATGTGCTATGGCCCAAACGAAAATAACCTCGCATTCCGAGGAACAAACACTTCACAAATATACTTCTGATCATCACATTATAACTATGATTTTCCTAATCAAAGTAGGGATAACTCGATTAGTACATTATTGTCAAATACAAATGCTTTTTGATGTTCATTGAAAACATAACTTTTTATTAGTGAAGTTTAACCCACGATTAACCGTGATTAATGTTCTGATATGTGACACTTTCAGATCACAGGTTCTTCATGAAAACCGCCTTACCACAATATTGGCATAGTTTGTAGCTATAAACATAGCATAGTTGGCGGAATAAAAATGTACAGAGTTGTCTCTACACTGGCGGAGCACAAGTTCCTGCCAAACAGCAAGATTACTCGAATTACAGTGGATTTCTGTATTGAATCTTAATCCACAATCCTTTTTCATAAACACTTAACTGTATGCGCGTTGCCATGGCAACCAAAATCTTTTAGTTTTGTATGAAAAACATAATATAAATACATATATGAAATCGTAGATTTAAATTAGGATTCAATATAGAAATCTACTATCAGTCGCCTTCTAATGTTACGCAGGTCATGTCAAACAGGACAATAGGGTGTTCTTAGCCAACCTTGCACGAACATAATTTACTTACCTACCTTTGTTATTTACATATATTTACTTGTTATTTTATTTGTATAGTTATTTATTGCAAATCTTTAAAATCGTTACAAGGAGTTAAAATAAATTTTAATTAATAGTCCTTGAAGTATATTTTATTTCTTATAACCCCCTTATTAAATTTAAACATGCGAACTTGCAATTGTAACTCAAATCAATATACACATACCTACCATGGTTAAATCATTAGTAGAGCGCTAGCCGATGTACAAGTCATATTTCATGTCACAAATAGTTGATAGTTCCAATTAAGAACCACGTGGTTTGTGAGAGTTAAAGGTAGCGTGTAGCAATGAATGCTCACGTTAGGCTAAGGCTCAAGATTTAACCAGCGTGTAAGTAGTCCCACGCACCTTCTCGCCGTTCCTTACCATGATGCTTTATGTCATACGTGATACCAGCGTTGCCACTTTAGTGCTTTCGGCACTAAATCTAGTGCATTGTTGGTATGTTCAGTGCGTAGGTATGTACGATTTTCAGTGCCTATTGCAATTTCAAGTGCTTTTTTCATGTCTGCTCTTTAATTATAAATAAATTGATATAGCGACCTTTTTCTGGAATCAGTTCACCTAACATGATGAGGTCACCAGTCACCACACTAGTGTCGATCGACCCGCGTCGTTGCCCTATGTATAGTATGATCTATGGCCGGGGAATTTCCATAAGTAAATTCTTACGTACGAGGGCGGGTTGTCTTACGTTATAGAGATTTTGATCATTCACGCACACTTGCTCAATTTTTCCATGTGTGCACTAGGCACAATATAACAGTGTAGAGAACATTATGGCTGGCCCATCAAGTAGGTACAATCGCCTCCCGTCCCGGTGTTCCAGTTAAGAAAATTTTCCCTAGAACAGCTTTTGGATCGAAGCTCCGCCTACTTTTCTCTGCAGCCAATAAAACAATATAGATCTCATATCTATAATCAATATAATATAAGCGTAATTTATTATAATATTACTGACTGGCTTATTTATCTAGTTAAAATAATATGATAATAAAAGGAGCTAACCGAACTGCCTAGTTATTAAAGTGCAAATGAATTTAGCCTAAAGGTGGAACACCGGAACATTTTCCGATAGTACCACACAAAAGAAGCATATTTTGATTTAGGTGATTTAGGTTTTTAGGTTTGATTTAATGTCGTAGTTAAACATAAAAATATATTAAAAACTAAGTTTTGAATTTTTCATGTCTTTTTTTTAAATATATCCCAATTTTAAATTTTAGTGCTTTGAAGTCGAAAAAACCATAGATCTAGTGCTCTACAGACTTGGCCTTCTGGCAATATACTTTGCGTGATACTTGGTAATAATTAGTAACAACTGACTCGGACAAGTATTCATTGTCCATAAGAGATCTTCAGATAGCTGTTCGCGAGTATGGACATCCGTACCAACAGCCTGACTCTTGCCCTAGAGCTGAATAAATTATTAAAGTCAAGAGCTAAGGACAAAAATTCGTCAGGCGGGATCCTACCACCAAACGGTCTAACCCAAGTCGTCTTTTACGACATGCTTTTTTGTATTCACCAGAGGTATTCTAAGCCAACCCTATGAGGCCTAAAATTCTGTCTCAAGTTTGATAATTCACTCTATATATTCGATATATATATATATAGTGCTGATGTCTCTATTTCCTCTTTTTTTATGGTATATTCATACTGGAATAACTACTACGCTGCAAGAGAATCGCTTGAGCACTGCTCTAATAATTTGGGAAACGGAAATGTCCAACCTCAGTCTCCATGTTGGGGCATGTTCCCAGCATAGTTGGATCAAAAAGATGTCCACCAATGCCGGTTGCCCCACACCCTCAGCACAGTCCCACCTTCGAGGACTTTAGTATGTTTATATGGATCCCACAATATATAGCTGTGCTATAATACATTTTTTTAGAAATACATAGTTTTCCCCTGATTTTCCCTTAATCTTGATTTTTTATCCATTTAAAAAAATATTACATTTTCTTCCTATGTTGACTTTCTATCTTCTGACAGAAGAGCTTATTGACAAATTTGAGCGCCTCCAAAATTAGTTTTGTGTAAAAAAATAAGGCCTTGCTTTCCAGTTTCATTTAGGCTTACGTTTGTTGTCTCAAGAATACACACATTCATTCACAATCATGCCAACGTATCTAAAGCCTCGTAGGTTCCGCTTAGAATAGCCCTACCGCCTCACTCTTTTTCTATATTAATTATTTTTACTACCTACACAAAGTAATTACCCATGGAATCAATGCATTTTTGCCAACTAATTGCTCTTTTATTGATGCCTTTCTTGAAAAACTCTGCTGGACGGGGAGCGACAATCACTTCAAAGGCACCCCTCTCTTCAAAGATACTGCCTCTAGGGTATTTCATTTTTTCCCCGTCAAAAATTTATCCAAATTCTGGAAAAAGTGAAAGTCTGTAAGAGCAAGATCTGGTGAGTACGGTGGATGACGGAGAACTTCCAACCCCAGCTCTTGTAACTTGGAGACCGTCTACTGTGCAGTATGAGGTCACGCTCATTGTCGTGGAGCGCTCATTTGATTCGTGAGGCACCCATTTGTCAAGCTTCTTTACCTCGCCAATTTCACGCTAAAGGACCAAATTATAGTTTAGTGGTAAGCTTCGAATTCTGATCCTGAAGACGAACTCCAGACTTCAACACTTCGATGTATCTATAGTCAATTTGGCACCGCTGCAAAGACTGGAGTACAGCCCAGGTCTTGATCGAATCAAAAGCTTTCTTATAGTCCACAAAAGCCAAGCAAAATGGCTGTTATACTCCTCCGTATTCTTTATAACCTGCTATAAATGGATGTGGTCTATGGTGCTAAAGCCTTTTCAGAAACCGGCTTGTTCGGGAGGCTGGAAGTCGTCAAACCTGCGTGCAAGACGGTTCGTAATGATTCTTGAAAATAGCTTGTACACATGGCTCAACAAAGTAATCGGTCTGAAGTTCTTCAAGAGGATTTTTTCACCTTTTTTGTGGGACAAGACCACTTTCCCTTCGAGCCACGCTTTGGGCGTTTTGCCCTCAAAGACGACGGAATTGAACAGCTTTTGAAGGTTCGTAAGCACAGGTTTGTCACCAGCTTTCAGAAGCTCGGCTGTAATTCCATCATCGTCACCTTGTTGTTTTTAAGCTGTTTAAGGGCCATACTAATCTCGTTCAGGCTGACGTCTGGGATATCGGTATACTGTCAGGTTAATTTGGCTCGTGGGTCTTTTGCCATGTCATCAACAGGTGCCCGCGTTGTAGTGTATAACTGCCCGTAGAACTTCTCAACTTCCTTTAAAAGTTCGGGCTTAGACGAAACAACCCGCCATCACCCGTTTTTAACTTCATCAGTTGGTTCTGCCCCACAGACAGTGTAACATAAAAGTAAAATTAAAAATTTTAAAAACCCCCCGACACAAAAAAGACCTTAAAAACTAACAAATAATATTTTAAACCTATTCTAATTATTATCGTCCCATATATATGACCTACAAGTCTTAATTGACTGTAAGACTTGTAGGTACTTTAAAATATATTTTTTTTCCGAGCTTCGTCGCCGCGTCGGGGACCGCTCAAGTATATAAAGTATTAAGCCAACAACAGCTAATTTATTATTACATTTAGTTATGAGCGATCTTAAGTTTCATGCATAGTCTACGCTCTACGTAATGCCGCGCGCGGCGAGCTCGGTGTGCGGCTTGCGGCGCGGGGGTGGGCGTCACCAAGTGCGGCGACCCGAAAGGGCAGACACGTGAGGGCAGACGACGTTGACGGTTGTGTCGAATTTTACGAATTTTTCGGAGTGAATAATTTTTAGGTTTTAATATTAGGAAGGTATTTAAAGTAATTAGTTAGTTGAGTTAGTAACTTAGTTAGGTATTAGATATCATATTAGTTTTAATTTACTAGATTAAGTTTTAACTAGTAGGTAGTCTTAGGTCAATTTCACTGAAGTAACACGGTAAGAAATTTCTAATCGATAGGACATATGGAAGGTAGTCAGATCCCCTCATCAACAATAAGAGAGCTGATGATCTTCAAACGGCTGATCAGGTCATGGTTCCCTTACCATATACTTTCAATGTAATTGTAGTAATACGGCACCAAATTTCGAATCACTACGACATATGGAAGCTATTCAGAACCCCTCATCAACTATTAGAGAGCTGATGATCTTCAATTGGCTGATCAGGTCATGGTTACCTTACCATATACTTTTAATATCATTGTTGTAATACGGCACCAAATTTCGAATCGATACGACATATGGAAGTTAGTCAGATCCCCTCAACTATTAGAGAGCTGATGACCTTCAAACGGCTGATCAGGTCATGGTTACCTTACCATCTGTCAATATCATTGTTGTAATACGGCACCAAATTTCGAATCGATACGACATATGGAATTCAGTCAGATCCCCTCATCAACTGTTAGAGAGCTGATGACCTTCAAACGGCTGATCAGGTCATGGTTTACTTACCATATACTTTCAATATAATAGAAGCAATACGGTACCAAATTTCGCATCGATAGGACATATGGAAGTTAGTCAGATCCCCTCATCAACTAGAAATGAGCTGATGCTCTTCAAACGGCTGAACAGATTTTCATGAAACATAGCTAAGAACACTCGGGATAAAATTATCTATAACACAAAAAAAAACTAAACGAAAATCGGTTAATCCGTTTGGGAGCTACGATACCACAGACAGATACACAGATACACAGACACGTTAAACTTATAACACCCCTCTCGTTTTGCGTCGGGGGTTAAAAACAGACTTCGTTTAAGCTGATTGTTTGTTGCATCACAAATATATGTAATATCATAAGAAATTAATAAATAGTATATTATGTAACAAGTGAGCGAAGTTGCTAATTACAGTTAATAATGAGCCGAGACTGTAATTAGCAACGCTCACGAGTTACATACGACGTTTTTCAACACACTTGTGAGTAAAAGACAGACATACGAGGTCATAAAATAACAAATACATTTGATAACAAAGCTGTGAATTGTGATTGAAAAATGGCGCCGAACCTCGCGCATGCGCGTAGGTTTTTTTTCTGCCAAATGTGTCAATGTCTGTATAGCATATTCAGCCTATTTTAAGTGAAAATGTTTAATTTGGAGTGGTAAATGCAAATATTTTAATATTTTATAACAAATTATTGTAAATTGTGAATAATTTGTTTGATATACAAATTTGTTTTACTAATATAAGGCGCAAACATCTAAAAATGTATATGGATTTGAAGTGGTATAAAACCTCTTTGTTGTTTCTGAAAATATTTAATGTATAACCCGGACCAATAAAATATGCTCTGTTTACTCGCATGTAATTTGCACAAAGGTACAATTCAACTTTGTAGGATTCATTATATTATGCACTAGGGTATAATATATTATTGCACGCGTGACTTATAGCCCAGTTTATAGTTCTAAATTCAATAGAATAACGCTCACTTTACGAGCAAGTGTGTTGAAAAGACTGTAAACCAGTACTCCTTTATTAGTAGCTTAATATGTCTAGTTAAAACTAGTTTATCTTCGGGATAGGTTATAAAACAGCATTAATATAGTTAATAATTTGACCAAGAAATGGATGGGTATACGCTATAAAAGGTGTGTTTTATCTATATAGGACGGGACGGAGGTGATGGTTTGATACATTAGACCACAGGCGAAGCCATCAATGCTTGATAGTATCGTATTTAAATTTATAGTATATAAATGTTTGCAAGTATACTTAGTCGCTGAAATTTTTGGTGAGTGAGTAACGTCTAATATTTTAATATGTTTTCTAATATTTATTTGTTTGTTTCAGATGGATTAGTAAAGGTTTAGCATTCAGTTCAAATTGAACATGCAAACCACAGTAAATGTAAATGTCATAACAGAATGAATTTAGCATTTTGTTGTTGCTTTGAATTAGGGATTGGCATCGTCCGGGGCCTTACGGCATAAGGGGTAAAGTAAATCAATGGATTCAAAGTTATCTACAAAATCGAACACAATGTGTAGAAATAAGTTATTTTAATGGCAGATACAGAGAAACAATGCGTTCGCCATATTTACACAATAAGTACGGTGTCCCCCAAGGCAGCGTAATAGGACCTCTCTTATTTTTGTTGTATATAAATGATCTACCAGAGGTTATGGGAAATCAAAAATGTATAAATTTTGCAGATGACACAACCCTAATAATAAAATCAAACAATAAAGAAAATTTGAAAGCTGAAACCCAAAAAGTACTGACTCACGTAGTGACATTTTTAAATAACTTAAATCTTAATATTAACTTTAATAAGACAAACTTAATACAATTCGAAACATATAATTCAAATAATAATAACATTGACATAACATTTGACGATAAGAAGATTAATAACGTAGAAACAGCAATATTTTTAGGGATTCAAATTGACAAATACTTGAATTGGAAAGCGCACATCGAAAGGCTTTGTCAAAAGCTAGACCGATTTATTTATGCATTAAGGAGATTGAAAGAGGTAGCGGGAAGAAAAGCTGCTCTACTATCGTACCATGGCTACGTAGCCTCCCTCTTGCGCTACGGAATAATCTTATGGGGCAACTCTGTTGAAATCGATTTATTATTTAAAGTACAAAAAAAATGCGTTAGATCATTATCCGGTGCAGGATATTTAGATAGCTGTAAACCAATATTCAAGAACTTCAGAATTTTACCGTTGCCTTGTTTATATATTTATGAAGTGGGCTTATTTGTTAAAAAGCACCCACAGTTGTTTCCAACCAATCGGGAAATGATTTCTGGTCGCATGAGACATGCAGAAAAACTTTATGTACCTGCCCAAAGGTTAACATTATTCCAAAAAAATATTGTATGTATGGCAGTTAAAATTTATAATAAACTACCAACTAAAATAAAAAATTTACCATTCAATAAATTTAAATCTAGTCTGTTTGAATTCTTGCAATCTAAATTATATTATACTAATAATGAATTTCTAAATGACAAATATATTGACTAAAAATTATAACTTTATATAAAAAAAATATTCTGAATATAACAATTGACCTTAACATGTATTCCGACATATCTTGAATTTAATATTTTGCACACTGACACTTGTCGGTAGGATATTGTGAAACTTTAATCTATACAATAAGACCTTCAATGTACCAATTTCCATGCATTTGCATGGAAATTGTTTTTTTTAAAGATTTTATTATTATTATTTATTTAAAACAAGTGTACTCGGTGCTTTATTATTATTAGGAATGGAAACTAACTGTGACAACGAAGTTCCTATTAAAACTCATCCGTTTGAATTCCCCAAGATGTGGCTCTTTTGGGGCATGGGTACTATGATTAGTGACCCTTGGGTTATTTTGAGTAACTACTCGTGGGATCTACCACACGCAGTGGAGTAATGGACATTTGCGGGGTCTAGATAGTGATTCTCTCAAATGTACTTTGCTTCCTGTGGTCCCTTTTTATCTATATATGTATTTATTCACACAACATAAGTAGGGAATCCTGTGGCCCCTCTTGTCTCCCAACCCTCTCGGTTGCTGTGGGGGCCTAACGCCAAATCAACGGCACAACACCGGGTGATAGTGTTAGGTTTCTTTTAGAGGTAACCCGAACCTCGCATCGTATAGTTTAAATTCAGCTTAGTATTAGGAACTTAACATTGTACTAAGTTAAGTTACATCAGACATAACACGTTTAATAGTAAATGTGAGACAAGATCTCTAGTTTTGCAAACATTGAGCTTATACTTAGGGATTTAGGGAAATATGTGTAAGGTAGGGTGTAGGTTCGTCATTGTCTACTTAAATAATCTATAGAACTAATAAATGTAGTTTACCTCATATTAAATCTCATCTAGTGAAAAGGATTCTAGCTGAGTCTTGATAATATTAAACTATAATCAAAGTTTTGATTTATTATTATTTGGTTCGTACGTAAAATGAGTACAAGAATTATCAAGTATACCTTTAGCAATTGAATGGGTCATACTGGGACGAATGCTCCTTCTCAACCCCTGTCTTGGTCGCTCGAAATCAGACATGTTGATCGACAGAGTCGCTGACTGTTCATTTTGTTATACTATATTGATAACCTGAGTCATAATTATCAAAACTTATTGGAAAATATATACATAAAGAATGACAAGTGTCTAATTGATTAAGCTAGAAAACTTAAAGCTACGGATATGAATGAATATATCTGTTGATCTAATTTGACCTTAAACTATCATTATTGGCTAATAATTACTTAGTCCAATGCTATGAAATAAATCAAAGTAATTTACTTTGTAGAATGTGTTTCTACTTGAATAGAGAAATATTCTATCTATAATTTATACCTACGTGAAATAATAAGTAGAGTTTGACCTAACAGAAGTCTATTAAGACTGATTATTTATATGAGTTCAAAATGGCTCAAGTTTAAATAAATTAGCTGGTCAGACCCCATCCAAGCAAGGATTGATTTGGAGATGCTTTTATAAAGTCGTATGACAAGAAAGCCTTAAAACTCTTAGTAATCTATTTACAAATTATGATATCATTATCCAAATGAATCAGTGTTGTATCAGACCTCCCGGTAGGGGATTAGGTAGGAAAACTGTTAACTAGATAGGAAAACAATTACTTATTTTATAAAATTAGATATATATTTCAAATCAATAAGCGGATTAACTAATATCTCAGTGAAATTAGGTTGATTCTTAAGAATAAAGTAATATTCATATTTCAGTGAAATATATAACTTGTTGATAGGAAATACTTATACCATTTCAATTCACGTTAAAAGTTCTTGAATTATTTTCGGTTCATAATAGTTCTTTTCTTCATAACGATTGTTTGAGTTTTATTAGGTTAGAAGTGACATTTATTTTGTCACAATTTGCTGTCCGTGAAATGAGAGGCGTGAAGTTGAAATGGTATATTATGGATATGAATAGGTATAAGGATAAGTAAAACAATAGGTATAAAATGTTACTCTTTTAATAAAAAAAATATATAATATTTTGTATAATATTTTATTATAAATTGTTTCTGCATTTAAGTTGTGGTTGGTAATTATCTGAAAAAAAAAAAATATGAATAAGTCTCAAAGAGGTTGTAAGCGAGGACAAACAGATAAATCAGTTGAAGTAGAAGATGGAACTGTTTGTCATGATAGTCTTATTGAAGTTTCTGATGTTCTTGAATGCTGGGGTCGATGTTCGAGAATTTTAATTTTAATTTGGTGTAATTATTTAGATCCGGAATTTTATACCACTTAAATGAAAAAGGAGATAAAAAATATTAGGGTTTTATAGTAAAGCATTAAAAGGAGCTCAGTTAAATTGGACGGTAATAGAACAAGAATTTTATTCTGTAACTAGCTTTTGCCCGCTATTTCGTACGCGCATAAACATTGTTTATATTTAACACAACCAGTCATTGAAGTACCTTTATTCCAAGTACTACATCCATGCACTGAAGAAATATTTTTTCATACGAACTAAAAAGTCCAATATTTAGTGTTCCCGTGGGAATGTCGGGAACTTCTTTCACAACACTGAGTCACTCACTGAGGAACCGTTATAAGTATCACATCTGTGCACTCATGGAATATTTTTTTTCATACAAACTATAAATCATATATTTCCCGTTCCCGTGGGAATTTCGAGAATTACTTTCATAGCACAAACAGGCACTCTTTGAAGAACCTTCATGCCTAGTATCACAACCGTGCACTCAAGGAATGAGATATTTCATACAAAATTGATACATGAAATTGTATATATAAATTAAGGACTTACATTCAGGAGATCAGGAAAAGGAATTAAATCCTCTTCGGAATAAAAAAATCCATTGATGGAAGGGGACACTAAAAAAAAATAAGAAATAAATATGAAAATACATTAAGGGGTTTGAAAATTTTTGGTGCACCTTCTGTCCGCCATTTTGATTTTTTTTCGATTTTGCGTCGCACTATAAAACTTGTATATTTCGATTGCTGACATACAGACGAGCAAAAAATGTTATATAACATATGGGTCTAAAACGTCACGTTTTAGAGATAATATGGAAAACAATTTTGCTAAATAATTCCAATTTTTCATACATTTAATCGTTGAAATACCTCTCAGAATGTATCAAATTAGCATGAATGTTTGTAGTATTATCTTGCACATTAGTTAAGAGTAAAAATAACTGGTTTTTACACCTACCCATCTAAAACTTGACAATGCCAGGCAAAGCCGGCGCTGTAGGTACGTACCTAACTATATTATTCTAGTAACTTACAAGAAGTAATGACACAGATTTCTAAAGAGTTACTACGTGTAATGATATGATTATGAGTTTTCTTTTTTTAGAATTCTTTAACATTTGCTTGTACCTATTCGGAAATGCGGGATAGAGAAAGACGCGTCATTTCAACGCCCTATAATATTTAAGTCTGTCTTTAAATACTTATAGCCCACACGAGAAGAAGAAGATGGGCTTGTGTATACACTTCTACAACACGGTTCCCCATGACATACAGGAACTTATGTAAAAAAGGCAACAATAAAGTGGATGACTTCTTAAATGAAAAGGAGCCATGGGTGTGAAGAAAACGCCCAGCTCTCTGCCAAATGTGAGACTTATATATAAGTGATTATAATGTAAGTTATAAAGTAGATTGTAAAGTGTTTCTGGAGTTTCTTTATCTCCAATTCTTCTCCAGAGTAGACTCCCACACCTCACACTAAACTAAAAAATTAACTAATTAAATTAAATTAAATAGTTAAACTAATAGTTTACATACTAGTTAAATAATACTGTTAATATTAGTGAATGTACTATTGTGGAAAAGTGGGGTCCACTAATACAGGTATTTTTATACTTAACAGTGGTCTCCAGCCCGGCTGTGTAAAATGATTTTGTTTTTAAATAAAGATATTTTGTAGGTTTTTGTATAAGGGTGCGTACAAATTGCTAGTAATGCATGTATGTATGTAACTAAGTATCTAACTAACTAGTAATGTAATATACAGCGTCCGATGCCTGCGCTCGCTGTATTTGGACGTGTATTGCGCCGAACTGAGCATTCAATACGGGCATCCTGAGTAAGATTTTTTCCGTATTTCGTCGCGAGCACGGTCCGTCACCGCACACGTTCTTTTCAACCGACTTCCATAAGGAAAAGGTTATCAAATCGTGTGTATTACCACTACGCCAGCCGGTCGTCAAAGTTTCACATCGGTGTACTCAGTAAATAAGTTTTTCATACAAATTAAAAATCATATGTTTTCCGTTCCGGTGGGAATTTCGGTTTACTTGCCTTGGTGCACCCCAACATCTCCCTAGGAATTTATGTTTAAGCTTCAGCTCTCTACGCCTAGTAGTTATGGCTGTACTTTGTCTATCAGTCACTCAGGCGAGTTTTAATATAGGTATGTATGATACTGATAAAGCTCTGATAAAAATTAGAGCACGAATGAGGTCTTCGGACTCTATATCCCGTGTGATCTATTAATTTTGTGAAGTGTCGCGGAGATAGGTATTATGAAATGCAGAGCATTAAAAAACCAACATCACTAACATTTTTAAATCCTTGTCAAAACTTTGGCTGAAGTGAAATGTCACCTACGTAGGAAAATATCCTCCGCTTTCGTACATGTTTTTTTTAAGTAGGTACTGCAGTGCTAGCACGGATCTTTTGTCGATCGTAAGTTTACGAATGCTCGTATAGTATGGAGTCAGTTGCAAGTTTTTAGTAACAATGTAATTTTTTATTTTACAGTTATTAAGGAGTAGAACCTGTTAACAAACATTCAAAATTAACAAGGAACACATTTATTTAAGCTGACCGTGCGGCAATGGATAGATTTCAATTATTGCTTGCAAAACCGTCTCCATACTATACGAGCGTTCGTAAACTTACGATCGACAAAAGATCCGTGCTAGCACTGCTGAGTCGATTTCATTAAACTTCAATGGGCCACCTCTGACTTATTGTGATCTATCAAATGAAACAAGAATCATACAAATCGATTCTTAATTGACCAATTAATCAAGTAACAAACATACACACGATTTGATAACCTCTTCCTTTTGGAAGTCGGTTGAAAAGAACGTGTGCGGTGACGGACCATGCTCGCGACGAAATACGGAAAAAAGCTTACGTATGGTGCATACAGATTGCTGTAATGGAACTTGTAATGTAACATTCTGCGCACTACACGTCCAAATACGCAACGTGCGCAGAATGTTACATTACTAGTTGCATTGCTACCAATCTGTACGCACCATTAGGATGCCCGTATTGAATGCTCAGTTCGTGCGGAACACACGTACAAATACAGCGAGCGCAGGCATCGGACGCTGGATATTACATTACTAGTTGCATTACTACCAATTTGTACGCACCCTAAGAGTGCACAGGTCTGAACTGGAGAAAAAGTCGTTGTGTATTATTTTTACTGACATGTTTCAGGAGAATATTGTAATATTCCCAAGAAATAAATTATTTTTCTTGTCTATTCTAGTCCTCGCGCCATAGCCTCAATAATTAATACTTACTGGGAATTAAAACTCCCGAACTCCATTAAGAGTAGGTAGTTAAGTATGTACTAAATTTTTTTGCTAAAGTAACTATATCTGCATTCAATAACAATTAGTTATAGATACCTACACAATCTGAATTGCCACAGAGGCGTTGCGCTCTATGAGCACAATCCATTTTAACGCGTCTAGCCAGCTGGGAGCGCGGTGCGGCGCGACGGCGTTGCCGGGTTGATATGGCATTGTCAGGTTTCAGATAGGTAGGTGTAGAAACAAGTTATTTTTACTCTTAACTAATGTGCAAGATAATACTACAAACATTCATGCTAATTTGATACATTCTGAGAGGTATTTCAACGATTAAATATATGAAAAATTGTAATTATTTAGCAAAATTGTTTTCCATATTATCTCTAAAACGTGACGTTTTAGACCCATATGTTATATAACATTTTTTGCTCATCTGTATGTTAGCAATCGAAATATACAAGTTTTATAGTGCGACGCAAAATCGAAAAAAAATCAAAATGGCGGATGGTAGGTGTGCCAGGCTCCATACAAAAATTTTCAAACCAGGAAATGTGTTTAATTTTTATAATCTAGTTTATAAAAGGAATATACTTACGGAGGTGGAGCTGTTTATATTGGAGACATTGTTAGGGTCAATTGAGGATGGATTGCGTTTCTAAGGAAAGAAGGAAGAGTTAAAACATAGATAAAGTATTTATTGGTAGTTTGGCGGTTTTAGCTGCTGTTGTCTCTTGTAAAAGAAGATCTTTGAATCATGCTTAGTTTCGCTCATAGGAGACTTGAACTTGGGAGCGAAATAGCATTTAGAATGTATTGCGGGATTTAAAAAAAAAAATATTTCAAATGGGCAGAAACCATCTTTTTACAATGGGTCTGGTATATTTTGTTATAGTTTAAAAATTAACTAAAATATAACCTAAAATTGTTTATAAAGGTGCAATGAAGGAGGAATATTGTTAATATATTAATTTTCTTAACTTACTGGGCATTTACGTTTTCTTTTCGATAATAATTTTAAGTAGTTTTTTTATTTAATAGTTTTTTTATTTTAATTTCAGCTCCTCTTCCGTTTATTTATCTGGTAGAGTTTCTGCATTTGTTTTTGCAAGTCCGACTTAAAAAAATTAGGTTGTTGCGATCCCATAGGCATGGGTATTGTTGTAATATACACAATATACTTCTTGTCTTCTTGTGGTCTTGGTCTTAGGTTAAATGCGTCAAAGTAGTTTATTGGTTTTTTCTCTCTCTTTCTTTTATTATAAGACTAATTGATGGCTAATCACTTTTCCTATGAAAGAGGAGGGAAATTAAAATCTAAACAATTTATGATGTAGGTGATTTAACTAATTTATTTTAGTGGTCATTTGTTTTGATCTTGAATAAACAAAACATTTATATTCTCAGAACTTTAAGTAGATATCATTTAAATGTGTTATTTGATTTTAAAAGTTTATATAATACTGAATTATTTATATTTGTGATGTTTTAGGGATTTTAATAGTTTTATAAATAAAATTGGGGGTCGCGCATGGTAGGTAGTAATAGACAGGAGATGCCCATTAATTGTTTACTGTAGGATATATGTGGCAAACGTGCGATGAAATTACGGACATATCTTTATTTCTTTCTAACAAGCGTACATTTGACATGAGTGAAAGACTCGAAGTCAAATTCTTCCTTTCCTTTTTTTGGTTTGATTTTCTTTTTACGCTATGTTGTCAGCTTGGTGAAATGCAGTCGCCATTTTACTTATACGTTTGCGTCAGTGTGTTTTGTTTACTTTTAGGAAAAGTGCAAAATATTCGGGATTTTTTAGAGATTTGACTATGAAATGCTTTAATAAATATCAATTTTATAAGTTTGATTTGAATTATCGTGTACAATATGCATAAGTGTTTGATTTTAGTTTGTGGCGCTAAAAAGTCGCAAAACATAAGTTTACACCAGTAAGTTATCTCAAATTCTTATGTTTTGTAATTATTTGCGTATATCATCATCTGGTTTACTGTAACAAGTACCTATAAGCGATAATAATTGAGTAATAGTGAATGTTTAGAAGGTGTTAAATTTATAACCTTGCTTCCTAGTTACCAAGTGTAAACATAGTGATGGGCATCCGTAAACCGTCTTTTTTATCGATATTTTTCAGTTTTCCCACTAATTTAAATATGCGGCGAAGGTGGATAAACGCAATTGGATTAGAAAATATAAGCCGACGTATTAGGAAGAATCTATTTATATGTTCATTACATTTTGAGGATGATAACATCAATAGAACACTTGGAGTCATCAGGCTAAAAGATGATGCAGTGCCCTCACTTTACTTATCAGTAAGTGTTTTGTAGAGAATTGTTACTTTGTACCTTTTATAATTTATATAATTTAAAATCTTTAAAAATTTACATAGTCATCGAAGGATATAACTTTTGCATGATGATAATTAAAAGAAAATTTAATTTTTGGAGAATTGCTATTTATTAATACAAACTTTGTAATCATTTTCAGTCTCCAACTATTACTAGTGTTCGGAGCGTGGCTTCACAGAAAAGAATCCCACACTCAGCACTCACTGAAGTAAGTGAAATAAACTTCAAGTTTTCATGTGACATTCCGCAACAGCAACATTCTTTCATTCCATTTTTTTTCAACCATTTTTTTCCATTACAGTTGACAGACTTGAAAAACCAGGTCATACCACAAAGTTCTGACCAACAAGAACCAAAACTAAATTCAAGTCACGATAAGGTTGGTTTTACAATATAACATAAGTAGTTATTGATTCTAACTTTTTTTAGTAGTAAAATGAGTGAAAGATAGCGTGAACTGTTTGTGCATAATTTCCTGAGGATACCAGGCGTTTCTAACTTGTGTTTATTAAATAAAATATTTTTCTTTTAATATTTTCAGGCTTATCAAAATGAAATCAAAATTGTCAAGTTAGAAAAATTATGTGACAGCTTAATAAAAAAAAAAAAATCTGAAACTTCAAGTATATCGAAAAAATAAGAAAATAGCAGAACAAAAAGATGTCATGGAGAAATTAAAAGCTGAAAAGTTAATAACAAACGAAGAGTGCAACATGTTGAAAGAATGTGCTGGACCGCACTAAAATTAAATTAAGGGTGTCCTGCGCAAGGTTTCTAATTTGATTTAAGCTGTTATTAAAATATTTTTTTTAGGAAAATTTGAATCAAATTAACAGCTTAAATAAATAAAATTATTATGAATACCTATTCAAAATGTTAAAGATAAGTTTACTTTATTGTATCTAAGTGACCTTGAAATTGTACTTATCTTATTATCTGTAAATCAGACTATTTTTTATTTAGAAATAAGCATTAAAAGTTCAATTTTATTAATATCTATTCAAAATGTTTAAGATAAGGTTTAATTTAGTGTCTCTAAGTGACCTTGAAATTGTACTTACCGTATTATTTGTAAATCAGACTGTTTTTTAATTAGTAATAAGTATTAACAGTTAATTCAAAATGTTGACACCTATTCAAAGATAAGTTTACTTTAGTGTCGCTAAGTGACCTTAAAATTGTTGATTTCAATACATCAAAATCTATTCACAATGCAGGTGTTTTATTTGGTAATTTTAAATACTAATTTTAACCATACAGAATGACTATAAATAGAATACAGAATGAATATGGATACGTATTATAAATTCATACGAGCTAACGTATCTACTGCTTCCAAGTTGGAAAAGTCTTGTATTAGGTTGGTGGCCGCATTGATCAATTTTTTTAGGTATACGAGTACCTAAGTAAATAAAAAAATATTTCTGACACTCACACTACATTATCTAGCCCAAATTAAGTTTCTTAAAGAACTTGTGTTATAGATACTGGATAACCTGATAAACTTAAGAAATATATAAACATACGTATTAAAATATTACATACATATTGAGTAAATGCATATTTTTATTAGAATAAACTTAAATAATAAACATCCATGACTTGACGATAGTTCATCGCACAAATATCCGCCGCCACCGCCGGGATTCGAACCCAGAACCTCTGGCATAGAAGGCAATGTATGTTACCACCACAAAGCAGATACATAGTAGAGCTGCTGTAAGCAAAGTTGCACAGCTTTAATTTGGATTGTCCTGACGTCACAGCCTTTAGTTCAAGCTATTCCTCGCTAGAGGCACTGGCGTCAGTTCGTCGTTGACTTCTGTGAAGTATGTACACGCGTAAATATTAAAAAAAAAAAAACTCCATTGTTTCTCGATGTAAAATTTAGTTTTCTATACTTTTATAAAGGAATTACATTGACAATCCAAATAAAATTATCTTACCACGAAGATAATTTCATTCATAATTATTTTTAACAAAATTGTTTGTTGTCCAATTATTTGTGTCCAAAATTCCAGATTGTAATTTGTTGCCTAGGTGATTTTTATGCCGCGAAAAAAGGTTGCGCTATCTAGCGTCAAGTAGAAATACTTTTATTGCGCGGTTTTTTCTGACAGATTTGGAACGTATGAAATTTCGTTAAAAAACTAGAGCCACCTAGTAAAGTATAGCTGAACTTTTTTGATGATTATGTGAATATTTTAACCTTATGTTTCAACCGGTTTTTACTACTCACTACTAGGTGACTAATGCCATCGCCTGTTTGGCTATGATTGGCCATAACCCACCGCTTACCCCTCCCGCACCCCGCGCGTAGGCTTCACTTGAGTCTCTAGAAAATACTGGATAGGGCAGCTCCTCTATATATTTCCTCCGTGGTTACCACTACCTCATAAGACAATTGTTTTTTATTATTACTAAACAGCGGATTAGAACATGAAAGTTAGGTATAATATATCGGGTGTCCAGTAATTAATGGATAACCCAGTAGTGGTAGGTAGAGGAGCTAGTGACTGCTTAGAAAAAAAATCTTCAGCAAGTAGGTCTGTGTTTTTTTAAATTTGTTTGAGGGAATTCCCTCATTTTCTAACTAAAATAGCCATATTGGCCACAAGTATCGGATTTTGTTTCTTTTTTTTTAATGAATAACAATTTTGAATAACCACTAAATAAAATCAGAATAAGCAGAAATCCTTCAGCAGTTTTTGTTTAAGAAGCGCTAGAACTTTTATTTTTGTGTTTTCATAATTTTGTTGCCACACTTTGGAACTTCTCAAAAAATTGCCTCATTCTAAAGCGATATAACATTTACTATTTGATTAAAAAATATAAAAGATATTGATAATTTAATGTGTTAAGAGCTATTTTTCGGCAATTACCTAAAATTGGATAGAGTTATCGTAGTTTGCGATTTTACAAAAATAATGTAACCTTATAATGAAGTCACTACTCAATGAGAGATATTGGCTATTTTAGATAGAAAATGAGGGAATTTCCTAAAAAAAAAACATCTATTTTTTTTTAAGCAGTCACTAGTTCCTTTACCTGCCAATACTGGGTTATCCATTAAGTATATGTACACAATGACTACGAAAACTTTATCGATATCGATATGTAATTTTAATTAGGGCTCAACTCTTCAGCAGCCATTTTATAGCAACTGTCAAGTATTTCATGGTTTTCATTCTAAGGGCATCTCCTGTCTATTACTACCTACCATGGGGTCGCGTATTAAAAGAAAAACACAATAAGACAGATTGACAATATCAGTATTTATACCAATAATTTATACTGACCAGTGACCACAGAGAATTCAATACTCTACTTGCAGCGCACACTTAATTTCGGCAACTTTACATACTCCAAATGAGTAATGAATGATCTTTGTTTTGGATAAAGTTTTTGAGCTGGATATTTGGTTTATGATTGGATATCATTGGAGCTATTAAAGTTTTGGAGATCTAAAAAGGAATATGATGCTCGTCCGTGTATTGCAATTGGAAAGAAAAAATTGCGTCGGAAGGGCATTGTTTTACGATTAGCGTAGAAATCAGCCTAGCACAACTGGTTTTTCCTTATTGGATTTTCAAATCCTTGTGAAGATTATATTTGTTCATGACCAAAATATTTAAAGGTTGGATTCTGAGTTCAGGCTTTATTTGGTTTAAAAACACACCACATTTAAAAAAAATATTAACAAAAATTTAAATAGCTGATGTTTGAGTTATATTTGTGATTAAAAGGGTGTTTGAAATAATTTCCTTCAGTTAAATTTTGCGTAAATTATTTAAGGTCGACTGTAACAAAACAGACTTCGTTTAAGATGATTGTTGCATCACAAATATATGTAATATTATAAGAAATTAATTAAAGACTGTGAACCATTACTCCTTTATTAGTAGCTTAATATGTCTAGTTAAAACTTAGTTTATCTTCGGGATAGGTTATAAAACAGCATTAATATAGTTAATAATTTGACCAAGAAATGGATGGGTACACGCTATAAAAGGTGTGTTTTATCTATATAGGATGGAGGTGATGGTTTGATACATTAGACCACAGGCGGAGCCATCAATGCTTGATAGTATCGTATTTAAATTTATAATATTTAAATGTTTGCAAGTATAATTAGCTACTACATTGGTTGAAAAGTTCGCGGCCTGGCCATTAAAAAAAAACTTTTGTTATTTTTTCTGCCGTCATTTTGAACTGTCATTATTCAATTGTCAGCCCGCGAATTTTCAATTTGATATCTTGTTTAAATAAAATTTTACGAACAATATAAATACGTGTGTAGAACAAATTTTCACTAATGGAGAAATTTGAACAACGTGCTGTGATTAAATATTTGTCCATGGAAAGGAGATCCAAGATGACATGCAAACAACATTAGGGGAATCTGCCCCGTCTTATACCACTGTGAAAAAATGGGTTGCAGAATTTAAACGTGGACGAGAGAACATCGAAGATGGCCCTCGCTCCGGCAGGCCAATGACGTCTACGACCGAAGAAAACATCAATAAAGTGTGTGATCTCATATTGAAAGACCGTAGATTGACTATCAGAGAAATTGCAGACACTATAGGCATCTCATATGAACGAACGCAAAACATCATTGTCCATGAACTCGGCTTTTCTAAGGATTCGGCTAGGTGGGTCCCCAGATTGCTTTCAGTAGAGCAAAAGCGAATTCGACTCACGATTTCTCGCGACTGTTTAGAGATGTTCGAGGCTGATTCACAAGGTTTTCTTGATAGATTTGTGACAATGGATGAAACCTGGGTTCACCACTATACCCCAGAATCAAAACAACAATCCAAACAATGGAAAAAATCAGGTGAACCAACTCCGAAAAAAGCAAAGGCAATTCTGTCGGCTGGCAAGGTGATGGCATCGATTTTTTGGGATGCTAAGGGTGTCATTATGGTGGACTACCTTCCAAAAGGCGAAACAATAAACTCTGCGTACTATAGCACCCTTCTGCGCCGTTTACGTGAAGAAATTAAACAGAAACGCCCAGGATTACTGAGAAATAAAGTGTTGTTTCACCAGGACAACGCCCGAGTCCACACGTCTGTCGAGTCTATGGCTCAAATTCGTGATTGTGGTTTCGAATTGTTGCCACATCCAGCTTATTCTCCTGATTTGGCACCTTCGGACTTTCATCTGTTTCCAAACCTGAAAAAACACCTCGGTGGGCAGAAATTTTTAACGAATGAAGAGGTCGAAGCCGCTGTTAACCTGTATTTTGAAGACCTTGAGGAATCTTTTTTTAAAACAGGTATGGAAGCTCTGGAAAGCAGATGGAAGAAGTGCATAGAGCTAAATGGAGATTACGTCGAAAAATAAAAATATTTTTGTATGTACTTTATTCTGTTTTCTTGACTAGGCCGCGAACTTTTCAATCCACCCTCGTAGTATTTGGTATTAAGAAAATTTCTTTGAAAGAGAACGCGGTGAGCTTTATGAACGTGCTGTCCGCGGCGCACGCAACGTCCGAGGTGCCCCCGGCGACTGCGGCGAACGCAACGAACGAGGCGTCCGCGGCGTCCGAGGCGAACGGAAGGATAGGTTTAGTATAAATAAGGGTGGATTCAGGATTGAGGACAGTTTGATTTTCAGCACCGGAGAGAACAGTTGGCCTTCAGCGCCAGGGAAGGCATTTTTTTTAAGCTTTGTATAGGCTACATAATTTTATCTCGTCGTCATTTATTTAATTAGATTTCAATATTGTTTGGGCTTAGACGTTTTAACAGCAAAAGGGGTTCCGAGCTACATTTTTGGTGAGTGAGTAACGTCTAATATTTTAATATGTTTTCTAATATTTATTTGTTTGTTTCAGATGGATTAGTAAAGGTTTAGCATTCAGTTCAAATTGAACATGCAAACCACAGTAAATGTAAATGTCATAACAGAATGAATTTAGCATTTTGTTGTTGCTTTGAATTAGTTATTGGCATAGTCCGGGGCCTTAGGAATGGAAACTAACTGTGACAACGAAGTTCCTATTAAAACTCATCCGTTTGAGTTCCCCAAAATGTGGCTCTTTTGGGGCATGGGTACTATGATTAGTGACCCTTGGGTTATTATGAGTAGCTACTCGTGAGATCTTCCACACGCAGTGGAGTAATGGACATTTGCGGGGTCTAGATAGTGATTCTCTCAAATGTAATTTGCTTCCTGTGGTCCCTTTTTATCTATGCATGTATTTATTCACACAACATAAGTAGGGAATCCTTGTCTCCCAACCCTTTCGGTTGCTGTGGGGGCCTAACGCCAAATCAACGGCACAACACCGGGTGATAGTGTTAGGTTTCTTTTAGAGGTAACCCGAACCTCGCATCGTACCTATAGTTTAAATTCAGCTTAGTATTAGGAACTTAACATTGTACTAAGTTAAGTTACATCACACATAACACGTTTAATAGTAAATGTGAGACAAGATCTCTAGTTTTGCAAACATTGAGCTTATACTTAGGGATTTAGGGAAATATGTGTAAGGTAGGGTGTAGGTTCGTCATTGTCTACTTAAATAATCTATAGAACTAATAAATGTAGTTTACCTCATATTAAATCTCATCTAGTGAAAAGGATTCTAGCTGAGTCTTGATAATATTAAACTATAATCAAAGTTTTGATTTATTATTATTTGGTTCGTACGTAAAATGAGTACAAGAATTATCAAGTATACCTTTAGCAATTGAATGGGTCATACTGGGACGAATGCTCCTTCTCAACCCCTGTCTTGGTCGCTCGAAATCAGACATGTTGATCGACAGAGTCAATGACTGTTCATTTTGTTATACTATACTAGCTGCTGCCCGCGACGTCGTCTGCGTGAACGCTATGCAGCACCAAACGCACCTACGATTATAACACTGCTAGCGTGATAATATGTAGCCTATATGTTGACCCGACTTCTTAACTATCTTCATGCCAAATTTGAAGTAAATCCATGCAGTACTTTTTGAGTTTATCCCGGAAAGACAAACAGACAAACAGACAAAAATTCTAAAAACTATATTTTTTGTTTCTGTTTCGATTGTAGATCATACCCCAAGTATTCTTTTAAAAAAATATTCAATGTACAGTTTTGACTTTCCTACCATTTTATTATATGTATAGACTAGCTGTGACCCGCGACTTCGTCCGCGTGGATACCGGTTATTGGAGTTAGATAAATACTATTATTATATCCTCCTTGAAGTTTAAACTTACCTTATTCAAAATTTCGTCAAAAGCGATTCAGAAGTTAAGCTGTGAAAGCGTTACTGATAGATAAACAGACAGAGTTACTTCAAAATCTGTTACAACAAAGCTGTGATCCGCAGTTTCACCTACCTAGGTGTTTTGTGAAAAAGTATAGGTAGGTAGGTATATTACATAGATGATGCCTGCGACTTCGTCTGTATTGAATTAGTATTTCGAGTAGGTTATTTTCTTCTCCAAGGTCCTAAGTAGGTACTATCTTTAATAACAAAAATAAAAATGAAGAATCTTCGCCCATATAATATGTATAACTCCTAACCGCAAACATAGGTAACTATATAAGGTAACTATATTAGGCACATTGCGTTATACACTAATCGGGTGCCAAAGTGTCTTAAATTTTAGATAGGTAATTCATGCAATACCTATCTTCATTAATTATTGCTTATAGTTATTCTAGGTAAAGCTATATTACTGTAAAGTTTCAGAAGAATACATTCGGCAGTTTTTGCGTGAAAGAGTAGCAAAGATCCATCCATCCAGCCATTATCAGTGTATAATGTGTATCTATCTATAGTTATGATTGGCTACTTTTCACGGTAAAATGCCTGAGACAATATTAATGTAATTTCTTTTGGTAGTTAACACATACCTACGTTACTTTTTGTTCTACTTCTAAATCTACGGTTTCTAACTTCCAAGAGCTAGAAATGATTACGAAATATATAAAACCTTGAGTCCCATTATTTTAAGTTTAACTTTCTTACAATATAGCGCTGTATGTACAGAAGGCAGCACATCAAGCGTTACAAATCTGTCATTTTTTTACTTGAATCTGTAATCTATGCCCTCGAAATTACCCTAAAATTGATTGGGGAAATATGACAGGTAATGTAACGCTTGACCTGCTGCCTTCTGTACCTACGTGTATTAAATCGCGCAAGAAGCTTTATTAATGATTTTGCCCTATCAACATAGTTCATTCGTTGCTTCCACGCTGGACTGGGAGCAACAGAAAATCATAGAATGTACCAGTTGCTTCTCTTCCCGGGCATACCTTAAAAGTCATTTTAGGGATAGAGGTTTTATAACGGATAAAGGCGTGAAGTTAAATGTATGTACGTTCGTTTAGTCTACGAACATACATACATTTAACTTATCATACACGTTGAATATTGTAGCGTATAAAGCGTTTCAATATTCAACGTCTTGTCAAATTACTACTTACTATTCTTATAACTACCTACCATTCGTTTGTAGTAGCTTTTACTCATGTAAAATATTGAAACCCAGCATTTATTGATTTTGACGATAATTTAGTTATAATTTACCCCTAGAATAACCCTACCGCCTCTGAATAATGACTAATCCGAGTGAGCCCCGCTTGGTGGTAAACTGACTGTCTCGGCTGACTGAAATTTGCCGTCAAATATCACTACTGCCAGCAGTGACGCGTCCCGAAAACATGTTCTAAAGCCGCAAACGGAATTTTGATAGAACTGGCTTGGCTTCGGTATTCGACCTCATTTATACTTACCACCAGGTGAGAATGAGGTCAAATTCGGTTTTTTCACCGATTTGAAAAAAAACTTAGTATTTTTAATATTTTGGAATAGAAAGTTATAAAATTAAACTCGTAGGTAGTCTGACTCCCAACCGTTACACAAATTTGGTGGTTCATTCAGAGAAATCTTATTTCCAAGTAAAATAATAAAAGTTGGGTGAATATGGTCATAGGCAGGCACCCAGAGTTTGGTAGGTATCTCGAATAATTAACAGCGTGAGTGGCCGGCCATGCCAGCGAATCACTCGCTCGCCCGCCCGCGTCTTATCGATCATACCTACCTATTTTATTACGGAGTTATTTTAAAATTATTAAGATATCTCTTTGGATCTTGATTGAAATCAAATAGTGTCAAAGACAATTTTGTTCACAATTAAATATTTATTGTAAATGAAATAAAAAAAATATAATAAAAAAAAATTACGCGAGCAGGATCGAACCCACGACCTTAGACTCATGGTCGGTCTACGCGCAACTGAGCTATGAGTACTTCTGATCTGTATGACGAACATCTCCACCATATTCTAGTAAGTTTTAGGCATTACTTTAAAAAATCTATTACAATTTTTTTAGATCCTAGATTTTTTTTATGTCTGCAGAATCTGCTCATCATCCTGGAACACTTTTGTTAAGGCATCATATCTATATTGCTTACGATTTTGATGATCCCTTAAGGGTTCTGCATCAGGTGTTCCAGTAACCGAAATAAAATATACCCTATATGTTGCCCCGGCTTCACAGCTATACATCAAAAAAAGTTTCATTCAAATCCGTCCAGCGGTTCCACAGATTAGCGTGTGCAAACAGACAAACTTACAAACAAACAGACAATTTTTTTTTTCAGATTCTTACTCTTTTTTCATTTCTTTATAACCCTAGATAAAAAAATTTGTAAAAATATTAAATGTACAGACACGTTTTTTGTACTGTTTTATTATATGTATTGATTGATAACCTGAGTCATAATTTATCAAAACTTATTGGAAAATATATACATAAAGAATGCCAAGTGTCTAATTGATTAAGCTAGAAAACTTAAAGCTACGGATATGAATGAATATATCTGTTGATCTAATTTGACCTTAAACTATCATTATTGGCTAATAATTACTTAGTCCAATGCTATGAAATAAATCAAAGTAATTTACTTTGTAGAATGTGTTTCTACTTGAATAGAGAATAGAATAGAAATCTATCTATAATTTATACCTACTTGAAATAATAAGTAGAGTTTGACCTAACAGAAGTCTATTAAGACTGATTATTTATATGAGTTCAAAATGGCTCAAGTTTAAATAAATTAGCTGGTCAGACCCCATCCAAGCAAGGATTGATTTGGAGATGCTTTTATAAAGTCGTATGACAAGAAAGCCTTAAAATTCTTAGTAATCTATTTACAAATTAAGATATCATTATCCAAATGAATCAGTGTTGTATCAGACCTCCCGGTAGGGGATTAGGTAGGAAAACTGTTAACTAGATAGGAAAACAATTACTTATTTTATAAAATTAGATATATATTTTAAATCAATAAGCGGATTAACTAATATCTCAGTGAAATTAGGTTGATTCTTAAGAATAAAGTAATATTCATATTTCAGTGAAATATATAACTTGTTAATAGGAAATACTTATACAATTTCAATTCACGTTAAAAGTTCTTGAGTTATTTTCGGTTCATAACAGAGGATCCTTGAAGCTACTAGACGATTACGATCACGATCACAAATCAATGGCCAAAGATATTAGGATTAAGTTTTAAAGTATAATTAGTTAGCTTAGTAAAGACCAAGATCCGTTTGTGGAGTTATATGCAAGGTTAGGAAAGATGTAGAAATGGGGAGGGTAGTTATAAGAGGTAGAGACGGAAATAGTTATAATAAGATGATAAGAAGGGGGGTTGTTACAACAGATCTCTCGCGAAGACATTAGAGCCCTTGTTTTGCTCGATAGCCGTTTCAATGGGTCGCTTTTTAGGGACTTAGAGATTTGTCTATTTAGTTGCCGATACTCAGAAGCTTCTTCCGGGGAGTGCGGGATCATTGTGCGGCTTTCTTCCATGAGTTTGAGAGTAGAGTCTGAGAATTGTCCGGTTCCTTTTGCACGACGGGTTTTAAAGAACTTAGACCTAGCCGTGGAGTTTTCCACAAACCTGTTATTGAAGTCGTCCACATCGATGCAGTTCAAAGCGGTTCTGCAATTCGAGCTGAAAGCTTTCGGGGTTTTTGTAACTGAATGGGTGCAGGACAAAGTATAGACCTTACCAGTCAAGATCACTCTAGTTTTGGGTTCGGACTCAATGTGCCTCTTACCGTGTGGTGATCGCTGCCGATTTTTACGGCTTTGGTCACAGAGACATCAATAAAAATCTGTTTTTTCGTCGACATGATATAATATATCTTGTTTTTTGTGTGACCGTCGGGGACCATCGGGTCCATGTTCCGGTTTCTCGAAGAAAGAGTTCATAAAGTGGACCTCCTTCTTCAAAAAATCGACCAGTATCCGGCCTCGGACATTCCGGACTCCAACAGCAAATTGCCCCACTTTCTGTTCATTTAATTATAACAGTAAATATGTAATTATGTAATACCTATATGTTTCAGTAATTATTTTACAGTTACGCGTTTTTCCAACTAACTAATGTATAATCTTATGAACTACAAATTATAAATAACTGTAATAAGGCCACCTAACTAATTCTTTTTTGTGTATATGTTTTGAAGACTATTAAGCGTATTTTAGTATGTCACTGCAATTCATCTTTTAAGTAACAGATTTAATTTCCTTTTTTATTTTTTATTCGTGACAATGCCGACATAGTTTTTTACTCGGGATTATTAATGCGGTTGGAATTTTCCGTAGGTAATAAACCAAAAAGAAAAATAAAGTACCAAATTGACAGAATGAAATTGAACAACAAAATCAGATGATTGACATTCCGTAGTTCCGTACGAAACCCCAAAATAAAATCGACTCAGACTCAGACAAGCAACTCGACGCAGAGCGGCGCAATAAGAAACTCTTCAGTTTTTCGTGTGCGAGTGCACCGTGAGTTTCTGAGTGGCAAGTGATCGGATTTTGTCTAAAAATGGCCAAACCAAAACCTGGCGAAGCCTCCGAAGATGCAAAAAAGATCATAGATGATGCAAGGACCATAACGGAAAAGTTTCTCGAAGACCTTGGCAAAGCATCTTCAACGAAACAGCTACTTATAGGAACTGCGTCAGGATGGTATGCATTTTCTTTGTTCTTTTGACACCAAATATAGAGTTACAAAGTATGACCTCATGATGACTAAGAGTGATGTAAACTTTGCAAATAAATAATTTATTGCATTACTTTCAGGTTAACTGGTTTCATTGCCATGAAAATTGGTAAAGTAGCTGCAGTTGGCCTAGGCGGAAGTGTTATTCTTTTACACATTGCAAGCCAAAAAGGATACATAGATATTAACTGGGACAAGATAAACAAAAATGTTGATAAAATAACTGACAAAATTGAGAAGGAAACTACTGGAAAGTCACCTGACTGGTTTGAAAAAGTAAGTTGAAATCATTTTGGCCCTTAGCTTCTAACAAATTAACAAATACTAGCCTTATTAAATCACCTTAAATAACTTCAAGTATACTTGACCAGTAATAGACCTGAAGAAAATATACAGGTTGTAAAGAAAGTATAATTTTAATTAAAAAACTAATTTATTTGTTTCAGGTAATGTCATTTGTGAAAAATAATTCTTGTTATTCAGCAGGGTTTACAGGAGGATTTCTTTTTGGCATGGCATCAACATAATTAATATAATTTAAATTTATTTTATGTGAGTTTGAGTTTGTAATAATAATTATTCCTATTACTGGTCAAGTAAACTGTTTTATAGAAAAAAACAACTAATGTTAAAAAATATACTGTTTTCTTTCAAAAGAGCACATATATAGCACTATTTTTATTTTTGCCAAGGTACTTTAATTTCATACAAGTTTTTATTCTGATCTTAGTTATCATTGCTTTATGATGCATTATCTGATATGATCCTCTACTTATTGGAGTAATTGTAACTCTTATGATATGCGTTTTTAAACTTAATTACCACCATACTATTGTTATTCTGATGTGCCAGAAATTATAAAAAAAAGGTATTTGTAAAAGAAATTTCATTTTCTATATAGGTATAAAAAATAGGACAAAAGAGATAATGGATGAAAATGTACATCTTTGAATAATCCATTTTACAACATGCAATAACATATAATATTTGTTTTATAGGCAGAAAGATTTGTTGATCGCAAATTAGATAAAGCAGAAGAATTACTGAAGAAAAAGGAAACTAAAGTTAAGCGCTGGTATAACAACATTTCTGGAAATAAAAACAATGATACAACTGAAAATCAAGTCTTTTTAGCATCATTTGTTGCTGGGATGGCTATTGGTCTTCTGTGTGGCAAGTAATTGCCGAATATGTAAAAGTACCAGATCTTAAATCATGGTATAAGAGAATCTATATATGTTGATGTCATAAATGTGAATTACAAGTTATTTTTAAGTAGAGTAGAATTTAAGTAACACTATAGGTATTTATTACCTCTGCTGTTAATCACAAATTGTAATCTCTTATGTAATAGATTTGGTTTGCCAGTATTATCTTTATTTCCTTGTGATATATTCTATTTCTATTGTAATTTTATTATTAATAACAGTTAATCAAACATGTGTCTTTTCTTTATCAATTAAACTCTTTACTTGTCTGTATATTAAGGTTTGCCTTCATTGGGAAATGTTACACATAAGCCCCATCATAAATATCCCCTTTACACTGCTAAAAGTCTAAAATATTATTGAATTAATTTTTTAAACATAAATTGTGGTTTGAAAACTGCTACAAGCATTGAAAAGCCCACAAACCAAGATAAGTATATATATAAGAGTTTTGGTACCTATTTTTAGTTGCAACAAACTTTTCAGTCCTTAGCAATATCACATGACTACATTGTGTTTCATGCACGAAAAATATAATGGTATGGCTTGAGTTGTATATCCCTAAAAATAGTGCCAAACCATTGTTTAAATAAAGATCAATCCCAAACCATGGTACCTATGAAGTGAGATTTTAATAAGTTGCTACCCTTTGATTATCTATGCATATAATAAAATGGTAGGAAAGTCAAAACTGTACATTGAATATTTTTTTAAAAGAATACTTGGGGTATGATCTACAATCGAAGCAGAAACAAAAAATATAGTTTTTAGAATTTTTGTCTGTTTGTCTTTCCGGGATAAACTCAAAAAGTACTGCATGGATTTACTTCAAATTTGGCATGAAGATAGTTAAGAAGTCGGGTCAACATATAGGCTACATATTATCACGCTAGCAGTGTTATAATCGTAGGTGCGTTTGGTGCTGCATAGCGTTCACGCAGACGACGTCGCGGGCAGCAGCTAGTCTATTATATGTCTAGATAGAGCGTCACCGTATTATGACGTTTAAAAAAGTGGGCCAATTTTGGAATGCTTAGAATGTGTTAGACGCACACAAACAATCGTAGCTTACAATGTATTACAGTCGCGCGCGGCACATCACGCACACAGACGTGTAACCATCCGGCAGTGTTACTGATTTTTAATACTACCCCAAATTTCTGGAAAAAATATTTTAATAGTTATATGTATTTTCAACATAAATAAACTTAGATTTTTAAATATTTAATATAAGTAGGAATATAATTTACTTTATATAATAGACAAAAATCTAAAGTCTATTACTAGATTTCTCATATTGGAAAAATAGCTTTACATTTTTTTCACCCATAAATATCGTGTATTTTATATAGTTGTATAAACATATTTCTAAATTATGCGAATGGGTATGGATAAGATTTTCTGTCAATATTCAATAGATTGCAGTTTTAATTTTCTTAAAACTCTGACTTTGCGGCGCGGCGTTACAAGATTTCACACAATATGATCTCATTTAAATATAAAATGTATTTATTTATAAAAACAATAATGAAACTCTTTATATTTTTTTACCAGAATCCTTCGGGTAGGTAACTCTACAATTATTATAACCAGGCAACCCAAAAGTAATGGCAAAATCATATTTAATTTTTGTTACGAAAGGGTTATTTATTTTACAAGAAATTGGGTACTATAAGTAATGTTATAAGCCTATGCAAGATGGCTTTATGTGTTATTTTAATTTAACCTTTGTAATTTCTGCACACTTTAAACAGACAAATCGACATTTTTACTCTCGTGGAACGCAGTGACAGACAGCTCGATGCGAAATGAAAGCGGTCGACGGACTTGGCTAACAGTTCACCTCTATTTTATGGGACGCGTTTGAAGCATCGACTGTCTATCTAGCTAGAAAACCTATATTTTATGTAGATTGTAAATAGGGTTGCCAACCATACTGTTTATAACAGTAGTACACTACATTATACTGTTTACTGTTGCACAAAAATAAAGTAAGTATATAAAACATTAACATTAAATAATTATAATACTGTTTATTTTTCCAAAATACTGTTTGATAATGCTTTTCAGACTCAACGACGACCGGCTGGTGTAATGGTAACATACATTGCCTTCTATGCCAGAGGTCCTGGGTTCGAATCCCGGCGGCGGCGGATATCGGTGTGATGAATATTACACAGATATTAGCCGTCAAGTCATGGATGTTTATATGTTTATTTAACTACTATAAAAAGTTATTTTGCTAATTCCGCGCTAGTGATGCAGGATTTTCATGCGTAGGTTCACCGCCCTCCCTCCCTCAAGCAAGAAGCAAGACATGCAATGAACACACACCTGTGAAACCCACACCACAATTTATCACCGACACGTGTTTCGCTTCAACCAGAAGCATCCTCAGGGCGCAACGACCACCACTGAACTAAATTAGTCTCGTCGTCTGTCGTCACTCGCCCCCCCCCCCCCCCCCCCCGAGGGGGGAACGGGGAAATCCGCTCGGGCCATTGGCCCCTTTCGGGAGGCAGCAGCGCAGCCCAAAGAGTTGGGCCGGTCCTTGGGGTGCCTTAGGCGCGGCATCGATGGTGGCCTAGCTCCCCTCGCAATCAAGCCCGTCAGCGGTCTATCGCAAGACAGACGGCAGTCGGGCGATCAGCGTAGGGAGCTAGGGGATCAGCTGGCCAGCTACTGCCTCCAGCTGGGAAATGCCCAGAGCTAGGGCGGGCGCCGGGTCCTTGGACACGCTCAGCGCGTTGAGGGCCGTCTTGAGTATAGCCAGCGCGGCCTCGATGGCGGCGCCGGCTGGGCTGTCTTTTCCGGTTGGGGCCGCAACCGTCTCGACGTACGAGCCATGAGCCCCAGGGTGGCGGGGACATGTCGGGTCTGGGCAACTGTGCCGGCCTTCCGATTACGCAACTCGCGCTGGAAGACCCGGCAGGCTGCGCTACTTGCGGGGTGTGACTCCCCGCAGTTAGCGCACGTGGCGGGTTCTTCGCGCGGTCGCGGACAGGCCCCGGCGTGGTGTCCCTCCCCACACCGCACGCAAGCCAAAGGCCTGTGGCAGTGGTGGGAGGAATGCCGGAACTTTTGGCATCTATGGCATTGTGCGGGGCCCCTCCTGCCGCGCCAGGCCTCAATTTTGATGCCCGGCATGCAGAGGAGCTCCGAGACTTCATAGATTTTAGGGAAGTCGGCGGTCCGGGCGATTTGGGCGTAGTATATGCAGCCAGGGCGCCCATGGCGAGCGCGAATGGGCCGCACATACTCCGCCTCATAACCGCGGCGTTGGAGATCTTCTTTTATGTCGTCCGGTGGTGTGTCAGCGGGGAGGCCGCGTATCGCGACCTTGACATGTCGCTCGGCTGGAAGAGAATAGGAGAACCAAGAGATTCCCTCATCCTTCTCCAGCCGGGCGAGATATCGCTGCACGACGCGGAACTCCACGTCGTCAGCCGGCACGAAACGCAGGCCCTTCCCGTGCGGTCTCGCGTTCGCCGGTCTGCCGAGCTCGTCCATCAACCGGCGGAAATGGACCTGCCAGTTGGGGAGGTGCTCGACGATGAGCGGCGGGTACCGCAGTTTCGGCTGCGTGGGCGGCATCGGCGCGGCGGCGGCGGCGCGGGCGGCCGGCTTGTTAGCCGGCGCTCGAGCAGCAGGCCGCATCACCGGCGTCGCGCTCTGAGGCTGCGCGGTCGCGGGCCGCTTTGCGGGCGGCGACGGTGTCGGCGGTGAGGCCGCCACCGTGGCGAAGTCTCGTCCGGGTGGGCGCCGGAGCGCCGTACTTGTCCGGTCAGGTGAACAAGGCCGGCATGCTCGACGGCGGCTTTTACTCAGTCGGTGTGGGGCGCCCCGTGGTCGGGGGCGCGGCTGCGGAGGCGCGGGGCGCGGCGGGGTTTGCCTCGGGGGCACCTTTCGCCGTCGTGGCTCGCGGGGGCGCCTGTCTAGGCGGGGAGGCTTGTCCGGCGTACCCGCTAAGACCTGTCCCGGCGGAGTGCCCGCGGGTTGCGGGCGCGCTCTGGGTGGCTTCGGCAGGGTAGCTGGCGTCGGCGGCGGCGCAGGGAAGAATTCGTCGCCGGCTCCTGGTGTGGAGGGCGACAAACTCGCTTCCGTGTGCGCGGCCTGGATTCGGTAGACCGGAGGTGGAGCAGATAGGCCGTGGTACGCGTACACCTCGGCCATTATCTGCTGAGCTTCCTCCGGGGTCAGCTGCTCCAGTTGTTGGATTAGGATCCCCCGCTCGGGTGAGGGGGGAGTGCGGTGAGCGACTATCTCGCTCTCGCCAGCGGCCGGAGAGCCGGTCCGATGCGATGCGGGGAAACCGCCGGCATCCTTGTCGGTGGCAGGGTCGGCGCGCTAAACGGCGATGCTTCGCCAATAGCATCAGCGACGTTTGCAGCAGCCGGCGTAGCCTCCAACGCGGGCGGCGACAGCGGCCTCCCCGGCTTGCGGGCCGGCTTGACGGCCGGTGGCGGAGCGGGCTTGCTTGAAGCGGTGGACTTCCGCGGCGGTGGGTGGCTCGGCATACTGGTATGCCGGAGGGCGGGAACTCGCGGGGAGCGACTGCGTCCCTGCGACCCTTAGTCGGGTTGCGCCGTCTTTCCAGGGCCCTTACCCGGGGCTTGCCGCTGGTGGCAGACCGGGCAGGTACCGAGGGACGGACGGGCCCCCCAACCAGGACGACTAGCGTTGGTTGGCAGTCACTCCGTTACGATAACGGGCGCGCAGACTTCACGATGAAGTCGCGCAGGAAACACTAGTGAGCGAGAGGTCCGAGCAGGTACTCTTCTTTCGTACGGCGGTCGCGGCCAGATCCTCCAAGAAATCAGGTGTATACAAATTAAGCTGTGGGGGCTGCAGCGGTGTATACATTGGCCAAACGGGACGTAGTTTTGAAACTCGGTATAAAGAACACATTGCAGCTTATAGATTAAAACACCCTACAAAATCCCATTTCGCCAAACACCTGCTGGAGTCAGGCCACAGCTTATCTAATGATCACACTTACCAGATTTTACACAGATGTGATAAAGGATTACGTTTGAATATTTTAGAACAACTAGAAATCCTGAAACATGGAAAACATAGTCAAATTTTCAATGAACAGTCTACAACGACAAGTAATCCTTTATTACACTTATTTATTGACAATGATGAGTCGCGGAGTCATTGAAGTTGGAGTATTGTTTAATATTCCATTTCAATGACAATGCGACTCATAATACCCTTAATAATGAGTAGGTGGGGCTTTGCGTTAGTATATAAGCTGGCCTTTGGCGATACTAATTTAGTTCAGTGGTGGTCGTTGCGCCCTGAGGATGCTTCTGGTTGAAGCGAAACACGTGTCGGTGATAAATTGTGGTGTGGGTTTCCAGGTGTGTGTTCATTGCATGTCTTGCTTCTTGCTTGAGGGAGGGAGGGCGGTGAACCTACGCATGAAAATCCTGCATCACTAGTGCAAGTACAAGTCGCGGAATTAGCAAAATAACTTTTTATAGTAGTTGTCATGGATTTCCGCAAAGTAACGCCTGATTCAATCAATTATGTTTATTTAAGTTTATTCTAATAAAAAAATATGTATGTTTAGGTATATATTTCTTAAGTAGGTAAGTATATCAGTTATCTAGTATCCAAAACACAAGTTCTTTAAGAAACGTAATTTGGGCTAGATAACGTTGTGTGAGTGTCAGAAATATTTATTTACTAGCCACCGCGCGCGGTTTTACCCGCGTAACTTTTGATCCCGTGGGAATTTCGGGATAAAATATAGCCTATAACCTTCCTCATGAGTTGGGCTGTCAAATGCAAAAATAGTTTTTCAAATCCCACTTGTAGTTTCTGAGATTAGCGCGTTCAAACAAACAAACTCTTCAGCTTTATATATTAGTATAGATTTATTAAATATACTTTATTTCTGGAAAAAAAAGTTGCCAACCCTAATTGTAAACGAATTTTCGATCTTCATACAACGAAAAGATTCGTTCGGTTTCATGTGTTCAATTCCTACGAAATTCCTTTAAATAGCGCTTTCCTTACCTTAAAGCACGTTTTATTGAAAACAAAAATATTTTTTTCAATTCTGCTTGGCCCCAAAGTCATTATCAAAACCCAAACTTTTTTAACCTTTAATCGTAAATTAAAACAAGGCCTTACTTTTTTTGCACCACTTGTGTGTTATATATTGTCAACCTTGTTCGGAGCAAAAAGCAACTATATTCTGATTTTCAATCGTTTTCAAAAAAAGGAGGAGGTTCTCAATTCATCTGTATGTTTTTTTAATGTTTGTTACCTCCTCATAACTTTTAACTGGGTGAACCGATTTTGATGATTCTTATTTCATATGATAGAGGATACTTCTCAGTTGGTCCCGATGAAATCGATTGAGTAGGTACTTCATAATTTTTTTTTTAAATATGTATGAATTCGAAGATCATTTACCTTGACGACCTTATACCTCACTTCAGCCAAAGTTTTGACGTGAAGTCGGTTTTTTAATCCTCTGCATTCGTTGACTATGAGAAGTAATTTTCTTGAAACTATTGATTTTAGAAACAAATAGTGATGTTTATTATATTTGCGTTGTAGCATGGTGGGTGACAGTGTCAGTAACGTATTGTTATGAAAATTGCCGCGATTCATATTATGACTTAGTATTTCAGCTGTGCTTCATAATATATTAAATCATTATTAACTGTGGTAACTTAATACCCAGTCAGGTCTACAAATAAAATCTAACCTGAGCAATCGATTGACGTCGATCGGTTTTTACTGATCCGATCTGATCGAATTGGTTTAGTAAAAACTATCGGTCGACTAATCTATTCCACCATCATCGGTGTATTACACCCTAATTGAATCTATGATAGAACTCTAAATCTAAATGTTATGACAGATCCAGGTGAGATTAAGGTCAATTTCGGGCTTAGTCTTTAATAAAAAAAAACTGTCATCTGTACCGTGCGACAGCGCAAACATTTCATGGTGAAGATGTCAGCACAAGGGTTTAATTAAGGTAGAACTGGCTCTTCATAAATATTGGACGCACACATCTCCGCAAGAGCCGTGATAGCAAGGGGTCCTACCACCAAGGGATTACTCGAATAATGATTCAATGCAGTAAACTGACAGATCGAAATGTCAAATAGAAAAATAATGATACTTCGTAGTGTAAGTACTGAATGAGAATCATTGAAAACGAACGAGTATTTGTCATTCGTTTTGCATAAAATTTTAAAGAAATTTATAAATAACAAGCTGACCCGGCAAACGTTGTTTTGCCATATAAATAAAAAAGAAAACAAACTGATGTTGGCCGATTCTCATAGATACCGGATAAGCACAAAAAATTTCATCAAAATCGGTCAAGCCGTTTCGGAGGAGTATGGCAACGAAAACTGTGACACGAGAATTTTATATATTAGATTGACTTTGAGGTGTGTACTATATGTTTAAAGTAACTTTAATGAAAATAATTAATACCAAACATACCTTGTGCTTTAAAACGGTTACAGTAGAAGTAAAATTGACTTTATAACTTCTTGCTTTTAAAATTAGTTTTGCAATTAAAACTGAAATTTCAATGATAGTTGCCCTTCGTTAACAGCACCATAAGAAAATAAAATCCTGCGAGCCAAAACGTTTTTTCCATACATTACGATATTATTATTTAAAAAATAATTACATTCATTCACTTAAACCGCATCACTATTTTTTTTCTTCCCGACAGTGGGCACATTGGAACTGTCATTTTACTGCATTGTATTATTTGCCAGAGTAGTAAGCCTGGCGTACGCGAAACAATATAAGGAACTATAAATAGGTTGCCCATCGCTTGTGCATGATGATGAAGCAGTAAGTAAACAAAACATAGGTATCACATTCAGTTTTATTACAGTAATGTTCAAACAGTTCTCTAGACGACAAACTTTCTAAATATGTTTTGTACTTGTTAATGTAATCCTTTTTCAGTGCTAATACTACCCGTTGATATCTCTTCTTTTGTATATCAGGAACACTGGTCCACATTGAATCTTCATCCGTGTTTAACATGTCATATAATTCTTTTGCAGTCCTGTAATTGTTATATATTTTATATATAGGTGCTCATTCAGGGTTTGAGCGGTTACGCATTACAACTGATTTTATACGATCCGAATCCAAGACATGACGGTTAGAAGTTTTTAAGCTATTGCATAGCTTCTATCGCGGGCCTTGAGCGTGGGGACCGAATCCAGAAATTCCGTAACAAAAAAACCTAACACCCCCCACTCCGACCGGCACAGCGGTGATACTTTGATTTCATAACTTTACATGCGGGCTTTAATAAACAATCAGCGCCATCTACTAGGAACTTGTGGAACTTCATATTAGATCAAACATTACTGCATTAATAAAATAAATAAAGAATTATAATTGCATAAGTTGATAAAAAATGCTATGCAATAGCTTTACCGCGGCAGTCTCCGAGTGCCACACGTCTTTTTCTATGGTAGCTTACGCACTAGGTACATTCGGCATCCGCCATTTCATACATACAAGATTTCTAGATTCTTATTTTCTCGGATTCGGATATTGGTAATTAGACCGAAATCTTTTAAGGCATAATCTTGAACCTTCTTTATAATATTTCAATTTTTCATTTTATCGAAAAATCCAGTTTTAAGCTTAAAACACCGATTTCAATTCTCTTTTCAGTTTTGCAAAGGTGTTTATTTCACAATCAATAATCAACAATAAAATCCCCCACCATCACCCATTATTATAAAAATGGTTCAATTTGGTTGGGATAATACAATTTGGGCTCCCATAATTCCATATGACGTACCGTGCGTTAAAAGATTCCGGTCAGTTTACCAAAACCCTGTAAGTATACAAATCATCTTTAAGGAACGAGTTTTTGAACATACTTAACACAAGGCGGTAAAGGCTCACTCAAGGCATTTTCTTGGGAATGTGGATCCTGCTCCATAACATCGCTGCATTTGTCTATTTCTACAGGTCTGAAAACAAATATTAATATAACATTAAATATTATTTTACGAAAAGAATACGCTTAGTACCTATACAATGGAATTTTGCTCTTACCGACAGTAGGTGCGTACCTATATTTAAAATTGCTTTCGTTTTTCCAAAACTATAACCTATATTTAATCCGCATTGAAATTTCTTACCTAAACTTCACGTGACGAGTTTGTGTTTAATCTTAAGAAAAGATGCATAAAACATTCACAATAAATGTTAAAATTAATTAAACATTATGATTACCTATGCATTTTTTAAACACTATCGAATATCCTACAAGTACCTAAAGCTTCTAGCGAAATGTAACAATTTTAATATAGAAAATGCCATTACTGGCAAAAAATACTGAAGATGTGATTGTTTGAAATAAAAATGCACGTGATAACTGTATCTGTATTGTTATTATTTTATTAGCAGCTTCGCGAGTATCCGACGAACATTTAATCGTGTAGGAGTTTCTTGATATTATATTTATCTATTTTATATTGGTTAGCGCATTTATACTAACTTTCCAAGAGCATGAAATAATAAAACTTTAGGAGCAGTAACTACAAACAAGTTCATCGGCGAAAATACCCCATTATGGGGAGGTTAATTCCTGCCATTCTGCGGCAACTTAAACTTTTACTTTAACTAATCACCTTGATAACTACTGTTTAAGATAGTTGGTTTTATCTTAATGTATCTAAACTAAACGGCTTCATTAGATTCACTCATTTTAACATTAAGAAAAACAAATGAAAATCGCACATTTTCCTATTTTGAATCGTCTTCTATAAAAATAAAACTTTTTAATGATACCAAAACCAGCCAGATACAAATGGTATAGACACAATAATTTTATTACAAGTTCATAGATGCTATTGTCCAGTTGAATGAATCTCCAATTAGCATAAGCCGCACTGAAGAGTTACGTGGTGGTATGCAGCGGCATCAGGTAAGGGAGACGCCGATAAATCTTCTTTGAGCTAGACCCGCAACACAGCATATGAACGGATTTTGGATTTCAATTTACACCCAGAATGCCAAAGGTACCTACCTCAATCCTACCCAATATCTACGCTCAATCAGATAGAATGCGGAATTGCTTCGTAGCCCTAGTTCTACACTATAATTTTAAAACCCTGAATTTAATAGGTATACTCTGGCAAATAATTAAATGCAGTAAACTGACAGGTGGAAATGTCAAAAAGAAAAATAATGATACCAGTTATAATCTTCGTAGTGTAAGGTACTGAATGAGAATGATTGAAATTGAATGGACCTTTTACATTCGTTTCGAATAAAATTTTACAAATGTATAAATACATGTATTTGAGGTGTGTTCTTCATCTTTACAGTAACTTTAACGAAAACAAATAATAAACATACCTAGTACTTTAAAACGGTCACAGTAGAATTGAAATTAGTTTTATGCAATTTTTTTTTAAGACAACGAAAAATTAAGTGATGTAAAGCATCTCCGCTTTAGAAATGAGAAAATGAAAGTATAAAATATTTTGTGAATCATTTTCTTTTTCTTATTTCGATAAGACATCTCCCATGCTGGACTGGGAGAGAAAGAAAAACATAGAATGTACCAGCTGCTTCTCTTCCCGGGCATACTGTAAAAGTTAGTTAAGGGACAGAGGTTTGATTGGCGTTTTTGTGGGCAATAGGTTGACCCCCTGTCACTGCAATAGTCTCTCTCCATCATTATAATACCTCCAAATTTATCAAACGTGCCATCACATGGTTTTTTAACATCTGGTGTTCTGTCTACCCCATAAGGGATACAGGCGTGAAGTTACGATAAGATATTATATTTTTTTTAAATCTTTCATTCTCTTAAACGGCATCCCTATTTTTTTTCTTCCATAAAGTGGGCACACTGGAACTGTCATTTCACTGCATTGAATTATTTGCCAGGGTTTAGGTAGTACAATATAAGTATAGCAATGCAAGTGATGCTTTCGTTTAGAAAAACATTGAAAGACTCCAATACAGAATGCGAGAACGTCCGGATCTTCCGAAGTGGGCACTCTTTGGAATGGGAGACATATTGTACGCGATAAAAGTACTCATTGCATTTGCTCAGACCTATCCTAGTCAATATATAGCAAAGCTAGCATCGATAAAGACTCGGATCGATAAGGTAAATATTACCAAAATAGATAGAATTACTTGATTCGATACAACGAATATCGTTGTATAAAGGCCCGATTTATCGTTGTCGATGGTCGCATGCTTGCCCACCTGGGCAAATTGGAGTAGGAAAATAAGGTAATGTCATATACCTACAAGGAATTAGAAAGTATGATCAATAGTTTTGTCTAATGTTATGATTACTAACTGAATATTGGAAGACATTGCTTATTAGCATAGCCACTATGGCATTGAGTGATTAACCCATTTTTAAACAGAACAGAAGTGTATTTTTATAACTTCAGAATATCTTAATAATTGCACCATCATTAAGTATGTAGGCATGTTTTAAAAGAACTTACACAGAGCTTTCCTGTGGAACATTTCCAGTTATAGGCGATGATGGCCCCGTTGCTTCTAAATCATCATTTAACTCTTCTCTAATATCTTCCGTTTTACTACATTCATAATAATCTCTGAAAAAATTAGAACATAGTTTTGAAAAAAATATGAAATTTTTATGTTTGTGTACAATTCATTGAAGAGTTTTTCAATTATTGTAGGATTGTTTTTAGATGTTACGCGTGACATCATCTGTTAAGGCTGAAAATCAAAGGATAATGAGCTATGTTGAAGCAAGCACCATACTCTGGTCTCACCCCGTGAATTCCATAGCCTACTTAGGGTCCCATTTTTGAGCCATCCGTGTACCAGCAGGGCTAGCATGCAACCATCGATAAACAGTCGAATCGACAAGATAAATATTATTTTGTTATTTTATCCTATTATGTAATCTAATATGCGCACCACAATAGATAGAATTACTCGATTTGATACCACGATTAATACCACAGAACCAAATATGTCATAATCTTAATAAATTACATACACTAAATACCACATTCTAAGAAAATATCGATAAAAGGCCCGATTTATCGTTGTCAACGGCAGCATGCTAGCCCCGTAGAAGTGTTTTTTTAATAACTTCAGAGTATTGTAATAATTTCACAATCGTATGTAGGTATGTTTTAAAAGAACTTACACAGAGCTATCTTGTGGAACATTTCCAGTTATAGGCCATGATGGCCCCATTGCTTCTAAATCATCATTTAACTCTTCTCTAATATCTTCCGTTTTATTACATTCATGATAATCTCTGAAAACATTAGAACGTAATTTTGAAAAAACTATGAAATTTTTATGTTTGTGTACAATGCATAGGAAGAGTTTTTCAATTATTGTAGGATTGTTTTTAGATGTTACACGTGACATCATCTGTTAAGGCTGAAAATCAAAGGATAATGAGCTATGTTGAAGCAAGCACCATACTCTGGTCTCACCCCGTGAATTCCATAGCCTACTTAGGATCCCATGTTTGAGCCATCCGTGTACAGAAGTGTATTTTTATAACTTCAGAGTATCTTAATAATTTCACAATCATTAAGTATGTAGGTATGTTTTAAAAGAACTTACACAGAGCTATCCTGTGGAACATTTCCAGTTAAAGGCGATGATGGCCCCGTTGCTTCTAAATCATCATTTAACTCTTCTCTAATATCTTCCGTTTTACTACATTCATGATAATCTCTGAAAAAATTAGAACATAATTTTGAAAACACTATGAAATTTTTATGTTTGTGTACAATGCATAGGAAGAGTTTTTCAATTATTGCAGGATTGTTTTTAGATGTTACGCGTGACAGTTCTAATTGACAATTTTAGTGTTAAACATTGCCATAGTGAAGTTTTTCAATAGTCGAATCAGTTGGTGATAAAAATGAATTCAGAATAACCATTGCAATAATGTCTCTCAGATTTATTGAATCAATGTCGATACAGTAGTGTCAATCCCTATAGATCGACGGAATGTTCTGTTTCATTGCATCTGTCAATTTAAAATTAAAATTTTGTATAACATTTATTTTTCCTAATACCGGTCTGTCTCATCACGTGATACTGGCAGTTATAGCCTGTCGCTTAGTATCGACGGCTAGTTGCCGCTCGACCCAAAGACTTCAATTAGTTTTTAGTTTTTGTTCTTACAGTTAATAAAGATAAGCAACTTTGTTTAAACAGTTTTTTATTGTGCCAATTTATATTTTTTGTTAGTTATTATTATTTGGGGTTACGGGGTTATTTGAGCAGTTCGCTTGTCACACTGCGACCTAAAAAGATCTATTGTGTGAGCTATCTACAACTTGCCGTACACTCCAACGGAGTCCAGGGAATTTAGGATTTTTCTTACGGCGGCGGTGCTCCTGAAGGTTTATGCATAACTGCGGGACGGTGGCACAGGTTTAGAGGGGTTTCCTCGGCGCTAATGCAGTACCTATCTGTGTATCGGACCCAGGACATATTGTTTGCAAATTAACAAACCACAAATATCGAGTTAGTAATCTTACCACTGCGCGTAATTGCTGATAGCAAAGCTGCACTAATAGCGAATATGTAGATGGTTTGCCCTTTGTAGCCTCTGTTAAGGCTGATTTCCACACAGGATAGAATGGCGGAGATTTCAGATTGGAAAATCGAAGAAATAGAGCTATGTTGAAGGAAGCTCCATACTCTGGTCTCACCCCGTGAATTCCATAGCCTACTTAGGAATGACTATCATGCTCTTGATCTAATCCTCTCGACTTGGAAATTCAACTTGACAGAATTTGGTAAATAGCATCTCCGACACTGTTCTCGTTAGTTGTAAGTAATTTCTCTAACAAAACATAATTATACATTTTTTTATTTATTTCTATTTTGGTTCATGGGCTTTTATTTAAAATAATTATACATACATTGCTCGTAATGCAAAATGAGAACTGTCACCAAACCTGTCATCTGAAAACGATTCTACTACAGTAATAAAATTTATAATAAGATCTTACATGAAGTCATCCTGTAACAAACTCTCTTCTTTATGAGCTGGCGAATGTCCTGTAGATTCTAATTGTGGAACTACATCAGTTTCACGACTTTCTCGCACTGTACTCTCATTTTCTCGATTACTGCTGAAAAGTTTGATAAAAGACATTAAACATTTTGTATTATGATTTAGTATACCAATAGTAATAAATTAAATGGGTCGACTTTTGAACCGTGCCGCCAGATTTTGGGGATGATGAAGTGAAATATGTAGGGGGATGATCCCCTTTTTCCAAAAATACTAATTTCAAGGTGAGAAGACGCATTAAACTAGCATTATCTATACTATTATCTGTCCTGTATCGAAAAATTTGAAACTGTGCAAAATGAGAACTGTCACCTGACCTGTCATCTGAAAACGATTCTACTACAGTAATAAAATTAATAATAAGATCTTACATGAAGTCATCCTGTAACAAACTTTCTTCTTTATGAGCTGGCGAATGTCCTGTAGATTCTAAATGTGGAATTACATCAGTTTCACGACTTTCTCGCACTTTACTTTCATTTTCTCGATTACTGCTGAAAAGTTTGAAAAAGACAGTAAACATTTTGTATTATGATTTAGTGTACCAATTGTTATAATTTAAATGGGTCGACTTTAGAAACGTGCCGCCAGATTTTGGGGATGAGGTGGTGAAATATGTAGGGGGATCATACCCTTTTTCCAAAAATACTAATCTCAATACGCATTAGTATTATCTATACTAATCTGTCCTGTATCGAAAAATTTGATCGGATTGGTTTTGTACGACTACGACGAGCGTAGCGAAAAGAAGCTGTTAGTTTTCGTATATGCCGCGCGAAGCTAGCGGTGCCGCGGCAGAAGCCGGCGAAGCACCATAACTAAATACCATATAGTACACTCCACCCTTACTTGAAAATAACAGCTAAGTGTACAGGGTTAGAGGTTAAGTCGACCTAGATCCGTTAAGGGTGTGTAGCCCCACCCCTACCCCAAACCTATTTTCGAGATAATCGACTTTCAAATTGCCTATTTTTTGCCATTCATTATCAGAATTTGAAATTGGCACGCTTTTTTATTACTATAATTTATTTATTTTTTACATGCAGATTAAAATGCTCTATGATCTTAGTAACCAAAATCCTAGGTATGGAAACTAAATACATAGTTCTGAGCGATTGAAAGTTCATAAAATTCATTGAGTTACTATGTACTAACTCAATAATAAAAATCAGTATTTTTTAGTTTATTTTTCTTTTAAGAGTAGGTATATATATAAATTGTTATTATGGCAGACATTCAAAGATGTGCTTAAAAAAATATCTACGTTTTATCAGCTACCCAACAAGGTATAAAAATCTGGGTTTTTTATTTAAATTCGTAGAAAAAATCTTAGTTTCCTGGCAAGTAAAATATAACAAAAGGTAAGTTTGTACAAAATAAAATTGATTAGTGTTGCACATTAAAGTTCACGTTCAACAAGTTATAAGTCGATTATCTCGAAAACGGTTAAGTTTGGAGTAGGTTGTATCACAGTAAAATAAGTTAGGAACAAAGGAACGGATCTAGGTCTACTTAACCACTAAACATTTATAGGCAATAAAAGTTTGTTGTTTTTTCATGTCGCGGTCAATTTGTACTTTACCTATTTGTATTAATTTGATAATTCTGACTGAAAAAGAGTGCCAAGAGTTTTTTCCGACGGCTTCTTTTTTCTCTTGGTCTACTGTAATATCTTATTCAACAACTAGTTAAAGCCGAAGTATGTGATGACTGACTTCATCAAGTGTTTTGTGAAATTCCTAAGATGAATAAATTTTTTTTTTTTAATAAAATGTTGATGACTAACAACATATAGTTATTTTTTATAGAACATGAGTATAAATGAATATTGTTTCTTCAAGTTCTGCCCCTAAGGCGCTTTGCACACGTAGCAACTTAAGTTTACAAAACTGACAACTTAGTTGAGGCAACCATCAAATTTTTTAGAAATTGCCACTTGCTACAACTAGAGAATCTGCAATTGATGCAACTGGTAACCTTGTTGAAGCAACTATCAATTTTTGTAAATGTTCTAAACCAGTTGCAGCAACCACAAATTGGCCTTTATAGTACGAGATCCGGCTGCAGGATTAGTGCGTTCATCTGTTTTTTGCAGAAAACCGATTTTTTATGTATTTTTATAATTAGGAGAATAGATATTTATCAGGTTGCCTATCAAAATTTGGCCGCCAGTATTTTTAATTAAATTATTTTTAATTAATTTTTGGGAAAAAATTTCGTTCACTTGTTTTTTAAATAAAATAACGTCTACATCACGGCAATTTATATGAAGATTCAAAAAAATCACGGTTGCCGTTGCGGACTTGTCCGCACCTCTTCGCAGCCATGTGTAAACAGGTATGATTTCTATACATTTATACGTTCATAGCGTTTATTCATTAATTATACAGGGTTTTTTTGTAGGCACTTGCCAAATTTAAATATAACGTACTTTGATATAATACGAATAACCTGCATTTTTATTTTAGTATCGCTCAGTAGAAAAAAGTAAAGATATGGCACCTTGATTTGTTTCACGAATAGTCGTTATTGATGAACGCCCTACACACAATACGATACTATGACGCGGCACTTTATTGATTACGTTTCATAATACTACGAAGACGTAGTACTACAAGATGTTTTGTCGCACGACAAAACATGTTAACGATATGAGGTTGCAAGGTCACACTTTGAGTTCAGTAGTTGTGCATACCTACAGGCAATAAAAAAAGTTACCTACATAAGTTACGTACAATCTTTTCTTCATACTTTTACAGGCTTAGAACCGGCAAATTGCAAAAAGTTTGAGGGATTTAATGTGAGAAAATTTGACATAATACTTTTAAGTGAATGCAAAATAGATAGAAAGAAGAAGCATTTTGCAATTCGGCGTATTTAAAAAGATTAAATAAACTTATGTACATTAATTAAAGCTATAATCAACATTATTTACACAATTATTACGAATGAGTTTCACGTTAAGTTATTGAGTAAGTGATCAAAATGCATACCATTTTTCTCCAGGCAGAGTCTAGCACGTTTTAACACATTTTCATGGGCTTTATTTATTTATTATTATTTGACTGCAGTGTCACTTTGTCAAATTCACACACTATTTGGTTTTTTAAATCAGAAAGGCTTCGTTCGAGCTTCGTTCTGAAAAACGATTCCCTATTTGTAAACATTATCGATAGTTAGCGACGACTCACTGTCTAATAAACACATGCGGCGCAGGTTTCGCGGGCTCTCGCGAACGCAGCTGCACTTCCGCCGAGGATGCGCGAGCGACTGAAGGTCATGGCAACAGACAAGAGTTTACGGGTTTGCGACGGCGCCGCCGGCCGGTTTCGTTCACGTGCGAACATGTCGGTATCTTACCTGCTCGATGTAATGGCACTTATTGTCAAGAGGATACGATTGTTTTTTTGAAAATTTAGACGTCTGTGATGTAATTCATTCGGCAAAACAAGTTGTACCACTGCCCGTAGTCTTTATAGTATTCATTCGTAAAATAGCATGACCATGTTGTGCTTAACATTTTAGTGAATAATATGATTTTTTTTTGCAGAAATGGTTTCTATTAATGATACTAATTACGTAAAAAAAATTTGGTAGATGTTGTCAAATGAACCCTGTATATCAAATTAAAGCTACTTTTTTATATTTATATATGTGTTTTTATATAATATATTTTTATATTAATATATGGTTGCCGAATTAAAACTAACCGCAAAAAAGGGTTGCTGGCTTTTAAAAATAACATATATTTAAGGTAGAGTGAAAGAGAGTTAACATCATTTGTCAGACGAGGATAGCGATTACCAGCTGTGCGACGCCTTTAAGCCATTGCGCATGTGTCGAATGTTAGTGTTCTCAACCACCGAGGAGTAATAGAGACGACTTAATAAATACTCCAAAAAATATGTCTTCCTTTTCAAAATGACAAATTTAAAAATCACAAAAAAATTATAATATTCATTTAATATATTTAATATTGAATTAATATTGATTAGGCAACCATATATTATAATAAATAGAAAAAAATAGATATATAATTAATGAATAATCGTTATGAACGTATAAATGTATCGAAATCATACCTGTTTACACATGGCTGCGAAGAGGTGCGGCCAAGTGCGCAACGGCAACCGTGATTTTTTTGAATCTTCATATGAATTGCTGTGATGTAGACGTTATTTTATTTAAAAAACAAGTGAACGAAATTTTTTCCCAAAAATTAATTAAAAATAATTTAATTAAAAATACTGGCGGCCAAATTTTGATAGGCAACCTGATAAATATATATTCTCCTAATTATAAAAATACATAAAAATTCAGTTTTCTGCAAAAAACAGATGAACGCACTAATCCTGCAGCCGGATCTTAGACTATTACGGTTGTTGCAATTTTATGTGAACCTGGTTTGTTAGGTGAGTCCACTCAGTATTACGATGGACACCGGAGAGACAGCACTCGTTTACATTATATTACGTCGGCGTCGCCGACACGGTGGCAACTACAACAAATTATTCGCAGCAATCGTCGGTTTTGGATTCATCCCTTCTTGCAAGATAGGACTAGATTTATTAACATAAATGAGCTTCAGAAACATAATAACAAGTTTAAACAATATTTTAAAATGTCTGTTTACATATTTAATAAGTTATTGGAAAGTGATTTAAAACGACAGAATACATTGATGAGGGAAAGTATATACCCCAAAGAACGACCTGCTATTGCTGATTTTAGAAACTTTTGTTAGCTGCGATTGTCAATTGAAAAAACCAGCAACTTAATCAAAGTTGCTAATTGCGAGTTGCTGCAATCAGAAACTAACTCCTAACTAGAATTGCTGTGTACGCAATTCCATTGGAATAATATATGAACAGGGAGTTGTCAGTTGTCGGTTGTCGCAACAAGGCGCATGAAGTTTATCGTCTGCTAAGCGCCTTAAGCATAAACTTAAGCTGTCAGTTGTCTTTTTTGTGTGAGTGTTGATAGAAATGATTTAACAGTCTGTACCAACTCTTCGGATGGTAATATTTTAAAATGCAGCAAAACAGAAAATATAAAGTAAAATCGAATAAAGATACATTCAATATTAAATTTCAATTTTCTTCTTCACAATAAAATAAATAAATAAATATTTCTCACACTCACACAACATTATCTAGCCCAAATTAAGTTTCTTAAAGAACTTGTGTTATGGATAGTAGATAACTTATAAACTTGAAACATTTACACATACATATTGAATGAATACATATTTTTATTAGAATAAACTTAAATAAACATATAAACATCTATGACTAGATGACTAATATATTTGTGTTCTGTGTTCATCACACAAATATCCGCCGCAGCCGGGATTCAAACTCAGGACCTGTGGCATAGAAGGCAATGTATGTTACCACTACACCAGCCGGTCGTCAAATAATAACAAAATAATCTTCTAATATCGTGATTAAAAAAAAAACATTACAAATCGTCTATAGTGGAATACCCCTTATCATAATCGGACAAATGAGGTATTCTTGTGTCTTCATTGTCCGATGATTATAGGTTACATGACGTCACATTAAATTGACAACAGCACCCCCGAGGGGACCTCAAGTAAAGAAAAAAAAAACAATTTACTCAATGGTTTTGTGTGGGGTAGCAAATAGAAAAGCTTTTTTAACACAGTTCAAATATGTAAATAAATACTATTACTCCAAAATTAGTGAAATAATAATTAAAGCAAAAAATAAAATTCTAGACTGTTTTGTGTGGGGTATTAAATATAAGAGCTTTGTTGGTGCAGTTTAAATATGTAAGCACTAATACTCCAAAACAAGTGAAAAACAATTAAGTTTGAATAGCTCAAACCTGACTACTAAAACACACTCTAAAGAGTAGGAAACAAGTAATAGTCTTCACTGAAATATTATTGTATTTTTATACTGATCGAAATATGTTTACAGGATAGCCGCGATCTTATGCCATCAGCAGCAAAACAGATTCATAATAATACCTTCTAAAATAAAACCGAAGTGGCATACGATCATGGCTAACCTACAAACATATCTCTATCAGTATGAAGTATATGTTTCTAGTATGTTGTTTCCATAAAATCAAATAAACTTATAACAAATTAAATTTTATTTCACAACTAATTAATAATGTTTTATTTGAATTTTGCCATGATTTGTAGGCTAATTCCTAAGCTCAAAATAAAAACTATAAAAATTAATATCTCCAAAACTTGCATCACCTAGGACTTCCCCTTAGGCCTCCCTCCAACCCTCGACATCCAAATATGGCAGCATGTAACTACATATTTCCAAAAACTCTTAAAAATTTAAAATTATACTGTAAATCAACATGCATAAAAATTATTAATGCCTCATTTCAAACTTGAAAAAGTTCAAAATGTACTGAAAGCAACATTTTCAACCTTCTCAAATCAAAAAGGGATTATTTTAAAGTACAAAATTTTTTACTTTTTTTGCTTTTTCTTCAGTAAATAGGGCTCTGTTTTTTGTAACCAAGCAGCATATTGTTTCCGTCTTCTTCTAAGACATTCTTCATATTGATCTATAAACTCTTGCCTCTCAATATCGCTTAAAGATAGCCAAGACTTTGACGCTTCTTCTATCTTACTGCAATACTGTAAGTAAAATAAAGTCGATAAATCATAATGAATCTTGCAATTTTTAATTTGCCACAAAATTATTATATTTACTTACTTTGCTAGACTGTTGTGATTTCTTTTTACAATATATCTGAACGAAAAATGAAAATGCAGACTTAGGTCGAAAATCTTTCTCTACGTTGAACATGTTAATATTTTTATGGTTATAACTTTTTCCTCACATTTTCTGCAAAAGTTTGTTATGATAAATAAAAGTAAACAAACGAACGTGAAACGAACAAACGCCAAAAAGTTATAAAAGTTGGTTGACAAGTTGTTTTTTATAATTCTTAAGCCGTTAGAAAGGTCTAGCCCATGCAGCCTAGTAGTCATGTAAACATAGTTTGGTTTGTGTAACACAGTTTCTATCGTGCTAAGAATGTGAGTGAATAAACAATGGGTATCAGTAACGATAATTTAAAATTGTCTAAATTACGCGATCTTGCCGCAAAGATTAAGCTAGGGATACTCTATGCTTAGTTAGTGATTGATTGATACATTAATTTTTTTAGTCTGTAATCTGTATGTATGTGTATTGTGTTTGTTTGTGTATGTGCTAGGAAATTAAAAACATCGTACTTATTTATTTACTTTCTTTATTATTAGTAGATACTTATTATACTTATTTAATTTTGATTTGATTTGTAGTGATTGAAAGAAATAAACATAACTTTAATGAACTTTCGTTTAAAATCATAGAAAAGTAACTATGAAATTAGCCTAGAATATAACTTAACCTCTTTTGCAAAATGCCAAGCCAATATGAAGAAGAACGAACTTGGGAAGGAGCAGCCCCAAATCACACTATTACCGCACAATATGAGGTTTAATCTTGTGAACTCTACTGTTATAATTGACCTTTTTTTATTGTTTGACTGTTTTTATCTGAATAACATTACAGGAAGAAGGCGGAGAAGATGCTATCGAAAACCCTGAGGAAGTACTGCAAGAGTGCTTGGAAAAATTTAAAACTCCAGATTATATTATGGAACCAGGAATTTTTAGTCAGCTTAAACGTTATTTTCAAGCTGGTGGAAACCCAGAGCAAGTTATTGAACAGTTATCTATAAACTATAATGCTGTTGCTCAGATGGCTAATTTACTGGCAGAATGGCTTATACTTGGTGGTAAGACAATTGTTATCCCTACAGAAAATTGACCAGATACTCTTTAAACCCTTGGCCAAACATAGTAGGCTGAATTGATTATTGATACTTATTTTTTCTTAAATTAACTTACCATTTATTTTGTTTGCCCTTGTATAAATGTAAAAATCACGGTTGCCTGGTAGAACTCGCTTGTAGCGATAGTGTTATTTTTTAATTTAAAAAATACACTGGCAAAAAAGAGTTAGTATTACTACCCTGCACTACTCCCCTCCCTGTGGGAACTCCGGGATAAAATATAGCCTATAGCCTTTGTTGATAAATGAACAATTCAAAGCAAGAAGAGTTTTTCAAATCGGACCAGTACTTGCTGAGATTAGCGCGTCCAACCAAACGAACAAACATACAAACAAACTCTTAAGCTTTATATTAATATATTTAAAAAAATAACATTCATTCAATTGAAACGCATCACTTTTTCTTCCTTAAAGTGGACACACTGAAACTGTAATTTTACTGCATTGTATTATTTGCCAAGGTATATGTTGAAATTGTAACAAAAAATCAAAACAAAATTTTAACTAAGTTTAAAAAGATTTTACCACTCCAGTGGTAATCTACCATGGTGAAATATCAAAGTATTTTCAAAATTTCAGTTTATTAAAAAGTAAATCCTATTTACAGGTGTAAAGGTAACAGAAGTGCAGGCAATGGTTGAAAACCATTTAAAAGATATGATTCTAAAAACTTTTGATCCTAAGAAAGCTGACACAATTTTCACTGAGGAGGGAGAGGTGAGAAAGAATTATTTAATTCGATATTTTTCCAGTAAACTAAAAATAAATAATTTAACATAACTTCATGCCTGTATCCCTTATGGGGTAGGCAGAACACCAGATAAAAAACTATCACATTTGACGAATTTGGAAGTATTATAATGATGGAGAGAGACTATTAAAATGCCAGGGGTTCAGACTATTGCCCATCAATACGCCAATAAAACCTCTGCCCTTTAACTGGCTTTTACTGTTTAAGAGGAAGAGACGCAGCTTGTACATTCTATGTTTTTCTTTTGCTCCCAATACGGCATGGAAGCAATGAATAATTTAATACATAAAATAATTTTATCTACAGACACCTGCCTGGTTAACAGAAATGATTGAACATCCAACATGGAGGTCACTAATATACAGATTAGCTGAAGAGTATCCGGACTGCTTGATGCTTAACTTCACTATAAAGGTACACTTGAGAAAATAACAATAGAATTTTCATCAATACTATAAATAAATCTCCTAATATAAGCTACTGTTCTCTAGGACTGTGATCATTTAAAACTCTTGCAGCATATCAGCGGCTGATAAGATTTGAAATTTTATAGTTTTTAATCAAAACACATATAAGCCCTTACATTCTCAAAGGGGTTTATTGTTCTAATTTTTAATATAAAAATGATTCTTAGATCCTAGTAAGATAAATAAAATAAATAAATAAATATTTCTGACACTCACACAACATTATCTAGCCCAAATTAAGTTTCTTAAAGAACTTGTGTTATGGATACTAGATAACTGATATACTTAAGAAATATATAAACATACATATTGAATAAATACATATTTTTTATTAGAATAAACTTAAATAAACATATAAACATCCATGACTTGACGGCTAATATCTGTGTTCATCACACAAATATCCGCCGCCGCTGGGATTCGAACCCAGGACCTCTGGCATAGAAGGCAATGTATGTTACCGCTACACCAGGCGGTCGTCAAGATGCATCCATCCACCATAATATATTAGGCCCCATTATGACACATTGCTTATAATTTTTTTTCTTGATTGTAGCTTATATCAGATGCAGGATTCCAAGGAGAAATTACCAGTATATCTACAGCTGCACAACAAATAGAAGTATTTTCTAGAGTTTTGAAATCTGCAATTGTTGGTTTTCTACAAAGTTGTGATGACTGGCAGAATAGTGTCAATGAATGTGCTGTAAGTAATAATTTCACTTTTGTACAGACAGTAGCACATCAAGCGTTATAAATCTGTCAAATCTCTCCAACCAATTTTTGACAGATTTGTAATGCTTGATCTGCTGCCCTCTGTACCTTAAACTATAATTTTTATTTGTGTAAATGGCAGAACTAACTTAAAAAGTGCTAAGGTTCAGGGCATACAATGGTGAAAACATTGAGTGACCATTTGAAGCCCTTTACGCTATACAGAACAATAGTTTGATGTCAGGCATGCAGGCACTGCAGCTGTGTTTGATATTGCTCTTTTGGTCAACAGAAGCCAATTTAAATATAATATAATTAAATATAAATATTTCTGACACTCACACAACATTATCTAGCCCAAATTAAGTTTCTTAAAGAACTTGTGTTATGGATACTAGATAACTGATATATTTAAGAAATATATAAACATACATATTTTTTATTAGAATAAACTAAAATAAACATATAAACGTAAATGACTTGACGACTAATATCTGTGCTCATCACACAAATATCCGCCGCCGCCGGGATTCCAACCCAGGACCTCTGGCATAGAAGGCAATGTATGTTACCGCTACACCAGCCGGTCGTCAAAACATGCTTATCGAGGAAAAACCTTTTTCTCTCATGATACTGAGGCAGGTAAAAAAAGCAGTTCATGTTAATGATGCGATTCCCGCATAAGGGTGCTACCACACCAATCGATCGTGGACGTCGATTGAACTGTTTGATTATACGCGCGATATGAAAGAAACTGATGCAATATAGTCGGGGCTAGTCGATCAACGTCGACCGTGGTTAGTTGATAGGTATTCGTCGATCATTTAAAGCGACCAAACCAGTCGCTCGACTTCGATCTATGACCTCGATTTACATACCTAGTATTTCATATAAATTTCTCAATGCCTACACTTTCTAACAAATTAAATACAGTAGAATCCGATTATTATGACTCCGCTTATATTGACCAACCGCTCATTATGACGTGTTTACACAGTGAAGTTTGGTTTTCATATAAATTATTTAACTAAGTCGGATATAATGACTTTGCCTATAGTGACATTATCGCTTATTGTGACCCTTTTTTATCAAATTTTGTCTGCTTATAGTGACCGACCGTATGATTTCTAACATCTTTGGCAGTGTTCGGGAGAGTCACGTTATACCCAAAGACTTTCGGCGCGTGAAAGGCTTTTTTGATTTGAGCCTCAGAGCGTAGATTTACTTATTGAGTCTACTTATTAATACCTCCTTTGATTTATCTCTATTTTTTTTCTCTATTAAAATAAATCACATACTAACTTAAACAGTTTATTTATTCTTGCAGTACCTATGCTTTGTATGACGTCCGTTTAGTATGGCTTGTTTTTTATTTCCCTTCGATGTCATTATAAACGGATTCCACTGTAAACTCAATTAACTCATTTCTGCTTTTTAGAAAATGGTTTGCCACGGTGCACATACCTATGTCTACAGTCAAGTGATAGTGCATATATTGTCGCAAGAACCCAGAGGGGGCGCCATCATGAAAAGACTGAGCCAAGAAATTACTCGATGTGCCCAACAAAGGTAATTATGCTTACCGTGAAAATACAACACTAGCAAAAAGACAGACGGTTTTTTTTTTTTTTTTTTTATAAAATATGGAAGGGACGTTTGTCTTCCATGACACCTGATGTTAAGTGAACATGAAGACTAAGGTGGTACACGTCCATCCACGAGAAACCTATTCACTCGACGCTTAAAAGTACTAGGACTATACTGGTCAGGGAAAATAGATGCAGGCAGTTCATTCCAAACCTTGGCGACCCGTATCAAAAAGGAACTGTCAAAGCGCTTAGTTCGACTTTTCGGAATATCAACCACATACGGATGGAAGTTCTGTCTGCGTCTAGTAGTCCGATGGTAAAAGGGTGAGGGTTCAATTTGCTCAAACAGAGCACTCGCGCACTCACCAAAATGTATCCTGTAGTACACGGTTAAACAAGCAACCTTACGACGATGCTCTAGGGTCTGTAGTTTTTTGGTCGTAAGGTCGACGTTGTTAATTAATTTACGGGCTCTTCGGTCAACGGAGTCCAGCGCTTCTAGTTGATATTTGGCTGAACCATCCCAAAGATGACTGCAGTACTCCATGCATGATCGCACTTGAGCTGTATATAAGTTAAGAAGCTGTGCAGGGCTGAAGTACCGCCGTACCTTCGAGATGATTCCCAACTTTTTCGAAGCTACTTGAGCCATGGACACAATTTGTTGACCGAAGTTTAAACTGGATGTTATAGTTACGCCTAAAAGCCCTAGATGGTCAGTGATGGGGACAGATACATTTTGGAAAGTGGGCGTTAATGTGAAGGTGCTCTTTTTTGCGGAGAATAGACACGCCTGAGTTTTGGACGCGTTGAATTTGACCAAATTCGACTCACCCAAATCGGATACTTTCCGTAAGGTCAAATCAACGCGCTCAATCATTGACTTTCTTAAACTCTGGATTTCACGGGGGCTCGCTCGCGCATTGGATACGTATCTCTCTACAACAGTGCTGTCATCAGCATAACTAATAATGCCCGGTGTTAAAATGTCATTAATGTGCAGCAAGAATAATGTTGCAGAGAGAACAGATCCCTGAGGTACCCCGGCATTAATTGCCATTTGGTCGGAGGAGAAGCCATCTAAGACTACTCGAATTGACCGTTCCCTCAGAAAATCAGATATCCAGTCGCAGAGCCCAATCGGTATGCCATAAGCTGGAAGCTTACTTAAGAGACCATCATGCCAGACCCTGTCAAAGGCCTTGGAAATGTCTAAGGATACAGCTATTGCTTCACCATGACCCTCCAAGGCCTCGCTCCATAAGTGAGTGGCATACACGAGAAGATCGCCGGTCGAGCGCCCGTTGCGGAAACCATATTGGCTATCGCTTAGGAGCTCGTTGGTCTCGAGGTATGCCAGGAGTCGATTGTTCAATACACGTTCCATGACTTTGCAAAGTATGGAGGTGATTGAAATTGGTCGATAGTTGACAGGATCGGCACGGCTTCCCTTCTTTGGTACTGGCTGTACGTTAGCAAGCTTCCAGGACTTGGGAACCTTACCGGATTCCAACGAAAGTCGATAAAGACGTGTCAAAACAGGAGACAACTCAGCTGCGCAGCGTTTTAAGACCACTGCAGGAATACCGTCTGGACCACTAGCTTTGTTCTCGTCTAGGTGCAGCAAGCATTTAAGAACCTCCTTTTGGCGAATGTGAACGGTACCCATTGTAGGTCCGAACTGAGGTAATTGGGGTGGGATTTTTCCTTGGCAATCTAGACGAGAATTTTCTGCGAAGATACTAGCAAATAAATCTGCTTTCTCCTTAGCAGTGTGGGCCAGAGAACCATCGGGTTTCCTCAGTGGTGGCAGCGACGGGCGACAAAAGTTCGTTTCGACCGACTTGGCATGGGACCAGAAAGCTTTACTTCCCGAAGGGTATGCTGCTATTCTGTCTCCGATACGGCCTATGTGGGCAAAACGAGCTCTTTTGATTGCCTTTTTGCAGGACTTGGCGGCAGCATTGTATCTTTTCTTAAGTTCATGCGAATCCAGGGCTTTGCTTCTGCGAGCATTTGCCCAGGCTTTGTATGCTTCCCGCTTTCGCTTTTCAGCGGCAAGGCAAGCAGTATTAAACCATGGGCGAGCTTTGGTTTCAAGGGATAGATCAGCGTGGGGAATGAAGTACTCCATTGCTTGAACTATCACACTTGAGACAGCATCAGCGCAGCACGATGGATCGGTTGATGTAAAACAAGTTTGCCGCCATGGATAAGATGCGAAGAAATGTCGCATTTCATCCCAATCTGCTGACTTGTAACGCCATACTCGCCTGGAGCCTTTTGGGCGGGTGTCAGGTGGCGAGTACAGCGATACAGATTTCACCATACAGTGATCGGATGTCCCTAAAGGTGCAGTGACGGACACCGAGTATCTGTCAGGATCGGTTGTCAGCAGAAGGTCCAAGCAATACGCAGTGTGGCCAGCAACGTCGGGGATGCGCGTAGGCTCGTTAACAAGCTGTGAGAGACCATAAGTCAGCGAAAACTTAAAGGCCTCTCTGCCAGCATGGTCAGTGTCCTGATACGGGTATAACCACTGCCCGTGGTGAGCATTAAAATCCCCCAGAAACACCAACTGCGCCGTGGGAAAACGTTGCTGAATCTTATCTGCTGTATTGCCAAGGTATTCCATAAGCCTCGTTGTCTCCTGATCTCCGCTATGTGAACGATAGATACAGGCGTAAACCACTTGGTCTAGGCCAGTATCTATGTGAACCCACATGACTGAAAGGTCCGGCACTTCCAAGTAACGGAGACGCTGACAACAGATCGCGTCACTGGCATACATGCACACCCCGGCGTGCGGGCGGAAAAGAGACTCCAGGATATAGCCTGGGTAACCAAGGTATGCCGAGTCTGACGGATCGCAGATCTGCGTCTCCGTTAGAAAGAGTAGGTGTGGTCTCTCCGTCTCAAGATGGTGGTGGACATCATTCAGATTGGAGTGCACTCCTCGGATGTTACAGAAGTGCACTTTAAGGGAGAGGAAGTGCAACCGCTGTTGAACCGTACTCTTTTTAGGACCTTTCATTGCATTGTGGTAGTGGAGTGAATAGGGAGGAGAATAGAAGTTGAGTGAAGCGCTGCAAATGGAACCAAGCAACTCGTAGGAAACAACGCACCATTGGGGAACTCGCCTGGAGACTGCGGGGACGCCCGAACCCCCCCGAGGTCGCCATCGGGTCCTCTCTAACCGGTCGCCAACCGGCACGATGGAGCCTCCCGGGATTTGTCGCGAGGTGGCGGGGCAGCCTTTCGCATGTGGCTGGCATGCTACTTGGGCCCCCTACTACCTGCGGTCGGCCAGCGGTGCACCGTGCTTCGGATCCCGCTACCCTCCAAAACGAGTTACCCGGTGAGTCATTATCCTACGAGTTGAAAACTGTTCTCCGATGCAGCACGATTACTCAGACCTATCCTCCTCAATGGCTACACTAGACATCATGCCGGAACGCGACTAAGTCACTTGGCGGCAAGGTTTTGTCTAGTGGGTGGTGACAAGCCACGGCCGAAGCCTACCACCAGATTTTACTGCTCGTTTAGCACCACCCAGGGACCACGTACAAGGCATCGAGGGCTAAACCTTGCGGACGCGAGCAGTTTTCAGTCCCCAAAAAAACGGTGTTAACAACTTGACATTTGCTTTTTTTATTTAAAATATAATCAAGTTTCATCACCTAAATTTTCAAGATAAACCAGTGTTGAGGAATTGAGACATACACAGAAGTTAAGTGAGCTTAGAATCAGTTTCGAAAGCTATTCTTTTTCTTATTGTTGAGATCTATAAATGAATTATTGTATTTTGAATGATTTGGAGAGTTTATAATTAAACATAAATAGTAGCACACTTTACTTAGATAGCATACTAGATTAAATAGGACATTATAAGATATTACCTATACTTACTTAGTTATTAGTTATAGTTTTAAACAACTACAAACTAATAAATTGATACTAACAACTTTCACTTTTCTTAGGGCTATCTATTTATTTTATTAAAATCTCTCACATCATGTCAACCAAGTTGTAGTAATTGTGTGAACAATCTATAGTTGATTGAATTTTATGAGAAAATGTATTGAAATGAAAAATTGATATCATAGAAATATTATAAAAATAATAATAAATATTAATATTAACTGCATATAGATTAAGCTCATCTGCCTAAAGCTGCACAGAGACCAAACGCAATGCCGCAATTAATACAGCGATCCATGTCGAAATACAAAATCGGAAGTCCAATGACAAAAACCAAAAATCGTCGTGTAATGCGGGTTCTCGGGATCCAGTAGGCAAGCACAAAATAGTCGTTTATAGAAGAATCGTGAAGTCCGTTTGAATAGCTGAAGTCGTTAAAAATAGAAAAAACCATGAAAATACTCAAGCGCAAGGAAAGAAACCAAACAAATGAGTGAACAAATAGATCGATTGACTTACTGAACGAGTAAATTACCATAGTTTCGTTCTTCATTCACTCAGTATTGCCAAACCTAATAAAGAATTTTGCCTATTTTAATTACAAAATAATTATTTAAAATAAAACTAACGCGGTTAGGTTACATTCATTTAACCTTATAATGATTCTCATTTAATATTTCTTAAATTTTACTCAGTGTATTTTCAATTATATTATGAGTTATTCATCCATACTAAAAACCCATGACAGTGATTTCCATATCTTGAATTTACTTGTTTCCCCCTCACTACATTTTTAGGGGTTTTATGTATTTTGAATAAGGATAAAATAAGCTATTTTTTTAGACCAAAGTCAACCTGTTAACCCTGTGGCCCAGGCTTACTCATTTTCCTTTCCTTATCGAACGAAAAGAATTCACCAAAACCAAGGTCTGACTATTTGTCAAGTGGATTGGCGCTATGACATGCTTTTCCAGAGGCGGAAGAACTCAACACATTACGCCCCGCTTACTTCTTCAAACACAATTTCCCCTCGCTAGCTTTCACGACGTAACACCAATGGCACTAGCCCTTAAAAAGATGCCTTTTAACACAATTACTCCCCCCAGCTGTCACGACGTGACTCCGATGACACTCGCCCTTAAAAACATCCCGTTTTAACACAATTTATTTTTTGTTAAAACAATTTCACGGCGTATCTCCAATAACACAGATCTTTACAAACATGCCTTTTAACACAATTTCTCACCAGCTGTCACGATGTAATTTCAGTGACATTGCCTCTTAAAAACTTCCTTTTTAAAAAAAATACCTCTCCACCAGCTCTTAGATAAAATGCCGATTTAACACAATTTTACCTCCAGCGGTCACGATGTAACTCCAATGACCCTGGCCCTGACAACGGGTGAGGCGTGGCGCGGCGCGCGCACGGCTCTGGCGGCCATGTTGTCCCGCGGGGCGTTGAACCCGGCGGACATATCAGCGCTGTTTCGTGCGTACACGCAACCCGAGCCGCCGCCGGTGCATTTGCTGAGGATACCTCAGTTTTTGGGTAAGTAAGCGGCTTTGCGATAAGGAAAATAATAAGTGCAATCTAATAAAATTGAGTTATATCAAAACATATTTTGTACAAGCTTTGTTTTATTTTAAAATTAATTCCGCAAAGGTTGTTTGGACCACTAAAATAGTGCATTAAGTACATTCAGTTTTAGAGTAGTACTCTCTTTATTAATGTATGTCACTATGTTCTGACTACAATTTAAAATGTGAATGTTCAGCATATGTTTATATCTAATTTTCTATTCTGAAACCATGAAATACTGAAAATAATTTAACAATAATAATCGTCAAGATTCTACTCTTATAAATATTAGCAGTAATATAATAATTATGTCTTATCTATATTTTCTTTATATAGTCTGTGGTTCAACCACTCTTATAGCTCTAGGCAGCGGACATTAAAAAAACAAGAAGAACTGTAATGGCGTCCGTCCTGTAATAACTGGTGCTTGTCTTTAAAAATAAAACTACGCAATACATTCTATAAGTTTCATTTATTACATAAAAAATAACACTTGGCGCCCACCAACAAAAACAATAAGGTGATCTAATTACAGAGGCAGATATTCGTTTTCGATACTTTTCAAAACCTTAAACAAATACGGTTTTTTATCATATTATAATCGTAATTATTTAATATAAACCTTACAATTCCACAGAAATGCTCGTCGATTCTCTATTCAAATCGGGCAGTAAGCTAAACCCGGAACATAAATCTAAGTACATGTATCTGCTCGCGTACGCCGCGAGTGTTTGCGAGAGTCAAGCTGTGCGGCCGGTGAAGGACGAGCTCAAGGCTACGGTGCAAGCTATTGAGAAAGTACATGCTGTTTGCTGCAGCTCAGCGAGCTCGAGTGAGCTGATTGCTGAATTGCCAACCCTGTATCACTGTATAAGGTAGGTTAAATTATTTGCAAATAAGTAACTGTTTTCAACTAACATGTGATATTGAATCTTTATATTTGACGACCACTGTGGCGATGGGGTAAACCTATCTACCCCAGACGCCAGTGGTTACGGGTTTGATTCCCGGAACAAAACAAAAAGAAATAAAATATAAAATCCCCAGGTACTCACTCCAACTACATAGCCTCAAAGTAAGCTGAGCTTGTGTTATGAGATACCATGTAGCGAACTAGGGGGAACCTAGTATACAAATACATATATAGATAAACGCCCAGACCCGGAACATTTTTTTTTCGTTCCGTGCAGGAATCGAACCCGTAACCACTGGTGTCTGAGCGAAGCGGTCGTCAAATGTTCCGGGTATGGGTGTTAATCTATATGTATTTATATACTAGGTTTCCCCTAGTTCGCTACATGGTATCTCATATATTACACAAGCTTCGCTAAGCTTGAGGCCATGTAGTTGGTGTGATCGTCTAGTGATTTTATTAATTACTAGCTGTTGCGCGCGGTTTTACTCGCGCAATTTCGATTCCCGCGGGATTTTCGGGATAAAAAGTAGCCTATACGGATTCGGAAGAATCCCTCTCAGTAATGGTAAAAGAAATTTTGAAATCGGTCCAGTAGTTTTTGAGCCTATTCAATACAAAAATACAAAGGTTTCCTCTTTATAATATTAGTATAGATATTTATATAAGAGTTTTTCACGGTATGGTTAAGACTGGTTCGAATCCGTTTAACAAAGTTATATTGTTTTAATTTTCTGTCTATAGTATATACTATTACAGTGCTTCGTGTCCACGGGGTCTCTAAAGACAGCGAAGCGAAGAATTAAATGTATCCTAATAATACGCGAGATAGTCTGTTCAAAAACTTCTATTATTCATTGTTCACTTTTTATGTTACTAACAAAACTTAAATCATTTTGGAAAAAAGTTACGTCTTCTTTTAAAGACTTACTTGTCATCGAATACTATCGTTTCTTTAAATTTATTTTTATTTTCTTTAGGTTCCCCGTAGTAGGCATGGGTGTGCTTGTATGGGTCGAGTGCGTGGTAACCGAGCCGTCCTACTTTAAGCTGTGCACGGAGCATTGCCCGGTGCACCTGGCGTTACTGGACGAAGTCGCTTCCTGCCACCCGCTGCTGCATCATAGACTACTTCGACTTTTGGTGCAATTGTTTGAGTCGCCGCAGGATGAACTTGAGATCTTAGTACAGGTTTGTGGAGATTGTCGATTGTTTTGGCGCCCGAACTGGGCTTTTTGTAGAAAGATACATGCAAAACGGATTTCTTGTAAAAAAACTATTTTCATGAACACGAACTTGGTCACTATAGTCAGTATTATTGCAAATGTCTCGTTTATTTCGAAAAAAATATAGCTTATTGTTGGCGCCCAAAGTGGGCTTATCTTAGTTTGCAAAAGAGTGATTTAGTGCTTCCTTATATGAATCTAAATAAATAAAGTCGTGTGTTAATAAAATGTAAGGTTGGATTAAACTTGCTTAGTTAAACTTTACTTCAAAACCTTGATGCTCACTCAAAAATACGACGTACCTAGTTTTACCTTTACTGATACTAGTGTTTGTTTACTCGAAAGAGCTAATCTTTAAAAATCTTCATTAGATAAGAATAATACAGGGTAAATTTTAATTAGCGCATCACCTCTTGCAGGCAGCCTCTCTACATCAATCCTAACATTATTTGTTCTACGACTTTTAAAATCAATTATTTAAAAAAAAACCATACTAAAAATATTTACTATCCCTAAACTGGCGTTACTCTATTTACACTGATGCCACGCACCTTACGTCACGACACGCAGCGGAGTGCGGGTTTGCGGGGTGATGCTCAAAATACAGAGTAATAAATAACAGGGAGCAAAAAAGTTTCTTTTTCTTTTTTGTGTTATTTATCAAGATTTGTAAACAGTCGTAGAACAAATGTTGTTGGAATTTATGTGGAGAAGCTGCCTGCTAGAGGTGATACTGTATATAGACTGTATATTTTTGCATTTGATATATCATGAAATATTCCCACGAAATTGAAAATTCCATCAATAAATTTCTTTGTTTTTTTTTTTTACAGTTAGAGTTAAAAAAGATGCTCTTAGACCGTATGGTAAACTTGCTGAGTCGAGGCTGTGTAGTACCCGTATTGCGGTACATCAAGCAATGCTGGCAGCGAGGGGATACTGACATCTCCTTGATAAGATACTTTATTACCGAGGTAAGATCAAAACTCTTTAGAACATACATTTTCCTTCTCAGTTTATTGGATAATATTTGGAGATTTTTATCAAATTCAATGGCGTGATGAATAAAGATACTCATAGTAATATTGAACAATAACGATTGTTTTGGGCTATACCTATTGGATTGGACCATCGATTAAAAATAAATACCTAGATCATAATGGGTTCACAATTGACTAAGGTAGATAAAAAAATATGGCTTTGGCCCAGCTAAGATACGTGCTGGAAATCTTTTTATTTCAAGAGCCTAAACCTGCATGTAATTTCAAGAGCAGTGCGTTAAGTATTTACGTTTGATATACCCAAAAAATATATATGATTGATTCAATAAAATAGTTTGGAATAAAATAGTTTCGGAATTTTTTAAGTTAACTTTACAATTTTTTTCAAAAGGTACTGGATGCTATAGCCCCTCCGTACACTCCAGAGTTTGTTCAATTAGTGTTGCCGATGGTGGAAAACGAAGAGATCACTGGAACTATGAGAGCAGAAGGGGAGAATGACCCCGTTTCAGAGTTTATTGGTAAGTTCTTTTCTTACTATAATAGCATAAAGCACCGTCTATATCTTGATAAGTTTGTAATCATATACATATTTCTTTGTTTCAGTGCATTGTAAGGCGCATTATTTTGTATCATAGGATTAAGTGAAATAGTATAGTAAATAGGTAATTATATTTTTAATGACTCTTTTATTTCTTTGTTATTCCTAGTAATCGTATTTTGTAACGATGACTAAAGTCACGTTTGTCCACAATCTCACTTAACACTTCTATTGCCAATCACGCGACATCGCGTAATAGCAGGCTTCTTTTATTTGGTCCATCACTCGGCGTCGCGTTGTGAGACTTAAAAGTTTTGTATAACGGAATATTTCGTGAATCGTAGGGATGTCGCAGTGCACTTTTTATGGGCTTCTAGAGAAGGGGTTGATCTATCGGAACAGGGTCACAAAATCTCTATTTACATACACTATATAGATATATACCTACTCTAAATGAAGACCAGGAGTAACATGAGTTCTACTACCAAACTGAGGTCACTCAAATCAGTCGCCTTTTACGAAAAGCCTTATTTAACTTTATTTTTATAAAAAATAAACATAATTCATTTTCTTTAGAGGCGAAAGACTATTCTAAGTAGACCCTACTCGACTAAATTCTGTTCATTCAATGTCGTGAGCTTGGATTATTTCCGTCCACTGCCATGCCTATGCTCAGCATCTTCAAATGCAGTAGAGCCATGATCGTTGTGTTTAGCATCTAAACAGAAATATGCTAATTCTAGTTCGTAATATTTATCTAGACCTATATGTGATGGTAATTTAAACTTGTCAGGTTTCTTAACCCTTTCAACGCTAAATTCTGCTATAGGTATCAGACAAACTGATTTCGTGCCCACGCCAAAGTCTGAACGGAACATTCATATACAACATCACGCCTGCCTCCCTTTGGGGTAAGCAGAGACTAAGAAACGCCAACTGCTCCGATCCAGACATTTTTTTTTTTTTTATAAGTGACTAAACCCGCGTTTGACCTCAATCTCACCTGATGGTAAGTGACGATGAGGTCGAAGATGAAAGCACACGGGTTTAGGAAGGAACTGGCTCTCTATACAATATTGCCGGAACACATTACCGCCGGAGCGGTAACATTTGGCGGCAGACTTTATATAAAGGGTGGTCGCTAGCCAGGCGGACCCAGAAGAGATCCTACCACCAAGTGAAAATATACATACCTCTTTCGCCTCCTCCACGTTCATTAATCGTTTCATACGGGTACTTTTAACTAGGCCCTTCTTAAGTAGGTATGTCTCCAATTTGGTCAGCACACGTTCGCCTAGGGCGGCCCCTTCCTACACGACCATCCAATCGTGCTGTGTACACCTCTTTCGTAAATCTACTTTCACTCATCCTCTCTAAATGGCCAAACCACCTTAGCATACCCTTTTCAATCTTACTTACTACGTCGTCTTTCAATCCGCATCTCTTTCTTATTTCACTGTTGCGCACCCTATCACTCAATTTCACTCCACACATGCTCTTCAAAGCTCTCATCTCCACAGCATCAATCCTGCTTTCATGTCTCTTCTGCCACACCAAGATTCACTACCATACTTATGTGTTGGCGCCAAAACTCCCACAAGTACGGCAAGACGAGCCTTATTCGGTATAATTTTGCTTGCCATAACCGAGTGCAAGGTGCCATTAACACCATTTCCTGCTTTCACCCCTCTTTCAATATCACCGTCATACTTCCCATCTCTTGCTCCACTTTTTCGTCTCCTATCATAATATGGCATTCCGTCATATCTTCTTTCCTCGCCATAACCATGATTTTCGTCTTCCCAACAATAACTTTCAAACTTTTCCTTTTAAATGATTCATACTGTACAAGTAATAAATCACAGTGACCATTTTGTTGCAATTCCGACGTTGACGATGCAAGTACAACCTGGTCGTCGGCGTAAAGCAGAGTTTTGATCACTGTCTTATTCATTTTTAGACCCCATTCGGATTCTTTCAAATCTGTCAAACAGCTATCTATGAATAGGTTGGACAGCCATGGAGACGATACACAGCCTTGTCTAAGACCGCGTTCGATACTAAACCATTCCGTGTAGTCATCATTCAACCTGTCACAGGCACTCGAGTCCTTAGATAAGTATTTTAGTGCCCGTATCAAGACACTGTCCACCCATACTCAGAGTTGACCACAGTTCATTTCTCACCATACTGTTGTAAGCCTTTTCCAAGTCGATGAAGCAGCAGGAATCAGCCCTGATCTTAAGGAAAAGACCTGATCCGCTCATCTCATCCCCTTTCGAAATCACGCTTGCACATCCCAAATCTTGCTTTCTGTTTCATTCATCACACTCTCAATATCCTTGCATACATTTTGCCTACAATAATCAATGCCAAGGTTTCTTTGTTGAGTTTCTTGCCACTTCTTCTCAACAGATCGACTTTCCGAAGTGGTGGTAGATTCAGGTCAATTTGTAAATTGTTTGACTTATTTTTTGGGGACTGAAAACTGCTCGCGTCCGCAAGGTTTAGCCCTCGATGCCTTGTACGTGGTCCCTGGGTGGCGCTAAACGAGCGGTATCATCTGGTGGTAGGCTTCGGCCGCGGCTTGTCACCACCCACTAGACAAAACCATGCCGCCAAGTGACTTAGTCGCGTTCCGGCATGTTGTTTAGTGTAGCCATTGAGGAGGGTAGGTCTGAGTAATCGTGCTGCATTGGAGAACTGTTTTCAACTCGTAGGATAGTGACTCACCGGGTAACTCGTTTTGGAGGGTAGCGGGATCCGAAGCACGGTGCACCGCTGGCCGACCGCAGGTAGTAGGGGGCCCAAGTAGCATGCCAGCCACATGAGAAAGGCTGCCCCGCCACCTCGCGAAAAATCCCGGGAGGCTCCATCGTGCCGGTTGGCGACCGGTTGGAGAGGACCCGATGGGGACCTCGGGGGGGTTCGGGCGTCCCCGCAGTCTCCAGGCGAGTTCCCTAATGGTGCGTTGTTCCCTACGAGTTGCTTAGTTCCATTTGCAGCGCTTCACTCAACTTCTATTCTCCTCCCTATTCACTCCACTACCAATTCACAATGAAAGGTCCTAAAAAGAGTACGGTTCAACAGCGGTTGCACTTCCTCTCCCTTAAAGTGCACTTCTGTAACATCCGAGGAGTGCACTCCAATCTGAATGATGTCCACCACCATCTTGAGACGGAGAGACCACACCTACTCTTTCTAACGGAGACGCAGATCTGCGATCCGTCAGACTCGGCATACCTTGGTTACCCAGGCTATATCCTGGAGTCTCTTTTCCGCCCGCACGCCGGGGTGTGCATGTATGCCAGTGACGCGATCTGTTATCAGCGTCTCCGTTACTTGGAAGTGCCGGACCTTTCAGTCATGTGGGTTCACATAGATACTGGCCTAGACCAAGTGGTTTACGCCTGTATCTATCGTTCACATAGCGGAGATCGGGAGACAACGAGGCTTATGGAATACCTTGGCAATGCAGCAGATAAGATTCAGCAACGTTTTCCCACGGCGCAGTTGGTGTTTCTGGGGGATTTTAATGCTCACCACGGGCAGTGGTTATACCCGTATCAGGACACTGACCATGCTGGCAGAGAGGCTTTTAAGTTTTCGCTGACTTATGGTCTCTCACAGCTTGTTAACGAGCCTACGCGCATCCCCGACGTTGCTGGCCATACTGCGTATTGCTTGGACCTTCTGCTGACAACCGATCCTGATAGATACTCGGTGTCCGTCACTGCTCCTTTAGGGACATCCGATCACTGTATGGTGAAATCTGTATCGCTGTACTCGCCACCTGACACCCGCCCAAAAGGCTCCAGGCGAGTATGGCGTTACAAGTCAGCAGATTGGGATGAAATGCGACATTTCTTCGCATCTTATCCATGGCGGCAAACTTGTTTTACATCAACCGATCCATCGTGCTGCGCTGATGCTGTCTCAAGTGTGATAGTTCAAGCAATGGAGTACTACATTCCCCACGCTGACCTATCCCTTGAAACCAAAGCTTGCCCATGGTTTAATAGTGCTTGCCTTGCCGCTGAAAAGCGAAAGCGGGAAGCATACAAAGCCTGGGCAAATGCTCGCAGAAGCTAAGCCCTGGATTCGCATGAACTTAAGAAAATATACAACGCTGCCGCCAAGTCCTGCAAAAAGGTGATCAAAAGAGCTCGTTTTGCCCACATAGGCCGTATCGGAGACAGAATAGCAGCATACCCTTCGGGAAGTAAAGCTTTCTGGTCCCTTGCCAAGTCGGTCGAAACGAACTTTTGTCGCCCGTCGCTGCCACCACTGAGGAAACCCGATGGTTCTCTGGCCCACTCTGCTAAGGAGAAAGCAGATTTATTTGGTAGTATCTTTGCGGAAAATTCTCGTCTAGATTGCCAAGGAAAAATCCCACCCCAATTACCTCAGTTCGGACCTACAATGGGTACCGTTCACATTCGCCAAAAGGAGGTTCTTAAATGCTTGCTGCACCTAGATGAGAACAAAGCTAGTGGTCCAGACGGTATTCCTGCAGTGGTCCTAAAACGCTGCGCAGCTGAGTTGTCTCCCGTTTTGACGCGCCTCTATCGACTTTCATTGGAATCGGGTAAGGTCCCCAAGTCCTGGAAGCTTGCTAACGTACAGCCAATACCGAAGAAGGGAAGCCGTGCCGATCCTGTCAACTATCGACCAATTTCAATCACCTCCATACTTTGCAAAGTCATGGAACGTGTATTGAATAATCGACTCCTGGCATACCTCGAGACCAACGAGCTCCTAAGCGATAGCCAATATGGTTTCCGCAACGGACGCTCGACCGGCGATCTTCTCGTGTATGCCACTCACTTATGGAGTGAGGCCTTGGAGGGTCATGGTGAAGCAATAGCTGTATCCTTAGACATTTCCAAGGCCTTTGACAGGGTCTGGCATGATGGTCTCTTAAGTAAGCTTCCAGCATATGGCATACCGGTTAGGCTCTGCGACTGGATATCTGATTTTCTGAGGGAACGGTCAATTCGAGTAGTCTTAGATGGCTACTCCTCCGACCAAATGGCAATTAATGCCGGGGTACCTCAGGGATCTGTTCTCTCTGCAACATTATTCTTGCTGCACATTAATGACCTTTTAACACCGGGCATTATTGGTTATGCTGATGACAGCACTGTTGTAGAGAGATACGTATCCAATGCGCGAGCGAGCCCCCGTGAAATCCAGAGTTTGAGAAAGTCAATGATTGAGCGCGTTGATTTGACCTTACGAAAAGTAACCGATTGGGGTGAGTCGAATTTGGTCAAATTCAACGCGTCCAAAACTCAGGCGTGTCTATTCTCCGCAAAAAAGAGCACCTTCACATTTACGCCCACTTTCCAAAATGTATCTGTCCCCATCACTGACCATCTAGGGCTTTTAGGCGTAACTGTAACATCCAGTTTGAACTTCGGTCAACAAATTGTGTCCATGGCTCAAGTAGCTTCGAAAAAGTTGGGAATCATCTCGAAGGTGCGGCGGTACTTCGGCACTGCACAGCTTCTAAACTTATACACAGCTCAAGTGCGATCATGCATGGAGTACTGCAGTCATCTTTGGGATGGTTCAGCCAAGTATCAACTAGAAGCGCTGGACTCCGTTGACCGAAGAGCCCGTAAACTTATTAACGACGTCGACCTTACAACCAAAAAACTGCAGACCTTAGAGCATCGTCGTAAGGTTGCGTGTCTAACCGTGTACTACAGGATACATTTTGGTGAGTGCGCCAGTGCTCTGTTTGAACAAATTGAACCCTCACCCTTTTACCATCGGACTACTAGACGCAGACAGAACTTCCATCCGTATGTGGTAGATATTCCGAAAAGTCGAACTAAGCGCTTTGACAGTTCCTTTTTGATACGGGTCGCCAAGGTTTGGAATGAACTGCCTGCGTCTATTTTCCCTGACCAATATAGTCCTAGTACTTTTAAGCGTCGAGTGAATAGGTTTCTCGTGGATGGACGTGTACCACCTTAGTCTTCATGTTCACTTAACATCAGGTGTCATGGAAGACAAACGTCCCATCCATAATTTATATATAAAAAAAAAAAAAATGTATTTAAATATTTACGAAATAAAGAATATTTGAGTTTGACTTGAAGGAAATTTTTACATTCCTATTGTTACCCCTTGCCTTTATAAAGTGGCACAATAATGGCCTTGCAACAGTCACCTGGAACACGGCCAGACCACCAACACTTTAAATAGCTGGTACAACAGGTTTGCAGTGACACCTTCACCTGCCTCAGCATTTCAGCATATATATTATCATACCCTTCTTTACCAACTTTCAAACCTGCCATTGCTTTCATTACTTCTTCCATGCTTATCTCACACACCCACTTTCGAGTCCCTCGGGCTCTTCTGACCAAGTGCCAAAAAGTTTGGAATTTGCTCGAAAGTTTTCTGAGAATTTCCTGTCAAGCTAGTTCTTCTTTTTGCTCAAAATTTTTTTCACAGTTTTTCTTAATCTATCATACTTCTCTTTTGCTACTCAGTAAATAATAACTCAATAAAAATAGTTAACCCTTTATTAGTTAGATTTACTTTTAAAGTAGGTACGTGGTTTATATAAAGGTATAATACCTATTCACAACAGTCTCAGTACTACTCAAACCTACCGTATTTGGGTCAAGCGAATGTTAGCGTTTTTAGCAAAAATCCGTCAAAAAAAACCCACAAAAGCTACTTTAATAAAAATCTGATTTAGAATATAAAATTTATTTCTTCTTTTACGTATATAAATAAAAAAATGCGGTTAGTAACCATTAGCTTGTAGCCAGTTCGAAATGCGTGCTTCATGTTTTGAAGTCCAGTCTATGTTGTTACGTATGTTCTCGAGAGCAGTTTGACGGGCCGTTGCGCCGGCGCCGGCATCCTTGTATTTAGAGAAAAACTGCTCCATCTAGAAAATAATAGAAGCATACGCATAAAAACGCACTACAAATGGTGTCAAAAAAACTTTTGATGTAGATGAAGAAAAACAAAATACTGGAAATATATCTGTTTCTCAGGAATCTGTATAAGATAAATATTAATTATTTTATACCAAAAGGTATAAAATAATTAATGTATGTAATGTAAGGTATCTAATACTTATTTCTTAAAAAATAATTTTATAATAAATCCATTATTTCCACGATCAACATATTTTAAATTAAGAAAATTTATTCAATGGATGTATTGTAATAACATAAAGTTTATCATTGTAATAACAACTAGAAAGTAAACTTATTTACTAATTTAAATATGATTTAAAGCCAATTAAAGCATATAAGATTTTGAATGAAGTACCTACCTCTTTCAACTTTGCTTCAGTTCCAAAATACTTGGTGATCGCTGGTATAGTGTTTCCAAGATATCGGCTGTTCAAAGTGAATCTTTGCACTAGATTGAGCCAGTGCGCCCTGACATAGTCCCAAACAAGGGGAGCGCCAACTGGATTGGCCGCAATGAATTGCAGCACATTTAAGTAATCTTGAGAGCGCACGTTATTCTCGTCCCAGGACAAATTCAAGTACCTATAATAAACGAATGCAGAGCATTAAAAAACTGACTTCACTTCAAAACTTTGCCTGAACTGTAAGTTCGTGAATGTAAATACTTCCCGTATTCATACATATTTCTTCAAAAAAAAAATAAGTTTTTCATGGAATTCTCAATCGATTGCTATGAAATTTATATAACATACAGGGTCTGTCGTAATGAATGGATAATCCGTTATCTGGAGTTGGTCCGGATGTGAGACTGTAAGAAAATCGTATCTTTTTGGCAGGATACTCAGCCATATGAAAATAGCGGAGACTTTAATATTTTTCTCATATATTTCCCTACATTTTTCGTTAATTTCGCTGCCATTTCATCAAATAAAGTATTTTTGAGTAATTTTCACTCAATCATTTTCTTAAAGAATTGGGTTATTTGATTTTGATAAAATTTTTGATGTTCTTAACGTCAAACGTTTTCAAAATTGTCGGTTTAAGACAAATTTTTTTTCATAGTAAATATTTTGATCATCTACTTTGACAAAAAAAAGTATGGAGCTGTAGCTGCCCATAATCTTAAAAACTTGTCTAGTATGTGTAGATTCTAAAAAGGTATAACAATGTGTAGTTTACAAGCAATGTTAAGTTACAGGAGCGAGACAACTGATCACCATCTAATCAAGCCATAGCTTGTGATCACAACAGCTAAAGGTATGTGACAAGTGTTATAACAAGGTCAGAATTTAAATTTTTCAAGTAATGTTATAATTATTGTAAAACTTGGTCGTAATGGTTGTATTATATCAAGATACTTTACACAAGCGCTATTGGGCCACTAATAAAGATATTCAGAAGAAAATCAGGCTGTTTTATGGAATAAATAAACCATAACTCCAGTAAAATAATGTAATGAAAGGGAACGAATTTTTAAATGTCGGGCTCTAATAGTTTCATGTGAAAAATAAGTTGTGAAAAGTTACTACAAAATTTAAAAGGATCTCAAGGTAAAAACGGACTAAAACAGAAATAAGAGGACACTCCCTGCGTAGAAAGGACGACTGATGTGTGACTGTTACTAGGCAGATGCACAATGTTACTTTCACGTCCACGATGTATGATAACGTAAGCATGTTCTTCCTTGTTTTTTTTTTGAATATTCTTTAGCGGCACGATAGTGTTAGAATACAGTAATAAAGTGATAGAATAAAAACATTGTGAACAAGTTTTACAACCATTTTTAACATTAGGTACTAAAAAATTAAAACTTTCTACTTTTATCTGTATTCTAATACATCTTATTAGAATACAGAGAAAAGTAAAAGTAGAAAGTCTAAACAATAGCGTGCTACAAAATAGGATATTCAAAAATAAAACTGGGCAAAACATAACGTTATCACACATCATGGACGTTAAAAGGAACAGCTTGCATCTGCCTAGTAACAACGAACAGTGACCATCAATCGTTCTTTTTTTCAAGGAGATTTCTCGAGTTTCTGTTTTTGTCCGTTTTTTGCCTCCTGATCCTTTTCAATTTCGTAATAACTTTTCGCAACTTGTCTTTCTTATGTATCAATATAAGAGCCCGACAATTTTAAATTCGTTCGCTTTTATTACATTATTATAGTCGAGTTATCGTTTATTTATTCCTTAAAACAGCCTACTCTTCCTCTGAATATCCTTAGTAGTGGCCCAATAGTACTTGTGTGAAGTATCTTGATATAATACAACTATTACGACCAAGTTTTAAAGCGGCTACACACGACCCTAAAATCACTGGCGATATCGGGACAGCGGTAGTGGGGATGAAATCGGCTACTACTCTACACACGTCTCTGCCAGTCAGTACGAAACCGACCGTGCAACAGACTGCTCGTTGTTCCGAGATGCCGCCGACACTCACAAAACAGCAGAAAATAACTTAACTTTTCCTTTGATACCTGAAACTCAAAAACCTAAGACCCAATACTCTAATTAAGTATTACCATTCCTATTCAAATTAGTCAAACTCAATTAAGATATCATACCATAACTCATTTGAATTCAAAAAACACTTTTCTTAAATTCTTAATTATTTTATTATAAAATCAAAATTAAACATCCTAAGGACTAAAAGCAAAATAGCAATAAAACAAAACCATAAAAGACATAAAAGAATAGTTTTAACTCTTTATCAAAATAAATGCTTACTCCTTTGCTGTTGTGTATTATTTTAAGTTCCATTAATAAACAATTATATTTCCGTACGTTCACCCCCTAAATTGTTTATTTTTAAAAGACAGACATCCTTCTAATTGTTGAATTACTTATCTTTGTCCGGTTTTCATCTAATTTTTCTTTTCTGTAGTAATGTGCTTTCTTCTTGAATTATTACGCCGCTCCATTATCAACAACTTCTTCAAATACATTAATTCCATGACAATAATTACTTCCTCGAATAACATCTTCTCAAACTTCATAAACTCTCCAGTACTAGTACCCCATTTCACCTTCTCGAACTTCATTTACTTCCAGTACTAATACTTCTTCTATTTTCTGCCGTTCGACTTCCTCAATTTCTATGTTTTTTTATCCCACAAATATGGTAAATCGTTGAATATATCGATAGCTTTGGTCCACGCTTCTCGATCTGTCTCCTTCGCCATGCTTTCGCGCGATATAAACAATTATAGCCGCAAGCACGTTGTCGTATCGTCGCGGCACTCAAGGGCAGACTGCGTAGAAATCAATCCTGATTTCGCTACACACGTACTGACAACGCTCCCTAGACGATAATTGTCCCTAAATCGTGAGCTCGCTCGGAACAATTTAGGGACGATAAAAATCGGGTAGGATTTGCCTACACAAGAGACGATTTATGATATGATCTAGGGCCCTCCCCACCACTGTCCCGATATTGCCAGTGATTTTAGGGTCGTGTGTAGCCGCTTTTACAAGAATTATAAAATAACTTGAAAAAAATAAATTTTGATCTTTATCAGTGGTCTCGCTCCCATAACTTAGTGTTGCTTGTATATAGCTATACTTTTTTATAGCTATAGCTCTATACTTTTTTTTTGTCACAGTAGACGATCAAAATTGACACTATGATAAAAGTTGAAAAAAAATTGACTTAAGCCGACAATTTTTATAATCTTTAACGTTCAGAACTCCTAAAATTGCATATAATTTGTAAAAATTCAGTAAAAAATTGCTCCAAAATACCTTAATTTAATGAAATGGCAGCGAAATGAACGAAAAAGGTAGGGAAATTTATGAAAAAGTATTAAAGTCTCCGCCATTTTCATATGGCTGAGTATCCTGCCAAAAAGATACTATTTTCTTACAGTCTCACATCCGGACCAACTTTAGATAACGGATTATCCATTAATTACGACAGACCCTGTATATATTAACAAGAACAATCAAAATCGATCCATAAGTGTCCAAAAAATCGTGTTATAAAGACACAAACAAACATAAAAAATATAAAAACGAAATATTTTATTCCATGTAGGTGTGCGACACTAATAAACGATAATTTATTTAGATAAACCAGAAATGGCCCACAATTGTACCTTGAAGTGACTAAACCTCGCACATGGGTTTACAAAGAAACTGCTGCTTTCTCAAACAAAAAAAATAGATCCATGTCTGGATGTTTATATGTATTTTATATTCAAGATTCCCCCCTAGTTCGCTACATGGTATCCTATAACACAAGCTATGCTTACTTTGGTGCCATGTAGTTGGTGTGATTGTCTGGACACTTTATTATAATATGTGTTGATAACTCACTTTTGAAGTATTTCTGCATTTCGAGGAGTTGCTAAAGCCATCCTCAGTTTACTTAACTCTTGGACATCCTCTTCTGCTCGATATATCTCCCAGAGCTTATCCCAGTCCTGCTGTGAAGCGTGCTTCATACCTGTATATTTTGTACTAGGTTATTGTACATAAACATTCATCGATTTTTTGAAAAAGCGGGATGATTTTGAGAATAGAATAGAATATCATTTATTATAGGTTGTTAATAATGTGCCGTCATGAGCAATAAAATGTATACACTTCGCAACTTATTCGTTTGTGACAAGGTTTAAATCCCAATGAAAATGTACACATTTTATTAGACGTGACTGTACAGCGTATTCAACCATTTGTTTATGTATTCATATTCTAGATTCCCCCCTAGTTTGCTACATGGTATCCCATAACACAAGCTATGCTTCCTTGCGGGCCATGTAGTTGGTGTGATTTTATTTATTATTTATATTTAGCAAATTTTTATCCAGAACTTCGTACTTTTTAGAATCGTTTGAAAAACTAAACTGGTTTCCACTTTTAGATTTATTTTACGTGCAGGCAATAAACATTAGTTTTCAAAAGGGACTGTTCAATGTAAAGCAATATTACAACTTTTGAATGATCCTGGTTTAAATAGTTAGTCATTTCACATGAGTAAACTTGCCATAGTTATAAACAATTTCTCGCAGGTCAGGTTCAATGTCTTCAGCATTTGGGCTTCCGTGATTATCCAACCATCTTCGGAACAGGGCTGTAACTTTAGCCTCCGCCTCCGGCAGCTCGCAACGCGCAGCAAATGACAGGATTCTTGTACGCAAAAGCCTAAAATAGTTATTTTAATAAGTCGAGAGCATCTTAACGAAGAAATTTATCGTTTCAAATATGTAGGGAAAAATATGAAGCGACAATTTTTTTGAATTTCATAGACTATCGACCGGTCTCAATTACTTACCAAAAATTAAAGTAAAGATAGAAATTCTTATACTATCTTGTGTCAAATCTGTCAAGCTTAATTCAAATCGCTAAAGATAATATTAAATAAAAAACTTTTTTTTATTGTGTGTATAATTAAATTTTAAAATGCCACAAGAGATTATACGCGACAAATCCGGTTAAAAAGTGTTTTATTTATTTAATCATTTATGTATACACATGGACACTTAATTAAAGAAACAGATAAATTTAAAACAAATGTACAAAGGCATGCTTATTTCTATAAGAAATTTCTACCAGCAAGCCTGAGGCTGGAGAATGAGAATAGAAAGAACAAATTAAGTGTGTACCTACTACTTACAAGAAAATAAAGATATATTACACGCACTACATACTTAATACATACATACAATTAAATATACAAATACATAAAATATATAACTATGAACTATTGTTGAAATATTATCAATGAACGATCTATAATATTTAATAGCATGAATGGTGAAAACTTAAGAAAATATTATAATATAGGAATTTCTATATTTACCTTTACTTTACCTTTTTAGTTAGTTACTGATATCGGCCGTAAGACTACAAATATCTACCTACTCATTATCATAAACTACCTTTGTATAGTGGTAAGTTCTCTCTTTTCCCAGCTCTGTTTCCAATAGATAGATCCAACAAGAGCTTGTTGGAATTTCTAAAAAAATACAAAAAAAAAACTTGAGAATATTGTATAATACATTAAGTTACATTAAAGCCTGCCCAGAATCAGATAGAAAGAGAATTATTAAAGTCCGGAAATTAAGAGAAAAATATTTTAAATAAAAGTTGCCTAAAAGAAATCGCTCAAAAGTTATAAGAATAACGCAGCCTATATTATCTCAGATTAAGTTTACTTTTCTGTAGAAATATTGTTTAAAGTTATATTTACTGTGGTTTTGAAAATAAAGAGTATTTGAAAACTCATTTTTTAACAATCCGTATTCAGTCTCCGGTGACTTAGTTTGCGTTTTATCTCACTGTCTCCTCATGGTAGGTAAAGATGACAGCAAACGGATAAAAGAATGGACTCTATAATAAACGGAACGGTGAATTGCCCTCACATTTTATATGAGGGGTTGTCGCTAAACAGCCGAATTCTGAAGGTACATTTTATATGACGGGTTGTCGCTAAACAGGCGAATTCTGAAGGTGTTCTAACACTAACCAAAATAATCATATTTACTGAACTAACCTTAAGCGACTTTGCAGTGTTTGGCGAATTGCTCAATATGTTGTCAATTGTAGATAGTGCAGAAGAGGCAGCGGTCCAAGGAACGTAGTCTTGTTCCACTTTAAGGTACGATAACAATTCCAGTGCCAAGTCGTAAGAGACGTACCTGGCCTGCGCTAAGACCATCACGTCGTTTATTAGCTGGGCGCGATCGGATATCGTCAACTGAAAAAACAAATAATTTTAAAATTACTAGCCTTTTCATTTACTTTTTGGTATCATTTAGCACAAACGAGGCACAGCAGTCACCAATATACAAAAATACATTCGCAGTGATAGTGTAGTTAAATTCTTACTTCAGGTGCTTTATTCTTCAATTGATTCGTTAAGATTTTCCACATTTCATTGGAATAATTAACAATGTAATACCCGACTTGGTTATTGTTTACTTTGATCCATGCATCTCCTTCATTTAGAGTTAGTGACACTGAAATCAAAATATTTAAATTAATGCATTTAATAATATTGTTGTAACAATGTCGACATTTTGTTTTCAACTGGCTTCCAAAACAGTTCTCAATTCGTGTGTACGTTCTTTTTTTCTGTCTTAATTACACAATTTTACGGACAATTATGAATCGATTTTAAATAATGATAGAGATGATAAATTTCATCGAAATCGATTAAGTACTTTTAAAAAATTTGAAACTTTAAAAAAAATATGTATTTTTACGGTGAATTGTACCTTGATGACCTAGATGAGCTTCTACGCCCAGTTTGACTCCTCATTGGTGGAAAATTTAATTACACCTAAGTGTTTTTTAGTTTTGGAGATAGGTGGAAGTCTGAAGGTGCCAAGTCAGGTGAATAAGCAGGGGGATGAGGAAGCAATTCAAATCCACAATTCACTATTTGAGCCATCGATTCTGCAGATGTGTGAACTAGTACATTCATTCTAGATTTTTTTGCGGCAAAATTTTTAACTCTGTTTTTTTGCCACTATATTACTTTATTATATTGAGGTACTATAATTACTATATTACTTTGAAGTGAATACATTACAATATGGGTTCGGCTCCACCCCTTCCCCCCCTTGAAATGTGTCCCGTTTATCAGTTTATTTGAATTTTCAGGAAAACTAAGCTGCCCACTTTTTATCATTGTATACGCCAGACAGATGTTCCTTAAGTAGCCACCATATCTTCAATATTTAATAAATATTTGGGCACTGCTGACATGTTGACAGTTGAAATCTTTTGCTTCGGGGGCTTGTAATATATTTAGAGGGCATTCTAAAACCTAGTACTTAGGTACTTTGTTGGCTAAGAAAATAATACAAAAAAAAAAAATATGTACCTTGTTTCTCCGTATCGGGAAACCACACTTCTGCTTTGTTCGGGCCATTGTTTGTCTTGTAAGTTATAGGTATATACCACCTATACCTGCAAGGTAATAAATAATTCGACTTAGTTTTAAGATAGTTGCTTTACTTTTTTAAAACCTAACTTTATAGGAGTACTTACTGATAAAGGGAGTCGTCAGAAACTTGAGCATCAGGATTTAACAAAAATCGAGATTGGGTTAGTAGGCACGTATTTGATTCATTTCCAATCTCAACAGAAATAACTGGGTAACCTTTCTGTTTGGTCCAAGTGTCCATTATGTGCCTGTAACAATATAACTATTACATAGTCTGAGAATCATTTAATAAATAACATAGATATATTGCATAAATAAATAATTTATTATTATCAGAACTGTCGTTATTCGGCAGTCGTTAAAATTATAAATCAAGTACAACGTGCAGACTCTTTGCTCAGAAGATATGGTGAGTGTGTACGAAAGTTCATTGTTCGATAAACCATTCACCACTAACTATTCTTTGAAAGCTTCATACTATGGTCGCCTTCTTTCTTCAATACCTTGTTTTGCCGAAATAAGGTATCGAAGAAAGAAGGCATCGCAGTACTTTCGAAGAACAGTTAGTAGTGAATGGTTTATGGAACAATGAATTTTTGCAGCAAAGTAGGGAACTTTTGTACAATTTGTTATTTAAATTTTGTATGATTTTGTTATTTTTCTGGTGTTGGTAAAATAAAGAATTATTATTATAACTCCTAAGAATCACCGAGTTCGACCAGGCAATTAAAAATTATCGTTGGTCCTGGCAATATACCTACATCGTTCGGACGCTGCGGACTGGCAAAAATTTTTTTGAACTAGAGGCAGACTTCCTCGGAATATTATTATGTTCCGTGCAAGGATATCTTCAATTATCTGAAGTCTGAAGAATAGGAAAGGTCTCGAAATTCTGGACATCTACTTTTCTTCCTAGATAGCGACCAACCGTCTCAAAATTTCTCGTTCACAAAGCTCTCGTGAGCAACGTTGTCAAAATTGATAGCGTGTCAGATAGAATGGCACACCTGAGACTCATAATAAACAAACAGCATTCATTGAAGTATGAGGTTCATATAGGTCTTTGCTAGGATTTCAAAGTGATGATGAGGTGCAGGCTATAAACTTGTATGAAGAAATTCCAAAGCAACCTATTTCAATCGTCACAGGGATTTCAACTCGAAAATAACCTAATAAAGCAGAAATTAAGCAATTATGAGTAGAAGATCGGAACGTCTGAAGAAAGATAGTAGTCGATTTCTTGGAAGAGAAAGAGGAATTCTTCAGGATGAACGCTGGAGCAATCTCGACCAATAAAGTTTACCTACACTCCGTCCTGCACCCATCTAAAAGTCATTAGAAATTGTCACGCACGCAGGTTTCAACCTCTCCTAAAAATTGGTTTCCGAAAAAGCTTCAGCAACATAGACCACATTCATACAAAAGACGGGAGAGTAGGTATAATCAGCGACTATGTTTGAAGTTTGAGGACTTTGAGAAAGCCTCGGCGTCAACATAAACGGCGAGAGCATCATTCTGGTCTTCGATTCCCGGACCACCCTAGTCATGACTGAGACGGTGCAAGAGTTAGGCATAATGACGATGACCTCAGTGGAGGCTCAATACGAGTAAGTCTCAAGATCAACATGAACTGGGACAAAAGTTATGTAGGATAGTTAGATTCCTTAGGTAGGTCCAACTTCGTCATAGTAGGCTGGGCTGCTATCGGGAAGCTCCGTAAAATATTCTCATCTGAAATGTCTGAGGTCAAAGGCTTTTGACCAATGCGTGATGCAACATATGGCACGGATACATGGTCACCAACTATGTGCTTTCTAAAGAATCTCAAAGCAGCTCAGCGCGAAATGGATAGGAGAGAAGACTATACTCGGATATTTCCTGCGGGATTAAGGCGGAAATGAGAGATTTGCAGACGAAACAAAGCTAGACCGACTTCACATATCCTTCTTATTTAGGCACATTCTTGCCTCATTACTTTGAAGTATTAAATGAAAATATGCATTGGCATAATAATGCAGCTATAGAATTAACTTTCATAAATTATTGGGATTCAAATGTTATCTAACCCAATTCTTACCCTAATGACAATCCAGGATTGTCGTTTAGAAAGTATTGCTCTAAGGAGCTAAGTAACTGCTGGGTAACAGTATTGCCAAATTTGTATTTAGCCAAATAATCCGATATTCCTTGTCTAAAGTTTTCTTCTCCAATAAATCCTTCCAACATTCTCAATATTGAAGCCCCCTGAAAATAAAAGGTAGATTAGTTATTTTCAATCAACTAATAGAAGCTAAATTCTATATACATATAAAATAAAAGGCTAAGTTATCAACGCACAGCCGAAACTACTGTACCTTGAAAATTGTTTTTTTTTTTCCTTTTATGATGTAAGTTAGCACTAAGAAAGGATTTTTAGAAATTCGACCCTTAAGGGGGTGAAATAGGAGGATGAAGCTTTTATTGAACCTTCTCATTTCTGCACTTAGAAGTATTTGTTGTTGGTTATTAGTATTGGTATTAAAGATTTCGATTACAATTAAAAGTGACCTGTTTAGATGAAAAGGACAAAAGCCTCGAAAAGGGTAAAATGGGTAGGTAAAATTTGTATGGAAATGATCTCATCTCTGGACTAATCAGTATAAAACTTGGTGCATAAGTTCTCGATTGCATTTAAGAATGACCTGTGTGGATGAAATGGACAAAATTTCCCTATTAAGGGGTAAAATGGGGGGAAAAGTTTTTATTGATTTTTTTTCATTATTTATCTATTTATTAGGGTTTATCAGTATAAATTTTGGTAGGTATGTAAGTTTTGATTACAATAAAAAATGATATTTCAAGGTGAAATGTACAAAATTTCTCCATAAAGGGGTAAAGTGGTGAAGTTTCTATGTTTTTAACTGAATTCAAAAAAAGGAGGTTATCAGTTTGACCTGTATGTATGTTTGTCCGCGATTTTCTCACGTTTGGGTAAACCGATTTGGATGCGGTTTTCAGAAAAAGATTTGTCATGATTAGGAGAAGGTTTTAGTATATTGACCAACTTAAAAAAATAAGATTCTCAATTTATCTGTTTATTTTGTATCAGAGATGAGCCAAATGTTCGGCCGAACATACATATTTCGTAAAATATTTGAATTCAGCCGAATGTTAGATTGATTTGCCGAATAATTACCGAATACTAGCAGTTTCCCCCAGATTTACCTGCATAACTCCTGATTAAAAGTGGCCAACTTACAAAGAGGAGTTTAACCTGTATGTTAATTATGTTTGTCATCGATTATCTTGCGTTTAGGAGAACCTTTTACTTACTTTCAATTTAGGTCTAGATTTAAGTTTTTTCATAGTAAGTTAGTTTCCATGTTTGTAGATATAGTTGATAGATTTTTTTGTGATAAGTTTTGGATAAGTTATTAGCTGACTGTTCGCACGAAGATTGTTTTAAGCGAATCTCTTTTTGTCGTCAGTTTCTGCAGCACGAGCATGCTGGCGATACCTAGACAAGACCATCTCGTGCTGCATCAAGTCGTCATTATTTTTCGTTGGGATTTAATTCCTCTTCTTTCTTAAAGCGTCCTTCTCCATAGTTTTCTACCTAGGCCTCCAGGTAAAACGTATATAACAATAGCAGGTAGGTCAAAGTCATGATTGTACAGTACCAAAACATCACATTACCAGAAGAAGTAGGTAGTTACTGATACCAGAACTAGCCTAAAACTTATCACTAATATCTATAACTGTAGAACCTAACTAACTATGAAAAAACTAATAACTAGCCCAAAACAAAAACCTAACACTAAAAAGTATGAAATAAAAAATAAATAAAAGAAGTCATAAAACCAAAACCAAAATGAAAGCAAACTAATTATTTCTTTTTAAGAAAAAAGTGAACCGCATTCAAAAAACCAACCCACTAAAAATGTTTAAATATTTTTTTATAAACGCCATCCTATTCCTGTTTCTATTCCATCCATATTACTACCCCGTATTGTAAATTTCTGCCAAAACTTAATTAATATTAATGAATGTAATAAGAACATTAACAATTTATCTGGGTAGGTATTTACATAGTTTTTGAAGTCGGTGCCAAACTAAATTTTTAGGACAACAAAGCACACTGCATCAGAAGTACTAACATAGTTACATGTTTTTATTATTATAAATTAAATAAAACTGTTAATATTGTAAGGAAATTGAAATGGGGAGGGCGCTGTTCTTTAAAATACAGACTTTCTAATTTAGGGGCCAGACATTTCACTTGGGTGCTCTTTCTTTGGCGGAAAAAATACCGAAAGGCACACACTTGAGGGCCACACGTCATCGTCGTCGCGTTGTCGTTGATACGTTCACCTTATAATTTTCTCTGTTTGGCAGCAGTCTTACTTTTATTGGTTTGGCACCGACTTCAAAAACTATGCCCAGATAAATTGTTAATGTTCTTATTACATTCATTAATATTAATTAAGTTTTGGCAGAAATTTACAATACGGGGTAGTAATATGGATGGAATAGAAACAGGAATAGGATTGCGTTTATAAAAATTATTTAAACATTTTTAGTGGGTTGGTTTTTTGAATGCGGTTCACTTTTTTCTTAAAAAGAAATAATTAGTTTGCTTTCATTTTGGTTTTGGTTTTATGACTTCTTTTATTTATTTTTTAATTCATAATTTTTAGTGTTAGGTTTTTGTTTTGGGCTAGTTATTAGTTTTTTTTTCATTTGTTCACTTAGCAGTAGGTATGAAAATTGGTATATAGAAAAATGTTTTTTTATCAAAGACTAAGCCCGCGTTTGACCAACATCTAACCTGATGGTAAGTATAAACGAGGTCAAAGATGTAAGCACATGGGCCTAGGAAAGAACTTGCCGTCGGAGCAATCATTATTGAGATTTTATAATTTTATATGAAGGGTGGTCACTCGGATTAGTTGTCTTTTACGACACGGTTATCCAGGGGCGGTAGGACTATTCTAAGCCAAAATCGCAGAAGGAGGCGGCGGAGTGGTGCCGGGAGGATGACACCTCCTCAGCACCGATCTGCCGAAGGCGGAGGGGGGAAAGGAGAAGGAGGTACGCTCACCTTCTCCCTCCCTATAGCCAGCCGTAGCAGGTGAGAAGACCTGATACGGCTACAAGGGCTATGGTGGGGAAATGTTCTTGTGTACGGGTGCTTACATTAAGAAACAGGTTTCCGGTACAGATAAATTATATGCAAATCAATTTTGGACCGTATGGGTGCTTCCATAAGAGTGCATTCATAAAGGAACAGATTTACCGGTACGAACAAACCTGTGCGGGTTTGTTTCTATATGGACCATTTCCGACGTCGGAGGGCGCTCGGCTCAGGCTGAACGCAACCTTCCGGAACTCGCGGGTAATGCCAATGGCGGTACCGTGAGCTCCATCTATGGCGGATGAGTACACCTGGAGGTATTTAGCGGGTCGGTTCAGCCGGATCATCTCCACATACCCCGCCGTTCGCCCTTGGGCGGTCGGGGACATGATAGCATGTTTTGCTCTTCTCGGAAAATTACAAATAAAAATGATCTGCGTAGGTAAGTATAACCAAAGAAAAAGGAGCTTTCTAGTTATAGGTGAGAGTTCCTATTGGACTTACTTATTTCTAGACCTAAAAATATGGTCACATTTGAAAATGTTTTGTATGGCGAAGTTGGCGCCGATAACGTGGGAGAGGATTTTTCATACAAAGTGAACAATTAAAATATGTGAAATAAATTTACTAATAAGTTTACTCAACTTAAACAATTACTTATCAAGTTAGGCATTATACACTTCCTAATATTAAGGGGGCGTAATTTTATGTGATTATCCATTCTTATTTACCTACTTAAAAAGTATATAAGTAATAAACAGTGAGATTTAGATATACTTCTAATGTAACTTTCGGTTTCCGCCAGAAGCACACGAAGTAATTAATTAAATACTTTTGAAACCGCCAAAGTTGTGCAATGGGACCAGATTACACATAAATGATTTCTCCACATCACAATATACTCGAAGCTACAATAGTAACAGGATATGCCGAAGGAGAAACGGTTTTTATTCCTGGCATTCTCAAAATCCCAAGTGATCTGCCATCCAAGTTCAAAGGAGTACCATCAATAAATCACAGGGTTGAACTTTAAAATCACCAGAGTAGATTTAAGAGAAGGGGCCTGTTTTTCTTGGATTTCTCAGCTTTATGTGGCTTGCTCGCGACTTGGTGCACCAAACAGCTTGGTCATTCCAGCACAAGCTTCAAAACTGATAAATAATGTAGTATGTAGCGAAGTAGAAGTAAACTGATGCCTGCCATTTACGGCAGTACGTCATCTTCATGGTCACTTATCATCAGGTGAGATGGGAGAAAAAAGCCCAAACCAGTTTAAAATTTAAAGAAAAAGTCCATAAGTACTTATAATATGATGTGAAAGTGTGTTTGTTTATATGTTTGTTTTTCTGTCTTTCACGTCACGACGGAGTTTTTAGTTTGGGGCCTGGAAAGTGACAGGCTACTTTTTATTACTGTTGGTATAAATATTATAATAACTTAATGTAGCTATTTTCTTCTTGACCACCAATATATCAGTTGCCAAGAGCAGCAGTACATTACGCTGTCAATTGATTTTATTATTGCATCTTTTATACATTACTGTCCTTTAATTGAACTTTTTTACATTTACTAAAATGTGCATATAAATTACTATTTTTAAATAACAAAAAGTTTTATGCCAACCTTATTATAAGAAATACTGTCAAAAATAGAAGTTATTTGATCTGGTGTCTCCACTGTTTGGACAATGGGATGGGAGGAAAGCTTTGCATCAGTAAGAAGTACAGGGTGTAGAGTTTTGACCAGAAACATGTCCAGCTGAAAAATAATTCATTTTTAATCCACAGAATTTAAAATTGTACAGCATTGTCTATACAACGTGTAACAAAATGGAGAGATAAAACTTAACCATACGTAGAATATACAATTAAAGAATTAGCATGATCAGTGCTGGTATAGACTTTCATACAAATTTATTTATTTATTTTACAACAAAATATTTTGAAAACCCTAGTCAACCTAATAAGCTAAAACAAGACTTGTGCCGCATTCAGTGACCTTATGACCTTTCTCGCACCAGCTGAACTTTGTAGTATCTGTCTTAGTTACCCATCACTTTACTTTTATGCCATCTATTATCGAATAGATTTCATCAAAAGCTAACAGCTGTTTGTAGGGTTCACCCTTAAATATTTTGATCTAAACTTTGAACTTGTTTTTTGGTTGAACAATAACAATAACAAATTTATGTTACCGTTACTTATAAACTACATCACCAAACATTCAATTCCCTTAATGTTACACGTTGTATATGAATACTTAAAATTTACCATGGTCCAGGATGGTTCCAGGAAGTTTAATGCTTTCACTTGCATGTAAGTGGCAAATCCTTCATTTAGCCAAACCTCATCCCACCATTTCATTGTAACTGCAAAAAAAGGTATGGGTAGATCCACAATCTCTAAATAATAAACATAAATACACATGCTATGTAATTTGGCTTACCCAAATTTCCAAACCACATATGAGCTAGCTCATGGGCAATAGTATTAGCAACAGAAATTTTGTTTGCTACAGAGGTTTTTGTTTCATCAACTAAAAATGCTGTTTCCCTGTAAGTAATTAGACCCCAGTGCTCAGTAGCACCAGAGGAATAATCAGGAATTGCAATCATGTCTGAAAATTAATGTTATCTATTATTTTCAATATTACATACACTAAAATGCATACTAGGGTTCAAATATATGTGCTTACCTAGTTTTGGCAATGGAAAAGGTACCATGTAGTACTGAATATAAAATTCAGTTGCTCTTTTCCCTATATCCAAAGCAAAATCAATTTTATGTAATTCATTTTTCTGACCATAAGTTCTGAGCCTAAAATTGTTACCAAGGCCTTTTGCATCTATTTCTGTTTCTTTGAAATCAAAGTCACAAATCACAAAACATGCCAGATAAGTGGACATAGGAACACTTGTTGCAAAAGTCACAGAGTCAGTGTTTGTTTCTTTATCATAAATACTTGATACTTGCTAAAACATTAAGAAGGATAAAATTAAGTTAATTTTTCACAAAAAAAGTTCCAAATATTTTGACATACGTACATTCATATTAGAAAGAGCGATGTGGGTTGTAGGCTTAACAAGTGTTACATCAAATGTGGCTTTAAAGTCAGGTTCATCAAAACAAGGGAATGCTTGCCGTGCATATGTTGGTTGAAATTTGCTAGCCACCATTTTGCTGAAAATTAAGCAAAAAATAAGTTTTCATTATCTTTTTACTTAAATATACAGAGAAGAAAAGAATTTTTTATTTGAAATATAACATGGTAAGCTGATTCAAAAACTAAGCTGGGTTAAAAAACAATTTAAACTACTTTCATTCTCTTTAAATAAAGAAATAAACTATGTTTAAGATATAAGTCCTATATTATGGAATTTAATAAATTCTTAAAAAAGGGTAAGAGACTTAAACATAAATCAATAAACAAAACTAAGACACCAATAATATGATGCCATACTAAGCTTAGAGCCTCATTAGAGTGGTCATAAGACCATAAAACAGAACTGCATATACCTCACAAGTACCAAAACCTGGGACTATAGTAAAGTTTTACAAAAATCTGGTTCAAAGGAACCATATTCAGTATACTTACTTAAAAGTATCAAGAATTACCTTTTATCTTTTAAAATAGATGAGTAAATTCCAATAATGCGGCCGGTTAAAATACCTCTAAACTTTATATAAACTTGATAATTGCCCTTGTGTAAGACACTCTCGAAATATATCAGCAGTTGCTCTAGTTGATCTATTTCAGTTACTTTAGACACGTTTAAATATTCTTTATTTTGGCGAAATTTAACATCTAGTATCTTTAAATTTTTGATATTTATACTGATAGTATTTTGAGCTTGCATTAATTTCAGATCAATTGTAACATTTCCTTCGAAGGTGCCCCTTTCCAAATCAGGCCTCAGTACTAAATTATAATGTTCTGGTAGTAAGAAAGAAGATAATCGTTCAGGGTGTTGACTTTTTGCCATTTTTATAGCAGGAGAAAGTGTACAGTCTCGTTTAATAGAAATGTTGTGAAATCCTACAGATTTATTGACTAGATTCAATTTACGTATAAAAACAAGCATTTATTAAAAACTTAGAATTTTAACATTGGAGTTGTAGAAGAGTCCTTTATACGTAGCCTGTGTCGAAGTGTGTGCTTTGAATACTCATTAATTAGTTTTCTATCTATTTAGCTACTTACTGATCGCTGAAACAATCAGTAAGTAAACAAACAAATTGCTTACAATGCTAATGACACTTAATAATGGATGACAGTTCAAAACTTAGTGACGTTGTCATTTGTATGTAATGAAATAGTGAGATCTTCTATTCGATTGCTTAGACAATATATCGATGAAAAAAATCTTAGAGTAATAATATAGGTAGGTTTAGAGCGCACGTATTGCATTTTTCGCCTAATATTGGGTTGGGGAAAAAGTTTCTTCGCATTTTTAAGAAAATTTAAAACATACTTTAATATAGTTTATTGACATTTAACTAAAGTATGTATGTACCTACCATTTTGCTCGATAACTTTTTGCCATCTTGTAGGTAGGGACATAATCCCATTGCTATAAAAATTTTGGGACCTCTCATCAAAATACCGCGACAAGTGGATTTGGCAGTCCTCTCGTCATGTTAACCTAACACTGCCTAAAGAATTCTGAAGAGACCGAAACAGGTAGAAATCTGAAGGTGCAAGGTCAGGACTATACGGCGGATGCATTAACACCTCCCAGCTAAACTCTCTTAATTTTTGCTGGGTGGCTATAGATGTGTGAGGTCTAGCGTTATCATGATGAAACACCACACCCCTTCTGTTGATCAATTCCGGCCACTTTCTCTCAACTTCTTGTTTTAATCTCATAAGTTGTTCGCAGTAGAGTTCAGAATCGATAGTCCTGCCTGGTGGTAACAGCTCATAATGAATAATGACCTTCCAATCCCACCACACACACAACATCACCTTATTGCGAGTTAACCCGGGTTTCACCACAGTCTGTGAAGCCTGACTGGCCTTTGACCACGACCTTTTTTGCACGTTCTTGTCATACGTGATCCATTTTTCATCTACAGTTATCAGCTTCTTCAAAAATGATTAGGTTTCGTTACGTCGTAATAAAGAATCACAAATGAGTACACGGTTCATTAGGTTTCTTTCAGTGAGCTCGTGAGGTACCCAAATATCGAGCTTTTTTGTGTACCCAGCTTTTTTCAAATGCACCAAAACTGTTTTGTGGTCAATTCCCAGTTTTTCAGCTACGTCGTAACTACTGATATGTCGATCTTGTTCCACTTTTTCAAAAATGGCATCCATTTTATCCGTAATAGGGCGACCAGAGCGAGGTGCATCTTTGACATCAAAATTTCCGTATTTTACCTTAAACCAAATTTGTGCTACTCTCACAGACACTGCACTAGGTCCATAAACATCGCAAATTTTTTTCGTGGCTTGCTTTGCATTTTTACCTTTTTTGTAGTAAAATTTTAAAATGTATCGAATTTCTTCATTAGATTCATCTTGACAGTACGAAAATCAAATGAAAATCACACATTTTCCTAATTTGAATTAGGGATTATGTTCTTTAAAATTTTAACTTTCAATGATACCAAAACCAGCCAGATCCAAATACTATAGCCAAAGTGATTTTATTACAAGTTCATTCATACTATAATGCGAAAAGACTTTTTCCCCAACCTATTACTTAGCGAAAGCGTTATCAATCTTTTGCAAAAATGTTAACCATTTTTTCGATAGCGCTGCGAATGTATGCCAATGCTCGGAGGCTTTACGGTCCATGTGTGGCTCGTGTAGAGCTTTCTAAAACCTTCCGTACAGCTCTTTCTCTTTCTAGTCTCATGATCAGAAATGCTTAGTACCGCCGGTGTCTGTCATGTCTCGAGGCTCAGATTGAGAGGGGTAAGTCCTTTATCACACGCTACGACCTATTTATGCATACCCACGTCCGCTTTCGCCATACAATAGGCTCGGAGGTTACATATCGTTGTGCAAGGTTTTGGCGCTAAGTAGGCCTCTTCCTCCACACTTCCGGGAGATATACTGCCTCACTACTGACGACTGCCGGTGATGAATTTTATGGAGAGTCATAGTAGTGCGGACCTTCCGATCCAGGGCGTCTAAGTCCGTCTGAGTACGTCAAAGGAGTAAGAAAGAACGCCAGTCTAGTAGGGTTCGGAACTCTCCAGGGATCTATAGAACTTTCTCTGGTCACTCGAGAAGAGACGATTTTGGTTGTATCTCTCAACTCAACCCTTTGGGAGTACCCCGTTTCCGTCTCTCTTACTCCGTAGTAGGCTCGCATGAGTTTGATGTTCATTTCTTGCGTCCATCTCAAGCGCCGTTCTTCAGGGGTGGGCACCGATTGCGGGGGTTGTGATGCCCCTGCCAGTGCCAAGCTCCCTGAAAGTGATGATGGTGATGATTTCGAGTGCCACGTTAGCCACACCAGTAAATTTTTATCCGGGTGTCTGCGGACCGCCACGTGATCAGATGTTCGATCAGGACGTGTGGTTATTTTGGGAGGTTTATTATTATGATTAATATTTTCCATAGTTTAAAACTTTAAACTGAGAGTAGAGAAAGCCATTCATGTGTTAAATATCGAAATAAACACAGAAATTAGCTTCTGACGTAAACACGGCTAGCACTCGATGACGACTACTAGTGCTTGCGGTGGGAACACAGCGTTGTTCTCACCCGTGCCTTCTGCTTTCACTTAGTCATGCGAGCTCTATTCTTTATTATTGCTCTAAGAAAAATATGTATTCAGAATGAGAGGTTTTCAGACAGCTCATTAAAAAAAACAAAACGGTACGAAAATGGTACAAAATCTTTATGAGCTGTCAGAAAACTCCTCATTCCGATTAAAATGTGGCCGCCCATATTCATCGATTCAATGTCGATGAACGTTCTTATGGAACATTCGTTCAAAAATCCTTATCGACTGAACGTTCCGTAATTCCGTTTCTTCTATAAAGGTAAACGCACACTATGCCGGGCCGCGTCACATCGCGATAATCCGCGTGCGAAACTCTCATACATTTTATATGAATTATCGCACAGTATGCCGGGGCGGGGTGGGTCGCATTACATATAAAATGTACTAGCTGACCCGGCAAACGTTGTTTTGCCATATAAAAAAAAATGGATGTTGGCCGATTCTCATAGATACCGGATAAGCACAAAAAAATTCATCAAAATCGGTCAAGCCGTTTCGGAGGAGTATGGCAACGAAAACTGTGACACGAGAATTTTATATATTAGATGTGATTGCGATAGGCGGATTATTGCGCTGCGATGCGATTATAGTTTGCCTTTCTTTGATTTAGGATGAATATTTTTCTATAAAATTTACTTTATTTTTTTGTAGTTCATAATAATAAAAGTTGATATTATTATAGAACAATAAAAAATAAGACACTTATATAAATAAGAGATTTTTTTCTATAGTGCCAATTTATTATTTTATTAGGTAGTCGTTCGTTTGCGCGTGATGGGAAATAAGAATATACCTACATCCATATCTCTAAAGGGTATAGCGTGAGCGCATTAATGGAATAAGGAGTAGGAAATATTATAATATAACAAAGACTTTATTTTTACAAATAAATACATCCAATACATTAGGTATGCACGGTATGACAGTAAAAGTAAAAAACGAACAACACAACAAGTAGGTAGTCTCAGCAACCACCATAGACACTTTTTGTCTCACGTTGTCACATACATCAACATCTTCTCTCAACGTGTAGACCAATAAGCTCCGATAATTTTCTTAGCCTAGGTCTTGCTAACGGTTTTGTAAATATATCCGCTAACTGGAGGTCACTGGTAACTTTTCCGACCTTCAGTTGACCACTTGTTACCGACTCGCGCACAAAGTGTCGAATCCTTAAGTGCTTTGTTCGTCTATGGAACTCTGGATTTTCAGCCAAACGAATGGCTGCTTCGTTATCTAATAGCAGCGTTGGTAGGCTTCTAATCTCAGAAATATCCTTCATGAGACGTGCTAGCCAGATACACTCTCTAGCACATTTGCTGGCTGCCACAATTTCAGATGCCGTCGTAGAAATTGCTATACTTTGCTGTCTTTGGCTCATCCAAGAAATAGCTCCACCTGCATACATACATAACACTCCAAACCATATAAACTTTTCTTTAATAGGCAGACTCGCCCTGATCCATCATCATAACCTTGAGGTTGTCTCATAAAAATCTCTTCGTCTAAAGATCCATACAGAAAAGCAGTAGAAACGTCGAACTGCATCAAACACATAACCTCGCTTGCAGCTATACTGATAACAGCTCAGACCGTTGCCATCTTAGCTACTGGACTAAAGGTTTGATCAAAATCAACGCCCTTTCTTTGCTTAAAGCCTTTTATTACCAATCTGGCTTTATATTTGTCAACTGAACCATCAGCATTCAGCTTAAACTTTTGCATGGTAATGCCTTCCTGTTCTACGGAAGTTTATCCAGAACCCACGTTTTGTTTTCCATCAGAGAGTTTATTTCACTTGTGATGGCTTTCTTCCACAGTTCACTCTCAGAACTTAGCCTGGCTTCCTTAAACGTACTTGGTTCTGTATAGGAAGTCAACTCTGTATTGAGTACATAATCCTTGAATTTTTCAGGAGGATGAGGTAATGGACGATCTCTCAAGACTCTCCCAGCTTTCTCGTGCATTTCGAATTCTGGAATTAGATTCTTCATGATCTACACCTTCAGCAGCTTCATGCCATTCCTCATGATCTACGACTTCATTAGCTTCTTCTACCATATCTCCCCCCAATTCAATAGATTCATCATGGTTATTAATTCTATCTCCATCGAACTCATTCTCGTATGCCAGATCATTCATAACAGGATCATCAGTAGGAACAGTACTGATACCTTTATTATGAGTACCATGATGATCCAAGGTAGTGGAGTCTTCTAGTGGAATCGTAACTATATCTTTATTAGGTAATGGTAGAATAAGATCCAATCCATATTGTCTTGATTATGACTTGTTGATTCACTGTCAATATTTGAATCCAAAGGCTTCTCGTCAATAATAACATTCCTTGATCTTACTAGTAACTTTTTACTCTTGTTCCAGAATCTGTAACCATCGTCATTGTGATAACCAACGAGAACACACTTCTCAGCTTTCTTTTCAAGCTTACTTCTTCTCTGCTTTGCTACATGTGCATAGCATACCAAACCTATAATCCTTAAGTGCTTGATTTGCGGCTTCTTGTTAAACCACAACTCATAAGGAGATTTATAGTTTACCGTTGTGGGTCCTGTCCTGTTCAAAATGTAAACAGCAGTCATCACAAGCTCAGCCCATAGTTTTTCTGGTAATTCCTCATGTGCGCGCTTCATAGCTCTAGCTAATTCTACAACTGTGCGGTTTTCTCTTTCACTTATGTTAGCTTTCATAAAATACGGAAGTGCAGGATGTGGGCATTGAGCCCGTAAAGCCAAAGTTGTTGATTTGACTTAATTAAAATTGGTATGTTGGTAGCATTGGAGAGTTGGGGGGATTTTGACTTTCCGGATAGGTTGGGTTAAAAATGGCGGAGTGGAGAACGAGCCGCTTTGTGATAAAGGTCAGTGTCGTTAAGATTGTGATATTTACTTATTTATTTTTCTCTGGCTGTAAACTGTTACTATGTATTTTACAAGATGATTGCTGTTGAGTTTCTTGCCACTTCTTCTCAACAGATCGACTTTCCGAAGTGGTGGTAGATTATAATAAATAGAAAACTTAAACTGATAAGTTGTTTGATTGAGTGACTCCCTTCTGAGACGTTTTCTAACACTTATTCCGTTCTGTTCAGGCGTATAAGGCATTACTAGTCTGTGGGGAATACCAAGTTCCGACAGAATCTTCTGTACCTGTGCATTTACAAATTCACCTCCACTGTCGCTTAAAACTTCCTAAACAACATGCCTTGCTGTCTTTGCCTCAGATAGCATTTGTTTCAACTTTTCTGACACCTCCGACTTGTTCCTCATTAGATATATGAAGTAACGAAACGGAACTTTGAATTTGAGCTTGGAAACGGTCCACAGACATCAGTGTGTATACGCTACCCGGGCTTCGTAGCTTTCTCTCGAACACCGAACTTTTGTCTATGTATCTTTCCAAAGATACAGCCTTCGCACAACTCTCAATTGCCTGTTGTCTTAATATCCAATTCGTGCTCTATCAGACTTTTCACGTGCCTTTTATTCTGTTGACCCATTCGCTTAATAGCGAGTTAAGTTTTCATTACATGTGACCAATTACAGGATAAGTAATTTTATCTAGCCAACGACGTAACAATTTATTAATTTAACTTAATATCCTATCAAATATCTGTCAACATATCAATAATTCAGTTTTCTCTTTCTAACTTATCTTTAATAGTTTTTGAAAAGAAGGACGAGTATTATTGACATAATTTATCTTTTAAATATTTACTTTGACGGCATAAAAATGTGATTTAACTAATGGCAAAATAAGTCAAAGGATTGGAGTTTCATTTTACGTAAGGAATTAAACGCAATTATTAACAAAAAGCTCTAAAAATATACTACTTATTATTAATCGAATACCAAAACAAAGAAATAAATAATAAATAAGTGCACCAATTTTAAAATATGACATTGAGGCATAAAATCGGCTATTTTTGTAAAAAAATATTAAAAGTCGATTATTTCGAAAACGGTTAAGTTTGGGGTAGGGTGTTTCATAGTGAAATAACTTTGAGTTTGACATGCCTTTCACGTATACAGGTCGACTTAACTAGTAACCCTGTATATTTCTACTTTATAGATGCTTATGGAGACCGCATTTGCAAACCTTGTGTTCAACGATCTCGACGCTACGTAAGTCAACGTCATATGGGGAACTGGGGAACCAAATGAAAGGTTGTGTAAATTATTTAAAAGGGCAAGGTCTACTTTTGAAGAAAAAATTAGCAACGTTAGAAACGCTTTAATGCTTGAGTTTATTCCAGCGCACTTAGGGTATAACCATATATCAATACAAGAAGTAATTTCACGGTGTTTAGCGGTACCCAAAGCCCTATTTGGCGGACGAGATAGAGAAGAAAAATGCATTACCTAAAGTCCATGATGGCACTTACATATTATATTTGCAAAGAAGCACTGATTATTATTTTATAGCCTTCACCTACCGTGACATCTATATAACCATATTTGATGGTTAGCCCTGATGGCCATATCATAGATATGTACGGCCCATACGACGCCACTACATCTGACGCAACAATTTTAAATAAAATGCTTCAATGACCTCAAGATCCCTTTCATTGTTTTTATAGACCAAACAATGTGTTCATACTGGACCAAGGGTTCAGGGATGCTTGAGTCATCAGTATACTCAGCAAAGGTGCCTACAAGTAGAAACACGAACATTAACACAGCTGAGTACAGAAGAGGCAAATGAATTGATGAAATCAAAATAGCAGGAGCATTTCTCAAGGCTTTTGATCGACTACTTACAGATCACAGATAAGTCACAGAAATCTTTAGAGAAATTGAAAATCGATCAAGCAGGGAAAACCACATAAACAACTTCATAATCCCAAAACACAAACAAGAAGAGAAATTTTTCTCACTGCAAGCGATCTTGATGTAAGTGATTTTCCATCGCTGAGTATGGATGAGTTGATTATTTACGGTCTGGAGACTTATGAAATCAAACAAGCCCAAAGATGCTACGGCGAAGACATAAAAGAAGATGGAACATACAAAATAGAAGTCTATACGGTCTATGCCTTATAAAAGTAAACCTAAGTACCTACCTAATTTAAAAAATAAACTCAATAACAAATAAAATACCTACAGTTCGGCCGTTCAGAGAATGCGTTCGTGACACATCGCAATTGAACTGACGACGTAACTTTGTAATGGCGTTGCAGTTACGATAAAAAATATTTTTGCTGGTTGTTTACCGTTTTAACAATTGATGAGCATTAAAACAACATTATTATATCAATAATCAATGAATTTTATAATTTTGTGCCAAACTGAGTGTCAAATAACTTGATAAACAATATTTTTCAAAATCTATACTGCGCTATTACAAGGTTATGTCAAAGCTTTATATTTGTAGTGCTGTGCTAACAATAACAGGCTATAACAGTATCCTAATCTGTTCTTAAACAGGTATACCTACTTTATGAAATAATACGTTTTGTTTTTCTTTTCAAGAATTTGAAAATAATGGACTATAAGATAAATTTTATTAAATTAAAAAATAAAACTATGACCAAACCGAATGCGCGAAAAAAAGTTGGTTACAAGCAAAAGGCATTGACGCAAATATGCAGATGCTAAAAGCAGAGCTAATTAAATTAGTTAAAGAAAATAAAGTGGCAACTGTGCGATACGAAATCGATGAACTGGCTCTGGAGTACGGTCATCGCGTTCTAAGAATTCCATCGTATCATTGCCAATATAACGCGATTGAGCTAATCTGGGCTCAAATAAAAGGTTACGCCGCCCGCCACTATACTTGCCCGCCATTCAGCACGAAAAAGATGATGACCCTATTAAAAGAAGCCTGCGGGGTAGTCACTAGAGATGACTGGGCAAAGGTTGTTGAAAGACTAAAAACCTGATTATGGAACATTTTGACCGAGATATCAGGATTGATTCTGTTATTGATAATAAAATAATTATACATGTAGGCGAAGATGATGATAAAGACACTACCTCCTCAAGCGAATCGGAGTCTGATTAATATTCTGTACGCACATTCAATTCAATGTACTTTATTGCATAGAAATACAGATTGTAACTTTGTAACAAAAAATAAATAAAACAATTTTATTATATTTATATTACCTTTTTTTGGTTTCCACTTAAATTACTAAAATATAAATTTTAAATGATTCCGCCAATTTAAAACGAAAATAATCCTAAAAATAACGCGGCGTTTCATTTTGGAGGAACGGTAATGAACTTCAGTGTTATGTTGTGCCCATCACTAGTCGTGACTAACTGATAGGTGTCAGGAACGCATTCTCTGAACGGCCGAACTATACCTACCTAAATAAGCCTATTTCTGATGATAACGAATCTAAACTCAATAAATAAGCAAAATCCCTAAAAAGTAATATCTATACGAATGACTAATCCTACCTAACAGTATTATAAAATAACCACGGTCACTACGTACAATATTACATTTAACTAAGTACTACCTATACTTTAAAATTTAAATCTATCGGTACCTACAACTTATAGAAATAAAACTAAATAACTCTACCTTTAACAGTACTTAGTAAAAACTTAAAGCTAATAAGAACAAACGCTCGCCACTTGAATTGACACGTTCAAAAATGCACTAAATTTATTTTCAACACACTTGCTCGTAAAGTGAGCCTTATTCTATTGAATTTAGAACTATAAACTGGGCTATAAGTCACGTGTGCATAATATATACTACTCAAAACAAAATATTATGTGAAAATATTGTGAAATACGACCAATAATATTACGCTCTCGACGTGCAGTCAAACGAATGTATCGGTCGTTTTCAGTCGTTGTTGCCCGGGTTCTTCCTGATCCTCGTCTTCTAACAACACTACCAGTCTCCTGGTAGCGAGCCAAAAAATTTCAAATAGCTCGCCGCGATACACCTAGGCATAGAGCTACTGGTCGTAGAGATTCTCCCTCTTGCAGAAATACTAGTGCTCTAGAACCTGTTTCTATGCTCATGTGGTATCGAATACGTGGCATAAGTAATATTGTAATGAGTTGTAATGATAAAACTCAAAAAAGTAGTGAAACAAATCGAGAAACGTTCGTAACAATAGTCTAAACACAAGTGAATAAGAAATGGTGATTAGGGTAATTTTAACTTGATTTGAATAAAAAAAATTTTTTTTATATTGTAAGGATAGGACGTTTGTCTTCCATGCCACCTGATGGAAAGTGCGCATGAAGACTGTGGTGTTACACGTCCATCCACGAGAAACCTATTCACTCGACACTTAAAAGTTCCAGGACTGTAGTGGTCAGGAAAAACAGACGCAGGCAGATTGTTCCACTCCTTGGCAATCCGTACCAAAAAGGAACTATCGAAGCGTTTTGTTCGACTTCTTGGTAAATCCACTATATAGGGATGGAAGTTCTGTCTGCGTCTGGTGGTCCGGTGGTAAAAAGGGGTGGGTTCAATTTAGTCAAAAAGAGCACTCGCACACTCACCAAAATGTAGCCGATAAAATACTGTCAAACAAGCAACCTTACGACGATGCTCCAGCGTCTGCAATTTTTTATTTGTAAGGTTGTTGTTATTTATGATTTTACGGGCTCTTCGGTCAACAGAGTCTAGCGCTTCGAGCTGGTATTTGGCAGAACCATCCCAAAGGTGACTGCACGACCTCACTTGGGCTGTGTATAAGTTGAGCAGCCGTTCAGGGCTGAAGTACCGCCGGACCTTCGAGATGATACCCAATTTTTTGGAAGCCGTTTTTGCCATAGACTCAATTTGTTGACCGAAGTTTAATTTGGACGTTATAGTGACGCCCAAAAGCCCTAGTTGGTCGGTGATGGGAACAGATACATTCAGGAAAGTGGGCGTAAAAGTAAAGGTGCTCTTTTTCGCGGAGAATAGACACACTTGTGTTTTGGAGGCGTTGAATTTGACCAGTTTAGATTCGCCCCAATCGGACACATTCCGCAAGGTCGAATCAACTCGCTCAATCATAGACCTTCTCAAAACCTGGATTTCATGGGCGCTCGTTCGCGCATTGGATATATATCTCTCAACAACAGTGCTGTCATCAGCATATCCAATAATGCCGGGTGTTAGGAGGTCATTAATGTGCAGCAAGAATAAAGTTGCAGAGAGAACAGATCCCTGAGGTACCCCGGCATTAATCGCCATTAGGTCAGAGGAGTAGCCGTCTAAGACTACTCGAATCGACCGTTCCCTCAGAAAATCAGATATCCAGTCGCAGAGCCCGGTCGGTATGCCATATGCTGGAAGCTTGCTTAAGAGACCATCATGCCAGACCCTGTCAAAGGCCTTGGATATGTCTAAGGAAACAGCTATTGTTTCACCATGACCCTTTGCTTGGTGGTAGGATCCCTTCTGGGTCCGACTGACTAGCGACCACCCTTTATATAAAGTCTGCCGCCAAATGTTACCGCTCCGGCGGTAATGTGTTCCGGCAATATTGTATAAAGAGCCAGTTCCTTCCTAAACCCGTGTGCTTTCATCTTCGACCTCATCGTCACTTACCATCAGGTGAGATTGAGGTCAAACGCGGGTTTAGTCACTTATAAAAAAAAAAAAAAAAAAAAAAACCCTCCAAGGTCTCACTCCATAAGTGTGTGGCATACACGAGAAGATCGCCGGTCGAGCGTCCACACCATATTGGCTATCGCTTAGAAGCTCGTTGGTCTCGAGGTATGCCAGGAGTCGATTGTTCAATACACGTTCCATGACTTTGCAAAGTATGGAAGTGATTGAGATTGGTCGATAGTTGACATGATCAGCACGGCTTCCCTTCTTCGGTACTGGTTGTACGTTAGCCAGCTTCCAGGATTTGGGGACTTTACCAGATTCCAAAGAAAGTCTATAGAGACGCGTCAAAACGGGAGACAACTCAGCTGCACAGCGTTTCAACACCACTGCAGGAATACCATCTGGACCGCTAGCCTTATTCTCGTCTAGGTGCAGCAAGCATTTAAGAACCTCCTTTTGGCGAATATGAACGGTACCCATTGTAGGACCGAACTGAGGTAATTGGGGTGGGATTTTTCCTTGGCTATATAGACGAGAATTTGCCGCAAAGATACTGGCAAATAAATCCGCCTTTTCCTTAGCGGTGTGGGCCAGAGAACCGTCAGGTTTCCGCAGTGGCGGCAGCGATGGGCGACAAAAGTTCGTTTCGACCGACTTGGCGAGGGACCAGAAAGCTTTGCTTCCCGAGGGGTATGACGCTATTCTGTCTCCAATAAAGCCTATGTGGGCGAAACGAGCTCTTTTGATCACCTTCTTGCAGGACTTGGCGGCAGCATTGTACCTCTTCTTGTGTTCATGCGAATCCACGGCTTTGCTTCTGCGAGCGGTTGCCCAGGCTTTGTACGCTTCTCGCTTACGCTTTTTAGCGGAAAAGCATTCAGCACTAAACCATGGGCGAGCTTTGGTTTCAAGGGATAGATCAGAGTAGGGAATGAAGAACTCCATTGCCTGACCTATCACACTTGTGACTGCATCAGCGCAGCACGATGGATCGGTTGATGTAAAACAAGCTTGCCGCCACGGATAAGATGCGAAGAAATGTCGCATTTCATCCCAATCTGCCGACTTGTAACGCCATACTCGCCTAGAACCACTTGGTCGGGTGTCAGGTGGCGAGTACTGCGATACAGATTTCACCAGACAGTGATCGGATGTCCCTAAGGGTGCAGTGACGGACACCGAATATCTGTCGGGATCAGTTGTCAGCAGAAGGTCCAGGCAGTAAGCAGTGTGGCCAGCAACGTCTGGGATGCGCGTAGGCTCGTCAACAAGCTGAGAGAGGCCATGAGTGAGCGAAAACTTAAAAGCCTCTCTACCAGCATGGTCAGTGTCCTGAAACGGGTATAACCACTGTCCGTGGTGTGCGTTAAAATCCCCCAGAAACACCAACTGCGCTGTGGGAAAATGTTGCTGAACCTTGTCCGCTGTACTGCTGAGATAGTCCATAAGCCTCGTTGTCTCCCGATCTCCGCTGTGTGACCGATAAATACCAGCGTATACCATTTGGTCTAGGCCGGTATCTATGTGAACCCACATAACTGAAAGGTCCGGCACTTCTAAGTAACGGAGGCGCTGACAACAGATCTTGTCACTGGCATACATGCACACCCCAGCGTGCGGGTGGAATTTGGACTCCAGGATGTAACCTGGGTAACAAAGGTATGCCGAGTCTGACGGATCACAGATCTGCGTCTCCGTTAGGAAGAGTAGGTGGGGTCTCTCCGTCTCGAGGTGGTGGTGGACATCATTGAGATTGGAGTGCACTCCTCGGATGTTACAAAAGTGCACTTTAAACGAGAGGAAGTGCAACCGCTGTGTTATCTTACTCTTCTTTGGACCTTTCATTAGTTTTGGAGTGGAGTGAATAGGGAGGAGAACAGAAGTTGAGTGAAGTGCTGCAAATGGAACCAAGCAACTCGATAGGGGTAACGCACCTTTGGGAAACTCGCTTGGAGACTGCGGGGACGTCCAAACCCCCCTGAGTTCGCCATCGGGTCCTCTCAAACCGGTCGCCAGCCGGCACGATGGAGCCTCCCGGGATTTTTCGCGAGGTGGCGGGGCAGCCTTTTGCATGTGGCTGGCATGCTACTTGGGCCCCCTACAACCTGCGGTCGGCCAGCGGTGCACCGTGCTTCGGATCCCGCTACCCTCCAAAACGAGTCACCCGGTGAGTCATTATCCTACGAGTTGAAAACAGTTCTCCGGTGCAGCACGATTACTCAGACCTATCCTCCTCAATGGCTACACTAGACATCATGCCGGAACGCAACTAGGTTACTTGGCGGCATGGTTTTGTCAAGTGGGTGGTGACAAGCCACGGCCGAAGCCTACCACCAGATTTTACTGCTCGTTTAGCACCACCCAGGAGCCACGTACAAGGCATCGAGGGCTAAACCTTGCTCGCGTCCAGCAGTTTTCAGTCCCCAAAATAAATAAATAAATAATTCTGACACTCACACAGCATTATCTAGCCCAAATTAAGTTTCTTAAAGAACTTGTGTTATGGATACTAGATAATTGATATACTTAAGAAATATATAAACATACGTATTGAATAAATACATATTTTTTGTTGGAATAAACTTAAATAATAGTATATTATGTAACAAGTGAGCAACGCTCACGAGTTACATACGACGTTTTTCAACACACTTGTGAGTAAAAGACAGACATACGTGATCATAAAATAACACTTGATAACAAAGCTGTGAATTGTGATTGAAAAATGGCGCCGAACCTCGCGCATGCGCGTAGGTTTTTTTTCCGTCAAATGTGTCAATGTCTGTATAGCATATACAGCCTATTTTAAGTGAAAATGTTTAATTTGGAGTGGTAAATGCAAATATTTTAATATTTTATGACAAATGATTGTAAATTGTGAATAATTTGTTTAATATACAAATTTAAAGACACTAAAACTAGCTTCAAATTAAGTGTCCTACATACAATCGTTTTTTTGTGAAAAAAACGATGTGGCCCCCATTTTGTTTTTAGTGTATTATACCCTTGTGCATAATATAATGAATCCTACAAAGTTGAATTGTACCTTAGTGCAAATTACATGCGAGTAAACAGAGCATATTTAATTGATCCGGGTTATACATTAAATATTTTCAGAAACAACAAAGAGATTTTATACCACTTCAAATGTTTAAATGTTTGCGCCTTATATTAGTAAAACAAATTTATATATCAAAAAAAATATTCACAATTTACAATAATTTGTTATAAAATATTAAAATATTTGCATTTACCACAAAATATAATAAAATAACAAAACAGTATAGGTATTTACCATTATACAGTTCCAGTGATCACGCCTGGCCAGTCCATTCCATTCATATTGCACTACTGGCGACTCGACTGGCAAGTTCCTCACCAATTTAATGAGCACCTGGATAGACGCTATTAAAATCGGGGTGGCAGTGAAGGTGTTAACCAGTCTTTAGTAATTTCATATAGGTACAAGATACGTTAACTCTGCCAGTCAACTTCCAACTAGTGATGGTAAGTAAAATCATTCCTTTCCTTTTAATTCCGATGACGAATCTAAGTAATAGAAACTTTGCTTACCTTTTGCTTTTGAGAGTAGCTTCATAAAAACCAAGGATCTTTCCACTTAGACTACCACTGAAAGTAATTTGCAATTTGTATAAACCTTGCAATAATGGCGAAGCTGTTGATATGACTAGAAAATCTTTATGATCCTCGTTTCGTTCACCAAATGATAATGGAATATTTTTTTTTATCTTTCCAACATTATTGAGTGTAATAGAACTTATATTCAAACGATTTGAATGTAACATAATTTCTTTTGTGCAATTTATAACCTCTAGTAGTATGACAACATTTCCTTGAAAAGACTTGTTTTGGAAATCGGGCCAAAGGCGTATTTTATATTTTTTTGGTTTTGTATCTCTGGACAGCCTGTAATTTTCTTCCTGCAAATGCAAATGCTCCTTAAATTTTTATACTAAATATGAAAATAAGAAAATGTGGTAGTTATTAAGTAGTTAGGTACCTTACTACTAGTTAACGTTTAATTGGGTTGCTTACATATAAGAACGGGTCCTGGGAGAACGCGGCAACATCGAAGCGGTGAAAACGGGATTTATATTTTATTGTAACCAATACGGCAGCAATGAAACAACACGTCATAAACAAAACAAATACAAGGAGCTTATTTCTCTTGAACCACGCCATGAGTTCGAAAGCCATCTGAAATCCAAAATAAATCACAGATATTTTTTTTTTATTTAAAATAGGTAAATAATAATTATAAGTACGATCCTCTTTTTTGAATAGTAGAAACAATAGAACATATAAACAATATTATGACAAAATTATACTAAAAATAGCGCTAAGTATCTGTAAGAAATACAAAAAACTGAATGAAAAACTTTGGACACCCGAAATACGTTTGGGATACTTGTTACACTTTACATGATGAATTATTATTAACAGTTAAATAAAAAATAGGTTAAGTATAAAAAAAAAGTTACAGTGATCTTTAGACTTTAAAGATAAAATAAAAATATGTGTGAGTATATATGTAAAAGTGTATTTGTTTTTTGTTTTCAAGTTCATGCTAAGCCCTACGAACAAACTAAAAGTTCCTCCAATATCAAAATTCAAAACACAGTTGGCCAAATTGGAAGGGGTGGTAGGTGGACTTTTTCTGAACATAAGTACTTGTTTTAAGTACCTACTTACTACGAGCCATAGTTTAGTAAATATATTTTTTTTTTCATAATTTAAAAAAAAATCCTAATTTTTTGCTTTCTAATCTAAATAACTTTCTTTGTATGGGTATCTTCTCAAAATAAATTTTAGGCACGTTGTCGATACACCTCATTATAAGTTAAAGAGTACTTTGAGAAAAATGTTATTAGGTAACAAAGTCTCGAGGGCGAGACAAAAGTAAATCAAATATTTTTTTATATCGCAATAAAAAAAAAAAAAGAGAGAAAGAGAGTTCTCATTCTTTTTTTTAAACTTCTTCAGTTTACCATTTAAATGATATGCTACACATCATGGCAAATCTTCAAAAAATACGACTTATTTTGAAACGAGCGCTTGCCCGCGACTTCGTTCACGCATAAACTCAAAAGTCCTATTTTCCGTTCCCGTGGGAATTCCGGGAATTCCTCCCATTATACAAACAGACACTTATTGAGGAACCTTTATACCAAGTATCACATACGTGCACTCAAAGGATAAGATTTTATCATACAAACTAAAACATCATATATTTCCTGTTCCCGTGGGAATTTCGGGAATTCCTTCCATAACACAACCATTCTCTTTTTGAAGAATTTTTATGCCAAATATCATATCCGTGTACTCAAGGAATAAGATTTTTCATACAAACTAAAAAGTCCAATAATTCCCGTTTCCGTGGGAATTTCGGAAATTCCTTCCTTAGTGAACCTCTACATCCCCTAAAGAATGTATGTTCCAAATTTCAGTTCTCTACGCCCTGTAGTTACGGCTGTACGTTGTCTGTAAGTCACTCAGTCAGTAACGGAACAGTTTTATATATTACTAGCTTTATCCCGCAACTTCGTATGCGCTTAAATACCCTTCTCGTGGAAATTTCAGAAACTATACAACCAGACACCCACTGAAAGAACCTTTATACCAAGTATCAAACCCATGCAATCAAGCTAAAAACTAAAAAGTCCAACCCCTTCCCGTGGGAATTTCGGGAATTCCTTCCATAATACAAACAGAAACTTATTGAGGAACCTTTATATCAAGTATCACATCCGTGCACTTAAGGGATGGGATTTTTTCATACAAACTAAAACATCATATATTTCTCGTTCCCGGGGGAATTTCGGGAATTCCTTTCATAACACAACCAGACACACATTGGAAAACCTTCACACCAAGTTTCACATCGGTGCACTCAAGGAATAAGATTTTTCATACAAACTAAAAAGTCCTATATTTCCCGTTCCCGTGAGAATTTCGGGAATTTCTTCCTTAGTGCACCCCTACATCCCCTAAAGAATGTATGTTCTAAATTTCAGCTCTCTACGCCCAGTAGTTACGGCTGTACGTTGTCTGTCAGTCACTCAGTACCTCAGTCACTCAGTCAGTAACGGAACAGTTTTATATATATTGATTGATATTGATTACTCCACACGGAATTCTTAAAAATGCATATCTAGATAAAATGTACTTCATTGATACATGTTTCTGTGCCTACTCTTAATGGGCTAATTAAAACAAAAAACGATAAAAACGTTATAAAATATCTTAAAAATTACGATTTATTTTTTAAATACTACGATAACTACGAATTCTTAATAATACATCATCGAGATAAAATGGATTCATGGTACGCACTTTTTAGATGCCATGGAGCTATGGACCCCGGCTCAGGCCCCGCCACAGGCAGGTGACACCCGATGAAAAATTATAACGGAATTTGTATTCCTGGACAATCGTGCAAACATATTATCGGTTGCAGACAGGCTAAGAATGAAGCCGTATTGGTTTTCAGTCAAGACACTTTCTGATCTAATTCGGGATCTAATTACTCTCTTATCAGCTTCATCGTATGGGACATTAATTAGAATTGCCACGATAGCTGTGGCATTTGTACTAAGGTATTATCTTTTCTTTTCTAATTGCTGAGGTGCGATAGTGCATGAGTCTGGTATACGAGACGTTTCACAACCTTTTTATATAATTGAGTGAGATGATAAATATTTCCTTCACCAAAACACTTCCATACTTCAATTGGAATACCGTCGGGGCCTTGGGACTTCTTATTTGCTGTACTCACGAGGGCATAAAGTGAATCTTTGGGTTTAGGTGTCTCAGGAGCGACAGTTTTCTTTGCATTTTTTCTTTGCAACTTTATGAGCATTTCTATGTGTGATCTTCTGGACTGCCACACCTTAAAAGCACTTTTCTTTTTCTGAAGTGTTGCTTGTGCCGTAGCATTCCACCACTAAGTCTCTTTAGGTATTATCTGCATGGTTTTGTGAGGCCTAAGATTTTGTTTGTTGCGCTAATAACCTGCGACTGTAACCATTTCCACGGGTGCATATTGGCTCACATAAAGTTGTTCTTCCGAAATTAAACCTCTTAATGATTTGTAATCCGAATGATCCCTCTTCCTAAAATTTTATTTCCTAAAGTTTGTGTTCATACAATTTATAAGTAGTAGGTACGACCGACGATGTTCATAACAGACAGTTTTCCAAAAATTAAAATTTGTAACATTTTTTTACTAACTTTTTAACTAATAAAAATAATTTTAACTACTATTTTTGTAACATTTTTATCTTTAAACATTATTTTTCATAATATTTTTACTCACATTAAAAAGGAAAGAATCATTTACCTAGGTGTTATTAACCAAGCACCATAATTTAAGATGAGAAATGGTAATTCATTTAGTTTGGAGCAAATCTTCGGGTTGAAACGTCTCCAGCGCTGCGGGATTTGCAGCCCCTTCGCCCTTGCGTAATGAATGAAGCCCAGGCACTCATCATGCTGCCCGCGCTTCACTTACGGCGCTTCACAGGGCGGGACAAAAAGTACTGAATAAAGTCGGGGTTGTGAGATTCGGTCTTTTCTTAAAATGGATCTCTGTAGTTTATTATACAGACACAATCTAAATAATATTGAACTGAGATAATAGAAGTATTAATGAAATAATCTTTAATTATATTTCATATGAAATGCCAAATGATTTTCGATCAAATAAACATCATATATGAAAATAAAATTATATTAAAGTTTGTATATCTAACTTTTTGAATGAACTGAAAATAAACCAAATTAGTTTATATGAAATGAGACGCACCCTTGTTTGCACCTTCTTCTAAAATTATCAAAACTGTAAGAGTTACGCAAATAATTGTTATGAATAAAAAAATATGATGGCGCGGCCAGCGATTTTCGCGGCACGATAGACAATATTGAGTTTGTATGAAACCACGCTGATCCCCTGAAGATAAGTAGGTACTTTTGTAAAATTACCTACACTAGAAACTATGAAAGAAGTCTTTGGAAGTAGCACTTTCTCTTTCACATTCACTTAGAACGCAAGATCATTGAAGAAACATGGTATTATACTCTAATAATAAATTAAGCATAGTTTCTAGTACCTAAATTGTTATTTTTTGCTTTATCTTAGAAGTAATATTACAAGTGTGGTGCCCTTTCAAAATCCTGATTAAATAAGAAAACTTTTGAAAGAACTTGCCAGAAAATCTTGGTACTTTTTTTTTCAGTACGACAGGTGAAAATTGAAGAAAATCTTATCTTTAAATTTTGGTTCAGATAAACTAGGCTTTTTCTTCTAAACTAAGGCAGATAACTTAAAATTTAAGGCTTTAAATGGTAGAAGCATAACTGAGGGCTATATTTCAAAAATAAAACTGATCAAAAGTTACTATTTGTAGAAACAAGTGAAATGAACATCCCACGGTGTTGATTTTTTTGTATTTTTTTAAATATCTATATTTTCCTAACCACTCGGGCAAAAACCTTATTTTTATTTTCCTGTGCTGTTATTACTTGTAGTATCTACCGCTTTCAGTATATCGTCGAGTTTTGGGACATCCTGTTTAGTCTCAGTCAAGTTTCGTAGTATTTATGTACCTAATACCTATAGGTAAAGTTTTTCTAATATAATTTAAATAAACATTTCCTGCATAATAATAAAAAAATAATAGCCGTAACACAAATATTGGCTAAGTAAATAGTTTGTGCCACATGGTGTTAATTTAATAATTTTAATAATGTACCTATAATGTTAATCGCATATTAAAACAACTAAACTAGAAAATACACGCGTTAGGAATTAAAAAACAAAAACAAAAGCAAAATGATAGTTTCATGTAGGTAGGTATCTATTGGTCCGTGCAAACAGACATACAGCAACAAGTATCTATAACACAGAGAAATCGATTTCGCTTTCATCTGTAATTCTACTTACGTAGGTAGGTACCTAGCCTTTCACTTTTTTGACTTGTTGCACACTAAACACTCACATTTAAAAAACACAAATTAAAATGTTTATTTAGATTAACTAGTGTTTATTTACATATTTAAATTATTATTTTGGCTGCCACGTATTATCACAAGTCACTATGGTATTGAATCAATTGAAAATTAATACTTCTAGCAGCAACGCTTTCGTAAGATTAGGTAGTTGTGTCACAACGCTTAGGTGTCAGCGTTAAATAGCTGGCGATTAATAGGAAGCTGTACGATACGGCATAAGTTGTGCTACCGTCGATCTCCTATACTCTGCCAGCCAATAATTCAATGCAGTAAAATGACAGTTCCAGTGTGCCCACTTTCGGGAAGAAAAAAATAGTGATGTGGTTAAAATGAATGAATGTAATTATTTTTTAAATAATAAAATCGTAATGTATGGAAAAAATATATATTAGCTCACAAGATTTTTCTTTTCTTATGGTGCGGTTAGCGAAGGGCAACCTTGAAATTTCATTTTTAACGACAAAACGAATGTAAAAAGCAAGAAGTTATAAAGTCGATTTTACTTTTACTGTAACCGTTTTAAAGTACAAGTTATGTTTGGAAATTAATTATTTTCATTAAGTTAATTGAATTTGAGGTACACACCTAAAATTCAATTATTTATAAATTTCTTTAAAATTTTATGCAAAACGAATGACAAATACTCGTTCGTTTTCAATCATTCTCATTCAGTACTTACACTACGAAGTTTTAACTGGTATAATTATTTTTCTATTTGACATTTCGATCTGTCAGTTTACTGCATTGAATTATTTGTCAGAGTATAGTGCGACATCATGACATGGAGGGAGTTGTACTGAGGTAAACTTTAAAACACAAGAAAAGTATATTCGATACTTTTCTGAAGAGAATGAATCATGACTATGATTAAATTAGGCCGTCCAATTCGCCAACGAGTAATTAAGCAAGTTTGATAAAGGTGACGCTACATTTGTAGATAATAATTAGCGACTGGCCGACAAGACACAATTGTGAAGTGTAAACCTTAACTTAACCTACTAACCTATCTATTGAAATACGCTTAGTTATGGAAGAAATAGGTACCTACCTACATACTTTATGTGAATATTTAATTGTATGTAAGTAAGTAATATCTCCTTCGGGGGTCTATTCAAATTACAATTGTAAATTTGATTTAAATGATTTTTGTATTTTATTTTAAATTGTAAAATTATTTGTTCAATTAAGATTTTATGTATTTTGTATACCTAATTATAAAAGATTTTATAACATTGTATTAATGTGTGCTAAAAAAAATGATAAAAATTGATTTTTTTTTGTAAAAATGGCGTGAAAATTGTTATTTGTGACGCGCCTCCTCGTCACGCACTATTTTATAGGTACTTCAATAAACTGTTTACTTTAGACAAAGTAAGACGTGCTTCAATGTGCTCCCTCGTCACACATTGCAAAGTCTTTAGACGGAACCTATAATATAAATAAATAATAGGCAAATGAATTCTTTACAACAACGGCGGGGTTTGAATTACAATTAACCCGTAAGAGCCAACGCTGCAAGCGAGACCGCGCACATTCCATGTTCATATAAAAATGAAAGGTCGCGTGGCCACGCGCGTAGGCAGGTCGCGTACAGGCACGAACCACGCGACTTTATGCTCTTACATCTTTTTTTGATTTTAATCGACGTTTAGTTAGCCAAATAGAAGAGATTAAGTATTTTATTGACCCGAGTCACGACTGTACAAGCACAAAATTATTTTACTAGTGACGCGGGGTCGCGCGTGCGTGTCCGCCTTTTTTATATATAAAAATCCCATGTAGCAGAACGAAACCTATTAATTTTTTTTTGTTGTAAATCAGGATGTTTTTGAAGCATTTAAGAACAAGCCGTCTTGAAAGTACTAAGTAGGTAAGTCATGACATGACCTAGATAGGTAGATAGCTACCTACCTAAAGATCAAAAAGTGATAATGTGTAATTTTCCACTTTTTGAATGTAAAATGTTAATCTTACACAAATTTTTGCTTGGTGGTAGGATCCCTTCTGGGTCCGCCTGGCTAGCGACCACCCTTTATATAAAGTCTGCCGCCAAATGTTACCGCTCCGGCGGTAATGTGTTCCGGCAATATTGTATAAAGAGCCAGTTCCTTCCTAAACCCGTGTGCTTTCACCTTTGACCTCATCGTCACTTACCATCAGGTGAGATTGAGGTCAAACGCGGGTTTAGTCACATATAAAAAAAAAAAAAAAAATGTCGCGTCCAAACACATAATTATTATACTTATAAGTTTTTGCTTCTTTACATCTGTTTTTTTTAAATAGGTACCTACCCTAAGGTAGGTACAGCAGTCTATTACTTATTTAAAAATATAGTACCTGCCTACATACAATAGTTTAAACATTACGAACACAAATAGCAAGTAAAATATTTCTCAAAATATCGAGAACTCAAAATAAATTAAGTAAACATGGTAAATATGCCGTTTCTAAAGTTAATTTAAATGTAGATAACCATGAAAGTTTCAGTTAAAGTTTAAAAACTTATAAGTAATTTGATAACTTTTCGCTACTTTAATAAGTTTAAACATTCATCATAGGTAATCTAATTATAAAAGGAAGTTACGAAAGTTTTTCTTACTTTTGAGCTGTTTGATTACACTAAATATTTGAGCCAAATTTGCATTAAGCGGACGTCCGTTACCGACGGACCGCGGTCGGGAGTCCACGCGCGGGGCAACGCACGTATGCCCGCGCGTGTAACCGCAGTTGAGGAGACCCGTTTCATGTAGCGACGCTTTGTTCAATGCTATAAGTGTATACTTAATTTATGTAATTGTAATGTTCACTAAATTAGGTAACATAATAAATAACATTCCGGCTTTTGGCTGTCACGGCAACGCTCCTATATGTCAAATCTTTTGGCGTAAGCTTTTGACATAAGGTCGACTGAATATTGAAATATCATATCGGGCTGAAATCGGATTTAATTTATTTATCTAGTAAAGAAACAAACAGCTTAAAGTATTACTCATAAACAGAATTAACAATAAATATTTCATTAGCCAAAATAGTTTCAAAATAGTTAGTTAATTTAATATCCACTTTGAGTGCTATCAGATTAATATCCACGTCAGATTAATATCCACTTTGAGTGCTATCAGGGGCATGAAAAGTCTGAGCTTATTTTTAATTAGGAATAATTAGGTAAAGAGATTTTTGGATTCACTTACCTACCCTGATTCCGTAGCCTGACCTGCATGACACCAAGCGAGATGTTCTGGGTTTGTAGCCCAGCATGTCCAGTTTGGGTATCGAAATTTTCTAAATTGTCTGTGGTTTGGTTTAGATGAATACCAGAATACCCCTTGCTCCGCTGTGTTTTTCACCAAAGGTTTTCACCCACAAGTTTTATACGTAGGCTTATCAACATTGACACCAATAATACCTAGGTGTGGCAATTGTGATTTTTTTTGTGTTTTATTTTTTTATTTTTATTTTTACAGGGTTATTGGTAATTAGACCAGAATCTTTTAATGTGACGCAGGAGAGGTCATTTCCAATCCTATGAGCCCAAATGATGTACCCAGTCGGAAAGTATAACCTACTATTTCAAAATATTTTCATTATTCCTTTTTTTTCTGGAAGTCCAGTTTTACTCCTGCAAACATCAATTGTAAAAAAACTGATGGTCTGAGTTCAATTCTATTTTTAGTTTTAGATAGATGTTTAGTGTAGTTTCCTAAATATGTCTATATTGAACATGTTAACTTCTTTTTTATCTCAATGAAATACCTACCGTTATCTGCCAATGAGTTATAGGTATAGGTATATGTCCGCGCGCAGCGCACGTAGGTAGGTAATTGTCGTAGTGTTTAATTGATCACGGTCGACGCAAGACTCAAGTAGCGTAGCCGTAAACAAAAACTGTTTTGTTTAGAGGAAGAGATAAGCAAAAGAACTAAGAAGTCTAGATCTCGAGCGGGAGCGGGTCATAAGTTTTTAAAAACTAGATACTTACCTATTTGCGACTTTTAATCAGAGGCTTATGGCTAACACGAGTGATCTTTATATGTATAAGGTTTTGTAGTGAAGCTTAAAACTAATCCTTATCTCTAGACCCGCAACGTGTCGGACCTCAGCGTCTGGACCGCAGAAGCTACGTTAGCGTTTTCATGAGAAACAGTTACCTTCGATGCGTCCCGGTAGCTGTTGCATAACTGGATACATCATAATAACAATAATAAAACTATGGGCGACAAAGAAAAAAATAATAGATACTTACCTAATAAACAAGTCAGTCCCTTTGGGGAATTTGTTTTTTTTTTGTTACATCTTTCCCAAGACGTATGAAATGAAGAAAATGAAGTTAGATTTATATATTCTTAAATAAAATATTTAATTAGTAAAAAAATCATATGTACTTACTTTATTCATTTAAGATACTACATATATTGAGAAATAATCAACGATTACCTACAGAGCATTAAAAAACCGACTTCACGTCAGAACTTAGGTCCTCAAGGTAAGGACTTATTGACTATGATATTTTCAACCGACTTCTAAAAAAGGAGGAGGTTCTCAATTCGTCTATATGTTTTTTTGTGTCTTTGTTGCACGATATCTCGTACAATTATGAATTGATTTTGAAAATTGTTGTTTCATATGATAGAGGATATATCATAGTTGGTCCCATTTAAATTTCATAGAAATCGGTTGGGTACTTCATTGATAATTTCAAACTTTTGAAAAAATATGTAAGATTTCAGAGAATGTTTACGTTTTTTTTTTTTATGATTTATAGATGGGACGTTTGTCTTCCATGCCACCTGATGTTAAGTGAACATGAAGACTAAGATGGTACACGTCCATCCACGAGAAACCTATTCACTCGACGCTTAAAAGTACTAGGACTATACGGTCAGGGAAAATAGACGCAGGCAGTTCATTCCAAACCTTGGCGACCCGTATCAAAAAGGAACTGTCAAAGCGCTTAGTTCGACTTTTCGGAATGTCTTCCACATACGGATGGAACTTCTATCTGCGTCTAGTAGTCCGATGGTAAAAGGGTGAGGGTTCAATTTGTTCAAACAGAGCACTGGCGCACTCACCAAAATGTATCCTGTAGTACACGGTTAAACACGCAACCTTACGACGATGCTCTAAGGTCTGCAGTTTTTTGGTTGTAAGGTCGACGTCGTTAATTAATTTACGGGCTCTTCGGTCAACGGAGTCCAGCGCTTCTAGTTGATATTTGGCAGAACCATCCCAAAGATGACTGCAGTACTCCATGCATGATCGCACTTGAGCTGTGTATAAGTTAAGAAGCTGTGCAGGGCCGAAGTACCGCCGTACCTTCGAGATGATTCCCAACTTTTTCGAAGCTACTTGAGCCATGGACACAATTTGTTGACCGAAGTTTAAACCGGATGTTACAGTTACGCCTAAAAGCCCTAGATGGTCAGTGATGGGGACAGATACATTTTGGAAAGTGGGCGTAAATGTGAAGGTGCTCTTTTTTGCGGAGAATAGACACGCCTGAGTTTTGGACGCGTTGAATTTGATCAAATTCGACTCACCCCAATCGGATACTTTCCGTAAGGTCAAATCAACGCGCTCAATCATTGACTTTCTCAAACTCTCGATTTCACGGGGGCTCGCGCATTGGATACGTATCTCTCTACAACAGTGCTGTCATCAGCATAACCAATAATGCCCAGTGTTAAAAGGTCATTAATGTGCAGCAAGAATAATGTTACAGAGAGAACAGATCCCTGAGGTACCCCGGCATTAATTGCCATTTGGTCGGAGGAGTAGCCATCTAAGACTACTCGAATTGACCTTTCCCTCAGAAAATCAGATATCCAGTCGCAGAGCCCAATCGGTATGCCATATGCTGGGAGCTTACTTAAGAGACCATCATGCCAGACCCTGTCAAAGGCCTTGGAAATGTCTAAGGATACAGCTATTGCTTCACCATGACCCTCCAAGGCCTCACACTCTATAAGTGAGTGGCATACACGAGAAGATCGCCGGTCGAGCGTCCGTTGCGGAAACCATATTGGCTATCGCTTAGGAGCTCGTTGGTCTTGAGGTATGCCAGGAGTCGATTATTCAATACACGTTCCATGACTTTGCAAAGTATGGAGGTGATTGAAATTGGTCGATAGTTGACAGGATCGGCACGGCTTCCCTTCTTCGGTATTGGCTGTACGTTAGCAAGCTTCCAGGACTTGGGGACCTTACCCGATTCCAATGAAAGTCGATAGAGGCGCGTCAAAACGGGAGACAACTCAGCTGCGCAGCATTTTAGGACCACTGCAGGAATACCGTCTGGACCACTAGCTTTGTTCTCGTCTAGGTGCAGCAAGCATTTAAGAACCTCCTTTTGGCGAATGTGAACGGTACCCATTGTAGGTCCGAACTGAGGTAATTGAGGTGGGATTTTTCCTTGGCAATCTAGACGAGAATTTTCCGCGAAGATACTAGCAAATAAATCTGCTTTCTCCTTAGCAGTGTGGGCCAGAGAACCATCGGGTTTCCTTAGTGGTGGCAGCGACGGGCGACAAAAGTTCGTTTCGACCGACTTGGCAAGGGACCAGAAAGCTTTGCTTCCCGAAAGGTATGCTGCTATTCTGTCTCCGATACGGCCTATGTGGGCAAAACGAGCTCCTTTGATCACCTTTTTGCAGGACTTGGCGGCAGCATTGTATCTTTTCTTAAGTTCATGCGAATCCAGGGCTTTGCTTGTGCGAGCATTTGCCCAGGCTTTGTATGCTTCCCGCTTTCGCTTTTCAGCGGTAAGGCAAGCACTATTAAACCACGGGCAAGCTTTGGTTTCAAGGGATAGGTCAGCGTGGGGAATGAAGTACTCCATTGCTTGAACTATCACACTTGAGACAGCATCAGCGCAGCACGACGGATCGGTTGATGTAAAACAAGTTTGCCGCCATGGATAAGATGCGAAGAAATGTCGCATTTCATCCCAATCTGCTGACTTGTAACGCCATACTCGTCTGGAGGCTTTTGGGCGGGTGTCAGGTGGCGAGTACAGCGATACAGATTTCACCATACAGTGATCGGATGTCCCAGGTGCAGTGACGGACACCGAGTATCTGTCAGGATCGGTTGTCAGCAGAAGGTCCAAGCAATACGCAGTGTGGCCAGCAACGTCGGGGATGCGCGTAGGCTCGTTAACAAGCTGTGAGAGACCATAAGTCAGCGAAAACTTAAAGGCCTCTCTGCCAGCATGGTCAGTGTCCTGATACGGGTATAACCACTGCCCGTGGTGAGCATTAAAATCCCCCAGAAACACCAACTGCGCCGTGGGAAAACGTTGCTGAATCTTATCTGCTGTATTGCCAAGGTATTCCATAAGCCTCGTTGTCTCCCGATCTCCGCGATAACAGGCGTAAACCACTTGGTCTAGGCCAGTATCTATGTGAACCCACATGACTGAAAGGTCCGGCACTTCCAAGTAACGGAGACGCTGATAACAGATCGCGTCACTGGCATACATGTACACCCCGGCGTGCGGGCGGAATAGAGACTCCAGGATATAGCCTGGATAACCAAGGTATGCCGAGTCTGACGGATCGCAGATCTGCGTCTCCGTTAGAAAGAGTAGGTGTGGTCTCTCCGTCTCAAGATGGTGGTGGACATCATTCAGATTGGAGTGCACTCCACGGATGTTACAGAAGTACACTTTGAGGGAGAGGAAGTGCAAACGCTGTTGCAAACGCAGCCTTTCGCATGTGGCTGGCATGCTCCTTGGGCCCCCTACTACCTGCGGTCGGCCAGCGGTGCACCGTGCTTCGGATCCCGCTACCCTCCAAAACGAGTTACCCGGTGAGTCACTATCCTACGAGTTGAAAACAGTTCTCCAATGCAGCACGATTACTCAGACCTACCCTCCTAAATGGCTACACTAAACATCATGCCGGAACGCGACTAAGTCACTTGGCGGCATGGTTTTGTCTAGTGGGTGGTGACAAGACGCGGCCGAAGCCTACCACCAGATGTTACCGCTCGTTTAACGCCACCCAGGGACCACGTACAAGGCATCGAGAGCTAAACCTTGCGGACGCGAGCAGTTTTCAGTCCCCAAAACGTTGATGACTCAGCCAAAGTTTTGACGTGAAGTCGGTTTTTTTAATGCTCTGCATTCGTTGATTATTTGAATTTGACTCTGACTTCCCCATCTCCATGTCGACGTCCGTGTCTGTGTCCTGTCCGTGTCCACGACTATCTTTATCTCCATCCACATTATCTATATTCTCTCTTACCTCTATCGCTACGTCTATCTCTACTGCTATCTTTACCTCTATATCTACGTCTACGTTTCTGTCTAGTACTTGATTGCCTATAAGTAAGTATAATACTAAACTCGAAGATCACCAACTCGTTCATGGGTCAATGTGTACGCTTGTATAATAAAATTCCAAAATATTTAAGATTAACCCTTCGACAGATTTAAGAATAGGTGTTAGGTTTACTATAAGTTTACAAGAAAATGGGTCTCTTGGGCTGTAAATTGTTATAATGTTTTTTTTTTTCTTATTTTTAAAAGATGATTGCTGTTGGTGTTTCTTGCCACTTCTTCTCAACAGATCGACTTTCCGAAGTGGTGGTAGGTAGATTCAGTTCAATCTGTTAATTTTTTTACTTATTTCAAATGTATTTAAATTGTTACGAAATACAGAATTGACTTTTACTTAACGATCTCCGAATTAATACATAGAATAAAAAAAAACATGAAGTAAGTACCTAGTACTCAGTCGATTTCAATGAAATTGATATGGGAACAACTTTTTCATATGAAACAAGAATCATTAAGCCTTGAACCGCCACGGTCTGATAAATCCGACAAATATTTTCGAGACCATTCCGCCAAGGTCGTATTTTTACGACTAAAAACCACCATTCGTTTCGTATGCTTTTTTTATTTAATATCGCTGTATTATATTTGAAAATTGTTAACATTTGGTAAATAGTGAATCAAGTAATCATTTACAATTGATTACACTTAAGTAAGTCTCTTAATTAGAAAACTTTAAAAATATGTCAGAAGTTAGATAAATTACTGATATTATTATTAGAAAATTGCATTGATGTCCAGCGCCATTGTCGGAATAATCCGTTATTATTGAATAATTAGGTAGTTATTATGTTCGTGTTATCGATAAATGTGATTTAACTACATTATAAGATGTAAACTTAATCACAGTATAGAGTCATAAAAATATTAATCTTTGGCCTCAATATGGTGCGGAAATCAATAATCCTTCAAATTTTTTTAAACGATCTTTTTTTCATTTGGTAATTTTCAATTTTAATACCAAAGTTACTCTTTCTATTTGTCTGTTACCCCTTCAAGCTTAAACAGCTAAAACTATTACCATTGGACATCCCTATGTGTTGTAGGTATTTATTTTTAGATTTACTGTGCTTGGCGCTGGGAGCACGACAACTGATATAAAGTCTGGCGGGTAAAGGGTTAAAATCGGTTTACCCAGTCAAAAGTTATAAGTTAACAAACTTTAAAAAACATAGACGAATTGAGAAACTCCTCCTTTTTTTGAAGTCGGTTGAAAAATAATCCATTAACATTTGGTAAATAGTGAATCAAGTAATCATTTACAATTGATTACACTTAAGTAAGTCTCTTAATTAGAAAACTTTAAAAATATGTCAGAAGTTAGATAAATTACTGATATTATTATTAGAAAATTGCATTGATGTCCAGCGCCATTGTCGGAATAATCCGTTATTATTGAATAATTAGTTATTATGTTCGTGTTATCGATAAATGTGATTTAACTACATTATAAGATGTAAACTTAATCACAGTATAGAGTCATAAAAATATTAATCTTTGGCCTCAATATGGTGCGGAAATCAATAATCCTTCAAATTTTTTTAAACGATCTTTTTTTCATTTGGTAATTTTCAATTTTAATACCAAAGTTACTCTTTCTATTTGTCTGTTACCCCTTCAAGCTTAAACAGCTGAAACTATTACCATTGGACATCCCTATGTGTTGTAGGTATTTATTTTTAGATTTACTGTGCTTGGCGCTGGGAGCACGACAACTGATATAAAGTCTGGCGGGTAAAGGGTTAAAATCGGTTTACCCAGTCAAAAGTTATGAGTTAACAAACTTTAAAAAACATAGACGAATTGAGAAACTCCTCCTTTTTTTGAAGTCGGTTGAAAAATAATCCTTTAGATTACCCTTTCAATGTTTATCATAAAATCTATGTGTTTCACTTCAAATGTAAGTTCGATTCCAGGTTTATTTATTAGTTTATTAACTCTTTATTGTAAGTACAATAACATAATTGGGAAACAAACAACATGGAACAAAAGGCGGTTTTATCGCTCTCCTCTAGACAGAGGATCTCTACCATACTACAGGCTGAGGATTTCACAAATGTGTGAATGCAAGTCTTATTATGCCAAAAATGTTACGCCTAACTGCATGATGATGATTGCTTAAGATATATAATAATCGATAACTCAAGTCTTATTATGCCAAAAATGTTACGCCTAACTGCATGATGATGATTGCTTAAGATATATAATAATCGATAACTCAATATAAAATGTTGTTACCGTTTTATCACTTCTGTGAGCAAAGAAATTTGTCGACTCGTATTTTTACGAATGTTCGTATAATATGGAGATGGTTTGTAAGCAATAATTGAAATCTATCCATTTCCGCACGGCCAGCTCAAATAAATGTGTGTCTTGTTAATTTTGAATGTTTGTAAGCATGTTGTACTCTTAAATAACTATAAAATAAAAAAATACAATGTTACTAAGAACTTGCAACTAAAAATTTTGTAAAAATACGAGTCGATAAAGTTCTGTATTGATGCAGATTGGAATTACGATTTACTTTAAGAGTAGGTACCTATTACTAACTTATTAAATCTGCCCATGATAAATATCTTCTATCTAATTTTACAACTTTAATAGTAATAAAAAGAAAAGAATAAAGATTTTTCATTGCTTTTATTAAAAAATATTTTGTTTAAAGACCTCTAGCTGCTTTTCTCTCATAATACCTTTTCAAAGCCTCGTCAAACACATCTCCAACAGTTCGTTTCTTCCAAATGTCTACTTTAGGTTTGGGTTCTGGTGGTGGTGTAGGTGTATTTTCTTTATCAGATTCCACAGGCTTCTCAACTTTCTTTGCATCATTGGTAGTAGTTGAATCGTCTACATCTTTTACTATGGGGGCTTTCATGACTTCTTGTTTTGATGAATGGTTTTTATTCTTCTTCTTTTTCTTTTCAGAACCACTTTCATCTTCACTATCTGTTGAATCGATGGAAAAATCTGAATCCGCATCAATGTTCTCTTCAACTTGTTTTAATTTCTTGGCTCTAATGTCTTCAAGGTTCACTCTGTTAATTTCTTCCTCAGATTCATCAATTTCACCATCAGACAAGTCTTTTGTATCGGCATGCCGCTTTCTATAATTTCTTTTACTTTCTATTTTTTTAATTGATTCATCTTTTTCAGTAGTTTCAAGATTAGCTTTACTGGCTTTTTCTTTTTCTGGGGACTTTTGATTCTCTTTAAGAGTCTTATCAGAACCAAGCTTTTGTTCATATAAATGACGATAAAAGCCACCTGAAATAAAAACAAATTGTAGAGAAGCTGAACCCTCCCTATGTCGCAGTGGAGCTGAATAAGGCTCGAAAGGTGTACATGTTCAATGGGTGACGCTTTACGAATGGCCCTAATATCTATAGATAGAATGATTTATAGTTATGTATTTTTTTTATTTTTATTTATGGCCCTAATTAAAATTTTCAGTTGGTGTTAATGGTAAGAGGCGATTGGTGAAAATGATATATGTACTTTTATTTGCCTTAGAAAAGACTCCATTTTATAATAAAGTTGTGTTGGTAAGTAGTGTCTATTGAGTACACATACTTTTTGATAATTAAAAGTGAACTTGATATCAAAGATTCAAAGTAAGGATTTGTACATTACCCAAATCTTTCTGCTTTGTAACATCTCCAATACTTTCCAGGTATTCTTCACGCTTTTCTTTTTCTTCTTCTTTGCGCAATTCTTCTAATTTCTGTTTGTATGCTGAAGTAACAAATACTTCTTTATCTGCAAATTCTTCCCCTTCGTTTTCTCTCTCTAGCTGAATCTAAAAGTTTAGATAGAGTTATAAATTTCATCATAGGCCTCCTTTTAAGAAATAAAAAATGTGCGAACAAAATCAAAAAGAATGATAATGCTAATGTATTCAAAATCTACTGTGTCCAGTCTATTTTGTCAAAATCTCTAGAACTGAGGTTGGAAATCAGTATATCTATCTTCCTACTATAAATCTTAAAAGATTAGTTTATTGTGTATTTTTGTACCACTATCCATTTTTATTGAATTTAGACACAAAAGTAACTAGGTGAAAAATAAACTGCTCATTATTGTGATCAGCATAGAAGTATATTAGTAAGTATTCTTATAACATAGTAAAATAGGATAGTATAAATTAATTATTCTAAAAACTTTGATTATTAATGCATTTCTTTAAAAAGTTTGTCATGAGACGCAAAATTGATTGGATGAATCAACTTATATAATAAATAAGTAAATATTTCTGACACTCACACATCATTATTTAGCCCAAATTAAGTGTTTTAAAGAACTTGTGTTATGGATACTAGATAACTGATATACTTAAGAAATATATAAACAACACACATATTGAATAAATATATACTTTTAATTAGAATAAACTCAAATAAACATCCATGACTTGACAACTAATATCTGTGTTCATCACACAAATCCCCTGCCGCCGAGATTCGAACCCAGGACCTCTGGCATAGAAGGCAATGTATGTTACCACTGAACCAGCCGGTGGTTAATATGTATTTTATATTCTAGGTCCCTTGTTCCCTATATGGTATCCATGGCATAACACAAGCTTTGTTTACTTTGAACCCATGTATTTATTTTTTTTATACTTAAACAAGAAACAAACTTATTTTGAATAATCATATGCATATTTCCCAATAGGCAGCTCTATGCCTCAATATTATAGAACATAAATTTTTTAGTATTTTAGAACACCTTCTTTTTTAATGGCACCACAACTTTAAGTAAAAAACTCTGCAAAGTTCCTTGTTTCTGTTTGGGAATAAAAATTAGAGTACTGAAAGTTAATTTTTAGTTAATCATCAATATAAAACTTAGTTCTTTACATACTTCATACCTTTCTTTCCATTCTCCGCTCATTTTCAATTTTTCTTTTATTAGCTGCTTTCAATAAGTTTTCAATATATCTAGGTTTCTTTTCTTCCTTAGCTTGGGCTTTTTTTTCTTCTTTCTGAGAACTCATTGAATCATATATTTCATCATATTGATAAACAGTTGGATCCTCCATGACAGCTTTCTCTTGAGAAATTTTAGCCTGAAAACATAATTTTAATAATATTATAAAGTTTTTGCATTTAAAATGCTTAATTACTATTAAATAAATGAAAAAATGTATTAAATAAAAATCACCCGACCAGGAATCAAACCTGGGACCTCTCGTTTTCTGGACGAGTGCTCTCCCACTGAGCTACCAGGGACTGGCAGTAAGCCTCGAAATTACTTGAAACATTTTTAATTTTACGTTATATTGCTAACGTAGCTCCATCTAATGGTATAGCTTTGCAGCTAAGACCACCCGAGACCAATTTCTTTACAGAAATTGTGAATCTCAGTTAAAGTGAAGCATTGTAATGTTTAATAATATTTTAAAGTTTTTGCATTTAAGCCATACCTTTACGGGCAAACGAGAGACGTGGTCTAGTGATTTTTATTTAACACATTTTTTCATTTATTTAGCATAATTTTATTTACTCTCACAATTAAAAAATTTTTCTGTTTCAAAGTGAATGTATAATACAATAATATATGAGGTTATGTATGTATGTATGTATTATCTGTTAGAAAAATAGCTGAGATATAGTGATGACTATAAACAGAATGGACCTTAAAAGTTTGAATATGGTTTCTGAGTTAATTTAGTTGTTTCAACAACTTTAGTATTTGCATACCTGTCGATTTATATTTTCACTTGGTTTTAACAATACAGGTTTCTTTCCCTCTTCATCAGAGTCTGATTCATTGCCAAAGACATTTTTTGCAGCTTGAAAGCCAAGTTTTTGTGTTTTTGCTTTCCCAGGAACAATCAAGCCATACCTGAAATAAGATTTAAAGAAAGTTAATTATACAACTGAGAAACTTAGATCCTAAGTAATAATGCAATTACTTGCAGGCTAACAATTATTTCAGTTACATTGTAATTCTTAAATATCAACATTTTAGTAATAGATTAGATTTGTTGATTCATAGAAATTCTGTAGTTTTAAATCATTAGTTAGTTATAAATATCTAACTTTAAGCCCTATTTTCTAGCTATACTTATTAGTAAGTACACTGTAGTTTAAAAAATACATTAAGTAACGTCATGTCATACTATACATATATTAAGAATATTATAACATAATTCTTCTTGGTACAAACCCGGAACTTGACAATTTTATTAGTAACTTACTTTTTAGAAGAAGACATTATAACATCAACGTAGCATAAATTTCAATGCATGTACTGTTGAGCAAGTAAATACTAAAGCAATCTTTAAGTTAATTCATTGACTTTTTCATCTCCAATCTCCACATGTAATATTTTTCTATACTCCACATACACAAGTCCACAATCACAGCAGATAGATGACAACAAGATGACAATCAGGCCTATGCAACTATAGTGTCAATAAAATTGAATTCTGCACCATCTAGGATATGATGTACTACAACTTTTCGGTAAGTTATTTCTCCTGTTATTAACTAGGTAGCGCTGGGATAGCAGATTTATTAATATCTCGCAGTGAGATGATAACCCATAGATCTCTAACACTATGGATCTGAAATAACAGCAAAAAATGGGTGCATACCTAAAGTTAAATCGTAGCATAAAATAGCCGCCAATAGTGAGCATACTAAAGTTGTATCGATATCGATACTTCTAAGGCCGTATACATACAGAAAGAAAGCTGGAAACTTACAAGCGCTTATCGGCGAAAATGTCTGATTCATCGGACGATTATTTTGTTTTCTTGAGAAAATGTGTATTCAAAAATGCGAAATGAAGCTTTATCCTATTGATAGAGAAAGGAAACTTTTCGGGTGTAGCATCATTTATTAGTAAATAATTGAAAACTTGATGATCAAAGATATTTTTAAAAAAAAAATTGTAGGTCTTGGCTTTATCCTGGTATTGGAAAAAAATATATAAATTACTAAAACTGTTATCCCACATGCTTACCATGAATATGCTTGAAATGATTCGTCTGGGGATTTATTAACTTATTATTTGTCAGGAAAAATATACGCTTTTTCTAAATAGCTTTGTTTATAACTTTATCACGCCACCAGAAATAAATTGTCTTACCAAAATTTAGGGGTTCAAAACTTACGTTCCCCTATTGACAGTATTTGACAGGGAAGGAACACAATCTGATTAATTGCGACGGTTATTTTTACAAACTTCTGCCTGGTGCGGTCATACCATTTTTTACGGTCCTGGGGCGTCTCATGCAACTATTAAAAGAGACGCCCCTTAGCCGTCATCTGCCATTTAGTAAAACTTTCTGCCTTTTTTTCCATTTACTACTTATATATACCAGTTTTTTCTTTTTTTTACTTTGATTATTAGTCTAAGCGTGTTTCCGAAGCATATTTGAAGCGTTTTATTCGAAATTGAGAGCAAGTATCGAATTAATGACAGGTGTTGTTTACCTTTTTGGAAAATCGAAAGAAGTATTGAAAGAATATAACAATAAAAATGAAAATAAATAAATAAATGAAAGTGGACATTGCAATTATAAAAAGTGAAATCTGATCAAAATAATAGTAATTATAAAATATAACTATCCACATGGCCACTATGTAATAATTAACCATACCTTCCTTTTATATTATGAAAGTTAGAAAGATTTTACACTCGTATTATGCAGGTAGCAGTAAAACAACATAGTAATTTTCACAAATATTTATTCATTTCTAAATAAAAGGTACAAAGTCTATTTTTATTGAATAATACAAAATAAGATTTCTTACCTTTTGGAAAATTGAAGGTACTGTGTCATCTCACAATCTAATTACATCAAGGGTCTTATTAAAGCTATTTGTCCTCAAAATGTAAAGAGCAAATATACCAAACTTTAACTTTTGGGTTTAAGTTCTCGCTTCCAATGGCTTCTAACCACCGTCCCTTTAAGTTAACATTTCTTGGAAACCTAAAATTATAAATATCGATAAGTATAGAGTTTTAAGAAAAATACATCACTATTAAATTCTAATGTAAACAAACAAGACAGTTTCAACAATAGGTTTCGGCAAAGTAAAACGTGTTTAATATAAAAAAAATGTAGTGTATAGTTAAGATTGCATGTCCAAATCACAAAAAAAAAGTTATGTGGAGCACTTTATAACAACAATTCACTTGTTTTAATCAATGAAAATTTACTAACCTGTGTAAAGTTAAATTAGGGTATTTATCATCTTTCTTCGCACCACACCACAAAATTGAACATTTCATATTGAAAACTGCTTGCACTTTTTGCAGATATTAACATATAAAACACAAATTTGAAGCCACTTAATTAGTAAATTGAAAAAACCTTTCAGCAAAAACACAATTTGACATCTTAAGTACTCTGAATTCTGAAACACAACATGGCGACAAGACACTCTAGTGACATTCGTATGACGTCATGCCTTTAATTTTTTCATTCGGTAGGAGAATGAAAATAGTACTATCTCTGTTTTTCTTCAATGGTTTTTGTATTGGGAGAGTGAGATAAAAGAGTTTTAGTTATACCTACTTAATATCTATATAACTATAAAGTATGTATAGAAAAATAGAACATCTTGTGGTTATCACAGCGAGATGATATCCATGGAGATGTTCTATTTTTCTATACATACTTTATAGTTATATAGATATTAAGTAGGTATAACTAAAACTCTTTTATCTCACTCTCCCAATACAAAAACCATTGAAGAAAAAAAGAGACAGTACTATTTTCATTCTCCTACCGAATGAAAAATTTAAAGGCATGACGTCATACGAATGTCACTAGAGTGCCTTGTCGCCATATTGTGTTTCAAAATTCAGAGTACTTAAGATGTCAAATTGTGTTTTTGCTGAAAGGTTTTTTCAATTTACTAATTAAGTGGCTTCAAAGTGTTTTATATGTTAATATCTGCAAAAAGTGCAAGCAGTTTTCAATATGAAATGTTCAATTTTATGGTGTGGTGCGAAGAAATATGATAAATACCCTAATTAAACTTTACGCAGGTTAGTAAGATTTTCATTGATTAAAACAAGTGAATTGTTGTTATAAAGTGCTCCACATAACTTTATTTTGTGATTTGGACATGCAATCTTAACTATACACTACATTTTTTTTATATTTAACACGTTTTACTTTGCCGAAACCTATTGTTGAAACTGTCTTGTTTGTTTACATTAGAATTTAATAGTGATGTATTTTTCTTAAAACTCTATATCGATATTTATAATTTTAGGTTTCCAAGAAATGTTAACTTAAAGGGACGGTGGTTAGAAGCCATTGGAAGCGAGAACTTAAGCCCAAAAGTTAAAGTTTGGTAGATTTGCTCTTTACATTTTGAGGAAAATAGCTTTAATAAGACCCTTGATGTAATTAGATTGCGAGATGACACAGTACCTTCAATTTCCCAAAAGGTAAGAAATCTTATTTTGTATTATTCAATAAAAATAGACTTTGTACCTTTTATTTAGAAATGAATAAATATTTGTGAAAATTACTATGTTGTTTTACTGCTACCTGCATAATACGAGTGTAAAATCTTTCTAACTTTCATAATATAAAAGGAAGGTATGGTTAATTATTACATAGTGGCCATGTGAATAGTTATATTTTATAATTACTATTATTTTGATCAGATTTCACTTTTTATAATTGCAATGTCCACTTTCATTTATTTATTTATTTTCATTTTTATTTTTACTATTTTGTGTTCCTTCGTAATTCATGAACCTCTCCCTCTCCCTCCCCAGTATCGAAAGAATCGAAGGAATATTCTTTCAATACTTCTTTCGATTTTCCAAAAAGGTAAACAACACCTGTCATTAATTCGATACTTGCTCTCAATTTCGAATAAAACGCTTCAAATATGCTTCTGAAACACTCTAAGACTAATAATCAAAGTCAAATAAAATAAAAAACTGGTATAGTAAATGGAAAAAAAGGCAGAAAGTTTTACTAAATGGCAGATGACGGCTAAGGGGCGTCTCTTTTAATAGTTGCATGAGACGCCCTAGGACCGTTATAAAAAATGGTATGACCGCACCAGGCAGAAGTTTCTAAAAATAACCGTCGCAATTAATCGGATGTGTGTTCCTTCCCTGTCAAATACTGTCAATAGGAGAACGTAAGTTTTGAACCCCTAAATTTTGGTAAGACAATTTATTTCTGGTGGCGTGATAAAGTTATAAACAAAGCTATTTAGAAAAAGCGTATATTTTTCCTGACAAATAATAAGTTAATAAATCCCCAGACGAATCATTTCAAGCATTTTCATGGTAAGCATGTGGGATAACAGTTTTAGTAATTTATATATTTTTTTCCAATACCAGGATAAAGCACAGACCTTAAATTTTTTTTTTAAATATCTTTGATCATCAAGTTTTCAGTTATTTACTATTAACTAATAAACCCGAAAAGTTTCCTTTCTCTATCAATAGGATAAAGCTTCATTTCGCATTTTTGAATACACATTTTCTCAAGAAAACAAAATAATCGTCCGATGAATCAGACATTTTCGCTGATAAGCGCTTATAAGTTTCCAGCTTTCTTTCTGTATACGGCCTTAGAAGTATCGATATCGATACAACTTTAGTATGCTCACTATTGGCGGCCATTTTATGCTACGATTTAACTTTAGGTATGCACCCATTTTTTGCTGTTATTTCAGATCCTTAGTGTTAGAGATCTATGATATCTCGTCAGGAACGGAAAAAGATGTTGACTTTGACAGATTAGTCAAAAGACTATTATAATATAATAGTCTATGAATGATCATGTGCGTGTGCGTCTGTTGCGTTTTGTGTTTTCTCCGCCATTTTATTTAAGACTTAGATTATTTTAACAAATTCGCTGTGAATTTGGCCTTGAAGTTACTTGTGTGACTTACTAACAACTTAAAAGACTTCAGCAACAAAAGTGCGGGAAAGTGAAAACAGTGTAAAATATTGTGTAAATATACAGTGATTGTGCATGAGATTAAAGCATGATTTGCTGTAAGTCGTAAGGTTAATTTGGTCGATTTCATAAAAAAATGTCAATGAAAATGTTGATTTACAGTTGCTGTAATGGGGTGAACCGAAAAATAAATGGACAATTGACAAAATTTGATGAGGAGGATGGAGCGAAGAGAGAGGCTTTTGAATATTCCACGAAAAGAAAACAAAAACAATAAATAACCTTAAAAAATAAAGATTTTCGTATTTTTTTTATTTTTGACCACTTAGTTACTATAAATACTTTATTCTGTATTTTCTTAAAGCAGTTATCATAATAAAATTCTCTAAAATGTTACATTAAATGTGATTAACAGGATAAGATATTTTTACCTTTTTTTTTATAATGGACACTTACTACTTTTTTTATTAAATTTAGTTACTAGCGCCATCTATGATTTGAAGAATTATTTAATTTTGCCAATGAAATCAAGTTGTCCATCTATCTCATATTAACTGTATCGTCTATAGATGACAATTGATGACAATTTATATTGGTTAGGGTAAAAATGTTCTGTGGACACAAAACAAACAAACAAAAACAAATCCTTAGGCCATAATATGATCCATTAATAGGCAGTAGGCACAGATTATACATACTATACCAATCATACTGTACCAAAGACAACTAGTAACAAGACGGAGCACTGTTTTTTTTTTTAATGGAACACTTTAGATCTTATTACCACGGTACAAAGTCGTTAATTGTTTAACTTTATTGGTTGAAACTTGATGGGAGGTTTTCTGACAGCTCATTAAAAAAACAAAACTGTACAAAATTGGTACAAAAGGCTGCGATAGATGGCGTTTTACAAAAGGCGAAGGCGAAGAATTTATTCCACACTGCGTTTTTAAAAGTAAAATAAATTTATTCACGTCTGTATCAGAAATTGAAAGTATAAATAACCATAGATGGTAGATACCACTTACCTACATTATAGTATACAGACTTAACGCCTTTGGCTTTTTAAAAGTGCCATCTATAGAGGTTTTTTGAACTAATTTTTATGAGCTGTCAGAAAACTCCCCATTGTAACATGTACCATGAATTTTTATATATAAAAGTGTAGAAAAATGTATGTTTCCCTTGAAAATAAATAAATAAATAAATAACGGGTAAATGGTATCAGCGAAAGGATTGTTACGGTTTTATATCCTTGTCTAGAATCTTGCCATTCTAAAGTAAATAAATTTCTAATAATTTCATTATGTATGTAAATATTTCATAAATGTATAAATAAATTATGTAAGTATAAGTAGAAATTCGGAGACATCGGAGATATCAAGGACTTATCTAAGGAAAGGAAAAATAATCTATAATATTTTAAAATTGGGATGTGCGGGTTTAAATTACGAAGTCAATTTGTTTTTAAAATATTTTTTTAATAATTATACGACTTCCAGCCTCCCGAACAAGCCGATTTCCAAAAAGGCTTTATCACCATAGACCACATCCATACGCTGCGGCAGGTTATAGAATAGACGGAGGAGTATAACCAGCCACTTTGCTTGGCGTTTGGGGACTATTAGAAAGCCTTCGATTCGATCGAGACCTGGGCTGTATTGCAGTCTTTGCAGCGGTGCCAAATTTACTATCGATACATCGAAGCGTTGAAGTTTTATTACAAAAACGCCACTACGGATCAGAATTCGAAGCCTATCCAACTGCAGCGGGGCGTCAGGCAAGGCGACGTTATATCTCCTAAGCTGTTCACGATGTGCGTTAGAAGATGTATTCAAGCTTCTGGACTGGGATGGGCTCGGCATCAACATCAACGGCGAGTACATCACTCACCTTCGATTCGCGGATGACATCGTAGTCATGGCTGAGACTCTGCAGGACCTGAGTAAAATGCTCGGTGACCTCAGTGGAGCCTTGCAGCGAGTTGGCCTTAAAATGAACATGGATAAGACGAAGATCATGTCAGACGTCCATGTTGCACCTGCTCCTGTGGTAGTTGGAGGCTCGAAGTTGTTGACGATTATCTATACCTAGGACATGAAATCCAGTTAGGTAGGTCCAACTTTGAGAAAGAGGTAAATCGTCGAATCCAAATCGGCTGGGCAGCGTTCGGGAAGCTCCGTAAAATCTTCTCGTCACAAATACCGCAGTGTCTGAAGACAAAGGTTTTTGACCAGTGTGTGTTATAACATATGGCACTGAGACGTGGTCGCTAACTATGGGTCTTATAAATAAGCTAAGAGTCGCTCAGTGGGCAATGGAAAGGGCTAAGCTCGGAGTTTCCCTGTGGGATCGAATCAGGAATGAGGAGATTCGCAGGCGAACCAAAGTCACCGACATAGCCAGAAGGATTGCAGAGCTGAAGTGGCAATGGGCCGGGCACATAGCTCGCAGAACAGATGGTCGGTGGGCAGAAAAGTTCTCGAGTGGTGGCCACGTACTGGGCGACGCAGCGTAGGCAGGCCACGGTGGACGATGGACCGACGACCTGGTCAAAATCGCCGGTAAACGCTGGATGAAGGCGGCGCGGGACCGAGTGACCTGGAAGACCTTGGGGGAGGCCTATGTCCAGCAGTAGACGTCTACAGGCTGTGGATGATGATGATAATGAAAATTTCAAAATTATTTCTAAGTAGTCACTAAAATTTAAGTTCATCAATTTATACATAGCAAAAAAATAAAAACATTATATTATATATTTTCAATTTCCTATTTATTAACAAAACGTTACTTGAAATCATGCGTGCACGCACCGCAAAGAGCAACCATTTTGTTTGTGACGGCCCGGCCGCCATATTTTTCTATGCGAATCGACTATTACTCGAGTGACTCGATTGTCAAATATATCGAGATTAAAAAAACACTCAATGTCTCTTCTTGACTTTTCTGTCTCATTTCTTTTGTTTTACGTTTAATTTCAATATTAAGTTATAAAAGACGCCTAAAATAAATTGTGAGCTTACTTATGGTAGTGGTAAAAGTGAAGAAGTTGTTATAAGAAGGAAAAACAATCTACCGTCCGTCACTATAAACCCATTTATACGAGTAAAGAAGCAAGTTACTTATGCAATGTTTACATAGGGAATGCTTAAGCACAGGCGCCTAGGCGGCGCGTCGGGCGGGACTTTAGGAATTATCTTTACATCGCCGGCTTTCCTCTAAATCAGCGGATAGTTCCATAGTAAAGCCGGCGGCGATGTAGTAAAAACACAGGACACCCCGCGCGACGCGACGCCTGTCCTTAACTTAACGTTTTGGAAAAAAATCTAATTTTTTTCCAAAACGTCAAATGACATGTCAAATTTTCACATGTCAAATGTTCTAACTGTGATTCTTATTCACTCATGGATTCACTTCACTAATCATTCACTCACTCACTCTTCTGCCAAAACTTAAAATTAAATAAAAATATGTAAAATAATTCGCACTATTTATTTATGTACGACTTACGTTGTAAAATAATTATGTTGATAATTCCATTATTGAGTTGAATGCTACGATATTGCACACAATATGGTCTTCTTAAAAATAATTAATAAAAATAATTCCCTCTTCTTGAGGTTACAATTTAGAAGGTACAAAAGTAATCTGGGGTTATGGGTAAGTCAATTTATAAGTTACGAATAGTAATAACGCTTTCACCCTTTGATCTTGTTCTTATTTTTTGTTACAGCAAGAAGATTTGGGTACTCCAATCAAACTCAGTATTGAAAATAACTGGTCTAAAAATATTTATAAAAGCAATGTTGTTTCTCACAATGAAAAACCCTATTATGTCTTGCCTATGTTTCCGTATCCGTCAGGGAATCTACACATGGGCCACGTTCGTGTGTACTCAATATCAGATACTATTGCAAGATTTCATAGGTTAAATTCAAGAAATGTTATTCATCCTATTGGTTGGGATTCTTTTGGCTTACCTGCTGAAAATGCGGCTAATGAAAGAAAAATTCCTCCTGATACTTGGACAAAGTCAAATATAGAATTAATGAAGACTCAGTTACTTCAATTAGGTTTAGATTTTACCTGGGAAAAAGAAATATCTACTTGCGATCCCAACTATTACAAATGGACACAATTTATATTTCTTAAATTATTCGAGGAGGGCTTAGCATACCAAAACAAGGTAAATTAACCACATATTTAAATTTTCAAGCTATATTTGGATGTATTTATTTTTCAACATTCATTAAATAATGAATGAAAATGAACAAAACTATATGCAAAAAACTAATTATTGATTCACACTAGAAAGCCAATTAAAAGCCTATGTATATAGTTTATATCTTAAATTGATTAATTTCTTTTATCATAATATTAGTTTCTCAGTTACATTCAATTATTTTTCAGGCACAAGTTAATTGGGACCCTGTTGACCAAACTGTTCTGGCAGATGAACAAGTAGATGAGTTTGGTTGCTCCTGGAGATCAGGTGCTAAGGTTGAAAAAAAGTTTTTAAAGCAGTGGTTTATTAGAACTACAAAGTTTGCCAAAATGCTTTTTGATGGACTTGATAGTGACAATCTCAAAAATTGGAAAGATATTATTAACTTACAAAAACATTGGATTGGGGAATGTAATGGTGTAGTAGTTAATTTCAATTTGATAGTTAATGATGAAGAAAAATTAATACAAGTGTGGACAGCAAATCCTTATAAATTTATTCATGGAGAATTTTTGACCATAAGTCCTAACAGTATGAGTATAGGAAATGGTAATGATGTATTGAGTAACAGCATAAAATGCATAAACCCCATCACAGGTAGGGAAATTCCTGTCTATATAACAGATGCTGATTATCCTGAAGGCAAAGATGTATATATTGCTTGTCCCAAATATGATGAAGAAGATGTTGCTTTATCTCAAAAATGTAAATTTCCAATGGCAAAACATAGAGAAGATATAAACATGGAATCAGAAAATCAAAAAGCTATAGATATTGCTAAAAGCAAAAATGTTGGAGGGTTTTATGTAAGCTCAAAGTTAAAGGATTGGTTAATATCAAGGCAAAGGTACTGGGGCACCCCAATTCCTATTATACATTGTGAAAAATGCGGAGTAGTACCTGTTCCATATGAGGATCTGCCTGTTGAATTACCAAAGATAAACACTGTAGATGGTGGCTTGCAAAGTTTAACAAAAGTTGAAGTCTGGGTCAATTGTAAATGTCCAAAATGCCATTCTAATGCTAAAAGAGAAACAGACACCATGGATACTTTTGTAGATTCATCCTGGTACTATTATAGATTTCTTGATCCAAAAAATGATAAATTACCCTTTGACAAAGATATAATCATACGAAACATGCCTGTTGATGTTTATATAGGTGGAAAGGAGCATGCAGTTCTTCACTTGTATTATGCAAGATTTATGGGATATTTTCTGAAATCAATCGGGTGGACAACTACAGAGGAACCCTTTGCCAAGCTAGTTGTTCAAGGAATGATAATGGGTCAATCTTACAAAGTGGCTTCTACAGGAAAGTATATTTCTCCAGAACAGGTGGAAAAAGTAGGTGAAGTCTATCAAGAGAAACAAACAGGAGAAGCAGTGTCCACACAGTGGGAAAAAATGAGTAAATCTAAATATAATGGGGAAAATCCTGAAAGGCTACTAAAAGCATATGGCTGTGATACTACTAGACTACTTATACTGTCCGATGTTCCTCCAGAAACTAGTCGAAATTGGTCTGATGCAAGTGAGTAGGCAATTTTACATATGACTTGTTGAGTGTCTTTTTCGCACAATTATTTTATTTATTAATGCAATAAAGTCAATTTATTTATTTATTAAATTAATAAGGCACTTAAATATACTCTGTACATGTAGTCCGTAAGTAAGATAAAAAAGATTCTATTAAGGAGATCACCCAGCTAATGTATGGTAACTCCTAAGCTTAAGGCAATTAAGAACTTTATTTCCAATCTTGGTATTGAACATAGTGCAGCTAGTTCCAGGGGGACTCAAACCACTGTGTATAACTCCAAGCCTAATTGTAAAATAAATAATTGTTTCAACTAAACACATCTCTTTGCTACTGATCAATTACTTTAATTTTTTAAAACAATTTAGAGTGATTTCTTCCATGCTGGTCTGGGAGCGAAAGAAAAACATAGAATGTGCCAATGTCTTCTCTTCCTGGGCAAACTGTAAAAGTCAGTTAAGGGACGGAGGTTTATTTGGCGTTTTTGCGGGCGATAGGCTGACCCCCTGTCACTGCAATAGTCTCTCTCCATCATAATAATACCTCCAAATGTGTCAAACGTGACTTCAGATGGTTTTATAGCCTCTGGTGTTTTGCCTGCCCCATTAGGGATACAGGCGTGAAGTAATGTATATGTATTAGAGTGATATTTTTTTTTAATTTCGAAAAGTCATTTGACCGCTTCGCGCGGTTTTACCAGCGTGACTTATGAACCCGTGGGAATTTCTGGACCTTGCTGTAGAATTATTCTATCAAATGCAGAAGAGAGATTTTTTAAATCAGATCAGTAGTAACAGAGCTTAGCAACCAAACAAACTCTTCAGCTTTAATTATACTACCATAGATTATTTATATTTCAGCTCTACCCGGTGTGTTAAACTTCCAACACAGGATCTGGCTAACAATGAGGGAGTTTTTGAACCACAGAAATGATGAATCTTTAAACACTTTGTCAGTGTCAAAAGAGGACTTGCAAAAGTATGACGACAAGTTGTGGGATTCTAGAAATTATTTCATTGCAACAACTACCTACCATTTTAAGCACACACATAAGCTTAGTGTCGGAATATCAAGGCTGCAAAGTTTGATAAGCAATTTAAGAGTAAGTTAAATGACACATTTAACCTATACATATAAGCTTACAACTAATAAGACATGGATTTTTCCTTTATGCCAAATCATTTGCATATTGTTTTTTAACCCAGTCCCATTTCGAATTATTATAACGATAATTCGTTTTAAGAAAGAAATTATTACATACATAACTTCACGCCTGTATCCCTAATGGGGTAGGCAGAACCCCAGAGGCTACTAAACCATTTGATGTCACGTTTGACAAATTTAGAGGCAGTATTATGATGGAGTGATATTATTGCAGTGACAGGGGGTCAGCCTATCGCCCGCAAAAACGCCAATAAAACCTCCGTACCTTAACTGATTTTTACAGTTTGCCCGGGAAGAGAAGACGCTGGCACATTCTATGTTTTTCTTTCACTCCCAGTCCAGCATGCAAGAATATACAGGGTTTTTTTTGGCCACCAGCCAAATTTAAATGTTATATTATTAAACCAGCCATATTTATTTAGCGTCGCTCAGTACAAAAAAGTAGAAATTTGGAACCACAAACGTTTTTGAAAATAGTCGCTGTTGATGAACATGGCTACTACGACGTGGCATTTCATTGTTACATTGTACGACGTAGTACTACGAGATGTTTTGTAGTAGCGCGTAGTCGACTTTATTTTAATGGTAATTTAAAGTGACCATGCTTAGCTTAACATGTTCGCGGATGTATTCATTTCCTTGTAAAAAAAAAAAATACTTTTTTTTGCAAAAATCGTTTCTATAAATGATACTGTAATGAAACGATTGTGTAAAAAAAATTTGGCCGATGACCACAAATCAACCCTGTATATTCATTTTATCTCATTTAAAAAATATATATATGTATTTAAAAAAAATAATTAATATCCAGTAAAAACGAATCATATACAGCATTATTTTTTGTTGATACGAAATCTGAAATCAGTTTCTTCAGAATCGGTAACAGAATCAATTGTAATAGTTTTAATACCATGTTATATTTTAACTCAATAATCTCTATAAAGCCTTTAATAATGTACACACTCATTTGAACGCCTATCGTACGCGATCCCAGGATGCAAGTAGGTACCTACGTCGAGTGAAGGGGTAGCGAGGGATCGCCGCCGCGCGGTGGTTGTCGTCACTCGCGCGACTAAACATAGGCACCACAAGAGGCTTCAAGATAATATTATATTTTTTTTGTATACCGATTCTTTGAACAAATATATTTGATCGGTGTGTTAAGTTTCGCATAATCAAAAAATAACTTTGTATACCCATTGGTAAACCATGAAACTTTATATTGATTAGTAGGTAATGTTTGAGATTTTGTTTTTAATATGTCCATAGAACAAAATCCCGCCTGCCGTGATAGCTAACAGCAAAGAGTTCGAGCTTGCACTTGCTCATTTGATCATCATGCTTTCGCCCGTGACGCCGCACTTCTGCAGCGAGCTGTGGTCTGGTCTGCAGTCAGCGCCGCGCAGACTTAACGACGGTTCAAGAATTAACTGGAATGCCGATGTCATTGATCAGAAGTGGCCGAGTGTGGATGAACATTATAAGCTGTCGTTGCAGTGCAAAGTAAGTAAATAATAATGAATGAACATTACTTAATGAAGCATCAATTAAAAATAGGTTTACATTTTGATAGGTTATCACAGTTTGTCAAAAAGTTTTTTATCATGTTTTTACAGATTATTAAAAAGTTTTTTTCTTCATTTAGTTATAATTCTGGTCTCAAACAACGCCAAATGTGGGTTTCCGTTTCATGACAAATATTAATCATCACCACACAACATATTGCATGGCAATGAGTTTCTCCCCTGGGTGACGAGGAGGTTTAGGCCGTGAACCGCCAAGCTGACCCAGTGCTGGTTGGTGAACAATTAATGTGAATCAACAGAACTAAAAATAAGTATACGCGCTATAATTTTTAAACATTACTTTATTAACCTAGTTTGACGTCCGAGGAGGCCTTGAAATTTAACTTTATTAAAAACTAAAAGTAAGAAACAGCCCATAGTTAATTAAATATGTTTTACTATAACAGTAAAAGACATAGCACTGAAGGTAAATGCTCAATTAGTTTCAATTTCGTACTTAGATATACAATAATATATCTTCGTAAAAACTGCTCGTCGGTAAAAGCGCGATGGCTGTACCTGTCAGTAAGCAGCTGCCATGACCATAGATATCATCATTAAAAACTCATTTGCCTGCACTTATCGTACTAGATTTCTTTGTTTAGACCCAGTAAAGACCATAATAGACGCGATGAATGAAGGTCCGAAACATCCATTTAAGGAAACAATGGTTACTCAATTGTTTCGTAATAACGCACGATTTTTAATACGGTTTCGATTTATTGTTCTGGTCTGTATGCAAAACCCTACATAGAGCGTGACTTTGAAATGGCCCGATATTTGACTCCGACCTCCACTCTTTTTGGAGAAAATCTGTCGAACTATATATTAGAGCAGAAGTAATTTTATAGTTATAGGGTTTTATACAAATCACATTCACAACACATTTTCTAGACCAAATTGAGTTTCATTTAGAAGTTGTGATAGGCCTTATTAAACCTACGAATGATTATAACTTAAGGATTTACTAGGCTTCGAAGCTGTTACTTATATATTGTGGTAGGATTATTACCTTTTAACAAAGAAGGCTGAACGATTCTATAGTAAATTACTGAAAAAATAATCTTTCAAACACAGTACACAGTAAACTACAGACTGTGTGAGCAGCTCGGCTGTGGCATAGAATAAGCACACTCGAATTAAATAGATGTCGTCTTGTTTCTTTCATCTCCTATTTTTATATATACAATATAAAATTGTATAATAAGCCCCTTTGACAAAAGAGTGCTAGAGCATTTTTACCGTGATAAAAATACGTATTATTGTATACAGTAGTCGTTAGGGTTTGTCAGAAGCCATCTTGGCGCCCTGAAAATTCTGGCATCCACCACCCAGCACTGGGCCAGCTTGGTGGATTATGGCCTATACCTCCTCTTCACCCACGGGAGAGACTAATGCCCTGCAGTGGGCTCATTACAAAGAGTTGTGATGATGGTGATGATTGCAAATTCTGATGTTCATATATTGTTTGTCTGTAATCCTAATGTTTTTAATAGGTTGACGGAGCTCAAAGATGTGAGCTCTTCGTCGAGGCCAAAGAGCTAGACAAGCTCACAGAAGAGCAAGCCATCGAGTTGATGAGGAAGGAGAAAAAAGTAGCGAAGAGGATCAGCCGCGGCCTGGAGCGGACCAAGTTCGAGCTGTTCCCGGGATGCCGCGGCATACTGTATTTATATGTTAAGCAGAAAGTGAAAAAAGTTGAGGAAATAAAAGAAAGTGTAGTACAGTACAGTTTTGTTTCAATTTAAAAAGGGCTTCACTGCTTGCTTTACTCATCATAGCGTGATAAAAAATAATGTTATTATATCTTGTCATATTTCGTTTATGACATAGGTGAGAAAGAGGCAAGGCGGATTTTTTATCTGGCAGAGCAAGGGTTTTGTAACTAACTTTATTGTGAAAAAAGAAGTTTAAAAACTAAAACACGCTCTTGAAAGAAGGAAACAAGTAATAGTCTACGCTGGAATATTTATGTAATTTAATACGTCATTCTGATAGAGATATGTTTACTGGATAGCCGTGATTGGATGCCACTTTGATTTTATTTTAGTAGGTATTATAATGAATCTGGTTTGCTATAATAGGTGGCATACGACCACGGCTATCCTGTAAATATATCTCTATCAGTACGACTTATAATACATAAATATTTTAGCGGAGCTTATAAATTGTTTCCTTCTTTTAAGAGCGTGTTTTAGTAGTCGGGTTTTAGTTTTTAAACTTTATTTTTTTCACTTGTTTTGGAGTAATACAACTGTGCTAACAAAGTTCTTTCATTTGATACCCCACTCGAAACAGTCAAGAATTTCATTTTTAATTTTTTATTAAATTATTATTTCACATATTTTGGTGTTATATTGTTCACATATTTTAACTGTGATAAAAAAGCTCTTTCATTTGATACCCCACACGAAACCGTCGAGAAAAAAAATTTTTTTAGTTCCTTTTTTTAAGTCCCCTAGAGGGCGCTGTAGTCAATTTGACGTAAGGTCATATAGCCTATAACCAGCGGACAATCAAAACGATTCCATTATGATTACTAGTTTAGAAGTTGAGAGGGAACAGATGAAAAATGATCATCCATACCCACATACATACAAACATACAGGTCAAAATCATAACCCTTTTGCGTCGCTGTAATCGGGTAAAAAGACATAAATAAGGATGTTACCGACAATGTGTTTGGAATTGGATTTCTGACAATTGACCCACGTACCTATAGTACGTTATATTTTATGGAAAAAATACTATACAAATAGGGATCTCACCCCCTCCTTTCTGAATAAGCTATATTTTATCCCGAAATTCCCACGGGATCAAAAGTTACGCGGGTAAAACCGCGCGGTGGCTAGTTATGCATAATCACACGATTGTTCTGCCTACTGTCAGTACTAACACTTTTTAACCTCAATCTCACATTTTGATGAGTACGAAATTAAATATGAATTAATACGAATTTAAAATGCCACAGTTAGTATCGATACCTATACAAGTACATAGTTAAATTGACTTAAGATAATTGATCTGGACAATACAGTTTTAAATGTGCAGCTTTAACCCCTTAATTAAACTCCAGTAATTATAAAATTATGATTGTTGGATATTATCTAGCCGTAAATAGCCTAACAACTAAAAAAAAGATTAGGTAAAATGGTAATAAGTTCCTACTAAGTACAAACGAACATAACTCCAAGTGGCATCTACATATTTACTGAGGGATTCCTAAATTGAGTTCTAGGTTTACAAAAATGTATTATTTATTTATTTATTTACTTAAAATTATTTACAACATCATTACAGGAAGCCCTAATGCGATGTTACAAAAATAAGTTTATTGTCTAAGCCTCCCAGGCACTGGAGTTTATCCAGACGTAAGCGTTTTTAGTCAGATCGCTCACACATCGGTATCGCCACACAACCTAACAGTGATGAGCTGCATCTAAAGAAGAGTAATATGCGAACACGAAAATCTCTCTTTACGTAAGTACACCTTAAAAAATATCGCTAATTCAATCGCTGTGCCTGTCAATAAATAAAAAGAAACAACTCATAAATGCAAGAAATCAAAAAATAAAGTCTCGTCAAGTCGTACCTAACTCTATTTTTTTTCTTTTCAGCACTGTTGAAAAAGAACAGTTTTTTTCTTTTTCAAGAAAAAATACATTTATAAATCCAAAGTTGTGACTTGAGTTGCCCACAACATGTCCTTTTCAAAAACAACTGCATTTTTAAGCTTTTAATATGCACTTTGTTAATAATATTGTCATAAGAACTTGTTTCAAGTTTATTTTTTGATCTCTTCCTGCATTCAGAACTCAAGTATTGCCTCCGTCGAGTTTATTACGAATAGGTACCTACCAAATTGTTCGATACTACAACTGCAAAACAATATCTACGTTAAATTCGGAAAAAGTATAAATCTGAAAGAATTCTTTTAAGAGTTATAATCGCAAATGTTTAAAATTTTGGATATAAAAAATGCACATTTTTTAAAGTTTATCAAAGAAGGTGAATTTTTTTATCGCCCCATAATTATTTATTTAGGTAGAGAATGAAGTTACTCGATTACTTTGCTCTACAGAATATTTTTCGCGATAAAAAATAAAAAAAAACAACGGACTTGCAAATTACAAAATATATTTTATTTACACAATCAGTCTACAAACTGAACTATTCTAAAAATAAATAGTATAAGTATGATAAAGTCTCCACATATCAACAACCACAAAACAAATTCTTCACATCTTTTTCTTCCATTTTTTCAATTAAAGTACATATTCTTCCTAGTTGCTAATAAGACCGGCTCTTGACATCCTTATTATTTTTTTAATATTTTACATACACCCATATTCTTCCTAGTTGCTATGTTAAGGCGCAGGTACTTAACAGCACTATCCTCCGTTTCTAGGTCTTTTCCCTCCGAACACTTCATCTTTGTACTCTCGTAGATTGTTCCACGTGTCCTGCAAGCAAACAGACGACCTTACGTTTTACATTTACCTTTCCAAAACTCGCTAGTGAAGTGTGAACAAAAGACTTCAACGCGTATTTCAACACAACTTTTTATTGGAAACTTAGCACAGTGGCATATAACTGGACAACGGCATTAAGCAATGCGATATCATAAAAAACTTGTACTTTGTTTCTGTGTGAAATTCACGATAAAATTGTATCTATATGGAAACGAGCTTTTTTATTAAAATACAGCACCCACTAATTCTTTCAATCTATACTAATATATAAAGCTGAAGAGTTTGTTTTTTTTTGTTTGTTTGTTTGTTTGTTTGAACGCGCTAATCTCAGAAACTACAAGTGGGATTTGAAAAAAATCTTTTTGCGTTTGATAGACCAACTCTTGAGGAAGGTTATAGATATTTTATCCCGAAATTCCCACGGGATCAAAAGTTACGCGGGTAAAACCGCGCGCGGTGGCTAGTCTTTCAATACAGGGTTACTCCTGTGCCGTAGATTTCGGATGTTCAACCGGATGCTCAAATTCTTCAAAAGTGACTTGAATTTTTTATGTGATATAGGCATTACAATTATTATGCGATAAATAAAAGCAAGTGATTGGTTAAAATTAAAAGTGGCTCAAGGCGTAATTTTGAAATGAGCATGAATTATATAATACCTTATTAGCTTCTCTCCACTCTAAGCTCCGAAGTCGAGCCAAGCCCTTCAAGTTTCTGTCCAGAATACGAAGAAACTCTGATCTGGAAATCTTTGGAGCCTCCGTCGATCCATTTTTAGCTGGATCTGGAGTTGTGCTTATACCCTGGAAAGTAAATCGTAATTTAGAACACCATTAAACACCCAATCATTTATTTCATAAATACAAACTAACTTAGTCACGAACTTGTATAGTTGACGAATACATAACTTATAATTGATATTGCAATTACAAACGATGCAATTTGCTCTCGTTATTTCGAAGTTTTAATTTGTTTCTAATGATGTGGTCGGCTGTTAGTCAATACTTACATTATCGTCTACGAATTGTGCGCTCAATAGATCCGAAATTTGGTTGTATGCGCTTTTAGTGTCGTTTACTTGCTGAAAAATATAAAATCATATGTTATTTTGATACACAAAACTAGCTCGCGATACAGTAACAAGCTGGCCTCCCTTAAACCAGTTATTTAACATTTATGCTTAATTACGAAGTACTCATAGCATAGCTTTTGAGTAACGTATTTTAAAATAGAACTCAATTATGTGGAGTTGCAAGAAGTTTAAAAACTTTTGATCGTTAAAATCAAGTTTTGAACAAAAACGAACTATGATTTTGGAAATACCTTCGACATAAAATAAGTTTAAAAATATTATTTTATAAATAAAAGGATTCGGTTGCGTATAGGAAATTGTTTAGTATACGCGAGTAAGATAATCCTATTTTAAATTCAATTATTGATTTAATTATGTACATACTAAGGATAGAAAAACAAGGAATTGCATTATAATTTAGAGACTCATGAATATAAAGGTACAACCTATATCTTACCGAAATTTATTCCTTACTTTATTAGTTCTGTGACAAAAACTAGTTGGTATCCTTATTTTTTATTGACTAACCTATGTCATACTGACCTCTAAAATAAGATGGAAGATGGTACCGAAGAAGCCCCACTTGGGCGTGGTTGCGACATGCTTGCGCGCCTTGACCGCCGCCTGCCGCAGGTCGCGATCTTTTCCGATTGCTTCGTCTGCAGTTTGCTAGAATTACAAACATTTCAACAGACTTGCTCAATGAGTTTGTTTGAAGTTTCATACTGTTGGTTCACCAACTTGAATATTTATGCTGTTGAGTAAATGTGTAGGAAAGCAAAATTGTACATTCTATTTTCAGTTGTTTTTAAAAAGGTGCAATTCTAAACATATTCTTAAAAATAGATGATAAGTGTTTATAAATTGAGCAAATAATAATATTTTGTGTAATTTTAGCGAATTCAGTGTATTATAAAATTAATAAAATTTAAGCGATGTTCGGAAAAAAATAAGTGATACTCGTTAAGTAGAACGAGTTACTTGTGCTGACTAAACATAAAATGTGCAGTAAAGTCAAATATAATTGACATTGAAATAAAAAGAAGGCTATAACTTGAATTAAGAAAAATGGTTTGCATTCTTTTATATTCGGTTTGTCTTGTGTTCTTTGTCATTAGTCATTCGTAGATATTCTTCAAGTTGTTAAATTGGTGAAATTACTGCAAGTGCCACACATAATGGTTTTTATGCATGAACAGCATTATCAGTCAATCATTTTAATCTTCTCTGGAGCAAAACATTGTGCTTCAAGGACAAGGGCTGATCATGTAATCACAGTATCTGCAAGATTAAATCCGGCGACTGTATGCTACTGCCACCACACCAGCAGATAAAGCCCATTGCAGTGGCCAATTGGAAAGTAAAGTTTAGTTGAAGTAAAAATGGTTCTCTGTTCTTGGACTTTTGACATTGGACTAGCTCCCTCACACTTGATGTCTGCGAGAATGAAAGTCTTGTTGCTGCAAAATGCAATCGGTGAAAAAACACGCAATTACAAAATTTATTGTGATAAAATAATATACAGTCGTGCAAAATAAAAAATAAATTTATAAACTTGTTTAAAACATTGATCTACTCCTCAGATGCCCGACGCGACGTGTCGTTAGCTTCCTGGAACACAATATAGTGCCTTATCTTTATAGTGAGGTAACTTAGCATTTATTATTAGTATATATCATGCAATATATTATGTATATTAATTTTTTATCTATTGTATTTCGTTTGAAGAAAGAAGTATTGTATATTTTTTACGCCATTCATTAGACATCTCAAGCTTGAATCACAACAAATTAACTTTATAGATATCTGACATATCTGTCAAATAACAAAGCCACCTTAATCATTGAGATTGTGTTCTGTTTACGATTAACACATGATGTAATATTGCTTATGTATAGACAAGAGGTGTGGTAATGACTGACTGGTTGTGCGGTGAAGTGCGGCGCGAGTACCACCGCCACGACGAGAAGCGCCATGAGCGAGCTCCTGATGCCTTGCGCCATCGCCGCGCCGAGGACGCCGCTACCGAGGATACCTTCGCCGCTGGGTTTTGCCTGAATCAATGCGAATGTTGATTATTAATTAGCAAATTCCATTAAACGAACGTATTGGCCAACTTGTTGGTACCTATCAAATTAGAAATTATGTTAGTAAGACAAAGTTTTGATAACCTCCTTCTTTTGGAAGGCGATTGAAAAATTATAATACAGACATGAAGTTGGAATGTTGGAAATATTGGAAGCTCCAGCTCATTGACATTAAGATACCTGCTCTTATTTAGCAATTTTGAACAACTTTACCAAGTATACCTACAAAAGTTTACAGGTATTTGTGTCAGCTTTTTTGCTCCTGTATTGAATAATAAGCTAAGTAGGTAGGTATATATAAAACTTAGAAGCACAATTTCCGATATAATATCGTCAGATCATTAGGTATCCCACTTTTTATTGAATATACTTGATATGATAATCTGGCTTAAACCATGGTCAAGCTTAACTACCATAGCGGCTATAAAAAAATAAAAGTATCCGTTTGTAAGTAGAGAAGTAATTTGTTACAATAGCAATAGTGAACAAGTTATACATAGATTCGGAAAAGATAAATGCTGACGATATAAAACGAAATAGATAGATAGGATATGTATGTAAGTAAATAGCAGCATATAAGTAGGGGCAAATTTGCCTAGGATAAGTCACATGCTGGAATTTTATAACAACAAGCTGTAAATATAACCACGAAAGTATGTAAGTACCCTTATATCGTACAAACTACACGATGGATTACCTAATATTTAAGAAACAAATAGGTGCAATAGAGCTACTCAAGAGTTGGAATTACGTTCTTGAAATAGGAACAAGAAAACTTACCTCATAATGCAGACAAAGCTAACGTATTACTTACGAGTTATTCTTATTACGTGATGCCGAACCTGTTTTTCAGGACCATTTCTATGTTAGTATGTAATAAGTATTCAAAAAAGTACAACATGATATAAAATACCTACTACAAAATACTTACTGAGCGAAAAAAAATATTAAAAGCAACATTTATAGATGCTGGCATTGAAACTAACTTGATGCAATAAAAATGGTTAGTTTCCCTTCACATTTAGGTTAAATGCCACAATTATAAATTAGTAGAATCGACTTGAACATAATACAACTCTACATTTTACAAAACATTTAACTAGGTACGTTGATTATTAAGATACCTACAATAATGATAATACCTGCGTAATTTATATGAACTGGTCGTAGGATACTCTCAACAGAACTATTTTGAGTAAGCAAAATATTACAATTTCAAGTCAAAGAGACTTATTAATGCAGGAGACTTAACTTAGTATTTCATTAGTTCAGGGTAATCTTATATTATTTATTTACTTATTAATTTATAACCCTCCAAAGTAGCATGCTTATTCAAAAGTTAAGAATTTTTATTTTTTACAACCTCACCGTAAAAAATCATAAGTAACTATTTACCTGCTAAGGTCATACCTTTTACATATGGTATGCGAGTTTTATTTATTTATTTATTCTTCATTGTACACAAAAATAAGGAATATTTATACAGAACAATTTTTAAGATACAGTGCACAATAGGCGGCCTTATCATCGAAAGATGATCTCTTACAGGCAACCCTGGGATGATTTTTACTGCATGAGTTTTACTGCATGATATTTATTAAGTTTTCATTAATAGTACCTACATCATATAGTGTAATGTAAATACTCTAAACATACACTAAGTAAATGCCATTGATTACCTCATTTCCTCATTTGAGATAACTGAGCACTACTAGAGCTTTCTAGGTAAGATTAACTTATTTAAAATATAGTAGAATAGGCCCAAATTGTTATAATTACTTTTTGTGATTTATAAATAATTTAATTGGGTCTCTTTTAGGTATAATTGTAAAATTAGCCCAGGCCTATACGAGTAAGTAATATTCAGTCAAATTAATGAACAATTGAGTTGCGGACGGGAATCGAACCCGTCGTGCCTACACAGTCATGAAGCTGGCAGCTCGAAGCATTAGTGAACACTTTGTATTAATTAAGAAGAACCAATACTAGTTGTTTCATAGCATAATATTGTTTAAAGTTTTCACGATTAATTAAATAGTCCATTGTGACCCCAAGGTTACCCGACACCTAAACGCCGAGTTATAATCGAAGATATATGTAAATAACATAGAAGACGGATAATTTTTTTGTAGTGTTTTAAAGGATAATTGCTGCTCTGAGCTTTTTTCTACATCGCATATAACTCCTAACTAGAAGCTTTTGATTACCCAAAGTCTCGCGGCACGGAACTGTAAAGTATTGGATACTTAGACGTCTTTTTTGAAATATCACTCTCACTTGTCACATAATCTATGGATTTCCTTAGACACGATAAACAGTAGGATGTGGAAAATGAGTTCCGCAAAGAAAGGTAGAGAATCTACTAGGTGTATGCTAAGAACAATTTAAATTTTAACGGCTATTTTTCATATTTTAGATAATTTTATAAATATAATTCTCAATTTTAATGACACAATACACTTCAAAAACTTTTAATAACCTTTCATGTGATGAATTAATATTTTTATTAAAAGCACTGTTTACCTATCGTAAAGGCAAAACTCTCGATCGCGGCTTTTCGCAGGTGTAGCGCACTGAGAGCGCGTGCTGGGTCGACTGCACTCGCGCCGCGTGTTTGTCCGTGCGACCACCATCGGGGCCAAGGCCGCTGGCTTGCGAAGCAGCGTTATGTCAGCCGGCGTTCTACTTATGCAATGCTCGCGATTTGATGCAGTTCGATGGCCTAATCTCGATGTGTTAATGTTATTTCTTCCATAGGTTGTGTATTAATTAAGTAATGGAAGAATAGGTAACATTACTTAATTAATTACAGAGGCTTTCAATGTTGAGTAGGTAAGTACCTAGTTAGAAAGGAAACGCATTGTCGAGGTAGGTACCTACTTATTGTATGTAGGTAGTAAGCGTAATCTAACGTAATTGACCTTGATGGTTTATTATCATTTTCAAATGAATTACGGTAATATTTTGATGAACAGTCTTTTTTTTGTTGAGTTTTATTATATTAATATACAGATATTAATATAAGTATTTAATGAAGCTTGCATTGAGTAGGTATTTGATACTTTGAAATTTTGATAGATGCAAAGTAGATACTGTGCAAAATGATTTGTTTTATATGATTGAATATAGTGTAGGGTGAGTGGGGGCAAGATGAAAAACGGGGTAAGACAGAAAGTCAACAATAACGCCACATCTAGCAGAGTTTTTTAAGTGTTTGTAGCACTGTTTAAGCCGCCATTTAATTTTCTCCTATGCCATAATCAATGCTTGAAGGTTATTGCACATGTTTTTTTTTTACAAAATTATACAATCTGACTTTTTGCGTGTTTCTTCAAGTCTTTTTATCTTACTCCGCATCCTGTAACTTTCATTGTAGGAATTGACACAATTTTCTATCTTTACCCAATACATTTTGATGGGGTAAAATGAACATATCAATTTTCGAGTAAGATATTTGGACAAACATTATGCTACCAAATAAGACAAATGTAACATAATCAGATTTTTTGTTTGTTGCTGATTTTGCCTTTAACTTTTATTATCAATTTTACTTTACAGCAATGTTTGAGAACATCCACTTCGATCTCACCCCGGTGGTGGGGTAAGATTGAAATACAAAAATCTAAATATTTGTCTTGCCTTTGCTTCCTTAGGCGTTTTGACGCTTGAGTCTGTTATTTAGTTTTCAGGGCATTAATTTCCACAGACTAGTATTGACCAAGAATGTATGTCATTCTCTAATACGACCTTTCCGTCTTTCCCCTGTTTTATTTTTGTCCATTGCAAATGATACTTGGTGTGGTATTCATTACTTTATAGATGTAAGTAAATGAAATTTAACAAACTAGTTGATAAATATACTCTCTGGTCGTCATCCACAAGACATCAAGTTTAAATTTTGATTAGTATGTAGTGTTTCACAAGGATTCAAAAACAACACTACTAATTTCATTAAAAAACCGTTCGATCTTGCCCCCACTCACCCTACCTATTTTATGCAATAAATCTGCCTATCTATAAATTATAGCTTATACTTACTGAATAACTTGAAATCCAAAAATATTATGATTAATAAATCTCTACTACCTAATATTGTAAAGGCAAAAGTATCTAATTTTATAGTTTACTATCCTAGCGCTTGCAATAGAAATGACGCTACAGTTTATTGCGAAAAAGGCCAGAAGGAGTTAAAAGAAATTAAAGTCTGTAAAGAAGTTCGTCATTGTCGAAGGTAAAACTATAACATTTTGCATTGCGGCATTTGATAAGCCGCAGAGCTGGAGCCGCGGGAAAGATCCAGAAATACTTACTACATTTTACTGATGTCTGCTAGATTTGTAGTAGCAGCTTAGATCTCAAATTGACCTGATTAGCTAAGCGATGATGCGGGCAGAGCACAGTGGACGATTGAACTGGAGCTTAAACTTTGATGATCGGTAGCTAGTGGTGTGGGTTGTAGTGTTCCGACTGTGTTTGTTGTATTCGTTGCATTAGCTTTTTGATAGGTTTTTGGGAACAAACATAAAACCCTCATAACATAGTTGATCTTACACGGCCAAAGGACTTAGCATCGTATTATTATCCCACTAGTACAGGAGGCCAAGAAAGTGGTATATCTACTATAACAGGTTGAAGACGGAACTAATCTTAAATACCTAGCTGAAAAATGTGCTGAATAAAAATAACCCAACCAGAACTCGAACCTCTCGTTTGTCGGACGAGTGCTCTTCCACTGAGCTACCGGGCTCTGGTGATCAGCCAACGACCACCATAGTTGCACCCTGAGGATGCTTCTGGTTGAAGCGAAACTCGTGTCGGTGGAAGCTTGTGGTGTGGGTTACAGTATTCCAATTGTGTGTTCATTGCATTCCTTGCTTCTTTTTTGAGGGAGGGAGGGCGGTAAACCAACGCACGATCTCGAAACGCACGAATCCTGCATCACTAGTGTGTTCTGCATCAATAATTCTTGAGCATTTCAAATGCAAAAACTTAAAAGTATTATGAAACTAGTCTTTATCATCTATGAATCTGCAAATGGCAATCAACCTGAGGCTGGTAGGTACACCACTTTTTTGGCCAACTGTACCACCCCACCACGCAATTTCCGTCTTAGGATCGATTTAGAGGTCTAGACCAGAGAATGAGCAGCGTATTTCTGCGTAGATACCTAAACATTATAGATCTGTCACTTTGCGAATCTACATATGTACCTACATGCCTACCTATTCGGTTGCCATAACCTTGATGTTAAGGTCAATAACGTATTGACCTGTTCTAGTAGGTAGGTACAATTATGTGCTAAATATAGTATTTTGTATACCTACCTAAGGTCTCGAGGTATCCCTCCACTTTTGACGACCACTTTGGCGAAGGGGTAAACCTATCTGCCTCAGACGCCAGTGGTTGCGGGTACGATTCCCGCCCAGAACACGAAAAAAAACAGTTCCGGGTCTGGGTGTTTATCTATACAGGGTTGATTTTTAGTCACCAGCCAAATTTAAATGTTAGTTCCTTTGATACGGTATAAACATACCTGCATATTTATTTTAGCGTCGCTCAGTACAAAAAAGTAGAAATATGGAACCACAAACTTTTAAAAAAATTGTCGCTGTTGATACATAGCTACCACGAAGCGAAATTTCATTGATAATCAAACTCAAACTCAAAAATTCTTTATTTCGTAAGTATTTAAATACATTTGAAATAAGTCAAATAATTTAAAAATTGAACTGAATCTACCACCACTTCGGAAAGTCGATCTGTTGAGAAGAAGTGGCAAGAAACTCAACAGCAATCATCTTTTAAAAATAAGAGAAATCATCTTCTTGCATCCGGATATCACTTTTCACATCAACACTTACCCTTAAATCTACCAAAGGGTTAATCTTAAATATTTTAGGATTTTATTATAAAATGAAGCGTACACATTGACCCATGAACGAGTTGATCTTCTGGAGTCTACTATTATATTTATACAATAGGCAATCAAGTACTAGACAGAAACGTAGACATAGCTATAGAGGTAAAGATAGAAGCAGAGATAGACGTAGCGATAGAGGTGAGAGAGAATACAGATAATGTGGATGGGGATGAGGATAGTCGTGGACAAAGACAGGACATGGACATGGAAATGGGGAAGTCGGAGTCAAGTTGAAAAAAAGTCATAAAGTCATCAGCAAAACGACCTGGCACCACTAGCAGCACCCGTTCACGAGTATAACGCAAGCACCAGCCATCACCCTCCTCAACCATATTTTAGGGAAGAGGGTGACCCGACACCCGACGCTACCGCTAGCCTTGCCGCCTGAGGGAGCATGACGTTCTTGCTGTTGTATGGACAAGAAGGAGATGGTGATGGTGTTGGATAAGAAGGAGATGGAGTTGGAAATAGAGTTGGAGATGGAGTTGGAGAAGGAGTTGGAGATTGAGCACTTTAGAAAAACAATTTACAACCAAGGACTTTTATCGTCCATATATTCAGATACTGTGTAAAAGCCTTTATTACACAATTTTTGTTTAATAGTTTCTTTAAATTTATCAAGCGGTAAGTCTTGAATATTTGTGGGAACCTTATTATAAAAACGTATGCATTGACCCATAAATGAGTTAGTGACTTTATGAAGTCTACTATCATAGCCGGCTAGCTTATACTTATTTCTAGTATTAACATTATGTAAGTCACATTTTCTACGGAACATGTTTAAGTTCTTTTTTACAAACATAAGATTTTCAAAGATATATTGTGACGCAAACGTGAGAATATTTATTACCTTAAACTTATTTCTAAGTGTCGCTCTGGAATTAAGTTTGTAGTTTGCTCGAATAGCCCGTTTCTGCAGCACAAAGATAGTTTTAATATCGGCGGCATTTCCCCAAAGGAGAATGCCGTATGTCATTAAGCTATGAAAATAACCAAAATAAACCAATCGCGCAGTAGCTTCATTAGAAATACTTCGCATCTTTTTGACGGCATATGCTGCAGAACTAAATCTCTTCGCCAATCTTTCTATGTGTGGTCCCTATTGTAGTTGAGCGTCTAGGGTTATGCCAAGAAACACTGCTGAATTTACAGGGCTCAATTCTTGTCCTTTTACAAATAAATTAGTATTTACATGCCGGACATTAGGTAATGAGAATTTTAAAAATTTAGTTTTATTTTCATTGAGGAGCAGGTTATTGGCTGAAAACCAATTCTCCACGATTTCAATACAATTGTTTACTTCAAAGCAATGCTTTAATTGCCTACTCACTTTAAAAAGAAAAGAGGTATCATCAGCAAACAATATGACCTCACACTTGTCTTTTACCATAAATGGCAAATCATTTATATAAACTAAGAATAAGAAAGGCCCAAGAACCGATCCCTGGGGCACTCCCATATGTACTGCTGATCCCGATGATCTCTTTCCATTAATATCAACTCTTTGCATTCTATTGCATAAATAGGATTTCATAAAATCAAGTGCCCTATCATTGATTCCATAGTGGTGAAGCTTCATGAGGAGTGTATCGTAGTGAACACAGTCAAAAGCCTTGGACAGATCACAGAAGACACCAAAGGCATCCTGTGACTCCTCCCAGGCATCAAATATATGTTTGATAAGCTCAACACCGGCATCAGTTGTTGAGCGACCCCGTGTGAAACCAAATTGATTCGGATTCATTATATTATTGCTATAGAAATGTACAACTAGTTGATTTAAAATAAGTTTTTCAAAATTTTTGCTGAGTGTTGGTAATATAGAAATCGGTCTAAGGTTACAGGGGTCAGTCATGCTTCCTGCTTTAAATACGGGAATAATTTTACTAAGTTTCATTAAATCCGGAAACACACCATTATCAACACAATTATTAAATATACTGGCTAAATGGGGTGCAATACCGTCAATGATAGATTGGATGATTTTAACAGAAATACCATCCAGATCAGCAGTGTTTTTAATTGTTATACTTTTAAAAGCTTTCAATACCTCACTTTCAGTAACATGCCTGAAAGTAAAGTTAGTTTTACACTTATTTACATTATTTTCAAGAAAAAACTGTGCAGCTTTGACTGATGAATTTAATGTCTTCGTAGTCGAAACTGGAATGTCTGCAAGGAATTTTTCAAATTCAAACTTCTGTATCTGATGTCAACAGTCGATCACCAATTTTCAGTTTATATTCCGCGTTTCTTATGTTTGACTTTCCAGTTTCGCTGTTAATAATTTGCCAAGTAGTTTTAGGAATATTAACACTATTTTGAATTTTATTATTAATAAAATTTGATTTTGCAATACTACATACACTTTTGAACATTTCGGAGTATTTCTTAACATACTCCTTAAAATTTTCACTATGATTGTATGTTTTTTCATCATATAACTCATATAATCTCTCTCTGCTTTTAAATATTCCTACTGTTGCCCAGTCACTAAAGTTAAATGACTTATCATCTGCTTTAATTGTTTTTGATGTAAATACTGTTTTATGTTCACATTTAATTAAATTAAAAAGACAGTTATATTCCATAGCGGGGTCATCATAACATTTAAGTTCCCACAACTTATCCAAGACATTACTTCTGAATCTCTCCAGCCGACCGTCGTTCATGGGTAAAACTTGAACTCTCTTCTTATTGCCTTATTTGTGCCAATGTTAAAAGATGCTAGTTGCCCGCTGTGATCCAATTTTAACTTATTAATTATGTATTGGATGGTGGGCGATGCATCTGTGAAAATGTTATCGATACATGTTGCTCAAGTGGCTGTTACTCGTGTAGGCTCTAAAAAGAGATTTTTAAGTCCATAACAAAGAAACAAATTTGTTAGCCTCCGGCTAAGGGATGATTGTATTAGTAAATCAATATTAAAATCACAACAGACAATTATATTTTTTTTAGTATCACTAAGTTTAAGTAAAGCTTCCTCCATGATTTTTTTCAAACAAATCATAGGATGAAGCTGGCCTCCTGTATACGCTTATTATAATAACTTTCCCTAGCTCAATACATGCCATTTCAATGGTTTGCTCAACAGAAAGACTAACAATATCTGTTCGTTCTTTAAATTTAATTCCTTTGTGTGTAATAATCAAGGAGCCGCCACAATTGGCCTGGATTCTACTGTATGAACTAGCTATTTGATGATTATTGAACGATAATATCATTTGATGGTCTTTTAGCCAGTGCTCCGTTACACACAAAATATCTACTTTTTCCTGATTCATGAAAAGTTCCATTTGTAAATCCTTACCCAGCATGCCCTCAATATTTTGATGAGCTACATGTATAACATTTTTACTACATTTTAATTTTGCAGCTGGGATACAAGTGCCAACATTTTAATTATAGCTAGAAGTCTTATTATCTATTGTCATTGCCTCTAGTTTAAATTAACTAGACTAGTCCTAATACTATTACTTGGAATGTTTTAGTCCAGGGGTTTTATAAATAAAAGTGGCTGCTCAATAGAAGCAGAGGTTCGAGTCAGAATGACTGGTAGATCATTACTAATAATATATGATAGCGAAATTGCTATTTGTCGTATATAATAATTGTACAAATTGTACTTATCATTCTTAAAATAAAAAGGTTTACTAACTATAATGTTAGTATCTATCATATAGAATTTATCACTATGTCTACATGTCATAGTGTGTTATATTGTATTGAGGTGGTGCCTTATATTGTTTTCTTGCTCTGAAACTACGAAATACTACGACGTAGTACTTACAAGATGTTTTGTAGTAGCGCGTAGTCATCTTTATTTTAATGGTAATTTAGAGTGACCAAGCTTTGCGTAATATGTTAGCGGATATATTAATTTCGTTGTTAAAAACATGAATACTTTTTTTACAAAAATCCATTCTATAAATTATAATTATTGTGTAAAAAAAAATGGCCGGTGACTACAAATCAACCCTGTATATGTATTTATATTCTAGGTTCCCCCTAGTTTGCTACATGGTATCTTATAACACAAGCTTCGCTTACTTTCAGGCCATGTAGTTGGTGTGATTGTCTGGGGATTTTATTATTATTATTTTATTTTTTATCCCTGCATACACCGACTCAAGCCAGTTTAGAAAAAAATGTTTCCTAACCTGGCCCGGCGGGTACTGAACCCAGGAATAATCGAACATTGTCCGGGAAGGAGACCATGATTTTCTTTAACCATCAATCAAATAGTCAACATATATCAATCAAGCTAAACAGGGTTAATTTAAATTAAAGCATCACCTCTTGCAGGCAGCCCCTCTTCATCGATCGCAACAACATTTGTTTTACGGATTTTTACAAATCTTGATAAATAATACAAAAAAAAGCAAAACAATTCTTTTTTGCTACTTTTTCAAAATTAAAAAAAATTAAGAAAGCGTAGGCAGGTGCGTGGCATATCTACGCTCAAAGTAAATAGAGAGAGTTACGTCAGATAAGACAATAAATATTTTTTTTGAACGGAAAAACTTACTTTTTAAAAATTGGAATTAATGGAGAGAAGCAAGAGGTGACGCAAATTTAAATTAACTCTGTATATTTTATTGTCAAAAGATATCATGCTAGATAAATTACCTAACAAGTTGTTTATCACTGTGCTTATTCTAGGACGACGGGATTGTATACATTCTAAATAGGTTTATATTGCGGTAGCAGATATTTACGGGATGTATGTCGGCCTTAAGATGTTAAGAAACAACCGCTTAACCACTGATGGTGTAATCATCAATAAATAAAACATAAAAATCATGTGATAAAAACATTTATATTCAACTCAATGGTATTTATAAATCAACAGGAATAAATTACTTAAGTTCCTTCTAGCTAGTAATATTGCTTAATTCTATATAGATTAATATAGGTATAGGGTCCTACTAAAATAGTGCTAAATATTTTAGGAGCCTGTCAAGAATGTTGTGGGGTTTTAATTTTCGACAAAATAGTTAATATTTTCATAAATTAAAATTGTGAAAGTCCTTTACATGAAAAAGAATTAAGATTTTGGTTTTGGTTAGGTAATTTTTAACGTTTTTATTTCTTGCTATGTAGACATAAATTACAGATTAAAGTTCACTTAGAATTTCCAACCCTATATAGTACACGGACTTTTTCCCGCAACTTCGACGCGCTAAGCCTTTCCTTTGAGAATTTTCGAAACTTTTTAAATACAACTAGACACCCATTGAAAGAACCTTTGTACCAAGTTTCAAATCCGTGCACAAGATTTAGCATACAAACTAAAAAAGTTTTATATTTCTCGTTCCCGCGGGAACTCCTTCCATTAGGTATACAAACAGAGTCTCATTGAAGAACCTTTATACTAAATATCAGATCAGATTTTTCATACAAACTAAAAAGTCCAATATTTCTCGTTCCCGAGGGATTAACGGGAGTTCTTTCCGTAGTGCTTAGTTCTATTAGTTATAGCTGTACGTTGTCTGTCTGTCAGTTACTCAGTAACAGAACAGTTTTATATATTAAGATTTACCGAAAAGCCGAACAAAACGCTTCGACTGTGCTAAGGTATGGAAGGAACTGCCTGGGTCTGTTTTTCCTGACCACTACAGTCCTGGTAGATTTAAGGGTCGCGTGAATAGGTTTCTCGTGGGTAGACATATACCACCATATTCTACATGCACACTTTTCATCAGGTGGCATAGAAGACAAACGTCCTATACTATATGTATAAAACTAAGATGAATTTTAAAGAACGTACATTAAAACCACACATCATTCTTAACGTGCTCTTAAAATATCTAGCACTATTTTAGCAGGACCAATAGTAGGAGTTTAAATGACTTAAGCGGATGACAGACTAAGCAGTTGCGATAATATTTTATCTGCACATTTATTGCAATGTCATAACATATTTTATGAAAACTTATCTTGCCTGAAAGTACCACACACTAAACATATAAAGATAACATACGAGACGATACATTCAATCGAAATCCTTCTGCCTGAGCAGATGTTATTTGCAGGCATCCATATCCGCTGAAGCTAACAGACATGCGAATTGTATACAAAACGATATTGACAGATATCTGAACAGATATCTTACTGCATCTGCATAGTGTGTGATCCGCTTTATTCTTACTTTAACTTTTGATCGCAAGATAAAATATAATGCGTCGGCGACTTTTTTATCCCAACATTTTAACGCTGTTATAAATTGTCAATATTCTTTGACGCTCTATCTTTGGATACTTATATAAAGTTAAAAAAAACTACGACATGGCTCTACGCCGGTTAGGCTTAAAATTAAGTACCTACAAAATTTTACTTTCTTTAGAATTTCCTTTATCTCTTTGGAACCATTGAGAAAGAGTTATAAAGATTTTTTCGATAAGAATAGCTATAGAATAGTTCATAAATCATAAGTCTGTTTACTTCAGCAACTTAAAAATGCATTGCTGTAACATAGATAACTTTATTAAATATTCATTCAACAAAGCTTCATTTCTCGTTACCTGCTGAAATAAGTCAAACCACAGATCACGTCAGAAAAGTGTAAATGCTTTTCAGGTACATTAATACATGAGTTACACAAACGAAAAAGTTAAGTAAGTTACACTTACGATTTTTTTCAATAACAATAATAATAGCATTTTTCCTTAAATAATATTTGGTGATCAAGTGGTTGCGAGTTCCATTTTCCTGTATTTTTTCCTTAAAGTGGAGACTGGGTCTTTAAAGAGGATGGGGTCGAGTCGTAGTACAGATCGCATGAGAGGCATGTAGCCCCACGCTGTGGCGAATGTGTTGAGACAGGACTGACGCTGGACGAAATGCTCGGGGTCCGTCCATGGAGACCTGTGGGAAAAACAAATGTTATAAATGAGGTTCACTATAAATAACATGAAATGGGGAAGCAAACTTTTAAATAAAGTCGAAATTGAATAGATGCAACAATTTTGTCCAGTTTTTTTGCCCATTGTAAGTAGATGTTATAACTGTTGTTTATAGAGCTTGAATTACTCATGTTTTTCCACGTCGTTTACCATCTTTCTTGCGTTCTGTAGATGAGCAATATTAACTTGCAAGTTGTCGATTCAGGCAGGCCTGGTGGAATATACTTAGAGCAATATGGAATAAAGGTGCATATTAAACTAACTCATCTATCGTAGTAACTTCAAAAAAACACTTCCGTTGCAGAGTAAGCTAGGTTTGGGTAAAGACGAGCACACGCATCACTGGGGAAAGCATGAAAACCAGCCGAGAAGTGCTCAGTAGTGCTATTAAAGTGTCCTATTTAATACGATGTACGATGCTTGCATCATACAGACACGTTGTGCATTTTTAGCCGTTGCAGCCAACAAGCGATTTATTAGCTATTTATTTACGGCCGGACTCAATAACTAACCAAAGAATTAAAGTAAGTCAAGATAGAAATTCCTATACAATCATGTGTTAAATTAATATGGAAAATTCTATCTTTACTTTTACTTTAACTATTTAGTAAGTTATTGAGACCGGGCGTTAGTTAGTAGGTACCTACGTGTTCGGTTACCATTCGGCGCGGCGTGTTCTTATAACTATTTTAACCATTTGACTAGTTTTGTGTAAATAAAACACTTTTTAACCGGATTTATCGCGTATATTTACATTTTAAATTTTGACTCGACGTTTCGGTGTCTTTGCAGACCCCGTGGTCACGAGCGACTGAGGTGTCAAGCGTCGGATTGATAGATTGAAAAAGTTATACATCATCATCTCCATCTGTTTCTCAGTCTTCGAGCGTAGCGTTCTGGATTGACACAAAACGAGCTGACAGTATCTTGAGTTTCAGGTCGTGCAGCTTGCTGGATGTTAGATTTAATGTTTTTCAGGATAGGGTCCCATGTCGGTGATAGTTTCCAACCATCTTCTCTATACCTACCTGTACCTGTGCGGCGCGGTGTGGGCGGGGCGGTGCCTGCGGCGCGGTGTGGGCGGTACCTGTGCGGCGCGGGGCGGTGCCTGCGGCGCGGTGTGGGCGGTACCTGTGCGGCGCGGGGCGGTGCCGGCGGCGCGGTGTGGGCGGTACCTGTGCGGCGCGGGGCGGTGCCGGCGGCGCGGTGTGGGCGGTACCTGTGCGGCGCGGGGCGGTGCCTGCGGCGCGGTGTGGGCGGTACCTGTGCGGCGCGGGGCGGTGCCTGCGGCGCGGTGTGGGCGGTACCTGTGCGGCGCGGGGCGGTGCCGGCGGCGCGGTGTGGGCGGTACCTGTGCGGCGCGGGGCGGTCCCCGCAGCGCGGTGTGGGCGGTACCTGTGCGGCGCGGGGCGGTGCCGGCGGCGCGGTGTGGGCGGTACCTGTGCGGCGCGGGGCGGTGCCTGCGGCGCGGTGTGGGCGGTACCTGTGCGGCGCGGGGCGGTGCCTGCGGCGCGGTGTGGGCGGTACCTGCGGCGCGGTGTGGGCGGTACCTGTGCGGCGCGGGGCGGTGCCTGCGGCGCGGTGTGGGCGGTACCTGCGGCGCGGTGTGGGCGGTACCTGCGGCGCGGTGTGGGCGGTACCTGTGCGGCGCGGGGCGGTGCCTGCGGCGCGGTGTGGGCGGTACCTGCGGCGCGGTGTGGGCGGTACCTGTGCGGCGCGGGGCGGTGCCGGCGGCGCGTGGCCAGCTTGAGCGGCGGGCGGCGCGCGCCGGCGGCGACGACACAGTTGAGCAGCAGGTCCTCGCAGTTGGCGGCGCGGCGCACGGCGGCCCGCGGCGCGGTGTGGGCGGTACCTGTGCGGCGCGGGGCGGTGCCGGCGGCGCGCGGCCAGCTTGAGCGGCGGGCGGCGCGCGCCGGCGGCGACGACACAGTTGAGCAGCAGGTCCTCGCAGTTGGCGGCGCGGCGCACGGCGGCCCGCAGCGCGGTGTGGGCGGTACCTGTGCGGCGCGGGGCGGTGCCGGCGGCGCGCGGCCAGCTTGAGCGGCGGGCGGCGCGCGCCGGCGGCGACGACACAGTTGAGCAGCAGGTCCTCGCAGTTGGCGGCGCGGCGCACGGCGGCCCGCGGCGCGGTGTGGGCGGTACCTGTGCGGCGCGGGGCGGTGCCGGCGGCGCGGTGTGGGCGGTACCTGTGCGGCGCGGGGCGGTGCCGGCGGCGCGCGGCCAGCTTGAGCGGCGGGCGGCGCGCGCCGGCGGCGACGACACAGTTGAGCAGCAGGTCCTCGCAGTTGGCGGCGCGGCGCACGGCGGCCCGCGGCGCGGTGTGGGCGGTACCTGTGCGGCGCGGGGCGGTGCCGGCGGCGCGGTGTGGGCGGTACCTGTGCGGCGCGGGGCGGTGCCGGCGGCGCGCGGCCAGCTTGAGCGGCGGGCGGCGCGCGCCGGCGGCGACGACACAGTTGAGCAGCAGGTCCTCGCAGTTGGCGGCGCGGCGCACGGCGGCCCGCGGCGCGGTGTGGGCGGTACCTGTGCGGCGCGGGGCGGTGCCGGCGGCGCGGTGTGGGCGGTACCTGTGCGGCGCGGGGCGGTGCCGGCGGCGCGCGGCCAGCTTGAGCGGCGGGCGGCGCGCGCCGGCGGCGACGACACAGTTGAGCAGCAGGTCCTCGCAGTTGGCGGCGCGGCGCACGGCGGCCCGCAGCGCGGTGTGGGCGGTACCTGTGCGGCGCGGGGCGGTGCCGGCGGCGCGGTGTGGGCGGTACCTGTGCGGCGCGGGGCGGTGCCGGCGGCGCGCGGCCAGCTTGAGCGGCGGGCGGCGCGCGCCGGCGGCGACGACACAGTTGAGCAGCAGGTCCTCGCAGTTGGCGGCGCGGCGCACGGCGGCCCGCAGCGCGGGCGCGGCGCCGGCGTACAGCGCCAGCCACGCGCGGTGCACGAGCGCGCCGCCCGCCAGCACCACCGAGTAGCTGCCGCCCCACTTGCTGCTGTAGCCCCACGCGCCCTGACACAAACACACGCTGCGTTATAATAAACGCTAATGGTATAAACGATAATGCCCTTCTTATTGCCAAGCATTGGACCAAAACATCGTAGAATGCTGTTTACTACCGACTCGAGAAGAAGAAGAAGCGTTATAATACTCAACTCAGTTAAATATAAAAAAACCTTGGTTATGATTCAGTCCAAATTTCACGAAACTATTAACATAAACAAAACCCCCGGAAACCTTTTTTTCGAAAATCTATTAGAGTAACACTTGAAACACAAGGAATCTCGCTTGAGTAACATGTTTCAGAAATCTCACTTGGGTAACCTGAAACAGCTCAAAATGTCATAGAATTCAATTTATAATTCATTAAACATGCCCAGTCTGATTCACCATATGTATCACTTTTTAAATAAAGCAATAAACTAAACAAGCGTAAATTGCCCAGGACAGCGAGCTATGCAACGTATGGACAATTCTATTTTATCAGTACTTTTAAAATTTTTACATACAATGTATGTAAATAATAAGTCTATTTAATCAACAAACTATATTTATTTCTGGTGTATTAACCACCGAAAATGATTTTTAAGAAATTTATAAAACCGGCGAGTGTTTTAAACAGCTTAACTAAAAATTACCTGTTTAATGCGTATTTGTGAAATTTTAAACATCGTAGTGAAATTTAATTTAGTGATATTGGTCAAATTTATGTGAAATTTTAATTATACTATACGCATCTAAAGAAGAACCAACCAAAACTTTATTCATTTTATTCATAAACGCACGACAAAACTATTTTAGTTAAAATACCTCCATAACTTGTTGGCTCTCATTTTAAAAGAGTGAAAAAAAATAACACTTTATAGAGTCTGTTAACTTCAGTCATCATTTTGAATAAGGGGCTAAGGATGTGGCACACAATAATATAACTTCGCTCACCTTAGCATCATCCCAATAATGCGTTCTTGCTGGATACCCGACCAGTCTATCAGGGAAGTGCCTCCACACGCGGAAAGCAAAGTCCAGCTCTTCAGTCAATAGCGGGGAATCCCCGTCCAGAGAGAACACTGCCGCCGTCGGCACCGCCCATAGGGGGCGCCAGCGAGCGCTCACACCCTCGCTGTTGGTGGACAAAAATTGGTAGTTAAAGTTTTGTTCGTTTACGAATATTTTTCGAAATAAGTAAACTACAGAAGGACGTGTAAATACATATGCAATGAGTCATTATTATATAGAGGACTTCTAAAATAGATTATTCCGATTTAGAGCCTTCTTACCTTCACTACGCATATACATTCATCTGTGACGAGCGCTTGTTAGAGCAGTTATTACTTACGTTGTCAAATTTGTAAAACATATTTTATTTGGGATAGCTCTATATGTAGTAATAATAACTCAATAAAATGTAAACGGACATTAAAGAAATTATTAATAAAAAAACCCAAAAACCGCCAAGTATCCGCAATTATTTAATTAATTTATGTTCGAATCTAGATATTTCAGCACTAGCTCGATCATTAAATGTAACAGTGCCTAAATATCGAGATCTCAAATTGAAAATTTAATTGCATGGGTAAGTCTTACCCCGGGTAATGCGTAGTGGCGTCAATGACTAGTACCGGGAGCGGCTCGCGCGGGTCGCCCGGCGCGCGAACCAGGGACTTGAGCGACGGCGCCGCGCGCTCGCTGTCCCATACTAGCACGACCTGGTGAAACAAGCTTGGTTGAATTTAATCTGTGCAATTGTACTAATACAGGGTTGTTTTATAGTCAGCAGCCAAATTTAAATATTATTTTCTTTAATACGATATATTTATTTTTATATCGCTCAGTACAAAAAATAAATTTGTGACTCCATAAACATTTTTGCAAATAGTTCCTTTTAATGAACATTCATCTACGGCGCGGCATTTCATTGATAATACTACGACTAGTACTCCAAGATGATTTTTGGTATTCATAATTTAGAGTGACCATGCGTTGCTTGATATGTTAGCGAATTTATTAGTGTCCTTGTAAAAAAATATATAATGAAAGTAGAAAATGAATAAAATCTGGCGAATTTAATAAAATCCCATCATGGTAACCCCGACTATAGTACGACACATATGGATTAAACAAGCATGATACGTGATTAATTTTTGTTATAAAATTATCGTAAAAAATAATAATATTGGTTGTCCTACTTTTTGATGAGAAGTATATATTTAAAATGATAGGCAACTAGTATTAATCAGGCTTAAAAATAAATCAATAAAATACAATAATTATTTTTATTCATTTTAATCAAAATCTGAATCCAGCAATTCTATTGTAACCGCTTATTTTTGGAACGCACCCGAAATGTCGACTGTCAACGTCACAGGAATGTCTTTTTGACAGCCGGTTTCACGGTCGCGTCAGGGGATCTTTTTTCCAACCTCCGCGGCGGTGCCTGCGCCGAATTGTATAATTTAATTTTTGAAGATTTTGGTAAGCGCCGTGAGCTTTGGGTTGAATTTGTCGGATTCCTTAGGCGTTACGATGATAGTGAATATTTATTTTACAGATTGTTGTCTGGATTGCGTGTCTTGATTTTTTTTCGCCACGCCGCCTTGAATGGCGTTGTTTGCACGTGGTCGAATAAAGGAATTTTATTTTGAAGCTCCTTATTGGTGATGTTTGTTTGATATTATAGCTCCGACAGGTGACATTTTCTGTTATTTTGATCTAAACCCTTTCATTTGCCTGAACTGGTTCGTACTGCGTTTGTAGAATATTGTAGCTTACTAAACTGGTTTTATTTCCAGGAGTTTTTTGGTCGGCTGACAGTTTCCCCCCGAGCCCGGCAGGTGTGCTACCCATTGCTTGCTTACCCTGCTTTGGAACCAAGGGAAGGTCCGACTGCTGAGAACTTATACCTACTATTGATGCAGGACTGGAGTTGGTGATGTAGTTTTCCGGTTGACTTACCCAGTAAATTAAATCATAACGGTCTGGTATCCGTCATTACCAGTGGCGCCCATCTAACTTTCTAAATATTCTTATAAACTCACTGCAGTACCTCAAGCAACCCATCCCTAACTGCTCGAGCTAGCTGAGTGCAGGGTTAGATACTGTGATAGCCTGACAGTAAATTAAGTAGGAATTACAGTGTTCATTTCCTTAACGGTTACATTAACATTACATACTAACTAACCACAAAATTAAACCGTTAATTTGATTCCCTTTGTTTCATTGCAACCTCTCAGAAAAGGGAAAGGCTACAGTGACACCCAACGTGAGGGCTTTGCTTGAGGTAATTGTTGTGTCATAAGCTACAACAAGCAGTTAATTATAAATCTTTGAAAAACTATTAACTATTTTAAATTCATTTAACTTTGTTTATGACAATAGGTTTGTTTTTAGTGTAATTAGTGCATTTAATATAAATTTGAACTGTTAAGATTTTATTATAAGAACTTACATACTACATTTTTATTGTCTAAATACCAACTCAATACTTTAATGTCTTACAACTTACTTTGTTTACAATTTTAGATATACTGTACTATACTGCAATTTAACATAAGAAAATACTGTTTAGTTATACCTTTTACTGGTTTACAACTACACATAAAATTTTATGGGGTTAATCTTGGCTGACAAGAGTTTTTTTTTATGTTGTGTTAACTTCTTAAACTTATCTATTTAAAGTTTTTATTTACACTTGTTTAAGTTAGGTTAATCAATTAATGTTGGTTTGTTGTTAATATTGTCAACATAATACTAGTTTTAGTTGTTGACAAATGGTTATTTTGATATGATGGACAGTAATAGTAACAATTTATTTTACTGAGCTGTAAGATATTTTGTTGTATTTACACCTTGTTTTGTAGATACTGATTTTTACAGTTTAGATCTTAATGAAATTTTCCCTGCAGAGACATATAGTATAACTGTGTTTACTTACTAGTTTAATTGAATGAAAATCTTTTCATTTTAATATTTATTGATTGTCTCAATATTTGTTAAAGCTAGCTCGAATTATTAGGAATGGAGAGACCAATAACATACAATCTTTTACGAAAAGATGAGTTAACTTATGAAAATGAAATCCGTGACGGTAAACCAGCCACTACTGTAGAGGTGCTTCGTGCTCAAGTCAGGGAACTTTCTCGAACGGTCCCTGCCGATGAAATTGTTGATAGCCCCTATGATCCTAGGTCGGAGTTATCCATTGTGGAGTCTAAGTTAGCTGAAGTTGGATCATTCTTATCGAAAAGCTCCCCCCCATTTAAACAGTTTAATCGGATTAGGGCCATTTCTCACCATCTTTTTCATCGTATGAGTAGGATTAATACTGAAGGTGAACTAACCGAACTGAAGGATTCTATTCAAGTTAGGCTAGATAATTATTTGAAACAAATTGATTCACTTTTTTCTTCTTTTAAAAAGTCTTTTGATGAATCTTCTTCAGATGGTGCCTTTGTTCAAGCGGCACCAATTGCTGTTTGTGCTCATAGTAAAGAGGTGGCAAAGCTGAACCATTCTTATGATGGAAGGAGCTGTGCTCGTGCCTATTTACAACGTTTAGATGAGCTGTGCCGGTCCCGTAGAATCTCTGACCAGCTATTGTTTGATTCTGCAGCAGAGTTATTTACAGATCAAGCCTTGACCTGGTACCGTGGTGCTGTTTCTTCATTGTCGGATTGGTCATCATTAAAACAGGCCCTCTTAGCCGAGTTTACACCTGTAGATTTTGATAGCCGTCTCTTAGATGAGATTAAACGTCGAACACAAGGTGCCGAGGAGTCTACCTCTATTTATATTTCCTATATGCTTAATTACTTTAATAGATTATATATACCTATTTCTGAAGACGAAAAACTGCATATTATCCGCTATAATTTACGACCTCGATTTGTGAACGCGCTTGCCCTGTCTGACATAAACAGTATTAGTGAACTTAAGGCCAAGTGTAAGTTGTTAGATGTATGTGAGGCTAGGTCGACCTGTTTTCACGAACCACCTAGGCCCAACGCCCATACGTTAGCGCCTGACCTTGCGTATGTGGGAAGAAAAACTGAGCCTCGTGTTGCAGCTATGACTTCCGCCATATCGAGTGATTTTTGTGTTCGTTGTCGTGTTGCAGGTCATATTCTTAAGGATTGCCCTTCCAAACAGATAGTCTGTTTCAAGTGTGGTTTGCAAGGTTCCAAGAGTATATCTTGCCCACGTTGTGTTGGTAAGGTTGATTTAAACGTTTCAAAAAACTAAATGACTCTGCCAATCGCAACTATTATGATCGTGACGATTGGCAGGCTTATTTAAAACAGTTGTCGTTATTTTTTGTTCCTATCGTACTAGTGTTGCTAGTGTTCATATTTTTAAACCTGCTGATGCAGATATAAGGCCTCATTTAACGGTTCGGATTTCTAATGAGGATTATTATGGCCTCTTAGATTCGGGTTCAAGTATTTCTGTTCTTGGTGGTACTATGGGGAACCATTTTGTAGGTTTAGGTTTTCTTTTGCATCGGCCGGATAATATTAATAATATTGTTACCGCTAATGGATCTCGTGCTCGTGTGGAGGGATATTTATTGTTGCCCGTCACACTTGGCGATCGTTTAATTACTATTAAGTTCTATATTATTCCGGATGTGTCTACCCCCATGATTTTTGGAGTTAACTTTTGGAAGGATTTTAATTTGGCTCCAAATCTTTTTGGAAAGTTAAATTTCGTTGATAATATTTCTTCGGTAGAAGTTTGTAAAGGAAAAGACAATGTAATCCCTGACGCGTTGTCTAGGACTGTTCCTGTAGTCGAACTTGACATCGCCTCGGATGATCCTTGGTATGATAAACTTCTTGATAAATGTAGGCGATATCCGACCTCTTGTCCTAATTTTTCCATTCATAATAATAAGTTGTTTCGTTATACTAAAAATAAATTTAGTCTGGATGGCGCTTTTGATTGGAAGGAAGTAGTTCCAGTTTCTGGCAGAACTGCTATTTTAACGTGCAACCATGGTAGTGGCACGGCCCCTCATTTTGGAGTATTTAAAACCTATAAAAGGATAGCCTTGCGTTATTTTTGGCCAGGTATGTATTTTGATGTGGCTCGTTTTGTTAAGGAATGTTATGTTTGTTCGGCTTATAAGCATCCTCCTGATGCCAAGCCTGGTCTTATGGGTAGTCCAAAACTATGTTCTCGTCCGTTTGAGATGCTAAGCATGGATTTGGTAGGCCCTTTTCCTCGGTCGCGTGCTGGTTATACTTATATTTTGACTGTGGTTTGTTGTTTTTCCAAGTATTGTTTTATTTTTCCTTTACGTCGTGCCGTAGGCAAGACAATAGCCGCGCGAGTTGAGGAGGGTGTGTTTCTGGTTCATGGTGTCCCTCGAACGGTGATTATGGATAACGGTACACAATTTACTGGTAGCGAGATGCGTGCCCTTTTTAACAAGTATAAGGTTCCGCAAGTACATTTCACTCCTAAATACTGTCCCCAAGTTAACACTGTCGAACGTTATAATCGGACGATCGTGACGGCGATATCTGTTTTAGTTAAGGATGACCATCGTTCCTGGGATTTATCTTTGTCAAGAATACAGTTTGCTCTAAACTCCGCAGTGAACGAAACCACTCGGTTTACTCCGTTTTTCTTGGTTCATGGAAGGGAGGCTGTGATTTGTGGGTCTACGTTTGGTGAAGCTGACGCTGCCGTACCCACTTTTGAGTGCGCTTCGCGTTTAGATTTTGCGTCTAAGCTGGGGTGTTTGGGTGATGTTTATGTTAAAGTGAAGAACGCTATTGCTAAAGCGCATGCTAAGAATGCTCTTTACTACAACAAGTCGCGCCGTGCGGTTTCTTTTAAGGTTGGTGAGATTGTGTGGAAGAGAACTTTTCCTTTAAGTGATGCTAATAAGTTCTTTATGGCCAAGTTAGCTCCCAAATTTGAAAAGTGTAGGGTCGTACGTGTGATCAGTCCCCTGGTGTATGATTTAATTCGTGTTGCCGATAGTAAGCCATTAGGAGCATGGCATGTCAGGAGTTTAAAAGGGAGTTGATGTCTTGTAAATTTATATTGCCCGGCCCCACAAGGTAAGTGTAGAATAGGAAAACATCTGGCCTGGCCGTTGGAAATTGTAGGATTGTGGGTCCCTGAGGGAAAAGACAGAAAGTGATGGGGAGTAGCGTAGTTTTTTTTTTACACATTTGCTTTTACTATTTCGTATTGTTGGTGTTGGTTTTCTGACTTCCTGTTTTCGCAGTTATAAAACTGAAATTTATTTGGTATTTTCATTTAATTTCAATGGCCCAATAGTTGTAAGGGTGAGGAGAACTTCCGTTAATGTATTATTTATGCTTGACTTGGTTTTATGGCGGATCTTGGTCTCGGGACTGTGGACGTGGGTCCGTTGATTTTTGTTTTTATTTGTGGTTGGTTAGTTGAGCTGGAGGGCCAGCTCGAATTTTCCTTGTAGTCCAAGTAAAATTCTTGGAGGAACGGGGGCACTGTAACCGCTTATTTTTGGAACGCACCCGAAATGTCGACTGTCAACGTCACAGGAATGTCTTTTTGACAGCCGGTTTCACGGTCGCGTCAGGGGATCTTTTTTCCAACCTCCGCGGCGGTGCCTGCGCCGAATTGTATAATTTAATTTTTGAAGATTTTGGTAAGCGCCGTGAGCTTTGGGTTGAATTTGTCGGATTCCTTAGGCGTTACGATGATAGTGAATATTTATTTTACAGATTGTTGTCTGGATTGCGTGTCTTGATTTTTTTTCGCCACGCCGCCTTGAATGGCGTTGTTTGCACGTGGTCGAATAAAGGAATTTTATTTTGAAGCTCCTTATTGGTGATGTTTGTTTGATATTATAGCTCCGACAGGTGAGATTTTCTGTTATTTTGATCTAAACCCTTTCATTTGCCTGAACTGGTTCGTACTGCGTTTGTAGAATATTGTAGCTTACTAAACTGGTTTTATTTCCAGGAGTTTTTTGGTCGGCTGACAGTTTCCCCCCGAGCCCGGCAGGTGTGCTACCCATTGCTTGCTTACCCTGCTTTGGAACCAAGGGAAGGTCCGACTGCTGAGAACTTATACCTACTATTGATGCAGGACTGGAGTTGGTGATGTAGTTTTCCGGTTGACTTACCCAGTAAATTAAATCATAACGGTCTGGTATCCGTCATTACCAGTGGCGCCCATCTAACTTTCTAAATATTCTTATAAACTCACTGCAGTACCTCAAGCAACCCATCCCTAACTGCTCGAGCTAGCTGAGTGCAGGGTTAGATACTGTGATAGCCTGACAGTAAATTAAGTAGGAATTACAGTGTTCATTTCCTTAACGGTTACATTAACATTACATACTAACTAACCACAAAATTAAACCGTTAATTTGATTCCCTTTGTTTCGTTGCAACCTCTCAGAAAAGGGAAAGGCTACACTATATGGAAAGAATCGTCAGTCACTGGTATCCTACATTGGTTATGAAACTATCAAATTTTTGATTTTTTTATTCATTTTTAAATATGAAAATTCCAAAATCTCAATTATTTGTTGTGAAACAAAATTTGGCAGGTGACAAAAAAACAACCCTGTATAATGAGACTAAAATGTCTGTTCTGAAGCGATCTCTGAAACTAATTAGGCTGACTTGATTTTTAATTTCAATTATAATTATAAAAAATGCTCGTGATAGCCTTTCTCTTTAGGAAGGAATTCTTACGACGGCATCAAAAGTAACTCGGGTAAAATATGCGAAGCGCTTAGTAATTTAAGTAAAAAAATAAGTTTGATTAAATGGTTTTGAGATATAAAATCATAACTTATTTAATATAAGTCATCCACTAGAAGTTAAATGCATATTAAAAATTTACTATGTATGTGGAAAATATTTTAAATAAATACTTTGAATAAATAACAATTTTTAAATAAATAACAAGAAATTAGTATTCTTTCCAGTAAAATGTTCATGCTTTAATAACTGATAAAGTATAGCTTTGCTGATACATTTCTCAATCAGAAAAATCAGTAGGTACATGTCTGTAGATACTATAGATACCCTATTTATTTTTATTTCTGAATAATTGCAGTACCTATTCAAGTTTTGACTGACTTAAAAAATCAATGTTATCATCTTGTTTAAATTTTGTGTATATTTGATAAAGAAAAAAAACAGGAAAGGTACCTTTTCACAATAAGCGCTACTTGCAACATTAGCCAGAAGTTTATGCAAAGCAGGCGAGGTCGCCTGTACATAAATTAGCGCGGTGTAAGTATTGCCCGGCGTAGGTGGCGGCGAGGCGGAGGGCACGGCGGGGGCGGGCAGTGGGGCGGGAGGGGGCTCGGGCGCGGCGGGCGCGGGCGGCAAGGCCACTCCGTTCGGCTGCTGCGCTCGGGAGTCTCCGTAGGTGGCGAGCGACCCTAGCGCGCCGGGCGTCGAGTTCCAGATCAAAAAGTCTCGTTGTCGAGACGTTCGGTGAGCTAGGACGCGCTCGAAGATTATCTGTGGACAAAATATGAGCCATTGGCGAGTGTTATTTGTAGTCCTATTTTTGTATAAGACTGTGCAGGTTAGTGTTCAGCAGGGTTGAGTAAATTGCTTAAAAATGAAATCTTTTTCTAGTCTACATACATTAATGGCGGGTTTCAATATCATGAAAATTGTTCGTTTTCCCTACGAACAACAGAAATCACTACCAAAATGCCTTTCTATATTCAAAATCTTGACATCTAAACCACTACTTACTAACTGTTTGACTGTAATGGGTTGCTAGGTTACATTTGACCATTTACAAAATAAGTCATTTTATCTAGCCAACGACGACGTTACAAGTAATTAATTTAAACCAATGAGGTAAAAGTAGCATGGCAGTCTGCTGCGGCCAATAGCGAGTTAAGTTTTCATTACATATGACCAATTACAGAATAAGTCATTTTATCTAGCCAACGACGTAACAATTTATTCATTAAACAAAATATCCTATCAAATATCTATCAACATATCAATAATCCAGTTTTCTCTTTCTAACTTATCCATAACTGTTTTTGAAAAAAAAGACGAATATTATTGAACGACATAATTTTTCTTTTAAATATTTACTTTGAATTCATAAAAATGTGATTTAACCAATGGCAAAATTAGTCAAAGGATTGACGTTTTTACGTAAGCAATTAAACGCAATCATGAACAAAAAGCTCTAAAAACATACTATTATATATTCATCGAATACCAAAACATAGCAAGCATAAATTGAATAAGTTTATATATTTCTTTAGTTCAAATATCATACAAATAATTTGCGAATGCGTGATATTAAATCACATATTACCTATTTTCTTGGAAGAACGTCATGTAAGGAGGGCCCAAATTTGAGAACTTACAGCCCGTATAGCTTATAGATATTGTGAAACGCTATTTTTTTTCTAACAGTTTTGTATCTGTATCGGTTACTCATACCAGTCAGTTGAATATTGAAACCCGCCATTAGTCTAAATTCGAATCATGAATTGTTGATCATCAACTTTCGAGCCAATAAGTCGACAATTTTTATCGGCAAATTATGGATGGTCGTATGCCTTGCAAACCTGCGGTGCGAGCACAGAACTTTATCGATTCGTATGTTAACGAATGTTCGTATAGTATGGAGTCGGTTGCAAGTTTTTAGTAACATTGAAATTTCTTATTTTACAGTTATGAAAGAGTACGACATGTTTCCAAACATTCAAAATTAAGAAAGCACACATTTATTTAAGCTGGCCGTGTGGCAATCGATAGATTTCAATTATTGCTAAAAAAATATCTCCATACTATACGAACACTCGTTAACATACGAGTCGATAAAGTTCGGTGCTCGCACTGCTGGTGTTGTCCTGTTGCTAACTTATATTTTTTTAGTATTATTTTTACTTAAATTATCTAGTTACAGTGACCTGGGGATTTAAAGCGTCAAAGACAAATATTAATCTGGGTAGATTCGTTTATGACGGCAGCAGATTTCGAATAGGTACTATTAATAAGTCGATTTTTTTTAATGTACGCTTAACTTGACTTACTTCAATAGTGGTAAAAACGATTTTCTCAATAGATGAGAAGTACTGCTCCCACAACAGTTGAGTTTGCTGCCTCAGAGCAAGAATGCGTTCAGGTGTAACTGAGCGCACTAACTCTGGTACCTATAAAACAAATTAAAACAATTAGGACTATCAGAACCATTTATTTAAAATAATTATTGTCGTATTAACCACTAGCTATTGAACCACCCTTTCTTCGCATGGGTGGTAGATTCAAGTGTCTACGCGCGTATCGTACGCGCGTACGGCACGCGTGAAGCAATTTGGCTAGTAAAATTTAATTAGTTTGCTTGTACAGTTGTGTCAATGGAATACTTAACCTCTATTTGGCTAAACTTCGATTAAATCGAAAAACGATGTACCTACGGGCGCGTAGCTACGTCCGTATCGTAGCGCGTTGCTACGTCCGTAGCAGTTTTGTATGAATACGCGCGTAGACACGCGTGACGCAGCGTTGGCCCTGAATAATAATCCTCAAATCTCACGCAATTTACACAATACCCTATATCCTATTTTAGTTCCCCATATTTCACTCTGTTTATTGGTGAAAACCAAACGAAAATCCATTCTGGTCTCAGGGTTGGTAAGGCAATTCTAAGTCAGGACCCTAAGGCTGCAAACTGGACGGCAGCGATAGCGACAGCGGCGCAGTCAGCGATTTCCGCGACACGATAGAAAGTATTGAGTTTGCATGAAATCGCGACAAATCGCTCGAGCGCCCGCTGGCGTCGAGAACGGCCCAAATTCCCCGCGTCGCTACCCGCGCCGCTGTCGCTGCCGTCTAGTTTGCAGCCTTAGGCCTAAGGCATTGCGTTGTCCTAGGTGTGCAACCAGACGCGACTTGATGCGATACGACGCGATCAGGACTTGGGTGACTTATGCCAACGTGACAACGTATGAAACCTGCTAGCATCATACATTTGATATTATCGTTTCCCGTCGCGTTATCGCGTTTATCGGTCACCAAGGACAGGGGGTATGTTCTTTTTACGTACAGATAGACAGACGCGGCGGTGGAATTTATAAAATGTATTCATTTACCTGCAGCAGTAATCTTTCATCAGCCCAAATGACAGCCCTTCTCCAGTCAAGCTTTTCATCGAAAGGCAGCCGCCAACCATTACTCAGCAGCACCGGTATACAACCAGCTGCTAGAGATTCCAAAAATCGATAGGAACCGAGCCGTCGTCCGCGAGCAACCAAGCAGAATGTTGAGTTGGCTAGAAGCTGTTCGTAATCAAACCTGCAAATATGTTTAGGGTTTTTATGAATTATTCACAATCACTCGAAATTAACATGCTTTCCATCTGGATAAGTAGACTACAGTGTGAAACATTTTTCGCAAAAAATGCTTTTATTATCAATGACTTATTTTCACTTACTATCAGGTAAGTTATTTTGTCCTCTAACTTACCTGATAGTAAGTGGAAATAAAGAAAGCACACAGGATTAGGAAGGCAGTGGCTCTCAAAAAACAACTTCCGGGACCCATCACAATCGGAACAGTGATATTTGGCAAACACCTTTGCGGCTAAAGCATTCCACCTAATGATATATTACCACATCACAAACACTGCTGGTTTCGGGGCTGAAATACAGTGTGTTAGGGTTTCAATTTCCGATACTTCACCCACATATAGTAAATTTTATCGACAAAATACAATACGAAGAGGGGATAACACCCCTCACCCCCTTTCAATGAGTTCACTGAAACTCATTTTTATCATGTTTTCATATAGCTCCTATGTTTAATATTGGTCTTATTTGAAAGATTACGATATTTGCTAGCATTGAAAGTAACTTTTGTTATGAAGTAATGCAAAATAGTCCATGAAATCCTTTACTTTAACTGAAAAACTTCATCCATCCACAGCCTGTAGACGTCCACTGCTGGACACAGGCCTCCCCCAAGGTCTTCCACGTCGCTCGGTCCCGCGCCGCCCTCATCCAGCGTTTACCGGCGACTTTGACCAGGTCGTCGGTCCATCGTGCGGGGGGCCTGCCTACGCTGCGTCTCCCAGTACGTGGCCGCCACTCGAGAACTTTTCTGCCCCACCGGCCATCTGTTCTGCGAGCTATGTGCCCTGCCCATTGCCACTTCAGCTCTGCAATCCTTCTGGCTATGTCGGTGACATTGGTTGGCCTGCGAATCTCCTCATTCCTGATTCGATCCCACAGGGAAACTCCGAGCATGGCCCTTTCCATTGCCCGCTGAGCGACTCTAAGCTTATTTATAAGGCCCATAGTTAGCGACCACGTCTCAGTGCCGTATGTCATCACTGGCAACACACACTGGTCAAAAACCTTTGTCTTCAGACACTGCGGTATTTGCGACGAAAAGATTTTACGGAGCTTCCCGAACGCTGCCTAGCAGAGTTGGATCCGACGATTGACCTCTTTCTCAAAGTTGGACCTACCTAACTGGATTTTATGTCCTAGGTATAGATAATCGTCAACAACTTCCTCCAACTACCACAGGAGCAGGTGCAACATGGACGTTCGACATGATCTTCGTCTTATCCATGTTCATTTTAAGGCCCAGTCGCTGCGAGGCTCCACTGAGGTCATCGAGCATTTTACTCAGGTCCTGCAGGGTCTCAGCCATGACTACGATGTCATCCGCGAATCGAAGGTGAGTGATGTACTCGCCGTTGATGTTGATGCCGAGCCCATCCCAGTCCAGAAGCTTGAAGACGTCTTCCAACGCTGCGGTGAACAGCTTAGGCGATATAACGTCGCCTTGCCTGAGGCCCCGCTGCAGTTGGATAGGCTTCGAATTCTGATCCTGAAGACGGACTGACATAGTGGCGTTTTTGTACAAAAACTTCAACACTTCGATGTATCGATAGTCAATTTGACACCGCTGCAAAGACTGCAGTACAGCCCAGGTCTCGATCGAATCAAAGGCTTTCTCATAGTCCACAAACGCCAAGCAAAGTGGCTGGTTATACTCCTCCGTCTTTTCTATAACCTGCCGCAGCGTATGGATGTGGTCTATGGTGCTAAAGCCTTTTCGGAAACCGGCTTGTTCGGGAGGCTGGAAGTCGTCAAGCCTGCGTGCGAGACGGTTCGTAATGACTCTTGAAAACAGCTTGTATACATGGCTCAACAAAGTAATGGGTCTGAAGTTCTTCAAAAGGGCTTTATCACCTTTTTTGTAGAACAAGACCACTATGCCTTGGAGCCACGCTTTGGGCGTTTTGCCCTCGAGAATGATGGAATTGAACAGCTTCTGAAGGGTCTTAAGCACAGGTTTGCCACCAGCTTTCAGAAGCTCGGCTGTAATTCTATCATCACCCGGCGCCTTGTTTTTAAGCTGTTTAAGGGCCATACTAATCTCGTACAGGCTGACGTCTGGGATATCTTCGGTATAGTGTCGGGTTAATTTGGCTCGTGGGTCTTTTGCCATGTCTTGAACAGGTGCCCGTGTTGTCGTGTATAACTGCCCGTAGAGCTTCTCAACTTCCCTCAAAAGTTCGGGTTTAGACGAAACAACCCTGCCGTCGTCCGTTTTCAACTTCGTCAGTTGGTTCTGGCCTATAGACAAATCTCTCGCGAAGACCTTTGAGCCCTTGTTTTGCTCGATAGCCGTTTCAATACGGTCTGTATTAAACCGGCGTAGGCCGCGTTTTAGGGACTTGGAGCTTTGTCTATTAAGCCGCCGATACTGAGAAGCATCTTCCGGGGACTGCAGGATCATTGTGCGTCTTTCTTCCATGAATTTAAGGGTAGAGTCTGAGATTTTTCCGGTTCCATTTGTACGGCGGGTTTTAAAGAATTTAGACCCAGCCGTGGAGACAGTTTCCACAAACCTGTTATTAAAGTCGTCCATATCGACTATCGGTTCTGCAATTCGAGCTGAAAGCTTTCGGGGTTTTGGATCTGGATGGGTGCAGGACGAAGTACAGACTTTATCAGTCGAGATCGCTCCAGTTTTGGATTCAGACTCAATGTGCCTCTTACTATGCGGTGATCGCTGCCGATTTTCACGGCATTGATCACAGAGACATCATTGAAAATCTGTTTTCTCGTTGACATGATAAAGTCTATCTCGGTTTTGGTGTGACCATCGGGGCTTATCCGAGTCCATTTGCGGTGTTCCGGTTTCTTGAAGAATGAGTTCATCATAAAGAGGCCCTCCTTCTCCAAGAAGTCGGCCAGCATCTGGCCTCGGACGTTCCGGACTCCGACTCCAAATTGCCCCACTTTCTGCTCATCGCCGCTTTGTTTGCCTAATTTTGCGTTTAAATCCCCCATGACCACGTTGAAATGAGTTTTGGAGCTGTGTATGGCTTTGGAGATGTCCTCATACATAGCCTCCACCTCATCATCGGAGTGTGTCGAGGTCGGAGCATAGACCTGTATGACCTTCAACGAATACCGTTTGGTAATTCTGAGTATCAGGTACGCTACCCTATTTGACACGCTCTCGATTTTTGTAACATTGGTCACGAGGGTTTTGTGGACGAGAAACCCGACACCACCTTGGGATAGTTGGTCGCCCTCCCGGAAGTAGAGAAGATTAACGGATTTCAGGATTATCGATTCCTCTCCCTGTCTACGGACTTCAGATAACCCCAGGATATCCCAATGCAATCCACTCAATACTTCCTCCAGCTCAACAATCTTTTCGTCTGTCCGCAGTGTCCTAACATTGTATGTCGCCAGGGCCAAGGGTCGCCGGTGGTAGCCTGGTCGAACCCGGGGATTCTTAGCACCCCCTGCCCCGCCGTTTCCTCGATCGCTACCTTGATCGAGACTAGCGGGACCGCCGGGGACTAGGGGCCGGGGCCTTTGTTTGCAATTCATTATTTGGGGGGGAAATGCCGTAATCGCCACGCTTGGCAGGCGGGTTGGCGATCGCAGTGTGATGTTAATATACACAAAAGGACGCTGCTGCCCGTCCTCTGGTTTGTCCCTTAGTCGACTCTTACGACACCCACGGGAAGAGATGGGGTAGCACTATTCTTAAGGCGACGCCACACGCCACAACTTGAAAAACTTGGAACAACAAAATTCACTATTTATTTAATGTAAGAACTAGCCCCTTAATGCATTGATTTTTTCCATTTCATTTTTACGCCAGGAACTATTCTAACAAGTTGGTGTGATACAGAGCATCCTGGCGAAACCGACTTCCGATTCCGCCAGGATGTTCTATTTCATAGCAGGTAAGTATAAGCAATAATGTTTTAGAATAATTATTTTAAGTTTGTAAATTAATTTTGTAATTAGTCACTATGGTTCGATGGAACTGTCATGTTCAACAAAGTTCCTAAAAAAAAATAAAGAGAAAAAAATTTAAAAAAAAAACTATTCTAACAAATAAACATCATTAATATTGTTGTTCGGGCTGATTCAGTCAAATTACAAAACAATACACTACTATTAAGCTGTAAAAATCAGGTAACATTCCACTAGTGTGCAAGTGTAAGCGGTATTTCAAAGGATATTTAGGTGTGACTGAGGCAAAAGGTACTTCTTATGGTATTTCTTTAATTAAAACTTCTTCTTATTCTAAAACTTTATGGTAATTGACCAAAGTTCCCACCATTATTTTAAATGTAAGTGGTTGCCCGTAATCCAACTTGTTGAGTGGCTACATATTTTTTAGTAAAGTTAATCTTTAAATGCAGAAACTAACATCTTCTGAATCTGAATCATCACTTCTAAATGTAATATTTTGTACTCTGTGAATATCTACACAACATACTTATTGTTATATAAATATATTTCGTATTTAAAAACATAACTTATTCAACAGTTTTTTGCTTTCCTGTAGAATTTGATTTCTAGATCACTTGCTAGGCAGGTAAAATTATATGATACTCTAGTTAATATTAATCCTGATTGGACTTACTTGTCATATTCCTGATTATCTTCATCACATCTTTCATCTCTCAAATCTTTCCATGACTTTCCATGACGACAAGTTGTGACTAATATAAGATTATTTCCGTCATGCAAATGCCACAATGAATTTCTGGTTTCACTACCTATACCATGAACATATCGTTTTCCTTTAAAAGCTAGAAGGTGTTTACGTGGAGCAGGAAATGGATTAGCAGTAGATGCAGGAGGCATTCCTCCCCTTTCAGGATGTTCTTTATGAAATAATGGTAATGACACATCAAAACCATCCCGAAATATTGTTTCTGATGCGCTAGCTCTTGCCAATATTGCTTCTCCTGGGTCAAAACCAAGTGCTTCTTCAGCATAGTCAGGCCATGTTCCAGCATATAAATTGAAAATAAGATGATTTCTTCCATTCTTCCAGTATGGTAAATGTGATAAACGTGTAGACACATCAGAAACATGTTCAGGTGATAATGGATCAGCATCTAATGTATCAACAGCTGGTAAGAAAAGACAAGCTTTGGAAGGATCTCTTGTCACATATCTGGATTCTCTGATCACTGATAAAACTTTTCGGTAGGAAGTGCTCACAGGACCATCAGTTGGATACACATAGATTTTTGGATCATTTCCACAATTAGAGAAATCAAAGCATGTCTCCATCCTGCAAGGTTTACTTAGAGATCTAGGTTTCCTTTGTAGATTTGAGGGTGCAGCTGAGAGCTCTTCATTAGTAGCAAAATCAGGAAGTGAATCTATACTGTTTTGCTGTATGAGTTCAGATTTCAAATGGTTCCCTCCAAAGCAACAGTATAAAATAAAAGCGCAGGAAAAAAATAATACAACATATCTCTTTTTAGCTTGCATTTCTAATAATTTAGAATATCTGGGAAAAAAATATTTCAGTTAATAAATGCCAAAAAAGCACCCCTATATCATAAGTATGTACATTATTTGGAACTAACCTAATCTGATTGGTATATCCCTAAAAGGAATAACAAAAATTAAAGGGATATTAATATTCCAGCCGGATGAACATAGCATCCAGCACACAAGTTACAAGGTCCAGCACACTGGCCAACTTCATAACTGACTGACTTATACTTTTATAAACCTTAAGAAAATTTAATATTTACCTTCACTTCATGAAATGTCTAAGAAAGTGTTTAAAATAAATTAAACTATAATTATTAATTACACTTAAAATTAAAACATGTCAAATCAACCCATGTCAACAAACAGATTTGTTTTTTTTTTCTTGTTTTGTTGTTGAATGGATGAGAATGGTTGACAATGGGGAGTTTTCTGACAGCTCATAAAAATTCGTTCAAAAAACCTCTATAGATGGCACTTTTAAAAAGCCGAAGGCGTTAAGTCTGTAAAATACAATGTAGGTAAGTGGTATCTACCATCTATGGTTATTTATACGTTCTAATGCTCAGTTCTAATGGTTCTATTTCTGATACAGACGTCAATTAATTTATTTTACTTTTAAAAACGCAGTGTGGAATAAATTCTTCGCCTTCGCCTTTTGTAAAGCGCCATCTATCGAAGTCTTTTGTACCAATTTTGTACAGTTTTGTTTTTTTAATGAGCTGTCAGAAAACTCCCCATTGACATTATGCCAAAATAAAAAAAAAATACAAGCAAATTACATCCTTATGGCATTAAATAATTAAAAAAAATAAAAAAAATAGTGGCCCTGGAGGAAAACTGCCTTAAATCCTATAGTTAGCTTATTTTACTTTAAGGAAACATTCCTTTATTTTTAAAAAGAAACAAAACTGTATTCAAAGATTTTCTTACGTTTGCTTGTAACATCCTGGACTCGAACCAGTAAAAATTAAAAAAATAAAGATTCGTTATTTTACTATACTAATCGATAGGATAATTGTTCAGGATAAAAGTCTAACAAACATTTGGTCTTACACTCGTCTGTCGTACAAGATATTCATGAAAAATAACTACACAAGTTTACATACATTACCTAGTACGGTTCACTTTCAACAAGTAAAAGACACGTTATAATTCTCTTATTATCTCTCTAACATTCAAAGAACTTTTTTTTAGACACTCACACAACATTATCTAGCCCAAATTAAGTTTCTTAAAGAACTTGTGTTATGCATACTAGATAACAGACATACTTCAGAAATATATAAACAAACATATTGAATAAATAAATATTTTTTATTAGAATAAACTTAAATAAACATATTAACATCCATGACTTGAGTAATATCTGTGTTCACCACACAAATATCCTGCCGCCGCCGCGCCGCCGGGATTTGAACCCAGGACCTCTGGCATAGAAGGCAATGTATGGTACCGCTACACCAGCCGGTCGTCTGAACTTCAATTCATTCGTATGAAGTACAAGCTTGCTAATTAATTTATTTCTAAGTACGTTGTTGAAGAATTCTACAAGAAAATCGTCTAATGGTAATAATATCTCTATGCACTTCTTACACGATATTACTTCTTACACGATACGAGGCGTTTTGACGAAAAGTTTAAAAATTGAACGTTTGAATTTGTTTGCAATGCGGGACAGCAATTTTAAAATTCGAACGAAAATTTATATATTTTTATCGATTTTATTTAATATTGCTTCCATTACATAATTGTGTGATCATGGCGTATCAAGAACAATTCGACTTATTAGAAGCTTTCTTTACAAGCAACAAGAACTGCGATTTAGCTCTACAGTGGTATCGCGAGAGGTATCCAGATAGACAAATACCATCAAGAAAAGCTTTGTCACGAATGGTGAGAAATTTAGTCAATATTGGAAGTTTCAAAAAACGTTTAGGACGCCCACAGCAACAAAATCCAGACTTTTCCGATTTTGATTTCAATATTTTGACATATTTTGAGTGTTACCCGAAAGCTTCTAGTAGAGAAGCTGCTCAAGAGATCCAGCCATACTCGGGTACTTAATGTTTTGAAAAAATACAAATACAAATGTTATCGTGATGGGCGATTGGTGCAGAAACTACATCCCGGAGATAGTCAAAGAAGATTAGAGTTCTGTCAGAATATTCAAACAGAAATAGCCCGCAACCCAAATTTCTTAGACTACATTGTATGGTCTGACGAAACAAATTTTAGTAATAATGGAATGTAGGTATAACAGACATAACAATCATTATTGGTCCCGTCCTAATACATTCCGTGTTCGTGAAACAAGCAATCAGATCAGATTTTCGTTTAATGTTTGGTGTGGAATCAAAAGCAATATGGTTGTTTTGGTGCATATTTACGAAGGACATCTGAATACGGCAAAATACATTGAAATTTTATAGAATTTACAAAATCAATTAAATCTTCTACCGGAAGAGGAACGAAATAATTTCATTTTTCAACAAGATGGTGCACCTGCCCACAATAGCAGAATCTCCAGGGCTTACCTTAATGAAAATTTCAATGTCTGGATAAGTACAAACGGGACGATTAGATGGCCTGCAAGAAGTCCAGACCTGACGCCTCTAGACTACTTTTTATGGGGTCATGTTAAAAATATTATTTATAAAACGTGTTATGAGACCGTACAAGAGCTAAGGGTCGCGGTAAAAAATGTGATTAGGGGCATACACCACACACAACACTTTGCTGAAGGCTACACGAAATGTATTTCAACGAAGACTAAATTTGTGTATCCGGAACGAGGGGGCTCATTTCGAACAATTTATCAGTTAAATTATTAAAGTGTAACAAATTGATAATAAAATAAAATAAATTTTAAGATTTCACGTTTTCTTTTTATTTTAAAGATCAAATGTTTGTTAGAAAAATTTTATCCTGAACAATTATCCTATCGATTAGTATAGTAAAATAACAAATCTTAATTTTTTTAATTTTTAGCTGGTTCGAGTCCCGCGGCAGTTACAAGCGAATTTTAGAAAATGTTTGAATGCAGTTTTGTTTCTTTTTAAAAATAAAGGAATGTTTCCTTAAAGTAAAATAAGCCAACTATAGGATTTAAGGTACCTAGTTTCCCTCCAGGGCCACTATTTTTTTTTCCACACTGTATAAAGCTGAAGAGTTTGTTTGTTTGTTTGTTTGAACGCGCTAATCTGTGGGACAAGTGGGATTTGAAAATTTCTTTTTGCATTTGATAGCCCAACTCTTGAGGAAGGTTATAGGCTATATTTTATCCCGAAATTCCCACGGGATTAAAAGTTACGTGGGTAAAACCGCGCGCGGTGTCTAGTGTACTATAATCCTGTATAGGTTTGTAGCAAATATCCGATGCAAATTCTTAGAACTTTTTTTTAAATTCGATACGTGCACATTATTTAATATTCACATTATAATATTAATTTTGTAGGGATCCATTAGCTGTACTTTCTGAAAGTCACATTTTGTGACTTTATGAATATGTGTAATGTAAACTCATTTTCATGAAACAAGTCCCGCGATTTGAGCGAAATTACACCCTTTGTGTTTGATATAAGAGCAATGCACAGGAAATCTTTACAAATTCACAACGTTCACTCACTCACAAGTAGCCAAAGTTCACCATAGATAGTTTTTTTATTATAGTACGATCGACCGACGACGCCGCCCCGCCGCGATGTCAATACCAAGCAATACCAAGCGACCGACAGACATTGATTACATGCATTGACTGACAGTTGACAGCTGTTGGTTGAGTTGAAGGCGAGTGAGCTGGCTGCTGGCTACGGCGTTTTAGTGTTAAATTAATTCAATTGTTATTTATAGAAAAAGAACTTCATATTCTTGAGGTATGATTAAAACATTTTTCTTGTTCATGTTAAAATTTTTAATTTTAGTTGCTAATAGTGTATACCGAAATAATACCGTAGCGGTTTTTTATTTTCCTGTTTTCGCTAGTATAGTAAACGCTTGTGTGTGGCGTCTTCTACATAATATCTTTCTTCAGAAGAAGATAATAAAAAATAACAAACCATATTATTTCCTATTTAATTTTAAATTATTGCAAATCGATACATACTATGACATTTAGGTTATGTGACGCTGCGCTTCGACACGGCGGCGGCGGCGGCGGCGCCATCTTATAATTTCATATTGTTTTATTTGTCAAATATTGCACGATTTAACATTTTTTTTTACTTTCTACAAATTTTGTTTCTTGTAGATGTCGTCCCGCGGTCGCGGATATGGTGGCAGAGGTGGAGGCCGCGGAGGTGGTTACCGAGGTTCATACCGAGGAAGCAGCCGCGGTGGCTACGAGAGCCGTGGAGGCAGAGGTGGTGGCTATTCTCACAACAGTGATTCTCGGTACCATGGCGGTCAAAGATACTCAAATAGTCGCGATAGAGTAGAGGATTCATACAAAAAAAGTTATCGAACGGTAAGAAAAATGCTTTAAATGGTTCATTAACTGTGGCTTTTCTTTTGAAATGTTTTTATTTATGCTATAATTCAATTTTAGGAAAGTTCATCTAGTTATTCAAACCGGGACTATGGAAGAGGCGGCTCACCTGAACGTAAAAGAATGAGGTTGGAGGTAAGTTTTTGTGATCTGTCTAGGAGTTCTACTTAAACTAGCAAGAGAGCATTAGCATGATATTGCACAGAAAAAGAAATACGATGATCTGTCAGTATTATAAATGAGGACAACTACCTACTACTAAGGACTGAGCCATGGAAATGTTTTTCAATAAATACATATGCTCAGATATATAACAGATGATGGAGATGGAAATATTTGAAAATAATATACATTGGAATAGCAGGCATATCTCAAAGGTTCTGATGCTGTTCTGAAAGTGAGGCACAAAAAGCAACTTAACTCTAGATTTTTATGACAAAACTATTAAAACAAGTCTCATTTCAGGCCCCTACAAACAATACTATGAACATTTAAACTTCACTTCCTTTTTACCCTGTTGGAACATAACCTATTACAGTTGGTACTGTCATCTAAATGGAATGTTATTGCAGTCACTATTTCACATAGAAAGATTTTATTATGTCAACTAGATGTGACATCAATCCTTAAGAATGAAACAGTTTTCTAAAGTATGGCCAAAGTTTACATTGGGATTATAATCCCTAACTTATTTGTGCCTTTGAAATGAATCTGATAAGATAATTTCCTGTAAAGTGTAACAAATGGCTGAAAATTTTACAGAATGAGTATAAGACAAATTACAAAAAGGGGTTTTTTTTACCATGAAAGGTCTTTTTCCTTCTTCACTGAATTGAGGGCAACATGATTTGATGTGATTGATAACTTTAATTTGCAGCCAGCAGAAGAATAATGTTTAATGTTAACAATGTGATTTATACCAAAAAAATATAAGAGAATGGATTGATGTGCAGGGATCATCGAGCGATAGACGTAGCCATGATGGCGGAAGTCACTATGGTGGATCGTATGGCGGTAGACAGGAGAGTTATGGAGGAGAGCGGAGGTCGTACGTAGCGGAGGAGCGGCGCCGGTCTCCGCCGCGCGAGTACCGTAAGCCGGGAGGCATGGGGCCCCCGCGCGAACCGCTCCGCAGCAGCGTGAGGCCCAGGGCGCCGCGCCGCTCCTTCCGCGGTCGTACCCTTCGCTCACGCGCTACCTACCGCGGCGGAATCCGCTCCCGTGGCACTTTTACTGCGCGAAGATTTCCAGACAAATCGCTCGGATATACTCGAGCATTCCGAACTATAAAGGGCCGAAGGTAATTAAATGAATAAATTCCAACTGCTAATGATTTGAGACATAAAAATGTGGGCATCATGATTAGCCGACTGTAAATTTTATGGAATCTCTAATCAATAGTACACCCAGTAATGTTTAGAATATAGAATGAGGTGATCACAATAAAGAGATACAAGCTTGATGGCAAGTTGTGTAGACTACTATATAAAAGAGACCATGGTTGCAATTTTCGGTTTTTTACATATTAATATGTTACTTATGTGTATTTATATGTGGACATAGAATATGCTGTTTAGCTATCTAGCTGAATTATATGTCAAATATGAATAAAATGATGTAAATTTCGCAAGTAAATTTGGCAAGGGTAATTTGAAAAGTGGAAAAGAAATGGACTTAAGTTTAATTTTGAAGATTTAAAATAAAAATCCCAACATTTTAGCATTACAACTTTAAGTAAATAGTTTTTATGTCAATTAGTCCTTACACAGAGATGTATGAAAAAGAAAGATAGAATTAATTTTGGTTGTTGCACTGAATTTAACACAATTCTTAGAAGAAAAAGATTGTGCAATGGTAAGTTAGAAAAGAAGCAACATTGATGCTTCACCAAATCTTTCAAAGTGCAAAATTATACACCAGTGTTGTTCCATAATGCCCAATATAAAATAATAAAATAAGTAAATATCAGTGGGCCTAGTCAAGATACTAGTTCTTATTTCTGTCTTACTGATGTTGGCCTAAAACAACTCAAAACATTCTTAGCATAAAATATTTCATGGAATTGATCAATGTTTATAACCCAGTATCATGTTTTTGTTCATATGCAAATGTTAATAGCTTGAAGTGAGTAACTTTATAAAGGGCACATGAAATTCAGGATTTGACCACTAAGTTGTAACAACAAGTGTGATGGATGATTAACCACTATGAAGGAATACTAGTCAGAAGCTACCTACATCTTTAGATAAAAGCATTGGAACTTTGGTTGGTGACTAATTAAAAATATGTCTGAATTGGAAGACAATATTATCTTGTAAACAATGGTCAGTATAAATCAATTATCACTGACAATCATTTTAAACAGTAGAGCCTCGCTAATCCGTGTTGGATGTGGATGGTATCCACCATGGGGAATGGTGTGGCAGCTTTTACAAGACTGCCTGAAATTGTACTTAAAAACAACAATCTGGATTCCATATTAATTTGCCAAAGGGTAAGTAGACTCAGGAAAAGGGAGGGCCTACTGTATATTAATTTCTGTGCTAAAATTTAAAAGATTAAAGAGTGCATTAACATTCTATTTGTAGTTATAATACATAACCAATTGTATGGAATAAATTTGTATCTGGGCCTACTGAATATTTATTGTGTATGTGGGAATACTACAATTATACACAGTACAATAGTAGTGCAATCATTAATATTTAGACACCAATCTTATTTTTCTTCATACTAAACTTAGTGTCTGATTCAGCTCTGTGAAATCTAAAGAAGAAGAAGCATCCTCAACTGAGGAAGACTGGGATGCTGATGACAAAGAAGAGGAGTTAGTGGAAGATGTCAAGGAACCTAAAGCCAAGTCTCCTAAGGTGGTAAGTTACTTTTATCCTGAACAATACAATTCAAGAATACACATTACAAATAACTAAAAAGTAAGCAAAAAAGAATGGAGGTCTTTATTACTTAAAAAATTATTGACTTGAACCTATCGTAACATCATTTTATTGTCTTAAGTTTGGCTTTTAACCTTGAACAATACAGGGTTCTTTTTGAAATTCAATGATGTGTTAGTTTGAGATCATACATGAAGAGAAAAAAATATAATAACAAAATAAATATTAATTATTGACGTAAACTTAACCGAAAGTTCAAGAACTGATTACGCAACACTAGGTTGCGCTAGCGTTGGCAGCGATCCGCGTGCCAGGACACGTGCCGCGATTGACTCTGTTGATGTTGTATGTAAAGTAAATAGTAACATAGTAGTATTTATTTATAGGGAATTCTAGTAAAAAATTAAGTAACTATTTTTATCACATAATTATGATCAGAATCAAGTACAGAGTGATCTCCTTCAGTATCTAAAATTTGTCACCAGGCACCCTATATCTTAATACAATATAAAATATAAATACATACTAAATAGCCCCTGTGTGGTCTTCTGTAACACTAGCTTGAAGCCTCTTTGGAATAGCTATTATAGTTACTGTGACAGTTTCAGTAATTAAAAACATAACTACAATTTAGGTGGAAGAAGAGGAACCGTCTGAAGGCGAGGACGCTGGAGCCGACACAGACAAGGAGGCGGACGCGGCGTCGGAGGGAGCCGCGGCCGGAGCCGCGCGCCCATTTGTCAGCCTGCTGTGTGTGCACTGCAAGGATAAGTCCACCAGCTTTGCGGTAAGATATTTAATTGCTTATTGTATGTAGGTAATTAAATTGTTTAAAATATATTATATAGACTAGCATAATTGTCAAAAAATTTCAATATTTCTATTTTGCTACGTATTATGGATATTTTTATGTTTTTTTTTTTTGTCTTTGTTACACAATATTTAGGACAATTATGAATTGATTTTGAAAATTGTTGTTTTATATGTTAAAGGATACTTCATATTTGGTCCCATTTAAATTTCATCGAAATCATACTTCACTGAAAACTTCAAATCTTTAAAAAAATATGCATATTTCAGAGAATATTTATGTTGATGACACTCTCAGCCAAAGTTTTCATGTGAAGTCGGTTTTTTTAATGCATTAGTTGATTATATTACTTTATTCTTATGTTATCTAGATTTATAAAATGTTTTTCCTAACAATAAAATAAAACGCATATCTTCAATTACATCTTAAATTCCATCAACAGGCCTACGCAAAGCACTTGCTCTCGAGCAAGCACCGTGCAGCTATGAGCGGTGTGGCCCGTCGTCACAAATCGCAGTTACTTCGCATGCGAGTCGCCCAGAGGGCCGCACAACGTGACTTGGAATGCTCTGGTGGTGCTGAGCTGGCTGCTCGCACGACCTTCTGCCTCGTGTGCCGCCTCAACCACCGCACCACGCGCCACGCTCACAACCTGACGGACACGCATATTGCCATGAAGCGCTTCCTGATGCCCTTCTGTCGCGTCTGCAGGATGAACTTCCGCTCACCGATGATCTATGAGCATCATATCTGCTCTATTCAACATTTGAAGGTAATATATTGTTGTAGCCCTCTTTAATAATAACAGCACCTCATTTGTTCCTCTGGAAGTGCCTACTTCCGAAACAGATTTAATTAGCAATAAGCATGACAATTAGAGGAATATCTTTATGGAAAAGAGTAAGGTAGAGGTCCTTGATTATTAAGCAAATCTTAGATATTGGAAAACATCTTACAAAAATTCGTTAAAACATTTAGAAGAAAATCATAGTAAATTTTAGGAAATTAATATAATATAAATATTATAGACGACTGCAACAACTCCAAATATTTTATAACATTTCTGAAAATATTCCCATTTTTCAGCAAAAGGCGAATCAAAATACTCGTCGTGCCAGTCCCAAGGCAGAAGGTAGTGGTGATGAAGGCATGGATGTTGACCTTGACAACTTCATGACTCTGGACTCTGTGGGTGATGTTGACGGTCAGTAACTATATAAACATATTAGGTAATCGTTAAAAATTAGTACAATTGTATTTTCTCCATAGTTGATTTTGCTTTTATTCCAACCAATTGGATTTGATAGTTGTACCAGAACAGTAATTTTAATTTATAATTTTGAAAAACTACACATAGCTTTTTACCCTTTACAGAAGTAGAAGATGATGACGACTCTGCTGGTGAAAAGAAAGATGACGAGGCGCCTAAGAAGCCGAAAGTAGAGATCAATGTTGGCAGTGAACATATCAAGAAGATGGAGGTAAGACACTTAGTCCCTGTGGGATTTCTTTATTTAGACATCATGCAGGAGAGAAAGTTGTAAATTTAGCTTAAAATCTGTTATTTTAATTCCAAATATCAAGATTCGTCCACTGTATATTTTTTTAGAATTTACGAGTTATTTCTTTAAACATAAGGTCCAATTTGTCTTTAGCCAGTTATATTTCATAAATACCGGAAAACTACCAAGCTAATAAACAATGACTTTATTTTGATTCAGAGAAAGTTGTTCTTACAACAACCACATTTCTTTCATACACTATTTGAACATGATAAAACATGAAATTATTGCAAAAAAGCTATCATAATAAGTATGTACCTAAATAATAATTCAACATTGTAAAATCATATCAAACCGTATTATTTAAAAATCAAATGACACATAAAAAATTTATCTACACATAGAAATGTTACTACCATTAAAATTTATCGAAACAAACTTTAATTTACCATAAAATTGCGCTAAATAGTCGAATACCAATTAATCAAAATATCCATACCATCGTAAATTGTTTTGATAGCAAGATACATAATTAGAATAGACCTACCTAATCACATTATTTCAACGCAGTTTCATAAGTTTTAACATGAATATTCTCTATTCACAAAACAATACCTATTCAAAAAGATTGCAATTTAGAGTTAAAACATTAAGTGTCTATAACTTAAAATATTACTATCGACATCTATACCTTTAGGTGTGTAGATCACCGTCATAATAATAAAAATAGTCCACCGAAATCATCCCGGTTGTAATATCCACAACGGTTTGACCCCAGCCACTTTGGTCAGAAACCTTGAAACGCTGGGATTCGGCGGCGGTTGGCTTCCAGCACGCATGCAAAAAGCGGTTTTGCTCGAGACTGCCCGAATCGTTCGCCGGTTTCTGTCTCTCTTGCCCTGATCCCCGACCGACTGGTCCGATTGTCGGGTCTTTCCCGCCGAAAGGCGTGTAGCTGTAGGAATACATAAAATAATAATAATAATATGTTTTTATTTCGGACAGACATCCATATTGTGTTAGTAGATATAACATTGGCTTCTAGATTTACTTCAGCATTATTCAAAAGAACGCAATTTAGAACTAAAACGTTACAAGTAAAACAACTATAGATTCATATAACATTGGCTTCTCGGAATTTCTTCAGTAACTAGCTCAATTCATGAAGCAGAGACTTGCAGAATATTTTTTTAGATTAATGTTTTTAAAATATATTATAAGTGCCAACAACGCTGCGTTACGCATTTGAACACGCGTACCGTACGTCCGTATCTTCAAATATAGATTTATATAACATCTACTAAGAGAGATTCAAACATACAAACTTTCATAACATTTTCAATTCCGTACGCGCGTAAGATACGGGGCGTTTGGCGCATTCCAAACGTCCGTATCGAACGTGCGTATGTTACGGACGTTGCAGTTTTGTATGAAACGCGCGTTCCAACGCATGACGCAGCGTTGGCACTAAAATGTTTTTATTTGGTGGAGAAACTAAGAAAATCCTAATAAATAAATATAAATATCCAATTTTGACCCAGTAGTATCATATAATCAAATATTAGTCTTTTTGATTGAAATAGTTATAGAAACGTAATTTCAAGTTTTAGGGTGGTATTCCTTAAAATTTCAATATTTATATTTTTTTTATTGCGTTCTGAGTGTTCTGAGCTACTTTGCTTAGACAACTTAAAAGTTTGAGAGCTGTGCGTCCAAACATAGCGCAGTGCAGATCTTAGAATGCAACTTAGCTTGAACTCGTGAGTACAGGTAAGCTGAAGTGAAAGTGTTTCGTCAGGTGTGGTGGTGCGAGCTGTGCCGCGTGTACCTGCCGCGCGGCGAGGCGGGCGCGGACGGCGAGTCGCTGCGGCGCCACTGCCGCCTGCGCGCGCACCTGCGGCGCTACGTGCAGCACCGCGACACGCGCACGCTGCGCAAGCACGCCGAGACCATCCACCGCCGCCTGCACCGCCGCCGCGGTATGACCACACTCTAATCTATTCCTAGCTACATTATACATAACTTCACGCCTGTATCCCTTACGGGGTAGGCATAACACCGGAGGTTATAAAACCATCTGATGTCACGTTTGACATATTTTGAGGCATTATAATGGTGGAGAGAGGCTTTTGCAGTGACAGGGGATCAGCCCATCAAAAAACCTCTAAAAGGTCCCTTAACTGACTTCTACAGTATGCCCGGGAAGAGAAGCAGCTGGCACAATCCAGCATACACGTACGTTGACTGAACAACACGTTTTCAATATTGATAAAATTTATTTATCATTGGAACTCTACCCAAAATGTTTGTGTGGTCCAAGTAAACCTAGGCTTACTTAATGCATCTTCTGTGAAATATACTGGTAATTTTTATTGGTTTATAGAGTAAGCCAAAACAAATAATTTTGACTTTGGAACCACCAGTCCAAAAATGTGTCATTTTTGAGTGATTAACTTTTTGGATTATCATATAAATGAGAGACAATGAGTTTGTTATGTAAATAAGTTTTAATTTTAGTAAGTAAAGTTTAGAGTCAGGATCACATTATTCTATGGCATGAAAAGCCATGTACACCTGTGTTTATGGCATGCTAAACTTTTAATACTGATATTCCAATGCATCTTGCAAGTGCATTAGAAGTTGCATTGGTTGGGTCTCATCCTCTTTGTCAACTTTGTACACACATGGTCTTCTTCTCTGGACATCATCTTAGCCACCTGTACACACTATACAATACCAGAGCATCGGGTAGGGCATTGAACGACTTGGATAACGTCGTGCGAGTACTTTATGTGCTACCCAGGATACTCCTTCACTAAACCCGTAACACATCAATATCTCAGAATATTCTTCCTCCAAATAAGTAGCAAACAAGGCTCAGAACCGGTTTAAAAAATAGCGGTTAATACCGGTTTGTTTCGGTTTTATTCTGAACTAGACTTAACATATTGAGAACTTTATGGAAACCTTAATAAACCAGTTTACCTCAATAAACCTTGTCTTGCCGGCCGGAACCCATGATATGTTTTACCACTCAAGCTAATACATGCACTGAATAAACTTCTTTAACGAATCAGAATTTTGGTCCAATTCAGAAAGCAAGAAAAGAGAATATTGCTGTAATTTGACGTTATTTTAGGTTTATGTTTTGTTTCATAACATTAAGTCATTAACAGTTTGTATTATCGTCAAAAAAGCAGTCTACTGTAAAATCCCAAAAAGTGAAATATCTCAAATCCGATAAATTTTTGAAGGGTGAAAGTAGCTGGTTTTGACCTTATCTATAAGAATGGATGTGGGTCTAATAACAAAAACCCTGTATGTATATTTTGTAGTGGTACTTTTTTTTTATAAAGGCTATTTCGGAAATGATCTACCAAACGGAAGAAGATGAATCGAAATCGACGTATGATTAAGTAAATATCGCGTCACAATCATACAAAAATTAAATTTGGTTGAAAATACATAGGTACTATACCATAGATCCAACTTTTACCAAAATTCAAAACATGAATCATTTCTTTCATTTAGTTTTAAGCAGTAGGTTTATAATTCTTTAATTATTTCGATTCTTTCAGAAGAAGAAAAGGAGAATGCTACAGCGGAAAATCCTGAAGTAAAAATTAAAACCGAAAATGTGGAATCTAATGAAGAACCAAAAAAGAAGTTGGAAAATGGCACAGATGCTGCAAATGCTGGTAAGACCTAATAAGTTAGATTCTTAAAAAAAACTTTTCACACTATCACTCCAAAATAAGTGAATAAAAACAAAGTTAAAAAATAAAACCTTGTTAAAAAAATTGCTTTTTATGAATAAAAGTTTGATATTAAATGAAGGAATTTATGGTATAAATTATGAGAGTAGGTGCAGGCGGCATCATATTTTACCTCTCGAGCAACGACGTCCATTAGCAAATATAACATTTTTTGTAAAAATCGCTCAATAAAAAATCGATTCTCCTTATTTATCACAAATTATTTACAAATTAGCTTGAACATTCTGCTTATGTCAGTGAGAAGTAACCTGTTACATAATATCTTGCAAATTCTAAAAGCGCAAGTAATAACAGACAACGCTCTTTCTTCATTAGATCTCCTAAGTTGATAAATAGGATGGCTGACTATCCTGATTTCGATTTATTTATTACACCTCCAAATATGATTAAAAATAAACTGGCTGATCAGTGGCTGAATGTGTTTCTATAATAATATTCCAATATTTAATTGTGTTTCACTAAGTTAATTTTATAATTTTTTTTATTTTATTTTCCTTTGTTATACTTACCTGTTATCTTTCTTTTCGATTTATTTACTAATTTCATGTATCCATACCTCGATGCAACTAACGCTTAGATTTTAAATGCGAAAACATTTAAATGGTGTTTAGTGATTGTTCTTGTTATTGTATCACTGTTTGTTTTCCAAATAAAATAAAATAAATCAAAATATATTCCTTTTTTGTCTTTATCTTACTATCAAAACTCCATTTTGGGAGCAGGACATGTTGTACAATTTCTATTGTTTCCAGGTGAAGATAAGTTATGGGCCGATGTTGAAAAAGATATAGGAGATCTGTTGCGCGAAGTTGATCCTCAAGGAAATGAGGCCAGTGATGATGATGATGAACTTAGTCGGTATGTGATAATGATTATAAATGTTAAATTTCTTATAGGAGTAGAAAGGAGAAATGTATTTCTGCTTTGTAATTAAATATTCTGAACTTAGTCTGTTTTGCCTAAAAGTGGAGTAACTATTATATCCAAAAATGCCAAAAATGGAGTAAAACACCAAATCAACCCCAGTCTTTACTTTTTGTCTATTATTTATTATGAATATACTAGTGTATATACAGGGTGTCCCAAAAGTCGACGCCAAGCCGAAACCTTCTGATAGGTAAGGCCACACCAGTTATCAGAAAAATAAATATAAAAATCTAAGTCATGTATTTTTGAAATTATGGTAATTTTTTTTTATTCCAGAAAAAGTACACCATGTTACAGTTTTTTCATTCCTGTTGCTGCAAATATTGACTTTTTGCCAATTTTTTTTCTCCTACGTCATCCCGAATAGTGCTTATGTAACTTGCGATCCTAAGCCCTGTGCCGATCACTCCAGCTTGAGGGAAAATGTAATTTTTTACCGTACTAAGTTTTCAAAGTTAATTTTTCGCACTACTTCAACTGACCGTCCTGAAAAAAAAATGTACTACTCCAGTTTGGCAAGTAGCTTTAAAAGTTAGCACATTTAATAAGGATTCTAACGTGGTATAACACTTACTCCATTATTTCTTAGATCGGCCATAAAAAAAAATATTGTTAAACATAGTCTGTTTTTAACAATTTCTTTGCACTTACAAAAAACGATTCTAGTGTACCCAAAGCATTCCTAATAACCACAGCGTGGTTTAAATGAGATGGAGAGAGACATTCCATAAAGTGTGAGTGATACAGATAGCGACGCTTATGGCACACGGACGCAAATAAGTTAAAGTAAAATAATAAAATAAAGACAGTCAGTTTCTTTTTTAGGATTTAATTTATTACTTTTTTTACAAAAGATGATCAAATTGCCGCCCTTCAGCTGCAATACAAGCCCGACATCTCCTTAAAAAGATCGTGAAATCTGGCGGGCAAATCTTCCACTATTAACAAATTCAACTGCTTCCGCTATTCTGTCTAAGCTCTTCTACATTTTCAATCGGCTTGGAATATACTTTTTTCTTTACTGCTCCCCAGTAAAAAAAACTAGAGGATTTAAATCGGGTGAACGGGCGGGCCACGAGATTGTACCAGCCCGCCCTATCCATCTGTCTGGATATTCCTCGTTAAGGTGTTCTCGAACTAAGCGGCTATAACGCGCTGGACAACCATCGTTCACTTATTTGCATCCGCATGTCATAAGCTAACACTTTATGGAATGTCTCTTTCCATCTCATTGAAACCACGCAGTGGTTATTAGGAATGCTTTGGGTACACTAGAATCGTTTTTTGTACGTTCAAAGAAATTGTTTTAGCAAATTTTTTTTTATGGCCGATCTAAGAAATAATTTAATAAGTGTTATACCACGTTAGAATTCTTATTAAATGCGCTAACTTTTAAAGCTACTTGCCGAACTGGAGTAGTACATTTTTTTTTTCAGGACGGTCAGTTGAAATAGTGCAAAAATTTACTTTGAAAACTTGGTACGCTATAAAATGACATTTTCCTTCAAGCTGGAGTGATCGGCACAGGGTTTAGGATCACAGATTACATAAACACTATTCGGGATGACGTAAGAGAAAAAAAACTGACAAAAAGTCAATATTTGTAGCAACAGGAATGAAAAAACTGTAACATGGTATACTTTTTCTGGAATAAAAAAAAATTACCATAATTTCAAAAATACATGACTTAGATTTTTATTTTTATTTTTCTGATAACTGGTGTGGCCTTACCTATCAGAAGGTTTCGGCTTGGCGTCGACTTTTGGGACACCCTGTATAGTATAGTGTATAATAGTGTTTGGTCCATCGCCGGCCAAATTGATATGGCCTATAGAGTAGGTTGTATGCTATGTCCTAGTAGTCATTAAAATTCAAAGGCCATGTGGTTTTATTTTAATAACATTTTAAACTTTTTTTGTTTATGACCCAGAAATTATTATAAAAATTAAAAAAAAGTATTTGGTGTAGACAGCTCATTTTGTTCTCGTTTAAATATGTATTATTTTAGGCTTCTTTTGACACCCATGATAGTATCATTAGTTTACTTGTTTTCGTTTAATTTTCTTACGAAGTTTTGGAATCGAAAAGAAATTAATTCAGTCTTTGTCTTTAAATGCTTATAAAAAAAAAAAATACCTAAGTCTCTTTAACTCGAATAACACAATTTTACTAAGCAAGACTGATATAACAGCTTCTACCTGTTTCCCATGTGTGACACATGATGTGTCAACTTACGCAAAAATAGTATATTTCATTACGAGTGCGGAAAGCCTGTCATTGCAAAGAGTTCCGACAAATGTCTACACGAGCCGAGGCGCAGCCGAAGGCGAGGGTTGACAGTCGGAACGAGTTGCAATGACGGTTCCGCACGTGTACTGAACGACTATTTTTAATACAGTTGCGAAAAAATTAAGCAATTTTATAAAATATACAAAATGGCGCCAGCCGTGAAAGATTATAAACAGAGATTTTTTTGTTTGTTTACCCATTCTGGGTAGGCAAAGGGAACTATGCCCATACAGCCAAGTCGATTTTTTTGTATTGACATGAAATAAAAATGAATTTAATGAGATAAAATGAAATGAAACCTAACCTAACTCATTGCATCAAATCATTATATCTGATATTGAAACAAATTAGTAGCTTCTTTTCAGAAATATTTGCATGAATCGTGAAAACTTCTATGATTTTTTTTTTAGTAAAAACTTCGTGGTTGATTTTTTCTTTTTAATAGACATTATTTTGACATTTGGGAAAGAGAACGCACGAGTGCGGAAAAGGTAAAGAAAAAGCACGCGTGTGTAATAGCCCACATCCCGAACGCTAAACGTCCCTGCAATACGCCACTTTTTGAGCAACTGTATTAAAAAGATTTATTTCCCACAAATATGAATTTCGCTAAACGCGACCCCTTATTAAGCAAATTTCACGATGTTTTTATAGCATGTGTTATAGTTTTTATAGCATATCATTCGAAAGAGAAAAGTCTAGAGAACTTTTTGAGAAATTGGAAGACAAAAACTAGTTAACTAATGATATTATTTTGAGTGTCAAAAGAAGCCTCAAATAGTACACATTTAAACGAGATCTAAATTAGCTGCTAACAGTAAATACTTTTTTTTATTTTTATGATCATTTCCGGGATAACAAAAAAAGAAAGAAAAAAAAGATAAATCAAAAAAAGTTTAAAAATGTTACGAATTTTTTATGGCCACTAAGGCAAAGCAATATCAATTTGGCCGGCGATGGACCAAACACCCTGTATATATTTTATCATAATTATAAATTATTCTGATAATTCACAGGTATGACAAGTTCCGAAAAAGTGATAAGAAAACAGATGGAGATGGAGAAGAAACAGAAACAACTCCAGAAGAAAACAATATTAAACAGACTAGTAGTGAAATTAACAGTACAGCCTAGGTTAATTCTTCCTAAATGTAATGTACTTTACCTATAAACATAAACTATTAAACTGCGTTTTTCACTTAAGTTGCTCTTATTGATTAATCACCACACCACATATTGTAATTATTGCATACTTGTTTAAACTGATGCAGTAGTATTTAAACAATTAAATATTGAAATGATATAGTAATGCAGTTTATTTTATCGTTTTTGCCCCTTAGTCCACTAAAAATTAGCGTTTCGTTTGCTCGGCTAAGTTAACCAATCCAGAAATAAATTGCACCTTTTCGGCGAAATTAGTCAAAATCGAAGACTGCAAACAAAAAATTTGTCGAAACTAAAATAGTAAAGTTAGGTGGCCGCGCAATCGAAACCCAGTCGAATTAAGCCGAAAATAGGTCAACAGGGGAAATAATTATACCTTGTGCAGTCCAGATTAACATATTAAAAGTCCTCAAGGGTGAGGGTATGTAGGTGGGAGTAGTACCTACCCTACTTTCAGGTTTTTTTCTCATATCTCGAAAATCTATAAAAATACGGTAATAGTTGCTTGTGCCCAAAATTTTATTCATAGAATTTCCTATTGATTTGGTCACATTACTTTTTACTTTACGACTAATACTCACGAGCTACAATGAGTTGGCGAAGTGCGAGATTTCCGTGAGTCCTCTGCTGCTACTGGCGTCCTCACGATGCAGCCATAATTTGTATAGTCTTGAAAATGGGATAGTTATACCTTATGAAGTCCAAATCATCATATTAAAAGCCTTCGATGGTGCGGGCTATGATGAAGGTGTAGGGGTTGAGGGTTCTTTTTTCAGATTTTTCTCCAGGATAACGCTCCACCTCATCGTTCGGAAGTTGCGCTCACCGCAATCCGCAGTGCTGGCTTCGAAGTCCTTGATCACGCACCATATTCTCCTGACTTAGCCCCGAGTGATTTTCACTTATTTCCAAAATTAAAGGAGCATATTCGTGGAATTAAATTTGACGATGATGACGCGGTTATGACTGCCGCAGAGGAGTTTTTTAATAGTCGAGAAAGTGATTTTTTTGCGGAAGGAATAAGAAAGTTGGAGATGCGGTATTCTAAGTGTATAAGATTAGAAGGAGATTACGTAGAAAAATAAAATATTCTTGTTTAAATTTTTTTTTTGTATTCATTCTAAGAATTTTTTGATTCGCCCTCGTATAATATAAATTGTGTCGTCATTCAAAACCTTCCTAGTCTTATAGTTGTTTATTTTTTACAAATCAGAAAATTAAACATTATTTATTCGTGGTAGGTATAAACAAAGTTAGATTACGGGGTTAAAAGGGACACATATTATTGGTAACACTGCTGCCACAATGCTGCCAATATCAGCAGGCAGGGAACATCTTATAGTGAACGGTCTGTACACGTTTTATGTTCTCGTGGTTTAATGTCAAGATTAAGAATAAAATAATATATCAAGTCAAAAGTTAAAGAGTTTGTATACGAGAAGGGTATACTTACTTAGTTTTTTAAACATGTGACATTAATCCCAGACTGATTTTATTAATTGGTAAATATCGCAATTAGAACTGAGTTTTAAGTATAGAAGGAATGTGCCGCGATATGTGACGGACCTCATATAGTTTAAAACCTACCTGACGCATGTGTTTAAGAGTTATTTCGAAAAAGATTTTGATGACATATGACAAATGTCCGGCTGGCTGAGCCACCCATTCCAGCGCTCTAAAACGCTCAAAAGGAATGTGCCGGCGACGAAGACAAAAAATCGTCGTATATGACAGCTCAAAAAATATAAGCGATTGTTTATTCTTTCATACAAAGTCAATTAGGGTGACCATATTTTACTTCAATACATTGTCACAAAGTCAAACAACTTGATCATTACGTTGCTCATTAATGGCGGGTTTTAATATCATAAAAACTGCGAACAATAGAATTCACTACCAAAATTCCCTTCTATATTCAAAATCTTGACATCTCAACCACTGCTTACGAACTGTTTGACTGTAATGGGTTGCTAGGTTACATTTGACCATTTACAAAATAAATCATTTTATCTAGCCAACGACGACGTAACAAGTTACTAATTTAAACCAATGAGGTGAAGGTGGCAAGGCGGTCTGCTGCGGCCAATAGCGGGTTATGTTTTCATTACATGTGACCAATTACAGGAAAAGTAATTTTATCTAGCCAACGACGTCGTAAGATTTTTTTTATTTAACCTAATATCTGTCAACATATCAATAATCCAGCTTTCTCTTTCTAACTTATCTATAACAGTTTTTGAAAAAAAGGACAAGTATTATTAAATGACATATACGTAATTTATCTTTTAAATATTTACTTTGACGTCATAAAAATGTGATTTAACCAATGGCAACATAAGTCAAAGGATTGGCGTTTCATTTTACGTAAGGAATTAAACGCAATTATTAACAAAATCTCTAAAAATATACTATAATGTATTTATCGAATACCAAAACATATCAAGAATAAATTGAATTAGTTTATACGTTTATTTAGTTCAAATATCATACAAATAATTTGCGAAAGCGTGATATTCTAAACTCACGTATCGGCTAGTTTCTTGGAAGAACGTCATCTAAAGAGGGTCCGTACCAAAGATGCGAAGCTGGTTATTAACGATTTTAACCACGCGGTTAAATATGCATTTTTCGTTATTCACGGTTAATTAACAGCATTTTATGCTTGTTACGGTTAAATACCACCGTGAGATGTCGCTAGCAGATTGAAATGTGAATCGCAAGTTGCGCGATGATGCTAGCTTCGACTCGCAAAAAAAAGTCGGTTGAAATTTCCTACCTCAAAAACTATTGAACCGATTTTGATAAAACTTATATTATACCCTAAGTTGAACGATACCTAGTACAACAAAAAGAATTAGTCATATTGGACGTGTTGTTCCGGAGATATGCGAACACAAACATAAAAACATACATAAAATAATAATAATAAGCATTTATTTCGTTAGAAAATACATTTTTACAATAATTATTGATAAGAGCCTTCTTTTAATCACAAGGTGCCTGTATCAGAAGACTCTGATCTTCCATTTCAGAAGGAATTCTCTATGCTAGTTACATATTAAACTAAAAAAATATACATTTTTGATTCACTTTTTTTACTTTAAACAAAATATATAATTTACTGTATGTGTGCGAGTGTGTGTATGATTGCGAGTGTCTGTATGTGTTGAGTGTGAGTGTGTGGGTATGCGAGTGTGTTACGGTGGCGTTTGTGTGGAAGTATGTATTCAATTTACACATAGGATTTACATAGGAACTCAATTTTTATTGGTTTTTTAATTTTATGTTGGGTTAATCAAGAGTGCCTCTGTCTCTTCATATGTTAGGGGTTTAATCCATTTGATTATTTTTTTGTTGCATATTGAATAAAGTTGACTATGTACTTATGTTGATGTGTTTGTTTAATTTATTATACAGTTTAGCGGAGCGTGTGTCATATTGAATACTAGCAAAATAAAGTTAAATAAGGCGTTTCGCAAAAGGCGACTGATTTGAGTGACCTCAGTTTGGTAGTTTTTTTTTTTTTATAAAATATGGATGAGACGTTTGTCTTCCATGACACCTGATGTTAAGTGAACATGAAGACTAAGGTGGTACACGTCCATCCACGAGAAACCTATTCACTCGACGCTTAAAAGTACTAGGACTATACTGGTCAGGGAAAATAGACGCAGGCAGTTCATTCCAAACCTTGGCGACCCGTATCAAAAAGGAACTGTCAAAGCGCTTAGTTCGACTTTTTGGAATATCTACCACATACGGATGGAAGTCTGTCTGCGTCTAGTAGTCCGATGGTAAAAGGGTGAGGGTTCAACTCAAACAGAGCACTGGCGCGATCACCAAAATGTATCCTGTACACGGTTAAACACGCAACCTTACGACGATGCTCTAAGGTCTGCAGTTTTTTGGTTGTAAGGTCGACGTTTACGGGCTCTTCGGTCAACGGAGTCCAGCGCTTCTAGTTGATATTTGGCAGAACCATCCCAAAGATGACTGCTGTACTCCATGCATGATCGTACTTGAGCTGTGTATAAGTTAAGAAGCTGTGCAGGGCCGAAGTACCGCCGTACCTTCGAGATGATTCCCAACTTTTTCGACGCTACTTGAGCCATGGACACAATTTTTTGACCGAAGTTTAAACTGTATGTTACAGTTACGCCTAAAAGCCCTAGATGGTCAGTGACGGGGACAGATACATTTTGGAAAGTGGGCGTAAATGTGAAGGTGCTCTTTTTTGCGGAGAATAGACACGCCTGAGTTTCGGGCGCGTTGAATTTGACCAAATTCAACTCACTCAACTCAAAAAACTGCAGACCTTAGAGCATCGTCGTAAGGTTGCGTGTTTAACCGTGTACAGGATACATTTTGGTGATCGCGCCAGTGCTCTGTTTGAATTGAACCCTCACCCTTTTACCATCGGATACTTTCCGTAAGGTCAAATCAACGCGCTCAATCATTGACTTTCTTAAACTCTGGATTTCACGGGGGCTCATTCGCGCATTGGATACGTATCTCTCTACAACAGTGCTGTCATCAGCATAACCAATAATGCCCGGTGTTAAAAGGTCATTAATGTGCAGCAAGAATAATGTTGCAGAGAGAACAGATCCCTGAGGTACCCTGGCATTAATTGCCATTTGGTCGGAGGAGTAGCCATCTAAGACTAGGGGAGCATGGGTAACAGTGAATCTTGGGTCACAGTGGATAGATCGTTATAACTTTAAATACCTTGGACGAATATGCGCGCGTGTGTGCGACGTTGCCACTCTTACACCCCTCCCACACCCGAACTAGTTGCCATCGTAGTTCGGAAGCGGGAAGTTGCGTCGCAGCGCATCGGTCAACAAGTATTAAGTCACAAAGTATTTTTTTACGTATTTTTCTATAATGTATTGTTTCTCCACGTGGGAAGTTTTGATATTTCATCATGATCTATAGTAAATATAGAGGAATTTCTTCACTGTGACTTAGTTATTTAGCTATTCAAAATTTACTGATATTTGTTTAAATTACATAACTACCGGTGGGGTACAGCGGATCGTTTTGAATCGGGGTACAGTGGATCTCGATCCACTGTACCCCATTAGTTTACGTATCGAAAGCACTGTTTAAAGAAATTTTTGTTTTAGGTAAAATGCGGCGAAACAGAAAAAGGAAGACCAGTATTAGTCTGCATACCGAAGATAAAATGCGAGCTGCTTTATTAAAAATAACTGAAGGGCAAAAAATAAAAACTGTGGCTAAATTGTTGGATATTCCATACACAACTCTTTACAGATATAATAAAAAAATGGAAAAATCATCGTCTGATGACCCTATTAATACCGAGAAACTTACACCAAATTACAAAGTGCGAAAAATATTTACAGATGCTCAAGAAATAAACTTGGTTGAATATATAACGAGATGCAGCATTATGTTTTATGGTCTTACCATGCTAGATACTCGCAAATTAGCCTACGAAATGGCAACTATAAATAACATTACAGTGCCACAAAAATGGCAGGTCTCGAATGGCTGTATAATTTTAGAAAAAGACACCCGACACTTAGCCTGAGAACACCCGAGGGATGTAAGTAGTTTAAGTCGGGCCACATCATTTAATCGCTACAACGTGACAATGTTTTTTCACAATCTGCAAAACGTTTTATCTAGACAAGAATTGTTCGGTAATGGCACGAGAGTGTTCAATCTAGATGAGACAAATACCATGACCGTCAAAAAGTCGGCTAAAGTATTGGCAGTCAAAGGCCAGAAGCAAGTATCCAAAGTCACCAGCGCAGAAAGAGGGACTCTCGTGACCACATGCTCATTAAGTTCTATTCTAAGATATATGTCAATGCCACATGCTATATTGTGAATGCAATGGGTAACACGTTGCCGCCAGTTATGATATTTCCTAGGGTTCACTTTAAAAATCATATGATCAATGGGGCACCAGCGGGTACTTTGGGCCTAGCTACACAAAGTGGATGGATGAACGGAGAACTATTCGTTCAGACTATGGAGCATTTCATAGCTCACTCTAATAGCAGCAAGGACAATCCAAGCCTCCTAATTTTAGATAATCATGAGTCTCGTGTATGCATCCAGGCACTGAACTTAGCGAAAACTAATGGAGTCACAGTCCTCACGGTTGCACCACACTCTACTGGGAAAATGCAGCCGTTAGACGTCGGTGTGTTTGGAGAAACCCGGGTAAAACATTTTCCATCCACGATGTCGCGGGATGCGTAACAGAAGCTCATATGAAAGCTATGACACCCAATAATATTTGCAATGCGTTCAAGGCGACGGGTATATTCCCGTACAACCGAGATATTTTTACGGACGATGACTTCGCTCCCAGTGATGTGACGGACCGACATCTAGAATAAGAAAATGAGCTCTCAGAAAATAGAGTTATTTGCACTCATACCTTTGGAAACGACAGCAATAAAACGAGAACTCCATCTCCATCAATTTTACTACCCTCTGATCATCTATCGCCTGGGATTGATTTATTTGCAAAATTATCCCATCACCCTAATGAAGATCTAGTACTGCCGGATGTGGATCAACATCCAGGAATCCAGGAAGAGCCGTTGTCATCTGGACCTAGTGCTCAACCAACGATTCAACTACCCCGGCTTTCCGATCTTGCTTTTCGGGTATATCAGCAGTGTGCTCCAATATATTTAGTAAATGCACCTACTACATGCAAACATAAACAACAAACGCCTATAAAAAATTTACCGTCAACTTCCAGAGCAGAACCATCTTTGAAGCCTGTAAAAAATACACTCACTACACCTGAAGCTAAATCGCCAAACAAATCAACTTTTGAATCTACAGACAGTACACCTTCTACTTCTAGAAGCAGAACTAAACCGTCAAAACAATTTACGAGCCCGTTCGATTTCCGCAGATTACCAAAAGCTGCACCAAGAAAACTTGGAAGAACTGAAAGAAAAAAAGGTAAAAGTATAATAGCTACTGATACACCAAATAAGAACGAGATCGAACAAAGGGCGCAAGAAAAAACTAAACGCCAAAAAAGAAAGATGTCTGCAAAGGCTGCAAAAAGGAAAATTTTAGAAAGTGACAGTGAAGAGGAAGAAATATTAAGTTTACATTCAGAAAAAGAACCGATTCTCGAGGAAGAAGACGAAGTTATCTATGTTGACCCTCTATACTTTGTCCCACTTAAAACTAGTCCAAAAGAAGGAAACTTTGTATTAGTGGAGTTTGAGGTATTACGTAGAAAAATATATTACATCGCAAAAGTTATTGGAGTTAAAGAGGAAGATATTGAGGTTAGTTTTCTTAGGAAGTCCGTCAAGAATCCCAATAAATTTCATGTACCAAATGTTCCAGATATTGCAACAGTCGTTTTGCATGACATAAAAATGATTTTACCTCAACCAGGATTTACCGGAAGCCCAAAAAGAACCCAAGGGTTATATCAGTTCGATATTGATTTCTCAAAAATAGATCTGCGTTAACTTTTTATTCCTTATTAATATTTATATCGTTAATATCGTATCACTATTTACTTTATTCTAAATTATTGATATGACTTTTTTTTGAGAGGTTTAATAACAGCATTTTCGTTATTTAAAGGAATATCAGATGTGTTCCTTACATTCCTAGAGGTAACTAAATAAGTACGATTCTTATTTCTGATGTTATTGTTACCAAAGTTTTGTTTTTAATTATTGTTAAACCTTTAATATGTTTGGACAGCAATTATGTTTTAACGTTAAAGGTTGCTACTATTGGGGAACCAAAATATTTGTACCTATTTAGAAAAAATAAGTGAAAGTTTATAAACTGCATATAAATATTATGTCAAGACTGTGACTAGATTATATAATACTAAATATAATTTAATAGGTAATTATATTATAATAAAAGTGATAAAGGCTGTATCTAAATATAGTGAATTTGAGACTGATACTTCATCTTAGTACAAATTAAAGTGTATTGATTAAAAATATACGTTGCTACTGCTTTTTTTTATTCTGTAAATGGTGCTTATTCAGTGTACCCCATAAGATCCGTTGTACCCCAACAGCGATATCTACTGTGACCCTTTCATGGGGCACAGTGGATACTTTCCCATTTAAAAAAAAAACGTTATTATTTTATAATCGAGCTTTTTCAAGACGGTAATTGTGATTTAATTTCATAATTAGATATATATTCTACGATAATATTAAAACACTGGCCATTTAGGAGAGAAAAAAGCGAAGCCACATCACTTTAAAAAAAAAAAGGATCCACTGATACCCATACTCCCCTACTCGAATTGACCGTTCCCTCAGAAAATCAGATATCCACTCGCAGAGCCCAATCGGTATGCCATATGCTGGAAGCTTACTTAAGAGACCATCATGCCAGACCCTGTCAAAGGCCTTGGAAATGTCTAAGGATACAGCTATTGCTTCACCATGACCCTCCAAGGCCTCACCCATAAGTGAGTGGCATACACGAGAAGATCGCCGGTCGAGCGTCCGTTGCGGAAACCATATTGGCTATCGCTTAGGAGCTCGTTGGTCTCGAGCTCGGTTACTCATACCATACCAGTCAGTTGAATATTGAAACCCGCCATAAGTGGGTAAATAACTTATGTAATGTTAAAAGTTATGCTTTTAACTTAGCCGGACATTTGTCATATGTCATCAAAATCTTTATCGAAATAACTCTTAAACACATTAGTAACGACGGCTGGTTGCCATTATAACCAAAAAATTGAATTGAATTGAACTCTTAAACACATGCGTCAGGTATGTTTTAAGCTATATGACGACGCTGGAACCAGAGTGATCTAGAGCACAAAAGTGTGAATATCAGAAAATTAACGATTTTTTTTTAAATTAATTTATTAACGGCATGGATACAGGTCCTTAAGCCAAAATTAACGAAACGCGTTTAGTGTTGCTATTATTAGTTCATTACTTTTACCTTTTTATTTTTAAGTTAAAAGTACCTACTTCTTATGCACGGGCTACATTAGCGGACGAAGATTCGTGTCGCGTTGGCGCGCTAAAAACGTCGTGTACGGGTATACGCGATGTTCTTGTCTACATTAGCGGGCGAAGATTTGTGTCGCGGTGACGCGATACATCGTGTGCTGTGCGGCCGAGACGTTATTCAAAATGGAGGAAGCAGTAGCGTTGCATTGTATGTCGGTTAACTATTATTTATTACAATGAGGATCCGTAACGTTTTTAGTTGAGAATGCAGATTTATAGAGCTAAGAAATCCCTAATATTCAGTGCAAACATTTTTGTTCTACGACAAAAATTGACGAATTTATGACCAAAATACTTACGAAATGTGCTGACCGGCCCGCGTGATAGCTGTGACGTCACTGGGTCCGTCGCCGCCAGTTAGCCGTTGGCAGTGATAGAGCGCGCAGTGTTTTGTAACATTTATTGTCAATTTGAAACAAATTAAGTGTCTGATTTGTGTTTATTTCATATTTTTAAGTATGTATAAATATTGTATAGTGCCAAAATGTACAAATACTACCATTAAAACGCCAGAAAAACTATTTTTTAACGTGCCGAAAGACCCAATACTTCGTAAAAAATGGTATTCCATGGCAAAAAGAGATGATAAAACTACACCCTCTGCCCTGACTACAAGACATTGCTGTGAAGATCATTTCGATGTACGTATCTACTTATCTATACCTATTATTCAGTTGATAATATTTTGGTATACTGTATCAACGATCAATAGATGAAGGTATTTTCCCGGATATTTGGAAATCCGCTTATATTACTCCGATTCACAAGGGAGGAAAAAAGAATGACGTACAAAATTATAGACCAATCTCCAAACTATGCTGCAGTGCGAGCACGGTTCTTCTATCACGATCGTGTTTACGCTTCCGAATTAAGCGATTATTGTCTATGATCGGTAGCACAGTTCTCCATCACGATCGTGATGTCGTGTATTTAAGTAAACAAAGGTCCGGTTTCATAAAAACATAATTTCAATGTTGCCATACGGTTTTTCAATTATCAATGATGGTTTTCAATCTAATTCACGAGTATCCTAGCAACAAAAAACTGAATTAGGGACTAAATTAAAAACTTAAATGTCATGTTGCCTCCATTGTTGTTGTTTGTTAATTTGGGAAATATGTAAACGGCTGGTTGGTTGCCAATTAACCAAAAGAAGAAGAAGAAGGGAATTATTTATTAAAAATGAATAATATCAAATAAATAATATGCGTAATATATGTGAAGATCCAATTTATACAGGAAGCGATAAATATACTGCAACTTGCTTTTCTTCCAAATGAGGAAAAGAATATTGACTTCGATCCACTTGTTCAAGAGAAAACATTAAAGCGCATAACACGGTTCTTCCAACACAAGAAATATGTGATTTATAGTACTTCTTCTGCGATACGAATGTAATAGAAAGTTTCGTTTTTGAAGAAGACACCATTCAATAAAAATCCTACTCGGTATCAATAAGACTAGATGCTTATGCTTTAAACTAGATACTATACTTTCGGGGCATAATTACTGGATCGAGCCGATTGTAAAGGACCAATGAATAATATAAATAAAGCAGCTTTATGTCTATAGTTTTAACATTTTATTTAAACTGTATTTTGTTTATATTAATAAAATCTGATACCCACTTTTATGAAGTTTTGTCATTACTGCAAATCCTATTTATTTGTTTTTGAAAAACTTAACTAAAATATGATGTATTGTATGGGTCAAAAGCCACTTCAAGGTTTTCGCAGATATACATACAGTATTATAAACAAAACAAGCATGGTTAAGTTTAGTAACCTTATAGTGTTAAAGCCTTATAAGGAGCAGTGAATATTTATGAAAATTAAATGTATCTGAAATACACTAGGTATGTTGTGTTTTTCTGAATGGAACGATAAAAGTAATACTGAACTAAGTGATATACATGTACAGTATTACTTTTCTGTAAGTAAGGTCTGGCCACTTTGAGGGGAATTTATTGTGATAAATTAAACGGGTACAAGGTTTTCAATTTTAATAGTTTTTTATTTTAATATTCTACAAGATATCTGAAATATAAAATACACTTATAAAAAAGCTTCTCAATGACTTAACTGCGAAAAACAACTTGAAATCATATAAAAAGGCATTGTCATTCACATTTCAACTTACTTAACATATTAATTTACTTTTAAATCTGTCTGACAATGCTATAAAACTCTATGCTAAAATCAAAACCTTCGACAATACAGACCGTTACATTTCAGTGAGGTAAAATCTTAATAAACAAATAATAACATTTATAAGGCAGGTTTGGTTGTATGGTTGAACATAAAACATGTTTACTATAAGTTTAGACCTGGGTCTCCATGAGTGTATTCTACAAATAAAAAACATTTTCGATTATAATCTATAATCTTTATTAATACGAGAGCATTGCATAGTTGTTCAATTATTAAGGTAATTTGAAATATGACACCTATAGTCATACAATAAGTTTAGTAAACAATACATGATAAAATACACAAGTATACATAAGACAAAATACCTATAGCCTTAAGAGGTCTTAACTGATTGAAATTTAAAATGAGATATTGATTTATATAACAGTATTATTATTTAAACATTAATTTATTTGGTTTCATACTGTCCGGAGTACATGATAGATTCTGTATGGTAGTAGTCTAGTTTACGGAGCATTGAATGGTTTTTGAAACCTTAATATTTGTAAAATACTCGAGCTATGCCAATGGGAACAATAAAAGTAAGACTGGACTGAGTGATATACAGTTGGGCACAATCTTTTAGTAAACAAGTTATGACATAGTACGGTCCTTGCACACCATATGAAACAAACCCTCTGAACTCAATATGCGATTGGTATGGGGATTGAGGTATGTTGTGTTTGTTATTCTGAATGGAACAATAAAATAATACTGAACTTAGTGATATACATGTTCAGTATTACTTTTCTGTAAGTAAGGTCTGGCCACTTTGAGGGGAATTTAGTGATAAATTAAATGGGTGCAAGATTTTCAATTTTAATAGTTTTTTTATTTTAATATTTTACAAGATATCTAAAAAATAAAATACACTTAGCTTCTCAATGACTGAACTGCGAAAAACAACTTGAAATCATATAAAAAGGCATTGTCATTCACATTTCAACTTACTTCACATATTAATTTACTTTTAAATCTGTCTGAAAATGCTATAAAACTCTATGCTAAAATTAAAACCTTCGACAATACAGACCGTTACATTTCAGTGAGGTAAAATCTTAGTAAACAATTTATAGGATTACTTCACACTTAAATAAACCTGGTCACTTTATAATTGAATGGTTAGTATTTGAAATTCCTGATGCAAGTAGGTTCCAAACAAATAATAACATTTATAAGGCAGGTTTGGGTGTATGGTTGAACATAAAACATGTTTACTATAAGTTTAGACCTGGGTCTCCATGAGTGTATTGTACAAATAAAAAACATTTTCGATAATAATCTATAATCTTTATTAATACGAGAGCATTGCATAGTTGTTCAATTATTAAGGTAATTTGAAATATGCTACCTAATAGTAATACAATAAGTTTAGTAAACAATACATGATAAAATACACAAGTATACATAAGACAAAACATAGCCTTAAGAGGTCTTAACTTATTGCTTTATATAACGGTATTATTATTCATACATTAATTTATTTAGTTTCATACTGTCCGGAGTACATGATAGATTCTGTATGGCAGTAGTCTAGTTTACGGAGCATTGAATGGTTTTTGAAACCTTAATATTTGTAAAATACTCTAGCTATGCAAATTGGAACAATAAAAGTAAGACTGGACTGAGTGATATACAGTTGGGCACAAACTTTTAGTAAACAAGTTATGACAAAGTACGGTCCTGGCACACAATATGAAACAAACCCTCTCAACTCAATATGTGATTGGTATGGGGATTGCAAATTAAAGCTTGCATATATGTTATATGATGTTTCCAAACCCAGCAAACTCTTTGGTTCACTTAAATTTTAAAGTTTGCTTATTGCGGCATAATGAAAACATGCAATGATCAAAGTATTTATTATTTTTTTCAAAATCGCAACATCACAAGTCCTAATTCACTTTGTATTAGCTTTAAAAGAATTATTGTGTACACTAAAATCACTGTTCACACTTATTTCTCTCACATTTTAAACTTCATTCTTATCCTTGTAAGATATTATGTTTATTCCATTAAGTATGCTAGTTTCTTTATTTTCTTATTTATATTTGTAATAGGCATTTCTCTTCAGTTTTAAAGTTTCTCCTTATATCTGAAACAAAACAAAACAAAATGATTAGGATTTGTATTATGTGTCATATACTTATTAAAGTGTATTGGTCAATTGTTAACTTTTTACTAAACCTTAATTTTTTTATAGTAGGTAACCTATAGATGATAAAATTTTATATGATTTAGGAATAGCATTGTGGAGTTTAACAGAGATTGTTTAACATAGCCTGCGATATAGCTACAGATATGGGAAATCTTTATAAATCAATCTTTCTGCATGTCCAGTAACTCTTGTTCATTCCTAGCTTTAGCTTCCAATATGTAATTTGAAGGCAGTGTCAATAAACTCAGAGATAAATAGTGGTTTGCAGGGTTCGTAAGGTAGCCTTGCCTAAAATAGTTCTCACACACGATTTTTAAGCAACAAAAAAATTTTCAATGTCCGTCGTTTTTCCCTTAGTATTGGTGCTGCAAAACTCTTCAAATGATATTAGTTAAAATACACGTAGGAACTTACCATTATATGAACAGGCAATCCATTAGATCGTCTCCGCTGCAAATCTTGTTGTAAATTTAAAACAAGGACAGTGGCGATGTCTTCATTAATGCGAAATAGCTTATTATTTGGATTATTGGCGTCCCGTATCAATCTTCTGGATATCATTTGCATAGTAATATATCTCCGCCTCTCTTCCTCGGCAATTAATGCGAATCCAAAGTCCTTACAAAAGACATGGTCGGCAAGCTCAAAGGGATTGTTAGCGTCCCGTATTAATCTTCTGGACATCATTTGTGAATTAATGTATCTCCTCCTCTCTTCCTCGGCAATTAATACGAATCCAAAATCCATTATTTCACTAAAATATGAGCGCGAGTCAAATGGCGGCTTCACGATTTTCACTCTACAAACTTTTTGACAGTCGCCACCAGGTCGTCTTCTATGAGTTCCATGCTACTGAATTCGGTTTACTCGGTAATTTCGTGATAGATTCGAGATACATTACCAATCGTGAGGAATCGTGTTGTCTATGCTACCGTTAACAGCTATCACGAAAATAACCGTCGTTTATGTCAAATACACGATCGTGAAAAGATCCGTGCTAGCACTGCTGCAGTGCGAGCACGGTTCTTCTATCACGATCGTGTTTACGCTTCCGAATTAAGCGATTATTGTCTATGATCGGTAGCACAGTTCTCCATCACGATCGTGATGTCGTGTATTTAAGTAAACAAAGGTCCGGTTTCATAAAAACATAATTTCAATGTTGCCATACGGTTTTTCAATTATCAATGATGGTTTTCAATCTAATTCACGAGTATCCTAGCAACAAAAAACTGAATTAGGGACTAAATTAAAAACTTAAATGTCATGTTGCCTCCATTGTTGTTGTTTGTTAATTTGGGAAATATGTAAACGGCTGGTTGGTTGCCAATTAACCAAAAGAAGAAGAAGAAGGGAATTATTTATTAAAAATGAATAATATCAAATAAATAATATGCGTAATATATGTGAAGATCCAATTTATACAGGAAGCGATAAATATACTGCAACTTGCTTTTCTTCCAAATGAGGAAAAGAATATTGACTTCGATCCACTTGTTCAAGAGAAAACATTAAAGCGCATAACACGGTTCTTCCAACACAAAAAATATGTGATTTATAGTACTTCTTCTGCGATACGAATGTAATAGAAAGTTTCGTTTTTGAAGAAGACACCATTCAATAAAAATCCTACTCGGTATCAATAAAACTAGATGCTTATGCTTTAAACTAGATACTATACTTTCGGGGCATAATTACTGGATCGAGCCGATTGAAAAGGACCAATGAATAATATAAATAAAGCAGCTTTATGTCTATAGTTTGAACATTTTATTTAAACTGTATTTTGTTTATATTAATAAAATCTGATACCCACTTTTATGAAGTTTTGTCATTAATGCAAATCCTATTTATTTGTTTTTGAAAAACTTAACTAAAATATGATGTATTGTATGGGTCAAAAGCCACTTCAAGGTTTTCGCAGATATACATACAGTATTATAAACAAAACAAGCATGGTTAAGTTTAATAACCTTATAGTGTTAAAGCCTTATAAGGAGCAGTGAATATTTATGAAAATTAAATGTATCTGAAATACACTAGGTATGTTGTGTTTTTCTGAATGGAACGATAAAAGTAATACTGAACTAAGTGATATACATGTACAGTATTACTTTTCTGTAAGTAAGGTCTGGCCACTTTGAGGGGAATTTATTGTGATAAATTAAACGGGTACAAGGTTTTCAATTTTAATAGTTTTTTATTTTAATATTCTACAAGATATCTGAAATATAAAATACACTTATAAAAAAGCTTCTCAATGACTTAACTGCGAAAAACAACTTGAAATCATATAAAAAGGCATTGTCATTCACATTTCAACTTACTTAACATATTAATTTACTTTTAAATCTGTCTGACAATGCTATAAAACTCTATGCTAAAATCAAAACCTTCGACAATACAGACCGTTACATTTCAGTGAGGTAAAATCTTAATAAACAAATAATAACATTTATAAGGCAGGTTTGGTTGTATGGTTGAACATAAAACATGTTTACTATAAGTTTAGACCTGGGTCTCCATGAGTGTATTCTACAAATAAAAAACATTTTCGATTATAATCTATAATCTTTATTAATACGAGAGCATTGCATAGTTGTTCAATTATTAAGGTAATTTGAAATATGACACCTATAGTCATACAATAAGTTTAGTAAACAATACATGATAAAATACACAAGTATACATAAGACAAAATATAGCCTTAAGAGGTCTTAACTGATTGAAAATAAAATGAGATATTGATTTATATAACAGTATTATTATTTAAACATTAATTTATTTGGTTTCATACTGTCCGGAGTACATGATAGATTCTGTATGGTAGTAGTCTAGTTTACGGAGCATTGAATGGTTTTTGAAACCTTAATATTTGTAAAATACTCGAGCTATGCCAATGGGAACAATAAAAGTAAGACTGGACTGAGTGATATACAGTTGGGCACAATCTTTTAGTAAACAAGTTATGACATAGTACGGTCCTTGCACACCATATGAAACAAACCCTCTGAACTCAATATGCGATTGGTATGGGGATTGAGGTATGTTGTGTTTGTTATTCTGAATGGAACAATAAAATAATACTGAACTTAGTGATATACATGTTCAGTATTACTTTTCTGTAAGTAAGGTCTGGCCACTTTGAGGGGAATTTAGTGATAAATTAAATGGGTGCAAGATTTTCAATTTTAATAGTTTTTTTATTTAAATATTTTACAAGATATCTAAAAAATAAAATACACTTAGCTTCTCAATGACTGAACTGCGAAAAACAACTTGAAATCATATAAAAAGGCATTGTCATTCACATTTCAACTTACTTCACATATTAATTTACTTTTAAATCTGTCTGAAAATGCTATAAAACTCTATGCTAAAATTAAAACCTTCGACAATACAGACCGTTACATTTCAGTGAGGTAAAATCTTAGTAAACAATTTATAGGATTACTTCACACTTAAATAAACCTGGTCACTTTATAATTGAATGGTTAGTATTTGAAATTCCTGATGCAAGTAGGTTCCAAACAAATAATAACATTTATAAGGCAGGTTTGGGTGTATGGTTGAACATAAAACATGTTTACTATAAGTTTAGACCTGGGTCTCCATGAGTGTATTGTACAAATAAAAAACATTTTCGATAATAATCTATAATCTTTATTAATACGAGAGCATTGCATAGTTGTTCAATTATTAAGGTAATTTGAAATATGCTACCTAATAGTAATACAATAAGTTTAGTAAACAATACATGATAAAATACACAAGTATACATAAGACAAAACATAGCCTTAAGAGGTCTTAACTTATTGCTTTATATAACGGTATTATTATTTATACATTAATTTATTTAGTTTCATACCAGAGTACATGATAGATTCTGTATGGCAGTAGTCTAGTTTACGGAGCATTGAATGGTTTTTGAAACCTTAATATTTGTAAAATACTCTAGCTATGCAAATTGGAACAATAAAAGTAAGACTGGGCTGAGTGATATACAGTTGGGCACAAACTTTTAGTAAACAAGTTATGACAAAGTACGGTCCTGGCACACAATATGAAACAAACCCTCTCAACTCAATATGTGATTGGTATGGGGATTGCAAATTAAAGCTTGCATATATGTTATATGATGTTTCCAAACCCAGCAAACTCTTTGGTTCACTTAAATTTAAAAGTTTGCTTATTGCGGCATAATGAAAACATGCAATGATCAAAGTATTTATTATTTTTTTCAAAATCGCAACATCACAAGTCCTAATTCACTTTGTATTAGCTTTAAAAGAATTATTGTGTACACTAAAATCACTGTTCACACTTATTTCTCTCACATTTTAAACTTCATTCTTATCCTTGTAAGATATTATGTTTATTCCATTATGCTAGTTTCTTTATTTTCTTATTTATATTTGTAATAGGCATTTCTCTTAAGTTTTAAAGTTTCTCCTTATATCTGAAACAAAACATAACAAAATGATTAGGATTTGTATTATGTGTCATATACTTATTAAAGTGTATTGGTCAATTGTTAACTTTTTACTAAACCTTAATTTTTTTATAGTAGGTAACCTATAGATGATAAAATTTTATATGATTTAGGAATAGCATTGTGGAGTTTAACAGAGATTGTTTAACATAGCCTGCGATATAGCTACAGATATGGGAAATCTTTATAAATCAATCTTTCTGCATGTCCAGTAACTCTTGTTCATTCCTAGCTTTAGCTTCCAATATGTAATTTGAAGGCAGTGTCAATAAACTCAGAGATAAATAGTGGTTTGCAGGGTTCGTAAGGTACCCTTGCCTAAAATAGTTCTCACACACGATTTTTAAGCAACAAAAAAATTTTCAATGTCCGTCGTTTTTCCCCAAATTAATAAACCACACCTTAGTATTGGTGCTGCAAAACTCTTCAAATGATATTAGTTAAAATACACGTAGGAACTTACCATTATATGAACAGGCAATCCATTAGATCGTCTCCGCTGCAAATCTTGTTGTAAATTTAAAACAAGGACAGTGGCGATGTCTTCATTAATGCGAAATAGCTTATTATTTGGATTATTGGCGTCCCGTATCAATCTTCTGGATATCATTTGCATAGTAATATATCTCCGCCTCTCTTCCTCGGCAATTAAAGCGAATCCAAAGTCCTTACAAAAGACATGGTCGGCAAGCTCAAAGGGATTGTTAGCGTCCCGTATTAATCTTCTGGACATCATTTGTGAATTAATGTATCTCCTCCTCTCTTCCTCGGCAATTAATACGAATCCAAAATCCATTATTTCACTAAAATATGAGCGCGAGTCAAATGGCGGCTTCACGATTTTTACTCTACAAACTTTTTGACAGTCGCCACCAGGTCGTCTTCTATGAGTTCCATGCTACTGAATTCGGTTTACTCGGTAATTTCGTGATAGATTCGAGATACATTACCAATCGTGAGGAATCGTGTTGTCTATGCTACCGTTAACAGCTATCACGAAAATAACCGTCGTTTATGTCAAATACACGATCGTGAAAAGATCCGTGCTAGCACTGCTGTTTTGCTAAAATTCTTGAACGAGTAGTCTATTCTCAAGTATATAGCACTCTATCAGTCTTCTTCATTCCTGAAAAGCATGGTTTCCTTAAAAATCGCTCTACAATGACCAATCTATTAACTTTTATAGACTATACTACATCAAGCATGGATTCAGGTGGTCAGGTCGATACCATATTTACGGACTATTCTAAATGTTTTGACAGGATAGACCACACTCTGCTCTTAGGAAAGCTATATAATGCCGGAATCCATGGAAACCTTTTCCGATGGTTTAAATCGTATATAGAAAACAGATCTCAGGCTGTAGCTCTTAATGGTTTTTCGTCTAAATTTAACATAGTGCCCTCCGGAGTACCACAAGGGTCTCTATTAGGGCCCTTACTATTCAATATTTTCATCAACGACGTTAAACAGTGTTTTCAATACTCTAAATTTGTACTATATGCAGACGATATGAAAATCTATGCTAAAATTCGTAACGTTCATGACTGTATTTTGCTGCAGCGTGACTTAATCACATTTGAAAATTACTGTTTCGAAAATATGTTAGACTTAAATGTTGGAAAATGTTATATTGTTACTTTTACTCGTAAAAGTAAACCATTGGAGTTTACATATAACGTCAAAGGAACACATCTTATTTCATTTATACGCGATCTAGGTATCATACATGACTCGAAGCTAACATATGAAAAACACATCGCTAATATATCAAATCGAGCCAACAAGGCTTTGGGATTCATTATTAGATCTAGTTCACAATTCAGCAGTATAAAAGCCATTAAAATTCTGTATTGCTCATACGTGCGTAGTACCCTCGAGTATTGTTCTCAAATATGGAATCCAGCATATGATATTTACAAAGATAGGCTTGAATCCATACAACGCAAATTTCTGAGGCATCTACAATTTAAGTGCAAAGTATTTGATTCTGAATACGTTGAAAGGTGTAAGCGACACCACATGATGCCCTTGCATGAAAGACGCAAAGTCACGGATGTAATAACGCTCATGAAAATAGCGCAAAATTTTATAGATTCCCCGCATCTTCTATCTAATATAAAACTTAACGTGCAAACCAGGTCCTGCAGAATTTATGTTCCCTTACACTTAACTTACAGTTCTACAAATTACAGACAAAATTCATTTTTTATAAGATCCCCAAAGCAAATTAACAAACTAAACTTGACAGACTTCGACCTTTTCAATTCTTCCACAGCTCAAGTTAGAAAAGCTATGTCCAAGAGTTGGTTTGATTCAATCGCTTAATTTAATTATAACTAATTTTATTAGGTATACTTGCGTTATGCGTAATGCGTTGATATATCCGTGGCTATGTTTAGTTTGTTTATTATGTGTATTATTTTTTCATACTGTTTACATAGAGGTGAAAAAAAAAAAAAAAAAAATTATTTTATTTAATTATTATGATTTTTTATTGTTGTTTAAGCAGTCCTAAATGATGTCCTTATTATTTAATAAGCTAATTGTCCTTATTGTATTAGATTACACTTTAATATGTAAACAAAACTAATGGAAAAACAATTATTGTTTATATTTTCCTTGGCTGTTTTGTTCTTATGTATTTTATATGCGGATTTTATATGTTTTCTAAAATTTGTTTTTGTTTTATATTTAAGGAATCCTAAATGTATATATAAAGAAATATGTAATATATAAAGAAAACTTATAAACATTTACCTATAAACCGATACTTAATTTTTATGATTGTTATTTATATGCGAAAACTTGGAATTGGTGCATAGAAATGTATATTTTGTTTATTTTTAGTTATAAATCACTGTTTGTTTTCCGAATAAATAAAAATAAATAAAATAAATAAATTGGTACTTATGTACTATTACGTTCAGTGTACTACCTAAGCTATGGTATGTATTCTTTTATTTTAAGTCTACTGTACTAACAAAAATATTTCTATTTACTTTTTGAGTTTTGTAAATAAACCCACGTACCTACGTATAACACATGAGTAGATCAACGGATACACAGAGGCAAACCTGCATACCTATCTACAACATCGCGAAACGGTTGCACTATTACAAGGTCGCGGGGCATGCATGTGTGCGTGACTACTGGCCGCGCTTGTCACTTACGACGCGGTGAGTGAGACGAAAAAACTGGTTTACGCGGGTATAGCCACAGGGACGTACTCGGCTAAAAAAGTAAAAATATACCAATCGAGCGGTTTTAATAATATAAACGACAGTGGTGCATTTCTTTGTCTGCCTCAGCTATGCCTTCTTATTAGAAGCAAAATAGAGCCCGTGCATTACAAAAGAGACGGGTTTTTTTGCCTACATTCTGGTACTGAAATTCTAACCAGCATGGTTTGTGCACCAAATCAATGTTAAGACTTTTATCTTTGAACAGGCTTAACCAAAAATTTTATATCACAACAGTTTTACTATTAAAAAATAAAATATAATAGTGATTTTTTACGTTCAATCTAATAAGTTGATTATCAGCAATACTGAAGTTCTTAACGTTTGACAGTCCATTTGATGACGTTTGACAATTTCAAATTCACCGTAGCATTTTACAGTGACAAGGTTTCAATCATCAAATTTTGGTGTTCAGTGTCAAAGTAGGTTGTTTATAAACATATAGAGTGCGGCCCAGGATCTCCGCCTCTTAGCCAGTGAACGGCTACATGTTGCCTGGAGCTCCTCATGGGACCGATCTCGCAAACTAAAAGCCAAACATTATGGTGAGATTCAATCAAACATACCTACTAAGCCCTGGTTTTTTAAAATTAAATCTGCAGATAAACGGTCCACCTCAGTTGTCTGTAGACTGAGGCTGGGCCATTACTGCTCCCCTGTTTTCCTAAACAAAATCGGCGTTCGTAATTCTCCATTGTGCGATTGCGGACTGGAACCTGGTACAGCTGACCACATCTTTTTTAACTGCCCCCTCTCACCCTCCTCCCTGTATTCCTTTCTTCCCCGACAGGTCCCTAGACCAATCAATATGTGGTCTCTACTCTCAATCCCAGATCCTATTATTCTTAAATGCCTTTTGAAATACATCCATCAATTCAATATAAGGTTATAATGCTAGCTCAAATCCCCCGGCTACTGTTATTATACAGCAATTTTAAGAAGCAGTAAGGGCTGGTGGCTGTCAAAGATAGTCTACGCCCCTTCACGCGATACTGGCAAAAATAGTCTGTTGACTCGTAACAACGGCTGATTGCCATATAATAAGAAGAAGAAGAAGAGTGCGGCCGTTGTTAGAATGCGTTCCTGACAGCTCCATATGTCCACTGAATAAAGTTTATTTTCGATTCGAAGGGGAAAAAAGCTATGATTTTGACAGCTGTCAGGAACGCAAACTCCCACCGGCCGCACTATAGTAAGTATTTACGAACAAATAAAAACTAGTTGTCGTATTAATTGATTATTTTCGTCAAACCATTATTTAAAAACATTTTTTTAATAATCTTTTTTGAAATAATAACCTAAGTTATGTCATTGTCACATTTGGCTTGAAATTGTCATCTAAAAATGGCGAAATCTGGTTAAATGAATATTTTCCCCACATTTTTTTAATTTTCGTATCTTTTTATCAGCGGCGAAATAAATTCCTAAAAAATAAGATTTAGAACTAAATTTTTATTATTTTTATATGTATAGAACTAGTAGGTCAGTTAGTGCTCTGAGACCACAAAAACTTGTCTCTTTTATTTCAATAAAAAAAAAGTCTAATCCATATCTAAAAAAAAAAAAAATTACTTAGATCACTATGGCAGTTTACAAACTTATCATTCCGTGCTTTCTGGTTGCCTGCTCTTCGAGGCACATGTGGTAATGATAGATAAAATTGATGATGTATGGGCGGAACGAATTTAAGAATTTTTCGTATGTCTTGCATTTTTTGATGTGTATTGGTCTAGTGTCAGGGGCTTTTTCCGGTATATAATTCTGTAGGTTTAGCAAAAATGACTCGGAATCCATATCATTTGGTATTAAATCACCTCTTTCGTATATTTCCGTGTAATCATCATTGTAACTGATTAAACTTGAACCTTTTGTACACATTATCTTTCGCATCTTGGAAATCTTTGCACCTTCTCTTAAAACTATCTGGGTAATTTTTGAACAGTCTTTCAGACTTTCAAAATTTTGAAACTTGTTTCTCATGTCTTGAACCATAAAAGGTTTTTGCTTTCTGCAGTCACGGACGAGCTGCATCCAATCTTCCCCGGTGTATAATAATATTACTCTTCTTTTTTGTTCTCGACTTATAAAAGAAAAGTCTGCGTCATTGGGTAGATATGTAGGCCACTGACAAGATAGTACATCGTGATTGATTCAAGATTAGGCGACTTATTAACTAGGTACAGCTTTAAGAGATTTCTTTCAGGTTGCCTGGAAGAAATCGCTTAAAGCGATAAGGCCGCCTAAATTGTAATTGTTTATTATTATTATATTATTACATCAAGAAACGTAAAACATTCCAGTTTCTATTTTGACCTGACCAACAGTCGCTAAGCAAATAAATTGATTTCACAATATCTGGCACGGAATCCTCTAGAAAGTAATACAATGAAGACATAATTTCTTGAGCACCTCTGGCTCCACAATGTTTTGGCCACATACTCATTATAACTTTTTCTTCTTCTTTAACGTATGCATGAATTCCAAAGTTGAGCATTTGCAGCTGCCTTAAATAGTACACCTCTCCTCTATTTAAATGAGGTAGAGGCAAAGTTCGTTCTAAGTCAAAAGTAGCAATGAGTAAAGAAGAGTCAGTTTTGACTTTGTCTTTACAATCATTCAATATGGTGCGTACTTTACCTGCTAGTTTAATATGCTATTTAATATGAAAACCGCAAGCGCATATAACCATAAAGTAACTTTTTATATATAACGCTTACTAAATAATAACCACAGACTAAGAGGCAATAACTAACAACCGATTAGGTAGTTTTTTTTAGAGGAGGAATGTTCGTGCTGCCAGCTGTAATAAAAAAAATAAAATATTTAACCTCATATTATTCTGATATTAGATATAATAATAAATATGAAATAAAGTAATTAAAAACAATAATTTAATTGTTTATTTTTTGCACTTGGATCGCTTTGATTTTTCAATAATGCTAACAATACTAGTACACTTGCGACCAAACTGATCTAAGTGCGCTTCATTACTTAGATGAGTCTGGCATACCATCTTTTTGCAAAAAGCACAAATTCTATTGATATCTAGAGAAGTAAAGTAGGTACTGGAAAGCACTGGCCTGAAAGAATTGTAATTTTTCTATACCATCATGTGACAAACTCATATTTGGTAAAAATGTCACTCTGGTTTTAGCCTCTTGTTATGAGGTCTGTCACATATCGCGTCACATTCCTTTTAGACTTAAAACTCAGTTCTAATTGCTTTAATTACTGAGATATAAGGAAAAAACAAAGTGGCTCAGCCAGAAACGTCTGGCTGGCTGGCCACATATTTTTCGTGTTAACTCGAAAATTATGGAGTTTTACTTGATAAAACCACTTTAGTTGCTGTCACATATCACGTCACATACCTTTATATACCAGCTGGATCCTCGAACCCTCTGGGGGCTGAGATCTAGAATGCTGGAAAATGCGAAGTTCTGGCTGGCTGGCCAAAGTTTTTTCGATTTTTTGAGGAAACTTAGTGTCACAAACGATGACTTAGCCACCAAGATAAGCAGCAACTCTTAGATTTTCTCACAGAGAGCTGCGAGAAAATCTCCAGACAGCCGGACGCACGCTTTACTGAGACATAAGGAAAAAACAAAGTGGCTCAGCCAGAAACGTCCGGCTGGTTGGCCACTTGTTTTGTGATTACCCAAAAATTATGGCGTTTTACTTGATAAAACCACTTTAGTAGCTGTCACGTATCGCGTCACATTCCTTTTTTACCAGCTGGATCCTCAAAACCTTCTGGGGGCTGAGATCTGCAATGCTGGAAAATGCGAAATTCTGGCTAGCTGGCCTAAGTTTTTCCGATTTTCTGAGGAAACTATAGCGTCACAAACGATGAAACCTTTACAGATCGTCGGCACAAACGACGAAACATTGGTGTGGTACTAAATAAGGAAACATAAATTAAAGAACTATTTTATTCACTTCTTAGATTTAGGTTCTTTAACAGCAGTTGGTACTTTTGTTACATCATCTGGGTTTTCAGCAGCATCCTTCAACCTCTTAGCCCTGATTCCAACAAGCTTAGCGATTGACCGAGCCTGAAAAGTGACAATTGCAAATATTAGTACTTCATCTTCAAAATATTACATTTTACTTAAAAGTATCAAAGAAAAATTGCTGGTTTTTTACTTGTTCTACAACATGTAACAAAACGAAGATAAAACTTAAGAGTTAGCTTTTATACCATACATAGAATATACAGTAAAAGAATTAGTAATTATTATTAAGAATTAGCATTGTTATTGTAAATTAAGTAAACTATTTTTTTTATAACTTATGATTTTTTTTTAATCCATCTTAGATAAGTCTACGCTTCTCATAGAAAAATATACTACAATGGATAGATTTTTCAAAGAGATTTGCAAATCTTGGACAAAATCCTAAAGAAAGTTGTATGATGATACCTTCATCCTATTTCTGTGTATTTATTTATTTATATCAAATATTACGAACAGAAAAAAGCACTCACCCCTCTCAAATATTGATACACTTTGAAGTCTTTTTCTTCCTCAGTAATAGGACGTGCAATAGATTTAGGTGCAGGTTGTGAAACTGGCATGAGAGGACCACGAAGTTGAACAGCTAATTTGCGTTCCTCTTCATTAGCTTCACCCTTCAGTACCTGTGAAATAAACATAAAGGATACAAATTTCAAACTTTTTTACTATTATTATTCAGAAATATAACAGGGCTCAGGTAAGCCATGCTCTGTTTATGGTTCTTTGGTTTGTTTTTTTTACTGTGCTCTAAAAGTATCACCCAAGTTTCAAGTCAAAATAATATCAATTAAGAGGCTCACAACATTGTGCAAAACAAGGGGAGTTACAGAGGCATTAACTTGTAAATTATTTGGTTTAATACTGTACAATTTTTTAAAATTCAAGAGACTTGTATGAAGTTATATGCTTAGGCATCTAGGTTTAGTTTTAAAAATCCCAATCTTACCACTCAAACGCGAGCAGTGATTTTATGTTTCGGCCGTGACTAGTTCAACTAAAACGCTTATAACGTAAAGAGTACTTTGCTTATATCAGAATCAAAACTGCCTGCAGAAAGCCAATAAAATGCAGAATCTTATAAATTAATGTGTAATGGGTTTAAAAGTTGATTAATTTAAGAAGACTGACATACAGAGGCGAAGTTTTCAGGAGTCGAATAAATCACATCAAAATTATACAGACTTGAGATTAAAATAACTAATAAAAATATGAAAGGATGACATCTTAAGGATTCTTTTGATATAAATTTTTTTTTCTATGGCAAGCCCTAGAATTTTTCATTACCGTAGATGCATTTTTTCCTAGTCATCTACATAAATAGCAAAGAACCTTTTTGAAACATATCATAGCTAAGTTTGTTCAAAGCCAGCAATGACGCTGCAATGGGCTGCCTGCTCTAGTCGCCTGGACGTTTGAGTGGTTAAAGAAACTGCTTATTATAAGACTTGTATACAGTTAATATAAGAGGAACAAAATATTCTTAAAGATTATATCTTAAAATGATTATTTAAGACTATAACAAACTATCCGAATGTTTTCAAAACGACAGAGCGCAATATAAAGATATACAATTAGAAATGCAGTAAGCAATACAAACCTTCTTGCCCTTAGGGAATAAGATCAATCGAGCGCGATATTCCTTCAATCTTTGAACATTCACTTGAAGGGACTCCACTGACTTGTTACGTCTACGTGGATCAACAGACACTCCAATGGTTCTTGCGAAAGCTGGACTGAGTCCTGCAGCCTGCAATTTGATGACAATTAATTCCAATACGCAAAATATAGGTACTTACTTCATACTTGCAATTGACATACCCTTATTTCACGAAGAGTGAATCCTCGGCCAGCGCGAACTTTGGTGTGATAACGAACCGTAGGGCACCTTACTACAGGTCGTAATGGTCCAGCAGCGGGACGAGGTGCGATAGCTTTAGCTTTCTTGATTCTATTCTGCTTTCTACGGTGTTTACGTGCAGGCTGGTTGAACCAAGTTTTGACGAATCTTTGCCAATCCTTATGGAAATGGCCATTGGGAATCATATTATTTCCCTTCCCCATTTTGGTAAATTTTCACTTCACCTAAAACACATAAGCATAAAAATAATGTAACACAACATACAAATGGTATGCAAGTAATTGACACACATTTAAATTACAATGAAAAGCTAAGAAATTGAAACAATATTTAAAGATTAAATAAAAACACACACCGGTGGACAAGAAACTTAAGTCCAAAAGACGGTGACCGTGTTTTGACAGGTATTATAAAAATTGACGTTGACAATGCTGTCAGCCACTAAGTATGTCGGTCTAGGTTTAACAATAAACACTCATGCATAGAAATGTTTGCACCTATAGTTGATTTCCGTAGTAATATTTGAGATCCAAGATTCAGGTAAAGAAAAAAGTAATCTAGACTATCGTTGGCCACACTTAAATATTGTAGAGATTGTTTGATTCATATTTTCGTGGAAATCAGTTTTGATACATTTTTATTTGATTATTTTAAGTTCCAAGTATTCGAAAATTTAAAATTAGTATCGTAGAGTACTTACTTACCTACTGCTATTTTTTACCATAAAATAACCTGGTTGTCTTCCGAACATCCGAACTAGTAGCTCAATAGTGTTTGTGTAAAGTATCTTGATCGTACAATTATTACGACCAAGTTTTACAAAAAGTATAACATTACTTATAAAATTAAAATTCTCAAGTACTTTTTAAACTACGAATTGGTATATCTTTTAAGAATCTACACAAAATATTTTTTTAGGATGGCCAGCTATACCACAATACTTTCTTTCTCCTAGCAGATAATCAAAAGTTAACACTATGAAAAGTTGAAAAAAAATAAGTTTTAAATAAAACAAACTGGTAGAGATCGCATTTGTAACTTTTTTCCAAGTTGTGTTTTTCCCATTGTTGTTACTGAACAATAAACGACCGGCTGGTGTAGCGGTAACATACATTGCCTTCTATGCCAGAGGTCCTGGGTTTGAATCCCGGCGGCGACGGATATTTGTGTTATGAACACAGATATTAGTCGTCAAGTCATGGATGTTTATATGTTTATTTAAGTTTATTCTAATAAAAAATATGTATTTATTCACTATGTATGTGTATGTATTTCTTAAGTATATCAGTTATCTAGTATCCATAACACAAGTTCTTTAAGAAACTTAATTTGGGCTAGATAATGTTGTGTGAGTGTCAGAAATATTGATGATTGGAGATGTTGGCCGATTCTCATAGATACCGGATAAGCACCATGAATTTCATCAAAATCGGTCAAGCCGTTTCGGAGGAGTATGGCAACGAAAACTGTGACACGAGAATTTTATATATTAGATAAATCCTACGCCATTTTCATATGGTTGAGAATTCCGGCCAGAAGATACGATTTTCTTACAGTCATAAATCTTGACCAACTCCAGCTAACGGGTTAGACGTTCGTTACGATAGACCTTGTATAGAATTTCCTCTTTGGAGGCAAGCCCCTGAAGTTGTAGTTTCATTCAAGCTATTAAAACAATAAAACAAATAATATTTCATATAGAGAGCAATACACTTGTTAAGATATTTATAACTTTCAAAGTATTATATCATCTGCTTATTATTCTCTAGCCGCGCTGAATACTCTTGACACATTATAACTGTCAAATGCGATACTAAAAGTTACTTTTAAAGTGGTTATATATCATAAAATAAAAAATGCATCATTGCGTAGACATAATTTTTATCGAAAATTGAATATTTGGAAACAGAAAAACAAATTCTAATAAAGATTCTACTTAAAAAACTAAACAAGATATTTTGTTTGCAAATTATTCATGCGGTACAGTTTTTTTTGTGTCGAGCGACATCTTTTTAGGTCTTTTCGTTTTCTTCTTCATTATAGAGAGAAATTATTTTGTGTTAGGTATTTTTTCAAATTGATTGTATTTTATTACGATCAGGAAAGGGTTTTGAAGCAAGATACGATTACATCTTGAGTGACAATTTATTGACAAATAGAAATAGTTTATATACTTAAATCTATACTTAAATCTACGTGTATTATTAACTTTGTTAGCAATATTTTATCTTATCTAAAATGTAGCAAGTATCTATTAAATGTGCACTGGTCAACATGTTTTTATCAAGCACGTATAATAGATATTAATATATTCAGTCTCTGTGGGTCACGTCTGCGGACGCCACATATTTTATCCTTGATAAATTTTGACGTAGGTCTTTTATAATTTACTATTGAAATTCAAATTACAGCATAAAGTAAAAAACAGACAAATATTTTACACGGCACGATGCGTTGAGTGAGGTGTTTGGTTAGTGTGAGGTGATAGACGACGACGCGCCAAAAATATCCTATACCTGGATTATACTGATTTTAAAGATTATTTTTTCGTTTTCAACTGACTTCCAAAAGGAGTAGGTTCTCAATGGGGAGTTTTCTGACAGCTCTTAAAAATTGGTTCTAAAAACCTCTAAAGATGGCACTTTTAAAAAGCCGAAGGCGTTAAGTCTGTAAACTATAATGTAGGTAAGTGGTATCTAACATCTATGGTTATTTATACGTTCAATTTCTGATACAGACGTCAATTAATTTATTTTACTTTAAAAAACGCAGTGTGGAATAAATTCTTCGCCTTCGCCTTTTGTAAAGCGCCATCTATCGAAGCCTTTCGTATAAATTTTGTACAGTTTTGTTTTTTTAATGAGCTGTCAGAAAACTCCCCATTCATGTGCGTGTTTTTTTGTTTTTTTTTTTACTTCAGAGGTTTAAAATATGTTCAGTTTACTAATAAAAATTGGAACAAAAAAGACTTAAATATAAGTTATGACAACGAATTAAAACACGCAAATGACATTACTTTTCTCGGTATGGTACTAGACGACAAATGCACATGGCAACAACATATTGTAAAATTGAGCAATACAATAAATTCTTATGCTTTTGCCCTATGGAAACTTGAAAAAACTGCTAGCAAATAAACAGCCCTTCAGGCATATTACGGAAACGTCTCCTCCATTTTAAGGTATGGCATAGTTCTATGGGTAAACTCATGTCATGTAAATAAAGTTTTTTTTAGCGCAAAAAGCATGCATTCGGGCCATACATGGCATTGAAAACTGGGTTTCATGTAGACCTATATACAAAAGCCTCAATCTTAACAGTTCCTAGTTTATACAGGGTGTTTGGTAGCAGGATGCAAAGCTGAAAGGAGGTGGTAGTCTAGTCCATTTAGAACATTTTGAGCCATACATGTCTTAGACGAAGTGTGATAGTTTTTTTTAAATAAAAGATTTAAGGTTTTTCCAAGAAAACTCCGAAATTTGACAATAAATCTCTAACAGTACTTCTGTTACCGTAGGGAGATTTTTTAATTTTCAGTTTTGGATTGTCTAATGTCTATTGTATACAATCACTGTAATTTGAAACATCGGCGACTCAAGAAATAAAAACTGAAGGGATTTGAAAATAAAAAATAACAGAAAAAATATTTAAGTGTTTTTTTTAGGATGGATTAAAAAAAAACTAAAATATTCTTGGTTATTAAAATCATTTTAAAAACATGCTTAGCGATTGCCCTTTCATTTAAGCTATTATTTACGACAGTAGCTATCGTATCTTTGGAAAACCGTGGTTACTGTGCATATCAAACGATATCGCAGGTTAAGCGCGCTCGGTGCGACTGGTATTAGGATGAGTGACCGCCGACCATTCATTTTCTCAAGACGACTTCCGTGCTTCGGAGGGCACGTTAAGCAGTCGGTCCCAGGTACTGTATACTTGTATACAGTAGTCGTTAGGGTTTGTCAGAAGCCATCTCGGCACCCTGAATATACTGACATCCAAGCTGGCCCAGTGCTGGTTGGTGGATTACGGCCTAAACCTCCTCGTCACCCACAGGAGAGACTCATAGCCCTGCAGTGGGCTCATTACACGGAGTTGTAATGATGATGATGATGCCCTAAACGGTTGAATGTGTCTGCACTGAAATTAATACTAAGAACTGTATTTACCACATTCTAACAAATAAATATTTTCTTTCTTTGTAGGTTCCCTTCTAGTTCACTGCATGGTGTCCCATAACACGAGCTATGCTTACTTTGGGGCCATGTAGTTGGTGTGATTGTCTGGGGATTTTAATTACTGAAATCAAACGTTTTTTATTCCTATTTGATTTTATAAATGTACTTTATTCATTACTTTGTGTATAATATACAATAAGAAATAAGTCATATTATATTTATTAAAAAAAAATAAGATCTGTGTTGTGTGAAAATGTAGTGTGTAACCTCCTTTAATGAATTGACCATCGCCAATACTAGTCATTCTGGCAACCCATATCGGACGGAAGCCATTTTATTTAAAATTCTACTCAAACGTCACCTATCCTTTGGGGAGCAAGTTGTGTTCACGTGAGGTTGTGTGTTCCCTTCGAAAAAGGTCACACAATCCTCAGAATTTCGTGAAATATTCTTGTAAAATATAAAAAAAAAACATAAAATACACAAAAATCCAAAAAAATAGTAAAATAATTAAAAAACAAACGGGAATCACTCGATTTTAAGTTAGTGTACGTAAGCGTGCAACGTGGTCTAAGGAATGCGATAAGTCATTATAAAGAGAAAGTGAAGTTGTTCGTTGCCCAAGGTTTATTAGTTTTAATGTTCGTAGCAGCGGCATTATAATAAAACAAAATGAATCCTGGTCCTCCCAACTATCCCATGGCGTCATTGTACGTCGGAGATTTACACTCCGATATTACTGAAGCCATGTTGTTTGAAAAGTTTTCAACCGCTGGTCCGGTTCTTTCCATTCGCGTTTGTCGCGATATGATAACTCGTAGATCCCTAGGGTACGCTTATGTTAATTTTCAGCAGCCTGTGGATGGTGAGTAATTTTACAGTTTAAGTAACCTCAAATTCATGATGAAATCATTTGTTACCAAGGTCATTAAATGAAACACATTCCACTGTCAGTAATGGCAACGTGAAATGTCATGAAATGTTTGTAGTCAAATATATTCGCATTTTATAGATTAACTTAGTCACTGTTACAATGAAATCTATAGGAAAAAAATATTTTCTATTATATTGCAAAATTTTAAATATGTTTCTCCACCATATGTTAGCAGATGGAAAATTAAGTTTTTAGTTTGACTTGCTTTTTCAAATGATATAACTTGCTACTTTCTCTAATATGCTGAAGTTCTTTATCTTTTTCACTATTTATTTTACACTATTATAATTACTATTATTGTATTAACACTAAAAGCTACAATTACAATTAAAATAAAGGAGTCCATTCCACTGTCAGTAATGGCAATGTGAAATGTCAAAAATATATTTAAGACCTATCATACACATAACTATTCAAATTTAAGTACTTTTTTAGGTTTAAAGTAATAATCTTCCATATGTTAACTTATAGAAACTTATTTTAGTTTCATGATTTGATGCTACCTCTTGTTGGTTTTTCTTTTCTAATATCCCTTAGTTGATAAAAATATTAAGATTCATGGTACTTTTATACTTGTTTTAACAAAATTCATTATTGTTTTAGCTGAAAAAGCTTTGGACACTATGAATTTCGATATGATAAGAGGCAAACCTATTAGAATCATGTGGTCCCAACGTGATCCATCCCTACGCAAGTCTGGTGTGGGGAATGTATTTATCAAAAACCTTGATAAGTCCATTGACAACAAAGCCATGTATGATACATTTACTGCATTTGGTAACATCTTGAGCTGTAAAGTGGCTCAAGATGAGACAGGAGCTTCTAAAGGATATGGATTTGTTCACTTTGAGACTGAAGAGGCTGCCAATAAATCTATAGAAAAAGTGAATGGAATGTTGTTGAATGGAAAGAAAGTATATGTTGGCAGATTCATTCCTCGTAAAGAACGTGAAAAGGAACTTGGAGAGAAAGCTAAGCTGTTCACCAATGTTTATGTCAAAAACTTTGGTGATGATTTTAGTGACGAGCTATTAAGAGACCTATTTGAAAAGTATGGACGTATCACCAGTCATAAAGTGATGTACAAAGATGATGGTTCTTCAAGAGGGTTTGGATTTGTTGCTTTTGAGGATCCTGATAATGCAGAACGAGCATGCATGGAGCTTAATGGTAAAGAACTAGTGGAAGGTAAACCTTTATATGTTGGACGTGCCCAAAAGAAAGCTGAACGCCAAAAGGAATTAAAACGCAAATTTGAACAACTCAAGACTGAACGCCTGACTCGATATCAAGGAGTTAACCTTTATGTTAAAAATTTGGATGACACTATTGATGATGAACGTCTTCGTAAAGAATTTGTTCCATTTGGCACTATTACATCAGCAAAGGTGCGTGTTTTATTGCATTTCTAAAACTTAACAGATTAATTTGTGTCATAAAACTTATCACAATGTACTATAATGTACATCTAAGATGTTTAGAAGTAAATTAATGAATAATGTAAAATTTATTGTAAACTTAATAAAAAAATAGATATTTCATTTTTATGATAAAGTAGAATTTGAAATCCAACCATCCTGCAATTTAAGTATTCACAAAAATATGCCATCTATTTTAAATATATTTTTTTTTGTTATAGGTCATGCTAGAAGATGGCCGCAGCAAAGGATTTGGCTTTGTGTGCTTCTCATCCCCCGAAGAAGCTACAAAGGCAGTTACTGAAATGAATGGACGCATTATTGGAACCAAACCTCTTTATGTAGCTTTAGCTCAAAGAAAAGAAGATCGCAAAGCTCACTTGACTTCTCAATACATGCAACGCATGGCTAGTATGCGCATGCAACAAATGGGTCAAATATTCCAACCAAGTGGTGCAGGAGGCTACTTCGTGCCTACCATTCCTCCAGCACAACGCTTCTATGGTCCTGCACAAATGACTCAGATCAGGCCTTCACCTAGATGGACAGCTCAACCACCAGTAAGACCGAGCACACAGACAGCAGCATCTGGATATCCCAACATGCAAGCTCCATTCCGTCCAGCGCCAAGAGGACCAACACAAACTGCTCTGCGCTCTTCTCTTGGGGCAAGGCCAATAACAGGACAACAGGGTGTAGCTACAGCAGGATCTATCCGTGCACCAATGGTAACTCAAAATAGCCGCCCAGCTGGTTACAAGTATACTGCCAATATGCGCAATCCACCTGCACCACAGCCTGCAGTCCACATTCAGGGACAAGAACCACTTACAGCCACCATGCTTGCAGCAGCCCCATTGCAAGAACAAAAGCAAATGCTGGGTGAGCGCTTGTTCCCTCTCATTCAAGGCATGCATCCAGATTTGGCTGGCAAAATTACGGGAATGTTACTTGAAATTGATAATTCTGAATTACTTCACATGTTAGAGCATGGAGAGTCCCTGAAAGCTAAAGTTGATGAAGCGGTTGCTGTCTTACAAGCTCACCAAGCTAAACAGCAAGCTACTAAAAAAGAATAAGACGATTTATAATATTTTCAGTTTCATTATTATAGTTTAAGTGCTTTGATAACATCTTGTTTGTGACATAATCCCGCTCACAAAAAAAAAAAAAAACACATAAAAATTGTAAAACAAAAAAGTAGATTGCATTTCCTTTGAGAGAGCAATTCTACAAACAAAAATAATGCAACTACATTTCTATATTTGAGGAGATTTTAAGATTGGGCTCTTAACTTTTACATTGACTATGAAGTTTGTTTTAGTATGTATGTAATGAAAAGTATTTTTCTTTATTTCATATCTCAGAAAATGGAGGTGGCTTTTGTTCTTACATTCTTTTGTTCGTTCTTGCAATTATCTTATGTATGTATCAGTTTTGCATTGGGCATGTATCTACCTTGTATTGTAAACTTGGTCGCCAATGTTACTGATAGAATATTTGTAATTTGTTACTCATATTCTTTAAAGTATTCATATAAAATAATTTGTGTTTTATTTCATAATGTAGAGAAATCCTTATCTTAAGAGATTAGATTATTGATAGGTATACAGGAATTCCCAATAACATGTTTCCATGGTGTGTATACCTAGTGGGAACCCCAATCTGGATTGCGGCGTGCGTCCGGCTGTCTGGACATTTTCTCGCAGAGCGTTGCTGCTTATCTAGGTGGCTAAGTCATCGTTTGTGACGGCGATCTGTAAAGGTTTCATCGTTTGTGACGCTATAGTTTCCTCAAAAAATCGAAAAAACTGGCCAGCCAGCCAGAATTTCGCATTTTCAGCATTCCAGATCTCAGCCCCCAGAGGGTTATGAGGATCCAGCTGGTATATAAAGGTATGTGACGCGATATGTGACAGGAACTAAAGTGGTTTTATCAAGCAAAACGCCACAATTTTCGAGTTAACACGAAAAACAAGTGGCCAGCCAGCCGGACGTTTTTGGCTGAGCCACTTTGTTTTTTCATTATATCTCAGTAATTAAAGCAATTGGAACTGAGTTTTAAGTCTAAAAGGAATGTGACGCGATATGTGACAGACCTCATATAGTTTAAAACATACCTGACGCATGTGTTTAAGAGTTATTTCGATAAAGATTTTGATGACAGATGACAAATGTCCGGCTGGCTGAGCCACCCATTTCAGCACTTGCAGACGGTCTAGAAAGCTAGATTCTTATCAAAAGGAATGTGACGGCGACGAAGACAACAAATCGTCGTATGTGACAGCTCTAAATACCGCCAAACAAAAAATATAAGCGATTGTTGATTCTTTCATACAAAGTCAATTAGGGTGACCATATTTTACTCCTGTACATTGTCATCTTTATAAAATACTTCCACAAAATTTGTCAAACATAACAAATAACTTGATCATTACGTTGCTCTAATTAAGTGTAATTAAACTTACAAGGTGCTTGGTGTTGTAGAATATATCAATGGTGGTTCACTAGGGCATTATAAAAGTCATTTTTATTGTAATGATAATGATTGGTTTTGCTATGACGATATGGATTACAAAATTAGGCAAAGCCTTAAAAAGCCAATGCTTCTACATTGTCTTGTTTATGTTTTGACAGACTGAACTGAGAGATGCATACCTACATTATAATGGTTTCTCGTGGATGGACGTGTAGGTACCACCTTAGTCTTCATGTTCACTTAACATCAGGTGTCATGGAAGACAAACGTCCCATCCATATTTTATAAAAAAAAAAAAAATGAAGATGTTTTAATTACTGAGGAACTTGTTTTATTAATGAGTATTTCATACGTTAAGGCTGATTGAAAATAATTAAGTATAACTCAAAAGACTGATTTATTAAAACATATCTTTATTTATTAAGTAATACTTATTTACACACAAATTAGTGTAAACAAACTGAATTAGATTCAATTATTAATTGAATGATTGCAGGTGGTTTGTTATGTGAAGTAAAGAATTGTAAAGTATATAATATTATTTGATTAATACTCATAAGTAATGCCATAATGTTAAGTGTAATTAAAAATAACGTTTTATTAAAAAGTGGTTATCAAGATTTCAAAAATTTTGATTATTTTTACAATTAAACAAAGTCAGTAAATACTTTCCAATTACCAAAGTGTACAATATGTGATACCTACTTATTTACTTACCTACCAACTAGATTTAATTATGTTGTCAGATTATGTAAATTTATAAATATTATTTTTTTACTTTTTATATATGATCTCAAACTGTCACGTCCTTGAATTTCTAAAGTAACCCACCAATTACCCTGTATACCTACTTACAAGTTTTACGCTCTTGTGGTTTAATGTCAAGATTAATAATAAAATAATATATCAAGCCAAAAGTTAAAAAGTTTGTATACGAGAAGGGTATACTTACTTACTTTTTTCAACATGTTACATTAATCCCAGACTAATTTTATTAATTGGTAAACACAAACAAAAAGTAAATTAATAAAAAATAAATACATGATGCATTATGAAATAATATTTTTATTTACCCACTTAATTAGAGCAACGTAATGATTAAGTTATTTGTCATGTTTGACAAATTTTTTGGAAGGATTTTATAAGGATGACAATGTACAGGAGTAAAATATGGTCACCCTAATTGACTTTGTATGAAAGAATCAACAATCGCTTATATTTTTTGTTTGGCAGTATTTAGAGCTGTCACATACGACGATTTGTTGTCTTCGTCACCGTCACATTCCTTTTGATAAGAATCTAGCTTTCTAGACCGTCTGCAAGCGCTGGAATGGGTGGCTCAGCCAGCCGGACATTTGTCATCTGTCATCAAAATCTTTATCGAAATAACTCTTAAACACATGCGTCAGGTATGTTTTAAACTATATGAGGTCTGTCACATATCGCGTCACATTCCTTTTAGACTTAAAACTCAGTTCCAATTGCTTTAATTACTGAGATATAAGGAAAAAACAAAGTGGCTCAGCCAGAAACGTCCGGCTGGCTGGCCACTTGTTTTTCGTGTTAACTCGAAAATTATGGCGTTTTGCTTGATAAAACCACTTTAGTTGCTGTCACATATCGCGTCACATACCTTTATATACCAGCTGGATCCTCAAAACCTTCTGGGGGCTGAGATCTGGAATGCTGGAAAATGCGAAATTCTGGCTGGCTGGCCAAAGTTTTTTCGATTTTTTGAGGAAACTATAGCGTCACAAACGATGAAACCTTTACAGATCGTCGTCACAAACGATGACTTAGCCACCTAGATAAGCAACAACGCTCTGCGAGAAAATGTCCAGACAGCCGGACGCACGCGGATTGCGTACGCCGTGCGTGTGTTGACAGGACCGCTGGCTGTTTTAATGCTCGTACATACAGGGTGTGGCGTAATGAGTGGATAATCCTTTACCGACGGTGGGCTGCGGCTGTTGCGGCTGTTCGGAAAATGACAATTTGTCATTTTCCTCCGTCGAGTTGAATAATAATTCTAGGAATCATAGCGCACCTGCGTTTCCTACTAAAGCTAATGTTTTGGTTTCTTCTATCATTTTACGAGAAAACAGATTGAGAAAATTCTTTGTATTGTAAATTTGGCACTTAAAAGAGTGGGTAAAGGCCTAACTTTTTTCAAATTTTAAAAAATGCCCAAAATCTCAAAAACCGTCACACTTTTACTAAACACAAATTGTCATTTTCCGAACAGCCACAATGCATGTACATCCGGATGGCTGGACCATTTGGCGTATAAAGCTGGCTCTTACATAGATCGATAAACAATCGTAGGTGACTGCAATCTGCCTACATTTTATCGTTTGTGACTGGTTAGTTTATTCAAAAAATCAAAAAAATGGTGTCCAGCCAGCCAGAATTTCGTAATTATGAGCATCTCGGATCTCAGCCCCAAGACGGTTTTGAGAACCCAGTTCTTATTAAAAGTATAGTGACTGGATATGTGACTGCAACCAAAGTTGTTTCATTCAATTTGATACGATACTTTTCGAGAAATCACAAAAACAAACTGTCCAGCCAGCCATAATCCGGTCGGCTGGACCATTTTGTTTTTGTCGATATATCAATAACTATAACACTGAAAGCAGCTAATTTAGAAAAAATCCTTAGTGACTGGATATGTGACTAACATTATATAGCTATAAATATGAATGATTCATGCATTTATGAGTTATTGGCAAAAAGATTTTGTTGACACCTGTCAAACTTCCGGCTGGCTGGACCACCCATTCCAGCACTTCTGAAAGGCCTTCGCAGTCGGAATCTTATAAAACGGTTAGTGACTGGGACGAAGAACACAAATCTTCGTTTGTGACTACTCTAAATGCAGTCAATCAAAATATATAAGCAATTGTTTTTTTGACATGTTTTGTTGAATTAGGGTGACCAAATTTTAGAATACTTTTTTTAGAATTCCTTTATTAATTTAATTTTAATTGTTCCAAATTTACAAATTTCCAATTTTTCATTTTATACATCACAATTTAAATGAAAAGACATGATTTGATCTCCAAAAGTTGTTTACCTAATAAGCAAGTATAAAACTTATTTTATTCCTGAAAATGAGAGTCAATATAGCACTTGTATTTTTATTGTGTTAGTCACCCAACGTTTTGTAGATAAATAGTGACACCTTATCTTATTTCGCGAAGTCCACAATGAATTCGGTCTATTCTGATTAAAATTGTTATAAAAATGGCTAGCGGTAGCGTCGGGTGGGTCAATGAATAATTTCCTAAAATTCTAAATAAAACAAACTAATATCGACTCTATTATCAAAAAAGTACATACAGTGTTTTTAAGTACATTCGTAAATAATATTTATTTTATTTTGTTGCATTATAAATACGTTTTTACAACTGTTAATACTAAAATGTACCTACTTACAGTGTTTTTAAGTACCTATAATAGTATATAGGGTCCAGAAATAATAGTATAAAATATTTTAAGGGGGCATTAAGAACAGTGTATAGATTCGATGTATGTAAAAAGATTTTGTTTTTAATTCAAAATTCTGTTAAGTACCTCGACGCGAGGTCACTCCCGGTCACGCCCGAGCGGGCGAAACAGCTGTTATACGTCATAGGCACGTAGTTGCCGTGCCACGTAAGAGGGTTATTTAGGTTTTATTTTTTGCTAGTAGTCGTATATTACAATTTAAATTTTGTTAAGGTAAGTACCTACCTACTTAGCAGAATTTGAAATGATTTTTTTTCTTTTTACTTATATCGAATCTATACCCTGTTCTTAATACCTTCTTAAAATATTTTACACTATTATTTCAAAACCCTGTATAATATTTATTTTATTTTGTTGCATTACATACATTTTACAACTTTTAATACTAAAAGTACTCGAATATCATTATTAAACACGTTTAATCCCTGTTTCAACCAAAAATTATGGTCACCCTCAGTTACATAGTATGGCATAAAAATAATTGCTTATATATTTTGATTGACTGCATTTAGAGTAGTCACAAACGAAGATTTGTGTTCTTTGCCCCAGTCACTAACCGTTTTATAAGATTCCGACTGCGAAGGCCTTTCAGAAGTGCTGGAATGGGTGGTCCAGCCAGCCGGAAGTTTGACAGGTGTCAACAAAATCTTTTTGCCAATAACTCATAAATGCACGAATCATTCATATTTATAGCTATATAATGTTAGTCACATATCCAGTCACTAAGGATTTTTTCTAAATTAGCTGCTTTCAGTGTTATAGTTATTGATATATCGACAAAAACAAAATGGTCCAGCCGACCGGATTATGGCTGGCTGGACAGTTTGTTTTTGTGATTTCTCGAAAAGTATCGTATCAAATTGAATGAAACAACTTTGGTTGCAGTCACATATCCAGTCACTATACTTTTAATAAGAACTGGGTTCTCAAAACCGTCTTGGGGCTGAGATCCGAGATGCTCATAATTACGAAATTCTGGCTGGCTGGACACCATTTTTTTGATTTTTTGAATAAACTAACCAGTCACAAACGATAAAATGTAGGCAGATTGCAGTCACCTACGATTGTTTATCGATCTATGTAAGAGCCAGCTTTATACGCCAAATGGTCCAGCCATCCGGATGTACATCACAATGCCCCCCAATCGTCGGTAAAGGATTATCCACTCATTACGCCACACCCTGTATATGCAGCAGGATGGAACGAGTATGATCACCATTTCGCGTGCGTCCGGCTGTCTGGACATTTTCTCGCAGAGCAATGCTGCTTATCTCGGTGGCTAAGTCATCGTATGTGACGACGATCTGTAAAGGTTTCATCGTTTGTGACGCTATAGTTTCCTCAAAAAATCGAAAAAACTTTGGCCAGCCAGCCAGAATTTCGCATTTTCCAGCATTCCAGATCTCAGCCCCCAGAGGGTTTTGAGGATCCAGCTGGTATATAAAGGAATGTGACGCGATATGTGACAGCAACTAAAGTGGTTTTATCAAGTAAAACGCCATAATTTTCGAGTTAACACGAAAATCAAGTGGCCAGCCAGCCGGACGTTTCTGGCTGAGCCACTTTGTTTTTTCCTTATATCTCAGTAATTAAAGCAATTAGAACTGAGTTTTAAGTTTAAAAGGAATGTGACGCGATATGTGACAGACCTCATATAGTTTAAAACATACCTGACGCATGTGTTTAAGAGTTATTTCGATAAAGATTTTGATGACAGATGACAAATGTCCGGCTGGCTGAGCCACCCATCCCAGCGCTTGCAGACGGTCTAGAAAGCTAGATTCTTATCAAAAGGAATGTGACGGCGACGAAGACAAGAAATTGTCGTATGTGACAGTTTTAAATACTGCCAAACAAAAAATATAAGCGATTGTTTATTATTTCATACAAAGTCAATTAGGGTGACCATATTTTACTGCTGTACATTGTCATCCTTATAAAATACTTTTAAATTTCAAACATGACAAACAACTTGATCATTACGTTGCTCTAATTAAGTGGGTAAATAAAAATATTATTTCATAATGCATCATGTATTTATTTTTTATTAATTTACTTTTTGTTTGTGTTAACCAATTAATAAAATCAGTCTGAGATTAATGTAACATGTTGAAAAAACTAAGTAAGTATACACTTCTCGTATACAAACTCTTCAACTTTTGACTTGATATATTATTTTATTATTAATCTTGACATTAAACCACGAGAACATAAAACGTGTAAGTAATACCTACGCAACAAATTGATTGGTTGGTTGGTCAAAAAGTTGGTTGTTGACAATAATTACCTGAAGTAATAAATATGATAGCTTAATATAACAGATATAGTGTGAATTGTCCTTAAATATTTCTTAGGTTATAGTATGATATACAGTGCATAAATTAATTTTTCGTAGGGGAAGATAATGCAGTGCGAGTTATTTTACCTGTATAAATAATGCGAGAATTATTTATACAGGTAATTTATATGTAGGTTACTTATTACTATTATAAGGGTGTTGAATTCAAATCCCAAGAAGAGAAGACGGTGTTTTCAGTGTTTTATAACACAATTTTAACTAGCATTCAGCAATACAAATTAAGTCCTGTAAAAACACTATGTTGTAACACGGAAATAACTTACTTTCTTATAGGTAGCTTGTAGCCAAAAAAACTACTTTACTGTAAGTGCCACTCACTTCACATCATTAACAAAACAATAAGTATTATAAAATAATTCTACTCCGAGCACTTACATGGCGGCCATAGACTGACATGTTTTAAGTAACTACGCACTAAAAAAGCTACTGACGCGCGCGCCCATGTACAAAAAATCTGATTGGCACTGACTGATGACTGAACCACTAGCCACGGACTAGTTAAACAACTTTATTGAAATGATGGTGCTTAAATAGCAATATTAAGTTTTAGTGTTGAATAAAATATTTATGTCGATTTCATTTTGACATTTTCTTCGAAACATGAGAATACCAAAAAAAAATCCGAATTAATCAAAAATTTATAAACTTACGTGTTACTTGTAATAGAGTGCGACCGTTGCGGGAATGCGTTCCTGACAGCTCCTTATGTCCACTGAATAAAGTTTATTTCCGATTCGAAGGGGTAAAATCTATGATTTCGACTGCTGTCAGGAACGCAAACTCCCGTGATTGAAATAGATGTATGGTATACCACCTTGCCTGCTCGTATGAGCGAATGTAAACCAACAAGTAGATATCTATAAAAAATATCGTAATGCCTCCTATAAGATGGGTTTTTTGGTTATTAGGGTTTTTAGTAGGTAGAAGTTATTTATTTAGTTAAATTATGTATGTTTAACATATAAAATGTATTACATCAAGGTTCAACTTCAGTAACCGTGGTAAAATATGGTCTCTCTAATTCACTTTTCACGTACCTACATTAAGTGTTACTTACCTACTTGCAACTGTAATTTGTTGCGTTATATACCTACTTACACGTTTTATGTTCTCGTGGTTTAATGTCAAGATTAATAATAAAATAATATATCAAGTCAAAAGTTGAAGAGTTTGTATACGAGAAGTGTATACTTACTTAGTTTTTTCAACATGTTACATTAATCCCAGACTGATTTTATTAATTGGTAAACACAAACAAAAAGTAAATTAATAAAAAATAAATACATGATGCATTATGAAATAATATTTTTATTTACCCACTTAATTAGAGCAACGTAATGATCAAGTTGTTTGTCATGTTTGAAATTTAAAAGTATTTTATAAGGATGACAATGTACAGCAGTAAAATATGGTCACCCTAATTGACTTTGTATGAAAGAATAAACAATCGCTTATATTTTTTGTTTGGCAGTATTTAGAGCTGTCACATACGACAATTTCTTGTCTTCGTCGCCGTCACATTCCTTTTGATAAGATTCTAGCTTTCTAGACCGTCTGCAAGCGCTGGAATGGGTGGCTCAGCCATCCGGACATTTGTCATCTGTCATCAAAATCTTTATCGAAATAACTCTTAAACACATGCGTCAGGTATGTTTTAAACTATATGAGGTCTGTCACATATCGCGTCACATTCCTTTTAAACCTAAAACTCAGTTCTAATTGCTTTAATTACTGAGATATAAGGAAAAAACAAAGTGGCTCAGCCAGAAACGTCCGGCTGGCTGGCCACTTGTTTTTCGTGTTAACTCGAAAATTATGGCATTTTACTTGATAAAACCACTTTAGTTGCTGTCACATATCGCGTCACATTCCTTTATATACCAGCTGGATCCTCAAAACCCTCTGGGGGATGAGATCTGGAATGCTGGAAAATGCGAAATTCTGGCTGGCTGGCCAAAGTTTTTTCGATTTTTTGAGGAAACTATAGCGTCACAAACGATGAAACCTTTACAGATCGTCGTCACAAACGATGACTTAGCCACCGAGATAAGCAGCATCGCTCTGCGAGAAAATGTCCAGACAGCCGGACGCACGCCCATTTCGCGTGCGTCCGGCTGTCTGGACATTTTCTCGCAGAGCGTTGTTGCTTATCTAGGTCGCTAAGTCATCGTTTTTATAAATGATATTGCGATAAATCGCGACATATTCTTTGGTTCGCCTTTTTTTGTGTGACTAAACCCGCGTTTGACCTCAATCTCACCTAATCGTAAGTGACGATGAGGTCGAAGTTGAAAGCACACGGGTTTAGGATGGAACTGGCTCTTCATAAAATATTGCCGGAACACATTACCGCTGGGGCGGTTACATTTGGCGGCAGACTTTATAAGAAAGGTGGTCGCTAGCCAGGCGGACCCAGAAGGGATCCTACCACCAAGCGGGGGTTACTCGGAATAGTCGCCTTTTATGACACGCTTATCCAGGGGTGATAGGGCTACACGGCCTCTTCTGATACCTCATGTACTTTTGTGAGGAGTTCGTTAATGTCAGGGATATGCTTTGCATACACTTTTTCTTTGAGGAGACTGAGGGTCTATGGGGTAACAAGAAAGTTGAAATCTTTGGACAAATACTGGGTGCAAAGTCAGTTAAATAAATAAGTTAAAAGGCATTTAATTTAAATAACCTGTTTGAAATTACGCATTTTCTAATTAATTACTTTTATTTTAATTAGTAATGTTAAATTGCATTTGCATTATGTATTTAGATACTTTTACTTAACAATTTTTCACATCTTTTGATTATAATATTTAATGCGTGGTCACCCTACTTGCATACAAATTTGTACTATGACTATAAGGTAATATTTTCGAAATCGTACTCCCTGTAAGTATTTTTGATATATAAAATGCAAGTAGAGTATAATACCAGTTGATTGATGCATAATTCATGTTTGTAAGTGCTTTTGATAGAGAAATAACAGTAGTTGTCTCGTGCGCAATGTGCGGTTCGAACGGCCAACTGTATTTGATAATGACTCGTTATTTGTCCAACTTTTTACCTTTTTCTTCCTTTTATTCGCACCTACAAACTAGCTACTAATTGCTTGTACATGTTAACATACATAAAATAGTTTTTAATTGTCATAAATCAACAAATAAATATCAAAACCTCTAAAAAGATTAATGCTTCATAACTTTATTATTCTTCAATTATTTATCACATGGCTTATCTAAAACAAACTACAAATTACGACCTTTCTTTTGATATATTACACTCTAGTGTTCCTCTTCTGGTTAGTTAGTAATCAAAGGTAAACGCTACCGCAAGTGGCGGTTCGAGCGGCCAACTTATTTGGGTTTTATTTCAATCATTCTTGTTCCTACAAATTTCAGAAAAGAGATATGAATTTCTACAAATAGCTACTAATTCCTGGTCAATTTTCATAGCAATCTAACTATGTGGCCGCGCGGTTGAAATGGTGATCGAGTATGTAATATCCAGCGTCCGATGCCTGCGCTCGCTGTATTTGGACGTGTATTGCGCACGAACTGAGTATACACGGGCATCCTGAGTAAGATTTTTTCCGTATTTCGTCGCGAGCACGGTCCGTCGCCTCACACGTTCTTTTCAACCAACTTTCAAAAGGAAGAGGTTGTCAAATCGTGTGTATGTATGTTACCTACTTGATTCACATTTCACTTCAGCCAAAGTTTTGACAAGGATTAAAAAATGTTAGTGATGTTGGATTTTTAATGGCATTTCATAATACCTCTCTCCGCGACACTTCACAAAATTAATAGATCACACGGGATTCTAGAGTTCGAAGATCTCATTCGTGCTCTAATTTTTATCAGAGCTTCATCAGTATCATACATATGTACCTATATTAAAACTCGCCTGAGTGACTGATAGACAACGTACAGCCATAACTACCTACTAATCGTAGAGAGCCGAAGCTTTAAACAAACATTCCTAGGGAAATGTTGGGGTGCACCAAGGCAAGTAACCCGAAATTCCCACGGGAACGGAAAACATATGACTTTTAATTTGTATGAAAAACTTATTCACTGAGTACACCGATGCGAAACTTTGACGACCGGCTGGTGTAGTGGTAGTAACATACATTGCCTTCTATGCCAGAGTTCCGGGGTTCGAATCCCGGCTGCGGCGGATTTTGTGTGATGAACACAGATATTAGACGTCAAGTGATGTTTATATGATCATTTAAGATTATTCTATTAAAAAATATGCATTTATTCAATATGTATGTTTATATATTTCTTAAGTACCTATATCAGTTATCTAGTATCCATAACACAAGTTCTTTTAGAAACTTAATTTGGGCAAGATAATGATGTGTGGGTGTCAGAAATATTTATTTATTTACCAGCTGTATCGCGCGGATTAAACCGCGCAATTTCAAATCCCGTGGGAATATCGGGTACCCTATGTGCTTTCCAGTAACTATCACCATGCCAATTTGTTGAGCCGTTTTGCCGTGATGGAGGAACAACTTTCACATTTATTAACAACTTTTACATTATAAGTAAGATTTATTTAACTTGCTAAAAAGGTTTGTCAGCGGGGCTAGCATGCTGCCGTCGACAACGATAAATCGGGTCTTTTATCGATATTTTCTTAGAATATGGTATTTAGTGTATGTAATTTATTAAGATGATGACATTTGGTTCTGTGGTCTTAATCATGATATCGAATCGAGTAATTCTATATAATATGGTGCGCATATTAGCTTACATAATAGAATAAAATAATATTTATCTTGTCGATTCGACTATTTATCGATGATTGCATGCTAGCCCTGCTGGTTAGGTAAATTAGAAATAAATAAATGTAAATAAACATTCACACCACATTATCTGGGCCAAATAAATTTTGCTTAAGAACTTACGCTTTGGATACTAGATAGACAATGATTATTCACGTACGGAGTCATGAGCAAAAGCTAATCGTAAGGTAGGTGAGGCATTTAAGGCCCACCTTTATTAAAATTGCAATATTTGCAGATATAATCTGGATAATATACAAAACACAATTCATATAGGTTTCTCATTTATTTAAGTTTCATCATGTACCTTAACATATATAAAAATATGACATATTTCTGGAAAAGATCAAGTTTTTTAAAACTACTATTTTGGGCCTTATTAAACACTGTTTGGCTATTAAGGCCCGCAAAATAATTAAACATTCTGCATGTGTAAGATTTTAACTTTGAACTTATAAATAAAGCAATAGTTGGTATCATCACAACAAGCTGATATACTTAATGTTGGGTTTGGGCCTTATTATACTAAAGAAATAAGAAATCGTCTATTTTACTTTATAATAGCAGGCTAAATATAAAATTATTTCGGCATTGGTTACAGCTTTTTTAGCATAAAAGTTTAACGAAAAATAAAAATAAAACGCTTTTTAGTGCCCATTTTATAAAAATCTAATGTATATTGCACTAAAGGCTTTAAAAAAAACTTCTGATACAGTTACTAATAACATTAACAATTTTCACTTTAAAATTTAAGGTGCTATTTATTTAGTCGTAAGTAACAGAATTATAAAATATCAATTTACCTAAAAATATTTTTTTTTTTATTAATTGAATCCACACCTCATTTTTAACCTTCTCCTAAAATATTTTGTACTTCATAAAAAAGACCCGATATATACCTACGACTAAAAACCACCATTCGTTTCATATGCTTTTTTTATTTAATAACGCTGAACTATGTTAAGAAAATGTTAATATTTGGTAATTGGTTAATCAAGTAGGTAATCATTTACAATTGAGTACAAAATTCAAAAATTCAAAAAGTTTTATTCATCTTAGGAATTTCACAAAACACTTGATGAAGTCAGTCATCACATACTTCGGCTTTAACTAGTTGTTGATAGTTGTTAAATAAGATATTACAGTAGACCAAGAGACAAAAAAAGCCGGCGGAAAAAAACTCTTGGCACTCTTTTTCAGTCAGAATTATCAAATTAATACAAATAGGTACAGTACAAATTGACCGTGACATGAAAAAAAAAACAAACACAAGACAGCTGATTGTGAGAGCCAATGTCATGCCACAACCAAATTGCTTACATAGCAGATGCAATGAGCTATGGATGCACAATACGAACATGACAAACTGGGACCAGAGTATTTGAACAAAAATGGAATAAAATAGTCATAGTATCATTAGCAAAACGACCTGGCACCGCTAGTAGCACCCGTTCACGAGTTAACGCTAGCACCAGCCATCACCCTCCTCAACCATATTTTAGGGAAGAGGGTGACCCGATACCCGACGCTACCACTAGCCATGCCGCCTGAGGGAGCATGACGTTCTTGCTGTTGTCTCGACAAGAAAATAAGTGAGTGGGACAGTCACCAGTATGTCATATATATACTGCGCAGCCAAGCCGTAACAAAATTATTAAGTAAGTAATTAGAAACTTTTAGAAATATCCTGTTGTGCTTAATCCCATGCCCTTTTATCATCTAAGTAATCTTTGACTTTATAATAAGCTTTTCGAGATAGAGTGTTTTTAACGATTGATTTAAATTTATTGAATGGCAGGGATTGAATTGACTTCGGAATTTTACACTTATACACTTATGTCTCTACACTTATGTCTCTTAATTAGAAAAGCTTAAAAATAAGTCAGAAGTTAGATAAATTACTGATTTTATAATTAGAAAATTGCATTGATGGCCAGCGCCATTGTTGGATATAACCGACCATAGGGATGGGACACAAGCAAAGATTTACTGAAACAAAAATCCACTTAAGTAAAAATATTTCTGTTTAAACTGACAATTTTTTAACAAATAAATTAAAACAATTAAATAAATTGTTACAATAGAAATAAATATGTTTAATTTCTTTGAAAATAAGTATAAAAATCTCAATAACTCAGGTGAAATAACTAACGTGCATGTTTAGAAACGAATTTTGCTAGTACACCCAGCGCCATGGTCGGAAATAGAATAGAAGACCGCTTCTGACGTCATACATAAGCGAGTGCCGGCTTGTGGAATTTTCCATAAGCGTTGTGCTTACGAGTCATAAAAATATTCATCTTTGGCCTAATATATTGTGCGGAAATCAATAAATCTTTTAAACGATTTTTATTTCGTTTGGTTACCGAAATACCTACATACCTACTAAGTACCTATTAGACATTTAAAATCAAAGTTCCTCATTCTATCTATTTGTCTGTTGCCTCTACAAGCCTCTCAAACAGCTGGAACTATGAAGATTGAATTTGAAGCGTTATAATACAATTCGCATATCGCTTTTAATACAATTTTCCATCATTTTCAGATAAAAATCTATTTGTTTCATTTGAATTACCTAAGTCTACAAAGAAGTGCATCGTAATATCTTAGTCCTAGGTATTATAATTAACCCAATAACATCGATCAAATAAGCGTTTTGTTCGCGCGGCCACGAGTTAGAATTAAATCACTATGTTTGTTAGAATTATTGAATATTAGAAATTTAAAATGGTATTGTAAGAATCGACAAATTATTTGACAACACCTAGGAACGGTTTTAGACATTAGATGTCGTTGAAAAAACTGGAAGTGGAGGATGGCGCGGCCATAACTTTGAAATAAATTTTTAATTTAAATGTATAAAATAATGATACTTTTTGTAGTTTTCTTTTTTCGACTCTTCCTTTAACAAAAAGACTAGATCTCTAGCTATCGTAGTTATCGAGATTTCCATGGCCGCACCATTCTCCGCATTTCGATTGCGCGGCCATGAGCAAACTCGACTTATTTCGCCAAAAATTTGGTTCTATTCATTTTTGTTTGAGCAATCGAAACGGTCATGATCAAGCTTCTATTTTCAAAACTTAGCCACGAGACAAAACTTTTGCGAAAAATGTGCCTTGAAGCAATTTATAATATATTACCATAATAATTTATACCTACTAAGTAATATATTGATTAACATAACGATGAAAAAAATTATGCGACCGTTGCGTCCGTTACCCCAGCCACATTTTGTCGAGAAATGCAGCTCCTGTAAATGTTATACGAACTTTTAAATTTAGTATGCTCATATTTTGTGAGTTATTCGAAAACAACGATTCCTGTTGCAGTAACGTTACCCCAGCCAGATCTTTTTCTTTCTAATGGGTTTTTTGAAATAATTTTTATATATACCTACAATTAAAAATCGATTTGGTATAAATGGTAAGACAAAAATTGTATCTGTAGGTATGTGCTTGGTTGCGAAGATATTCAAAATCCTGCTGGAGTAACGTTTGCGGGATTGCTGTATCTTGGAATTGACTAAGCGGATGAATATAATTTTTGCTGAGCACATCTGGCTAATTTGTTATAGTTCGGTATGTAATAAAGGAATCCAAAGAAATAAACCGTTTTCAGGTTATTTGAGTAAATAGATATAACGCTTCAATTGGTCCTGTCACTTACAATAAGCTCTCTATAGACAAACTTGAAACGTGTTACTGCTTTTAAACGGTAACGAAAGTTTCATTACAATCCAATGAGTAATAAAAAAGTTATAACGTAAAATCGAATGCGTTCTGGGTATGGCGCGCAGCGAAAATCTCTTATGACTGATTTGTCGAGTTTCCTGTCTCACTGAATTCTATAACTAGAATTAAAAATGCAGTTCAATTTTATACCTATTTTATAATTATAATTTATAATAATTTTATACATAAGCCCTAGAGCTTTTTTAAATAACTCCGACGTAAGAAGTCTGTTTAATTAGCAATTTAGCACCCTTTAATATTTTATGCCTGTGAAACTTTTCATGCCAGCATGTTTTAACGTTTTCAGCCCAGACCAGTCACATTTCTTATCAGCGTTTTATATGTTAAGTACTTAACAAAAACCAAAGCATTTAATTAAAATATACAAGTACTCTAGCAGTAATAATAGAGCTTTAAAATAAAAAAAATCAAAAAAACTGTGTGCTCAATACTACCTATCTATTTTAAGTAAATGTATTGTTTTTTGTCAAGTGCTGATAAGAAATGTGACAGGGCTAAAAACGTTAGAACATAAAAGGGTTCTGCTGGCATGAAAAAAGTTACACAGGCGATTCCACATAAAACAATAATAATTTGATAAAAGTATAAATGAATTTTTAAGGTACCTATCTAATATGCCTCTAATTGGGGCCGTATACCATTGGTGTGAAGACCTTCAAACGGCTGAGGTTCTTGACTCTTAGTACGAACGAAACCACCCGAACAAACGCGTCCGTATCGACCGCGCGGCTATGACGATTTTTTTTATATCTGACCATGCCAAGATTATGTGAAAATTTGTAAAAGTCGATTCCCAAAATCAAAAATTTGTAAAAGGCATGGTTAAAAAGTTACGAGGGTTTGAACGTGGCCGCGTCATTGAAACACGTCGAACCGCGCGGCCACGTAGATCTTTAAAACTAAACATGGCAGAGACCTGATATTTAAGGCAGGTAAGTAATTTCGAGGCGTACCACCAGGCCCCGGTAGCTCAGTGGAAGAGCACTCGTCCGGCAAACGAGAGGTCCCAGGTTCGAATCCTGGTCGGCTAATTTTTATTTATCACATTTTTCATTCATTTATTTAAGAAAAATTGAGCATTTTAAATGTAAAAACTTAAAAACAAAATTTATCTTATATCCCTTTCTTGCATAGCATAAACCTGTTTGGACAAGTCTTGTACCAGGGGAAATCCTAAGGGATAACCGGTCAAGAGCTTCACTATGGCCGGAAGGGGCAAAGGATCGGTGAAATCACCTCGCGTAAGACCAACAGCATTAGGCCTCTCTGGACCCGCCATCATCCGGTGATATCGTCCTCACCAGAATCCAGCCCCATCGGCGAAGGTAGGTCTTAAAGGCAAGGACAACTTTTGCATCCGCTTTTACAGGGTTTGAGAATCCCCTCAGGTAGCGCCCGCCTTAGCACCAGGGAAATTGGGTTTATTTTCAGAGGTTTCACGGACAAAAAAATTTTTTTTTGTTTTTCTTATAGTTGTTATGACTTTTTGTATCTCCTGCTTCCGGTATATCGTCGACCTATGGGACACCCTGTATGTATTTAGATTATGACCGTTTCGATAGCTCGGACTAGAAAAAAAATCCAGGATTGAATAGCACCAAATTTTCGGCAAAATTAGTCGAAATAGAAGAGTGCAAAACAAATAATTGTCGAAGCAAAAATAGTGAAGTTATTCGAGACTGATTATGGCCGCGCAATCGAAACGCTATGCTACGCTATAACTTCAGCTATTAATTCCTGGATTTTTTAACTTGTCCGAGCAATCGAAGCGGTCATTTTAGATTTAGGTAAGAAAAAAAAGATAGGTTAACAATCTAGAACTTTGTCCCTTCGGCAGTTGCAATAAGTATAGGTACTATTTTTTTTAATGTTATTAGTTACTTTACACTTTGCCTTTCAAATAACTTCATATTAAGCCCCTGGAAGACCCACAATTTAAAGCAGCCATTTACAAATCAAGGTGATTTCTACAAAATTAAATTAAAAGTTGCTACAGAATGACAAGGTTTTCGATTTGAGCTACCACATAGAGGTATAATTACTGCTCCTAAAGTCATATTACTACATGCAGAGACACACTGTATATTTATCTATGTTTTATTATATTGTATATTATATTTATTATTATACCTATTTCTTTATGTGAATTAGTGCTATATAAAATCATTGTCATGTTTATATTTCTCTTTCAAAGTCTAAGATTTTTTAAGATAGGGTTGCCTGGTGGAGATCGCCCTAATATTGTGATAAGGCTGCCCAAATTGCAAATTGTTATTTTAATACTGTATTTTTATTATATTTATTGTTTTTTTTAATCGATGCAATTGGCAATAGTGTTTGAATATGAATATTTTCATAATGTGTGAATAATGTTCTTTGGCTTCTTACTTCAGTTTTTAGTAAACTGTCGATGTCATTTTACTATATGGTTATTCTCTATAAGATACTATAGGTACTGTTATATCAAGTACTGAAACAGAGAGAATCCATTTGATGCAGATAAAATATTTGTAAAAAGGTAGGTAAAATAAAAGAATGGATATTTTTCTAGTCACTCTATTTTACAGATTTTGTATAAGTATTGCCATAAAGTTTTATAATAGTTATCCATTGCATAAATAGTTACTTTTAACCAAACATTATCAAACAAGTGCATAACATAGTTTTGGTGACATCCAGCACCATTATGGATGTGGGTAGATAACACTGTGTTATTGAAGAACAAGACCAATTTTATTAGGAGCCATACTTGGGCATCGCCAGTTATATAAATAGTACTGCAAATTACCGTCACCAATACCAAATTTAAGAGGTTCTAAAAATTCTTTGTTGTCCATGAGATCCAAGGCATTGAACACATCAAAACCTGAATTTTTTGCAGCAATCAGTGCATCAAGCATTAAATCAGTCCAGGGCACTGTAGTTGATACATTATAAAATGCATATGCAGCTTTCAATGTTTTGTGCACTGGGTGATATACAACAGTTGATGGCAAAGTATAGTAACTGACAAAATCTGTAATAGCTCCATTTGAACTTTCAACAACAAAACTATCAATTATACCTGGTTGAGGAGTAAACCAATGCTTAAAGTCTTCTTCAGAAAAGATAGGGGCCAAATCAAATTTACTAAGATAACTGTTCAATAGCTTCACAACTTTTTCAACGTCTTGCGGCTCCATTTTTCGAAAACCTGCCGATCTTGGTAAATCAGGCAATTTAAACAACTTTAAAGTTCTCTGCATTGTCATATTTCTTGACAAATGACTGAATTTAATATCAATAAGTTTTTTAGGGTTTAATGACCTGTGCCAATACCTGCAGGTTGCAACTGGTTTTGGCAATACTATTCCTGCTGTATAAACTCCTTGAAAGATACCAGTTAAATTAACCCGTCTTGTTATTTCTCTTATTAATACAGGAGCTACTCGTTTAGATCTCAGCTTCTTATGAACACATAAAAAGTTTATTTCTACAACAGATTGTACATGATTGTATATTCTAAGCTGTGCAGGAATAGCAGATATGAATCCAACTAATCTACCTGACTTTATCACACGCACACCGCAGTGCCACTCCATCCTCCAGCCCGGAGGTTGCAAAGCCCATTTTAAAAAGTCAGTTTGATAATCAAATCGGAACATACAGTCATCATCTTCCACATAGTTTTCATTTAATAAAATATACAGCTCTTTTAAAACAAGAGGTTCATTCAGATTAAGGGTATCCCACTGAAATCCATCAGGCAAAGTATAAGGATCTGCTCTTATCTCTTCCGCTGTTTTGGGGGGCTCTATTGGTTCATTAACAGCAATTTTTTCATCCATTTTAGGTACTGGTTGAGTGGACCAAAATTGATACGATTTATGTAAAGCTTCTTCAGTAGTTTTAGCAGGTTTCTGCTGAAGATTTAAAATCTCCATGGCCATTTTCAAATCCTTCAGGGAGGTATTTTGTGATACGTCATCAGAATTTGAAGTGGAGGTGATACCGTCAAGGGGATGGGGTAAGTGATGGTCACCGTCACCGCCACTACGTTTTTTTTTATTTTTGTTTTTTTTCTTGGTTGGTTTTTCATCATTTCCATGGTGAACTTCATTCGATTGCTCAGGTTTATCGTTCTCCATGACTAGGTGGTTTTACACAGGAACTACTCGATGACACAAAACAGAAGTATGAGTTTGTAATCTGTTTTATTGCGGACGTATAATATGAATTATGAACCTGTGAAAAGAAATATAAATAAGTGTAACAGTAAAAACGTCAGAAAAATCTGACCGGGCGTGTGGTGAACGAATGAACAAACAAATGGCAGCCAGCCAGTGACTTTAGTTAGTGATGCCAAAGCGAAATCAAATTATTCATCTATTTATTTAACCTCCTGAGGCCCAGAAAATTTTAAGATAGAATTTGAAAAAATATATATATACCAATAGTCTAGTATTCAACACAGGATATCAGAAAAAAATGACGAAAAAAATCCTTAGTGGAAAACTGGAGTCTTCTAAATGTCGCATAAAAACAACATCGGTTTTTACATAGTTATTAGGTACTTGATTTTCACCAAATTTAGTGAGAATTTTAGATATTATATGGAGTTTTAAAATTATATTATGGATCAATGTATAAGCATTTAAAATAAAGTTTAAAATTTATTTTTCATTGCAAATGTACTGTAAAATATAAAAATATTAAACCGCATTGTATATTTTAATTGGATTTTTTTGGTATGGGTGTCGGTTTTTAGGTTTATATTTTTAAATAATTTTGTTACTTCCTTCTAGATGCCAAGGACCAAAGATTTTAAATCTTTGCCAAGGACCATCCACGTGGGTTGTATATGAGAGGCGGTAAATAGTTATTTATAGCATAGATCTCTAACACTATGGATCTGAAATAACAGCAAAAAATGGGTGCATACCTAAAGTTAAATCGTAGCATAAAATGGCCGCCAATAGTGAGCATACTAAAGTTGTATCGATATCGATACTTCTAAGGCCGTATACAGAATTAAAGCTGGAAACTTATAAGCGCTTATCAGCGAAAATGTCCGATTCATCGGACGATTATTTTGTTTTCTTGAGCAAATGTGTATTCAAAAATGCGAAATGAAGCTTTATCCTATTGATAGAGAAAGGAAACTATTCGGGTGTAGCATCATTTATTAGTAAATAACTGAAAACTTGATGAACAAAGATATTTTTTAAAAAAATTTTTAGGTCTGTGCTTTATCCTGGTATTGGAAAAAAATATATAAATTACTAAAGTTATCCCACATGCTTACCATGAAAATGCTTGAAATGATTCATCTGGGGATTTATTAACTTATTATTTGTCAGGAAAAATATACGCTTTTTCTAAATAGCTTTGTTTATAACTTTATCACGCCACCAGAAATAAATTGTCTTACCAAAATTTAGGGGTTCAAAACTTACGTTCTCCTATTGACAGTATTTGACAGGGAAGGAACACACATCCGATTAATTGCGACGGTTATTTTTACAAACTTCTGCCTGGTGCGGTCATACCATTTTTTATAACGGTCCTAGGGCGTTTTATGCAACTATTAAAAGAGACGCCCCTTAGCCGTCATCTGCCATTTAGTAAAACTTTCTGCCTTTTTTTCCATTTACTACTTATATATACCAGTTTTTTTCTTTTTCTTTGACTTTGATTATTAGTCTACGAGTGTTTTCGAAGTGGACATTGCATTTATAAAAAGTGAAATCTGATCAAAATAATAGTAATTATAAAATATAACTATCCACATGGCCACTATGTAATAATTAACCATACCTTCTTTTTATATTATGAAAGTTAGAAAGATTTTACACTCGTATTATGCAGGTAGCAGTAAAACAACATAGTAATTTTTACAAATATTTATTCATTTCTAAAAAAAAGGTACAAAGTCTTTTTATTGAATAATACAAAATAAGATTTCTTACCTTTTGGAAAATTGAAGGTACTGTGTCATCTCGCAATCTAATTACATCAAGGGTCTTATAAAAGCTATTTTCCTCAAAATGTAAAGAGCAAATATACCAAACTTTAACTTTTGGGTTTAAGTTCTCGCTTCCAATGGCTTCTAACCACCGTCCCTTTAAGTTAACATTTCTTGGAAACCTAAAATTATAAATATCGATATAGAGTTTTAAGAAAAATACATCACTATTAAATTCTAATGTAAACAAACAAGACAGTTTCAACAATAGTTTTCGGATAAGTAAAACATGTTTAATATAAAAAAATGTAGTGTATAGTTAAGATTGCATGTCCAAATCACAAAAAAAGTTATGTGGAGCACTTTATAACAACAATTTACTTGTTTTAATCAATGAAAATCTTACTCACCTTTGTAAAGTTAAATTAGGGTATTTATCATCTTTCTTCGCACCACACCACAAAATTGAACATTTCATATTGAAAGCTGCTTGCACTTTTTGCAGATATTAACATATAAAACACAAACTTGCAGCCACTTAATTAGTAAATTGAAAAAACCTTTCAGCCAAAACACAATTTGACATCTTAAGTACTCTGAATTCTGAAATACAACATGGCGGCAAGGCACTCTAATGACATTCGTATGACGTTATAACTTTAATTTTTTCATTCGGTAGGAGAATGAAAATAGTACTATCTCTTTTTTTCTTCAATGGTTTTTGTATTGGGAGAGTGAGATAAAAGAGTTTTAGTTATACCTACTTAATATCTATATAACTAAAAAGTATGTATAGAAAAATAGAACATCTCCATGGATATCATCTCGCTGATTTATAGCAACATTCTCTTTTATCAAATTGTATAACAGTAAGATTCGTAAACGGTTTATTTTTTATAGGTAATTTAAAATATAAAAAATTTCGATGATTCGGATTGTTTTAAAATATGAAAAAAATAGTAAATATTGGTATTCATAAATTGTAACTACCTTCAAAACGCAGTTGGAGTTTTTTTTTGTATACCAATTTTTTTACGAATATATTTGACCCCTGTGTGAGGTTTCGCATAAACAAAAAACGTTGCATTTATTGATTGTCTTCATCTTGCAATAACGTATGTAGTAAAAGAATGACGTCTCTAAAGTTACCCATCTTCCAGAATGCTCGTTACATTGATATTCCGTGCTAGTACCAAATTTCGCATATTTCGATAGTGCTATCATTGTGCACATATTCATTAGTTTCTCTAGAGTAGAAAATGTCAACGATTGGTTGAGAATAAGGAAGTTCCTCTTGCGAGATACATTAGGTTTCCTATGTATCGGTTTTCTTTGGCAAAGTTTCTTATCCTGAGATTTTTAATCAATATACCAATTAAGTTCCGCGATTGAATTATTACCACGCTTAATAATCTTGTGCAGAAGTGCATAAGTATATAAAATAAAATAACATGAATAAAGTAATTTACACCTTTGTTTGTTTTTTTTTCTCTTTCCCATATTTCACTTTTAACACATTCTGATTATCTCAGGGCTTAAAAAATCTTCCAGAAATCCTATCTATAGAAGAACTATAACCATTTTATTGAATAATTCTTAAAAACGAGGGGATTTTGTGCATGAGTTATTGTTATATACCACGAGCCCACGTCATGGGCGCAAGTGGACACATCTCTAATACCGTGGAACTTCCTGGCGGGCACTTAGTTAAAAGTATGGCGGGATAGCGTATGAAGTGTGTCAAAGTTGACAAGGATGCGAAAGTGGGCATGCCTATAAATATTATACACTACAGACATATAATTAAATAAACATAGCCATTCATATTTTAGTATATAATAACGATTAGATTACTTCCCATCCTGACGAATAGTGAGCAACTACAATTTTTATACAAAATTCGTCAGGGCGCGCCCGGGTGTCCTTCAAACTGTAATCCTCACTTTGAAATCTCAATGTCAAGGAGTTTTGACTATGCCAAGAAATAGTTCTGAAATAGTCATAAATAGTGACGCATATAAAAAAATAGTCGTATTATAGTTTCGGCGGTATAGCTATAAATTGGTGAGGATTATAGCTTGACGTTTAAGTTCACCACTCGTGCACATTAAAGGTAAGGTCTATTGGTTTAAGTTCCTAAAAAAAGTCGTGTCTCCAGCCAGAGACATAAAGGTCCTGGTTAGGATTACAGCTTGAACATTTGGAAACTTTGAATTTCCTAGGAACTCTTTCGACTTTTTGGTTTGTGCCAAAAAAATAGTGATGAAATAGTCGTATGAAACAATAATTATTTTGGGCTGATTTAAATTGAAAATAAAAACTTTGTATGTTCCCTAAATTTCTATGGTGGACTTAAAAGTGAGGATTACAGCTTGAAGGAGGCGCACCCGGTAGAGTGCGTTACGTACTTAGCATGAAGAATGACGTAACAATCAGCTGTTGTAATGTTTCAGGATAACGGTAACGGGCTTTGGACTGTCAATTCAAACTTTTAACTATTGCAAATATTGTTTTAATAGGTACCTAATGTCGACGGTCTCTATGATGCAGTGGTCTAGCTAGACGCTATTATGCCAGTCGCAAGGTCGCTGGTTCGAATCCCCCAAGCTACAAAAAAAAAGTTCCGGGTCTGGGCTGGGCGTTTATCTATGTATGAGTATTAGGTATTAATATATTCTAGTTTCCCCCCTAAGACCTCTACATGGTATCTCATCATAACACAAGCTTTGCTAACTTTGAGGCCATGTTGTGATAATTACAAGCTTAAAATTGTTAAATATTAATACATCCACTTATCGTTTGCTACAAAAAGCCGTAATATTACTTGCCCTTTTACCAGTAAATTTTTAAACACCTTAGTGATTATCTAACGCACTTGACTTTGGCCCGTGCTCTCTATTAACCCCCTCAGAGGGGAGAGAAAAAAACTATTCAAAAACGATAATAATAATAATAAATATAACAAGATGTTTTTGGTGGACAAAACTATCCCGCATGCCGAGAACCTCGTGAGGGCCGAAACTGAAAAGCAAGGAAAGTCCTTGAACCTTGCACACGAGGTGACCGAAATGAGGGAAGTTATGACCAACGAAATCATCACGGTTATCCGCAAACGGTTTGACCCCAGCCACACTGGTCAGAAACCTAGAAAGGCTGGGATTTGGCGGTGGTTCGCTTCCAGCACGTATACAAAAAGCGGTTTTGCTGGATACTGCCCGAATCGTACGCCGGTTTCTGTCGCTCTTGCCCTCATCCCTGACCGACTGGTCAAATTGTCGGGTCATTCCGCCTAAAAAGCGTGTAGCTTCTAGGATACTCAATAATAATAACTCTTTATGGCCAACAAAACAAATACATGAAAATTAAAAAAAAAATACACAAATATGGGCAATTTGGGCGGCCTTATCGCTTCAAGCGATTTCCACCAGGCAACCCGTTTACAGAAATCTGTATACAAACATTTTATGAAACGGCAAAGCTTAAAAATAACAAAAAAGAAACATAATCAAAGCCATAAATACCTACACACAACAAAGATACATACAATATAAATACATAAACAATACACACATATAATAAATTTTGTAATGAAAAATACTACACAATATGCTATGTGAAAAGTTAACAGGAGGCTGCAGGACAAAATTTCATCTTACAACAACTCGATCTTTACTATAAAACATTTTTATATTCTTTTTAAACTGAACAATGTTTTTCGCAAAGTGTAAATAAGGAGGAAGTGAGTTCCACAAACTAGTACCTAGCTTGAACAGTGAAAGAGTTGTGATGAGAGGGCATCGACAAAAACTTATTATTATCCGAACGTATGGATCGATCGTGAGTTTCATGTCTAAATTTGAAACATGGTTTAAAATAATTGGGTGAATGTAAAAAGAATTTCTTTTACTTCTTTGATAATCTTCTTCTTATTTATGGCAACCAGCCGTTGTTATGAGTCAACAGACTATTAGGTCCTTACTGCTTACACATGAAATTGGCGTTTTGTATGGGAGGAATAAAAGTCGTTTATATTTTTCATATAATATATTTATTTAATCAAAGTATGATCCATTGCTATCTATGCACTTCTGCCATCGCATAGGTAGTTCATTTATACCTTTTCTAAAAAATACATTAGGACGGGAATCAATAAAATCTTTGAAGGCGGTTTGGACGGCCTCATCGGAGTTGAATTTTTTCCCCTGCAAAAAGTTATCCAAATTTCTAAAAAAAATGGTAGTCTGTTGGAGCAAGGTCTGGGGAGTACGGTGGATGTCTTAGGACTGCTACCAAATTAAAGGAAGCTCCTTTAATTTGGTAGCAGTCCGTTTTGCAGTGTGTGGTCTTGCATAGTCCTGAAACAGCAGTTGCCTTGTACGATTGACCAGTCTCGGTTGTTTAGCGGCTAGTTTATCCATCATTATTTGGAGCTGACTACAGAATATATCTGCAGTAATCGTCAGGCCAGATTTAAGGAAGCTGTAGTGCACCATACCGGCACTAGTCCACCAAACGCTGACCAATACTTTTTTCTAGTTAATTTTCTCTTGGGGCAGAATTTGAATGGTTCACCGGGGTTCAGTCATTGCAATCTGCGCTTCCTATTGTCGTAGAGTATCCATTTTTTATCACAGGTAATGATTCGATTTAAAATTCAGTAATGTAACGCAGCAGTCAAGGCGCATTTGTCGGTTTGCTTCACTCAATTCATGAGGTACCCACCTTTCGAGCTTTCTTATCTTTCCAATTTGTTTCAAGTGCATTAAAACAGTTTCATCACTAACACCGTAGCCTGCAGCTAACTCGGACGTAGTTTGCGATGGATCCGCTTCCACAATAGCCTTCAGTTCTTCATTGTCGACTTTGATCTCCGGCCGTCCACAGGGATTGTTCTGTAGGTTGAAATTTCCAGAACGAAAACGTTGGAGCCAAAAACGCACTGTGCTTTCTCTAGCGACACCACTGCCACACACCTAATTAATTCTTCGAGCCGTTTCTGCAGCACTGATGCCACGGCGGAACTCATATTCGTTAATAACACGAAATTTAAAATTTTCCATTTTGTAAACACTCAATGACACAGAAAAAAAACAAAAGAAAAAAAAAAACAATAGAAATACGGTTTTCGAGACATAAATTGATGAGTAAATAGCAGTATAAATTACAATTTGTAATTCTAAACCAAAGAGAAGATATTTGAGATTAAAGTGGCTTACGACAAAACACCAATTTCATATGTAAGGACCTAATATTTTTGCCAGTATCGCGTGGATAGTATAATGTAGATAAGTGGTATCTACCATCTAAGGTTATTTATAAGTTCAATTTATGATACAGACTACAATTAATTTATTTTACTTTATTAGGAATAAATGGCTATATGAAAGACAAGACTTCGCCTTTTGTTTTTGTAAAGCGCCATCTATTGAAGCCTTTTGTACCGTTTTGTATTTTTAATGAGCTGTCTTTTTTTTTTTTTTTTTTTTTAATATTTAATGAGCTGTCAGAAAACTCTCGTTACCAGGAGTAAATTTGTCTAACCAAAAAAAAAAAAAAAAAACGTCTATGATTGTTTGTTTGTTTGTTTGTGGTTGCCTATAAGCTTCAAACAAATTCAATGAATGTTCAATGCTTTTCTTTTATGATCGTTCGTAGATAATATTAAGTTTGTGATTCCAGTATTTTGTTCGAATTGGTGTTTCAATTCACAATAATTCAAATATTTGCAAAAGTTATTCTACCACCATGGCTTTAGCGCTCCAAAGACGAGCAAACGTAAGTTTTATAATATTAGATTAATTAATTTTAATTTTTTATGGTTTCCTGTACCTATTTATTTATTCAGATCAGAGATTAGAATAAAAATATGATTTTTATTTATTAATTCATCGGCAAACTAATGATAAATCTTTAGAATAATCAGGTAACAGGTTTAGATTACAAGGTTAGGTTTAGGTTTTATGTGAATTTATTTCAATCCTAACTGACTAGATATCTGTTAGGATTGCCTGAAAGTAATCTGCCGATACGCTATTTCTAAGCTTATTTAACGACAAAATTGTACTTTTCCTCATTACAATAATACTTGGCAGTCACCCACAGGTGAAACAAACAAAAAATTACACTGTATTTAATATTTACTTCATAATTTAGTGGACTTAAATAAATATTTCAATTTGTAGATCAATACTTTTTTTAGTATAAAAAGAAAGAAAAAAACACTTATTAAGTATATAATTTTTTTATTAATCAGTTGGTATGTTAATCAATAGACAAACATTTCTTTTTTCAGGTGAGACTTCCTCCAGAAGTAAATAGAGTACTTTACATAAGAAATTTGCCATATAAAATTTCAGCTGAAGAAATGTATGATATATTTGGAAAGTATGGTGCTATTAGGCAAATCCGAGTGTAAGTATTTGGAGATTTATTGTATACAAAAGTGTTCTGTCTGTGGCTCCACAGGGGATGATATTCTATGGAACCGGGCCCAAGTAATGCAGCATTAGCCCTTAATTAAGGCACAATACTTAAGAAGTCCCTTCATTTACTGCATTCAATCCAGGGTTTGGAAACAATTAACATATTAACAGTTCATAGTGTTGAAGAGGTCTCTTCAGGCTAGAGACGGGAATCTATTGTCAATAAACGAATGCAGACAATCCTATACAAACTCTAAGTTAAGATCAAAACCTTCAACACATAGTTCATTATTTGTTTTGGTTTTGATTTGTTTGTGCAACAGTTCAAACAAGATTAATAAAAAGAATGGAATGCTTAAACTCAGGATCATTCAAGATTTGTTGTGTTTCATTCAATGTATTTCAGTTACAATGACTCAATATTCAAAACAAGTGAAATGAACTAACTGGTTAAAAGAGTTAATTTGTAGTCTATGAAAATATCTCAAATAATGTCTTTTATTACAATAACAAAGTCTATTATGTCCAGAAATATTATGAAAATAAAAATAATAATTTCAAGACCCGTAAAACACTTCCCAAAACATTTTCTAAACACCACACAATCAAATAAACTAAATGTAATGTAATGTAATGTTGTAGCATTCACTTTAGTCTTTTGTCTTTAAAGAAAAAATATGTAAGCATTTATTTTGACATTTTTACGAAAATAATTTTTTTCCTTGATTTTTTTAATGTAAGTAACTTCTTTTAAAACGGTTTGCTTAACTGCTACCAAAATATATTTATTTAATGCAGGATGACTGGTGGGTCACTTCCGAAATTCGATGATGTGATAGTTTGAGATCATACATGGAGAGAAAAAATTAAATAAAAAATAAATGTTATTTACTTACTGAGTAAACTTAATAAATTTAAAAAAAACTTTAACCGAAAGTTAAAGATATAATTACGGACGTACGCACGGCGCAATAAACACAAAATAGGTAGGTAGGTATAGACGAAAGGTCTTCAACCTAGTAAAACTTTATTTATATATGGGGAATTCTGCAGAAAAATTAAGTACCTTTCGTTATTCATATTACATAAGCTGTTTCGTGCGGCTTAATCCGCGCAATTTCGAATCCCGCGGGAATGTTGGGATAAAAAGTAGCCTATGTGCTATTCCAGACTGTACACTATCACTATGCCAAATTTCATCCATATCCTTTAAGCCATTCTCCCATGATTGAGGGACTAACATCCATACATCTAAATTTCATATTTATAATATTAGTAAGATTATGATCAGAATCGAGTACAGACTGCTCTCCTTCAATATCTACTTGTCACCCTGTATATTACTTTGCTCATTATACAGAAAACCTTTGAAATGTATAAATTTAACAAATAGATTTTTAAATATGGTTTATCTGAAGTGTGAAGGCCTTAGTTACTGAAGACAGCTGCATTAATTTTTTTGGTAGTCAAAGTAAGACTTAATTTATGACACATATGGGCAGGCAAACAAATTAATATTTATAAATAGAAGCTACACCTATACTTAAGTATGTAGAAATAAATATTCTTATGTTTACCTCACAGTAAAACAGTAAAGACGTAAGAAAAGTCCCAAATATTAAAAAATTATTATAAAGTCCTAAATATTATGTATAGATGTATTTAAATTATCTTTCACTTTCAGAGGGAACACTCCAGAGACTAGAGGCACAGCATTCGTAGTTTATGAAGATATATTTGACGCTAAAAATGCATGTGATCATCTATCAGGTTTTAATGTATGCAACCGGTATCTGGTAGTTTTATACTACAGATCCAATAAAGCTTTCAAAGGAATGGATATTGAGAAGAAACAAGAAGAGCTTGATGCACTTAAGAAAAAGTATGGGATATCAAGTGATGAGCTTAGAAAATAGCAATAACTTAATTTTATGTATAATTTAGTAAAACTTTGTTTGAAATGTTTGTTTGAATTGAACTTTCTTAAGTAATTATACTTCTTCTTTTAGCTTAATGGCAACCAGCTGTAGTTACTAGGCAACAGGTTGTAAGTAGTTAATTGATATACTTACTTACTTGCATTCACAGCAGGCATACTATTATTGTAATTGCTAGCTGTATTAAATGCAACAATAACGAATAATCTTCTCAAAAATTTAACTACTGGGACAAAAAAGTTATAGGTACCCCCACCAAAAGAGTACAAAATGATCCCCTAAAGGAAAACTATCGTAAAACGAATAAATGTCGCTTTTTCTCAAACATTAAATATTTAATGGATAACTGATTGAATAGACTACAAAATAACAAAGCCTTTAATCACATAAACCATCAGGAATATTTTTTCATAAATATTTTTCTGGAGGTGTACTATAGGATCATTTTATACTCCCCTATATACAAAATGATCCCTAAGATGCGGGCGAAATGATCCCCGGTTTTAATTAAATTATTTCCTACCAAGAGCGATTCGACATTCTGCATGGTCTTCGTCGTTCGAAGTTGATACATTGCTTTTTATGATTGATTCAATTGTCTGTGTTGTTCTGGCGGGAAAAGTTCGAATTTCTTATATTGAAGTTTACAGGTTTTCAGTGTGTCACTTCGTGTAATTGTTTAATTATTGATCTGTGACACACAGTTACCCCTCGTCACACACTAACTGGAAAACCAAAAAAAATCCCTCTTTAAAAATTGTTCCGCTAGGACAACTTTGTCCCAGCGGAAACTATTTTTGGTGAATATCTTTGCAATGGCTGGACACTCAATTGTTTACTTTTCACACACAATTACACGAAGTGACACACTGAAAACCTGTATCCCTCAATTTAAGAAATTCGAACTTTTTCCGCCAGAACAACACACACCCCTCAATTAGTGACAAGTCACAAGTTGATGTATCGGCATTAACAACCATAGGAGTTGTTTGTGCTAAGTTACTGGTAACTTGGATACTTTCCTTAAAGCGAACACACTGGCATTGTAATTTTACTGAATATAACTATTAGCCGAAGGAGGTATTCAAAAAATTCAAAAAAGTTTTATTCATCTTAGGAATTTCACAAAACCCTTGATGAAGTCAGTCATCACATACTTCGGCTTTAACTAGTTGTTGATAGTTGTTAAATAAGATATTACAGTAGACCAAGAGACAAATAAGCCGGCGGCAAAAAACTCTTGGCACTCTTTTTCAATCAGAATTATCAAATTAATACAAATAGGGACAGTACAAATTGACCGTGACATGAAAAAAAAAAACAAACACAAGACAGCTAATTGTGAGAGCCAATGTCATGCCACAACCAAATTGCTTACATAGTAGGTATGCATTTCATAAAATAATAAAAAGTATTTATTTATTTATTTATTAACACTTTATTGCACACATTACAAAAGAAGAAAAAAGTATAATAATAAGACAAACTTAAGAATGGTACAATGGGCGGCCTTATCGTTTCAGAGCGATCTCTACCAGACAACCCCAAGTTGTAGAGAAAAAGAAAGAAATCTTACAAACATCGGAAATAATAAAGCTTATTATTAAAAGTAGGTTTAACATATATTTTTAAATTCAATTTCAATTAGGATCATTTTTACCCACGACGGAACGGAGACGGTATATGCGTTTGGGGTGAGAGGGTGTTTGTGCAAACCAATGTTACCATTTATCTCCAGAACCACTGGTCCGATTTTGATGCGGTTTTCAGTAATCGCTATGGATTTGATTGGTGCATGTTCTTAGATAGGTGTAGCGGTAACAACTCACCAGGGGGCGCTGCAGTAAACATTTGTTTGTAAAAGCCAATGTTACCGTTTATCTGCAAAACCATTGGTCCGATTTAAATGCTGTTTTCAGTGATTGCTTTGGATTTGATTAGCGCATGTTCTGAGATAGGTGTTACGGTAACAACTCACCAGGGGGCGCTGCAGTAAATATTTGTTTGCAAACCATTGGTCCGATTTGAATGCCGTTTTCAATTATCGCTTTGGATTTGATTGGTATAATGTTCTTAAAAATAGGTAATGAGGAACGAGGTGTTGCGTAATGTTATGTATGGTACCTATATGATGCTCTTTAAAAAGTTTCAAATAAAAAACAAAATAAAAATTTTGAAAAACCCACGACGGGACGGTTAAAAAGTAATTCAATAAGAATAAAATAATTTAAAATCCCCCGACTTGTCGCAATAACATAGGTATTCAACTCCCTATGAACTTTATAAGAAGAGCAAGAAAATCCGTCTGGGGCTGCCATTGAATGAATTCGTTTTGTAGTTTTATATTGAAATTTAAAATATTGATGGCAGCCCTCGACGGATTTTCTTGCTCTTCTTATAAAGTTCATAGGGAGTTGAATACCTATGTTATTGCGACAAGTCGGGGGATTTTAAATTATTTTATTCTTATTGAATTACTTTTTAACCGTCCCGTCGTGGGTTTTTCAAAATTTTTATTTTGTTTTTTATACCCATCCTATGACGGGATCGTTTTGCCCCAAATGACTCTTTAACTAAAACAAAATATAGTTAACCTAATTGTTCCTACTGTAATGAAAGTAGGTTAATTCCATAGCTCAATGCAACCAAATCTGAGATAAACACCCCGTTGACCCCGTACACGTGACATACCTATACGTGGACTAAAGTTATATTAGAGTCAAATAGTGGATTGAGTAAATAAATAAATAAATATTTCTGACACTCACACAACATTATCTAGCCCAAATTAAGTTTCTTAAAGAACTTTTGTTATGGATACTAGATAACTGATATAGGTACTTAAGAAATATATAAACATACATATTGAATAAATACATATTTTTTATTAGAATAAACTAAAATAAACATCCATGACTTGACGACTAATATCTGTGTTCATCACACAAATATCCGCCGCCGCCACCGGGATTCGAACCCAGGACCTCTGGCATACAAGGCAATGTGTGTTACCGCTATACAAGCCGGTAACACACATTGTTACAATAATTTTAAATTTTTGCGATAAAAATGTTTCCACCTCGAAAGACGCCATGAAACTGGATGACATTGCATAGATTGGTCTGAGGTGCACGAATTTTTTAAATATCCTTGATGGCGCTCAAGTCGGTAAAACAGCTAGGGATCGCTTTGTACTACCTTCACCTACTCAAGCGTCCTTTATGGTAGCGTACACCAGAACTACTTATTTCGAGATACCAAAAAACTCTTTCCCTTTAGTGTAGGAAATATATTTCCTAAACTTGTGCGGACGCCTGAATGCTCACGTAAATCTTGCACTTTGCATAGTACACGTGTCCCATTTTTTAAAACTATACCTACCAATTATTTTTCCTGTTTGCCTATTTTCGGTACCTATAATTTGACTAAGAAGATTTACCGACATGAGTAGTATGTGCATCTGGATTGAGGGCCCATTTTTAAAACTTTGCCAAAGAAGTAAGTACGCAGATTTATAACCCTCTACACCCAAAGAAAATAATTTGCTGACATTTTTGAAATTCACATGACTTTTACATGGGTGCCTAATTGTGTAAAAAATTTACACCTAAAGATTACATATCTCCCGGTTGTGCATGGTTTTGGCGCTAAGTAGGCCTCTTGCACCACACTTCCGGGAAATATACAGCCTCATTACCTACTGACGACTGAGGGTGATACATTATGTGGAGGGTCATAGTCAAAAAATATTCTTTATTTCGTAAGTATTTAAATACATTTGAAATAAGTCAAACAATTTAAAAATTGAACTGAATCTACCACCACTTCGGAAAGTCGATCTGTTGAGAAGAAGTGGCAAGAAACTCAACAGCAATCATCTTTTAAAAATGAGAGAAAAAAAATACACAATAACAATTTACAGCCAGGGAATCCCATCTTCTTGCATCCCGATATCTTATAGTAAACCTTTTCACATAACATTTACCTGTCCTTATATATAAATCTATCGAAAGGTTAATCTTAAATATTTTGGAATTTTATTATAAAATAAAGCGTACACATTGACCCATGAACGAGTTGATCTTCTGGAGTCTACTATTATATTTATACAATAGGCAACCAAGTACTAGACAGAAACGTAGACATAGATATAGAGGAAAAGATAGAAGCAGAGATAGACGTAGCGATAGAGGTGAGAGAGAATTCAGATAATGTGGATGGAGTTGAGGATAGTTGTGGACAAAGACAGGACGTGGACATGGAGATGGGGAAGTCAGAGTCAAATTCAAAAAAGTCATAAAGTCAGTAGCAGAACGACCTGGCACCGCTAGCAGCACCCGTTCACGAGTATAAAGCAAGCACCAGCCATCACCCTCCTCAACCATATTTTAGGGAAGAGGGTGACCTTAAATTGACCCGACGCTACCGCTAGCCATGCCGCCTGAGGGAGCATGACGTTCTTGCTGTTGTATTGACAAGAAGGAGATGGAGATGGCGTTGGATAAGATGGAGTTGGAGATTGAGCACTTTTGAAAAACAATTTACAACCAAGGACGTTTATCGTCCATATAGGTATTCAGATATTGTATAAAAGCCTTTATATAATCTCATTCGGTAATGTTCTAATTATGAAATGAAATACAGACTTTTATTGGCATATTTTATTTACATACTTCTATAAGAAAATTAAAAAAGTAAATTAAAGCATTATTCTCTTAACAAAACAATGCTTTAAAACCATTTTTTTATTATTAAAGTACAATGTGTCCCGACCAAGGAGGTTTTAATTCGCGTGCGTCCGGCTGTCTGGACATTTTCTCGCAGAGCGTTAATGCTTACCTAGGTGCCTAAGTCATCGTTTGTGACGACGATCTGTAAAGGTTTCATCGTTTGTGACGCTATTGTTTCCTCAAAAAATCGAAAAAACTTTGGCCAGCCAGCCAGAATTTCGCATTTTTCAGCATTCCAGATCTCAGCCCCCAGAGGGTTTTGAGGATCCAGCTGGTATATAAAGGTATGTGACGCGATATGTGACAGCAACTAAAGTGGTTTTATCAAGTAAAACGCCATAATTTTCGAGTTAACACGAAAAACAAGTGGCCAGCCAGCCGGACGCTTCTGGCTGAGCCACTTTGTTTTTTCCTTATATCTCAGTAATTAAAGCAATTAGAACTGAGTTTTAAGTTGAAAAGGAATGTGACGCGATATGTGACAGACCTCATATAGTTTAAAACATACCTGACGCATGTGTTTAGGAGTTATTTCGATAAAGATTTTGATGACAGATGACAAATGTCCGGCTGGCTGAGCCACCCATTCCAGCGCTTGCAGACGGTCTAGAAAGCTAGATTCTTATCAAAAGGAATGTGACGGCGACGAAGACAACAAATCGTCGTATGTGACAGCTCTAAATACTGCCAAACAAAAAATATAAGCGATTGTTTATTCTTTCATACAAAGTCAATTAGGGTGACCATATTTTACTCCTGTACATTGTCATCCTTATAAAATACTTCCGCCAAATTTGTCAAACATGACAAACAACTTGATCCTTACGTTGCTCTAATTAAGTGGGTAAATAAAAATATTATTTCATAATGCATCATGTATTTATTTTTTATTAATTTACTTTTTGTTTGTGTTTACCAATTAATAAAATCAGTCTGGGATTAATGTAACATGTTGAAAAAGTATACCCTTCTCGTATACAAACTCTTCAACTAAAACTTAATATTGCTATTTTAGCACCATCATTCCAATAAAGTTGTTTAACTATAGTTGAATTGTTTTCAAATGATTCCTATGACACTGACAGTAATTTCCACAAAATAACCTTGTAGTGCCGTCACCGTTACATAAGAATCGTATTGGAGGCTTCTAAAGATGGCATTTATTTATTTTACGTAGCTATATTCCAATAAAATGATATTCCGTTGGAATTATAACAATTCATAACATTTGTAAGAAATTATCTCAATCACACTTTACGTTTACGTTCTGCAAAAGTCACTTCGTAAGGTATGATTTAAGAAATACCCTGACTGAGACGAGGTCGCTAACTATGGGCCTTATAAATAAGCTTTGAGTCGCTCAGCGGGCAATGGAAAGGGCCATGCTCGGAGTTTCCCTGCGGGATCGAATCAGGAATGAGGAGATTCGCAGGCGAACCAATGTGTCGGACATAGCCAGAAGAATTGCAGAGCTGAAGTGGCAATGGGCAAGGCACATAGCTCGCAGAACAGATGGCCGGTGGGGCAGAAAAGTTCTCGAGTGGCGGCCACGTACTGGGAGATGCAGCGTAGGCAGGCCCCCCGCACGATGGACCGATTAGTATGTGTCATCATTTGGAGGATATTTTAAAACTTAAAACTTGGTAAGTATTACTTATATTATGTTTATTAAGTAAGTATTTGTTTCTGAATGAAAATTTTTGTCAAGCCTTAACAAATTGTGCCTTTTGCGTAATGTACCTAAGTATATGGCATACCGACCGGGCTCTGCGACTGGATATCTGATTTTCTGAGGGAACGGTCGATTCGAGTAGTCTTAGATGGCTACTCCTCTGACCTAATGGCAATTAATGCCGGGGTACCTCAGGGATCTGTTCTCTCTGCAACTTTATTCTTGCTGCACATTAATGACCTCCTAACACCAGGCATTATTGGATATGCTGATGACAGCACTGTTGTAGAGATATATATCCAATGCGCGAACGAGCGCCCATGAAATCCAGATTTTGAGAGAGTCTATGATTGAGCGCGTTGATTCGACCTTGCGGAATGTGTCCGATTGGGGCGAATCTAACCTGGTCAAATTCAACGCCTCCAAAACACAAGCGTGTCTATTCTCCGCAAAAAAGAGCACCTTTACTCTTACGCCCACTTTCCAGAATGTATCTGTTCCCATCACCGACCAACTAGGGCTTTTGGGCGTCACTATAACGTCCAAATTAAACTTCGGACAACAAATTGAGACTATGGCAAAAACGGCTTCCAAAAAATTGGGTATCATCTCGAAGGTCCGGCGGTACTTCAGCCCTGAACGGCTCCTCAACTTATACACAGCCCAAGTGAGGTCTTGCATGGAGTACTGTAGTCACCTTTGGGATGGATCTGCCAAATACCAGCTCGAAGCGCTAGACTCTGTTGACCGAAGAGCCCGAAAAATCATAAATAACAACAACCTTACAAATAAAAAATTGCAGACGCTAGAGCATCGTCGTAAGGTTGCTTGTTTGACAGTATTTTATCGGCTACATTTTGGTGAGTGTGCGAGTGCTCTTTTTGACCAAATTGAACCCACCCCTTTTTACCACCGGACTACCAGACGCAGACAGAATCTCCATCCGTATATAGTGGATATACCAAGAAGTCGAACAAAACGCTTCGATAGTTCCTTTTTGGTACGGATTGCCAAGGTGTGGAACAATCTGCCTGCGTCTGTTTTTCCTGACCACTACAGTCCTGGAACTTTTAAGTGTCGAGTGAATAGGTTTCTCGTGGATGGACGTGTAACACCATAGTCTTCATGCGCACTTTCCATCAGGTGGCATGGAAGACAAACGTCCTATCCTTACAATATAAAAAAAAAAAAAGTATTATAATCACGGTTCATTAATTCCTTTTGATACTCACTTTATTAACAAAGCTATCATAATTTAAATTACATAATATAACCACAAAGTCAATTAAGAAAAAGAATATCAAGTATTATAAAAATACAGACTGGTTTAGTAAACAAATTTCATGTCCTTTTACTTATTTACTTGAGTGAATTTTAACAATAAACAACTTAAAAAAACAACAACATAAACAATAAACTTGTAGGTACATACTTACTTATTCAAAAACAAACGTAGTTGTTTTAATATATTTTTTATTTAATTTCAGTAACAAACAGTTCCAGTTTTGATTTTTGAGCTACAGAAACTCAAACTTTTAAGGAGTACAAAGAAGAGAAAAGTAATCATAACAAAAAATGCCACAAAAACACAAATAAAAAGTAAATTAATAAAAAATAAATACATGATGCATTATGAAATAATATTTTTATTTACCCACTTCAATTCAATTCAATTGTAGGGTTGAGTGGCAACCAGCCGTCGGTACTAAGCGACAGGCTATTACTGCCAGTATCACGTGATGAGACAGACACGGTATTAGGAAAAACAGATTCATGTGAGGCGCGACGAAGACCGAATATTGAGTTACCTAAAACAATAAGACATCACAGTTAGTTCCACCACCAATAACAAACATTGTTTTAAACTATCGCGGTTATTTTCACTATGATTTATTGTATTTACGGGATTCTTACCACGATTTTCAATTTTATTTTCGCACGTCCGATATTTCGATGCTGTTACAGTCCGCGATCATGGTGCTTGTAACAGCATCGAAATATCGGACGTGCGAAAATAAAATTGAAAATCGTGGTAAGAATCCCGTAAATACATTAAATCATAATAACAAACATACCCATTATATATATATTAATATTAGTGACACAAAGATATAATACAATACTTATAAAATACATATTTACAGAGATATATTACAATGTAGAATATATTTACATAGGATTTTGAGGAACAAGGGATCATTAGAGGAGAGGAGGGCTTTCATGCAAGTCGGTCTGGGGAACTGGGGGGGAAGAATGTCATATAGGGAGACAGGGAGGAGGGGGCAGTTAAAAAATAAATGGTCGACTGATTCAGGTTCCAGTCCACAATCGCACAATGGGGAGTCACGAATTGCTATTCTATACAAAAATACTGGGGAGCAACAGTGACCCAGCCGCAGTCTGCTGACTATGGAGGTGACTTTTTTGGTTATTTTCTTATGTGCGCAGAACCACGGCTTAGATGGGATTGTGGGCTGGATGTCCCCATAATATTTCCCCACAACACTACGGGTACTTTCCCATTCTTTGCTCCAGTCTTCCTGCAAACGAGTCTTGGCCCAAAGACTGAGGTCATGTGAAAAGCATTGGTAGTGTTCCAGTGATCCAGTTACAGTCGAATCCCTGGCAAAACAGTCAACTGTAACATTACCAACTATTCCTGAGTGACCTGGTATCCAGGCAAGAGTTATATTAATGCCATGCAGATTGCAGAGGAAAAGGAGATGCTTGGTTTGGAGTATGGACGGGAATTTGGAACCGAGGAGGAAGGGATTGCTTTTGAGAGCCATAAGGCAACTCTCCCTGAGTTGGAGAGTCGGAGAGGATTAAGGTGTTGCTCATTCCATTATCTAGCACATACTTAACTGTTTCCAGAAGAGCAATGGATTCACCAGTAAATACTGTGGTGGCGGGAGGACATTTGAAAGATAAAAGGACTTGGAATTTAGGAATCCACACGGCTGCCCCCACACACCCCTGGCCGGAGAGTTTGGAGGCATCCGTGTAGACAAGAGTCCAGTTCGACCATTGACTGTTTATGATGCTATCGAATATGATGTTGGCATTAGGATCATTCTTAGCCACACCAAAGTCAGTCAGAACCGGGGGAGGGAACACTAGGGATTCATAAGGGAAGGTGTACTGGTATTGGGAATCACATTGGAAAATTGGAGTAGAGGAGGGAACTAAGGCAGAGAGGCTGGATAATATACGGGGAGGGATTTTGTTACCTGGCCAGTATGGTGAATTAGGAATCGAATTCTGGAGGGATGAAAGGATAGTGTGGAGGGGGTGGGCGGAAAGTTGGAGAGTTCTTGTCACAAATCTATCAGCCAGGTACTGCCTGCGTAGGTGTAATGGAGGCTCGCCACACTCGACTCTCATAGCGTTATTTGGAGAAGATTTCATTACACCTAGGATAACGCGCATTGACTTGTTTTGGATTTTGGTTAAAGCGTCCAGTCCTGCTTTATTGCAGGGTTCCAAAAGAAAGGATCCATAGTCAATGACGCTTCTCACTAGGGCATTGTATATTAGTTTTTGTGTGTACGGGTGGGAGCCCCACCAAACGCCAGAAAGGCATCTGAGCAGGTTGATGTTCGCCTCACATTTATTAACAATGTGGTTGAGATGACCCGAGCCTGATAGCCTTGAGTCAAGGACTACTCCAAGGAACTTGGCCTCGTGGACAACTGGGATTGGTTGGCCAAGGAAAGAAATAGAAGGAGGTGAGTATTGTCTTTTCCTGGAAAAGACTAAGACACTACTCTTGGAAGAGGAGAGGGTGAGGTTATGGACATGGAGCCAGTTTCCGAGGTAGGATAGGGCCGTGTTAAGGGGGTTGGATGCAGCCTCAATTACCCTTACCCGGAGGTAAAGGGCGATATCATCGGCATACTGAAGGATGTTGCAGAAAGGAATGACCGATCGGTCCAGATCCGAGGTGTATATGCTATACAGAGGAGGGCTAAGCCCAGAGCCCTGAGGGAGGCCCTACCAGACTGTACGAGCTGGAAGATGGGCATGCTCATGTCGAATCTGGACATATCGGCTGGCAAGGAGGTTGTAGGTAAAGTATGTCAGTCTCTCCGGGATACTCAGCTCGAGCATTTTCTGCCTGAGTAGGGGGAGGTGGACATTGTCATAGGCCGACGAGACATCCAGAAACACTCCAACCACCGATTCATTATCAGACAAAGCTGATCTTAAACCGGCGATGAAAATGCTCAGGCTGTACATCGTGCTATAACCTTTCCTAAAACCATATTGGGTGGGACTAAGGATCGAATGGTTTTCGACAAACCACACGAGGCGGAGTTTTACTAGGTGTTCGGCAATTTTGAGAAGGGTTGATGCCATTGCAACTGGTCGGTATGAATTTGGATCGGAAGGGTCTTTACAGTACAAACCCCATAGACTATGGTGACAGTTAAAATCACCAAGGATAATGATAGGATGAGGGACTAAGGTGATAATGGACTGGAACTCGTTAAGAAGGGAGACTGTGGGATCAGAAATGTAGACAGAAACTAGGGAAAAATGGAGGATATTTACTGCTACAATATTGATGTTGAAGGAGTGGGATGGGAGTTGGATGAGGGAATAGGGAAGAGAGCGTTTTACAGACAAGGCCGCACCACCATGACCATCCAACCTGTCGTCCCTGAGGCAGGCAAATCCAGGCAGTCGGAACCGACTACCAGGGACAAACCATGAAACTGCAATAGCCAGGGGGTCATATTGGTGCACCAGGTTCGCAAGCTCATGTGACTTAGGGCGGAGGCTCCTACTGTTCCACTGGAGCAGAGTCGCCATTATTAATAAGCTTGAGGAGGGGTAACAGTTTAATGGCAACGTGGTGCGGTAGGGGGGAGTCATCAAATCTGGAAATGATACTCATAAGGGTAGAAATTAATGATTCTAAAAGGTTGTCATTATTTGAAGGGGAATGTGGGTTATTTAATGCACAACCATTAGAGGAAGATGATGGGTTAGAGATGATTTCCTGGTTGGAAACTCTGTCATATCCGGGGGAGAGTGGGGACCTTGGCTTGGGACTAGAAAAGGTGGTCTTTTTATATGAGGTGAAGTTTGGGACTTTAGAAGCATCTGCATAAGATTTGCGGGAGGGAGGGATGCGAGCTGATGCCTCATAGTAGGAGATGTTATCCTGGGACATGGCTATTTTGATTGCTTTTTGTCGGGAATGTTCTGGGCAAAATTTTCTGTGGCTAAGTGTGGCCCTGAACACTGGGGACATGTAGGGTTATTTGAAGGAGCGGTACAGGAATCACCTGGGTGGGCTTGGGAGCAACGGAAACATTTGGCAGTGGAACGGCACTGGGCTTTAACATGACCGAATCTGCAACAATTCAGGCATTGAATTGATGGAAGGATATAGGTTTCGACAGGGAGGGAAGTATTAAAAATTAAAATTCTGTCAGGAAGAGATTGTCCAGAAAAGGTAAGAACGACTGAGCCGGTTGGTACCCATGTTGGGCCGTTAGGGTTGACTACCTTACGGTTCAGTCGGCGAGCTTTTAAAATTGTGTGGGGATTAGGAGAGGAGGAGATACCATCTACAAGCTCTTCCATGGACCAGGAAGTTGGGACTCCACGGATGAAGCCCATTCTGGTTACATTGTAGGTGGGGATTGTAGACACATACTTGTATGAGGACAGGTGGGGATTATCCTTAAAATCATTGGCCGCAGTAGCTGTTGTAAATTCAACAGAAACCCTATTGCGTCCAATGGTTTTGACACCATCACTTTTAATAAATTTTATTCCTGATGTGGATAGGAATTTGCCAAAGTTAAGGGGATTTAGAGTAGAGCCAGATGAGGGATGGGATTCAGACCGGGACACATGAACAATAAAAGGACCTTTGTCTGCATTTGAGTATATTCTACTCTCCAACAGACTAGGGTGGACATAGGTAGACTGGATGGATGGAGTGGCAGTTTCGGGGTCGGTGATGGGCTTTTTGGGGTTGGATGTGGGTTCAGGGATATCTGAGGTTCGCTTTCTGGGAGCTTTAGGAGTTTTAGACGTTACGGGGCCATCTGCATCAACAACAATATTCGGGTCGACTGGATCAGGCGGATCGGGCGGAATGTCGTCCGTCTCCATGCTACATACACTTAAAAAAACCTACTTACCACACACAAAAACACTTAGGGACAACCACAAATATATAAAGGACGAACACAGTTGTACAAATAACCTAAATTCACAAAAAAAACACGATATTTATACGAAACTAGTCAAAACACGTGTATGACGCAACAACGCTTACTTTACAGTCTATTTACCCACTTAATTAGAGCAACGTAAGGATCAAGTTGTTTGTCATGTTTGACAAATTTGGCGGAAGTATTTTATAAGGATGACAATGTACAGGAGTAAAATATGGTCACCCTAATTGACTTTGTATGAAAGAATAAACAATCGCTTATATTTTTTGTTTGGCAGTATTTAGAGCTGTCACATACGACGATTTGTTGTCTTCGTCGCCGTCACATTCCTTTTGATAAGAATCTAGCTTTCTAGACCGTCTGCAAGCGCTGGAATGGGTGGCTCAGCCAGCCGGACATTTGTCATCTGTCATCAAAATCTTTATCGAAATAACTCCTAAACACATGCGTCAGGTATGTTTTAAACTATATGAGGTCTGTCACATATCGCGTCACATTCCTTTTCAACTTAAAACTCAGTTCTAATTGCTTTAATTACTGAGATATAAGGAAAAAACAAAGTGGCTCAGCCAGAAGCGTCCGGCTGGCTGGCCACTTGTTTTTCGTGTTAACTCGAAAATTATGGCGTTTTACTTGATAAAACCACTTTAGTTGCTGTCACATATCGCGTCACATACCTTTATATACCAGCTGGATCCTCAAAACCCTCTGGGGGCTGAGATCTGGAATGCTGGAAAATGCGAAATTCTGGCTGGCTGGCCAAAGTTTTTTCGATTTTTTGAGGAAACAATAGCGTCACAAACGATGAAACCTTTACAGATCGTCGTCACAAACGATGACTTAGGCACCTAGATAGGCAGCAACGCTCTGCGAGAAAATGTCCAGACAGCCGGACGCACGCTTTAATTCAATTTAAGTCATTGAGTTCTGCGGCTCGTTTCAAAACACTACACTCATGTTTTAATACCCTCTATTATATGACAGTTGCATAAACTACTATTATTACACAATTTTTGTTTAATAGTTTCTTTAAATTTATCAAGTGGTAAGTCTTGAATATTTATGGGAACCTTATTATAAAAACGTATGCATTGACCCATAGATGAGTAAGTAACTTTATGAAGTCTACTATCATAGCCGGGTAGCTTATACTAACTTATTTCTAGTATTAACATTATGGAATATGTTTAAGTTCTTTTTTACAAACATAAGATTTTCAAAGATAGTGTGGACCTTCCGATCCAGGACGTCTAATTCGGTCTACTCAGACCGAATTAGACGACCTTTGGTGTACTCAGATGGACTCCCATCTGAGTACACCAAAGGTGTACGAAAGAACGGGCAAAACCCATCCGTTAAAAGCTCGGACTTTGTTGAGACTCGACAAAGAACTATTTAGTACCTTTGTCAGGCGCTCAAAAAGGACTTCGCGAACAGACTGTTTTACGCCCGTTTCCTCTAGAATGAGGTTTTGTGACATACCCAGATACCAGTATGTTTCATTTTCGGAAAGAGCTCTCAGGTTGACGGGACCTAGGTCAACCCTCTGAGGATGAGTAATCAACGGGAACGATCTGACAGATCCTTTGGTGCAGATATAGATGATTGTCTGGAATCTTTATATGTTACCGACAATCTGTAGATATAATTCAGGTATTCTATACAATACCTAGGGAATGTATAGAACACCTGGTACGTTCAGGTAATGTATGAAATATAATGAATATTATGATCTATTTCATACTTTCCCTAGTCATCGGTAAACCTCTACCGATAATGTGTAAAATAAATAGAACATGGTCTATATTTTTCCAGGATAGGTACCTACTCAGTGTTCTAAAGACAATTTGATTAAAAAAAACCATATTATACTGAGTTTCACCTTTACAGAAGACAACAGTGACCAATCACTGATTTTTGTAAACGTAGTGATTACTTGCTCAGTGGGTACAGTCTCTAGCCGTACGATTAGATTTCATCCATAATGTATTATTTGTATTTGGTTTTATCTAGGTACTAGGAAAGTTTATAATTGTTAATATTAAGACGGCTTAATCATATGATTTTATCGCTAGAAATAAATAAATGGATAAGTATTTAGCTATGGCGCTTTGCCGGCCGTAGCCGCGACACCACTCGCTTCGATCGCTTGGCTCGTGTGGCCAACCTAACATCGCCTCTACGCTTGTCGTCACATCTAGGGCCATGATGACGTGCACGTTATTCACTGATGGTTCTCCTAGTACCTAACATTGTATTGGCAGAATGCTGACAAAATAAAACTGTTAACGTAACACAACTTTTAGGCAAATTGTGCTAACATGTGGCATTTACAGAATTGGGGCCCTTTTTTTCTTACAGTGCGGGATATGTTTGATAAATTTAGTATGATCACATCCTAAAGCAGAACACTAGCTCTCTTCTATTTAATATATATGAGGGAGTAGAACCATGGAACACGTGGAAGTTCATTCACAAGAGTTTTGTACCATACGCCTCTTGTAAATGAGAAATATTTAAATAATCAATGAATGCAGATAATTAAAAAACCGACTTCACGTCAGACCTAGACTAAATTGAAATGGGACATTTCAAGCGACAGCTTTCTTTTATAAAAAGAATCATTAAAATCGGTTCACCCAGCCAAGTATAGTCAGTATAGTGTTCAGGAATATAAGTCTGGCGGGTAAAGGGTTAAAGAATAAATTAGTGTTGTATGAGGCTAAGCCTTAAAGGCTTTAAGACCTTAGCTTTGAAGGCTTAAAAGCTTCGAGGCTTTAGCCTTATAAAATGTTGCGTGCCTACTATAAATTAAAGCTAGTCTTTAAGACTCTAAGCCTTAAAGAGTTTGAGCCTTGAAAGCTTCCAGGTTAAGGCTCAAGGTTCAAATTTACAACACTGAATTCAATACGCAACGTATGGTTACAAAACCATAAGCGAAATGCAATAGATACTTAGCGGGTGGTGGAGTGCGTGTGGCGGGAACACTGCTGTGTGCGTGTTGACTGAAGCTGCGCGTCCAGAAAAAATTTAGTCTATTTATTTATTCATTGCGATTTCTGGTGAAAAATTAAATACCTAATTTCATTACATAATTATGATCAGAATCAAGTTCAGAGTGCTCTCCTTCAGTATCTAAAATTTGTCACCAGTCACCCTGTATACAAATAAGGTTACACGAAAAAAACATACCGTACAGGATAAGACAATTAAAACAGCACAAATTGATTAACAATATTTATTTTTTTGAATACATGGAATATTGCTTGGCTGACTTAAAATCTAGCAGTAAGGATATATTTTGGATATGGATATTGAAAGTATCTGCCCTAACCCTTTACATAGTAATTAAAAAGCGGGATATTGTGTTTATTGCTCATATTATTATTTTTTTATTAAAAAAGTTGTAACACTGAATAAAACATTTACAGAATTGTCAGTAAAATTGTGAATTTTATAAGCTAAGCCTTGTTTATAGTTTTCTACTGTTGATAAAAGCGTAGCTTGCCATAGATCTGTTTCCATTAAATGTATTTCGGCATCTCAGTATTATTTTACAGCACGTACTTTATGTATATAATCACTCTTTGATCATGATTTCAATGTGTTTTTTATTTTAAAACAATGAAGTTTAACTTGAAATTATAGTTTTTATAACTAAGTAAGAGTATTTTTTATTACATATTTTAAGCTTACAGACAGTCAATACATGCCATCTATCTAGTAATTACTCTTGGTAATTGAAACCAATATCACAAAACAATATGATAACAGAAAACAGTCATATTGTGGCATTGAATTTCTTGTATAATAACAATAACATAAAATAATAAACAATGGCATATACCTAAATGAATAAGTAGGTAACAATTCAAAACCAAAACTAAAAAGTGACGGAAATAATTTAAAGTAAATGCGTTAAGAGTCTATTTGAGAATTTCTTCTCTTAAGTATGGAAGGGATAAAGATAAATAAAATCAGTCAATTTAAAGCAATGATTTAAGTTTAAGTAGAAGCGGCGGCGGAAGCGAGTCTGGCTCGTCCTTCAGCTACTAATTGCTTGTTAAGATAGATGTCTTCGTCAGTAGAAGTGTCCACTAGGTCGAGGATAAGAAGTGGCTCGTTCGGGTTTAAAGGATCTTTGCCGACTTCTTGACATATTCCCACAAACTGCTGCTCAACACATAGCTCTTGGAATCGAATGCAGTCTTCTACTGTCCAGTCTTGATGAAGTGGCCACACATCTGCAACAATGGGTGAAAATATAAACTGTCTAAGTTTGTATATAAACTGTCAACGACAGATAAAGAAGCTTGTGACTACAATCTGAGATTGAATAAATATAATGTTGAAAACCCCTTAGTTACAAAATGGACCTCCCAGTTGGCTTGACTCCTGCAAAGCAGGCGAACATACTTGTATGCCATGTTTCTGTATTAAACAGTTTTTATTTTATATTGTAAGGATAGGACGTTTGTCTTCCATGCCACCTGATGAAGAGTGCGCATGAAGCGTATGGTGTTACACATCCATCCACGAAAAACCTATTCACTCGACACTTAAAAGTTCCAGGACTGTAATGGTCAGGAAATACAGACGCAGGCAGATTGTTCCACACCTTGGCAATCCGCACCAAAAAGGAACCATCGAAGCGCTTTGTTCGACTTCTTGGTAAATCCACTATATAGGGATGGAAGTTCTGTCTACGTCTAGTAGTCCGGTGGTAAAAAGAAGTGGGTTCAATTTGGTCAAAAAGAGCACTCGCACACTCACCAAAATGTAGCCGATAAAATACTGTCAAACAAGCAACCTTACGACGATGCTCCAGCGTCTGCAACTTTTTATTTGTAAGGTTTTTGTTATTTATGAGTTAACGGGCTCTTCGGTCACTAGGTCGACGCAGAGTCGAACGGAGTCTAGCGCTTCGAGCTGGTATTTGGCAGAACCATCCCAAAGGTGACTACAGTACTCCATACACGACCTCACTTGGGCTGTGTATAAGTTGAGCAGCCGTTCGGGGCTGAAGTACCGCCGGACCTTCGAGATGATACCCAATTTTTTGGAAGCCGTTTTAGCCATAGTCTCAATTTGTTGTCCGAAGTTTAATTTGGACGTTATAGTGATAACCAAAAGCCCTAGATGGTCGGTGATGGGAACAGATACATTCTGGAAAGTGGGCGTAAAAATAAAGGTGCTCTTTTTTGCGGAGAATAGACACGCTTGTGTTTTGGAGGCTTTGAATTTGACCAGGTTGGATTCGCCCCAATCGGACACATACATAGGTCGAATCAACGCGCTCAATCATAGACTTTCTCAAAACCTGGATTTCAAGGGCGCTAGTTCGCGAATTGGATATATATCTTTCAACAACAGTGCTGTCATCAGCATATCCAATAATGCCTGGTGTTAGGAGGTCATTAATGTGCAGCAAGAATAAAGTTGCAGAGAGAACAGATCCCTGAGGTACCCCGGCATCAATTGCCATTAGGTCAGAGGAGTAGCCGTCTAAGACTACTCAAATCGACCGTTCCCTCAGAAAATCAGATATCCAGTCGCAGAGCCCGGTCGGTATGCCATAAGCTGGAAGCTTGCTAAAGAGATCATCATGCCAGACCCTGTCAAAGGCCTTGGAGATGTCTAAGGATACAGCTATTGCTTCACCATCCAAGGCCTCACTCCATAAGTGAGTGGCATAAACGAGAAGATCGCCGGTCTAGCGTCCGTTGCGGAAACCATATTGGCTGTCGCTTAGGAGCCCGTTGGTCTCGAGGTATGCCAGGAGTTGATTGTTCAATACACGTTCCATGACTTTGCTAAGTATGGAAGTGATTGAAATAAGTCGATAGTAGACGGGATCAGCACGGCTTCCCTTCTTCGGTACTGGTTGTACGTTAGCCAGCTTCCAGGATTTGGGGACCTTACCAGATTCCAAAGAAAGTCTATAGAGACGCGTCAAAACGTTATTCTCGTCTAGGTGTAGCAAGCATTTAAGAACCTCCTTTTGGCGAATATGAACGGTACCCATTGTAGGACCGAACTGAGGTAATTGGGGTGGGATTTTTCCTTGGCTATCTAGACGAGAATTTTCCGCAAAGATACTGGCAAATAAATCTGCCTTTTCTTCAGCGGTGTGGGCCAGAGAACCGTCAGGTTTCCGCAGAGGCGGCAGCTAAAGGCGACAAAAGTTCGTTTCGACTGACTTGGCGAGGGACCAGAAAGCTTTACTTCCCGAGGGGTATGAGGCTATTCTGTCTCCGGTACAGCCTATGTGGGCGAAACGAGCTCTTTTGATCACCTTTTTGCAGGACTTGGCGGCAGCATTGTACCTCTTCTTGTGTTCACGCGAATCCACGGCTTTGCTACTGCGAGCGGTTGCCCAGGCTTTGTACGCTTCTCGCTTACGCTTTTCAGCGGCAAAGCATTCAACACTAAACCATGGGCAAGCTTTGGTTTCAAGGGATAGATCAGCGTAGGGAATGAAGAAATCCATTGCTTGACCTATCACACTTGGGACTGCATCAGCGCAGCACGATGGATCGGTTGATGTAAAACAAGCTTGCCGCCACGGATAAGATGCGAAGAAAAGTCGCATTTCATCCCAATCTGCCGACTTGTAACTCCATACTCGCCTAGAACCACTTGGCCGGGTGTCAGGTGGCGAGTACTGCGATACAGATTTCACCAGACAGTGATCGGATGTCCCTAAGGTTGCAGTGACGGACACCGAATATCTGTTCAGATCGGTTGACAGCTGAAGGTCCAGGCAGTAAGCAGTGTGGCCAGCAACGTCTGGGATGCGAGTAGCTCGTCAACAAGCTGAGAGAGGCCATGAGTGAGTGAAAACTTAAAAGCCTCTCTACCAGCATGGTCAGTGTCCTGAAACGGGTATAACCACTGTCCGTGGTGTGCATTAAAATCCCCCAGGAAAACCAACTGCGCTGTAGGAAAACGTTGCTGAACCTTGTCCGCTGTACTGCTGAGATAGTCCATAAGCCTTGTTGTCTCCCGATCTCCGCTGGGTGACCGATAAATATCAGCGTATACCATTTGGTCTAGGCAGGTATCTATGCGAACCCACATAACTGAAAGGTCCGGCACTTCTAAGAAACGGAGACGCTGACAACAGATCGTGTCACTGGCATACATGCACACCCCGGCGTGCGGGTGGAATTTGGACTCCAGGATGTAACCTGGGTAACAAAGGTATGCCGAGTCTGACGGATCACAGATCTGCGTCTCCGTAAGGAAGAGTAGGTGGGGTCTCTCCGTCTCGAGGTGGTGGTGGACATCATTGAGATAGAAGTGCAACCGCTGTGTTACCTTACTCTTCTTTGAACCTTTCATAAATTTTGGAGTGGAGTGAATAGGGAGGAGAACAGAAGTTGAGTGAAGCGCTGCAAATGGAACCAAGTAACTCGAGTAACCTTTGGGAAACTCGCTTGGAGACTGCGGGGACGCCCGAACCCCCCCAAGTTCGCCATCGGGTCCTCTCAAACCGGACGCCAACCGGCACGATGGAGCCTCCCGGGATTTTTCGCAAGGTGGCGGGGCAGCCTTTCGCATGTGGCTGGCATGCTACTTGGGCCCCCTACTACCTGCGGTCGGCCAGCGGTGCACCGTGCTTCGGATCCCGCTACCCTCCAAAACGAGTTACCCGGTGAGTTTTATGCGGTGAGATTATGCCACGAGTTGAAAACAGTTCTCCGATGCAGCACGATTACTCAGACCTATCCTCCTCAATGGCTACACTAGACATTATGCCGGAACGCAACTAGGTTACTTGGCGGCATGGTTTTGTCTAGTGGGTGGTGACAAGCCACGGCCGAAGCGTACCACCAGAAAAAGTTAACGGATTAAAATTGATACCTCGCTAATCTTAAATAAAATATCGGTTTGAAATTCTGCGTTCTTCCGGCGGGAAGTGGGTGCGGGGGGACCTACCGTAGAGGCGCGCCTTGACGGCCTGCGGCGGCAGGGAGCGCGCGAGCGGCGCGGCGGGCGGCAGCGGGCGCAGCGCGGCGCGCGCCACGAGCGCGAGGTCGCCGAAGTCGCAGAAGTACACGGACACCATCTCCGTCGAAACCGCGCCGGCCACCGTCACTCTGCGAACATTCACTCGCTATTAGGTTCTTATTTTGAAAACTAACTGATAGTTTTTGTCTTTTGAGACAGGTAGCCCTAAAAAAATCTCTAGTCGCGTCGGGTCGGCTTCGAATAGCCCTACTACCCCTAGATGAGCGTGTCGTGAAGGGAAACTAAATCGAGTTTTCCTCGCTTGGTGATAGGATTTCACCCTTCATATACAATCTGACACCAAATATTACCGCAGTGACGTGTCAATATGCCAATATAGCAAATAAGTTAAAGTTTTCTAAGTGTAATATGATTATTAGTGATGTACTTCCATTTATCTAGAAAAAAACATGACGTGATGGATACTGAATCCATAATCCGTGTTTGTGTATCAGCTTTTTCGGAACCACATGTACAAGAAGCAAAGACGGTTCGAATCCGTTACGACGTCTCAGCGGTTTAAATCTCGACGAAAGGATGGAAAGAAACAACGAGATTTAGAAGACATTATATCTCTGTTCAAGGAGATAGACCCTGAATTTATCCCTATTTTCGTGGCTCGAGATCTACAAAAGTTACCGCCAGTACCTTTCGACCACATCGATGTCACGAAATTATTGAAAGATATCGTACTTTTACAAAGTGATATGTAGAAGATGAAGACGTAATATGTGAGTGTTGATCAGCTGCAGACTGTCAAAAATGAAATAGCCAACTTAAAGTACTCATCATTAACAAATTATTCAAAATGTTAATACGAAACAAAGATACGCATACTTTTGTGACAGCGGGCCGGTTGGGTTATCGAGTTTAACAAATACCGACACTAGAGAGGACAGAAATACTAACGGCTGTGGTACGAACGCAGCTGATGTTTTGTCTCACTCTCACGTGAATATTAATGATACCTCCGCGTCGCTCGCACCTGCTGCGCGTGTAGATCGTATAGATAATAATCGGCTAAATATGGTGGATATTGTAAAATATTGCGCTAGTTTTACGCAAAGTAAACAAAAGGAGGAAGAATAGAAAGTCGTTCAAAGACAGAGATATCGAAACAGATTCGAGAGTAAACAAGGAAACGCTGTAAGCCAGTCGGGCAATTTTAAGGCGGCAGAAATAAAAATTCCCTTGTACATTTTAGACAAAAAGGTATGCTGGAGGTACCTGGGCATTATGTTTCTTGCATAAATATTACGAATACTAATGGAGCAAACCCGACAAATCGTCGAGTGAATAGGTTTCTCGTGGATGGACGTGTACCACCTTAGTCTGTCTTCATGTTCACTTAACATCAGGTGGCATGGAAGACAAACGTCCCATCCATATTTTATAAAAAAAAAAAAAAAAACGTTTAATTGTAAAATTTTTAAAAAAGGTATCGAATGTGTGACAAGTTTGTGTAAACAAACAGATGTGCTTGCTCTTCAGGAAACTTGGCTTTATTCACATGACTTTACGACACTTGGAGATATAAATGAAGACTTAAGGTACACTGCAAAATCTTCTATGGACGTGACAATGGGAATTCAACGAGGCAGACCCTATGGTGGAGTTACTCTAATGTGGCACAGAAGTATATTTCGAAATGTTTCGGTTGTGAAAGCGAAAATCGTGAGATCTTAATTTTTAGTCTATATATGCCAACAGATGACCGAAACAACCTACCTGAGTGATAATTGCTATTATACAGCACAACAATGTTGATCAAGTGTTTATCATAGGTGATCTTAACGCACACCCTTCAATCTTGTTTGGTAGTGAAATATTAGATTTTCGTTCTGAAAATGAGTGGTTATGTGCCGATATATTGAAACTAGGCATCTCTTCGGATACATACACATTCCTAAGTGAAGCAAATGGTTGTAAAAGCTGGCTAGATCACTGTCTGGTAACCAGTTTGGCAGTCATTGATTAATGTCAAGGTCTATTATGATGTTTACTGGTCAGATCACTTTCCACTGGAAATTGTATGTAACCTTGGAGTAATTGAAACTAAGCTTGAAATAACAAAAAAACTCTTTGGATAAAAACATTGTGTGGGGTATGAGAGGAGCTGAGGAGATAGATCTATATAACCAATTCTGTAATAATAGCTTAAGAGATATAAATACACCTAGTGAATAAAGTGAATGAGCAGTAGGATGTGCAACAATTTAGAACATAAACATGTACTTGAAAAGCTATACAATGACATTGTTAATATCTTAACTCAAGCATCAGTAGCCAGTTGTAAAAAGCCAGCAAAGCCAGCAAAATTTAAAATTGTTCAGGGTTGGAACAAGCATGTTAAGAAAGCCCACCAACGGGCTAGTTCGGATTTTCAACTTTATGTTCAGCATGGAAAGCCCAGCCTATCTTTGACAAAATATGTGAGAGTAGAACACTGTTTAAATCTAGGTCGAAATATTGTATTAATAGTCAAGAACAAATTAAAATGTATATTCTTGCTGCACAGTACTCTGCTAAACATTTTAGTAAATTTGGCAAGGAACTTAGAAGTTAAATAGTAGGATAAGAATGCCTGTTAGTGTTGAAGGAGTTAGTGATCCTAAGCAGATTGCCAATATTTTTAAAGACAATTTTATAGTCCCTTTCAGTCTGCAGTCGGAGTTCAGTGTTGAGTGTGACCACGGCCAGCAGTATATAAGATTTTCTGCCAATGATGTATTGAAGCACCTTGTCATGACGGACTCAGCATATAGCACCTGCTGCATGCTGGACCTCATCTTTGTAGAGTATTGGGTATGTTGTTAACTTTATGCTTACATCATTATTTTTTACCTAAAGCTCTTATGAAAACTATTGTTGTACCAACTGTAAAAAAATCTTGCTGGTGATACATCTGATAACCAATCTCTTTAGCCACAATCATAGCAAGGGTTTTGGATGGACTATTGGACAAGCAGCCTGATAGAGTTGTGTCAACACTGCAGGAAACTTGCAATTTGGTTTTAGGACAGGGCTTTCTATGGAGAGTGCTATACTAGCCTTGAAACATACTGTAAGCTATTATGTTAAGAGGAGAACTCCTGTTTATGCATGTTTCTTGGATTTGTCCAAGGCCTTTAATATGGTTTATTACAATAGTCTATAGTCAAAGCTGCAAGCTGCTGAGTTGCCCCAAGAAATTGTCACATTGTTTTTCTATTGGTACAACAATCAGATAAATTCTGTAAGGTGGCGAAATTCATACTCTGATGAATATTATTTGAAATGTGGGGGTTTGACATCGCCTCGTCTTTTTAACATTTATATGAATGACCTGATTGAGGGGCTTAGCAATACTCATGTCGGATGCTTTATAGATGAAGTGTGTGTAAACAATCTTAGTTATGCAGATGACATGGTATTGCTGAGCCCCTCAAATGGGGGCCTCAGGAAGCTGTTAAAGACCTGTGAGTGTTATGCTGATTCGCACGGCTTGAAGTACAATGCGAAAAAGAGTGAATTCATGCTATTTAAATCTGACAATAAGGGTCCATCCATAATACCACCACTCACTCTTAAAGCAGTTACTTTGAACCGGGTCACACAGTTTAAATATCTGGGTAATATGTTAACTGAAAATATGTGTGATGATCTTGACATAGAGAAAGAGCGAAGTGCACTGGCGGTACGTGGCAAAATGATAGCACATAGATTTGCATGTTGTACAGCCGAAGTCACAGCTCTATGGGCTAACTTTACACAAAAATACATATAATAGCCTACGTGTACAGTACAATAACATATTTAAGGCCCTTTTCCTTCTTCCACGATACTGTAGCGCGTCGGGCGTGTTTGCTGATGCCAGTGTTGACGGTTTTTTGCAGTAATGAGGAAAAATGTTGCCTCACTCGTGAATAGGATACGGTTGAGTTCGAACCGAGTTCTGAGAATAGTTGGAGATCAACTTGATTCAAAACTCATTGATAGATTCACCGCACTCCATGTTTTCTAAGTTGTGATGTTTATTATTATTAATTGTGATTGTATTTATGTATTATTATTTTACTAACATAGTTACAAGACATATTGTTATTAACACTCTATGAATTAACTGCCTGAAAATAAATGATTTTTATTTATTTATTACCACTCCAGCAGTGATGTGTTCCGAAAACATTTTATGACGAGCCTGTTATTTCCTACGCCCGTGTCGATCTCATGTTTCCCTTCGCGTTTTTCCCTTCGCGTTTGACCTCAAGTAACATCAAGTAAATTGAGGTCAAACGCGAGCAAACTCTATAAAAAAGCTTCAATAATTATTTTAATGTGACAGTAGGACAATCGCCTGTAAGTCCACAGCTACAATAGGCCAGCAATAATAAAGTTATCAAGCAGGCACTAGAGTGCGGCCGTTGCGAGAATGCGTTCCTGACAGCTCCTTATGTCCACTGAATAAAGTTTATTTTCGATTCGAAGGGGTAAAAAAGCTACGATTTTGACAGCTGTCAGGAAGGCAAACTCCCACCGGTCGTAATATAGACTCACCTGTACCAGGTGCTGTCCTTGTCGTAGAGCACGGTGTAGAGCTCGCCGCTGGCGGCGCTGGCGGGCGCCTCGGACTCCGGGATCTTGGGGCACTCCGCCTGCAGCGTCGCCATCATTGTCTGCAGCGTGTGCCGGGTGCTGTTCGGCTGCACCTGGGACATGATAACTCCTTGTTTATAATAACTAGTCTGATTCATTATTATTGAGTTGACAAAAAATGATGACACTCATAAAAGTCTAACGTTGATCAACGACCAACATGGCGATGGGCATGACTTTTTTAGTTGAATGCTTTCGCTAATACATTTATATCATAAAAATGTGTATTTTTTTATTATTTCCTTCAATTATTTCAGAATAGGATTAAGATGTGTTAAAGATTCTACAAATATCGAGAGTTTGTGAGGCATTGCATTTTGTCACTCATTCATTCGAAAACGCCATGACAGATTTAATCGAAGCGCAATGTTGTCGTAAATATATCCTATTCTAACCACGGGAAAAAGTTTATAGCTATTAGTTTTATAATGTTATACAACCTTATTTTTTATGCGAAACCTAATGCAAGGGTCAAATATTTTAGTTCAAATAATCAATATACAAAAAAATTGAGTTTCGCGAACAGCCAGTTTCAGATTTCGTATAAACAAAAATACAAAAACAACGTTGTTTATGCCTGACAGTCCATAATCGACAATCATAATGATGATTCATAATGAAAGTAAGGTACAACTCACGACAAAGTTCCAGGGGTTGGCCGCCATAGCGATGTACACGTCGAAGCACTTCCCGGCGGCGGGCAGCGCGGGCGGCGGCAGCGCCCCGCCCCCCGCCCCGCCCCCCGCGCCGCCCGCCGCCGCCGCGCTCTTGGCACTCGACCCGAATATCAGCTCCTTCTTGCGACTGAGAGCTTCCAGCGGGTTCAGCGTCTCTTTCTCTTCTTCTTCTTTGGGCTTGTCACTGTTACAAGGGAATTTTTTTTTTTTGTTTGAAATGTAAAAAAGGTCGGAAAGGATAATAAATAAGCATAAATTTCACTTGGGCAGTATGAACAATTTGTTTCGTTTTTTGTGCTAAATTCGATAAGGGCTGACTATAAACTAAAAATTGTATGATGGTAAGTATGCCATGCCATAGCAATGTTAAAATTTTATAATTAAACCAGAGTCTTCAAGTAACAGGCAATTAAAACATGACAAGAAACATATAAAAATACATAAAAGTTATCAGATAAACCAATTTAAATACATCAAATGTTTATGTTTGTTCAAATACAGAAGTATGTTATGTGGGTGTGGCAGAAAGAATAGGAAAGTATAAGTTGTTTCACTCACTGGTTCAGATATTCGTACTCCATAAGCACCGCATTGTTGACTGAGGCCAGTATGTTCTGCGGGCCGGTGCGCACGAACAGTTCGACGGCCGGCACGGACGAGCCGGCGCCGGCGCCGGGCGACGACGCCGGCAGCGCGCGGCATAGCACCTGGACGAACGAATCAAATATGTAAATAAAAAATAAAACTCTATAACTTTAAAAGTGTTTGCTAAGTAACTTAACAAGAATGACTTTATAAAAATAAAATATTCGGCTGGATCCGACCTGAGGTTCTTGTATTTTGTGTCTCTAACGTCAAATTAGGAGACTTCGAATTCAAAAGTTGCTAAAGAAAACTGATTTTCAAGCTTCTCAGTTTAATATTAGAGATCGTAATGTCGAATACAGCCCAGTGTATACAAAAACTGTTAAACAAGTTTTCAAGTAAACAGATATCACATAAAAATATGAAATTTTGAAAAAGAACCAAATTTTGAATATGAAAAAGAACCAAAATGTAATCATAAAATATATGGGAAGGAAAAAATAATTAAAATTAAAGTTGAATCCCTAAAATTAGGTAATTTTTGCACAGATATACTTAAATAAATGAAATATTCATAGCTCAATGGCTGCTTTTGCTCTTGCGAACATATTATAGATTTTTGGCTATCCCTTGATAAAGTAAAGTGTTCAACATTCTAATGATATAATTTACTGAATAAGGAATGAATGAAAATAGCAGTAAGTTTTAGAAAAAGGTTAATACCCTTGTGTCGAGCAGCATCTCGCGAAGGCGGCCTACCATAGCGGGCGCCGCGCGCTCGGCGCCGCCCAGACGGACTTGCATGGCCTGAAGGAAGGAAACAGTTTTTTAAGTTAAACTTTAATATTAGGTAGTTACGTATCAAAATTGGCGAGTTGCGTGCAAAGAGTAAAGTGTTTTTTTAATAGTAGGTACATATCTGCAGCGGCCGGCAAGACAGGCATTGATGGACACATACCTACGTTAGTCCATCAATGTCTAGTTGCGGCCAAGGCGTGTATAGCATTTTTCTCAAATAATGCGCGGAAATTAAAATAAGTAGTACAATTCAGAACTTTTTTTTTTTTAAAACCAATGACTCATGGCGGGTTTCAATATCATGAAAACTGTTCGTTTTGCCCACGAACAATAGAATTCACTACCAAAATGCCTTTCTATATTCAAAATCTTGACATCTAAACCACTGCTTACCAACTGTTTGACTTTAATGGGTTGCTAGGTTACATTTGACCATTTACGACGACGAGATGTAACAAGTTACTAATTTAAATAGCGAGTTAAGTTTTCATTACATATGACGAATTACAGGATAAGTAATTTTATCTAGCCAAGGACGTAACAATTTATTAATTTAACTTAATATCCTATCAAATATCTGTCAACATATCAATAATCCAGTTTTCTCTTTCTAACTTATCTATAACAGTTTTTGAAAAAAAGGACGAGTATTATTGAATGACATAATTTATCTTTTAAATATTTACTTTGACGTCATAAAAATGTGATTTAGCCAATGGCAACACAAGTCAAAGGATTTTACGTAAGAAATTAAACGCAATTATTAACAAAAGCTCTAAAAATATACTTTAATATGTTTATCGAATATCAAAACATATCAAGAATAAATTGAATAAGTTTATACATTTATTTAGTTCAAATATCATGCAAATACTTTGCGAATGCGTGATCTTCTATAAATCTCGTATCGCCTGTTTCTTGGAAGAACGTCATGTAAGGTGTCAAATTTGAGAACTTACAGCTCGTAGCTAATAGATATTGTGAAACGCTATTATTTTTCTACCAGTTTTGTACCTGTATCAGTTACTCATACCAGTCAGTTGAATATTGAAACCCGCCATAAGTTGACGAACAACTAATAACAATAGTTTTATACGCGCCAAAGTGTTTTCTATGTGCAAGCCAGTTCGAAATTTAAATTAAACCTTTGATAATTTACCCTTTTGGTCACCATGTTGAGGAGTAGAAGGTCGTTCTGTTTTTAAATTACACGCCAAATATGATTTTACATAGTAATCTATTTGGCCGCTAAACACGACAGATATGGATTTTCATACAACTATTGCCGGCCGCTGCTCGAACAGTACAGAAAGTTCGATTTATCTCGAAGAAGGTTCTCAAAATAATGCATGACAACCTTCAAAGTACTACAATTCAGAACTTTTATTTGATACTAAAGTATTTAAAAACCAATGACGAAGTTGACTAACAACTAATAACAATAGTTCTATACTTGAGCCGAATTTAAATCTGCGTGAGATTTCATAATACGAACCTTAGACTACTGGTGCAAACAAAAAAATACAGACAGATGGATTTTCTGAGACAGATATCCAATGGACGTTCTCTTTTAAGGCCAACTGTGAGCGCGGGCATGATCCATTTCAAGAACGTCCGCGCCTGCGCAGGAATGTGGAGCGAAACCGTTTTGTATGAACCCGTGTTCCATGTCCGAAGAGCGTTGGTTGTTATGGCAGTGTTCACACCAAAAGTAGAGTCGGTTTTCTATACAGGGTGTCCCGCAAAAATAAAAAAATCTAAATTTATTTTTAAATTTTTGTATGAAAAAAATGTCAAAATTTATTGCTTTCATACAAAAATTTAAAAAATGAATTTAGATTTTTTCTTTTTTTATATAATATTTTCTGTAATCCTTATGGGTACTAGAATACATCCGTGAAGGTATTATTTAGGGTTCGCGGGACACCCTGTATACATTTAATTTTTTGTTCGCACAGAATGGACCGCTGATCTAGGTGTACGTATGGGTATCTGGTGCAGCAGCAGCCCGCTGTCACTGTGTGGGCACGAGTACCTGGTGCGGGTAGGTGTTGAGCGTGGGCGAGAAGGCGGCGAGCGGCACGAGCGACGACAGCGGCGCGCGCAGCAGCAGCCCGCTGTCACTGTGTGGGCACGAGTACCTGGTGCGGGTAGGTGTTGAGCGTGGGCGAGAAGGCGGCGAGCGGCACGAGCGACGACAGCGGCGCGCGCAGCAGCAGCCCGCTGTCACTGTGTGGGCACGAGTACCTGGTGCGGGTAGGTGTTGAGCGTGGGCGAGAAGGCGGCGAGCGGCACGAGCGACGACAGCGGCGCGCGCAGCAGCAGCCCGCTGTCACTGTGTGGGCACGAGTACCTGGTGCGGGTAGGTGTTGAGCGTGGGCGAGAAGGCGGCGAGCGGCACGAGCGACGACAGCGGCGCGCGCAGCAGCAGCCCGCTGTCACTGTGTGGGCACGAGTACCTGGTGCGGGTAGGTGTTGAGCGTGGGCGAGAAGGCGGCGAGCGGCACGAGCGACGACAGCGGCGCGCGCAGCAGCAGCCCGCTGTCACTGTGTGGGCACGAGTACCTGGTGCGGGTAGGTGTTGAGCGTGGGCGAGAAGGCGGCGAGCGGCACGAGCGACGACAGCGGCGCGCGCAGCAGCAGCCCGCTGTCACTGTGTGGGCACGGGTACCTGGTGCGGGTAGGTGTTGAGCGTGGGCGAGAAGGCGGCGAGCGGCACGAGCGACGACAGCGGCGCGCGCAGCAGCAGCCCGCTGTCACTGTGTGGGCACGAGTACCTGGTGCGGGTAGGTGTTGAGCGTGGGCGAGAAGGCGGCGAGCGGCACGAGCGACGACAGCGGCGCGCGCAGCAGCAGCCCGCTGTCACTGTGTGGGCACGAGTACCTGGTGCGGGTAGGTGTTGAGCGTGGGCGAGAAGGCGGCGAGCGGCACGAGCGACGACAGCGGCGCGCGCAGCAGCAGCCCGCTGTCACTGTGTGGGCACGAGTACCTGGTGCGGGTAGGTGTTGAGCGTGGGCGAGAAGGCGGCGAGCGGCACGAGCGACGACAGCGGCGCGCGCAGCAGCAGCCCGCTGTCACTGTGTGGGCACGAGTACCTGGTGCGGGTAGGTGTTGAGCGTGGGCGAGAAGGCGGCGAGCGGCACGAGCGACGACAGCGGCGCGCGCAGCAGCAGCCCGCTGTCACTGTGTGGGCACGAGTACCTGGTGCGGGTAGGTGTTGAGCGTGGGCGAGAAGGCGGCGAGCGGCACGAGCGACGACAGCGGCGCGCGCAGCAGCAGCCCGCTGTCACTGTGTGGGCACGAGTACCTGGTGCGGGTAGGTGTTGAGCGTGGGCGAGAAGGCGGCGAGCGGCACGAGCGACGACAGCGGCGCGCGCAGCAGCAGCCCGCTGTCACTGTGTGGGCACGGGTACCTGGTGCGGGTAGGTGTTGAGCGTGGGCGAGAAGGCGGCGAGCGGCACGAGCGACGACAGCGGCGCGCGCAGCAGCAGCCCGCTGTCACTGTGTGGGCACGGGTACCTGGTGCGGGTAGGTGTTGAGCGTGGGCGAGAAGGCGGCGAGCGGCACGAGCGACGACAGCGGCGCGCGCAGCAGCAGCCCGCTGTCCACCAGCTGCGTGCGCACCGTGCCCTCGCCGTCCAGACCGCTGATCACGATGCAGCGCACCCTGCACACATACAAATAGATTATTTAGTTTATAAAATCATTTTATATAATTTAGGCAGCTAACAAATTAAGGTTCTAAAGGTTATTTATTAAGTCGAAAAATAGAAGAAGAGACCGACTTCAGCAGTACACTGATGTTCTTCCTGCAGAGCCTGCACTGGCACTCACCAGTCGCCCGCCAGCGTGCGCACGATGTAGAGCGTGTGCGGCGCGGCGGGCGGCGCGCGCGGCGCGGCGGGCAGCGGGCGGCGGTAGGGCCCGGCCGTCAGCAGCGCCAGCGCGTCCCGCACGAGCGCGCCGCCGCCGGCCCGCGACACCCACACGCGGCCCTCCTCGGTCACGCAGCCTACTTGCACTTCGCACGGTTTCTGAAATACAATATCGCATCTTTATTTCCGAGCAACTTTCTGAGACAGCAAAAAGATTGACAAAAAATAACTGAAAACTTTTAATAACGTAATTATTTGAGTTTTCGATTACCAGCTTGATTTTAGTTCCATTCACTGGAGAAAATGTGAGCGCATGTTATGTATGAGCCCTGTTTTAGTTGAGTGTCTTCTTAGTTTATACAATTTAGTCCTACATATTCAAAAATATCAAACGAATCAAAAAGATGTGGGGAACCTACTATAATTATTTATATATATTCACATATTTAATATCATAAGTATTATCTATTAATATTATTATATTACACTTCCACATACATACTCACAATTACTCATTATTTATTCATTACTTATATATTGTATTTATAATATTTATTATTAATACATAATAAGCATAAGTATCTATTTATAATCATATCAACATATCACATATCCATTTATTTATAATATCATATTTATTCATACACGGCGTATTGCTTGTTCGCCGAGTATGTTGGAAACGGAGAATCCTCAGCACGCTAGAACCTAGTGATAGCGAGCGGACCGTTAGATTCCGACGGCAACCGAAACGACGCGAGCGCATCGCATGACGCAATGAGCCGGCCGTCGCCGGCAGTCGAAATTTGACCTCAGACGCAATACCCGCGCCGCGCTATCGCTTACCGCCGCTTACGTTTTCTTTGTTTCCGCTGCTTTATATTTGTATCCTGAACTTTAATTTATCTTGTGCTTGTGCCTGTGCTTTCCGTCTATTCTGTGCTGTGATTATTACTGTCTATCTTTCTGTATAAACTGTCTTCGCTGTGCCTTCTAAATCTATTGTTTGTGTGTGTGGAATTATACCTTTATAAAACTGTAAGTGCATTTTAATTATTCACCACACGAACATATTCACATTGGTGACCCGACTGAACACAAATAGAAGAACAAAAATGAGCAGTAACGGAAGCGATTCGGAAACTTCTCGAAGGAGCGTACGTAGATGCACGCCACGGACAGAGCGCGTTTCCATTGACCAATCAGAACTTTGTCGGGTTGGTGTAAGAATACCGCCCTTTTGGCCTGAAAAGCCACAAATATGGTTTTCACAGATAGAAGGTCAGTTTGCGATGTCCAGAATTACAGATGACACTACAAAATTTTATTACGTTTTGTCACACCTGGACCGACATTACGCAATTGAAGTGGAAGATGTGATCACCAACCCCCCGGCTTCAAATAAATATGAGAAGCTGAAGAGCGAGCTCATCAAGCGCCTCTCCGTCTCGAAGGAGAAGAAGGTGAAACAGCTGCTGCAGTCCGAGGAGCTAGGAGACCGCAGCCCATCTCAATTTCTCCGTCATCTACAGCACTTGGCAGGACCTGCGATACCGGAAGACTTTCTGCGGACTGTGTGGTCGAGCAGGCTACCCGAGAGCCTCCAGGCTATCGTCGCATCCCAGGCCCACAAGCTACCGCTGGAGGAACTAGCGGAACTCGCGGACCGGGTCCACGACGTCGCGCCCAGTACCCCCCACGTCGCAGCTGCTAGCACTTCTACCTACAGGCAATCTAGGCAGGAATCAGCGCTGGATATTATGGCTAGGCAAATAACCGAGCTTACCAAACAGGTCAGTGCCCTAACAGCTGAGGTACACGGCCGGTCACGCCAGCAGACCAGGCAGACGCACCGACGACGCAGCAGTCGCAGCAAGACGCCGCCGTCGAGAAGATCCACGTCCAACTACAGACGATTCCCGATCTGCTGGTACCACTACAAGCACGGCGAGCGGGCAAGCAGGTGCATCACACCCTGCGACTACAAGGCGGGAAACGCGAGGGGCAGTCAGTAATGGCGACAGACGATTGCCCTATCACCACTGGTCGTCTCTTCGTCACCGACCGCAGATCGAAGGTACAATTTTTAATTGACACTGGAAGTGACTTATGCGTCTTCCCTCGATCTGCGCTTAGAGAACGTCGTGCAAAGACGAATTATGAACTGTGTGCAGCGAATGGTTCCACGATTCACACCTATGGTTACGTGCAGTTAAACCTTAACTTAGGCCTACGTAGAGACTTTTCGTGGCGATTTGTAGTGGCTGACGTAACCAAAGCAATTATTGGCGTAGATTTTTTGTCATATTTTAATTTAATTGTAGATATAAGAAATAATCGTCTTATTGATGTTACAACTAATTTATCAACTGTAGCCTTAATTGATTTAAATAATAATTGTGTACCTAGTGTGAAAGTCGTAAGTGGTGGCGGCAAATATTTCGAGCTTTTATCTGAATTTCAGGAAATTACTCGGCCAGCAGGCACGCCACGCACACCAAAACATAACACCGTACACCATATTCGCACAACCCCAGGCCCCCCAGTTTCCAGCACTCCGCGTCGTCTAGCCCCAGACAAGCTCAAAATAGCGAAAGCTGAATTCGAGTCTATGTTGGCGAGCGGTACCGCACGCCCTTCTGAATCTCCCTGGTCCTCCCCACTCCACCTGGCAGCTAAGAAGGACAACGGCTGGCGACCTTGCGGTGACTACAGGTTGCTGAACGCCAGAACGATACCAGATAAGTATCCGATCCGACACATTCACGATTTTGCCTATAACTTGTCTGGTTGCAAAGTATTTTCGACGATAGATCTGGTTAAAGCATATAATCAGATCCCGGTTTTTGACCAGGATATCGCCAAAACGGCGATAACTACACCCTTCGGACTCTTTGAATTTCCGTTTATGACGTTTGGTCTGAGGAACGCCGGTCAAACTTTTCAGCGGTTTGTTGATGAGATGACCCGAGGACTAGACTTTTGTTCTCCCTATCTTGATGACTATCTGGTGTTTTCCCGCAGTGAAACCGAACACCTGGAACACCTGCGCATTCTATTTTCCAGGCTACGCAACTACGGGATGGTCATTAACACTGCGAAATGCGTTTTTGGGGTAACAGAGGTAAAGTTCTTGGGATATCATATCTCTCAACATGGAACAAAACCGCTGGAAGACAAGGTGCAAGCAATTAAGGAATTTCCTTTACCTAAGACTGCCAAGCAACTTAGAAGGTTTTTAGGTATGATAAACTTCTACCGGAGATTCCTCCCGAAGGCCGCTTCAATCCAAGCGCCCCTAAACGCCTTGCTGACCGGTTCCATCAAAGCTTCCCAACCTGTTGACATTAGCGGAGATTCTTTACGAGCGTTCGAAGAGTGTAAGAATAGCTTGAGCGATGCAGCTATGCTTGCACATCCTGACACGGAAGCCAGCCCCGTTAAGTCTGGTCACTGACGCCTCTGACCAAGCTTTGGGTGGCGTAGTACAGCAGCTTAAAGACGGTCATTGGGAACCTCTAGCCTTTTTCTCGCGAAAACTCAGCGGTTCGCAACGGAAATACTCGCCCTACGACAGGGAGCTTCTCGCCATATACGAGAGCATTAAATATTTCCGTCACTGGCTAGAGGCTACCACATTTACCATATATACCGACCACAAGCCCTTGTGCTACGCCTTCCACGAGAGGAAGACTAAATGCTCCCCTCGTCAGTACAGATACCTTGACTACATCGCCCAGTTCTGTACGGACGTTCGTCACATTTCGGGGAAAGATAACGTCGTAGCTGACACTCTTTCCCGAGTCGACGAGTTACAGAGCCCTGTAGACCCGGAGACTTTAGCTAAAGCCCAAGAATCTGACTCTGAACTCGCCGAATACTTAGCGAAAGAGTCGGCATTGAATTTAAAAAGGTTGAATATCCCTGGGAGTCGAGTCCAATTGTACTGCGACGTCAGCACACCGATTCCAAGGCCATTCGTACCTCTTAAACTGCGCAAACAAGTTTTCGATAGTTTGCATTCGCTGAGTCACCCCGGCGCCAACGTTACAGCCAAATTAGTAGCGGAACGTTATGTTTGGCCACTCATGAGGAAAAATTGTCGCGAATGGTCTAGTGCATGTTTGGCTTGCCAGCGCGCAAAGGTACATCGACATGTGTCGACACCGCTCGGCACTTTCGACCTACCAAGCTCGCGATTCAAACATGTTCACATAGACCTCGTTGGACCCCTTCCTCCTTCTCGTGAATATCGGTACTGCTTGACAGCCATCGATCGTTTCACACGATGGACTGAAGCTGTCCCTATCACCGATATTACCGCTGAGACTGTGGCCAAAGCATTGCTGTCGGGATGGATATCTCGGTTCGGATGTCCTACCGACATTGTTACTGACCGCGGTAGGCAATTCGAGTCGAACCTTTTTAAGCAGCTGTCGAAAACTATTGGCTTCAGGCATCGCAAAACAACCGCCTACCATCCCCAGTGCAATGGTCTTGTGGAGAGGTTCCACCGTCAGCTGAAGACAGCGATCGTATGCCACGCTGACAGCAGTTGGACTGACTCCTTGCCATTAATACTTCTTGGCATTCGCAGTTCTTTCAAGGAAGACCTTCGTTGTTCGTCTGCTGAGCTAGTATATGGTGAACCGTTACGGCTCCCAGGGGAATTCTTCGGCGAAAAAGTTAGCGAATGTACGACTGATCTGACCGATTTCACGGCGCGCATCAGATCATTCGCTAACAACCTTCAACCGGTGCCCACCTCAAACCACTCGAACAAACACATCTTCATTTATAAAGATCTTTCATCTTGCTCGCACGTATTCTTGCGAGATGACACTGTTCGAGGTGCTCTCCAACCTGCCTATACCGGCCCTTACGAAGTGGTCGAGCGAAAGGGCAAAGTTTTTAAAATTAAGGTTAGGGGCAAGATCGTGACAGTATCGGTAGATCGGATAAAACCCGCCTACATATTGTCCAGTCCTCACCCCTGTGAAATTCCTTCAAATTCCAATCCCAATCCCAGTATTAATCCTAGTACTAATCCCACTCCTACTAACTTCAGTCCAAATATCCTAAAACCATCCAAGGGTCCAGAGAAGAAAGTAACTCGCTCGGGACGACACGTCAGATTCCCTGATTTTTATCGCCCGTGACACGGTCTCTGGAGGGGAGTGATGTGGGGAACCTACTATAATTATTTATATATATTCACATATTTAATATCATAAGTATTATCTATTAATATTATTATATTACACTTCCACATACATACTCACAATTACTCATTATTTATTCATTACTTATATATTGTATTTATAATATTTATTATTAATACATAATAAGCATAAGTATCTATTTATAATCATATCAACATATCACATATCCATTTATTTATAATATCATATTTATTCATACACGGCGTATTGCTTGTTCGCCGAGTATGTTGGAAACGGAGAATCCTCAGCACGCTAGAACCTAGTGATAGCGAGCGGACCGTTAGATTCCGACGGCAACCGAAACGACGCGAGCGCATCGCATGACGCAATGAGCCGGCCGTCGCCGGCAGTCGAAATTTGACCTCAGACGCAATACCCGCGCCGCGCTATCGCTTACCGCCGCTTACGTTTTCTTTGTTTCCGCTGCTTTATATTTGTATCCTGAACTTTAATTTATCTTGTGCTTGTGCCTGTGCTTTCCGTCTATTCTGTGCTGTGATTATTACTGTCTATCTTTCTGTATAAACTGTCTTCGCTGTGCCTTCTAAATCTATTGTTTGTGTGTGTGGAATTATACCGTTATAAAACTGTAAGTGCATTTTAATTATTCACCACACGAACATATTCACAAAGATAAAACCTTTTTTCAAATAAAAATATTAATTAAACAATTGAGTTTACCTGTGTGACGGTAAAAGCGCCGGCCATACAGAAGTCATTGACTAGTTCCTTGTTGAGATTCAGGTCACGATGCGTGGACGTATCGTAAAGAACTACTCCCACCGCCGGATCCGTGGGGTCGGCGCGAGGACCGGGCGCTGCCACTAATACCTGAAGAGGTAAAATATTTTTCAAATGAAGGTATTTTACTGCACTCATTGAATTTACTATAAAACGAGCGCATTCCTGCAACTTCGTAAGCGCATAAACTAAAAAGTCCTATATTTCCAGTCACTCAGTCAGTAACGGAACAGTCTTATACAAGGTTACTGGTTAAGTCGACCTACATCCGTTGAGAGCGTGTAGTACCCGTCTTTTCTAACTGATTTCACTAAAAGAACACCCTACCCCAAACCTACCCGTTTTCGAGATAATCGACTTTTAATTTTTTTTACGAAAATTGACGATTTTTTGCTATTATATTAGTATTTTTTTTAAATTGGTGCGTTTCTTTGTTATTTTGATTTATTTCTTATTCTTACACCAATTTCAAAATATGACATTTATACTAACGGTAATTTTTGTCAAAAAATTATAAGTCGATTATCTTGAAAATGGTTATGTTTGGGGTAGGGTGTTCATAGTGAAATAAGTCAGAAAAGACGGATCAGTAAGAAAATACGCTCTTAACGGATCTAGGTTGACTTAACTAGTAACCCTGTATATTAGGATTTTTGCCACTAAATTGAAGTGATGAATCGTGTACGAGTCCTTATCAACCCGCACGATGTCAATACTTATACACGGCGCGGCGAACCTTGATGCCTATGACACTGACAGTAATTTTCACAACATAACCTTGTAATGCCGTCACCGTTACATTAGAATCGTATTGGAGGCTTCTAAAAATGGCATTTATTTATTTTACGTAGCTTTATTCCAATAAAATGATATTCCGTTGGAATTATAACAATTCATAACATTTGCAAGAAATTATCTCAATCTCAATCACACTTTACGTTTACGTTGTGCAAAAGTTACTTCGTAGGGTATTTATTGAATCATACCTTACTATAAATATGTCAAAATGATGTTTTATGCGAGGAGGTTTACTGAAACACCGTCAATGTCAGCCGAATGCCTTTAATGCACTGTCAATTTAGATTAACGTCACAACTAGGTCATACAGAGTTCAGTGACTTTGAACTGTGCAAACATATCTATACATATAATAAAATGGTAGGAAAGTCAAAACTGTACATTGAATATTTTTTTAAAAGAATACTTGGGGTATGATCTACAATCGAAACAGAAACAAAAAATAAATAAATATAAATGACCTTCCTAAAGTGTCATATCACAAATATTTCCTATTCGCAGATGACATTTCAGTAGTATTTACAAAAAATGACTTTAATAAAAATAATTATGAAAATGAAATTAATTATACTATAAAACAAATTGTTGAATGGCTCTTGAATAACAATCTTCGGGTTAATTTAACGAAAACGCACTATATTAGATTTAATACCACTAAACGACTTTCAAAAATTGACATTAGTTACGGAAACAATAACATGAATGAAGTTGATAACACAAAATTCCTTGGCATTAATGTTGACAAAAATTTAAATTGGAAATATCATATCGAGTACGTATGTAGTAAGTTAAACAGCTTTGTCTATCTACTTAGTAGACTTAGAAAAACGTGTAATATGTCAACAGTTCTAACCGCGTACCATGGTTATGTAGCGGCAGTATTAAGATATGGGTTGCTTATTTGGGGCAACTCAGTAGAAATAAACAAATGTTTTATAGTGCAAAAAAAATGCATAAGAGCAATGTTAGGTAAGGAGCCTTACGAACCATGCAGACCCTTATTTAAGTCACTACATACAATGACGTTGCCTTGTATGTACATCTTTGAGGCTGTAATGTTTGTTAAATGTAATCCTCATTATTTCACTCGCGCCAGAGATGTCATGAGAGCAACACGTCATGCAGAAAGGTTAATTTATAAAGATATGCCGCGGCTGGAACTATATCACCGTCAGTGTTATGCGATGTGTACAAAAATTTATAACGCCTTGCCTAAAGAATTTAAAACTCTTCCGAATAATAAATTAAAAGTTCAACTTACAAAATGGCTTAAAAATAAATGTTTCTATTCTCTAGAGGAATTTTATAAATGTAAAAATGAAAACATCTGAACATGAAATAAAATTGTAATAAATACTACTAATATAATGACATGAATAATATGTAAATTGTATTGAGATTATAAATTTATTATTTTTATGTTAACAACAATATTGCATGCTGATGGACAGCATAGTATGTAGAACTTGAAATGATTATATAACAACTTGTATGTACGATACTATGAAGCAATAAATAATTTGAATTTGAATTTGAAATATAGTTTTTAGAATTTTTGTCTGTTTGTCTTTCCGGGATAAACTCAAAAAGTACTGCATGGATTTACTTCAAATTTGGCATGAAGATAGTTAAGAAGTCGGGTCAACATATAGGCTACATATTATCACGCTAGCAGTGTTATAATCGTAGGTGCGTTTGGTGCTGCATAGCGTTCACGCAGACGACGTCGCGGGCAGCAGCTAGTAAAAAAATAAACTTATTGAAATGGCTTGTACAAATCTCAATCTCGATACTCAGACTTTTGGTTTCTAAATTGTAATCATAATCTATGGAAATAAGCAACGGATATGCAAAGAAGAAAGGCGTCTATTTTCAAACAACAAATCCATACCTTGGTATAGCAAGTAGAAAATTTCATCATGTTTTAAGTTGTTGAATAATAAATACCACTTACCTCTCCGGGCAATCGTCGTCGGACCACCGCGGCGCCGGCTTCAGAAGCGGCTAGCTCCTCAGCGCCCTCGAGTCTGCACAGAATTGCCTGTCGACAAACGCTTTTATTTTGTAGGAATATTGATTTAAATGTTGACGGTTATTAAATTGGGTCTGTTGCTCGTGCTCACGGTGTCTGAAAAGACACCGACTGGTTGTGTAAAATGTACAACAAAACTGAATTCAATTGTTTTCAATTTAATTTAGTAGGAATCTGGATAAAAATGTTGAGTGTTTGTCCCCAAAGTTACTTTTTACAAAAAGTAGCACGTAAATTCAAAAATGTAAGCTTGTAAGGATTTGACCATAGATAGACATACATCTACATAGATAACGCAAGTGTCACGATTTGTATTGAAACCAAGAGTGCCGACTTTTTAAAACCTACTGTGAAGTCACAGCTGACATTTAGTGATGCCGCCGCCGGTGAAATCGATTATTAAGAACAATATTGATATCGTGATATCGATTTTCTAACAGCGGACCGAACCCCGGCGGCACCCAACCTTGGTCGGGGTTCGGACACGCGAAGTACATGCATTTGCTTTATCTATGTAGATGTATTTTTACCATAATAAAGTGTCACTAGGTTTGCCTTTGTTGTCATTTACTGTAAAAAAATGATTTTATTATACGTAAAAAATTATCTGACCCAGAAACTGTGACTCTAGTGTCTTTTCATTTAGAGCCCACAACTCTAGTTCTGGTAAGGATACATCTTAGTTCCAATTTTCTCCACCGGATAAGCTGAGTTTGTAGCACTTTACATGGCTTGTTTTCCAAGATCATAAAGTAAGCTAAATAAATTTTCGTCGTGTCCATTTTTCTAAGCAATAATTTTTTCATTTAATTGACCCAATCTTTGTCAGTTATTTTAAAAAATAAGCACAATAAGCGAAGAGAAAGTCTTTTTTACGTCTTCGTGCGCGTCCGAGCAAAATTTCAAGCTGTTCAGAATTTCGCGAAATTCTTGACAGCAAAATTTTGGAACTTCTTCACTGGCAAAGGTTTTATTTGAATTACAAAGAAAAAAAACAATGCTAATTAATGTAATCAACTATTTTTGTAAATTCACATCCATTACAACTTCAGCATACCTGTGCAGGAAGTTTTCTAAATTGCGGTTCAAGGATCTTGATCTGATGCACCGACACCATGTCATCATCTCCGTGGTCTCCGAGGAACACAGTCACAGTCTCTTCTTCAATCTCCATGATCTTGGCGCGGTGCCAGCCGCCCTCTTCTAAGTTCACTGCATACCTGGTCAAATAAATTATATATTACCCTAACTGACACATTCACAATGTGAACCCAAAGTAAGATTTTATACAACGTTATTTCTTGTTTATACGAAACCTGTTAAGAATCGGTAACGGAATCGATTGCAATTATTATTTCACCATGTTATGTTGTAACTGAATAATCTTGACAGATCCTTAAATTATGTACCAACAGCTACACACCCACTCGCACGTGTCCTCACTCGCGCGGCAAAAGCAAGACCACAAGAGGCTTTAAACTTGCTGAGCTTTTAAGAATATACAAGGTGTTCTTATATTTTAAAAAATAATACTTTTTGCCACAGAATATTTTTTTCAAATGTGCATACTTTCCAAGATATCATCAATCTTAATATAATGGAGTTCATAAATTATCACCCTTGTGAAATTTTTGAAATCTCTTTAACATTCATTAAATAGACGCGTGTCACGGAAGCCATACAATAAACATTTTAACATAAATAAAACTTCTTTTTAACCGGATTAATCGCGTATAATTTATATTTTACATTTTAACTCGACGTTTCGGTGTCTTTGCAGACCCCGTGGTCACAGTCGCTCGTTCACTATTCACTAGTTCATTATTGTTTGGAATTAGCTGGTGACAGCACAAAATGTTGCGATGAGACATGCCACTTATTAAATATGGTATAACTAACTTTGGGTTAGTGTGAACTTACAGAACACGCTGTACTTGCATTGCTGCTATAGTTCACAATAGTATATCATTGATGCCTTTATAAATGCCTGTGTAAGTATAATAATAATAAATAAATAAATATTTCTGACACTCACACAACATTATCTAGCCCAAATTAAGTTTCTTAAAGAACTTGTGTTATGGATACTAGATAACTGATATACTTAATAAATATATAATAATAATAATAATAATAACAACCACCTCACTGTGATTTACTTGGCGTCAGCCCGTAAACACAGTTATAACCGGCTAGTGCCGAGAATAAATAAAAAATGTAAAAAAATAATAATAATTTATTTTTTCCAGAAAGAGATATACAAAGATCATTTCGAAGACTCTGACTCCTAAACTAGAATACTCTGTGTCTTAGGAGTCAGCGATCTCCCCCGTAGGGAACTAAAATTATAATATTTACATATCTTTATACATTGAAATATATTGTACAATAATTTAATTTAAAAACTAAAGTTATATCTATGTAATAAAATTAATAAAATAAACAAAGCATTTCATTTCATTTTTGAATTTGAGTTTAAATATATAATACAAAATTTTAACTTAAAAAAGAAAGAAATATCTATATAATAAAATAAACAAAGCATTTCATTTCATTATTAACACAAGTTATTGATTTTTATATTCTTATGTGTGTGTTGTGTATGTGTATGTGAGTGTTTTGTATGTGTGTGTGTGTGTGTTCGTAATTGTGTTATGTCTGTAGTGAAGTTTTTATCTAATTCGTCTTACTTAATTGTTTTCAGAATATTTTCCGTTTCGTCATAACTCAAAGGAATTAAATGACACTTGAGAGATGCTTTTAGTTGGGTTCTATTCAGTTTAATTATATTTATTTTGTCATTTATATATCTGTATAGGAATGGACTCAAGTAAAATGATTGATTTCTAGTGAACATAGTTTTAAAGATGGGCACCTGAGTACGGCATCTCCGTTTACTTGAGTGAGCCTGATTGGGATTTATATGTTTGTGGTGGCGGAGAACCGAGTTGAATATAAAGAGTTGTCGGACGGTGAGCAACTGTGTTTCCTCATACAACTTTTTCGTCGGGTATCGTCTGGGCCTAAAGTTCATAACCTTGATCACAGCTCTCTGTGCTCTCTCTAATACCAAGAGGGAGGTCGCAGTGGCTCCACCCCAGACAGTAATGCAATAGGTCAAGACTGATTGACAGAGAGCAAGGTAAATCTTGGTTATGAGTTCGGGATCTGCAGCGTGTCTAAGGGTCCTGAATATAGGAAGGAGTTTACGAATTCTTTTACCCAAAGCTTCTATTTGCGGTTGCCAATTTAGGTTCTTGTCCACTATTACTCCCAGATATTTATGGCTGTCAACTTGCTCTAGAACTTTACAATCGCATTTATCTTGTGAACTACATTCCGATACATGTACTTTTACAGTGAAGTTATTAGGTGGATTTGATGCTGCAGAGATTTTAAAGCAGATATATTTTGTTTTTTGAACATTTATGGTGAGTAAATTATGATCTAGCCATTCAACAACTTTTGTGAGCCCTTCATTTGCAGATTTTTCCACCAACGACCACGTTTTGTTTTTAAATATGAGAACGGTGTCGTCCGCAAAGGACAGAACACTTCCGTTTTCAAGTTTCAAGCAACAAAGTTCATTGACATAAGCCAGAAAAAGAGAGGGGCCCAATGTACTTCCTTGGGGAATTCCATATGTTATTGTATTATATATATATATATATAAACATACATATTGAATAAATACATATTTTTTATTGGAATAAACTTAAATAAACATATACAATCCATGACTTGACGACTAATATCTGTGTTCATCACACAAATATCCGCCGATGTCAGGATTCAAACCTCTGGCATAGAAGGCAATGTTGTTACCGCTACACCAGCCGGTCGTCGAAGTATAAGAGTGAGCTTTTGATAGAATTAAATTTAGTATTGCACTTACCATCCATTTTTGATCAGCATAGATTTGTCAACACACGTTCCGGAAAAGTCATAATACGATGCCATGTCAGCTAACAGACTTTCAAAAGCGTCCTGTAAAGAATAAAGAATGTCCCCTGAACACACGCAAACTTATTGAAATGGTTATCAAATAATAACTCAGGATTAGACATTTTTGGTCATCATCACAGCCCTGTGTAAATGAGCCCACTGCAGGGCTATGAGTCTCTCCTCTGGATGACGAGGAGGTTGAGGCCGTAATCCACCAAGCTGGTCTAGTTCTGGTTAGTCCGAATTTTCAGGTTGCCGAAATGGCTTCGGACAAACCCTAACGACTACTGTATACAAAGTATACAGCTCCTGGGACCGACTGCTTAACGTGCTCTCCGAAGCACGGAAGTCGTCGTTTGATAAATGATCGGCGGTCACCCATATTACTTTACTGACAAAGCCGTTGCCTTTGCCTAGCCATTTTTAGTGTTAATGTTTAATTGTGTCACAGCCAATTTGCAAGTATTTTACTAAAACTTTATTAGTGGTCCATTTAATTTGCGCACTCGTTGCGCAGCACGAAAACAGCTAAGGCACGGCATCACATCTTATTAATTGTCAGGGTTTTATGAAACGCATTTTAGTAATTTTACAATGAATGGTCGACATACAAATGTCAGACGATCTGACCCGGTATTAGTAATTACATTACCGAATCCTTCCCTTTTTTATGGAACACAGCATAACTATTCGACGGTGGAAATAAGTGTGATGATATTAACTAAGCCGTCCGGCACATTTAAGCGGCTATAACCTTCAACCTATAATTTCTATCGAAAAATTGCAAAAATTCTACGAAAAATCTACCTATGATAAACCTTTGTCAAGTCAACTCATACAACTCACACTATATTCAGATCCAATAATTCTTATCCATATCTCGAGCGTGGAATTGGCGACCGTGACGAAAACGTTCCAGAAATCGTTCTCGGGGAAGCACAGCGCGGGGAGCTCACTCTCGAGGCCATCGTCCAGAGCCGCGGACGGCTCGAAGTATGGAATCGATGATTCCTGAAATTGATAAATTTGTTACTAAAATAATAAGTTACGTCTCTTATTTAGTCCTTAAAAGCTAAATATGCTTGAAGACAGCAGACTATTATCAGCAAATTAAAAAAGGACATAAAGATCTTCAGTTTGTGAAACCGAATTTACGAGTCATAATGTTGACTTTGTATTAAAGAACTTAATGTTAGTTCTTTCTTACTTTTTCATTTTATGCAACTTATGTTTTTATAGAATGGATTTTATGAAATGGATCAAAACATTTACCTACTCTTTGAAATGCAACATACAACAACGTGTTAGCAATACAATTCGTGGCTAGTTTTGTGCCCAATGACATTTGTACAAACAAGCTTTTCATCAAAACCATTCTCCATCATTTTTAGGGCGCTTTCTATTTATGCGTTTCTTGACGGACTGCTGCGGTGCCGAGGCGGTACGTTAGTCGTACAGCGCATGGACGATCTTTTTCTTTCATACTAAACGCGTGGTGCAGCAAGCGTACGTCACCGGTACCGCGAACGCTCGACAACAGGACGGCAACATCGCAAGCATCACTTGTTTATTTCGCTGTACTGTAAGAGCACTAACAGTAATGTTTTCTAATTAAAGTCCACGGCTTGACCGATGTTACATCACTGAACTGGGATAAAAACGCACGGCGGTAAAATACGCTTTCAATTTAGGCGTTCGGTGGCGGAATGCTAACGTACTGCAGCGGCCCGACAACTTGCTTTAGGCTGCGGCACGGCAAGCGTGAGGCAGCGGTCTGATACGAAACGCATAAATTGAAAGCGCTCTTAGTAGTGGAAAAGCGACCGTACCCATTAAAGTTTGTAAAATCCTTTTGAGATGTCATATAAATAGATTTTGGGGTCTTTTTTTTCGTGCCTTGTACTATAAACAAAAAAGCTAGTGCAATCGGCGGGACGTTAATACTGTAATGAATAAAGCAAGCTAAAGGAAAATACAATTCATAATAAATATAAATAATAAAATAAATAAATAATAGTTTCCCAAAATTAAAGGATTTTCGTTTTGATTCTGGCATATTAGCCACTGGGTTAAGTAATTGCCCAGTAGCAGAAGTGTTGTAATATGTAGGTACAGTTTAAATTAAGTAATTGATATGTTATATTATGAGCATGTATAGTATATTTTCTGTTTTTATTTACTGATACAGCATTATAAGTACATTTTGATATTTCCCCACGTTTAAAAGTTTTTTAAAACGACGCGCATGTTATGTATGGAGTGAAGCATGTTTGAAATGATGCTCTAGTTCAAAATAGGTAAATAAAAATGGATATGTATACATGTCTATGATAATGTGTATATGTCTCAGTAACGGGCTGCAGGAAAATGGCCTAGTTATGAAGACAATAAATCATCATGAAAGGTAAAAATTACTAAAACATACACATTACAGCAGCCCTGTTTGGATCTTGTCTTCTAAAGATCGACACTGCATTCCTACTTTTACTACTAAACGATCTTCAAATATACACTAAATAACAAAAGTTCATAATTGCCTATAACGTAATAATTCTTGATTGTACACCAGCAGTATAAGTAACATCATGATACATTATTATAAATCATTTGTAACATAATATACACATACCTCATTGTTAGGCAGAAGAACTAACAGTCCATTAACAACTCTGTCTTTTATTATACGCGGGCAGTTTTCAATCAGCTCTTGCCAGTTACTGGGTAAATTCTCCCTGTATTTCTCTCTAAAATAATAAATAATGGCTTCAATATGCAAAATAATTTTATCTTAAATAGACGCTAAATATAATGTGTTTTTAAGACAGCAAATAAAACAAATGGATAATATTATATAAACACGTAAAATCTCTTTAAGACCCGTACTAATAAAACGCTCTAAACTGTGAGAGCGAATTTAAGTGGGTGAAACTAAAAACACGTAGCGTAACAGCCCGTTCACACATGGTCCGTTTTACTGGATACGTTTTTGTATCGTAATTACGTATACTGATTACTGTGCCATATCGTCGCTTATATTACAACACCGCGAATATGCATTTGCATGACTTTACAGGACAGGGATGAAATGTTATATTTTTAACAGACACGTCATGAAAATGCATATTCGCGGTGTTGTAATATAAGCGACGATATGTGAAGTGGCTCATACAACTCCATGCGCCATTAATGAAAAAGAAACGTATCCGGTAAAACGTATCCAGTAAAGCGGACCATGTGTGAATGAGCTGTAACATAAAATCGTTCGCAGCGTCGAAAGCGTTTACGAATGCGGGCCTAAGGTTAGTACTATTAATGAGGCATTTTCTACTTCAAACAAATAAACCTACCTATACAAATGAGGGACTGTGTTGGCCCAAAGCCCAGCTTCATGCTCGGCCACTAGGTCGGCTAGGTTCGATATCGCCTTACTGTTGGAGGAAGTAGGAAGCCCTCCGGCCTCTGAACTCTCGATTATCGAGAGCAGTTTCACAGCGGCTACTTCTTTTGCCAAGTCTTCGGAAGGCGATGAATCTGGATACGACGAGGCCGAGTATGATGTGCCAACCTGAACATGGAAGTTTATTTAATGTGTGATTATAAAAGTGTTATTTGAAATAAGTGCTATTATAAAAGTGGCCTGAGTATGATGCACCAACTTGAATATATAAATTTATATGCATTTTGAAATAAGTGTTGTTAGTGATATATGGTTCACTGTATTGTTTCGTTATGTTTTAGAGATAATTATGTATTACTATGGTACGAGGGTGGAAATTTACGAAATACGTTTACAAAATCTCTACATAAAATCCTCTATCCTAGTTAGTGTTTCAAGTATCGTAACTTATATTAAGCTTTAATTTTATAAAAAATATGATTTGTTTGAAATAAATTATCAATATAATTTTTGATATTTATAATTTTGGATGGACAAATAACATGCTTCGTTCAAACAATCGTACTGAACAAGTTTTAAGTATTATTTTTCTAAGAGATGATTACTGTTGAAAATAGTTAGCTACGACAATAATAATGACATACTTACTTTAACTGTACAATCATAGATAACTGGCCCACGCTTAGGTCGAATGTCATGCACTTTATAAACAGGTTCCGACAGTCCTAGTTTCCGACAGGTCCATTCTAATTTGTCAACTGAGCTGATATTTTCTGGAGGAGGTTCTAAGTTGTAGGCTTGAGCCACATGGAATACTGGACCGCTGCTTTCCTGTAAATTTTACATTCGAGCTAGGAAAACTTTTTTGTTTAGAGAAGGATTTCATTTGCAAAAAAATACGATTTAACACAAGTCTTTGTATTTATAGTGCTTTAAGTATACACATAATAGTCGCTGTGTTCAAAGGTTATATTCTTATACATAATATCTTACCACAAAGTCGTTTGACGCAGGCAGATGCAGTGGTATTCTCATATTCTCATTCTCTACGGTATTAAGACGTTCTCTTAAATTGGAAAGTCGTTGTGATGCTGAAACTTTGCTACTTTGCTTAGGCTCTTTCTTTTCAGGCTCTATTTTTGGTGGCGGAGGCGGCATTGTAGACTGCAAAAATAGAAACAAATACAAAATATTTGTATTTGTGATGAATTTGATAAACGGATAGTTTTTATTTGAATTAAAATAAAATTTGAAGCTTTCAATAATAATAAAATATACATGACGACCTTCAACACACTAAAAGTTATAAAAATAATAAGAACAACAAATTAATAGCTACATTATTATGTAGTCGTTTTGAAAAATAACAATGCCGAATCATGTGCACAGGTATTTTAAAACCGATGTTTACTGTTTGAAAGTTAATTTTCAAACGACAAGTTTCGCCATAGTTCGAGCATGAGATTTAAATTAGTTAAAGATTAATATTTTATCACGTAGTAAATGCTAGTAGCCAAATACCACTAGTTTTTGAGAAAACAGACATAATACTAGGTCTTTACTTATGGAAATGGAGAATTGTATGAACATTTTGAAATATTAAAAATATGATTTTTAGATAATTAAAGTACCGGCCCAAATTATCTATAAAATTTTGCCATTTTGAAGGCAGTCTACTTCAGGCAGTGAAGTTAGTGGAAGCTTTTTGTACTGCCACGCGAGTGTTGAATTTGTTTATGCTTAGAAGCTGTCTAAATTATGAAAAATCTGTTGGGGCAAGGTCAGGTGAGTACGATGTACGAATTTTAAGTTTATCTATGGCAATAAAAACTACAACAATTCCCCAAACACACAACACTAAAAAACAAATCACTGAATTTGAAATAATAAAAACACGGCTTTCGAATAAAATTTATTTGAATTTCGAACTGCGCGCCAATCCACAGATAATTGAGTATGAAAATGCAGGTTTTTAAAATCTCGAATTTCAAAGTAAAGACCTATTATTAACAATAAAGAAACATTATACATTACCTCATTAGGTGGAGCTTCCTTTTTTACTAGGGATGCTGGTGGAGGAACTGCGGTATAATTATTGTTCTTAGACGGAATTCGTTCGTTTTGATCGTTAGCTGGTTTTGTCGTAATTTTATTATAAGGTTGATAACCTTTCGATTCGTAAGGTTTTTTCGAGTACTACAAAATGATAAAATATTATTGTGGGTAGTTCATACTTTCTTTTGATCATTAAAATAAAGCATTCAATAGCTGAAGGTTATAAAAAAAATCGGGCGACTGGAGAACTATTAAAAAGCAATATTGTCTTAAGTTTTCACGATTCATAACTTAAATAAAAGACTGCCATGTTTAACCAGATTTATCGCGTTTAATTTATATTTTACATTTTACCTCTGAAATTAAATGTAAAATATAAATTATACGCGATAAATCCGGTTAAAAAGTGTTTTATTTATATTAAAAAGTATGCGTGTCGCCCAGATCAAGCTAGCTGTCAAAACACAATATTCAAATTTCAAGACTGTAAATGAGTGTTGATAGGTGATTAGTTAAGCAGAGCATGAATACCTATTGTTTACATAATTTAAGATTTCACTATATAAAATAAGATTCATCATGAGTAATAATGATGCATAAGTAATAATACTGTGTCAAATTATTATTAATTTTTAAAGGCATGTATTTAACACGGCGACAAACAAATCTGATTTAGGGTTTTGAAAATAATTAAAATGGGTAGGAAAAATAATAATTTAGCTACCAAATTGAAGAAGCATTTTAATTATAAAGTAGCAGCTTTATATTGAGTTCTTAGATTTGTTTAAATTTAAATTGGCAGTGATTTTTTGGTGTAGCAACTGAATTTGAATCATCGTTATCTCGATGTCTTGACGCTTGACTTTTTTGACCATGACAGGATTGTCCAGGGCTGACTATGATAGCCGACTTGGCTTATGCGCGCTTCGCTCGCTCGGTTCGCGCACGTATATAACTATATACCTCGCTGCGCTCGTCGTCGCACCTAACCGTACCGACTACGTCTTCCTGTTAATATTAGCTGCCAAGTCATTATTTTTAATACCCCATCTATTATTTTTGTCACCAAGTAGTTAGTCGCCTAATGAGTTGTTGGTCGCCTCAAAAATAATATTCCATTTCTAAACTTTTTGTGATTTAAATTGATGGGTTCCGTTCTAAAAGCAAGTTCTATATATTGAACTACTTTTGATATTCATATCAACTTTGGGAACTTTGAAATTTACCATGTCTTTGATTTATTTTGTTTGATCGAGAGATCACCATCGTGGTCATGGCCCTTGCAACGGTGCCGAAATATTAAGAACTCAAAATAAATAAAACATTATCTCAAACAATCCCCGAAGATAGTTTTGTCACAATATAAATTCAACTTCATACAAACGGACGAAACGCGAGCTATACCTACGCGGCTCGATCTCGGCATGCGTTATCTGCATTGCGAAACAATTGTTGAATGAGTTTTACGTTTATATGCAGATTGTTTATACTTTAAAATTTAATAATATATCTCTTCGTACGTCTCAGTCGAGGCGCAAGTATTTTTCGGTCGCTAATTTTTAAGATCGAATTGTTATTCAAATGTAAATATGGTTATTTGGCTGAACACTATTTTTTGTTGAAACTTCCTATTCAATTCACATAGAATTTTATTTGTTTATTTAAAAAAAGTATATTTACAGTCACAAACCTAAATGGAACTAAACACAAAGTAGGCAAATGTAATTTAAATGCTGCAAAAGGCGGGCAGCCCTCTCACATAAGAACAGACCGCGGCATTGTAGGCATTTATTTCAAAGATGCGGCGGAGTTGAATTACTGTAGATATCTGTACTGTGGTTTTGTGATTGTGGCGTCGTAATAGTGTGAATAAGTTACAATATTTTCCTTCAAAAAATATTTAAGTGTAAAAAATATAAAGTTTAAGTAATACTTAAGTGTTGATAATAGTTAAGTATTAACACTTAACTCATACAGGTGACTGGTACATGACCCGCCATAGGGGCAGAGTGTGTATATGGGATCATTTGCAAGTATTTAAAGCCTACCTTCCATGGGTCAATTTCTATATTTTTGGAGATAATAATAGTTTTGTACTTTTTGAAATTTTCTCAAAAGTCTGCCTTCAGACTCTCACAACCTTTTTATTAAGCAATATATATTTTTTAATTATCTTTAATGAGTAACTTATACATGCCGGTGTTTAAGTAACATCGATTTTTGCCGGAAATAAATTCTCAGAAAAAAGATATTGCCTTTAGAAATCACAAAAGGGCGGAAATAATCCTGAATACAAAAATTTCAACACATTTAAAAAAAATCGGCATGGTTTTGTAAATTTGTTTTGCTTTTAAAAACATCTTTAGTCTATAAGCTTTCCAAAAATACCAAATTTAAAACAAGAACCTATTTCATTTCAATGCAAAATTCTTTTGCGTGAGTAACAAGACTTGTTTTCCATATGATTTAGTGCCAAATTAAAATAGGCTTTTTATGTTTTATCTTTTTTATGCTAAGGTCAGCCCTATGCAGCTCTTCTAGGACTATTCATTTTGGCATATTAGAACATATGGTGTTGTAAAAAAAACTTTAATTGGTCTTATTTGATCTCTAAACCATGCCATAGTGAGTTGTGTTCTGTCGGTACTTTGTTGTCATTGATCTGCTGATTGTTATCTGCTTTCCAGGTTTAAAGACTTCCTGTTTTTTTTAATTCCACGGCAGGCTTTATTAAATGTACTATGGTCAGGCAAGCATCTATTTGGGAATTGTTACTGATAAAGACGACCTGCTCCACAAGCGTTACAATTACAAGATGAGATTTTTTTGCACAAATAAATCTGAGGACATCAGTTCTTTATTTTGGAGCTTTAGTTAGGAGTTAATAAATTTTGGTGTGAAGAAAATGCACATCTGTTTCAGGATCTTATATGTAAAAAAAAGCAACATTCTATCAAATTTATAACAGTTAAAGAGGTAATAGATTTTTTGTTAATTAATGAGTACTTTTAAACCACTTGAAGGATTTATTAATTTATACAATAATATGGAAACACATATAACTTTCCTCTAGTTCTGGTGGGTAACTTCTCTTTGAAAAACTAACAAACAAACTTAAAAGACAAGATTAAAATATCTTTACACTACTTAGATTTTACAATGTTTTAGAAAAATTAAAATTAGGTTTTGGAAAGATTAAATCCTCTATTATCGTTTTTTAAGTTGTTCCACTGTAAAAATGTGAATATGTTATGCCTATTTTTAAAGCTACCTTTGAATTTTAACCATGGAAAATCCTGTCAAAAACTTTGAGGCAAAACATTTTTTATCTATTGTACATAAAATTATCTGATTGGTAATAATTAATCTTACCTTATTATTACTATAGTTGTTATTGTAATAAGGTGTCCCTCCTTTGGCTCTGTAATATTGTTTGGAATATTGGCTATCATAATTTGGCACATAGTTTGTTGGTGCAGGTTTACGCCATGAACCTTGTTTTTTTGGAAATCGGTTCTGAAATTTAAAAAATAAATTGTGTGCATTTCTTATTTTAACACAACTGCCAAAAGATATGGATTGGTGTAGATACACTCTAACAAGAATACTTGGCTAATATAGAAAAAATAAGTGACTGGTATAGGCCACATTCTGTATTGGGTCTTTTCATTATTATGTTCTAGAACAAATTCTTAATTATTTATTTTATAAGCAGTACCTTTGCACAATTTATCTTTCAAACCTTTAATAGGTCTTTATATTCTAAGTTCAGGTTGTGTAAATAAACTATGAAAAAAGTTGCTTTGGATTAAAATTAGCTAACAAAATAATAATTTTCAACTATGATTTTTAAAAGTTTAAAATAAAACTTACAACAAAGCTCTTCAATGGCTTCTTGCTAGATTTCTGGCGTGAAACCATAGCAGCTATGTGCTGTGTTTCTTGACTGGCTATGGCATCCACAAGCCATTCTCCATTAACTTGGGTTACTTTGAAACCAGGGACATCAAGGAATAGCTGTTCTAAGGTTTGGTATCCCAGCTTTTTAAAGGGTATCCATTCTCCTTGAAGCTCACGATAATCTCCTGTTAAATGCGAAATTATTGTTGAGCTAAAAACTTGTGTTATGAAATATTACAAAGGATATCAGATAGGTCAGCTCTAAATTATTATTGAGGAGAAGGTTCACCATTTCAAATATTACTTAAATAAATATTTTTAACAAAAACAAATTTGCTATACTTTTTCCTATATATATATATATATTGAATTAATAAATCACTGCCAGGGATGCTCCTAGAATGGGTGGCCATAAAATAATAACTCTGACATTTCATAACTTTAACTAGGTATCTTGTCTAAATCTCCTGGATAATGGGGTCAAATAAATTAATATGTTACTCATATAATAAATAGCTTGTAAAGTTGGTAATGATTTTACATAACTGTACATTAACTCCTGAAGGGCCAGTCCAATATACTTAAATTTTTTAGCTCACCAAGGTGTATGAAAATCTGATTAATGATCAAAATACATTAAATTGAATAAAATGCTATATGATATTATTTTTTCCTAAATCGTCTATCTATATCACCATATGATTATGTTGTAATGTTTAATTAAGACTGTAATCATGCAATATGATCACATCTCTTAAGACTACAAAAACTTAAAAAACAAAATTACATGTGTCCATAAGGTACGGTATTGGTTAAAACTATTACTTAGTACAATATTGGCTAAATATTGTAGGAATTCAATATATAATTACATATATTCCTTTCTGCGAGTTCAATGCGGACAGATTAATTGATACCCTAATACTAAAAAGTTTAAGAATTGTGTACTTACGATTACATTGCTTCAAAGTTAAAGCTCCTTTAACAGATATGAGAGTGGCTCTTAATGCTTGAATCACTTGATCCTTTTCCATATTGTATTCTGAAATAAACATACTAGTAGGAACATCCAGATCTTTGGTAGAAGAATGCAAAACAAAAATGGATAAGACGGAACTATTTCTATCCATGAAAAAATTTTATACGTTCGGGTCTAGACTTTTCTAGTTACAAAACGTGGACAATTAAATGCAAATACTCGAAACATACGTACCAGGAAAAGTTTACTACCGCAAGAAGATTAATAACTGCATTTGCAATGACAGCAATTAATTACATATCAACATGAGCAAACTCTGTTTATTTCCCAAAATTCTACGATGTACCTGCAATCAAAACAAAATGCAGTTCAAAAAAATGTTTCTTCAGTGCGTGACGTGTTCAAACTTTCTCTTCGTTGGCAAACATTAAACTTAGCCTGTAAATGATAAAATTGAAAATAATAGCTTTTTCAGAATTACTCTAGGAATAAAAGTACGCAACCGCTGTGTTATAATTTACCAAATTTAAATATGCTCAACAATAAACTTCGCCTGTTCGCTCAATCTAACACAGACTAGTATATATTATGCCGAAAAACATGTGTGCTACATGCAAACATTTCTTAGTTTTTGACAGACAACCGAGTGATTGACAATAATCATAATATCGATTTTGTATGAGAATAAAACTATTTTATAGGTTTTATCAGTACTTGAAATATAGATGGCTTCTTGATGAAATCAATAAATAATGACTGAGACTGCTCGCGTCCGCAAGGTTTAGCCCTCGATGCCTTGCACGTGGTCGCTGGGTGGCGCTAAACGAGCGGTATCATCTGGTGGTAGGCTTCGGCCGCGGCTTGTCACCACCCACTAGACAAAACCATGCCGCCAAGTAACCTAGTTGCGTTCCGGCATGATGTTTAGTGTAGCCATTTAGGAGGGTAGGTCTGAGTAATCGTGCTGCATTGGAGTACTGTTGTCAACTCGTAGGATAGTGACTCACTGGGTAGCTCGTTTTGGAGGGTAGCGGGATCCGAAGCACGGTGCACCGCTGGCCGACCGCAGGTAGTAGGGGGCCCAAGTAGCATGCCAGCCACATGCGAAAGGCTGCCCCGCTACCTAGCGAAAAATTCCGGGAGGCTCCATCGTGCCGGCTCCGGTACCGGCGACCGGTTTGAGAGGACCCGATGGCGAACTCGGGAGTTCGGGCGTCCCCGCAGTCTCCAAGCGAGTTCCCCAATGGTGCGTTGTTCCCTACGAGTTGCTTGGTTCCATTTGCAGCGCTTCACTCAACTTCTGTTCTCCTCCCTATTCACTCCACTACCAATTCACAATGAAAGGCCCAAAAAGAGTACGGTTCAACAGCGGTTGCACTTCCTCTCCCTTAAAGTGCACTTCTGTAACCACCGAGGAGTGCACTCTAATCTGAATAATGTCCACCACCATCTTGAGACGGAGAGACCACACCTACTCTTTCTAATGGAGACGCAGATCTGCGATCCGTCAGACTCGGCAAACCTTGGTTACCCAGGCTATATCCTGGAGTCTCTTTTCCGCCCGCACGCCGGGGTGTGCATGTATGCCAGTGACGCGATCTGTTATCAGCGTCTCCGTTACTTGGAAGTGCCGGACCTTTCAGTCATGTGGGTTCACATAGATACTGGCCTAGACCAAGTGGTTTACGCCTGTATCTATCGTTCACATAGCGGAGATCGGGAGACAACGAGGCTTATGGAATACCTTGGCAATACAGCAGATAAGATTCAGCAACGTTTTTCCACGGCGCAGTTGGTGTTTTTGGGGGACTTTAATGCTCACCACGGGCAGTGGTTATACCCGTATCAGGACACTGACCATGCTGGCAGAGAGGCCTTTAAGTTTTCGCTGACTTATGGTCTCTCATAGCTTGTTAACGAGCCTACGCGCATCCCCGACGTTGTTGGCCACACTGCATATTGCTTGGACCTTCTGCTGACAACAGATCCTGACAGATACTCGGTGTCCATCACTGCACCTTTAGGGACATCCGATCACTGTATGGTGAAATCTGTATCGCTGTACTCGCCACCTGACACCCGCCTAAAAGGCTCCAGGCGAGTATGGCGTTACAAGTCAGCAGATTGGGATGAAATGCGACATTTCTTCGCATCTTATCTATGGCGGCAAACTTGTTTTACATCAACCGATCCATCGTGCTGCGCTGATGCTGTCTCAAGTGTGATAGTTCAAGCAATGGAGTACTACATTCCCCACGCTGACCTATCCCTTGAAACCAAAGCTTGCCCATGGTTTAATAGTGCTTGCCTTGCCGCTGAAAAGGGTGAGGCCTTGGAGGGTCATGGTGAAGCAATAGCTGTATCCTTAGACATTTCCAGGGCCTTTGACAGGGTCTGGCATGATGGTATCTTAAGTAAGCTTCCAGCATATGGCATACCGATTAGGCTCTGCGACTGGATATCTGATTTTCTGAGGGAACGGTCTATTCGAGTAGTCTTAGATGGCTACTCCTCCGACCAAATGGCAATTAATGCCGGGGTACCTCAGGGATCTGTTCTCTTTGCAACATTATTCTTGCTGCACATTAATGACCTTTTAACACCGGGCATTATTGGTTATGCTGATGACAGTACTGTTGTAGAGAGATACGTATCCAATGCGCGAGCGAGCCCCCGTGAAATCCAGAGTTTAAGAAAGTCAATGATTGAGCGCGTTGATTTGACCTTACGAAAATTATCCGATTGGGGTGAGTCGAATTTGGTCAAATTCAACGCGTCCAAAACTCAGGCGTGTCTATTCTTCGCAAAAAAGAGCACCTTCACATTTACGTCCACTTTCCAAAATGTATCTGTCCCCATCACTGACCATCTAGGGCTTTTAGGCGTAACTATAACATCCAGTTTAAACTTCGGTCAACAAATTGTGTCCATGGCTCAAGTAGCTTCGAAAAAGTTGGGAATCATCTCGAAGGTACGGCGGTACTTCGGCCCTGCACAGCTTCTTAACTTATACACAGCTCAAGTGCGATCATGCATGGAGCACTGCAGTCATCTTTGGGATGGTTCAGCCAAATATCAACTAGAAGCGCTGGATTCCGTTGACCGAAGAGCCCGTAAACTAATTATAAACGACGTCGACCTTACAACCAAAAAACTGCAGACCTTAGAGCATCGTCGTAAGGTTGCATGTCTAACCGTGTACTACAGGATAAATTTTGGTGAGTGCGCCAGTGCTCTGTTTGAACAAATTGAACCCTCACCCTTTTACCATCGGACTACTAGACGCAGACAGAACTTCCATCCGTATGTGGTAGATATTCCGAAAAGTCGAACTAAGCGCTTTGACAGTTCCTTTTTGATACGGGTCGCCAAGGTTTAGAATGAACTGCCTGCGTCTATTTTCCAGTATAGTCCTAGTACTTTTAAGCGTCGAGTGAATAGGTTGCCCGTGGATGGACGTGTACCACCTTGGTCTTCATGTTCACTTAACATCAGATGGCATGGAAGACAAACGTCCCATCCATAAATTATTTAAAAAAAAAAAATGTCAATTAAATTATCAGTTCCTTGGATCACCTCCCAGACTCAATAAAAAGAAAAACTAAGATAGGTAAATAACCCACTACAGTACCAAGAATTGACAGTAAGAAATATCGGCGTTTTTATGTTATGTATTTATAATGTCAACAATATTGCAGGATACAAAATTCTCTACAACTTTTGTTTAGTTTTTTTTCTCCGCCAAAGAAACCTTGGTACATCTACTAGAGAGGAGGTGAATGCTTGATGCACGAGAGGGGACCGTCGGGGGACACATGCTTGTTAGAGACACATGACCCGCCAGCCAATCCCTAACAGTGCGGGACTCACCGAACCCAGCCATACCTGCTAAACACCTCCTTTGCTGGTCAATCCCGAGGTGGGCTTTGACCCTCATCTGAACGACAGCCAATTGGAGTCGAAGGCTGCATACTTTTTGTTTAGGTTATTTTTTTTATATATACGGTGAGTGAACCGTTTTCGGGGTAGAGGACGGGGAGTGCGCGGTCACAGCATCACTTCAGGTCAACCGGTGCTTCCCGTCAAAAACGTGCCATATACAGTGTGTCTTTAGGAGCAGTAACTAGATAGGTACAATTTCATCGACGAGAATACCCCATATGGTAGATCAGTTCCAAATCCCCGCCATTCTGTAGCAACTTTGATTTAACTTTCGTAGAATTCACCATGATTTGTAAAACAACGGCTATTTAAGTTATGAGTCTGGCAAGGGCTCAATATCGATTTTATTTGAATGGCAAATGTGTAGAGTAACACATAGTTAACATAAATAATAGCAATTAATTTATTTTATTACAATTGCCGAAGGGACAAGAGACAGAGCATCAGAGCGCTTTATTCTTACGATAACTACATCGTTAACCCATCTTTTTTTATCATGTTATACTAAATATTTGATTTGCTTAATAAATTAATTTAAAAATCATTGCTCGTTCTTACAAATTAAGAGTTTTGTTGATCAAAAAGACCCCTTTGCTCACAATGGCAAATTCACCATAATTTGTAAAAGAACGATTGTTTAAGTTCTACCTACGTCTTGTATGTAGGGGCTCAATATTGATGTTATTTTATTTTTCAAAAACTACATAGTTAACTCTTCTTCTTCTTATCTTATTACATATTTGAGTTCCTCAACAAATTCGTACAAGAATCACTGTTCTCGGTCTTATAGTGTTAGAGTTATTTCGGAGCGTATATTATATATATACAATTGCTCGTATTACAGAACGAGACTCAATACTCGTTTCACGTAAGCGTTGTTCACCAGCTGATTCTTGACTTGAGCTTTAGTCTTATTACAAAACAATTATCCAAACCAGATTACCTGAAACTAGTTTCAAATATCGGACTCAGTTGATACTGGGTTTTCTTTGAAAAAAATTTGTTTCCCATTGCATTTAATAACAAAAACTAATGGTCTGTTACGTTATACCACAGAATAAGTAATAGTTGGTACAGAAGAATTACTCCGCAAGAAGATCTAAATAAATTCGAGTCTTGCAACGACGCGATACGGTGGAATTCAGCTCGCACAGTATTACGTACCTGCAAATTTATATACCTAGAAGTTTTGTCTCTTTCTATCGCATGCCTCTTATCTTTTCTTACGCTGTTAGGGTTGCTGCATAGTGAAGAATAATTAATCTCCTTATTTGTAATTAAGTATCTACCGATGTAGGTATTACTGTTATTCTACCTTTGAAAAAAATATTTGTTTCAACTTACCTAAAGTACAAAATGAAAAAAAAGTTACGTTGAATAATTAGTAATACTACCTATGTTTTGTTTGCTAAATTGAACATAATCAAATCTAAACATAATCTAATTGAATATTTGTTTCTTTTTATGTCCATTTTTAAATACTATTTGCGACCTCGATCATAGAATTACTGTGAATGCTATTTGGTAGGTAGGTATCTACAACGTCCCGACGGGCACGCGCGTGACACACGACCCATTCGAAATGCGCCGGCGGAGCGCTTCGCTGTAGGTAAATAACGGATGTACCGCGCGGAGTGAGCCAGGCCTGGTTATACGCAACGTTTAGATTACAATGTCTTATAAATTGCGTTAAATTCTATATGATATATGACAAAATTGTCAATGTTTTGAATTATTTATCTGTTTTTCGATAGAAGCAGTACGGTTAAATTATAACAGTCGCTTCCTTTTACTATGAAAATATATTTATATTTATCACTCAAAAATAAAACGAAACGTAAAAATATCTACAGCCCCATCAATATTAGGCAATCCTGGCCAGGTACCAATTTGCCCCAAATTATTAAATTGAGTCCAGACATTTTGCATATTCTGAGGAAATTTTATAAAGCGTTGACATAATCGGGCCAATAAATTAGATACTTTTGCAATTATTATTGACACAACAGGTTGTGATAAATTGAGTAAGTCTCCACACACAATCTGAAATAATAAAATTATATACTAACATGTTTTTTTATTAAAATCATACAACAATTGTTATCTTATCAAAAATTTACCAGCATGTAATAATGCCCTACACTTACTTGAAATGATGCCTTGGCATAAAATCTTAAGCACACGAGAATTTGAAGTTCAGGCGCAATGGGGCACCCTCGCTGATCAGATTTAGATAATTCATTATAAATCATGGGTAAAATCACATCTTTTACTGTAGATTGTGTAAACCTATATCTTTTTTTTAAGTTTAGCTCGTCCATGGCGAAGGGATACTGTACATCTCCTAATAATTGTCGTGGAATACGCACTTCGTGTATAAAAATATTATCGTAATGGTCAATATCACTGAAAGGATCCATTGTAGTTAATACAGATCACTATTAAACAAGGCACGAATCGCGTACCTATCTAGTTTTTCTCTAGGGCCGCCAGACTGTTGAAAACATGTTGAAAACCAATGCTTCCAACCAAGGTTAAGGAAGGTTAAGTTGTTGTCAACCAATTCCGAGTCATCCACACTGTTACAAACGGTGGTTTCCAACAAGGAGACAAACAAGAACACACGCCAAGGTCACGCCAGGCCACGCCCCTTAATCGTCAGTGTGCTCTGATCTCTCGCGTCGGCAACATCTTCGCGATGGCAGTTTTGTATGCAATTGAGGATACAAAGAAGGAAAGGTTGAAACGCAGGATAAAAAGCTACAAAACTCAAGTCATTTCTAGTTATAGTTACATAGTAAAATATACAATAACAAGCGTACACACTGTCCTAAAAACAGACATACATCTACATAGATAACGCAAATGCATATCCTTTGCGTGTCCGAACCCCGACCAAGCGTCAAGGTTGGTCGCCTCTAGATTTAATATGTATTGTAATATGCGTGTATGTATGTCTGTTAGAAAATCGAGTCCACAATATCAATATCGTTCTTAATAATCGATTTCATCGGCGGTATCGGTGTCTCTGAATCTTTTTGTATTTTCCAGTAATAAATATCAGCTGTGACGTCACAATAGGTCTTAAAAAGTCGGCACGCTTGGTTCGAATACAAATCGTGGCACTTGCGTTGTCTATGTTGATGTATGTCTGTGATTCTAAACACCGCCGTTTCCAACCCGCCAAGGTCATGTAATTTGGTTGTCAACAGCCTTCTTCACTGTTGGAAACACGTTGTAAACTAGCAAGGTCACCTTGGTTTGATGTTTTGTTTCCAACAGTGTATTTCGGCTTTAAGCCCCAGTTCACAATAACACAAACTTAATTTGAAGTACGCTCAAGTATGGTAGAAAGCACACTCAAGTGAATACAGTTGTGAAACTAGTTTTAATCATTGGCATATGCATAAGTAAAGTTCTATAATAAGCGTGAACACAGTTCAAATCATTTAGTACTCAAGTGATATCTGGTCATTGAATCTAGTATTAGGCAACGTTTTGTAATAAAGAAAGTATTTGATACTAGTTTCAAAACTAGTATCAATACATGAGTACTATTCTGTAATACGACCATTAGGCTGCCAATAAGGTTTGAATTCCACTCTCTAAATAATCTCTGGGTCGAACTATTTTCTTCCTGAAATGCTGCAGCTAGTTCATCCTTTGGCAGTTTTTCAAAATATTTTTTTCCTTTTTTAAAAAGCGCAGAAGTTGTGTCAGACAGAGCCATTTATCGATAGTTCATGGCGCGATTTCGACTGGATGCACCGGTTGACATGATGCTGACCGCGCGCTTTCCACCCTGTTACTTGAAAATTAAAACAAAAGTTGTACCTAGAGACTTTTGTATATCTTTTGATAATATATACCTACAAATAGCAAAAAAACCATTAAAAAAACATGAAATGTACCGCGACATGAAAAAAAAACACAAGACAGCTAATTGTGAGAGCTAATGTCATGCTTACAAAGTAGGTAAATTGAGCTATGGATTCACAACACAAACATGACAAACTGGGACAAGAGTATTTAAAAAGAATGGAATAATGAACCTGTCACCGCTAGGAGCACCCGTTCACGAGTATAGACAAGCACCGGCCACCGCTATCCTCAACCATATTTTAGGGAAGAGGGTGATCCTACACACGACCCTATCACTAGCAGTGCCACCTGAGGGAGCATGACGTTGTTGTCTTGACAAGAAAATAAGTGAGTGGAACAGTCACCACTCACCACTTCACCAGCAAGCCACAGGCATATTGCACAGCCAAGCCGTAAACAAAATTAATAAATTTTTGAAATATCCTGTTGGGTGCTTAATCCCATGCCTTTTTTAACCTTTAGTTTAACTTTTAGTTTTAAATGAGTGTGAATAACTAGAAATAGAGTGTCTTAAATGATTAATTTATTGAATGACAGGAATTGAATCAATTGACTTCGGAACTTTGTTATACTTACCAAACTACCTATATCATACGTATTCACATTCCGATAAATGTAGTGGTGCTTATAACCAGCCTTAATTTTGGAAACGCTAACTTACGGTCTCATAGAGTAAGTTATTTTTATCATGATTATCTTTCGTAGTTTAAAAAGTCATAACTATTCTTATACCTACATAATGTTTTCATAAGTATACTGTGATGCAAGGGTCAAGATACCAATCTCTAACCAAATAAACTTTTCCGTAAGAGATTCTCTATTTCCAAGTTTATACATTCCACGAATAGCCCTTTTCTGCAGTGTAAATATCGTGTCAATATCTGCGGCATTGTAACTTGTAGGTTTTGAGACAACTTGAAGGATGTTAATACACAACACAAGTCAGTCTGGCGCAGTCTAATTAAAACAAAAGGTAGTTTGAAACGCAAGGAATCTTTAATGGCGACAGAATCCAAAGTAGGGAAGTAAGTACACATTCAAATGGTTGCTATGGCTCTCTTGTTTTAGCCGTATAATGTGTCGCAGCGGCCATCTTTGGCGTCCATGTTTGAAAGATTGCAATCCGTCAATGTCAGTTTACTTCGCGGTTTGTTTATTTGTTTTGAAAAGTGAGATGATATCCATGGAGATGTTCTATTTTTCTATACATACTTTATAGTTATATAGATATTAAGTAGGTATAACTAAAACTCTTTTATCTCACTCTCCCAATACAAAAACCATTTAAGAAAAAAAGATATAGTACTATTTTCATTCTCCTACCGAATGAAAAAATTAAAGGCATGACGTCATACGAATGTCATTAGAGTGCCTTGTCGCCATGTTGTGTTTCAGAATTCAGAGTACTTAAGATGTCAAATTGTGTTTTTGCTGAAAGATTTTTTCAATTTACTAATTAAGTGGCTTCAAATTTGTGTTTTATTTGTTAATATCTGCAAAAAGTGCAAGCAGTTTTCAATATGAAATGTTCAATTTTGTGGTATGGTGCGAAGAAAGATGATAAATACCCTAATTTAACTTTACACAGGTTAGTAAGATTTTCATTGATTAAAACAAGTGAATTGTTGTTATAAAGTGCTCCACATAACTTTTTTTTGTAATTTGGACATGCAATCTTAACTATAGGGGAAACTGAGGACACTTGATACTCCTGGGAGACTTGGTACATCGAAATATTTAAAGTACCGGATGATATTGAACTATTTAGACTTGCAGCACTGACGCTAGTAGTCGAGCCCAAATCAAGGGGAAAAAAATACAGCTGTCAAACCGCCATTTTTGACGTGACGAGCATTGTTTTGTTTTTGGCCGATACAAGATCTTTTTTTGAATTGGAAATTGACTTGTTTTGCGTAAATTAAAGTGAAATTTATTTGTTTTTCTTAGTTAAGAAGTTTAATTACTTAGTTGGCTGTATTGTTTGTTGATTATCGGCTCAAGATTGTAATGAGGTAAGATACTTTCACATACTTTTTTGATTTGTGTGGTAGTGAGGACACTTGGTACACAACAACTTGGTTACATTTGATCCCCGGATCAAGTCTCCCATATGATATAATTTGTTCAAGTTCTAAATAATATTTCTTTTTGCAGAATTTTTCAAAAATGCCTCGGGTTTACAAAACTACATGAAAACTACATGAGTATCAATATAGGTATTGCGGCGAAGCCAAAATTTAATTAGATTGGCAGTTGATATAAATGTATAACTTTTTAAAACTTTGTATTTGTTACAATTTGATTTTATTTTACAATTTGTGTTCCTTATATTTTTGTTCCTTAAAAGTTCTTTAGTGTTAAATATCAAAACTTTAAGACTTCGTATAATTTTGAGACTGATTAAATAAGTTAAGCTTATTACAAATATCTCATTTTTAATAAATGATTACTTAAGTGGATACTGTTTGAGTCTAATTTTCTTCGGAAGTTTTACCAAAACCTAAACTACCTGCATAGTTTTTCGCAGAAATATTGATTTTCCAGTTTAGATCATGTTGTCTGTCTGTAGGTATTTATGAACATGTAATTTTATTGTGACGAATCAACTGTCCCATGGCATAAGGGATACTTGATCCGCCCTGATCAAGTCTCCTTACAGGCCGAATCAAGTCTCCCATATAGTGGGGACACATGGTACTAACCCCTTTTTTTGAATAAAATTAAATATTGACTTATTTTATAACCTATATGTTTTGACTCCCACGTATATTATACCTAGATAAATTCTTCATACTTTAGTTAAAAAACATCTGAAATTCTCCAAAAATTTTTCATTTTAGAAGACAAAATGAAAAGGGGGGATCAACTGTCCTCAGTTTCCCCTACACTACATTTTTTTTATATAAAACACGTTTTACTTTGCCGAAACCTATTGTTGAAACTGTCTTGTTTGTTTACCTACCTACATTAGAATTTAATAGTGATGTATTTTTCTTAAAACTCTATATCGATATTTATAATTTTAGGTTTCCAAGAAATGTTAACTTAAAGGGACGGTGGTTAGAAGCCATTGGAAGCGAGAGCTTAAACCCAAAAGTTAAAGTTTGGTATATTTGCTCTTTACATTTTGAGGAAAATAGCTTTAATAAGACCCTTGATGTAATTAGATTGCGAGATGACACAGTACCTTCAATTTTCCAAAAGGTAAGAAATCTTATTTTGTATTATTCAATAAAAATAGACTTTGTACCTTTTATTTAGAAATGAATAAATATTTGTGAAAATTACTATGTTGTTTTACTGCTACCTGCATAATACGAGTGTAAAATCTTTCTAACTTTCATAATATAAAAGGAAGGTATGGTTAATTATTACATACGACGGCTGGTTGCCACTCGACCCAAAAATTTAATTGAGTTATTAGATAGTGGCCATGTGGATAGTTATATTTTATAAATACTATTATTTTGATCAGATTTCACTTTTTATAATTGCAATGTCCACTTTCATTTATTTATTTATTTTCATTTTTATTGTAACTATTTTGTGTTCCTTCGTAATTCATGAACCTCTCCCTCTCCCTCCCCAGTATCGAAAGAATCGAAGGAATATTCTTTCAATACTTCTTTCGATTTTCCAAAAAGGTAAACAACACCTGTCATTAATTCGATTCTTGCTCTCAATCTATACATATAATAAAATGGTAGGAAAGTCAAAACTGTACATTGAATATTTTTTTAAAAGAATACTTGGGGTATGATCTACAATCGAAACAGAAACAAAAAATATAGTTTTTAGAATTTTTGTCTGTTTGTCTGTTTGTCTTTTCGGGATAAACTCAAAAAGTACTGCATGGATTTACTTCAAATTTGGCATGAAGATAGTTAAGAAGTCGGGTCAACATATAGGCTACATATTATCACGCTAGCAGTGTTATAATCGTAGGTGCGTTTGGTGCTGCATAGCGTTCACGCAGACGACGTCGCGGGCAGCAGCTAGTTTCGAATAAAATGCTTCAAATATGCTTCGGAAACACTCTTACACTAATAATCAAAGTCAAAAAAAAAGAAAAAACTGGTATATATAAGTAGTAAATGGAAAAAAAGGCAGAAAGTTTTACTAAATGGCAGATGACGGCTAAGGGGCGTCTCTTTTAATAGTTGCATGAGACGCCCTAGGACCGTTATAAAAAATGGTATGGCCGCACCAGGCAGAAGTTTGTAAAAATAACCGTCGCAATTAATCGGATGTATGTTCCTTCCCTGTCAAATACTGTCAATAGGAGCTCGTAAGTTTTGAACCCCTAAATTTTGGTAAGAAAATTTATTTCTGATGGCGTCATAAAGTTATAAACAAAGCTATTTAGAAAAAGCGTATATTTTTCCTGACAAATAATAAGTTAATAAATCCCCAGACGAATCATTTCAAGCATTTTCATGGTAAGCATGTGGGATAACAGTTTTAGTAATTTATATATTTTTTTCCAATGCCAGGATAAAGCACAGACCTAAAAAATTTTTTTTTTAAATATCTTTGAACATCAAGTTTTCAGTTATTTACTAATAAATGATGCTACACCCGAAAAGTTTCCTTTCTCTATCAATAGGATAATGCTTCATTTCGCATTTTTGAATATACATTTTCTCAAGAAAACAAAATAATCGTCCGATGAATCAGACATTTTCGCTGATAAGCGCTTATAAGTTTCCAGCTTTCTTTCTGTATACGGCATTAGAAGTATCGATATCGATACAACTTTAGTATGCTCACTATTGGCGGCCCTTTTATGCTACGATTTAACTTTAGGTATGCACCCATTTTTTGCTGTTATTTCAGATCCATAGTGTTAGAGATTAAAACGTAGTATCTCTACTTAGTCTGTGTATTAAAAATAAATATTCAGCTAAATAGTACTTATTTGCGTAGTTTTCATATATATTATCTGTATATTCTGTGCAGTGATATAATATGTTTGATAGAGATGCCGATCCGATTGTAAGGGGCGAGATATGTGGACTTAGAACAAGTCGGTTCGAAGACAAAAAGCGAACATTTATAGCTCAATTTCCACTGGATGAAGATGGGTTGGTACATTTACGAATTTTAATACAATTTAAGTCAATATATCTTCTAATTTATCGAATTTCAGAAAATATTTGAAATAAAAAGACATAAAAAGACATCACGACTACCATTCTTACCATTCCTTAGAATTACATGCTTTTTTGTCCAGAATAGGAGAACCCTAAAACATATAGGTACCTACTTAAATTTATTATTCGTTTTATCAGAACCATTCTGTAAATAACTTTGTACAAATCTTAATATTGAATAAAAAAGATATTTAACTGAATTTATTCTTTTTGTTTCGTCATGTCCGACGAGGCTTTTTTGGTGCTTGACGTTGTCAACTCAAACTCAAATATTCTTTATTTCGTAAGTATTTAAATACATTTGAAATAAGTCAAACAATTTACAAATTGAACTGAATCTACCACCACTTCGGAAAGTCGAACAATAAGAAAGGTTAGAAGTAATAATAATAATAATAATGGCAGATGTTCTTTTGTTCCCTAATGGTCGCTTGGGTATTTTCTACCGGACAGTATTCAGTAACAGTATTTTTAATTGTTTTAAAAATCAATAATTGTCAAATTCTGTAATGGAGTGGAAAAGAGTCAATAATTAATTATTAATAATTAAAAACTTATAATAACAAAATAAAGACAAAAAATAAAAACAATTACTGATGACACATTATTAGTACACACGTATAATATAAGTCTAGTTAAGAGTACTGCAGTGCTAGCACGGATCTTTTGTCGATCGTAAGTTTACGAATGCTCGTATAGTATGGAGTCGGTTGCAAGTTTTTAGTAACAATGTAATTTTTTATTTTACAGTTATTTAAGAGTAGAACCTGTTAACAAACATTCATAATTAACAAGGAACACATTTATTTAAGCTGACCGTGCGGCAATGGATAGATTTCAATTATTGCTTGCAAAACCGTCTCCATACTATACGAGCATTCGTAAACTTACGATCGACAAAAGATCCGTGCTAGCACTGCTGAAAAATAGTACTCATTTCGGAGCGCTGTAAAACCTTAACTAATGACTTAATGAAAAAAAAAATCCCCAGACAATCACACCAACTACATGGCCCCAAAGTAAGCATAGCTTGTGTTATGGGATACCATATAGCGAACTAGGGGGGAACCTAGAATATAAATACATAAATAGATAAACACCCAGACACGGAACCATAGTAGAAAGAGGGAGGAAGTAGGTTAACTCCGGCCCAATCCGCGATATAATTGCCTACTGTCTCAGGGTTGTCACTTTTAGCTAAATTTTAATTCAATCAATGTCTATAAATTGGCAAGGGTCGGAAAGTTGTGTTTTTTACTTGTATTATCTGGGTATTGGGTTTGTAAGGTCAGTTTTATCTAAACGATGATGAAACTTTTTACGATCAAAAATAGGGCGACGGGCCAACAGAATAGGTAACCTGAACAGAGATAATCCTGCAATATTAGATGTATTATTAAGACACCCAAAGGCACAGCAGTACTTTCTCTTGCGATTATCAGTCATCGCGGTGTCGAAAAGCCGTGACGCGCGCGTGAACCTCGTGCGGAGTTAGCCCCGACTGGCGCTTCGATATCACCGCGAGATTTTGTGTATGTGTGCGTGCGGCGGTGCATAGATACTATGGCGCGCACATACTCGCCGCGCGCGGTGCTTTTGTATGAAGATAACCTACTTCCTCCCTCTTTCTACTATGACGGAACATTTGTTTTTTCTGGTTCCGTGCGGGGATCGAACCCGCAACCACTGGCGTCTGAGGCAGATAGGTTTACCCCAACGCCATAGTGGTCGTCATGAAAAAATGTTGCTTATAAAAGTTGTTCCTCAAAAAACGATCTACAAAAATGGTCCGATTTTCGTAAAATGATAAAAAAAAGTTATATCAAAAAATATAAAATATTTTCTCGAATTTCTAAACATTTTCGCTTATAACTTTTTTATTTATAGTTCGACAAAAAGTTACTTGACCAAAGTTGTAGAGGATTTAATTTGCAACAAAAAATGTTAATAACTTTTTTATCAGATAAATAGTTTAAGAGATATATCGTAAAAACCATTTCAACCCCTATTTTCAAGATGGTGGCCGTAAGACAAGGGTGGCGACCCCACAAACTTGGTTTTCGCTTTACACTGACCCCCCTACACATCAAAAAGAAATTGCGTCCTCTGAAAAACGCAACCCAAAATGTAGGTAACTTTTCAATGGACTAATGGCGGGTTTCAATATTATGAAAACTGTTCGTTTTGCCTACGAACAATAGAAATCACTACCAAAATGCCTTTCTATATTCAAAATCTTGACATCTAAACCACTGCTTACGAACTGTTTGACTGTAATGGGTTGCTAGGTTACATTTGACCATTTACAAAATAAGTCATTGTATCTAGCCAACGACGACGTAACAAGTTATTAATTTAAACCAATGAGGTAAAGGTAGCATGGTAGTCTGCTGCAGTCAATAAGAGTAATGTTTTCATTACGTATGACCAATTAAAGAATAGATCATTTTATCTAGCCAACGGCGTAAAAATTTATTCATTTAACGAAATATCCTATCAAATATCTGTCAACATATCAATAATCCAGTTTTCTCTTTCTAACTTATCTATAACTGTTTTTGAAAAAAAGGACGAATATTATTGAATGACATAATTTTTCTTTTAAATATTTACTTTGACGTCATAAAAATGTGATTCAACCAATAATGGCAAAATTAGTCGAAGGATTGGCGTTTCGTTTTACGTAAGCAGTTAAACGCAATTATTAATAAAAAGCTCTAAAAACATTCTATAATATATTTATCGAATACTAAAACATAGCAAACATAAATTGAATAAGTTTATATATTTCTTTAGTTCAAATATCATACAAATAATTTGCGAATGCGTGATATTCTATAAATCACATATCACCATTTTCTTGGAAGAACGTCACGCAAGGAGGGTCCATGCCAAATTTGAGAACTTACAGCCCGTAGCTAGTAGATATTGTGAAACGCTACTTTTTTCCTACCAGTTTTGTACCTGTACCGGTTACGCATAGCAGTCAGTTGGATATTGAAACCCGCCATTAATCAATCTAGAATTTAATACAATTTTTGACATCCAATGAGCATTTTGTAGGTACTTAAAAAAATAAACTGTACCTACTGCTATTTGACATATTTATGAATATTATTCAATTTAATTTTTGACCTTAGGAAATTTTGATTTGACGTGTTCCAAACCAGCATATGGAACGACGTGGTCGCCTAAAATTTCTTCTATGTACCTACCGTTCCACAGTCAATCCTATCATATGGCGGCCAGTTTCGATGAAAACCAGATCGGTTTTGCTTCTATTGAGATGCCTGCCCACACCATGCAAGAATCTCCTCCATAAGCAACAGTTTTTGCTATGTAGCATTGTGCAAATCTCTTTCCTGACCTTTCGTATACCCCTTCTCCTTTTGTCACTAACGTGTAGACACACTCTGCTTTTATCGGAGAAGAGTACAGTACGCCATTAATCTTTGTGTGTTTTCCAGCGAAACGAAGTCGAGCTACTCCATGGACCTGTTGCTGGTCTCATTCGTCTTAGAGTTGCTGCTTTGAGGCATCTTCTCACAGTCCAGGAGCTGACAGCTACTCCACGCGTTTCTCTGAGCTCCTGGACTCTATTGAGAGAATGATTTCTCGTTGAAGTGCTGACGATGAATAGATCGTCTCTCTCCAAAGTGCATCGTTTTGTTGCCAGAACCTCTTCTCCGGTACAAGCGGTAGGTTGCTTTTTATACGCCCTAATGTCACGCAATTTGTACTGGTGCAAACGATTAAAAATGTTACATCTTCTAATTCATGACTTTTAAAGTAGTCTAAAAGATAACACTCGAGTAATTCCATGTGTTTACACCTAGCTAAAGGTTAGGGTGCTAACGTAATTTAAGACCTAAAAAAAATTTGGGTTTCAATTTTAGTGCTCGGGCGCTTTTTATAGGCGAGTATTAACCCATTTAGACATAATTTTACAAAGCTACCGTTTAAGGTACGGTAGCTTTGTAAAATTATTGTGACGTACATGTGGGTCCTATAATATTTTTTTATCATTATTATGAGCTTAGATTATCAATATTATGTTAGTTACATTACAAATAGGTTATGTGTTTTTTTGGTGATATTCTCTAGCAGAGTCGTAAAAAATTATTTAAAATATCTTCAATAAGGTAACTTGGACTTACTCTATTATCAAGTGAACGAAGTTTTGCATTTTTATAAAGTTTGATATAATATTATGTAGGTATGTTATTACAACAAATTAGTTTGCCGAAGATTATTATTATTAGATATTTTCAATCCTCAATTAGGTATACCGTCACAAAGAAATGCAATATTGGGGAGTTTTAAAATATAAAACAAAAAATATATATATAACTCTTTAGTGATAGTATTTTGCATAGTCCTACTGTACCATATATGGTACGCCCCCTTCTTGCTCCCCTCTCTTTGGATATTATTTTGAATATTTTTTTTTCAGGGTTTGTAAGTGCCTTTTAGTAAGTTTTTGTTAATACATCTTTTATGAAAAAAATATTATCGGTCTAAATGGGTTAAGTAAGCCGATTTTTTTGCTCTTAAGTGTAGTATTTTATTTTTATTTTAATGAACAAGCACAAAGACCCACTTCCACTTAAATTAAAGGAATTAGTATTTTAATGAAAGACCATTTCGAAAGATATCTATACAATGTGTATTAAAATAATAGACATATTGACTACAACGTTTTGGGAATGTCATCCTCCGGATCATAAGAGCGTAAAGCATGCGCTCGACGCAGCAGCACTGCGCAGGCGCACAGCAACAATAGGAGCACCACCGTGACCGCGCACATAGCAAACACGCCGCCACGCAAACGGCTTTCTCCTGCAATCAAAATAATAGGTAGGTAACTGATTAATAATTTCATTTTACTAAAGTAAAATTATTAAGAGGATTCATAATTAAATTGTTCTATAGTTATTGTGTTGGAAACTAAAATATAAACTTTGATAAAAAAGAAAAACACATAAAAACCATCCACAAAAAGTAATAGGTAATAGAAAATACATATACAGGGATAATTTTAATCAGCGCATCACCTCTGCATCAATCCCAACAAAATTTGTTCTGCGGTCATTATTAAGATAAATATTTAAGATTACCATTGTCGGAAGTGAATTTTTCAGATTTTTCCGTAATCATTGTTCTGCGTAGTTGTGGAAGATATTGCAGCCAGAAAGCAGATTCTCTGTTTATTCCGTGCATGAAATAATTTGTGTCCGCATCGGGAATATCGTGCATATAACCATCGCCAGCCCTGTACCTCAGCCAAACATTTTCAGACGTGGGAGACCTTAAAAAGACAATTGGTAATAAACTAAAATCAGTACCGTTTTTGAATACCGAAGATTCCGTATCTTATCACAAATTAAGGGTTTGTTATTTATAATTTAATTTTATGATAATATTTTATTTGCTTGTATGTTGTACAATTTTTGACACAGTTATACAGTGTATTAGGCTTCGGATTTTCGATACTACGTTGGGGAAAATGTGTTTTCGCATTATAGTATGTATGAACTTGTAATAAAATCTCTTTGGCTATAGGTAGTATTTGTATCTGGCTGGTTTTTGTATCATTGAAAATTAAAATTTTAAAGAACATAATTCCAAATTCAAATTAGGAAAATGTGTTGTGATTTCCATTTGTTTTTCGTCAAGATGAGTGAATCTAATGAAGAAATTCGATACATTTTAAAATTTTACTACAAAAAAGGTAAAAAAGCAACGCAAGCCGCGAAAAAAAATTTGCGATGTGTAAGTGTATGGACCTAGTGCAGTGTCTGTGAGAGTAGCACAAATTTGGTTTAACCGTTTTCAATCCGGAAATTTTGATGTCAAAGATGCACCTCGCTCTGGTCGCCCTATTACGGATAAAATGGATGCCATTTTTGAAAAAATGGAGCAAGATCGACATATCAGTAGTTACGACGAAGCTGAAGAACTGGGAATTGACCACAAAACAGTTTTGGCGCATTTGAAAAAACCTGGGTACACAAAAAATCTCGATATTTGGGTACCTCACGAGCTCACTGAAAGAAAACTAATGAACCGTGTACTCATTTGTGATTCTTTATTACGATGTAACGAAACCGAATAATTTTTGAAGAAGCTGATAACTGGTGATGAAAAGTGGATCACGTACGACAAGAATGCGCGAAAAAGGTCGTGGTCAAAGGCCGTTCAGGCTTCACAGACTGTGGCGAAACCCGGGTTAACTCGCAATAAGGTGATGTTGTGTGTGTGGTGGGATTGGAAGGGCATTATTCATTATGAGCTGTTACCACCAGGCAGGACTATCGATTCTGAACTCTACTGCGAACAACTTATGAGATTAAAACAAGAAGTTGAGAGAAAGCGGTCGGAATTGATTCATCATGATAACGCTAGACCTCACACATATATAGCCACCCAGCACAAATTAAGAGAGTTTGGCTGGGAGGTGTTAATGCATCCGCCGTATAGTCCTGACCTTGCACCTTCAGATTTCCACCTGTTTCGGTCTCTTCAGAATTCTTTTGGCAGTGTTAGGTTAACATCACGAGAGGACTGCCAAATCCACTTGTCGCGGTATTTTGATGAGAGGTCCCAAAATTTTTATAGCAATGGGATCATGTCCCTACCTACAAGATGGCAAAAGGTTATCGAACAAAATGGTACATACATACTTTAGTTAAATGTCAATAAACTATATTAAAAAATGTTTTGAATTTTCTTAAAAAATGCGAAGAAACTTTTTCCCCGACCCAATACGTATACCCACTTATACCTAATACGTTAAATTTTATCGACAAAATACTATACTAATGGGGGTCGCACGCCTGACCCCTCTGAATGGCAGCCGTTTTAAAAATTGGTGCTTTTGTAAAAACGCCTTGGTATATAAGGTATATATGTAATATCTCCCTTAATTATTGGACAATGTTTCGGTAAGTATATGTACAACACTATGTTTTGTTCAAGGACAAAACACTAGGTAGGTAAGTATATAAACCATTACGTCAAGTAAAATTTCTGTAAAACGTGAGTTTGGTCACCTTTAAGTCTGATATATTACTTAAATTTTGTATTTTATACAGACGCTCAAAAATATTCGAGTTAAGCTTATACTCCGTTTCACGATTAAAGAGTTTTTTTGTAAACAAAGGTGATACCGGGTGAAAACAATACGAAATAAGTGGTAGTTCTGTTTATTTCATGAACCACACTAGCAGTAAGGTTTATGTTATAAGGGATCGATATAATAAGTATAGAAAATAATTTATAACCTATTTGATATTTAAACATTGAAATAAAAGCAATGTTTTTTCACTTTAAACATTTTCTGGACGGAATAGGTTTTATTCATTTGGTATTTCGAATGAGGTCCTGGACATTTGGTTAATTTTTGAAAATATTAGTATTTTTATTTAATTAGGTATGTATTAAATTTTTTTAAGGCTTTCCACCATATTTTATATATCTGCCGGCTACCAAGTTTACAGTTAGCTAAACCACTGAAAATAAAGTAATTGTAATAATAAAATAATGTTACAACCAGCCTGTAACATGCTTTTGTACAAAAATAAGTCGTTTTGTAATAATAAAATACCCAAAACTGTACTAAAAAAAAAACACATGCATACCACCAAATAATACCATAAAGGACATTTTTGAATAGGAGCTTTCTTAGAGTATTTTCTTAATACCTACGTAATACTAGATAATTAATAGGATTTTTATACTTAGGATCAAGATTCAAGAGATTGATCGCGCAAGGTGACACCCAATATATTTAGCAAAAAAGACACCTTATAAAAACACACCTTACCTTAATAATATGACGTATGTATCTGTGAATGTATAAGCCGACAAGGGACTTTTGGCGTGTGGCAAATAATTAACTTAACCGCGATGTTATGAAGTGGCACTTTATTACTTTTGCCGTCTCATATTTATTGTTGTACTTTTAATTTAAAAAGATGTTAAAAACGCCAAAATGTATAAAATGTGGGCTTACTTATGGTGGTGGTAAAAGTACAGAAGTTGTTTTTAAAAAGAAAAACAATTTAAAGTCCCTATAAATCCATAAAAAGAGTAAACAAGAAAGATGCCTCTGCAATGTTTACATATTGCCATACTTTAAAAGTAATATTTTTGAAATGTATTTTTTTTTGTTGTACTTCCATTAAATGAAACTACGATTCCAGATTAGCCACTGCTAATGACTTTATGAAAAGTGAAATAAACTCAGCAGATATTTATATGGAACTGTCACCATATGTGTATTATTTTACTCTGAAGAAAGAAATGGTAACGATGAGTAAAAATAATAGAACATTTTTTTTGATACGGCACTTGATATAGGTTATAATTATTGTAAAATATTCCGACGGTTTCCAATAGACAATTTATAATGGAATTAAAAAGCACTAGGAAACACTATTACTGTTGTTTCTTACGGGTTCTTTGCTTCGCATCTTAGTTTAATTCTACCTATCACCTATCAATCTATCAGTGTGATCTTAACATGATCGGAATGTTCAGGATTTTCATGAAAAGAAAAGTAGCACAAGTCAAAGTTGGGAAGCAACCCTGTGAAATAATAATGTTTTTAAGTTTTTGCTTCCACTGAGCTACCGGGGCCTGGCGGTACGCCTCGAAATTACTATCCACATATTTGTTTTTACTTTATATTGCTAAGGCAGCTCCATCTTATGGTAGCTACCCTGTCTATAAAACCTCATATAAAATCTACTACCCATAACGCCAAATGACGGTAATCAATAATATTCCGATTTCTACCGGGTTATTGGTAACTAGACTGGAATCTCTTTAGGTGACATAGAAAATTTCCAATCACGTAATCCCAAAGTGTACCATTTTTAAAATAAGTATTTGGGGTTATTCCTTTTTTTCTGAAAATCCAGTTTCACTCCTTCAAACATCGATTGTAAAAAAACTAATAGTCTGATTTCAATTTTCTTTTCAGTTTTAGATAGTTGTTTAGCTAATCAATATGAAATCGTAATAAAATTATTTCAGCGTGTAAAACTGTTTAATCGTGAAATGGATTATAGGTAAGTATACGGATTGTTCTACTACCTATTATTGGATATTTTTGTTATTTATAATTGGTTAAAATATCTGCCATATAGGTAAATAGGCAAAATAAGCAAATCATAATATTTTAAGGTTAGCAATGTAATGAAGAACTAAGAGAACAACAGACGCGTCATGGTAGGTAACGGTTAACGCCCAGTATTTTGAAAATGCTCTTGTATTTTGAAAAAATACTTACTTATTATATAAACAAAGTGTAGCGCATATAGCACAGTGTAACGCATATAAGACATATTGTAAAGTTTAGAAGTAAGGTATACCTTAAGGATATATGCTTACCCGAATTTAATGAAATTTACTATTAAATTACGAAAATGTGACGATATTTTTATATCTTCAGAACTTGCTGGTTTTCTTGCTACCTGTAGAATTAAAGCATCTCCAAGTAAAGATATCAAATCAGATCCATGAATTGCCCCTGTGAAAATAAGTTGTTATTCATTTTGAGAAGAAAGAAAACTTTTGTTAAAAAATGCGAACCTTAAATTACATAGAAATTATGCTTAAAAAGGCTAAAAAAATCAAGTTATCTACCTGTAAAATTCAAGAGTCGCCCGTAAAGATCAACGTGGCCAGGGTGAGCATATCGGTACACAAACAAGCCGGTGACCTGCCGCGCGAGCCTCGCGGCCAGCAGAGCGCTTCCAGCACTCCATTTTCCAGAAGTTTCCATACGGAATAGCATTTCTAAAATATCCAAAGTTTTTCTATCCGATATACGCTTTGGTTTTTGGAATTCCCATCGAACTGCCTGAATCATCTGAAATCAATGAAGGTATTAAAAACCTTATTTTTTTTAACCGTAACCGTAGTTTTAAGTTATATTTCAAGAAATAAGAAAAGGCTGTCTACGGTGCACATTACACCTGATGTATTTTTGTTGAAAGGCAGAAAAAGTCAATTATTAATATTGAAACAATGATAAATAACTTGACGTTTTAAAAGTAGGTACAGTAGGTATTTAATAGATAAAGTAATGTAGAGTCTTCCAAAAATATGATAAAAAGTAGGTATGGTAGGTAGCTCTCGCCACTTATTCTCATATTTTAATTCAACTATTTTCAATAAAGTCACAAACTAAGTATTCAGAATTAAAGTTTATTTATTAAAACATCATTTCTAATCTCTCTTTCGCCCCTTAACCATTTTTATTAAGTACTAGCTTTATCCCGCAACTTCATATGCGCTTAGCTACCCTTCTCGTGGAAATGTCAGAAACTATACAACCAGACACCCACTGAAAGAACCTTTATACCAAGTATCACACCCATGCACTCAAGGAATAAGTTTTTTTCATAAAAACTAAAGTTATATATTTCCCGTGCCCGTGGGAATTTGGGATTTTTTTCGTAGCACAACCAGTCACTCTTTGAAGAACCTTCATGCCAAGTATCACATCCGTACACTCAAGGAATAAGATTTTTCATACAAACTAAAAAGTCCAACCCCTTCCCGTAGGAATTTCGGTAATTCCTTCCATAATACAAACAGACACTTATTGAGGAACCTTTATATCAAGTATCACATCCGTGCACTTAAGGGATGGGATTTTTTCATACAAACTAAAACATCATATATTTCTCGTTCCCGTGGGAATTTCGGGAATTCCTTTCATAACACAACCAGACACACATTGAAACACCTTCACACCAAGTTTCACATCAGTGCACTCAAGGAATAAGATTTTTCATACAAACTAAAAAGTCCTATATTTCCCGTTCCATCCCCTAAAGAATGTATGTTCCAAATTTCAGCTCTCTACGCCCAGTAGTTACGGCTGTACGTTGTCTGTCAGTCACTCAGTCATTCAGTCACTCAGTCACTCAGTCACTCAGTCACTCAGTCACTCAGTCACTCAGTCACTCAGTCACTCAGTCACTCAGTCACTCAGTCACTCAGTCACTCAGTCACTCAGTCACTCAGTCACTCAGTCACTCAGTCACTCAGTCACTCAGTCACTCAGTCACTCAGTCACTCAGTCACTCAGTCACTCAGTCACTCAGTCACTCAGTCACTCAGTCACTCAGTCACTCAGTACCTCAGTACCTCAGTACCTCAGTACCTCAGTACCTCAGTATCTCAGTATCTCAGTACCTCAGTCACTCAGTCACTCAGTCACTCAGTCAGTAACGGAACAGTTTTATATATATTGATAAAGAGTTATTGAAAAATGCTTAATTTACTATTATTTTAAAAATACTTACAGTTGCAATATCATCAAATTGGTCAAAAGAAAATAAATTTAAAATCTCTGGTATGGCTCTGTTTTCCAAGTAAGAGTTGAGGGCCGTTGAATCCTTTTTTAATAACTCGATAAATTGTTCATCTGAAACACAGGACAAAGAAGACATTGTAAAAAATCTAATATCTTGAAAATCGTTAGATCTGAGCTGGACAAATTTTTTCTGCGTTTACCATTGTAATTCACGGCTTCAAGGTCCGTAGTACCCAAAAGTATGTCAACCTGCAATTTGTACTGTTTCGCTGTTGATAAACTGTTGCTCAATGACTTCGTAAGATACTGTTCGGCAGCAGGGAGAAATGTATCTGGAGATGGCTGCATGTATTTGTTCAACGAAGTGTTCTAAAATGAATTGGTGATTAAATACCACATTAATTACTTAATTTAATTATTAAGTATGTAAAATTGAGCGCACAATTAAATACTATGCGAGTCAAAAAAATGGACAAGCATTTTGTACTCCTTTATATTGGGTCTACACCTAAGAATCCAATATTTATTCTATATTCTATCTTATCCAGTTTGTATTTATATCATAAAGTATTTACCGTATATAATGAAGTTATGTCCTGTAACGGGCGACCACGCATGCAAGTTAATATTTCTGGAATAGGTTGTTGTGGGTTACAGCCGAGTAGTGAAGCAATTTCACGAGATGCCCTTTCGGTTTCATTCGCAGTCATATCTTTATCACTATCTAGAGCTCTCCAGATAAACTGCGGGGACATTATGATAGCTTTTTCGAATAAACCTGTAAAAAATAATTTAGATGAAGTAACAGTTAAAACAAACGTTTTGTTTGGAAATTAATCACATTGTTATTTAATTTTCTCTTACCAGGAGCTCTAGGTGACGTTAAATGGTAAAGAACACTGTCAGCACCAGCGGAATGACCAAATAGAGTTATTGCATTAGGATCTCCTCCAAAAGCAGCAATATTTTCACGCACCCAAAGAATACCTAAATACTGATCTAACAAGGCTAGATTTCCACGCGCTGTCAAGTCATTTAAATTAAAGAAGGACAGAAGATGCAGCCTGTAGTTGATCGTTACAACTATAAATCCCTCGGCTGCTAATTCTTGACAGGGTAGGTTTATTCCTCCTTGAGTCCACGATTCGCTGTACAGTATAACGAGTACAGGAAGAGGATTACCATCATTATGCTGCCTAAAAAAAATTATGTGTTGAATCAATCACATTGCAAACTGTAGAAATAATGCGAATGCATTTATTGCAACGACAACATACCCGTGGAGTCCATATGTTGAGGAATAGACAATCCTCGCTGTAATTGTTACTTGTACCGTCAACTATTTGGGGACATCGGGGCGGCATTCGATGAGCAAAGAAGGTCCTTGTCCAACCTGGGTGCTTCTCAGGGGCCTATAGTTTTATTTTTTAATATCAGCACAGGGCCAAATAGTAGAGTGATTGGTAATAGGTAGAGAAACAAGTCCCGATATTTGAGCGATAATTTGTGTTTGACATAAGAGCAATGCACGGGGCATTTTTTTTAAAACACTTTTATGAAAACACCTATAACTTACAAGGTAGGTACTTTATGGCGATATTTTTTTCTGATTGAAGTATAAAGTTTGAATTGTTTTATTTCTTTTACTAAAAATAAAACAGGATTGCTGAACTGTAACTGTACATGTACGAGGGCGAATCAAATAGTTCTTAGAATGAACCCAAAAAAAAATTTAAACAAAGATATTTTATTTTTCTACGTAATCTCCTTCTAATTTAATACACTTAGAATACCGCATCTCCAACTTCCTTATTCCTTCCGCAAAAAAACATTTTCTCGACTATTAAAAAACTCCTCTACGGCAGTCACAACCGCGTCATCATCGTCAAATTTAGTTCCACGAATATGCTTCTTTAATTTTGGAAATAAGTGAAAATCACTCGGGGCTAAGGGAGAATATGGTGGGTGATTAAGGACTTCGAAGCCAGCACTGCGGATTGCGGTGAGCGCAACTTCCGAACGATGAGGTGGAGCGTTATCCTGGAGAAACAACACGCCCAATGACAATTTCCCACGACGTTTTTCTTTAATCGCTTCAAGTAATTTTGGGATTAAGTTTGCATAATAGGATCCAGTTATCGTTTGCCCTTTTGGCAAGTAATCAATAAAAAGGATTCCTTCACTATGCCAGAATACCGAGGCCATAACTTTGCCAGCGGAAGGAGAAACTCGAAATTTCTTTACGGGTGGTGAGGATGGTCGTTTCCAAGACATGCTTTGTCTTTGTTTCCGGGTCAAAATGGTGGACCCGACGGCAAAATTGATCTGAATCACGTTAGAACATTTCGAGATTACGCTTAGAAATTTCCAAACGTCGATTTTTGTTTTCTTCGGTTAACATTCGTCGCACCCATCTTGCCGACACTTTTTTGAACCCCAGTGAATCGGTTAAAATTGAGTGAATGCTACCAAACGATATCTTAAGGATCTTAGCTAAATATTTTACTGTAATTCTTCTGTCGTCTTAAACCAATTTTTCCACTTTTTTGGCATTTTCTTCCGTGATGGAGGTTGAAGGTCGTCCAGAACGCGGGTCATCTTTACAGCTCAATCTACCTCTTTTAAATTGAGCAACCCAATAAGCCACAGTGGAATAGGGTAAAGCATCATTCCCTAATGTCTGTTGAATGTCCGAAAAAATCTCTTTCGTTGACATTTTTTTCAGGAACAGATTCTTTATTACCGCGCGTAACTCGTTTTTCTCCATAGTTTCGTTTTTTTATCAGAACACTCAACAATAAAATTAATATTTTGGGAACGATCTGTCGAAAACAATTGAAAGTCTGGATAAACAATATGTAATTGTCAATCTTGAAAAAAAATATCGAACTGCCTCCAAAAAGGTTAAATACATATAAGTTTCTAAGAACTTTTTGATTCACCCTAGTAGGTTCCAAAGAAATTGTCACTAGGGCCTGATTTTACAATCGTCGGATAACGTTTATCTAACGAACAAAGTATTACTCGGCAGAATAATGCTGTTTTATGTTTTTTTTTATAATTGCACGACAATGACATAGAATGACAATAACTTGATAAGAACTTAAATCTGTCGAGCAATACTTTATTCATTAGATAACTTTTATGACCATTGAAAAATCGGGTCTTCAGTACATACCATACCATACCTTACCATACCTAATGCAGATACAAGCAAGCCTATAAACTAGCCGGTTAAGATTTCGTTAAAGTTTATACTGACAAAATGACAATTAACTATCCAATTAACCTCACATAAATTTAAAAATGTATATTTGTTACTCTATTGACGACCTTGTAACCAGAAACGAATATTTACACTCATACGCAAAGAAAATTCGTAAAAAAGTTCGTAGGTAGAGTCAATCAAAACGAAACTTCTTGACTTTTTCCTATAAAAATTAGGATAGCCGCATGTTTTTAAACTTGTTTGGATTCACGAAATACAAATGCTTTTAATTTTGACTTGAGTAAAAAATAAGGATTATTTAACAGGATCTTTGTTATTAATTATCATCGTAGGGTAAAACATATCTTAAAACAATATCCTACCCATTTTTTTAATCATGAATAAAAGTTATGAACCATTAAAGGTGGGGCAAATAAACTTATAAAAACTTGATTTACGTAAATAGGTGCTGATTCGATTCAAATAGGTCTAAAATATATTCCTGAAGACATGGTAGAGATCGAGACATTCAGATATATTTTAGTCTAATATCGCTCTACTATTAACATCCTTGAAGTTGTACATATGGCATTATAAATGAAAGAGTAAAAAGAAAACTTCCATAAAGAAATATGCATAGTTACCAATTACCTTTACCAGTATAGATACCAGTTACCTTTATTAACTTGTTACTTACCGAAAACCTGTATCTTCCTATAGGTGGTACCGCATACGGTATACCAAGATAAATTTCTATTGGTATAAGAGTATTTTTTGAATACGTCTTTATCTGAAATATGCGATTTCAATGAAAATTTGTCTAACAAAAGGTAGGAAAAAAAACTAACTAGCTATAAAAGAGAAAAGATACTTACACCAACGATCCTTCCTTGTCTTATATTCACTAAAGGATCCTGAGCGAATACAACTACATTTAATAAAACAAAAAAGCTGTAAAATATAACTTCAAACAAGCATTTTTCGTGATTTATTGAGAAAATAAATCGAGATTTCATTTTACAGTTTTACTTTTTCGATTTTAATTGAAACACAAATAACACGATTGATTCAAAAATAGCACCATGTGATACTGATGTATCGTTCGAGGGACACTCGAAACGACAAAATAATTAAACCACACAATGCCATCCTGCAGGCCGTGACGAGAGAGTCCGAGAGTACCCACGAGTATATCGAGCACCATTGTTCTGCACTCACGCTTCACGTCAGCTGTTATGTTCCTGATTATAGTTAAATACAACAATAAACTGATGCTGTTCACAAAAAAAGAAAACAATCAAATGCTGTAATTATACATGGGTATTAACAAATAACTACGTGTAGGTAGGTACTTAGGTACTTGCCCTGTTGTGCTTCATATAATGACTGATTGATGATGACACCTTAACAAAAACCTTTTATATGTAAACAATACAATTTTATTAAGTACAACCATTCCGGTTTATATTCCACCTAGCATACTTTCAAGTTTTATTTTTTATTTATTTTATTTACAGTTTATTGTATGCCATGACAAAATATACATATAGGTACCTGAATTATAGGATTAATTGTTACACAATCGTCGGCGGTCTTATCGCTAACAAGTGATTTGCCGCCTATTTATCAAGTGTGCGTTACGCCTGCAGGAACGTATGTCTTATAAAATATACCTATAGGTGTTCTTATAGTTAATTAGAGTGTTAATATATGGTTATTAAAAAAGCGCGCCTTGTGGTTTTGGAGATAAACGCACAAAACAGACTGCTTGCTGAGTACGACGTTACCTTCCTCAACAGAAAGATTCTAAAATAATATTCGGAGAGAGACACGAAATGCACAAATTGAAATAGTGCAGCGATGTATGTGCCCACAATTATTTTTTGGCGCACATTTACTACAAAGTCCTTCTAATTTTCTATAAGACTATCTTTCAATAAATCAATCAAAAATAACGATCTTCTCCGTGCCGTAGAAGGGTTCCATCCCCGCACAGAACAAAAAAATGAGTATATCTACATACCTACTTATACTTTAGATTCCCTCCTAGTTCGCTACATTTTTTTTTTTTTTTTTTTTATATTCCATACACATTTGGTCCATACACCAAAACAGTAATTTGAGAAAGCTTTGATTTGCTTTTTTCCTGCTGGTAGGTATAACGCACGCGTTTATCAAATCGATCAAACACTCTGCTTCTACAAATAATAATAATAATAACCCCGACTGCGGACTATAGTAAGTTTTATCTAAAAAGCACAAAACAAGCACATAAGTTTTCAGTAAAATTTTTAATAAAGAAATAGTAGTAGCATTAAACTGAATATTTTGTGTTTCTTTGCTATTACAACGCTTACATACGGAGGTCACACCAAGGAGGTTCTATTTTCGTATGGGGTTAAAATTAAATTATCAGATAAAATTCTGTATAACTCCAAGCATCTTTTAGGCATATGCCTTTTATGTAATCTGTGTTACTTATAAGTAAATATTTCGTGGAATAAAAATACCCCTATTTTATAGTTTACTGCAACTAATGTAAACTCATGCTGTGAATGCCTTACGAATCAGTTGCACTAGGTCTGTATTGCAGCCTGGCTGCATATTGAAAGTGGAGGTCGACTTCAAATCATTAAAACGTTTATTATCAATGAAATTTAATATAATTATCAATCCACAGTAAACGCACACATTGAACAGACTCACCATATTAAAACTTTGTGACAAAATAATAATTCATTCATTGTTCTCGTATGCTTATAATGTTTTTGATAAAATATTACAATATTCATTTCACTAAATAGCAACTCTAAAAATTGTTACCAGTAAAAATTAAGATTAAATTTTTCAAAAAATATGCATATCGAGCAATTTATTTTAGTGGCTCAATTTTGTAATTTTGTTGTCATGCTCTCACATTACTTAAAGCGATTTCTAATTTTTTCATTAGAATGTTGTAGTAATAGTTTACTGGTTGATTGTTAGCAAATCCAACAGTAGCAAGCAACAGCCCATAGCTGAGAAGTATTGAAAATAGTTTGTGTTTGGTAACCCACTGACGCAATCCACCAACTGAAACAAATATCATATTTCATATTTATTTATTGCTTTCCATAATTATACAGATGGTAAAAAATACAATTTGTGGAGTTTATGTAACATGTAAAATTATGAACCTAGTTTAGGCATGGCAATGAGAGAGGAGGATGCCTTTGGTATTTATTTAATCTTGTTAAATAAACAATCAAAATTTTAAATGAGCAAATGAAAAAAAGTACACACAAAAGCAATCATTGAATACTCATAGTTTGAACCAATAGATAAACAGATAAAAAGGCGTACCTAAGTCTAACAATAAGTATTACTTTTCTTCTACTTTTTGATTGCATTAATTCAGGAATTACCAATATGAAAAAGTGAAATATTGTAATATGTATTAACAGTAATTCACGCTATTGTTATTTTAGTATGGTAAAATAAATAAGAACAGTTATTAATATTATTAAAATAAATAAGTAATAGTTATATACCTATAGAAGGAGAATTTCATTATGTGTTAGGCCTCAGTGATTGAAAAATAGACAAAAAAAAACGAAAATTAGGGGTTTCACCTTGGAACGAAAGATAGATATAAACTTGTGTAAACTTTTGTTTTGGTGCCTTTAAACTTGTCCGAAATTAATCCTGTAGCTACGGTATTTTTATTCATAGGCCTATGTGAAAATATGGAATCAAGTGGGATTCATATAGGTACCGCGTCTTTGTGGGCGAAATGACTCGACTTATTTAAATAGGTAGACTTGACCATTGCCATAAGGTAACTAGTGTATACGAAATAACATAGCCCATAAATATATTCGTAATGAAATGTGATAACTGACTTAACCTAATAATAATAAAGTACGTCTTTAAAAATATTACCGTTTCTGTTTAATCCCATCCCTGTAAACCGCATAACTGTTGGTTGTTTTGCGAAGACGAGTAGGTACCGCACCCTGACCAGGTCACAGTTTGTGACAAAATAGTGTTGCAGTCGATTATTGAACTGATCGCCCAGCAGCTGCTGCTTATCATTCTCATGATTTCCATCACCTGAGAATTAACAATGGCAAAATAAATATGTAGAGTAAACGTCCATTGGTGAAGCAAATTCTTATCATTGGAGAAGTTTTGATCGATCCTCTTGGGCCTACACCTACTTGTCCTTACTGTCAATTTAAACAAGTATACATAAATTCGTGAAGGTTTTGATTACCTTCAATGATTTCACCTTTATATAATTTGATTTTCCTGTGGAGACGAGAGCTTTGAGGAGTATGTGCGGAATGAAATTGAGTTATAGGGTGCGCAACAGTGAACTAATTGAAAAGGGTTTGCAACGGTGGCTTCGACATTTGGAAAGGATGAGTGAAATTAGATTTACGAAAGAGGTGTACAGAGCAAAAATGGATGGTGTTGTCGGAAGGGGCCGGCAAATTAGCGACATTTTGAAAAAGGGCCTAGTCAAAAGTACCCCTGACCGGCGATCATGTATGAAAAGATTGATGAACGTGGATGAAGTGAAAGAGGTAGGTATGTCTGGATCGTAGCAATTGTTGTTCCCTTGTCTCTGCATGAGGTTATGTATGTATGTATAATTTGATTTGATAATATTAGTCGCGATGACGAGGGCCTTCGAAGTCGAAGTTGAAGCTCTTAATAATAACTGTCCGATGGCAACGGAAAATTATAACCCATGTGATAAGGCGACTTGGTGGTAGGATCCGACTGGCTAGCGAACCCCCTTCATATAAAATCTGCCGATAAATATTATGGCTCCGACGGTGATGTGTTCCGGCAATATTTTATGAAGAGCCAGTTCTTCGTGTTGGTAAGAGCGTCAGTCAGTTCAAAAACATACTGCGCACTTTAGCTAATTAACTTTACATCCACAAAATGCTGCTGACATGGCAAGATGAAGAACCCAAGATCATTGCTGTTCACACTAATAATATTTAAGTATAATGCGAAAGTTTGTGATGATTATTTGTTGTTGTTACAATTATTGAAAAGTACAAACTACCTTCGCTGGACACAGGTCTTTGATAGTTGATTCCTTCGGGAGCATCGATGACTTCACACAACGCTACACAAGATAAATGCCCTCCGATGCAGCTCGCTCCCCAACCAAATCCTCCGTGGCTGTAAGGGAGGCACGTGTTCAGCTCGGGCGTCAAATAAATACCGTTTCCCATCGACGTGCTCTGCATTTCATAAAAGACATATTTGTAAGAAACGTGTTGAAAACAATCATAAATATTTTTTTTAATTTATTTGATAGGCCAAATAGCCTATGCACTATGTGAGAACAAACCCAAGAATATGAATTTGAGATTTGGAAAATTCTTATTTTTGTTATTGTTTATAACAAAGGTTAGGGAAGATTCTCTACAGTTAGTACTTGGTTGGATTAATAGATAATAATCAACAAATGCAAAGCATTAAGCTGAGTTATAATGTCATTAACGTAAACATTCTCCGAAATCATACATATTTTTTCAAAAATTTGAAATTTTCAATGAGGTTCAACTCAACCTATTTCGATGAAATGCATATGGGACCAACTATGAAGTATCTTCTATCATATGAAAAAAGAATTTTCAAATCGATTCATAATTGTCCGAAATATACACATAAAAAGAAACATACAGACGAATTGAGAACCTCCTACTTTTTTGGAAGTCAGTTGAAAAATATATTAACGAAAGGCAAACCCTAGTTATGTATAACTTAGGTGCCTACAAACTAAATAATCAAAAGTATGACGATCCTATAGATAGATAAGTACTGTTCGAAAGGGTTTGGCTCTTAAATAACATAAATAACATTTTAAATGCAAAAACTTAAAAATATTATTAGGGTTTGGTTCGTTGTAGTTATTTGTTTGAAATATCTTCTAAGTCATTTCCTACTAAGTGCCTTATATGATAACTTACTTTCGTTAGTTGCTGGTGTAATCCAAAATGTAACATGGAATAGAAATTTTCTAGTCTATTTCCATGGAAAGCGTAAAAGACGTTGTTATTCTTTGACAGCTCTTTCCATTTCGTCTCTGCTGCAGATTTACATGAACTTATAACTTGAAAGATGTACTGAGGCTTATTCAATTGCTGACTATTATTAGATGATAGTAAAATCATGTCATGCTGAAAAAAATAAAACGCTTATGTATTTAAATATTTACTCGCCACTTCATTCATTCTATCGCAAATATATTTTTGTATCTTTTGTATTATTACAGAACAAAAAGGGAATACAAGGAGAAAAACATGCATGTGGGCTACTTGATGCTATGTAATCGCCAGCACTCAGTTGCAAGATAAGAATTACATTCCTCCTTATCAACGGTTATACAGGGTAATTTTTTTGAAAATGGAAACATTTTATGGGAAGGTTAAGAATAATAATGAAGTGGATTCAATTTATGACAAAAAAAATTTTTTTTTTTTTATTTAAATTTTACAATTCTTTAACTGACCAAGTTTTTCTGACTTGAAAAATCGGTGTTTAACGTATTTCTTAATAGAAATAGTTGGAAAAACGCTTTTAGTTCTTGCTATTTAGTCGTAAATAACAGATTAAACAGATTAAACTTATGAGAATTATAAAATATCAATTTACCTAACTAACAATTTTTCATAAATTGAATCCGCACATCATTCTAAACCTTCTCCTAAAATATTTTGATTTTCATAAAAAAGACCCTATTGTATACATAAAAGATAACACATAAAAAGCAGACATTACCGCCTCTGGTGGGACTGTTTTCAAGGAAGGCTCTTTGAGGCGCACTAGCACATAGAACAATAGGTCTAGGATGTCACTGATGTGATTTAAGTTTTCCAGGTTGTCAAGTTGCTTAAGAACTAAGTCCAGTGCCGGAACATCAGTAACGAGGGTGAGCTGCAATAAAAATAATAATTAATAACTTTCCAAGTTTCTTTCCAATGATTTTTCGTTTTCTTCCATGCTGAAACGGGAGCGAAAGAAAAACATAGAATGGACCAGCTGCTTTTCTTCCCGGGCATACTTTAAAAGTCAGGTAAGGGACAGAGGTTTTATTAGCGTTTTTGTGGGCGACAGGCTGACAAACTGTCTCTGCAATAATCTCTATTCATCATTATAATACCTCAAATGACAAACGTGACAGCAGACGGTCATATAACCCTTTAGTGTTCTGCCGATAAGGGATGCAGGCGTGAAGTTATTTACCTATGTATGTGAGTTCCTTCGGGATGACGAAATTATAGGGAACAAATACCTACACTTAGACATAGAGATAAAGGGGAATTCAAAGAGCGCTATATTGCCATTTTTGGCAAACATATTTTGTTTTATGTATCATCGTCATCTAGTTATTGTATAATTAGATCCGCTTCTGTTCCGATTGTTATCGTTCATTTGAATAGTAGCGAAACCAAACGATTGGCTAGCACGTAGGTACCGCCAACGTCAAGGTCGCTATTTACACCGGTTGGGCAATAAATAAATTTCTTGATTCGAACACATTTTAAAAGGCCTTTGATAGGTAGAGTTTACACACAATTTCGACCCATGTTATTACAAAAATAGAGTTCGAACGATTGTTTGAATAAGATTAGTTTTAAGGATTATGTATACTTTAAGTATACTAATTTCACTAATTTTACTAATTTTACTTAATTAAGTATACTAAGCTTTTAGAAGTCACTTTAGATTCATAAATTATGTTTGTACCTATATAAGAATTGTTTTTAATTAACCTCTATCGTCAGCTGCCGTTAGAAACTCTCCTACATACTTATAAATTTCACTATTGTTTTCTATTTTTGGAATTGGATATGTGGGATTGTTCCTATACAGGGTGTCCCGCTTACCCTATATAATACCTTCTCGGAGGAATTCTAGTACCCATAAGGATAACAGAAAAAATATAAAAAACGAAAAATTCAAAATTTATTCTTCAATTTTTGTATGAAAGAAAATGTCGAAATTTATTGCTGACATACAAAAATTGAAAAATAAATTTCGTAGTTTTCTTTTTTCATATTTTTTCTGTAATCCTTATGGGTAATAGAATACCTCCGAGAAGGTATTATATAGGGTAAGCGGGACACCCTGTATAATTTACAAAATTTTAGTATGACCATCGCGTATAGGTAGGTATTCCTGGCACATTAGAACATACTCCGCAATCCGCATCATCGTGAAATTGCTAAAAGCTGTTGCCACAAAACACAGAATGTACCTACCTGAATAAATTTTACAAGCAGTTTTTTGCGGATTCCCCCTTGTTGCTTCTCATACCGTGGGAATTCCTTGATAAAATATAGCTAATGCTACTCTTGAATAGTGAAGCTTCAGACGATAAACGAACGATAAAAGATTTAACTTATTCAACAGAGTTCAATGCTGAAAACCGTGTTTTATTTAACATCATTATTAGGTATAGATGCGAAGCAGGTTATTAACGATTTTAACCACGCGATTAAATATGCATTTATCGTTATTAACGGTTTATTACCCGCATTATATCCTTGTTACAGTTAAATACCACCGCGAGATGTCGCTAACAGATTGAAATGTGTATCGCAAGTTGCGCGATGATACCACCTTCGACTGGCAAAAAAGTCGGTTGAAATTCCCTATTTCAAAAACTAAGTACTGAACCGATTTTGATGAAATACCTTATAGTTACACCTTAAGTTGAACAACACCTAGTACATCAAAACAATAAGTACTTAAATCGGCGTATAGTTCCGGAGATATGCGAATACATACACTATTGAACATACATACACTATTGAAATTTTTTGACATAGACTAACATATACGAAAACTGGCAATTCTGGAAATATTACACGGGTATACGGGTGGAATTGATAACCTCCTTTTTTTGAAGTCGGTTAACAGGAAAAGTAAGAAAAACTTTATCCTTTTTCGTTGTCGCTGTCAGATATTTAACCGTTATTAACTGCATTTTATCGGTAGCTTACCTTAAATTTGGTTAATTAACGGTAGCTAACGGGTTTTTTACAACTATAATCATTATTAATATTTAACAATACTTACCAGTTCATCCATATCTTTAATGCCATTTTTGATGAAATTTGGTGGAAAAGGTTTCAAACAACTTTCATATCTACAACTGAAAGCGGCTGCTACAAATAAGCTCCATTTTATATCGGTGGCTTTAAAATCTTTTTCAAGTACTAATCTGTAATATTACAATGGTACATAAATAAAAGAATAAACTTTAGTAATAAATAAGTGATTCAAAAATTGCGATCATGGACGTTTGAATTATCTTTAGAAATTTTCACGCCAATTGACTGCTTCTAGCAAGGATCGAACCCACGACCTCGCGAATTACGTATTACATCTTACACCACTGCATCATGGAGGTCGTCAATAATGAACAAAGTTGGGCATTTATCAAAGCATATAATCGACGAATTACTCCCGACGCGATCGAGAATCAAATCAACTCGATCTCAAGGATTTCGTAACCGATACTAGCGCCGAATCGAGCAGTGGCTCAAATTGTAACTAATCAGGATCGAATATAACTGTTTATAGCTTGTTACAAATTACCAAATCCATGGTACAATTTGAGCCACCGCTCGATTCGGCGCTAGTATCGGTTTCGGGAGTGCGAAAATCCTTGAGATCGAGTTGATTTGATTCTCGATCGCGTCAGTCGGGATTAAGGCCCCTGAGCATTAAAAAATCGACTTCACGTCCAAAACTTTAGCTGAAGTCAGGTCGTCAAGGTAAATATCCTCCGTACTTATTCATGTCTTTTTTATTGAAATATTTTCATTTAGTACCTCATTGATTTCGATGAAATTTACATGGCACCACCTCTATCATATGACGAATATTTAAAAAATCGTGCAACAAAGACACAAAAAAATACAGGTACACACGAATTGAGAACCTCCTTCTTTTGGAAGTCGGTTGAAAATATCAATAAACTTAGTAAACTAGTGACTAGATACTTATTTAATATTGTTGATACGAGCCACACTATCTTCATGAATTCATAAAGAAATATTTGTAACATTACACATTTAAGAATATCTGCCTCAACCGGGATTTGAACCCAGAACCTCCTGCATAGAACGCAAAGTTTTTAACGCTAAACCTGCGGGGATAGCATGCGACTATCGACATCATAGTATCGAATCGAGTAATTTTATCTATTATGGTGTGCATGTTAGCTAACATGATCATTATCACCATCATCATCATCATCACAACTCTTTGTAATGAGCCCACTGCAGGGCATGAGTCTCTATGAGGTATAGGCCATAATCCACCAAGCTGGCCCAGTGCTGGATGGTGGATGTCAGAATTTTCAGGGCGCCAAATTGGCTTCTGACAAACCCTGACGACTACTGTTTACAAGTATACAGCACCCGGGACCGACTGCTTAACGTGCCCTCCGAAGCACGGAAGTCGTCGTGAGAAATGAATGGTCGACGGTCACCCATCCAAGCACCGACCGCACTAAACGTTGCTTAATCTGTGATATCGTATGATACACACAGTAACTACGGCGCCACGAAGATTTTGCTAACATGACAGTATATAATAATTCGGTAATATTTATCTTGTCGATTCGAGTCTGTCGATGGTTGCCTCGCCCTGCTGAAGGCCTTCAGTGAGACAATAGATTGTAGGTATTTTAGGCATAGGTAATAAATTATTTTATCAGATACAACACCTGTCGAAGAACATTATTTTCTTTTAACCTGTGTGAGTGCACCGCTGCGGTGGTGCGGAACCACCTAGATCACCTTTTAAATACGTGCAATCTATGTGACATCGAATATTAACTGTCAGTACCGTCTGCAATGCTTTTGAGAGGCTTATATATATATTTAGGGTCTTTTATAGTCATTTTATTTCCTAAACTTATGAATCAAATTGTATTTCATAAAAACAAATTCAACTTTCTCTTCATTGGGAAGTTCGCCAGGCGATAATTATAAATAGTAAAAAAGGGTTTTAGACGAACAGAAACTAGAGAATTTACTGATAAATTACAAATATATTATTATTTCTTACAAAAATAATTAATTGAATAAAATATAAACACTAATATTAATTCAATGGATTGTTTTTTGCTGATCCTACACGAAATTAATGCCAAGTAGCGAAATGACCTAGATGTAAAATTAAGTATACGACCCTAAATATAGCTTTGCCTTCGATTTGTATTTTCAATCATTACAAAGCTCCCTCCCTAGAGTATTTATGAACGAGACAATATGAAATGGAAACTCACCAAAATATTGTTCATTTAACAAGTAATTTAAAATAGAGCAGTATGTATTTTACAAACCTTAGATGAACAGCTTTCTTTTCAAGTGATTCTATTTTTGCCTGTTTACATTCAGTTGCATCCGAGGCATTCCTGAAGTGACCTATGGCGGTTTCAGATAAGCCTTCTGGCTCACCATCCATGTTTTGTTTATTGAACACTATTATTATTCAAATGGATAATTGTACGTATGTAGACATAATTTTAAGCTATTTTTTTCACGAAATTATCTTTAAAAAAAAATGATTGAAGTACATAAGTCAATTTTTAAAACGACCTGACAAATGGCATTCGGCCAGTGTTAAAAACAAAAGTTCTCATACACACAGAGAGGCTAGTCTCACTTTATGCAATGCCTAGTAACTATGTGAAAAAAAAATTGAAACAGAAAAAGTGAACAAAGTTCAATGGAGGCATTTTTTGGGTGTTGCAAAATTCAATTCGGTAATGCAATTTACCTGGTTTTCGGGAACTGAAAACTGTGCGCGTTCGCAGTGATAAGGGGCCAGTCAGCCTATCGCCTACAATAAAAACTCTATCCCTTAACTGCAGTGCGATCACTGAACTTTATCGAATCGTATATTAACGAATGTTTACGAATGCTCGTATAGTATGGAGTCGGTTGCAAGTTTTGAGTTACATTGTAATTTTTTATTTTACAGATATTCATGAGTACAACATGTTTACAAACATTCAAAATTAACAAGGCACACATTTATTTAAGCTGGCCGTGCGGTCGTATTTTCAACGAAGTACTCAACCGGTTTCAATAATATTTATATGGGACATAATAATTGTCCGAAATATCGTGTAACAAAGACACAAAAAAAAACATACAGACGAATTGAGAAACTCCTTCTTTTTTGGAAGTCGGTTCAAAAAATTGTGTAACAAAGATACAAAAAAATAATAAAAATAATAATAGGTACACACGAATTGAGAACCTCCTCCTTTGGAAATCGGTTAAAAATATACTTTATAGTCTGACTAATGAAAGTAGAGCCTGACAAAACCTGGCGAATTAAAAATATACCATCATGGTAGCCCCTATATATTTCGTAAAACAGTAAAAATAACAAAGCTGGTACCGTCCTACTTTTTGATGAGACTTTGGAGAAATACTCTTTAATCATATTTTTTGATATATTATTAAAGGGTATTTCTACAAAATTTCATTCTTTGACTGATTCATCTGGCCAAAATTATATTTCAGCTATAGCTCTGTAGCACGTGTTTATATTAAAATATATATAACACAAAAAATATTACATATTATTATGAGGGAATCGTTTTTTATGGTAGTTTTAAAGATATCGATGTTTAAAAATTCTATGTACTTACAGATAAATAAGAATTTGTTGATTCTTGTAGCACAAGTTTCGACAAAAAGCTCTACTTTTTTTTATGTACGTTTGATCTGATATCATATTTTTAAGCGTTTTAAAAATATGATAGTTCCGGTAGTTTTAGTGACTCTTTCAAGATCGAATTTTAAGAAAGCGTGAATCATGAGTCCTACATACAAACTTCACTGTTGTTATATCTATGTAGGTATAACACAAAAGCATCACACAAAATACAAATCGAAGTATTAATAATTTAAAAAAATATGAAATAGGCATTGTTATCAGAATGCCACCTAAACCATTGACAGATGAATCAGGTATTTACCGTCGTGATACCAGGATCTAAGCCACTTAGCTGCATATCCTCTTTCTAGCTCGTTCGTTGCACGACTTGCTTCTCCTTCCTCAGGTAGGCCTATTCCTTATTTTATTATTGGACCAAGTACGGTCCAGCGCATCTTATTATACGCCGGACACTTCTTATTTACTTATTTTTAAGAACAGTAACGTAGTTTTAATCACATACATTTTAAGATGTAAGAGGTCAATTCAGAGGCCTTTTGATATAATTATAATTAATATTCATTCATCAAATGGAAATTGACACATAGACCATTATGTTCTGGAAAGTGGAAAACGGACGTGCCATATAAATCAGGAGAACCAACTTATTTATTTATTATTTTATACCTAGACTGCAATTATTGTAAAAATTAGTAAGAAATAAAGCTAAACTCTACCCAAAAAAAAATTCATGCATTTATGTTCGCTAGTTACAAAATAAACCCAAAGACATTAAAAAAAGTTGTCTCTGGAGAAATACCTTAAAACGATAGGCAACTAGTATTATTCAGGTTTAAGAATAAAACAACAAAATACAATACCTAATTACTTTTATTCATTGTTATCAAAATCTGAATCCAGCAATTCTATATGGAATGAATCGTCAGCAGTTTCCTACATTGATTATGAAAGTAAGTAGGTACCTAAATAAAAAAAAAACCAATAACGACACGCCAAGGAGGGTTATTATGTTTTCAACGCGTATGTATTTATGTCTGTTCCTTGTCATTTTCATTTCTACAGAACGGATTGATGGATATGAACACGTGAGGTAGGTATCAATAGATTTGTATCGACTGCACGAGTAATATAGGCTATATGAAATTCCAAGATGACGCCTGTAAGGTGGGATTGTGGGGAGGGGGAATACAACAAATGATTTCCGGTTTACTAACACAACTAAATATGCAAGTAATTACTGATAACAGTCTAGATTTCTTGGAGCCTGGCAAATGCCTAGGTCCATTTCAGTTCGTCAGAAAGATTTATGTTTCAGCACTTAATGGACGAATTTAATGCACGATAATTTGTATGATTTATGTAAATGATTATTTAAAAAAATATCAGAACTAAATTAATATTTCCCAATAAAAATAATCTCAATTATTAAGAAAATAAACGTGAGGAGTCTCCATATAATAATGCGCAACGTTGGGGTTACTGATTCAATGCAAAAGAAGAACAACAAGTTTTACTGGTGGTTTATTTTAAAGATAAATACATAAAGGTTTTCATTAAAATAAAATAAATATAATATCAAAATCGTATTACAAACATAATTATGTTAATAGTATAATGTTGCAATGCATTATTTCGATTGCAACTATAACTTTTTGTGAGTTTCGTTTTTTATTAATTCGCGATCAAACTGCAAAAGTCAAATACGTCAATCAAATATCACACTGTTATTTTGTGACAAGTTGATGTGCTTTTTCGGTTTTTCCTTTTATTTTCGACATTTTTCGCATCATTTTCGCCTCGATTCTGCTGCCTTACAAGACGCCAGCAATCCTATGGACTTGGATTCTCAAAATACTGCTATTTTCTAAGCAAGATGTCACTCTAGTGTTGTACGTAAGATTTCCTTCAACTTTATTTTTTAATTAAACTAATAAAAACAAAAAAGTTGGTTCCATATCCTTTTAAACATGGTTCATGACTATCTAGTCAATCTTATTAATTATAATCATGAAGGTATTAAATGCTGAAACACCATCGGCCGACTGCTCAAACACTGTGGATTTAAGCCTTTGAACAGTAACATTTCATCAAAATCACTTTTCGTAAAAAAAATATAAAAACAGAAAATACGGAACATAGATGACGTTTAACTTCAGTTTTTGGTAAAGGGGTTCCGAGACGATCAAGCAGCTTGGCAGCAAGCACGTAGATTTTTGCTTGCGTCAAGCATTTTGACCGTTTACTATGTTTGCTTGATGCTTGAGTCAAGCATTTACGTGCTTGATGCCCGCTTGAAACGAATTTATATTTTTTGCTTGACGATGCGGCTTGACGCGACGTTTTGACAGTTTACACGGTCAGCTTGAACAAGCAATCAAGCATGGCTCGTTCATTCTGGTGTTAGCTATCATGGCGGACGACGCTTTGTCAGACAGCGAAAATTTTGAAAAAAACGGACAGGAAAATAATAACCCACAAGGGAATGAAAAAGAGTTCCTATTATTACTAATATCCTTATACCGAGACGCGCCAGAGCTATGGAAAGTAAAGTCACAATTTTATTATGACAAGAATAAAAAAGCATTAACTATGTCACGCATCGCAAATGCTTTAAAAGTTTTTAATCCGAATTACACAAACGATGACTTGAAGAAAAAAATAAATATAATAAGAACAAACTTCAACCGCGAATTAAATAAAAGAAAATTATCTATGAGGTCGGGTGCTGGTTCAGATGACATATATGTACCAAAACTCTGGTAATTTAATGAAATGATGTTCTTAGCTGATTCAGTGGATATTGCGGATACCGAAGATTCAGTAGATTCACAGGTAAATAAAAAAAACACATAGTTTATAACTGAAGGTACATTTAATTTTTTTATTTATTTATTAGGAGATTACATAATTAATCAAAATAAATCAATTTTATTAAGATAAACATTTATCTTGCCATGACACTGCGCCATCCGTATTAAAATATTCACAATAATCATCTCTGACTTGCTTTGCATCTCTGGCTAAATTACCTCTAAAACCTTGCAAAGACAAAAGTTGTCTGTCTTCTTGTCTCCATGAACCTGGTAGTACGAGATCCGGCTGCAGGATTAGTGCGTTCATCTGTTTTTTGCAGAAAACCGATTTTTTATGTATTTTTATAATTAGGAGAATAGATATTTATCAGGTTGCCTATCAAAATTTGGCCGCCAGTATTTTTAATTAAATTAATTTTAATAGATTTTTGGGAAAAAATTCGTTCACTTGTTTTTTAAATAAAATAACGTCTACATCACGGCAATTTATATGAAGATTCAAAAAAATCACGGTTGCCGTTGCGCACTTGGCCGCACCTCTTCGCAGCCGGTATGATAGCCGGTAAACAGGTATGATTTCGATACATTTATACGTTCATAGCGTTTATTCATTAATTACAGGGTTTTTTTGTAGGCACTTTCCAAATTTAAATATAACGTACTTTGATATAATACGAATAACCTGCATTTTTATTTTAGTATCGCTCAGTAGAAAAAAGTAAAGATATGGCACCTTGATTTGTTTCACGAATAGTCGTTATTGATGAACGCCCTACACACAATACGATACTATGACGCGGCACTTTATTGATTACGTTTCATAATACTACGAAGACGTAGTACTACAAGATGTTTTGTCGCGCGACAAAACATGTTAACGATATGAGGTTGCAAGGTCACACTTTGAGTTCAGTAGTTGTGCATACCTACAGGCAATAAAAAAGTTACCTACATAAGTTACGTACAATCTTTTCTTCATACTTTTACAGGCTTAGAACCAGCAAATTGCAAAAAGTTTGAGGGATTTAATGTGAGAAAATTTAACATAATACTTTTAAGTGAATGCAAAATAGATAGAAAGAAGAAGCATTTTGCAATTCGGCGTATTTAAAAAGATTGAATAAACTTATGTACATTAATTAAAGCTCTATAGTTCGGCCGTTCAGAGAATGCGTTCCTGACACCTATCAGTTAGTCACGACTAGTGATGGGCACAACATAGCACTGAGTTCGTTACCGTTCCTCCAAAATGAAACGCCGCGTTATTTTTAAGATTATTTTCGTTTTAAATTGGCGGAATCATTTAAAATTTGTATTTTAGTAATTTAAGTGGAAACCAAGAAAAGGTAATATTAATATAATAAAATTGTTTTATTTATTTTTTGTTACAAAGTTACAATCTGTATTTCTATGCAATAAAGTATATTGAATTGAATGTGCGTACAGAATATTAATCAGACTCCGATTCGCTTGAGGAGGTAGTTTCTTCATCATCATCTTCGCCTACATGTATAATTATTTTATTATCAATAACAGTTTCAATCCTAATATCACGGTCAAAATGTTCCATAATCAGGTTTTTATTCTTTCAACAACCTTTGTCCAGTCATCTCTAGTGACTTCCCCGCAGGCTTCTTTTAATAAGGTCAACATCGTTTTCGTGCTGAATGGTGGGGAAGTATTGTGGCGGGCGGCGTACCCTTTATTTGAGCCCAGATTAGCTCAATCGCGTTATATTGCCAATGATACGATGGAATTCTTAGAACGCGATGACCGTACTCCAGAGCCAGTTCATCGATTTCGTATCGCACATTTGCCGCTTTATTTTCTTTAACTAATTTAATTAGCTCTGCTTTTAGCATCTGCATATATATTCCTTTTGCTTGTAACCAACTTTTTTTCGCGCATTCAGTTTGGTTTTAGTTTTATTTTTTAATTTAATAAAAGTTATCTTATAGTCCATTATTTTCAAATTCTTAAAAAGAAAAACGAAAAGTATTATTTCATAAAGTATACCTCTTTAAGAACAGATTACGATACTGTTATTATTAGCACAGCACTACAAATATAAAGCTTTGACATAACCTTGTGATAGCGCAGTATAGATTTTGAAAAATATTGTTTATTGGACACTCAGTTTGGCACAAAATTATAAAATTCATTGATTATTGATATAATAATGTTGTTTTAATGCTCATCAATTTTTAAAACGGTAAACAACCAGCAAAAATATTTTTTATCGTAACTGCAACGCCATTACAAAGTTACGTCGTCAGTTCAATCGCGATGTGTCAGGAACGCATTCTCTGAACGGCCGAACTATAATCAACATTATTTACACAATTATTACGAATGAGTTTCACGTTAAGTTATTGAGTAAGTGATCAAAATGCATACCATTTTTCTCCAGGCAGAGTCTAGCACGTTTTAACACATTTTCATGGGCTTTATTTATTTATTATTATTTGACTGCAGTGTCACTTTGTCAAATTCACACACTATTTGGTTTTTTAAATCAGAAAGGCTTCGAGCTTCGTTCTGATAAACGATTCCCTATTTGTAAACATTATCGATAGTTAGCGACGACTCACTGTCTAATAAACACATGCGGCGCAGGTTTCGCGGGCTCTCGCGAACGCAGCTGCACTTCCGCTGAGGATGCGCGAGCGACTGAAGGTCATGGCAACAGACAAGTGTTTCCGGGTTTGCGACGGCGCCGCCGGCCGGTTTCGTTCACGTGCGAACATGTCGGTATCTTACCTGCTCGATGTAATGGCACTTATTGTCAAGAGGATACGATTGTTTTTTTGAAAATTTAGACGTCTGTGATGTAATTCATTCGGCTAAACAAGTTGTACCACTGCCCGTAGTCTTTATAGTATTCATTCGTAAAATAGCATGACCATGTTGTGCTTAACATTTTAGTGAATAATATGAATTTCCGTGTAAAAAATAACTACTTTTTTTTTGCAGAAATGGTTTCCATTAATGATACTTATTACGTAAAAAAAATTTGGTAGATGTTGTCAAATGAACCCTGTATATCAAATTAAAGCAATTTTTTTATATTTATTATAATATATGGTTGCCGAATTAAAACTACCCGCAAATAAGGGTTGCTGGCTTTTAAAAATAACAAATATTTAAGGTAGAGTGAAAGAGAGTTAACATCATTTGTCAGACGAGGATAGCGATTACCAGCTGTGCGACGCTTTTAAGCCATTGCGCATGCGTCGAATGTTAGTGTTCTCAACCACCGAGGAGTAATAGAGACGACTTAATAAATACTCCAAAAAATATGTCTTCCTTTTCAAAATGACAAATTTAAAAATCACAAAAAAATTATAATATTCATTTAATATATTTAATATTGAATTAATATTGATTAGGCAACCATATATTATAATAAATAGAAAAAAATAGATATATAATTAATGAATAATCGTTATGAACGTATAAATGTATCGAAATCATACCTGTTTACACATGGCTGCGAAGAGGTGCGGCCAAGTGCGCAACGGCAACCGTGATTTTTTTGAATCTTCATATGAATTGCTGTGATGTAGACGTTATTTTATTTAAAAAACAAGTGAACGAAATCTTTTCCCAAAAATTAATTAAAAATAATTTAATTAAAAATACTGGCGGCCAAATTTTGATAGGCAACCTGATAAATATATATTCTCCTAATTATAAAAATACATAAAAATTCAGTTTTCTGCAAAAAACAGATGAACGCACTAATCCTGCAGCCGGATCTTAGACTATGGCCTTATTGTACCAGTTAAAGGGTCTTCAAAATCAACGTCACTTCGTTGAATGTATCTTTTGTGCTTTGATAGATAATTGTGCAAGTAGCAACATGCCATTACCATTTTACGGACTTTCTCTGGAGGCATAGGAATTGCTTTTTTAAATATTTTAAAGCGAGATGACAGAATGCCAAAAGCATTCTCAACGATTCGGCGTGCTCTAGACAGCCTATAGTTAAATATTCTTCTTTCGTCTGTCAAAATAGCTTTATTGTATGGTTTCATAAAATTTGGCGTTAACTGAAAAGCTTCATCTCCAATAAATACAAAGGGCATCTTTTTATTAGAAGTTGATGAAAATTCTATTGGTTCTGGAATATTCAGTTGATTGTTTGAAAATCGGCGCCAAAATTCGGTATTTTTAAGAACCCCACCGTCAGATATCCGCCCATTAGCACCGACATCTATCATCATAAACTCGTAATCAGCATTTACGATTGCCATTAGAACGATACTGTGCGTGCCTTTATAATTGTAGTAATAGGATCCACAATTTGCTGGCTTTTGTATTTCAACATGCTTTCCATCCACACTGCCAATACAATGCGGAAAATTCCATTGATTTTCGAACTGATCCGCAATTCGTCTCCAATTTTCTGAATTTTTGGGCATCTGAAATTAAAAAAATAATTAATTGTTACAGGATGTATCAGAGACTTATTGCAGTCGCCATACTGAGAGCAACCAAAAAAAAAAGATGAAGGCCAAAAGTCGTGATGATGTACAATTGGAATTAATGTCAATGGCGTCATCATATTTTAATAAGCCGGAGGACGAGGACGAAATTGTAGCAAAGGCTTGGGCTGTACAACTGAAAAAATTATCAGAGACTCAAAAACGTTACGCAAAGAAAATAATAAATGATGTATTGTTTGAAGGAGAAATGGGTTCACTCACAAGAAGTGGTGTGTGTTTTTTGCCTAGCAGTCCAGCAAATAATAGCAGTAATACACCCAATTTAATTTACTCACACAATCCGAGTTTTCTACATCTCCAGAACCTAAAGAATTTCGTATTCCCATAAATTCACGTCGAGGATTTCGTGTGCCTATAAATTCTCCTTCACCTAATAATTTCAGTTTACCATCTTTGCCTGTTGTTACTGAATCTATCACAACACAGAACCAAGATGTATCTACAGGACATCAAAAAATTCGTGTACCTATAAATTCTCCTTCACCCAGTAGTTGCTCTTCATCTTCTTTACCTGTTATTATTAAATCCATAACAATAAAGAATCCAATGAATCTAAAATCGCCTTCGAAGACATTTGCACCACGTAAAACTACATCATCTTGTATATCTTCAAAAATACCTACCAAAAATAAAATAATTGTAAAACAAGAGACCAAAGACCTAAATCAATACAGAATCAATCAATCGCCTTCTCATAAGCCTCCTAAGACCACGGCTATGTTTTCGTCATCTGCAACAAATTTGTCATCTGTGTGTCAGTCCAATACAATGATTCAGTCACTACCACAGTCATACATACTACAATCTACTTCACAAATAGAGGAATATGTCCAGCCATCTGACTTAAGAATTTCGCTAACATCGAATCACCGTACACCACAATCACCGTCAACTTTGGAAACGATTGATTATACCCAGCCAGGTGTTCGTGTCAAAGAAGACAAAGAGCTTTTTTCTGCTGCTGATTACTTTGTCAACGAAGTTACTATTGATGGTACTCAGCCTGGGGTTCATGTCAGCGAAGACGAAGAGCTTTTTTCTGCTGCTGATTACTTTGTCAACGAAGTTACTATTGATGGTACTCAGCCTGGGGTTCATGTCAGCGAAGACGAAGAGCTAATTTCTGCTGCCAATTACTTAAAAAAATATTCTAGTCTTTAATTCGTATTAAAAAAAAAATTTTATGTTTTAATGTTGATTTTAATTCCAATAAATATTTTCTTACCTTAATATGGTTTTTTAAAACAGTAATAATTGCTTCACATGTTTCCATTATAATTAGTTCTAGGGTGCGAGGATGAATAGCACATGTATACTTCAATTCTTGCAAATCAACTCCACTGGCCAAATACCTCAATGTTACAGACAATCTCTGATTCACAGAGATAGCTTGCCTCATGTTGGTGTCTGTTTTTTTATAAGAGGCTTCACCATATCCAATAATGTTTCATAGGTACGATCATCCATTCGAAGAAAATGCTTGTAATCATTTGGAGCCGTAGCCTGCAATGCTCTTTGCAAATGTTCATGAGTAAAGCGATTTCTTAATTTGTACCATTCTTGACACCAAATACGTTTCCTTTTTTTCTTTTCCTTAAAACTCAAAGCTAATGCAAGAGCTAGCAATGCTTTACGTTTGTTTGAATCCATTTCACACAATCGGGAAAATCAATGGTTGACCACCATCAAGCACGATCGGGTTCGAAATGAGGAAAAATGCGTTTTTCTGGATCAAGCCGCTTGACAGGCGTAGACGGGCGCATCAAGCTGTTTGAGCAAGCAACACAAAACTACGTGCTTGCCGCCAAGCTGCTTGATCGTCTCGGAAGCCCTTTAGGAATTGAATATGTGCATGAGGTCAAAGATTTAAATCCATAGATTTGCCCGTATGTGTCTTAAGGTTGTCATTTTTACTCACACAAGCACGGCGCGTCCACGTCAACAAACGTCATAGAATAAGATCAGATGTAACTTACGCTGAAAATACGCCTAAAAGGATTACAGAGTAATAAAAATAAAGAAAAATATTTATAAATCGTTTATTTATTAAAAAGATACCTAAAGGATTGTTAACTTAACCTGCAAAAAGCACCAACTTCTTAATTTGTTGGCATTCTATTGTTTGTGTTTTTTTTTATGTAAATAATGAAGTCTTACATTTATACAGGAATACTGGTTAAGTCGACGTAGATCCTTTAAGGGCGTATAGAACTCGTTTTTTCTTACTTATTTCACGATAAAACACCCTACCCCAAACCTAACCGTTTTAGAGATAAACGACTTTAAATTTTTTTTATAAAAACTGCCGAATTTTGCCATTAAATGTCGTATTTTAAAATTGGTGCACTTTGATATTATTATTATGTGAGTCTCAAATGCAGATTAAGATTTTCTATGATGTGAGTAACCAAAATTCTACGTTAGATTACTCAATACATAGTTCTGAGCGATTGAAAGTTGAAATAATCAAAAAAATTTAATAGGTTTACTTTTCTTTTAAGAATACCTAAAAAAATTAGTATAAAACATGTTCAGCGAAAGCGCTTAAAAATATCTACGTTTTGTCAGCTACTCAAAAGGAATAACAATTTAGGCTTTTATTTAAATTCATAGATAAAATCGTAGTTTCATAGTCGATACTATATAGTCGATAAAATAATTAGGCTGATTGAGCTAAATTAATTTTTTAGCCCTAGAAAGTAAAATATAACAAAAGGTACGATTATAAAAAATTTAAATTACTATCGTTGCACATTACAATTCACGTTCAACGTGTCCGCCTTTGTTTTGGATACATTTTCGCATTATTCAGTGAAGCCTAGTTTTTACTGCAGCAGTGATCAAATTTCTTCGCATTTCATTTGCTGCGTTGATTATCCTGTTTCTATCCATCAGCAGATGCCATTGGATGTGGCCCACCGTATACGAGGCTTTCATGTGCCTCCAAACATTAAAAATCATGGAGGTTACGTCCGGACTTCTGGCTGGCCAAGGTGAAGATCCTCCTCGTCCTATCTCGTTCCCTCACACTCCTTTTTTTACACACAAATTTGCAGGGCAGCCATCACATTGGAACCATATGTCCATAATAAGGTTCAGAGACAAATCTTCCATGAAAGATTTTCTCCTCTCAGTAAGTTTTCATAGTGCTCCATACAAATTATCAGTAACAAAATAGGGTCTAATCAAATGTTTGAAAATGATGTCCATTCACACGTTTACACTAAATCTTCGTTGGGCCTTCGTTTATTTTACTTTCCTCGGCTAAAGAATGGATTAGGCTCAATAAGCTAAATTATTTTTACGTCCTCTATCGCCGATGAAACTAATATTTTTTCTACGAATTTAAATAAAAGACTAGATTGTTATACCTTGTTGGGTAGCTGACAAAACGAAGAAGTTTTTAATTAAAAATTATTAATTAAAACCGTTATGATTTAAAATATGTTAATACAATGAACCAATATATTTTTCTACTTAGGTACATTAAATAGTCAAAAAATACGACGGCTTTGTAAAGTAAAATAAAAACTTCAAAGGTTTTCTATTATGATTTTAATAGGTTAAATAAAGTATTTAGTTGATCTTTTATTTACTATCTGATTATTTACTCTTTGGCGGCCGGCTGCTTCCTTGCCCGACAAAATCGAGAAATGCATTAAATAATATAATAATTACTAACGCATGAAAATTGATATCTTTATCCTTGTTTGTATTGCGAATTGTATTTTTATACCACCGAAATGAACAAGACAGCATAATTAAGTCTTTATGTAAATATTTTAAGCAAAATAATCTATGTGAACGTGCACGACAAGCGCTCGTTAGAAACTGTCACAAGACTTGTGCATGCACCTCTTTCAGTAATGACAATATTTTGTCAGTTCTTTGTACTGAAAGGGCGCATCTATGGATTTAAATCTTTGCATGAGGTCGTTTTTTAAATGTTTTGTATTCGTTGTAGTTTATATGGTTTCTTGTGTTTTAATCCAAAAGGTACACTCTTGAATTTATCGGCAAAAAGAAAAGTCATTTTATACCCATCTATACTACAAAAAATTAGACCTCACTGAAATGTAACCGCTCGAGCGCTCCCCCGCTACCCGCTCACCACCAGCGTTCATCCTGTCACGTCGTCGGTTAGCATCTTTGTAGTCTCCTGTTTGACTTAACGTTCATTTTATGGAATATCCTCGTTAAGTTTTTTGTTGACTTTTTGTAGTTAATTTTGTGATAACGTCTGGCTAACAAAAGTAGACAATGGGTTTTTTTTTTTGCAAACTTTTTATATGGCCACTTATCCTGGTGTCACTGCTGTCAATCGAACGGGGTGGTTTTAGTAATTGAGATTTTGGAATTTCATACAGTGATTGTATGCTTTTTGATTTCATATTTGAAAATGAATAAAATAATTAAAAATTTGATAGTTTCATAATCAATGTAGGAAACAGCGATACCAGTGGCGATTCATTCCATATAGAATTGCTGGATTCAGATTTTGATTACAATTCATAAAAATAATTATTGTATTTTAGTGTTTTATTTTTAAGCCTGATTAATAATAATTTTAATAATTATAATTTTAATTAGGTATATACTTCTCATCAAAAAGTAGGACAGTACCAATATCGTTATTTTTTCCAATAATTTTCTTTAAAAAAATTTATGAAGTACCTATTCGCCAGATTTTTTCATTCTCTACTTTCATTAGCCAGACTTATAATTATTACGGTTTGGTATAAATATTGTCGCTTTATGGAAAACTATTTTTAATTAATTCACGCTCTTTTAAAATTAATTAAATTGTTTTTGGCATGTCGCTCACGTGTACGAAATAAAATTTTCAAGTATTTATTTACTACAAAAAATGACCTCTAAAACTTTGCATATGTATTACCAAAATACTAGGGGGCTACGTACAAAAACGCATGAATTTTTCTCCCAGTTAACGGAATCGAACTATGATATAATATTTGTAACGGAATCTTGATTGACCTCAGATTTTCATGACAATGAGTTATTCGATAGTAGTTTTAGTGTGTTTCGATGTGATCGGTCTGCTGCCGACAGTGGACTGGCGCGGGGCGGGGAGTTGCGGTGGCGGCGCGCGGGCGCAGCTCCAACCACTCGCTTATTCCGACTGCGTTTGGCTGTCTATACCCATAGAGTAACTTTTAATAGATGAGAGTCTATACCCTTAGACCCCGACAACCGCCGCGCCTCGATTTATGGAACACGAGGACCTTTTCTTAACTTCGCTTGTATTTCCATACCCCAAGGACCGGGTTACAAAGATACATTAACTTAACTTTCTTGAGATAGTAACTCAGTTAATTATTGATAAATCCGAGAATTTATTTTTAATAGTAGGCGATTTTAATGTCTCGGACGCGGAGTGGCAGACTAGTGATTCGGACGAACTATCATTTACTCCGACTGGTAGCAACGCAGAGCATGTTTGAGTTTCTGTCCATCACAGGTCTGAAACAATATAATCACGTATTCAATTTTCATAATAGGATCCTAGATTTAGTGTTAGCCAATAATGACTGTATGGTTTCTTCAGGCGACCCACCGCTCGTGTCTGAAGACGCATCATAAATCTTTATTAATGGATTTTAATTTATTTTATATTCCACCGTTGAAACAAGCAGCTAAATTTTACCTTCCATTTAGCAAAGATGATGGATATAAATTGATGATATAAACTCTCTAGAATTCATTGGTACAGTTTTAAGCTATTGCATAGCTTCTATCGCGGGCCTTGAGCGTGGGGACCATTGACCTATATCTAGAATAGAACTTAATGGTGGGGACCGAATCCAGAAATTCCGTAACGAAAAAAACCTAACATCACCCACTCCTACCGGCACAGCGGTGATACTTTGATTTCATAACTTTACATGCGGGTTTTAATATACAATCAGCGCCATCTACTAGGAACTTGTGGAACTTCATATTAGATCAAACATTACTGCATTAATAAAATAAATAAATAATTATAATTGCATAAGTTGATAAAAAATGCTATGCAATAGCTTTACCGCGGCATTCTCCGAGTGCCACACGTCTTATTTTAAATAATTTGAATATGGAAGAAATTGTGACAAATTTTTATAATTTATTGAATGAGTTAATTAATGCGTATGTTCCCCGGCTTCGAATAAAATCCGCAACATCTAAACCCAGCTGGTACAGTCGCGCTCTTATTAAAGTATTAAATAAGAAGCGTAGGTAAGTTACATAAATTATGGAAACTATATAATAATCCTTTAGATTTAGACTATCAAAGTTTTAAACTATTGCGTAAAAGGGCTGAAAAAATGGAAAAAGACTGCTACCATAATTTTATTTCTTTTTCTGAGGATAAAATCAAGTCGCAACCGATATTTTTTTGGACTTATATTAAATCTATTACTTCGAATAAAAGTTACCCTCAAACTATGCATAACAATGGATTTCAGACTTCAGATGGCGAGGAATTTTTTAATCTTTTTAATGAGCACTTCCATTCTGTATTTGAGGAGCCAACTTCTTTTGTCAATGTAAGCGACCTTGAACCGAGCGACAACTCTATAGTTGACATACATACAATTAATATTAACACCAAACTGGTTTTCAAACATCTTCAGTCAATTAATGTTAACAAGGGATCAAGTCCGGATGGAGTAAATCCATCGCTAATAAAAAAATGTGTGTCATCTTTAGCTTTGCCTATCACAATTTTATTTAAGAAATCTCTCATCGAAGGTCACGTTCATGAAATCTGGAAGCAAGCATGGGTAACTCTAATACCAAAAGGACGCATCAGCTCTGATATAGAGAACTTGTTTAGGCATATATCTAAGCTGTGCCATTTTGGAAAAATCATCGAAAAAATTATTACCGATCAGCTGTCAGAGGTAGTGCGTTATCATATTATTCCTAACCAACATGGATTTTATAGGGGTCGTTCGGTTGACACAAATGTGTTAGTATTTACTGATGATATCCGTGGTGCAATGCAGGATGGTTGTCAGGTGGACGCCGTATATACCGATTTCGCAAAATGTTTTGACAAAATTTGTCACAATACTTACTCTTTTGTCAAAGCTTTGACGGCTTGGTATACGCGGTGATCTATTCCGATGGACCAATCATACATCGATAGAAGGAGCCAATCGGTGGTCTTGTCTGGTTACACGTCGAAACGTAAGCTTATTTCCTCTGGAGTCCCGCAGGGGTCACACTTGGGCCTTTGCTATTTACATTGTTTATAAACGATATCACCAAACACATCCAGCACTCCTGTTCCTTGCTCTACGTAGATGATACCAAGATTTATAAGGTTGTTCGTGATATTAAAGATTGTGAGCTTCTGCAACATGACTTGCACAATATTTTTTTTTGCCATATCTAATAATAATTTAGTAGGTATTAAATTTGGATAAATGCAACGTGAATAGTTTCTCTAAAACCAAAAGACCAATAAACTACAGCTACTGCCTTTTTCATAAAAACATCAAAAGAGTTACTCAAATCCGTGATCTTGGTATTATTATGGACACAAAATTAACCTTCTTGGACTCAATTATACGTAAATCATACCAACAGTTGGGTATTATTCTGAGTGTGGGTAAGCCATTTAAAAATGCACTTACCTATAAGGTCCTTTATAATAGTTTTGTTCGAAGCCATTTGGAGTTTGCTTGTGCTATTTGGAAGCCTTATTATAAATGCCACATTGAGCGAATAGAAAAGATCCAGCGTAAATTTATTAAAACACTAGAGTTTAGAACTGACAGTATTTACTCTGAATACACTGAATCCTGAATAGTGATAGTCGTCGTGGCGCCGTGGTTACTGTGTGTATCATACGATATCACAGATTAAGCAACGTTCGGAGGGGTCGGTACTTGGATGGGTGACCGCCGACCATTCATTTCTCACGATGACTTCCGTGCTTCGGAGGGCACGTTAAGCAGTCGGTCCCGGGTGCTGTATACTTGTATACAGTAGTCGTTAGGGTTTGTCAGAAGCCATTTCAGCACCCTGAAATATCTGACATCCACCAACCAGCACTGGGCCAGCTTGGTGAATTACTGCCTAAACCTCCTCGTCACCCAGAGGAGACACTCATAGCCCTGCAGTGGGCTTATTACACGGAGTTGTGATGATGATGATGATGATGACACTGAATCCTTAAAAAAACATAACTTTCAGTCTCTAGAAGATCGCCGCCATTGCATCGACTCCGTTATGTTGTGTAAATTAGTAAATAACAATATAGATGCCCCCTCATTATTCAATAAAATATTATTTAGAGTACCTCGTAGACGTGAACGCCATTGCCGTGATAAGAAATTGTTTTTTATTCCACTCAGTAAGACCCTTTATAAAGCTAATTCTTTTGTTAAGTGCAATTTTTTTAATGATGTGGACATATTTTTCGATAAATTATATAATATAAAAAAATATATAATTATATACATAAATTATTGAATTAAACACTATATGTAAATTTAAAAAAAATATACATTTATACAGTGTGTCCGGTCACGACCTAGCGATAATTTAAGGTTACAAAATATACCTAATTTCATCGACAAAAACACCCATATATGGGGGTCTACCTCCCCTCCTGTCGGAATGGCCGCCATTTAATTTTTTTTTTATTCTTGTAGATACCTCTGCTGAAAGATGCCAATTTCTCTGGACAGAAAGGTCCTACAAATGTAAAAAAAAATGTTATTTTAAAGTTAAAAATAGCAACTAGGTATCAAATAAAAATAAACATTATGGAACACCTGCCAAATCTTCGAGCGAGAATATTACAACAAACCGGAAGTTAAAATATGACCAAGGTATCTGAAACGCTGTACCGCGCCTATTTCTGCGCCATTCAAGCGTACTCGACAAACATTCGACGGACCTTGCACCGCAGCAAAAATCCCCAGAACATCATAGTTCACTAGATCAAATGCACGACTCAGGTCAAGAAAACACGCGTAAACGGTTGTATATCTTTGCTTAAAGAAGTTCACAGCATGTTTTGAACCTACAATAGCAGAGTCAGTTGATAGGCCGGCACAAAAGCCAAACTGTGCGTGCTCAAATTCCAACTGTTCTAAAAGCAGCGGTTGCAAAAGCCTTTCAAACACCTTGCCCACGATAGTACCTAGTGATATAGGAAGGAAGGTAATTCTTGGAAGATCCGAGATCCCCCGTTTTAATAGTACGCATAAAATATGAATATTGCAAACGTAAAGTTGAACAGAGCACAAAGTTTTTGCAGCAATTAATCCCCAGCATACATAACATGTTCAATACTCAGTTTATCATGTTCCCGGTGACTTACCACGTCTCATCTTCCGCACTGCGTTACGTAGATCTTGAACTGAAAATTGAACAGCATTATAAACCGAGGACCCCGAGACAGCTGTCGGTGGTCTAGTTGTAGATTTCGGTATAACCTGCGGTTTAACTTTAAATTGAGAAGCAAAGTGTTCACTTTTTAAATCTGCATTTTGTATGCCGTGTATTCTGTGAATAATTTGGCGTTTTTGTGTCTTTCCAAAATGTTTTGAAAATTTTATCATGTCTACTTTTTGCTAAAACGTCTAATTTTATTTTCTCCTCATTAAACAGACACCATTTTAATTTATTCTTAAATTGTTTCTTGCTCTCAATCATTTCGACATAAACAACCCCTGAGGCTTACCAACACTTAACCAGTGATTAAAATGTGATCTGTACAACCTCTGATGTTCTTTCACTATGTCTCAGGCCTATGCAACTCTAACGTCAATGAAATTGAATTCTGCACCATCTAGTATATGACGTACTACAACTTTTCGGTAAGTTATTTCTTCTGTTATTAACTAGGTAGCGCTGGGATAGCCGATTTATCAATATCTCGTCAGGAACGGGAAACGATGTTGACTATGACAGACTAGTCAACAGACTATTATAGTAGTCTATGAATGATCGTGTGCGTGTGCGTCTGTTGCATTTTGTGTTTTCTCCGCCATTTTATTTAAGACTTAGATTATTGTAACAAATTCGCTGTGAATTTGGCCGTGAAGTTACTTGTGTGACTTACTAACAACTTAAAAGACTTCAGCAACAAAAGTGCGGGAAAGCGAAAACAGTGTAAAAATTGTGTTAAATATTGTCTAAATATATAGTGATAGTCATAAGGTTAATTAGGTCGATTTCATAAAAAAAATGTCAATGAAAATGTTGATTCACAGTTGTTGTAATGGGGTGAACCGTAATAAATGGACAATTGACAAAATTTGATGAGGAAGATGGAGCGAAGAAAGAGGCTTTTGAATATACCACGAAAAGAAAACAAAAACAATAAATAACCTTAAATAATAAAGATTTTCGTTTTTTTTTGACCACTTAGTTACTATGAATACCTTATTCTGTATTTTTTAAAGCAGTTATCATAATAAGATTCTCTAAAATGTTACATTAAATGTGATAAACAGGATAAGATATTTTTACCTTAATTTTTTTTATAATGGACACATATCTACTAAAGCCATGTAGTGGTCATTTTTTAAATTAAATTTAGTTACTAGCGTCATCTATGATTTGAGGTATTTTTGCCAATAAAATCAAGTTGCCCATCTATCTCATTAACTGTATCGTCTATGACTATGTCGTTCCACCCCAGCGCGGCGGCGGCGTGCCCTTATACTTTTTCTCCACCGGAACGAGAATCCTTACTGCATATAGCAGCTTGCTGTAAAACATTAATAATATTAAAATATGAACTATAAATAAATTTAAAATGATCTTGTACATATAAACATTGTCTATTTTCTATTTAAATTATCACTGGTATTACTTTTCATATCACAGTTATTACATTCGAAACGTTAAATACAGCTTACAAAATTAACACAGCAATGTTTAAAATAGCGCATTACAATTTGACAGTGAATGAACGTTTTAATTAAATACGTAGGTATACAACTACATATTAGAAAAAGAGGAAAAAAAAAACAAAAAGGTATAAAGCAAGCATCAGCAAGGAATCGCATCAAACCAACTCTTAGCCAGGGTGATAGAATTTTTTTCTGGTTTAGTATTGAAAAGGTCTAGTTCGTGTTTGTCTATTAGCGTGTTTATGGAGTTTGCGCTTCGAATAAAAAGTGCATTTTGCCTATTGTTTGTGGTACAGAAAGGAATGTGTAACAGCTTGTGTTTTCTGTGGATTGGGATTTTTATATTAATTGATGATAAGAGCTCAGGTGAATCAATCTTAGTTTGGGCTATCTTGAACAGCAATGTAGCGTCAGCTATATTTCTTCGCTCTCTAAGAGGTAATATATGATGTTTTTTGCATCTTGCTTCGTAGTTGCTTTGATAACTTTTGCACTTGTATTGTATAATTCTAAGGATTTTTTTTAAATATTTTCAATTCGTTTGATATAAATTTCATATTGAGGGTTCCATATTCGAGAATGCTACGCACAAATGAACAATATAATATTTTAATTACTTGAATATTAGTGAATTGATAACATGATCTTATCACGAAACCGAGAGCTTTTATTGCCTTTTTGGATATGTGGTTATCATATTTCATGATAAGATTATGTATTTGTTTAAATATTTTGAGATCGTCCGCATAAAGTAAGAGTTTACTATGTCTAAAACATTGACCTATATCGTTAATGAAAACGTTAAAGAGTTCCTAATAATGTTTTTTAAGTACAAGTTGCCTAGGGAGTAGGGATTTCTAAATATCCATAAAGTAAATCACAATTTTAAAGCTGCCAAAATTCCTTCAACTTACCCTTTTTTGAATGTCCCATAGAATGTTCTATTTAAAGTTTTTTGCTTGATATTATTTTTGGGAGTAGTATATGTATTTTATTGTATAAATTCGCTCCGCAGTTCATGAGTTAGTTATAGCTTAATTAGTATTATATTCCAGATAACATTAATTCGTTTAACCCAGAACAGTGAACTATTATTGAACTAGAACTAGAATTTGAAATTAGACCGAAAATTATACACTTTTAACTATATTGCACATAATATTGATCACGTGCGCAAAGCTTTAATCTTTATAAAAAATATATATATTTTTCTATGGCAACACATACATGTAAAACAAGGTAAAAATTAAAAATGGCCACCTGTGTTGTTTTATAAATTCCACCATAAACATACGTTGTGTCGTTGGTGCTTTTATGACTATCAATTGTGAATTAGTAGGTGAATAATTGTATACATTACTAGTGTTATAATAACGTGGACTAATGAGTTTATTGACCGATGTCTGCCGTGGCACCCACTATCCCCGGTTTGTAATGTATTTTATATTTTTTTGATTACATTTTAGAGGTTTTTGATGATAAGACTAGAGGAATATTGAGAAATATAAAAAAAATATAAATACCGATGCTATGCCATTATGTAACTGTATTTTAGCAAATAATGTTTTTAAATTGTATTTTAGCACCTTATTTTCTGTCGACCTATTTGACGTAGACCCTCTTGATGTGTTGTTAGGACGCTCACGATTTCTTAGAAATCATAAACATTGTCCCATTTTTTACTTAGAATTTTGACAACATATCTTTTGCTTTGAGATGTTGAAATCTTTTAACAGAATAAGTTGTGTTAGTTGGCAAACATTGCACCTTTGATGCCAATACACCTATTCTGACTAAGGACAAGTTACTTTCCATTTCTTATTATAAGTCGAAATTTTTAAGTACTTTGTCTAATCTTCTTCTAATTCTAAAATTCATCAACTTTTGTGGTAGTATTTTATGATCAGATTCTGCAATGAATTTTAATTTGTACTTTAGGATGCGCAAAGTCAAGCATATTAATATTAATAGACTAATTTTAGAGACTTGGGATTAAAAAAAAGTGTGCTTTATTTGATATTGATTATTATTATTATTTTAACAACACATTTTAATGTATTTACTTTAAGTATGACCTATTTAACCATAATTAAAATTATGTACAATTTATTTCCATTTATTTATTGTATGATAAAAATATTTGAGCAAGAGAAACCAATATTGAAATTGCATATAATATTATCATAGAAAAAGATTTGAAACATTCTTGCTAAATAAATTTTATGTCATTGACACCAATATTATGTTTGTAGGGGCTGACCCAGCAAAGGAATTACAAAAACGCCGTGCTGGCAGTATTGGGTGAGTTCTGCTACTGTGTGTTAAATTGCACATATATCAGTTTTTGGAAACTTATATTACCTATGTTATGATTCAAATGAAAGGTTATTGACATCCATCATCTCATCAAAGGTGCCATGTTTACACAAATGAAAACAATTTGTATTGACTTTGTTGTACAATTCCTTGACTGTTGTACATTATTTTTAATGTACATCTTTCTTTCAGGTCCGATGAGGACGACGCAAGTGGTGGTAAATATACAAGGATGGAGGAGGACAATATTCAAGATAAGGAGAGATTTGCAAGGTACGACTTTTAAACAAATAAATTATGGAAACTGTCACACCTCAATGTGGCCCCAAAGTGAGGTTTAATGTATGCTTGTATCATGGACAACTACCTAGCAAATGCCCAAAAATAGACATTACCCTAATGATAACAATATTGATAATCATTGTCAGGGTGTATAAGTTTTAAACTAACGAAAGAAGCTTGGTAATTAGGCCAATAATGTTTTACTATGACAATAGCTTTATTTACATTTTATTATTTAATATTCTTATTCTGTAATAAAACACTTTTTAACCAGATTTATTGCATACTAGCTGTTGCACACTCTTTTACCCGCACAATTTTTTATTCCCCCAAATTCCATAGGGCCGTTTTCTGGTGATTGAGGAACAATTATTATAATATTAGTAAGATAATTACATTTAAAATTTTAACTCAATTAAAACAATATTCAAATCAACTTCAATAATAAGTGAACATTGTTCAGTTAGATGCAGCTTCCCTTTATAAGACCCAGGTATTTACTTACAAGGCTTTCCTAAATTGGTCAAACCAAAAAAAATTATCGGCCCGCATTAAAAAACACATTGCTGATATTAAAAACCAAAGAGTTTTAAAATCAGCAGCTTGTGAGCATTTCCTGGGTAAGCCCAACCACTATTAAAGGTTTGATTCTATAAAAATTATATCTAGAGTGATTAGAGAAGCCATTGAAATAAAAAAACACCTAATTTCAATAGAGAAGATGGAAACTATCACCAACATGGGAGCCTATCCTGAAAAACATTACATCTAACATTCAGCAAGCTGCATAACCTAAAAGTCAATATACTGTCAGCTCGTTTTGTGTCAATCCAGAATGCTATGCTCGAAGACTGAGAAATAGATATATACTCCTCAGTCTCTCGTGACCATGGCGTCTGCAAAGACACCAAAAACTTGAAATTTAAAATGTAATTATACAGGATAAATCCGGTTAAAAAGTATTTTATTTAATAGTAAGACTCAAGAAAACTTTAGACGTTAGAATTAATATCTTTTCAAATTGTAAAGGAAAATAGAATCATGTATTTATAATCTGTGACCACACAATAAACAACTAGGCTACTTAACTGCTATTTTCAAAGCCTACTTGTAGTTGAAAGTAAAGCCTACTGGTTGATCTATTCGATACAAAAAGAGCGGTGAAGTACAGAACACTGAATATAAGCTTAAGCTTGTGGCAGTTGGAATTATGTTGATTAAGAAAAGTTGTCAGGTTTTAGTGTTTCATAAACTTTATTTGCTTATTTTGGAGTAATAGTGTTTACATATTTGAACTGTGCTCTTTGATTTAAGTCCCCTAGCTGTAGTCAGTTTAATGTGACATCATGAAGCCCTTAACCAGCAGACAATAAAGAGGCTGCCTGCACCTCATTTGTCCAATTATGATGACCAGATTAGAAGTTATGAGGGAACAGATGAACATCAATACTCACATACATACATACCCTCCTTTTTGCTTTGCCATAGTTGGGTAAAAAGGTGAATAATTATTAATATTAGACCCATAAGACATTCCTAGACATCAATCCTAGGGCTTTTCACTTGATTATTGCCACTCCTATTTGACTACCGACTTAAAGGCATCTCAGGAAAGTATAGCTTAATAGCTTTATAATAGCTTTTTGCTCACGGGTAAAGCCAATGGCGGTACCGTGAGCTCTACTTATGGCGGATGAGGTACACCTGGAGGTTTTTAGTGGGTAGGTCCGGCCTTCTGCCGGATCATCCCCGACCGCCCAAGGGGCAGCCCCGCTGCTGCCCCTTGGGCGGTCGGGGACGTGATTTCACGTTTTCCTCCAGTTAAAAAAAAAGGTATAATAGCTTTTTATTTCTTAGATCGATGATTTTAGATTTACATATTATCACAAAATAAAGGTTTTGTTGAACATTTCATACATGAATTCATCTATACTAATATTATAAAGAGGAAACCTTTGTATTTTTGTATGTTTGTATTGAATAGGCTCAAAAACTACTGGGCCGATTTCAAAATTTCTTTTACCATTACTTAGAGGGATTCTTCCGAATCCGTATAGGCTACTTTTTATCGAAATCGAAATTGCGCGGGTAAAACCGCGCGCAACAGCTAGTTCACTATAAAGCTTTAAGCTATTATGTAGATTTTTTTATCAGTCAGATAGTTTTATGTAATCAAATCATGGAGATTTTAGGTTTTTCTGAGTTTCTAATTGTCCAATAGACCTGGCTCAAGCCATTCCACACAGATGTTACTTGTGTCAAGCTATGTCAAGATAAAGTTGTTTTCTGCTGTAAGCTTTGCGGGAAAGTAATGAAGAATGTAGAATTATGCTTTAAGGTAAAAGCTCCGTTTTCCGACCGACTCCCTCTATCCGACCATATTAGTTTTATTTGATTAAAAATTAAAAACTTCGCGCGAAAAACATAAAATGGAACGCATTCAATTCAATCACTCATCACACGCCACCTGTCCAATCATGTCTGTTAAAACTTAATGGAAAATCTGTCTTTTCAACAAAAGCCGCGCAAGTGTGCATTTTGCTTAAAATTATTTATGAAAAAAACATAAATCAGTGAAAACATAAGTCTGTAATTTTTCGGAGAATTCTGTGGAAAACGGGTTTTTTATTTATTTCATTGGCAGCTTTGGTTTACAATTACTTCAAATATATATCAGGTAAGTGAAAATTGCATGTTTTTAAAGATTTATCAAACAAACAATAATGGACGGAATATGGAGCCCTACGAAATAATAATAATCCGGATTCCGACCACTTGGTCGGTATGAGGATTTTTACACTTAGTGGATAAATTGCTTTTTCTTTTATATATTTTTATTTTTAAGTATATTCAGTTATTGGTTTAAAACACTTTCATTACAATATATACCTGTATGCGACCTTTAACTTGAGGAAAACGTGCTATCACGTCCCCGACCGCCCAAGGGGGAGCGACGGGGTATGTGGGAATGATCCGGCAGAAGGCCAGACCTACCCACTAAAAACCTCAAGGTGTACCTCATCTGCCATAGATGGAGCCCACGGTACCGCTATTGGCATTACCCGCGAACCCCGGGAGATTGCGCTAAGCCTTAGCCGAGCGCCCCCCACGTGGGAAATGGTCCAGTACACGAGACCATTTCCCCACACATAGCCAGGTACCCGCTACGGCTGGCTATCGGGAGGAAGAAGGTGAGCGTTTCTCCTTCTCCGTCCCCACTCCGCCTACGGTGGATCGGCGACGAAGAGGCGTCATCCTCCCGGCACCGCTCCGCCGCCTCCTTCTGCGACATTATGTCCTCGCAGAAGGAGGTCATGGCCGCCCAAGCCTCTCGACTCCCTAACATGCCTTTGACCACGCTAGGGAGCGAGAGGTCCTCTCCGACGACAGACGTCAACTCGTGCCGCAGCCGATCCCACGCCGGACACACCACTAAGGTGGCTTCGCCGTGTCGTCGGCCGCCCCACAATGGTGACACTCTGTCGTCACCTCCCTCCGGGCGACCCTGTGCAGGTAGTGACCGAAACAACCATGTCCGGTCAATACCTGCACAAGGCGGAAGGTCAGAGTCCCCCACCGTCGATGCACCCAACCTGTATGCGACCTGTATTAACTTGAATTAATTCTTTGCTATGTATTTTTGAACTTTTTGAATGCTCGTATCTTTTCCGGTTTTTTTTTTTTTACCAAAGTCACTGTGGTTGTGATAACTTTTTGTTATAAGCATATCACACACAATAGCAAATTTACAATATTTTAAGGAGTCTAAAAAGTGTATTTTTTGTAATAGCATAATAAAACGTGTATCGATTTTAATATTTAAGGCTAAATAACATAAAAATATGATTGGTCAGAAACAGGAGTCCATATGTCCGTGGTGTTCCGTTTTCCGTCCAGCGTGGGTGCTTTGGGTGCTTATGGTTTGGTTGCATGATTGCATTTGTTAATATCAGGTTTATCATCATGAGTGAAAAAAGAGGTTAAAGTATTCGCAGGAGAAAATGAAAAAAGCCTTAAAAGACATACGGGAAAAGAAAATAAGTATTAATCAGGCTGCTAAATTATATAAAGTGCCAAAAAACAACGATAATGGACACATTAAAAGAAAAATATAGAAATCCAAGAAACATTGTGTACAATCGCTTAATTATTCGTTAAGTATTCCGTTAAGTATTCCATTGACACAACTGCACAAGCACAGTAATGTAATTTTAGTGGCGAAATTGCCTCACGCGTGCTGTAGTACGCCCTAAGATATGGGTGGTCGGAATCTAGCTACTCAGTGGTCGGATACAAGGGTGACTGTTGTCGGGCGGTCGGAAAACGGTGCTGTTATTTTTTATGTAAGCCTTACAGTTTAATTCAGAATAAAGGAATAACAGAGACATTATAAAAATTAAATATGTACTTTTCTTTAAATTATTTTTTCTGTACATCCAGAAAGGATTATTTCATTATTCACGATGGAATTTTTTTTTATCTTAAACGTATTTTATTTAGCCATATCTATCAGTGGTCGGAATTCGGTGCCATTGCGTTATTTGGTTTTACCAATATATGGCATTGACTAGCGCAAACTTACATACTTTAACTTCCGTTAAGTTAAACCCAGTTAAAACAAATATGTAGTGCGATAATAATGTATCGCAGTAATTGATCTGCCTGATACAAAAGAGATGTACCAAGATTGTATGGAGCCTTGGCTAGGACTACACCAAGCGAAATTATAGCCATAAACGTGAAGAACAGGTTTTAACACATTCATTTGTATTTTGGTTCAAACAAAAAAATTAACAGTATTATTGCAACATAAAAAAACATGACGGATAATAATATGAAAATCACTTAAGTAAAAGGTTTCTTTTTTATTTTTGAACCACAGAACTATTTGGTATATGGTATATATTATAAGTATTTTTCGTAGAAAGAGTAATATTCTCTAATTTTTTTGAGATGCTGTACAGGTTCCTCGCCGAGGCAGGAACATCTCTTTAATGACCATAACATTTTTCTTTTAATAAATATCTACAGATATAGGCGCCCTTTTCCTACTTTAAAATAACATAGGATTTACAGACACACGACCCACTTAAAAGTTATGCCACGTAAGTTATACAACAAATAATGTTACAAACTTTCGTTACTAAACTTCTATTACATGCTTATTCTTTAAATCGCTGATTTTAACAATGATTGGCATTATAATACAAATGTCTTGAAGGCCGCCATTATTCCCATTACCTGCGCATTGTTTTTGAGCTGCAATTGAAAACGTGTCTTATCGTGACGCCGCGCACCTTTCTATCACATAAAATGTTATAACGGCGTTAGTTATTGGCAATTTTTTTTAAATAGAATGATACAAATCATGGGTATCAGTAAGGTTGCGTAACAACAAGACGAGCATATACCTACAACGAAACAACGATAGATATTTTATGAAAGTTGTGTTTAAATTGTTTAATAAATATATTATCCCTTCGTATTTATGCTTGCATATTTTTAATATATCTTATGATCTGTTGAAATCGGTTGAGTTCAGTTATTTATGTAATCGAATTACAATCGGTACTAAACATTTAAAATTATAGTTTACTAGCTTTATCCCGCAACTTCGTATGCGCTTAACTACCCTTCTCGTGGAAATTTCAGAAACTATACAACCAGACACCCACTGAAAGAACCTTTATACCAAGTATCACACCCATGCACTCAAGGAATACGTTTTTTTCATACAAACTAAAAATCATATATTTCCCGTGCCCGTGAGAATTTTGGGAATTTTTTTCGTAGCACAACCAGTCACTCATTGAAGAACCTTCATGCCAAGTATCACATCCGTACACTCCAGAAATAAGATTTTTCATACATTCTAAAAAGTCCAACCCCTTTCCGTGAGAATTTCGGGAATTCCTTCCATAATACAAACAGACACTTATTGAGGAACCTTTATATCAAGTATCACATCCTTGCACTCAAGGGATGGGATTTTTTCATACAAACTAAAACATCATATATTTCCCGTTCCCATGGGTATTTCGGGAATTCCTTTCATAACACAACCAGACACACATTGAAAAACCTTTACACCAAGTTTCACATCGGTGCACTCAAGGAATAAGATTTTTCATACAAACTAAAAAGTCCTATATTTCCCGTTCCCGTGGGAATTTCGGGAATTCCTTCCTTAGTGCACCCCTGCATCCCCTAAATAATGTTTGTTCCAAATTTCAGCTCTCTATGCCCAGTAGTTGCGGCTGTACGTTGTCTTTCAGTCACTCAGTACCTCAGTCACTCAGTCAGTAACGGAACAGTTTTATATATATTGATGTAGAACTAAAACATTGATTGACACATTGATATAAAACATCGCCTGTTAATCGTTATTTATGAAATTTCGACTCCCATTGTCACACGCTTAGAAGTTGCATTCTTTCAAAAAATCAAAAGACCATTCGGGAATAAAACAATCATAAAACTCGGTTGACAATTGGGGGAGACTTCCAGATATTAAACTTAAATAAAAAAACTGACGAATTGAGCACCTCGTCCTTTTTGGCATTATATGTAGAAGAATTGGTTCTAGATTTATGGGTCAGCCAATGCATTTATAACGTACTTCAAACAATAGAAGGTTCTTTTTTCGTCAGTGTCTTATGCGATTATTGTGAGTCGACGACGATTTTGATCATCATAATTTAGATGTGTTCACATATAAATTTCATTAAATTCGATAGTGTTTAAAAAAAATGTTTGTATGAAAAAGTTGAAAACTTGAAAATTTAAGTAAAGTCTGTCTTTTGAATTCTTGGATTATAAATTTTACTCAAACCGCCTTTACTCCGCCGCGTGCGGAGCAAAACTCTCAAATTTTAGATGGACAGACGCGGTGCAGCGGTGATTATGACGTAGTGATGAAAATCTATTATACGAGGGTGGATTGAAAAGTTCGCGGCCTAGTCAAGAAAACAGAATAAAGTACATACAAAAATATTTTTATTTTTCGACGTAATCTCCATTTAGCTCTATGCACTTCTTCCATCTGCTTTCCAGAGCTTCCATACCTGTTTTAAAAAAAGATTCCTCAAGGTCTTCAAAATACAGGTTAACAGCGGCTTCGACCTCTTCATTCGTTAAAAATTTCTGCCCACCGAGGTGTTTTTTCAGGTTTGGAAACAGATGAAAGTCCGAAGGTGCCAAATCAGGAGAATAAGCTGGATGTGGCAACAATTCAAAACCACAATCACGAATTTGAGCCATAGACTCGACAGACGTGTGGACTCGGGCGTTGTCCTGGTGAAACAACACTTTCTTTCTCAGTAATCCTGGGCGTTTCTGTTTAATTTCTTCACGTAAACGGCGCAGAAGGGTGCTATAGTACGCAGAGTTTATTGTTTCGCCTTTTGGAAGGTAGTCCACCATAATGACACCCTTAGCATCCCAATAAACCGATGCCATCACCTTGCCAGCCGACAGAATTGCCTTTGCTTTTTTCGGAGTTGGTTCACCTGATTTTTTCCATTGTTTGGATTGTTGTTTTTAATTCTGGTGTATAGTGGTGAACCCAGGTTTCATCCATTGTCACAAATCTGTCAAGAAAACCTTGTGGATCAGCCTCGAACATCTCCAAACAGTCGCGAGAAATCGTGAGTCGAATTCGCTTTTGCTCTACTGAAAGCAATCTGGGGACCCACCTAGCCGAAACCTTAGAAAAGCCGAGTTCATGGACAATGATGTTTTGCGTTCGTTCATATGAGATGCCTATAGTGTCTGCAATTTCTCTGATAGTCAATCTACGGTCTTTCAATATGAGATCACACACTTTATTGATGTTTTCTTCGGTCGTAGACGTCATTGGCCTGCCGGAGCGAGGGTCATCTTCGATGTTCTCTCGTCCACGTTTAAATTCTGCAACCCATTTTTTCACAGTGGTATAAGACGGGGCAGATTCCCCTAATGTTGTTTGCATGTCATCATGGATCTCCTTTGTTGTTAATCTTTTTTTAAACAAATATTTAATCACAGCACGTTGTTCAAATTTCTCCATTAGTGAAAATTTGTTCTACACACGTATTTATATTGTTCGTAAAATTTTATTTAAACAAGATATCAAATTGAAAATTCGCGGGCTGACAAATTGAATAATGACAGTTCAAAATGACGGCAGAAAAAATAACAAAAGTTTTTTTTTTAATGGCCAGGCCGCGAACTTTTCAACCAATGTAGTACTTATGATTGAGTTAGTGGGAGCTTTCTATGGTGACGAAAATTAGCGCCAAACCCGCTTTTGACTTCAATCTAATCTCATGGTAAGCTAAGATGAGGTCGAAGTGCTGTTCTTGACAGCACACAGGCTTAGGAACTGGCTCATCATAAATTATTCGTGCTTCGAGGGCAACTTTTTCAAAATCAACTTGCTTACTTTCAAATAGTGTTCGTTAGGGTATGGTAGATAACTAAATTTAATTTGAAACCTTATCTTTGTTCGTAGTCGTGAGAATCACTGCGAGATCGAACGCCGGCGCCGCAACAAGATGACAGCGTATATAACAGAGCTTTCGGACATGGTGCCGACGTGCTCGGCCCTGGCGCGCAAGCCAGACAAGCTGACCATACTGCGCATGGCAGTGGCACATATGAAGGCTCTGAGAGGTAATTATAACTTCTCTGTTCTTTATTTTCATTCTATACCTAAGTATCAGAGACAGAGGTTTTGTCCGAGGTTTTTTTGTGGGCGATAGGCTGACCCCTTGTCTCCTAGTCTCTTTCCATCATTATATAGCTCCAAATTTTTCAATAGGGACATCAGGTGGTTTTATAACCTCTGGTATTCTGCCCACCCTGGCGTGAAGTTATGTATGTATTTATATAAGTATCGGAGATAAAAGAACATAAAACTTAAAGATTCAAAAGGCTATCTTATTCCTAGAAGTGATCTCTTCTGTATAATCTTCAGTTATAGATTATGTTTATGAAAAACATGGGTAATAAATATGACGTAAAAGAGACATAGGCATAGTTAAGATGTTATATACTCTTATAAAATCGAATTTTTAGTTTCATGTTGCAGATTACGTTAAAAAGACGATTTGTATTTTACGAATAGTGGCAATGTTAAATTTAGAGTTTTGCTTTTATAAGAGATTGGCCTGAGCGATAAGGCCATTTTTTTATTTGCAGGGCCATAAAACCATAAATAAAAAAGAAAAGAAGTTCTTGTTACATCGCTGATGATATCGCTTCCAAAATATATTAGAAGGGCCGTTCAACAACTGATGCTGGTGTCGAAAGTAATGGGAGAGGTCACAGAATGCTCTTGGTGTATTTTGTGACCTGTCTAAGGCATTTGACTGTGTTCACTCTCATCAGGAAACTCCATCATTACGGCATGAAAGGAACTTTTGAATTCATATCTAAGTGATAGAATTCAGAAGGTTGAAGTAAACCGGAAAAGGTCGGCTGGGTCGGTTGTGAGAATGGGAGTACAACAAGGTTCAATTCTGGGCCCATTTTTGTTCTAGTCTATATAAATGATCTACCCTATATGGTAGGCAATAATCACGAGATTGTATTGTTTGCGAGATTGTATTGACACATCATTAATTTTTAAAATGATTAGACAGAAAATCAACTACGACGATGTAAACAATGCTCTCTCTCAAATGTTGTGCAGTGGTTCAATATAAATAATCTAGCTTTCAATGATAAAAAACTAAATGTATAAAATTCTCTGTACCAAATGTAAGACAAGTTGAGTCTAATCTGCGTCTATATGGGAACAGGTTGAATCAAGTATATAACACTGTTTTTCTTGGAATTACCTTAGATTCTAAATTGCAATGTTCTGCAGCGTTCGCGGTTAAGAAAATTCGCTCATTGACTGATGTTAATACGGCGAAGCTGGTTTATTTTAGGTATTTTCATAGTATAATGTCCTACGGCATCCTACTTTGGGGCAATGCCGCAGATATTGACACGATATTTACACTGCAGAAAAGGGCTATTCGTGGAATGGAACTTGGAAATAGAGAATCTTCGAGAAAAGTTTAAAGAGATTGGTATCTTGACCCTTGCATCACAATATATTTATGAAAACATTATGTATATTTATAAGAATAGTAATAAATTTAAAACTAGGAAAGATAACGTTTCCATAGTTAATATAGCGTTTCCCAAATAAAGGCTGGCTAAAAGCAGCAAATAATTTATTGGAATGTCAATACGTATATACTTATAACAAAATTCCGAAGTCAATTCAATCCCTGCCATTCAATAAATTGAAATCAATCTTTAAAAACACTCTATTTCGAAAAGCTTATTATAAAACTAAAGATTACTTAGACGATAAAAAGGCATGGGATTAAGCACAACAGGATATTTCTAACAGTTTATAATAACTTATTAATTTTGTTTACGGCTTGGCTGTGCGGTATGATATATGGCATACTGGTGACTGTTCCACTCACTTACTTTCTTGTCAAGACAACAGCAAGAACGTCATGCTCCCTCAGGCGGTATGGCTAGTGGTTGCGCAGGTATCGGGTCACCCTCTTCCCGAAAATATGGTTTTTACGATTAGCTGTCTTGTGTTTGTTTTTTTTCATGTCATGATCAATTTGTACCTATTTGTATTAATTCGTATAATCCTGACTGAAAAAGAGTGCCAAGAGTTTTTTCCGCCGGCTTTTTTGTCTCTTGGTCTACTGTAATATCTTATTCAATAACTATCAACCTTGTTAAAGCCGAAGTACAAAATTGTGACGTCATTTAGCGGCCATTCGATGGTCTTATGATGAATAAAAAAAATTAATTTTTGTTTTCTCATTGTTTGTTAAAATGATTATAGTTTTTAAGAGAATTACCCAATTCAGTTTTCTAACATCGCAAACATAAAGATTTTTCCCATGGCTAATTATCCCTTTCTTCGCAGGAACTGGCAACACTTCAACAGACGGCACATATAAGCCTTCGTTCTTGACTGACCAGGAACTGAAGCACCTAATTCTGGAGGCGGCAGACGGGTTCCTCTTCGTGGTCAGCTGTGACACCGGTCGGGTTATATACGTTAGCGATAGTATAACACCCGTTTTGAATTATTCACAGGTAATTTTGGAAATATCTGTCATAATATGGGTTAATATTTATTGTACATTGCCGCAAAATTGGCAGTCAAGGGAAACAAAAACTAAATAAAACCAAAGAATATTATTTCTAGTGAAGTGACTGTTATCATTTTAAAGTTTAATATTTGATCTCAATCTCACTTGATCGGCACTGATGCAAGCGCCATTATCACGAGGGTAATCAGAGGGTATCATCAGTACAGTACCGTCATGATTATAGTGGTCGCAACAGTGCCGAAATATCGAGAAATCAAAATAAAAAAAGAACATGGTAAAAGTCCCGTATCTAAAGTTTATTCATTTGATTTGCAATATATGCTTCAATAGTTTTTATAAAATTAATGAAAGTGTATGTCTTATGTGTCATCATCATCATCACAACTCTATGTAATGAGCCCTCTGCAGGGTATGAGTCTCTCCCCTGGGTAATGAGGGGCTTAGGCCATAATCCACCAAGCTGGCCCAGAGCTGGGTGGTGGATGTCAGAATTTTCAGGGTGCCGATACGGCTTCTGACAAACCCTAACGACTACTGTATACAAGTATACAGCACCCGGGACCGACTGCTTAACGTGCCCTCCGAAGCACGGAAGCCGCCGTGAGAAATGAATGGTCGGCGGTCACCCATCCAAGTACCGACCGCGCCGAACGTTGCTTAACCTGTGATATCGTATGATGCGCACAGTAACCACGGCGCCACGACGACTTCCTTATGTGTAATTTAACATTAATCTTAAATTGCTTTACAGGGTGAATGGTACTCCTCGTGTCTGTACGACCAAGTTCATCCTGATGATGTAGAGAAAGTTCGAGAACAACTCAGCACACAGGAACCTCAGAACACAGGCCGGATATTGGACCTCAAGACTGGCACTGTTAAAAAAGAAGGTCACCAATGTGAGTATAAATAAAGAGTAGTAATATTATTTACTCTGTCTGTTATAATAGTACGGCATTATCACCATTAATGTCCATGTTTTAGTATTTTATGAATGTTTCTTTGCGGGTTATACGTTATTCAAATGACACATGATGCGTTACATACAACTTCTGCCGTCCTGAAAGGCAAGCGCCATTTTGTAATGGGAGAACACATGAGTATAGGAAGGAATGGGCCCTTCATAAAATATTGCCGGGACACATCACCGCTGGAATGGTAATAAGCGGCAGCAGGTTTTATTTGAAGGGATCCTGAAGAGATTTTACCACCCACATCAATGGAATACAAGGAGTGTGCTAAGGGGTGTAAATAGTATGTAGGTACACACAGTGTTTCGATAATAATAGGTAGATTAAAGTTAAAACTGTGTGAGGCATATCAACTATTGTTTACTATACGGCTGTATCGAACAGATCGGAATCGGCAAACCGACGATACAAACCCAATTGTTTTAATAATAGTTATACGTGAAATTCTACAGCTTAATTCTATGAGTAATTACGAACTACTTACCAACCTGGAGTGGTGCACATTGCGGGCAACGTGGTAGGCGTGTCCGTCTGTATGTATAGGGATAAGGGGTCCCCTTGGGAGGAAATTAAAGGCAACCTAAACTAGATAATACATACTTGTAAAGGTATCACCTGGACTCCACGTGTCACAACCAGATATCACTTATACAATATAATGCACTCGGCGTTACTTAATTAATCTAAATAATCAAAATTAATAAAATTAATTAAAACGAATAAAAAATCCGAAATAGTTCCTTCAATTATTATAAACTTTTACTCAACTCTTTACTTTATAGTTCGCTTCGTCTGACATTGCTTTCGAAAAATAGTTGGCTACTAATCGGATCCCTCCGTCAATAACGTATGAGTAAAAGCCACGTAAAAACTATAGATTGATTATTAAAAAGAAAAATCCTCAACATTAGTGTTCACTCCCCAGCGTCAATGCGTCAGGTGATGGGCTCGCGGCGCGGGTTCATCTGCCGCATGCGCGTGGGCGGCGCGGGCGAGGCGCACGCGGGCCGCCTGCGCGCGCGCAACTCGCTCGGCCCCTCGCACGACGGACACAACTACGCAGTCGTCCATTGTACGGGGTACATCAAGAACTGGCCGCCGACAGGTACGTGGTTCGGTTGGGGGGTCGGATTTGTTCGTGGTTGTTTTTTGAGGATAGGTTTTGTAGATGTTTCAAAAATAATTCAGTAAAAGTCTGAAGAAACTTATTAGGGATAAAAACGTTTTTACTTTCTTTCTTTGAAAAGATATACATGCGAAGAATATCAAATTCATTAAAATAATAAGAAGTGCTACAAAGTAGGTCAATTGCCGGCATTAACAAGTTTGAGAAATAGTACAAAAGAACACCATAGACCAAATTATTTTTTTGTTTATACGAAACCTGAAAACAGTTTGGCAACAGAATGGATCGCATTATTTTTCATTCATGTTATATGTAACTCAATAATCTTTAATAATGTACACACTCACTCGCTCGGGTACTTAATATAATAACAAAATTAGAATACAAGTTGTTCTTTTTGATATTCCATAACTTTGAGGTTATGTTCCTTACTAAAAAATAACACTTTTTGCTAAAGAATATGTGGTTCAAAAGTGCATACTTTCCAAGATATCATCAATCTTAATATAATGAGTTCATAAATTATCGCCCTTGTAAAATCTCTTTCACATTCATTCAATAGACGCGTGTCACTGAAGCCATACAATAAACAACAAAAACATTTCAAACGTCAAGGAACATTGAATATCATTGTACAACGCAAAGTGTTGCTAACTGTACCTGCTCATAGCGATAAAAAAAAGGATAGAAAATGTCACGTTGTCATACATCGCATAAGGTTGTTTTACATAAGATGTTTTGACTTATTTGAATTATTTTGTACTAGCTGTTGCGCGCGGTTTTACCCGCGCAATTTCGATTCCCGCGGGAGTTTCGGGATAAAATATAGCCTATACGGATTCGGAAGAATCCCTCTAAGTAATGGTAAAAGAAATTTTGAAATCGGTCCAGTAGTTTTTGAGCCTATTCAATACAAACATACAAAAATACAAAGGTTTCCTCTTTATAATATTTATTTTGTATGAAACATAGAAACAAAAAATAAATATTTGAAAAATTGTTCACATGTTATTTGATTCTATTACATGGTCCCATTAATGCTCTAGACCTAGAGTTATTGGAAATCAACAGGAACACCTTGTAGAATTCAAAAACTATACAGAGTAAAGAAGATTGTAAAGAAGAAAGAAAATGGCATAACAATATAATCATTCAAACAACAATTGTAGTTTGTTATGTTTAGAAAATAATTTGTACTATACTAAAACATTCACAAATAATAAATAGTAGAAACACAATAGAACATTTATAAAACTTAACAAAACATTATGAGCACACTAAAAATACTGACAAAATATCCCTATTACACACTAGATGCAATTGAAGTTACCATGGAGCTCAACTAGGGAAAACTCTAAAAGGAATAAATTATCCTAGTATTTCAGTGTTCAGAACTAATACGTTTCATTTCAAACTATTTTATTATTACTATATTGTTTTGAAAACATACATTTAAATATATGATTATCAATCCAACATTACCACCCAAAAAAAACGTAATCAGTCTTAACAAGTAATAGACTATTATAACCATGATCCTACCCGCCAAGTATATAAATGTGTACGCAACCTTAGTGTTTGGGACATCAGATCTGTTTCCAGGGATGCAGATGGACCGGCCGGTTGAAGACGAGCTACATGCCTCGCATTGCTGTCTCGTGGCTATTGGACGGTTACAGGTCAGTTAAAAAAACTCATAATGGAATATTGTGACAGTAGGCGTGTCAAACTATGAAGTATGTAGATGGAATGAGGCGTTACTCTTCGAATACCCTACACAACTACTTTAACCAAGTAAAAAAACCACTTTCTGAGCAGTACAACATGCCACCACCGACATATTTTTCACTTTAACTAGAACACTGATTCCCAAAGTGGTCTATAAACACCCCCAGGGGTCTATGACAAGCTTCAGGGGGTCTACATCAACGACAAAAAAATTGGGGGTCTATGAAATGAAAATGAGGGTCCACATTAGTTGGTCTCAACATATTATTAAAGCATTATTGCTTATTTTATTTCATGTTTCGAATATTTTATATGATAACAGGTACAAAATTTTGTTTTGAGTAGTTTTAATTTGAATTCAATCAATAAATGTATAAAACTCAACATGCGCTTTAACTTCAAGTTTATAAACATCAACATGTTTTTACTTTCAAGTTTTTAATACAAAACTTCATGACGCTTAAAAATTAACAAAAAAATAATATCAGGTAAGTCTCAGGGGGTCTACCCAAAACCCAAAAACATGGCAAGGGGTCTATGACACAAAAAGTTTGGGAACCTCTGAACTAGAAGCACCTTCCCGTTGCAAAAAAAGTGGTCAATCAGACCACAACACACGTAAATCTAGGAATTAACCATACAACTTTAAACTTATGATGGATTTCCGGAAATATAAATAGAATTTCATAATTTGACACTTTTATCAACACAATATTCCAAGTAGTGTTTGTTTTTAAAAGTACACTACATTTATAATATGACTTATATTATATTAAATCAATAATTCAAATTCAAATGTTGCTGCAATGAAACACGATTATTATATTTGCGCTGTAGCACAGTGTGAAACTTCTGAAAGTTTCTGCGATTCAAAAAACATGACAGTAATTCAGCTGTACCATATTCATAATGTATTAAATCATTAAAGATTTAGTCTTCTGAAACTGCTCAAAATTTAATTATGACCAAACAAAATTTTCTAGTCTACAAATAAAGTTTAAAAGATAAGTGTTTCTGGCAGATTAAGGCCGGTGTCCCCAGTAGGCAAACTGTTAGCAGCCGACTGAGTTTGCGGCGTATAAATGTACGCAAACTATTTGGAATGAAGTGTCGACAGGTTAGTTTTGCGGTCACTGGTACACAGTTTGTAGCGTTACGCGCGCTGACTATCTCAGTGAGCGGCCGACTCCCTCGCGCCGCAAGCAGCTAACTCAAATTTCAGTTCGCCATAAATTTGCGGCGCACTAAGTCAGCCGTTAACAGTTTGCCTACTAGAAACGCAGCCTAAAAATTATTCTGGTAACTGTCACCCGCATCATGCTACAGCGCAAATATAATAACTGGGTTAACTGCTTTACCAGCACCGTCTCGAAGTGTAAAATCGCTGCAAGGAACTCATATTGCAGGTGACATCAACACCCAACGCCTCAGAGAGTAGTCTCTGCAGCGGGGGCATGGAGTTCGTGTCGCGGCACTCGGTGGACGGGCGCTTCACATTCGCGGACCAGCGAGCCACGCAAGTCGTGGGCTACGCGCCGGCGGATCTACTCGGGAAACTGTGCTATGAGTTCTATCATCCTGAGGATCAGCAACATATGAGGGATAATTTCGATCAAGGTACGGTGTTTAAGAACATAGTGTGAAGTGACATAACCTCACTTTCACGTCCCATCGGGTGAAATTGAAGTCAAACTGGGCTTAGTCTATAATGAAAAAAACTTAAATCTGATTAGCTTCTTCGGCTTATCGTTTTCTAAATAAACAGTATATTTTGTACAACTCTATTGTAACAAATATTTTTACGTCATAACTGAAATTGTATTTTTCTTTCCAGTGCTAAAATTAAAAGGTCAAATAATCTCTCTAATGTACCGGTTTCGCACAAAAAATAGAGAATGGGTTTGGTTGAGGACGTCAGCATTTGCCTTTTTAAATCCGTACAATGACGATGTGGAGTATATTGTCTGCACGAACACATTAGCCAAGTAAGTGCTCCAGATTTACCATCTATTTTATTTCAGATATACAGTCACCATCAAAATTTATTTTATGAATTTGGTAGTTATTCATTTGGTTTTCAACCGACTTCCAAAAAAGGAGGAGGTTCCCAATTCGTCTGTATGTTTTTTTTGTGTCTTTGTTACACGATATTTCGGACAATTATGAATTGATTTTGAAAATTGTTGTATCATATGATGGAGGATACTTCATAGTTGGTCCCATATAAATTTCTATAGAGTACTTCATGACGAGTCTTCAGCATTAATAAACCGACTTCTCGTCAAAACTTTGGCTGAAGTATAAGGTCGTCATGGTAAACGATCTCCGAATTCATATATATTTGAATTTTTTCATGAAGTACTCGATCGATTTGGATGAAATTTATATGGGACCACATGGGAAGTATCCTCTATCATATGAAAGAATCATTTAAATCGGTTCACCCAGTCAAGTCATGAGGTAATTATATAAAAAGAAATATACAGACGAATTGAGTACTTCCTTTTTTGATGTCGGTTGAAAAAAAAAACCCATTAATGAATAAATATTTCTGGCACTCACACAACATTATCTAGCCCAAGTTTCTTAAAGGACTTGTGCTATGGATACTAGATAACTGATATACTTAAGAAATATATAAACATATATATTGAATAAATACATATTTTTAATTAGAATAAACTTAAATAAACATGACTTGACGACTAATATCTGTGTTATCATACCGATATCCGCCGCCGCCGGGATTCGAACCCAGGACCTCTGGTATACAAGGCAATGTATGTTACCATTACACCAGCCGGTCGTCAAAAGTCATTTGCATTAGGCATGTATCTATTTGTATTGCTTAAACTTGAACCAGAACAATCGATTGATTATCATAAGGTAATAAACCATTAATGAATTGAATTGTTTTTCCAGTCGGTCGCTAGGCAGCACGGCGGGGGAGGCTCCTCCTGAGGAGTCGTACGACTACCACCTGCGGCAGCGCGAGGTGTACCAGGCGCCGCCCGCGCTGCACCAGCACCACCCGCCGCCCGGTATGTGCCTCACACCACACATGACGCTATACATTGACGACCACTTTGGCGAAGGGGTGAACCTGTCTGCCTCAGACGCCAGTGGTTGCGGGTTCGATTCCCGCACGGAACAAGAAAAAAAAATGTTCCGTGTCTGGGTGTTTATCTTTTTATTTATTTATATTCTAGGTTCCCCCCTAGTTCGCTACATCGTATCCCATAACACAAGCTATGCTTACTTTGGGGCCATATACTCAAACTCAATGGTGTGATTGTCTGGGGATTTTATTTTATTATTATTATTTTACATAAACTACACGCCTGCATCCCTTAGGCCCAAAGGTGCGCCCACATACGAAACTGCTACGGACGTAGCTACGCGCGAACGGTGTGGACGTACGGAACGTGACTAGCTTTCACGCATGACCACTTTGGCGTTGGGGTAAACTTATCTGCCTCAGACGCCAGTGGTTGCGGGTACGATCCCCGCACGTAACCAGAAAAAAAAATATGTTCCGTGTCTGGGTGTTAATCTATTATGTATATATTCTACCCTAGTTCGCTATATGGTATCCCATAACACAAGCTATGCTTACTTTGGAGCCATGTAGTTTGTGTGATTGTCTGGGGATATAATATTATTATTATTATTCACGCACGAAGAGAAGCAGCACATTCTAAGTTTTTCTTTTGCTCCCAGTCCAGTGTGGAATGTATTATATTCGTTTACATAAATAAATAAACAAATTCATACTATTCACCACGGGGTCATTTAAAATGTAAATATACGCGATAAATCCGTTAAAAAAGTGTTTTATTTAAATAAACAAAACTGTCACAACAATTATGTGACCCAAAAGTATGCTTTCATGTAAGCTTGTGTTACGGAGTCCACACAACGGAGTTTGGATTCTAGTATACATCAAGAACCCAACTAGTTTAGAGAAATAACTTTAAATCTGGCTGGAACGTAAAAATGTAAAATAAAATTGTATGCGATTAATCTCATTAAGTTTTAAATAATTTGTGTTATTTTATAAACTAAATGTCTGTGTCCTTTCTTAGGGAGTAGTGAACTCAGTAATTTCTCTTTATAAACTTTATTTTACAATATTTATTTGTACCTTATTAATGAAATATAAATTATAATCATATTCATAGAATCTTTTTCTAAAATGAATCATAAACGTGTTGACTTGGTTGCCTGGCTCTACAGCAATAAGGCCGCCTTTTTGTAAATTTTAAATTGAAATGTACCCTTTTGTCTACTTATGCTGTAGGTGTTAAATAAAGAATTTACTAATATTAACATAATATTGCAGCGGCGAGCGCGGGCGTGGCGGCGCGGTCTCCCGAAGCAGCAGTAGCGGCCACTATGTACAGCCACGCGCACTACACACATGAATACTCGCCGCAGCGGACCAACACGCCGCCGCATACTACTTGGACTACGCTGCGTCCGGTAAGCATTTATAATTACCTTACTTACACATGATATATATCTTAAGTTCGCACAGACCATTATAAAGCTGTAAAAATAGCAGATATTAAAAAACTTTTATCAATCTTTATTACAACAATTAATATCTAAAACTTTAATTGCTCCAATACCTGTACAATAAAACTGCAACTATCTGCGAGAGAACCACTATTCTTTATATTTTGTGTTCCACATAGTACTTCAGACAAGGCATGTTTGCTGAGCATTAGTTTTATTAAAATTGTGTGCGTATAATATCTTAAAGTTGTTGCATTTTATAATTCTGTAATCATCACATCATCATCACAACTCTTTGTAATGAGCCCACTGCAGGGTATGAGTCTCTCCCCTGGGTGACGAGGAGGTATAGGCCATAATCCACCAAGCTGGGTGGTGGATGTCAGAATTTTCAGGGTGCCGATACGGCTTCTGACAAACCCTAACGACTATTGTATACAAGTATACAGCACCCGGGACCGACTGCTTAGCGTGCCCTCCGAAGCACGGAAGTCGCCGTGAGAAATAAATGGTCGGCGGTCACCCATCCAAGTACCGACAGCGCTGAACGTTGCTTAATCTGTGATATGGTATGATACAGACACTAACCACGGCGCCACGACGACTTCAATACTGTAAATATACAAAAAAATATACAAAATGAATATGTTTAAGTTTAAGTTGGTGGTGTCGCTCGTAAGTAAGGTTGTTTGTTGGTATTGCAGAGCGGAGGCGGCGAGAGCTACGCGTACAGCGGCGAGGCGGGCGGCGCCGACGCGTCCCCCGCGCGCTCCCCGCCCGCGCCGCCCGCGCTGCCGCCGCACTACCCGCCGCACGGTCAGTACACGAGCAGCAACACATACACGGACGCATGCAGTCAGACACACGTTGTTTCTGTTTCAATTTCATTACAAAATTCATACATACATACATAACGTCACGCCTTTATCCCTTATGGGGTAGGCAGAACAGCGTCTTACCATTCTGTACAGGGCTAGAACGCAGCCATAGGAAACTCGCGTATATATTGGAAATAACTTTTTTAATACAGTTGCTCAAAAAGTGGCGTATTGCAGGGACGTTTAGCGTTCGGGATGTGGGCTATTACACACTTGTGCTTTTTCTTTACCTTTTCCGCACTTGTGCGTTCTCTTTCCCAAATGTCAAAATAATGTCCATTAAAAAGAAAAAATCAACCACGAAGTTTTTACTAAAAAAAAATTCATAGAAGTTTTTACGATTCATGCAAATATTTCTGAAAAGAAGCTACTAATTTGTTTCAATATCAGGTAAAATGATTTGATGCAATGAGTTAGGTTAGATTTCATTTCATTTTATCTCATTAAATTCATTTTCATTTCATGTCAATGCAAAAAATCTAGTAAAAACTTGGCTGTATGGGCGTAGTTCCCTTTGCCTACCCGGAATGGGTAAACAAAACAAAAAAATCTCTGTTTATAATCTTTCACGGCTGGCGCCATTTTGTATATTTTATAAAATTGCTTAATTTTTTCGCAACTGTATTAAAAATAGTCGTTCAGTACACGTGCGGAACCGTCATTGCAACTTGTTCCGACTGTCAACCCTCGCCTTCGGCTGCGCCTCGGCTCGTGTAGACATTTGTCGGAACTCTTTGCAATGACAGGCTTTCCGCACTCGTAATGAAATATACTATTTTGTTAAGTTCTTGCAATCCATACAAGAGCAGTACGCAAATATTCGTGTATACTTCGTAGTAACGTAGAAGTCTATCTGGTTCCATTATGTACAGCGCCAGTACCCATACGGACTAATCCTAACCTAAGCTAACCTAACTATTAGTAATTTTGTACAGCATAGTACTCGTGGTAAGTAGTTATCTTATTATTTTCTGATAAGCATGGCGGATAGCTGACCAGGTTTATGGCGCTTCGCCCGCTCGGCTCGCGCACGTTTATAACTATATGCAACCTAACATGCTCCTCCTCGCTGCGCTCCTCGTCACACCTGACCGTACCGACTCCGTCTTCCGGTGCGATTGTTATGTATTTAACCCTTCTAATAAAGTTTAAATATAATTCCATATATTACTGAATCAAAAAAAACTTAACTTTTAACACTATTGTCAAGTGTAAGTGGTGTAGTATAGTCGGGAACGAAGACGTGAGCATCCACGATACAAACTATACACGATTAGTACGCAAAATTCGTGTATGCATTGTAAGAACAGATTTAAAAACAGCATTACAATATATACGCGAGCAGTTTCCTATGGCTGCGTTCTGGCGTTGTATAGAATGGAAAGGCGCGGCAGAACACCAGGGTTTGTAAGACCATCTGATGTCGCGTTTGACGAATTTTGAGGTATTATAAAGGTGGAGAGAGACTATTGTAGTGACAGGGAGTCAACCTATCGCCCACAAAAACGCCAAGTAAACCTCTGTCCCTTAACTAACTGTCTTAGTATGCCCGGGTAGAGAAGCAGCTGGCACATTCTAAGTTTTTCTTTCGCTCCCAGTCCAGCATGGAGCGAAATTCAAATGCATTACAACTCCTATGGGCCTTTTCAATAGGAGCCTAATTGTGGACGACTACGCCAATTTGCGAATCACTCAATCGGCGCAGCTCTTGATCTACCCACAGGTCTATACTGTAATATTTTTTAAAATTCTCCATAACATAACAATTCTCCAAACATAACACAGTATTTTAATATTGTGTTATGTTTATATGGTTACATTCATCATATACTTTACCTTGCGCTTCAACAATTCAGTGTCTTTGCAGACACCGTTGTTAAGATGGTCGAGTCGTAAGTCTTTTATTCAAGTGCCTAAACTTCAAGTAAGATAATAATAAATGTCCAACAAAATCAAATATGTATAGTATTGCTTTAAATATGGTAGGATAAATAATAATAATAACTCTTTATTGTACAACTATAAATATACAGATAATCTACAGAAAACAAATAGGGTTGATACAAGAGGTGGTCTTATCGCTAAAAAAAACGAACTCTTCCAGACAAACCTTAGGGCAGAGGATATTAAGTAGAAGGGTGTCATTTTGTACAATATATGTAATAAATATAAACTAAAAAAAAGTATAAAATGTTAAATTATAAAATGTTTTCGAACAATATATTTAATAAATATCAATCAATATATATAAAACTGTTCCGTTACTGACTGAGTGACTGACAGACAACGTACAGCCGTAACTACTGGGCGTAGAGAGCTGAAATTTGGAACATACATTCTTTATGTAGGGATTTTTATGTAGGGATGCACTAAGGAAGGAATTTCCGAAATCTCCACGGGAACGGGAAATATAGGACTTTTTAGTTTGTATGAAAAATCTTATTCCTTGAGTGCACCGATGTGAAACTTGGTGTATAGGTTTTTCAATGTGTGTTTGGTTGTGTTATGAAAGTAATTCCCAAAATTCCCTCGGGTACGGGAAATATATGATGTTTTAGTTTGTATGAAAAAATCCCATCCCTTGAGTGCACGGATGTGATACTTGATATAAAGGTTCCTCAATAAGTGTCTGTTTGTATTATGGAAGGAATTGCAGAAATTCCCACGGGAACGGGTTGGACTTTTTAGTTTGTATGAAAAATCTTATTCCTTGAGTGTACGGATGTGATACTTGGCATGAAGGTTCTTCAAAGAGTGACTGGTTGTGCTTCGAAAAAAATTCTCAAAATTCCCACGGGCACGGGAAATATATGATTTTTAGTTTGTATGAAAAAAACTTACTCGTTGAGTGCATGGGTGTGATACTTGGTATAAAGGTTCTTTCAGTGGGTGTCTGGTTGTATAGTTTCTGATATTTCCATGAGAAGGGTAGTTAAGCGCATACGAAGTTGCGGGATAAAGCTAGTAAAGGATAAAATGTTTACCATTTCTATAGAACCGTGTTATCTTGCTTAAAATTGAACTTAAGCCTAATGTTTAGTTGGTTCCCCAGCAGGCATGTGGTCGTGGCAGGGCGCGGGCGCGCCGGGAGGGCCGCCGGCGCCGGCGCCGGACGCGCCGCACGCGCCGCACGAGCTCTCCGAAATGTTGCAGATACTCGACCAAGGAGGCGCCGCCACCTTCGAGGACCTCAACATCAACATGTTCAATTCAAACTTCGAATAACGAACACCCAACACTTTCAAAACTATGTCACGTTGACATCCGCACTACACCATGACTTTACGAGAAGAATGTTTACGTGTTCACAGTTGCGTAATTTCGAAAGTTGTAAACTACGTTTCGTTTGTGATTTTGTTTGGTGACGACTCAGTTTAGAAGTTTTACGCGTGCTTCGGAATACATAATTAAACCTACTTAATTTTTCGCTGTTTCATGGTTTTGAAAATTAATCTTGTGTGGGCATTGTATTGCAAAAAATAACCACAACTGACTATAACAGTGAATTGCACAATAGTGCTTATTCAAAAATGGAAGATAAATTTTATCTTTGTTTTATTTTTTATATTTAGTTTAATCAATCTTAAAGAAATATATTTATATTCGATGAAACAAAAAAAAAACACGAAAAGGCACACTGGTGTACTGAAATTTACAACGAAATATGGGAAACTTTTATGGGTTGTTACATCAACAGTGTTCTTCTATTTTGTTTAATCATTAGTTAAATTTGTCCCATAAAAAGTATTTTTCGTGGTGGTAGTTTACTATGACTAAATTAGATAAATTAGTTTTAATGTTATTTAAGTTTATTATAAAAAAGAAACAGATATAATGTCATGAAACAATCACGAAATTTCATCCGGTTTTTTTTGCTTTAGTAATTGATGATCTGCCCTAAATCTTCCAGAACATATCATGATACAGATTAACTCGAGCGTGCTTTTATAAGCTCTACATGGACGCGACGTTGTTTTATATAAGACTAATTTTACGAGAATCTCTTAGTTAGTGACTATATGATATGTTATGAGAGCGCAGGTGCGGCTACAATGCCGAGAAGTACATAATGTAATTTACTAGCAAGTAAATAAATAATAAATTATCAAGACACGAACAAAATGCACATTTATTTACATAACAATAATGTTACCTTGGCCTGAGGGGAACGCGACATTATTTTTAATAATTACTTTTTATTTCTTTAACCAACTTAAGTGTCGCGTTTCTCCCTAAATTATAAGATGCAAATAGTATAAATAAATAGAATAAAATATAGCATGTAAGTAGTGTAAGTTTACAAGTTCTTACAGTTGATATTACATAGGTTTCTATTTTTATGTTCTTCCTTATATTATTACAGGTATATTAACTGTATAAATAAAAGAAAAGCACCAAAAAGTATGCAAAAATGTACCTTTTGTCTCATATATACGAACGAACTCATGCGTTTGTACAGTATTAATTTGTATAGACAAAATTATTAGCATAGAAACTCGCGTAATATTATTGTGAGTAAGAATCTTTCGCACTAGCAGTATTTGTATACCATAGTAATTAGATTTATAGAGTGAATGCATTATAAAAAGCTGCTGACATTCCGTTAGTGCGAAAGACAGTACACATAAAACTGCTGGAAAGTTTTCTTTTCCAATGCCCTGTATTTTTTTTTGAATATCCAATATAAATTAAAATTATGTCTATTTGATTTTAGTATTAATATATTGTATTAGAATATTCTGGTGCATATTTTTTGTGCCAGCGGAAATTGTAAATCAATTATAATGGATTTTTTATCAAACTAACGAGAAGACTTATAATTGTATCTATAAAGCAGGAAACAATGTGTGTATTCTGTAACATGCTAGGTTTCCATAGCTCAATAGATCACAGAAAGCCTTTTTTAGTTGATCATTTATAACTAGACTTACCTTGTTACCTAAGCGGACTCAGTTGACTCTAACGCGCCATTAGTTTGATTTTCAAGATTTTACTTTTATAATTTAAGTGAAGTTAGAATTTGGCACCGTGCAACTTTTATAGTTCTAAATATTAGTAAGAATAAATTTTATTTTTTACATGAATCAATTTATTATTATTGAGTAAAATAAAATAGGTAATATTTTAATAAGTAATGCATTTACAGTTACTTTTTCTACACACCCTTTTTATGGTTTGTATTTGGTTTGTTAGACATAATGTTGTATTAATATTTTCTTATTTGATTCAAATATAAACCACAGACCTGCCTTTTGTGTTTGATATTATTAACCGTTCAGCTTTAGGGTGCCTGTCTATTGACGCGAAGCCAGGCTGCGAAGCGGAGAAGCGGAAAATATTAACCAATAGTATTAAAACACCCCTCGGTGAAATTGGAAATTATCCACTTCTATGCTCCGCAGCCCCGCTCCGCGTCAATAGACCGGCACCCTTATATGGAACGAATACACTATCAAAAAAGTGTTCGTTTTTTTCCTTTATTTCTGCTGCGAGAAAGAAACAAACATCCTACTGCATGAAAAGAGATAGGTATTTATTCTTTTGATATACTTAACTTGAAAATCATGTCCCTATTGAATATTAAACATTAAGAATTTTTGGAAGGATAGAGTAACATACATATACTGGTAATTTACAGAGAGACTTTTAAAATAAACACCACAATAAACAAAACTACGGACTAAAGAAATTTCGTAAATTGTTTGAACTGTTTCTCCTAACATACTTAGTGATATTGTTAGTTTGTAAGGATGTTTGCGTGGATGTTACGAGGGTCATTTGAAAAGTTCCTAGCCTAACGTACTTAATGAAACCACATGATTTTGATTATATTTTTATTTTTCAACATACTCTCCCCCGAGCTCATACTCTCCCCCGAGCTCATACTCTCCCCCGAGCTCAATACACTTTTTCCATCGACCCGGTAAGGCTTCGATACCCATTTTAAAAAAATCTTCGTCTAACTCCTCAAAATAAGCGTCTACGGCGGCTATGACCTCTTCATTTGTAAAAAAATGTTAACCACCTAAAAATTTTTTCAGCTTTGGGAACAGGTAGAAGTCTGACGGTGCTAAATCCGGTGAATATGGGGGATGAGGTAACAATTCAAAGCCACACCGATGGATTGCACAGAAGTGTGAACGCGTGCATTGTCCTGATGAAACAAGACCTTCTTCCTCAATAAACCTGGACGTTTTTCTTTGATTTTTTCTCTCAAAAGCCGCAGCAGGTTGCAGTAGTAATCAGAATTTATTGTTTCACCCTTTTTTAAATAATCCACCAGAATTATACCCTTTGCATCCCAAAAAACTGATGCCATGACTTTGCCAGCCGATAAAACCACTTTTGCCTTCTTTGGGGTGGGTGATCCTGCCCTTTTCCATTGTTTCGACTGTTCTTTTGTCTCAGGTGTATTGTGGTGAACCCAGGTGTCATCCATGGTTATAAATCTTTCAATAAATTCCTGTGGATCAGCTTCATATAACTCTAAACAGTCGCGGGAAGTTGTGAGTCGGTTGCGTTTTTGTTCCACTGAAAGCAGCCGCGGTACCCACCGCGCAGACACCTTAGAGAATCCAAGTTCAGAAGTAATTATATGATGTGTTCGCTCAGAAGAGATGCCTACAGTCTTAGCTATTTCCTCGACTGTCAATCTTCGGTCAGATAAAATTAAATCACAGACTTTTTTCTTTGTTTTCATCAGTGGAAGCCGTCGAGGGCCGGCCACTACGGGGCTCATCTTGAATGGACTCACGACCACGTTTAAACTCTGCCACCCAATTTTTAACAGTCGCATACGAAGGAGCGGACTCACCTAAAGTGGCAGACATGTCTTCATGTATAGCTTTTGGAGTTAAACCTTTCAAATACAAGTATTTTATCACTGCACGATGTTCAATTTTATCCATTTTCAAAAATTGCTCTGACTTGACTTACGGTATCACGTGTAAACGAACAATTAATTATTGCAAATAAACTAAACTGTGCATACTTGTTGCTAAATAATGTAGCTATAAAATGAGGGTAGTTATAAAATATACCGACGAGTCTAACAATGTTAGGCTAAGAACTTTTCAAATGACCCTCGTATTTGTGTTTATGAAAGAAGGGAAAGCTAGAAACATAGAGTAACTTATATGCTAGAAACTTGAGCAAAAATTCCGAAAATGAATTCGAATTCTCCTTACGCTGTAAGCATCTGCGTTGAGCGTCAAAAACAAATGTAGTAGGTAAGTACAGAAGCCTGCAGATAAAGCGTTACATTACCTGTCAAATTTTAACTTAATGTCGAGGGCATAGAGTTCAGATTCAAGTAAAAAAAATTGACAGATTTGTAACGCTTGATGTTCTGCCTTCTGTACATACTTATGTCTATTTTCTGCAAGGTCACAAAGTAGCACACCAAGCAGCTGCGAACTGAATAAAATAAAGTGACGTTTATATCGCCCCAATCATGGAGCATCTACTTTTATAGGAGCATAGTTTTTACCGGAAGGGTAGTTAATTCACTAAAAGAGAACACGCTTACATTATTCAATATAACAATTTCTAACTTATGTCTTTCGACTTTATCTCGTTACCTGCAACATCTAATATCCATTTAACGAAGAAACAAAAACATCTTGCGAATAAGTTAAACACTAATAAGTTACCCAAACTTACATACAATAATTATACGAAACTATGATAAAGCGCGAGCACGTAAATTAAGATCTGTTGATTTAATTTTCACGGCTTTTTTTGTTTTACTTCTAAAGTAAATTAAAAATTACCTGCAATTCGAGGGAAAGTATAAAAAGTCCCCATTAGACCGCTTATCATCCCATAGTAAGTAACATTCGTTCGTTATTTTCAAAGTTAGTTGTGATTGTCAATGTCAATTTTTTACCAACAATCAGTCGTCAAAGTCAAAAATCAATAACAATGAAAAAAGTTTTGTCCAAAACATAGAATTAAACTAAAATAAGTCCATAATATTACAAGCAATCAATACTAACAATACTAAAATACAAATAGTGGTCGCCATCCACAGCCATGTCCAAAACGGGAAAAACAGCTCAAGAATTTATACAAAATTCTTTTTCTCCGCTTATTGCTGTTTTATGTAGCCCAAAAGTTGAAAATATTGTATCGAAGAATAATGTTTCATTTACTGAATTACTGGAACCTTTTACCACTATGGAATGGGAAGGTAAAATCTCTATCATAACAGTTGAAATAGACGAAAATTGGATTTTTCCAGCTGTAAAGTTATCTGTTTTTAGGTCAATTCCGAGAGCCTGGTGGAACTGTGTGTATTATTAAAAACTGGAAATTAATATTTAGGGATGTGAATTGGAAACCATTGCCTCCAACAGAAGCCAGAAAGCAACTTAATAATGCAGTTCTTTACAATTACAATGACAAAACTTCAATGATTGAATTAGGTAAGTTGATGAAAAGTATAGTATCTTAATTAAGAGAACTTGAAAAGCAACTATTCTAAAAGACAATACATTTTCAGAAGGTCGAAAATTGGATATACCGCAATCTACACCATGGTTTGATGCTTGGCGGGAGACATACTTAGAAGTTCAATTTCCTTCTGATCATGAGTATACAAAGCACTTCTTAAGTTGTATCCTTGTTGGCACAACATTAGATGAAAACATTTTAGAAACTTTCAATAATATGAACCAACAATATGCACAGCTACAAAATGTAACACCACCAAAATTACCTAAGTGGTTTAACAATAGTGTGTTGAAGTCATATCTCATATTACATGATGTTTCATCTGTTGCTGCGGAAAGGTATTGAGTTTATAGTCCAAAAAAATATAGGTATTTGATAATATATTGTAATTTCATCATTATTTTATATTTTTTTAATTGCAGAGCTGATGCAGCTTTAGAAACTCTGAAACAAAATTTTGGTGCCAATAATTGCTTTATGTTGTCAATAAATTCCAAAACAACAGTTGATCCAAGTTTGCCTACTGATTACTGGGCTCCATATATTAAGAGAACTTCTGATATAAATGTATGTAGTAAGGCTTCTATCAAAATGAATAATTCTACTTTAACCATCATCTCAATTATTTTTATTTGTGTTACAGACGGACAATATTAGTGTATCTCAATTAAATATGCAAATGTCACCATTGGAACCACAACCCACATTTGCTCTGCCAGGTACTTAAAATTATTTAAATTTTCTTTCCTAAAGAAATATCAAATACATATATTCCTAAAACATTCAAGTATTTTTATACAAAAAAATATTAGTATCTCTCAAATGATTATATGCCTTAATTGTGAAAGTTTTGTTTACAAAAAGTTAAATTTCTTATTTATTGTTTAAGGTGATGAAAATATTATGATGGCATCTACCCTAACTCAACAGGAGGGAACACATCCACTGACTGCTATGGAAAATGATGTATATGATAATGCAAACAGCTTGCAAGTATGACATTAATGTTAAAAACTCTTAAAATAATCTATATACTTGTATAATATTAAAAATATATCTTAAATTTATTCCAGACTCATTCATTCTCAGGCAGTGTTGAAAGTGTGAATGTCATAAGCAAAATATCAGACTTCTCTACAGAAGTGCATGGAGGGGGGCTAAATATTGCCGATATTATTGCCATTAAAAAATTCCTTCAAGAATATGGATCAAAAGCATTGTTACCATATTTGGAGAAACAAATATCTCAGCTTTCAGAAGTTGTAAGTTAAATCTTCAAAGAATTATTTGATTTGATTTTATCTTATTACGAAAGTGTTATTTTTTTCATATGCCCCCCGTAATTCATAAGAATAATGTTTTCAGAAAAATGCTACCTTGATGGCCTGTAATTTGGCTTATCTGTAACTTGTAAGGTCTATCGCGACTTTTCACTTTTTAAATACTGTACGAATTTTGTACTCATTAAATGTCAGTGTTGAGTGTAATGATAATAAGTTCTTCACCAAGGAAACCTATCTTCAAGCGAATTTTGATCTACTAGCATTTAGTCTAATGGCATGACAAGCTTGTTATGAGTCATGATTCAGTTGGTTCGATTGTACATACTTATAAAGCCCTATTAATTGCAGGTAGCTAATAGAAAAGGGGTAAGCAGATCTTTGCTATCTGCTACAAAAAGATGGTTTGGAACAGGAAAAGCTGGCAACACAACAGCTAGCAACGCAGTCATGTATGTATTTGTAATCATTATTTCTAATTACCTTTAGCCACCTATTATTGTTGCATAGCTAAATGTTCTATAGCTATTGCAAATAATCCGCTATGAAGTCATGTTACTTTATTTCATACATTTATTTTAAATAATAAAAAGAAACTTGGAATAAATATGAAATATGATTCAATGAATTGAGCTTTGTAAACTTAAATAAAATAAAATATTTATAATTTCAGCTACTCAAATGACTGCCCAGAATTGCAACTGCGTCGTCTAGGCGACCTTTGGTTCATGTGTGGTCAATGGCAGCGCGCTTTCGACGCCTACCATACAGCGAAACGGGAATTCTACGCAGACAGTGCGTGGCTGTGTTACGCGGGGGCTTTAGAAATGGCCGCGATTAGTGCGTTCATGGCAGGCGAGGGAAATCGCAAGACCAACGCCTATATGGAAGAGAGTATAGTTACGTATTTAACTACTTGTAGGTAAGTTTCGGATCTTATTATTGTAATCTTTTGTACTTATTTTAATGCTGTGTTTTTTTAATAAATTGTACTTACATTTTCCTTTAATACCGTAAGCATAATCTTTTATTTGAAATTAATTAAACATCATCATCATCATCACAACTCTTTGTAATGAGCCCACTGCAGGGCATGAGTCTCTCCCCTGGGTGAAGAGGAGGTATAGGCCATAATCCACCAAGCTGGCCCAGTGCTGTGTGGTGGATGCCAGAATTTGTAGGGCGCCTTGATGGCTTCTGACAAACCCTAACGACTACTGTATACAAGTATACAGCACCCGGGACCGACTGCTTAACGTGCCCTCCGAAGCACGGAAGTCGTCGTGCGACATGAATGGTCGACGGTCACCCATCCAAGTACCGACCGCGCCGAACGTTGCTTAACCTGTGATACCGTATGATACACACAGTAACCACGGCGCCACGACGACTTCGATTTATGAAAACACAAAATCATCAACCACACAACAGAAACTAGTTGGTTTCCTACCCAAACCTGAATTAATTATTATACCAGACAGGAATAAATGAATAAATGTTTTCTATTCTTAATATTACTTATCTATAAATTCTTTTAACCTCTTAAGGATTTAAATTTTACATTAAAATTTATAGTAGGTATAACATTTTCGCGTTGTATTTCACTACTCTAGGATTCAGGACTCCATACCATACGAACATTCGTAAAGATGCGAGTCGACAAAGTTCTGTGCTCGCACTGCTGGTACGTTAAACCTAGAACATGAACCTTTAATTTTTTACATTCGAATGCGATTGATCTAAATTTGATGTTACTGTGTCCGCCTACGATCGGTTCAGAATTGCTCTATAAACATTGCGTGTAAGTTGACTAACCTGAACGAACCCCGCTTGGTGGCGGTGGAGGACGACTTTAGGGCTCCTCTGGCTTGCTACCACCCTTGTTCCGACAATGTTTAATGAAGAACCAAGTCCTTGATCAATCCGTGCGCTGTCTTCGACCGATGATATTGAGGTCAAATACCACAATTAAAAACATATGATTAATGTTTAATTTCAACATAATCTAGTGAACATAATCTAGTTGCTTGGTGGTAGGATCCCTTCTGGGTCCGCCTGGCTAGCGACCACCCTTTATATAAAGTCTGCCGCCAAATGTTACCGCTCCGGCGGTAATGTGTTCCGGCAATATTGTATAAAGAGCCAGTTCACTCCTAAACCCGTGTGCTTTCATCTTCGACCTCATCGTCACTTACCATCAGGTGAGATTGAGGTCAAACGCGGGTTTAGTCACTTATAAAAAAAAAAAAAAAGAACAACATATTAGTGAAATTTAAATTTCCAACTCCTTTGTTTCCAGAATGGTGCAATACGCCGTACGGGCAACCTTACTGTCAGTGCTCTGCTTAAGCAGTGTCTCCCATCACGGTGAGGCTGCCAAACAGCTGATCAGGATGACTTCTGAAGACAGTGACCTTCGCAGTGCTATGTTATTGGAACAGGCTGCGTTGTGCTTCCTGTCAGGGCCGGGTACGAAAGGAATGTGCCGGAAGTATGCCTTCCATATGGTACTGGCTGGACATAGGTTTTCTAAGGCGGGCCAGAAGAAACACGCTTATAGGTGTTATAAGCAAGCTTATCAGGTAAGCTAAATTTGTAATGTTGCCAATTGAAATAAGTTTTTATTTGTGTAAGGATAGCAAATGAATAGATAATGAATCTGCCTGAAAATGATGATCATTAATTGTAGTTATATACAGGGTGACAGGTGACGAATTTTGGATGCTGAAGAAGAGCACTCTGTACTCGATTCTGATCATAATTATGTGATAAAAGTGGGTACTTAATTTTTCACTAGAATTCCCTATAAGTAAATACTACTATGTTACTATTTACTTTACATACAACTGAGTCGATCGCGGCACGTGACCTGGCACACGGATCGCTGCCAACGCTAGCGTACCCATGCGTTGCGTAATCAATTATTTAATTTTCGGTTAAGTTTACTCAGTAAATAATTAACATTTATTTTTTATTATATTACTTCTCTTTATGTATGATCTCAAACTATCACCAGTCACCTTGTTATACTTAAAAATCAGAATATACAACCTCATCTTTAAAAATTTTATGAAAAGTACAATATAAAAAAAGATCGACTGAAAAAAGACAAAAGTGCTCATACGAATTGGCAGAAATATAACTCTGCTACAACATGAAATAACAAAGAATGCGAATATTCATGCGTGCTTACATCGTGCTACAGCCAAGCTGCATACATTTAATTTTATTATTTACATTTACATTTAAACTTAAGAAATCGCCTGTGAATAAATCCAAAGCTCTTTTATCATCCACATAATATTGAGTTTTTAATTTGATTGTCTGATTAGGACAAGCGAATTCTCCTAGAATATATCTGAGTCTATTTGATGAATGCGTACTATTAAAGCACCAAACTCCGAACGGTCCAAGTGTACCTAATTATTATTATAAGCCTCCGCAATCGTCAGGTTTACAACTCGAGCGGCTGGCGTCTGGCGACGGACCACGTTCAGTTCGCGCTAGGCCGCCTGGCCGGGGCTTTGAAGAACGCGCTTGACGCCGCCAAGTGGCTCTCGGAGCCACTCGCACCCAACTCCCGGCAGCCGCGGCATCAGCAGGACGCCTTCCTGAGGGAATACATACTCGCTCATCAGGTATTTTGAAATTGGAATGTTTTTTTTTGATATTCATAACAGTTTGGTTTAGATTTTGATGTAGCTATCAACAATGGCTAAATTCAACGTTTAATCTTGAACTTTATTTCTAGAGAAATTTAACTTTATGATTAGAGAAGGCAGTTTTGAATTTTGTCGAAGGAGAGAAAAGATACATTTCAAAATACAGGTTTTTATGTGAATCCACTTCTGCTCCCTATTTATTTGTTTCAAAGTTTAATCACTTACATCTGACGTTATTCTAAGAAAATGAATAAATATGACATATGAAACTAGTGCTTCGCTGTGTGCTGCGGCTTCACCCGCTTATTTCCCAATCACATACAATCACGAGTAAATGTATGCTACTTCAGGTTTATGAAATTTAATTTGCCGATGGTAGTCTGTCTTGATTTTTGTCATGTGGTCAAAGTCGCCGGTCTATCTACAGCCAGTAGACGTCCACTGCAGAACATAGGCCTCCCCCAAGGTTTTCCACGTCGCTTGGTCCCGCGCCGCCCTCATATACGCTGGATATGCGCAGCATAGGACCAATCACTGTGGAAGACCCTGGGAGAGGCTTGTACCTCTAGCTGATAGAATAAAGTCTCTTGTGTTCATGGTCTGGATAGGTGCTACCGACCTTCCTACTATAACTGTCATAGTAGCTATCAGCGAGCGTAATTGTGTTAAATTTTATCGATGGCTAAACCTGCGTTTGACCTGCAACCCACCTGATGATAAGTGGAGATGATGTTAAAGATAAAAGTAAGGACTTCGAAAGAAACCGTCTCCTCATAAAATATTGTCGAAACATTTCGCCACAGATTTTATATGAAGGGTGGTCGCTAGCCAGGCGAACCCTGGAGCCTACTACCATGCGGGTAGGGTTGCCAACTTTTTTTTTCTAGAAATAAAGTATATTTGAGTCTGAAAAGAATATCAAACAGTATTTTGGAAAAATAAACAGTATTCAATTTATTTAATGTTTTAAACACATATTTTTTGAACTTCTTGCACAAATTATTAATTAAAGTTTACCATATAAAGTAAAGTATAAAGGTTTTATGCTGAAAACAGTATTTTCAACCGACTTCCAAAAAAGGAGGAGGTTCTCGTCTGTATTTTTTTTTCTTTGATACACGATATGTCGACAATTATGGATCGATTTTGAAAATTATTGTTTCATATGATAGAGGATATTTCATAGTTGGTCCAATATAAATTTCATCGAAATCGGTTGAGCACTTCATTGAAAATTTAAGTTTTGAAAAAATATGTATGAGTTCCGACTATATTAACGTGGATGACATCATAACTCAGCCAAAGTTTTGTACGTGAAGTCGGTTTTTTTAATGCTCAGCATTATACTTTATTTTTGTTAAACATTAAACAGTATAACGTAGTGAAAAACAGTATAATACTGTTCAAAACAGTATGTTTGGCAACCCTACATGCGGGTGTCACCCGGGTTAGTCGCCTCTTACAACACGCTTATTCTGGGGCGGTAGGACTAATTTAAGCCGACCTTACACAGACAGACAAACTTAGGTGAAAAAAAAAAATATATTTAATTTATTAATTTATCGTACCTAAACTAGCCACCGCACGCGGTTTTACCCGCGTAACTTTTGATCCCGTGGGAATTTCGGGATAAAATATAGCCTATAACCTTCCTCAAGAGTTGGGCTATCAATTGCAAAAAGAATTTTTCAAATCCCACTTGTAGTTTCTGAGATTAGCGCGTTCAAACAAACAAAAAAACAAACTCTTCAGCTTTATATATTAGTATAGATTTGATAAATTATGATAATTGGCACGGTTGCTACTTAACATCAGGTAAAACTACAGAAAACGCAAGTGTGAAGATTTGTATTGAAACCAAGGGTGCCCACTTTTTTAAAACCTACTGTGACGTTACAGCTGATATGTAGTGATGGGAAATACAAACCGATTCAAAGACACCGATGCCGCCGATGAAATCGATTATTAAGAACGATATCGATGTTGTGATATCGATTTTCTAACAGACATATACATACGCGCGACCAACCTTTACGCTTGCTCGGGGTTCGGACACGCGAAGTACATGCATTTGCGTTATCTATGTAGATGTATGTCTGTAGGTAAAACCGTCATTCATTTGCCAATTTCGTTTTGATAGAAAAAAAGTTAATTTCAATTTCCTCTCCCACCTCCCCTTACTACTACTATCTAGCATCCCGTTCACAGTTTTACCTATACAATCTCATATAATTTTAGCAACTGATGGAAACTTCTGAAGAGTACCGAGACAAGTTGCCACTATTGCCTCTACCTTTACTTGACCACCACTCTACGACAGTTCTATGTGTTGGTCCCGCGCCTCTATCATCTCCGGGAAGGCAACCAGCGACTTCCATAACCCTACAAGATTCACCGGCCACCGATGGCCAGTGCTGGGCTAAACTTGAAGAAATGTTACTACAAGTAGCGCAGGGGAGCGTGCCGATGATATTCAAACCGACTATAGACTTGTATACTGAAAAGACTGATAATAACCCTGTTGTGCCGCAAGGAGGTAATTGTATATTTATTGTTTTTTTATATAAAAAAGAGTAATGTTCATAGCTGACCTGTCAGATTTTTGACAACTCATGAAATGTATTAAAACAACTTATAGTGCAAATAATAGCTCATGTTCGGTTAATTCCAAATCATTTACTTATACTAGAAACCCGCAGCAAGGATTTTAATATTTCACTTGAAATGAAAATCTCGATATCGTTTCTAAGAAATTAAATCAAGTCTGCACCAATAGTTTGGATATAAACAGGCAGCGTTTTAATGACAATATCATCTTTATACATTCACACACCTAACCAAAAGTAGTTTGACAAGGCAGAGACTGTATGGACCGTGAACATTACTCTTTGTTAACTAAAATGAAAAAAAAAAGTTAAAGTTTACTGTTATGTGCATATAAAGACCGGACAATACGACGTCGCGTCGATGAATAAAAAAATGTAATAAATTACTTACGTACCATCATCGCGGTCAAAATCCTAAACTTCCTAGACTCCACTGGGGTGTACGGCGAGTTGTAGATGTAGACTCACACAAGAGATCTTTTAAGTCGCAGTGTGATGAGCGCACAAGACTGCTCAAATAACAGTGCTCAAGACACAAGATGTCGAAACGAAGCCGCAGTACTGTGTGGTATATTTGCCAGACTTTTGAAGGGGGTCTATCTATCGAACCGTTATCGATGTGGGGTTGAAATTTACACGAGATATGTCATATTAAAGTGGACATACTATCGATTTATTAAATAAACATTGATGTCTATAGTCTAAAATCCAAAACATACATAATGAATGACGAACGGCTGGTGTAGTGGTAATATACATTGCCTTCTATGCCAGAGGTCCTGGGTTCGAATCCCGGCGGCGGCTGATATCGGTGTGACGAACACAGATACTAGCCGTCAAGTCATGGATGTTTATATGTTTATTTAAGTTTATTCTAATAAAATATGTATTTATTCAATATGTATGTTTACATATTTCTTAAGGATATCAGTTATTAATGTATCCAAATCACAAGTTCTGTAAGAAACTTAATTTGGGCTAGATAATGTTGTGTGTGTGTCAGAGAAATTTATTATTATGATTAATTATAGACTTTACTTATGATACTTGATTTAATACATGGTTTTTGTGGATTTGTGGACTACCGGTTATATGGAAATACGGTTACGTGGCGTAGTAGGCTAATAGAAATTGATTGTATGTTTTTCGGTATATTAAAGTATATCTTATTGATACTCATTATCTTTTCTTATTTTCAGAGCCTATTCAAATAGCCATATCACTTAAAAACCCAATGAATATATCATTAATTTTGAAAGACGTTGAATTGCTATGGCATTTCACGCCTAGTGGTGAGGAGCCAGATAGTCCCAGAGAAACCGTCGGCAATGAAGCGTCTGTGGCCACCGAGAGCACATTGGAGAATAACGTGATTCACAGTCAGAAGATTAAATCGGTGCTTTTGGAGGAAGACTGTAATAAAGTGGTTTTGTTTTCGATAACACCGTTGCGGGTAGGAGAGCTTACGATACAGGGAGTAGCTTACAAGTAAGTTGTGAGGCTGTGTCTTTGAAATTTATAGTTCAAGATTCCGCTTTGCGTGACAATCGAGTTCAAAATCCGGTCATTCAATTATTCAGTAGACTTCACAAAGCCCATTTAATAATATTTATTTATTTATGTTTACTTGGGAAACAAACAGTTACATATAGCACATAAAGTTAATCACATTAATAACACTTTAACTAGCGAAGTTTCCACAGTTTGATAATACATGCTGAGAAAAGTGTGTGATTAATTATATTAAGAATAATTCTAATTGAAATTGAATATTAACAATATACCTTCAATTTACATGAAAATTAAAGTAAAGTAATGAGGTATTTATTACATAAACTCTAAATTCTAACTTTCTGTTGGAACTCTTATCTAAATTTTGAAATTTTTAGATGAAAATGGTCCAATTCTGTTAGATTGTTATTATAAAAATTACATGCTCTCTTTCTAAACAAATTGCTGGAATAATTTAGTCCTACTGAAAGGTACTTCCTTAATAGTGACTTCCTTCTAGAGTTAATTGTTCTACAATATAAATTTAATCTAGGTACTTAATAAATAATCAGATTAAATTCTATTGTTCAATAACTTGGACAAAAACTTTTGATCCTTTTCTACTCTCCTTATTTGTAAAGGAATACTATTTAAATTATTAATATTAGGAAATTTGTAATTCAAACATTTGAGAAATGTGGTTTGTATGTTTTGTATTTGATCAATATAAAAATAATACTGCGTTGTTTCTTAAAATGTAGGAATACCTTTGTTAATGATTGACTATTCACTAATCACGTTTCGATTATGAAGAAGCTACTTATGAAAATCTCCTTGGCAAAAACAAAACAGCGTATTTTTTTTTTTAATTTATAGTTCGATATTGATATGTTGTTGTTTACGCCAAATAAACACGACGGCCGCGGAAATTCGGGATCATTATTCGAGCATCGCGACAGCACCGCCCGCACTCCCCGCGCCCCTGCTATATAGTCACCGACGCGCCGGAGCAGGGCTCTTCTCTTCCAATGCGCTTTGACATATAGCGCACGTCACTAAGTAGAATTGAATATGTAAAATAAAATCTATATCTTGTTTGTTTGTAAACTTTAAAAATACAAAAGTTGAAGATCGCCAGAAGTTTTCTTCCTCGAAACCCTGCGGCTTCATCATATGGCGCCCCCGGGTGGGCCATCATCACGCCGAGCTCCGCGCCGCCACGTTGCGCACATGTGCGCTCTTTGAGGCTGCGCTCGCCGCCGCCGCCGCCGCCGCCGCAGCTGTTGAGTGACGCCATCGCCACCTTCACCGCCGCCGTAATCTCCTTGTGGCCGGCTGTGTGACGTCCGCGACACGCCACGCGCATCCATGTGCGCTGATGCTGCTGGGGCGGCGCCGTCGCCACTACCACCGCCGCCGCAGTCTCCTTTGTGGCCGGCCGCTTGACGCTGACAGCGTCCCTTGGCGCCACGCTGCGCCGCGACGCCTCGTCGAGCGCCGCCGCCGCTGCCACCACAACGTGGCCCACGTGGCCTTTCTGAGCGCCGCCACCATGAGCTGCGCCCGCCGCGTGGCATAATCATGCCACCATCGCCGTCCACGTGTTCTGCGCGTCCACATACCAGGGGAGTGTTGTGAGCCAAGCTATTATTATCCCTAATCCCTTGTAACACTTCCCGCCAATGCGTATGGGGCCCACCTCATTTTGCTAGGCTGCCTCTTCCTTTTAACGGCTGCCTAGATAACCTAGACGCCACCTCTGTCAGTGGTTGTCTTTTCAATGCAATTTTATTGCCTAGCTCTTCAAGCATGTTTTTATAGAATCCACCTCAGACAGTGGATGTCTCTATTGCAATTTTAATTGCCTAGCTTCTCAAGCATATTTATTTTAGACTCCACCTCAGACAGTGGATGTCTCTATTGCAATTTTAATTGCCTAGCTTCTCAAGCATATTTATTTTAGAATCCACCTCAGACAGTGGATGTCTATTGCAATTTATTGCCTAGCTTTTGAAGCATATTTTCATGGACTGACCACCTCAGACAGTGGTTGTCTTTTCAACACATTTTTTATTGCTTAGTTTTCAAAGCATATTTCCTGGACTGACCACCTCAGACAGTGGTTGTCTTTTCAATTTCAAATATTAACATAATATATTATACTTAAGATTAAGTTCAGAATATTGCACAAATATTCATAAAGGGTTTGTTGTTTTAAACCTTAGTCTCTCAATTTCAAAGTTTGTTTATTAATATTTCACATATTCATGACAAGTTACTTCTTAATTTCAAACACTTCATAATTAGAATCTCATTTTGGATAAATATTGCACAGATATTTATAACAAGTTTCTTGTTCATTGTTGTTTAAAGTCAATAAGTTCAGCCATTGTGTTATTTGCAAATTAAATCCTTCTCTGCACTGCCATTGCCTTTTGGTCTGCCTAATTGCTCACACAAATTTTCATTGCCTTCCAGCATTGCCCGCTTAACTCTGCTTGCATCTTCGCCTCTGCACAGCCAGCTGCCAGCTTCAGCATCTTATACAAGGGGCGTAAGCGTTTTTTCCAATTAATAAAACTTTATTTTTGTTGTTTATTAATAAGTGTTAATTCCAAGACTTTCTGAGTGTTGTTTTTTAAATAAATTAAAATGGTGTTAGACACTAAAGAATTTCTTGCATTAAAGGTTAAACGCAGTTCAATTAAGGGTCAACTGACCAACTTTAAAAATTATTTAACCACCTTAAATTCTCCTTTAACCGATCAAGTTGAAGTTAATAAACTTAATTTAAAACTTAGTAAGTTCTTGGAACTAACATCCACATTTGAGCAGCTGCAGACTCAAATAGAGGTGCTCAATGAAGAGTCACTTGCTGATGAACTTCAAGAGAGGGAACTTATCGAGGATGCTTTACAGACAAGCATTGCTACTGCCCAGCAAATATTAGAGCTCTCAAAGCCTGATGTCCTTGATGTTGACAAGGCTTCCAGTTGTAGCAGTGGTAACCATAATGGCATTAGTTTTAAACTCCCTCAAATTAGGATTAACAAATTTGATGGCTCCTACTTTAAATGGCTGGAGTTTCATGACACATTTACATCTCTTATTCATGAAAATCCTAGTATTAAGCCAGTGCATAAGTTTTATTATTTAAATTCCTATTTAGAAGGTGAACCTGCCCGCATTATTCAGAATATTGAAGTTTCCGATTTAAATTATTCAAGTGCTTGGCAGCTGCTCTGCGAACGCTATAATAATAAGCGGCAATTAACTTTTTACCATATTAATTCACTTTTAAATATCACTCCCATACAGCGTGAGTCTGATAAGGCACTTAGAAACCTGGGTGACCACATAACTAAAAATTTAAGAGCACTTAAGACCTTAGGTCAACCCACTGAATATTGGGACAGCCTTATCATACATTTAGCTACCCAGAAGCTTGATCAATTAACCCGTGTTAAGTGGGAGGAACATCAAGGCAGCTTATCAGAGCTTCCCTCACTCGCTAACTTTAAAGATTTTTTAAGCTCTCGTGCTGATGTTTTAGAGGTCATGCTCAGATCTAAATTTGATAAGCCTTTGCCGCCTAGGACTACGATTGAAAAATCTTATAATAATAAATTTAAGTACAATACTGGACCCTCTAATCAAATAAAATCATTTTATATTTCAGTAAACAATTGCAAGTCGTGCGTTGTTTGCCAAGGCCAGCACCCACTTCATAAATGCAGGGTGTTCATGGCCCTAGACACAGAAGAAAGATGGGCACATGTTAAAAACAATAAACTGTGTCAGAACTGCCTGCGCTCAGGCCACATCATTTCCAAATGTCACTTATATGGCAGTTGCAAGGTATGTAAGAGGCGACACAACACCTTATTACATAAACAAACAAGTCACAAACATAAACAACACAAACATAATTCACAAGCAACACAAAACACACCCCCACCTTCCTCTTCTTTGGGTCAGACAGACCACAGGGATGGTGCAGAGGGACTTGAAAATATTAAGCTGGGTTGTTTGATTACTGGTTCAATTCCATGCAACCAAGTTCAGAACTTAACTAAATCTAAGGATAATTTCCAATTAAAATTAAACAAATTTCACAATAACTATAGATTAAACAAATCTCGACACAATTCTGAACATAAAATTCCTACAGACACATATAAATATAGACACAAATTCAAACAAAAATTAAATCAAAATAATTAACCAAAACAGAATTTATTTATTATATTATTAATTTATTCTATTCTTTTATTCTCATAGGAACACATGCAGTTCACTCAAAATGAGATAACAATATTAAATAAATGCATTGTCACATAGTAAATCATATACTTTAATTCACAAATCAACTATCAGTTTAAACTTATATTATGATGACTGAAGCCTAGTATCTATCTTCATTGATAGCCTCTCAAGTGACTCTTGAGAGCAGGGGGGAGGTTATGTGTGATCACTTACTCACAACACTATTTTACATAGCTCATATTCACACATACACACAATCGCCTCTTACATGCAGGTCTTATTATAGCAATTATACAATATGTCTGAGCTCACTGTCACAGGGGTTGCAACTTGGCACAATGCACGGCTCAACCATTTTTATTTTATTTTGCAATTTAGGTCTTAATTTTGTGAAACTTGCCTCTTGAGTTTGTTCACTTAGAACATATTATATATTATGCCTTCTGCTAGATTGCCTCTTAGATTTTTTATGTAGGAGTAAGCCTAAGTATGTTTTTGGTTTTGAAACATAGTATTTTTTATTAAACATACTGCACCTGTATTGGAGTTTGCATCTGATCAGGATGTAACCTTTTTTGTTTTGACTTGCTTACGCTCCTAACTACTATGGCTATGCAGAGGCTGGCATTTAATCTGCCATCCATATAAAAAGGATTATGGGCAATGCACCCTTAACTTTTGAGGAGCTTTCCTCACTATTTGTTCAGGTTGAGGCCATCCTAAATAGTCGACCCCTCTCCCCCCCTTTTTTTCCTCCTAATGATACCACAGCGCTCACACACTTTCTCCTTGGCAGGTCGCTGACATCCATACCTGGTCCGGACTTACTTCAGGATAATCCAGGAAGGCTGAATCGCTTCAAGCTTCTTGAACAATTGAAACAAAGCTTCTGAAAAAGATGGCAAGCGGAGTACATCACAGAACTTCAGCACCGATACAAATGGAAAGGCAGAAAGTTGGATTTAAAGCTTGGAGACCTCGTGCTGGTCCAAGAAGTAGGCCTGCCTCCAATGTCATGGGCACTAGGCCGCATAGTCAATTTGTACCCTGGAGCTGATGGTGTGCCTAGAGGCGCCGATATACGCACACAGAGAGGAACCATCAGACGAGCGCTGAACCGCATTTGCCTTCTGCTTGAAGAAGAACTTGAAAGCAGGCTTTCAACGCCCCGGAGGATGTTTACGCCAAATAAACACGACGGCCGCGGAAATTCGGGATCATTATTCGAGCATCGCGACAGCACCGCCCGCACTCCCCGCGCCCCTGCTATATAGTCACCGACGCGCCGGAGCAGGGCTCTTCTCTTCCAATGCGCTTTGACATATAGCGCACGTCACTAAGTAGAATTGAATATGTAAAATAAAATCTATATCTTGTTTGTTTGTAAACTTTAAAAATACAAAAGTTGAAGATCGCCAGAAGTTTTCTTCCTCGAAACCCTGCGGCTTCATCAGTTGTAACGTTAAAAATTTCTTCTTCAACTGCTTATACTAAGTCCTTTATAGGGAGTAGTGAATGCAGTAAATAATTTTGCCGTTTTCATTCATGTTTATCTCCCTGTAACGATCTGTTCTCTGTTTTTTGTGTCAAAATTTACTGTTTTTTTTTTCTCAATTCATTTATACTTATAATTTTATCGATATTATAAAATAACAAGGTGTGTGACTTTTCAGATTAATAAACGCTGGCGAAGCAGGGATTGAGAACGGGAATAGTGTGACTATATCTGGAAAGTTGAACTTGTCATCTCCCAAGAATAATGAGAAACGCCTTAAAATAAACGTTATTCCACATGCGCCTTGTTTACAAGTAAGTCTTACTTTCAAATTTAACTTTGAGACATTTATGCACGATTGTTTTACATAAATAAATTCTGTATTTGTTTATTTCGTGTTGGCGGCATTTATTTAAATCTAGCTGCAGTACTACTAGTATTGTACCAGTCTTCGCTCAGGCGCAGTTTTCCTTTGAGTTGTGGGTGTCTTTGTAGTTGAAGTTTATTCAAATTTATATTTTCACCGACTTCTTTGAAATAACGATAATAAATATAAAAGTAATTTTCTTTCGTAAAGTGTTTCCAGTATTTAAGTTGTTATAAACTTTTTACATGCTGTGTGTACTTTGTTAGGCTTAGATCCTAGTCTAAGATTACGTAAATATGTTGGAAACCACATAAATAAAAAAAATCTTCCTTAAAGATGTTTCTAACAAGCTGTGTGTAATTTTTAGGCTAACATTCTAGTTCAAGATCAATTATGTTAAAAACCACTTATCTATTATACGATTGTGAGCTGTTTTTGTGAACCGTTTTAACTCGGTATGTAATTAATTTATTGCGATGTTTAGTAGCCTATAATGAACCTCGAGAGCTACCCTTGGAGCCAAATCAAATTAAAATCAGTTAAGTTGTTCCGAAAATAACGCGGAATATACAGACACACAATTTATTTTTATAAGATGTAGAGATGGTAACATTTTTTTTTTTTATAAGTGACTAAACCCGCGTTTGACCTCAATCTCACCTGATGGTAAGTGACGATGAGGTCGAAGATGAAAGCACACGGGTTTAGGAAGGAACTGGCTCTTTATACAATATTGCCGGAACACATTACCGCCGGAGCGGTAACATTTGGCGGCAGACTTTATATAAAGGGTGGTCGCTAGCCAGGCGGACCCAGAAGGGATCCTACCACCAAGCAAAAACATTATCTAACGATAGGTACAAGTATTAAAAATAAATACTTCCAAAAAACTTGCGTCTATTAAAATAATCAAAAATAAGCGCTAAAGTTCTCCTTGACCCTCAATTTAGCTCGTTCTGTTTCTATTGAAGCGCAGCGGAGATTCCGAATATAGTGATTGGTCTATTCAGGCGCCGCAAAGCCTGAATAGACCAATCACTATATTGGTCTATTCAGGCTTAAACAAATCAACCTTAGCCTTTTCATTTTTGTTAATGATAATAAATAAATAAGTTCAAATTATCAAATTATACAAAATTATTCCATGCTGGACTGAGAGCGAAAGAAAAACATAGAATATGCTAGCTGCTTCTCTTCTTCAGGTTATTTTGACGTTTTTGTGGGCGATAGGCTGACCACCTATCACTGCAAGTCTCTCTCTATCATTATAATAACCCCAAATTTGTCAAATGTGACATCAGATGGTTTTATAACCTCTGTTGTTCTGCCTACCCTATTAGGGATAGAGGCGTGACGTTATGTATGTATGTATACCTGACTCAATCTACTCTACAGATGACGTTCTCGGAAACAAGCCCCGAAGCGATCAGCGGCGAAATGCGCTCCATAGAAGTGGAGTTCCGTAACGTGGGTCCGGTCGACATGAGGAACGTGCACATTGCCGTCTCGCACCCGGACTGTGTCAGCCTTGTTACGGGGGAGCAAGTGGGAGACGATCTTAGGACCCTGTATGATGATAAGTACAGGGATTTGCCGAAGGATTCGGGTAAGTTTTAATATTATGTAACGCTTTGGAGGGCAGTAAACGCTTATAGACGTTATAACAATAATAAATGGAGTGTGTCTAGTTTAATGCGCTTCGAAGTGTTAAAATAGTTTCTTTTTTCAATGTTAAAAAATGGATGTTGTTGGATTTGTGACTAATCTTCTTAATTGTTTGTGTGTTAGAATGAAATATTTTATGTGATAGTTATGTTTTTAAAATAAAATTATTAAACCAGTGTAAGTCAAGTTGTACGTTTCAGTATTTAGAATTATCACAGTCAGATTAGCATTAATATTAAGTAAGTAGCAGTGATTATGATATATTTACTTATATTACCTTTTTTGTCTATTATATAATTTTTGATTTCCTATTAAAGTCTTTGAAATGTCATCTGGACGCGTTTTACTTACATAATTGTAAACCATTTTATTTTCTTATCCTATCTATTTCGGCAAATGTTAAAATACCAATTACAAAATCTGGAAGCTTTTGACCAAAAAGACCATCTGTTTTCATAATTTTGTTTATGACCAAACCCGCATCAGATGTCAGACTTGAACTTGTAGATTGACCACATCACAAAACTAAAGTAATTTAAATTCTAAATTTCTAACATAAAAAACAATCGACAGACGAGCGCGCCGAACGTGCCCGCATCTGGCGCGAAACCGCTTCCCGACACGTCAGTACCGCGGCGCCGCTGATCCCCCGCGGCGGGTTCGTGCGCGCGCGACTGTACCTGCGGCCCAAAGCCAGCCTGCCGGCCGTCCAGCTGCTAGCTTATTATGAACCTGTGACGTCATCGCCGAGGCCATATCGTCTGTTGAGACATGTGTTCCGGTTTACAGTTGTCGTAAGTACTATGCAATTACAAGTAAATAAATAGATTACCCAAACTGACACACGAACTATGTGTCCACAAAATAAGCGTGTTGTAATTTACGGATTCCACACAGCAACGGGGTATCCTAGTATACACCCAGATTCGAGCTGGTTTAGAAAAGTTCGCTTCCTAAACTGACCCGACTGGGACTCGACCCTAGGAACTCTCACGGCACGTTTAAGCAAATGCGGTGCTTTGGGCGTTTTCGTTAAATTGCCGGCTTTACTCTAAACTAGCGGATGGTTTCATAGTAAAGCCTTCGATGTAGTTAAAATGCACGAAGCTCCGCGCGACGCGCCAGCTGTGCTTAAACGTCGCCGCAGCCAAATACCTAGGTGGTTTACCTTCGTGGAGAAAACGCTGAAAGAAAAGCTTAATAGCTAATTGTTTCAAAACTTAGATTGAGCGTATGTAATGGTAACTTACCGTAGAGGTTATTCATAATAAGTTATTTGTCAAACTTCAGTTGTTGATACAACAGATCATAAATTTATATCCTACTAATATTATAATTGTGGAAGTGAGGACAAATGAAGGTAGTCTACAGAGTAAATATATCCTAGTCATTCATAACTCTTCTTGCGCGATTTAATCGACGTACAGTGACATCTATCGAATGAAAGCAAACAAAAATTTTGTATGTATATTCAAAATGTGAACGTTTGGATGGATGGCTGTATGCATGTCTGGATGTTTGTTCCTTTATCATGGCAAAACGGCTTAATGGATTTGGATGAAATTTGCCGTAGTGATAGCTTACAGTCTGGAATAGCAAATAGGCTATTTTTATCTCGATATTCCCGCGGGATTTGAAATGGCCCGGGTAAAAGCGCGCGAAACCGCTAGTTATAAATACGAATCGCCGGCCTTTTTTGTGTAGAGATAAGTAGCTCTACCTTTTTACCCTAAGTTCCGAGGTCGAATGAGTCCACTGTCTTTACCACTGGACTGGCGGCTGTCAAAGTGCTTTTGTGCCCGTTTGACACTGACCTCTATATTTACCACTGGACTGGCTGTTCCGTAAGTTTGACAGCTATTTTTTTGTGCCTATTTGAAGCGCCACTAGCGAGTAGCGAGTGTCCGCAGAACAAATTTTGACGTATATTGCAAGTGGCCGCCAGAGAAGTGCTTGCTTATTGTTAAGTGATTTTATATTTTTTAAATATTAATTCGAATTTTATGTTGTTATTGTTATAAGCATTATATAAAAGTTATCAAGAATGAGGACATGTGACATATGTGTAAGCGACTAGTTTTAGTACCACGGACACTCGCTACTGCTCGCTACGTCCGACAGCGCCAAAATGGCGATTATCAAACGGGCACAAAAGCACTTTGACAGCCGCCAGTCCAGTGGTAATATAGAGGTCAGTGCCGTTTGATAATCGCCATTTTGGCGCTGTCGGACGAAGCGAGTGTCTGTGGTACTAAAACTAGTCGCTAACAATATACACATGTCCTCATTCTTGAAAACTTTTATATAATGCTTATAACAATAACAACATAAAATTCGAATCAATATTTTAAAAATATAAAATCACTTAACAATGAGCAAGCACTTCTCTGGCGGCCATTTGCAAGTTACGTCAAAATTTGTTCTGCGGACACTCGCAACTCGCTAGTGGCGCTTCAACAGGCACAAAAAATAGCTGTCAAACTTTAGGAACAGCTAGTCCAGTGGTAAATATAGAGATCAGTGAATGAGTCATTAATGTTTGTATGTTTATTTAAGTTTATTCATAATATTTACATTTTTTGTTTATTTATCTATAATCTAGTTATTTGTGAAACTTTATTATGACTACGTATTTAAATATGCTGAAATCCAGTGTATTATTTATTTGATTAAGACATGTATTTGTGACTACGTAATCAAAGATCTAACTTCCTAGTATGGACCGAACTGTATTCTTGCTGCTATTCTTAATGGACCACTTTCGACTCGTATTTGGCATGCTAGGCATGTTTTGTTTGTATGAAGCAGGTTATTTGCGCTCTAAACAGGTTATGAATCTGTAACACCATATGCCAAAGCCTGATTAAATCTCAAGTAGTTGACAAAGGAATGACCCCACATAAGTAAGTGACTACGGCACATGAAGGGAATTATGAATTATGAAGAATTACGGCTTATGAAGTTTTGACCCTTAATTTGCCGTGAGCCCACGCCATACTGGATCTGGCTTTCGATTACTGTTTACCAAAATTACCTAAAAGAAATAAGGAGACGAGTGTAAGCAAAACACCAAACAGTATTATATTCCCTATACTTTTTTAGTACTTCTGTGATCTCTGTATTTTAAATTCACTGGCACATGGTCAAAATTATCATAAATCAAATTCAATCAATACAGTACAATATCATTGTTTCAAAAGCCATGTTGGCCTAAAGAGACACGATGATGTTCTTAGTACTCTACTGCAGAAATGAATCATAACCAAAAGGATATACAAACATAAGTATAATAAATGGTATTAATACTTTTCTTTGAAGAATTCGCAAGAGAAGAGCTACTGTTAAACCTTAACATTGTTATAAATTGACCTGTTTTGCGGAGTCGTATGACCTACGCGCATTTTAGGCAATATTTACCGTATATAGACTGTATTTTTTTCTGCACTGTCTGCGAGATAATAACGTATGCCTACGTTATATATTCTGACAGTTGCATCAGCCTTGAATCAACTTTCGAACAACTAGTGTGTATAAAACGTATTTTGTTAAAATTCTCACAGAATCAGTCTTTATATGGAATTGAAAGCGTATTCATCTGTATTTTGAAGATTCCAAGTTTATTTCTCAACAAATTATTGAACAATACGCCTTTTGATTACCAATTTTAAATATTATTTGAATGATCCAAGTAAGTTGGGTTACATGACATAGGATTAAACAATAATCAATATTTATTTTCGTGGACATCTTGAAATTAGAAATATAATACAAACGACAATATTAGCCCAGTCATTTTAGACATTTTATACCGTGTGGAAAAAATCCTAGTGGGCTGATTTTTGTATACACCTTTATTACTGCGTTATAATGAAGATGTAAAAAATCGACATTGATATTATTCGAAAATATCTCGCGATCTATTGCTCAAAAACCAAAAACGGTCATTACAAAAATTATTTGTCGTGCAATTTTCTACAAAAGATGTCTCTTGCATTTTTCTACGAAATTGACGGTTTTCGAAGCAGAGCGCTGAGAAAGTGACTATATCATGAGGATGCGGTAATATAAGATTGAATAACCGAAAAAAAAAATTCTTTGAAGATTGAACTTTCCCAACGAATTTTTCCGCAGATAAAACCTAAAATGACTGGGCTATATAGAGAACGATTTGTTACAAATTTAATAATTATACCCACATCACTTCATCAATCCCTAACATCCCTTAATCTACCTGAACATTTATATGCAACTATTCAAAAATCTTCTTCAGACCAAGACTGCATTGAACGCACATATACAAGTAATAGTCACCAAACCGATGTCCGCCTGGCATAGCCCTGTGTACATCGTAATGTCGATATTTGTTCCGAGGGTTAAACAAACTGTAAACAAAATAATAATAAAAACTGTATTTCTAATTGACATATCCATTTGCCACCTTCTCGCCACACATTCTGAAAAGATAACCAAATACATCGATTTGTCAATTGAACCAAAAACACAATGGAAGGTTAACACAGTCAGAACAATCCCGATTATCATTTCTTCTACAGGCGTCATACCACACACGTCCAAAATTCACCTTTTACAAATTAATTATTAGTACTTGGCTTCGGCCCGTACACTTATTAACCTCCTCGGAGAGCATATAATAATAACTTTTATTTTCATTAAAACAAGTTTTATAGGGTATCATCTGGGGCCTCTTAGCTCAAAATGACTCTGTTAGAGGGTCCCGCTCTTCCATACATTATTTTAAAATACAAGGTTATATTTACAAATTATACAATTATATACAAAATAAGAATAATAATAGTAATGAAATGATATTAATACATAAATAGCAAATTTTAGCTCGTGAAAATAACATTATGTGTAACATTAATTCTAAATTATTTCAGTGATTATTTACAAATTGAAAAAAAATACTTTTATCAATTATTCTTAACTTGTAAGAGTGAGAGCTTACAGATAATATTTTAAAAAATATAAATTTACAAATACAATTAAATTAAAAAATTAAAATAAAGTAGTATTGATTCTGTATTATCACAATTATTATTATTTTATATTAAGTATACGTTAACAATCCCCACGATTGTGAGCATGCGTGTGTGTGTATGTTTGTGTGAGAGTGTGAGTTTGCGTGTGTGTATATAATATAATAGTGTATATAATGTCATGAGTGAACATAAGTCATAGTATGAGTTTCAATATTTGTTCGCATTCCTCATAGTTTAAAGATTTCAACCATACATCAAGTTTGTATTTGCATTCTGAATAAAGAGTGCTATATATATTATTTAACTTTCTGTTCTCATAGTTGTAAAGCTGTGCTGACCGTTTATTAAATTGCATGCTAGCAAAACTTGTTTTCGTTTGTGGGATCTGGCAAACTATGTCTTTTCTTCTTTTAGATTTTAGAATGTCTTTGTCGTACTTTAATAATTTATGTTTAAGTAGTATGATATTTTTAATGTTCAATTTTCTAACGGATAAGAGGCCACTAATTAAAAAAAGCGTTTCCGTTGGGTATCTCACTTTTTTAAAGAAAATATATATATTTTTTTTAATCTTTATTTAGAAAGCTATACACCTAAAGAAAATATTTAATTTGATTAAAATTTTGTTTTATTGGTACCTCCCCATACTGGTATACAATACGTTATAAATACATATAATAGATTCTACCAGAGCAGTATATATTTGATTAATAAGTTTATGGGACTCTGTTTTTGCTCGATGAATTGTTGTTATTTGTAATATGTAATTTGTAAAGATCACTGCTATTTTATTTCATGGTGTACAGTAGCTGATCTTGCCAACTATAAGCATATTGCAATTTGCAAATACTATTTATTTATTTCAATCTGCAAAGTTATACTGCTCTTGTTAATTTTTTACTCTAGTTTGCAAAGTTATTTTTTTCCTTCAAATCTGTTCATTTCCCTCAATATATCAATTATATGTTTAATATCACGAACTATATTAAGATTAGGAAAATAACATTTTTAGGTAAAATATAATTGTTTATCTTTTCAGGACTCTGTCGAGATATCCGTAGTTCCTAGACGAAGCATTAGAACTATCAACAATGAAATATCTGAAAATATGAATTTAGTCGTCGAAGTTAAGAATGTATCCAAAGACAAAGACGATAATATAACTGTTGAACTATTGCAAGTGTCACTGCTCAGTCGACAGTGGAAGTTGAGTGACGTAAGCGCCGCCCGTACCGAAGGCCCTCTCAAATCACGGGAGAGACTGCATATTGTTTTTAAAAGCAGAAGGATTTTAGAACAATTGCCCGAAGGACATATCGAGGCATCCAGTCTAAAAGTAGTGGACAACATCCAAAATGAAGAGGATGTCAACGTACCGCCATACTCAAAGTTCTTGACCGATTACGTATCTAATTTTGAATCGAAGGATACTCTCCCGCAAGAGAGGTCTACTGGTCTGATTCAGTCTATGTTCGTAGTTAGATGGAAAGTTAATAATAAGATGAAGAAAACCGCCACGATTGGTCAACACTGCCTGTGGTTAGACTGCTTCAGCAAAACGCAATCGCTTGCAAAGCAAGGCATATCAACAGATTCATTGCCACTGCAGATAGATGAAATTGAAACAAATTTTCTCGAGGATAAGACTAAGATTAAAAAGGATAACGTTGTTATATTTAAACTGGAGTACTCGACAAATGTTAATCATGATTTCAATGACAGTAAACTCTGCTTAGTACCCATTATAATAAACATAGTCAACTGTTACGGCGTGCCTGTGAAAGTATTTATTGACATGACAAAACGGAAAAACAGGTAAAATAATTTTGGTAAATATATAGTCGGCTGCAATTGAAAGTATTGCCTCAGTTTTTTTCGAAAGAACATTATCTTATATAGATAAAATGTAAACTCTGCCTAGGATCTTTTTTCATCCACATTTATTTTCAGTATATCTACTTATAATTTACAATTAAAAGAACTTCTACAATTTCAATAATGTATACTTCTTGTTGCAACCGACTTTCCTTTCAATCGCGTTATGTATGTTAAAATTTCGTATAATTTTAATGTGTTAGTCGAATTTGATAAGGTTTTATTTCTTGTCCCGGGACAAATCAATAATACACGATCAGTAACTGTTAATTTCTATGAACTTGCCTATTAGTTTTGGCTTTAATGATTCATATCCATTGTTCACGAAGGAAAATAAGATTTCTTTGTCATTCTATGAACAAAGAAGTAATTTCATTTCAGAAATCAGAATAGTAAAATTTATATTTATCTCGCAATCGCGCAGATCCTAAAATATTAAGTACATGTACACTACTCTGCGTCATTATAAATACAATACAGCGTACGAATTTAAGTCCCTTTCATATACGACGTCCATCTCATTACGATAATAAACGTAGACAGACACTTCTGTCATGCTTTTTAAAGCTTGAAGAATACTTCCTTGTCTTCCCTTGTCGCGTGGAAACAAACCGTGCCAACTGCCACGTGGCATACGCGGTAATGCTTCTTACGACCGCACGACACTGCGAAGAAATTAACACTTTACATTTGAGCTTTTAAGCAGATTTTTGTAGCGACTTAAAACTGTTGACTATGAAAGCCATAGGCCTAGATACATTTTACATGCAGTGATTTATCTGTAACGTAGTAATTTCCAAGTCATCTCTGATATCACGTCATAAAAACGTATAAATTCGCTTGATTTGGCGTCGGGCCCACTATTGTACTACACACGCGAGACAGTGTCGAGGTTGAATGTATAATTATGGATCACTGTCAAGTCAACTTGTCTTTGATTTTGACGACTCATCGCTTTTTGTATTTGGTATTGACCGAAAAGGATTTTCGCTTGATATTATTGCTGTTGTAATATATTTTCTCAGTATTATGTCACGGCCTTTACATTACTTTATATGGCTGTTAAAAATCATAATAAACAGGGCGCAACCTCAACGCCTTCCGTTAATTTATCATGCGATCTCAAGATTTGATTCCAATAACTAAGAGAGAGATAGAGTCTATGGTAGAGTTTTGTCTCTATTTAAACTTAATGGTAGTGTAAGCTTTTCAAAATATTTTAGCTCACAATTTCTGTAAGAAATTGTCAACATGTCAACATTTTAGCTTGCTCGGGAAGCCGAAAATAGCTTAGCGTCATACTTACGTAAATTTATAGAAAATTAAGTTTTAACCAGATTATTACCTCATTATATTATTTTAAAACAATGTGGTGGTACCTTCAGATAGTATTGACACAAGTGGAGTTGAAACGTCATAATATAATATGATAAACGCGATGAAATGCATTTCATACACTTTTCATTTTACATAATGAATTGTATAAACAGCAGACAATAAACTCAAGAATTGAATCATGCAAATTAGCAGTAATTTCGCGATAACCTTTCCCAAGAGCAGTATTACCAAATGCAAAAAGAATTGATTAAATACGACTGTCATTTTCAATTAAACCTTTCACCTTTATTACATTCGTATAAATATACATATATTGAAACCTACAATGACTCTCTTGTTAAATAAAATAGTTTTTAACCGAAATTCTCTCGTATATAGTTAGTAATATAACGTATACAGACTCCGTGGTCACGAGAGAATGAGGTGTCAGGCGTCTTGACAGTAGAAAAAGTTATACATCATCACCTCCATTTTTTTCTCAGTCTTCGAGTGTAGCATACTGGATTGAGTTTTAGGTCGTAACTAAAACTGCAAAGTCATCGAAACGTCGAGTCAAAAATTTCAAATGCGCGATAAATCCGGTTAAAAAGAGTTTTATTTAATAGTACCTATAAATCGCGGAAATTTAAGACAATATTATGACTGTCTCATTTATTTACCAGGGATACATACAGCGAACTGGGCTGGGCTGGCGCGCTAAGCGGCGGCTTGGATGCAGAAGGTAAGGAGCTGGGCTTGAGCCTTTCTCTCGACAAGTTCGAGTCCCGGAAGCTGAACGTCAAAGCCATTTGCGCCGCGCCCGGGACCTACCTCCTGGGATCCGCCTTCACGCTGACCACCACCAGGGCTGATGACAACAACCCCGTATCGCATCTTAATAATAACACTTCACTTTTAGTCGTCAGACAGCAGGCTTAGATGATATGCCTAATTAGTTCCTCTGTAGTTTAGCTTGAGTCAACGTAACAGACAGCATGAGAAGTCGATGTATGAGTACAATTAAATTTGCAAACATATTATTTTATAGGTTAACGTATTTAAAGTATGCACAATATATTTTGTGGGTACAGTTAATAATTTCGAGGCAAATCATTATTGTCTGCTACAAAAAAATGGAAATTCTATAAATGGACCACCCTGTAGCATTATGTAAGTAATGATATGGAATATGAGTAAGTTGTATATCAACTTCTGATGCTGAATGTACGATTTTTTAAAAGGTAAATATATGTTTATTACCTGCATCGAATTATGTATTATATGTACAAACATAATGTATTTCTTTAATTATTTTATTGTTTAAATATTTTATTATAATATAAGTTATTCTTGAATAAATAGCCGTTAAATTTAAATATGTGTTTGAGTTACTAATTTTCCATTACGTATTTATAATGATAAAAAATAAAATAAAAAATTACACAACTACATGATTAGCTACTAATTAAAATATCTAAAGCATGAGAATTCCAAAAAAAATTAATTACAAGAAATGTTTGTTTATCGTATAGAAATCGGCGAATTCTTTGATAGCCCCCTAAGGATTAAAAAGAAATATTTAAGAACTGACAATAAAAGGACGCCAGTGAGATTGTATCCTACATTGCTACGTTCTCGGCTCCATTAAAACGACCAACTAGGTCACGGTATCGGTAGTTGGTTTGGAGAATAAATGAAGGCCAGAACATCTATAGAAATAGATTATCATGATCTCTGATTGTAGGCCATCGATTACCTATCAAATTTCAATCTCAGAATTGAAATTCTGACTGAGCAATTGGCATTAAACATATCTAAATATCGCGGGCACACAGGCTTAATTTTATATTTTAGTTTTCGTTGCTCAAAAAACATGATTTTACAGTTGGTGCCATGACACTATCTAAATTCGAAGCACGGTATTGATACCCTAAAAGAAATGCAAAAAGTTCGGCACACAAAATTTACGCGGCATCACGAACTGAAAATTGTTGGAAAAAATGGCTCGAACAATGATTCTCACAAAAGGGCGTGTGAGATTTTTGTTCAAAACGGCATATTCTCGATGTATCTTACTGCTAAATCTATCGTCAAGTATGATTTTGTTGCTGTAGCTGTGCAGTCGACTCTATAATACTTACTCAAGCAATACATAGTAGTAAAAATATTGCTTTTCAAAGCTAGTGTTGATGTATCCTTTTTTCTATATGAATGCGGCTATATGGGCTGTGAGCAGAAGCCGATAGAACTGACTATGATCGTTTTATTACTGTTTAAACAAATGCCTATACCTTTTGAAGATGACAACGCATACCCGGTCATGGATACACAGTCGGAAACCGCGCGCTCGCCGTCTCATGAAGTCATTTAGTTTCACCATCGCGCGCAGTTGCACGAGTACGCCACCGCATTGCTCTACAAGTGGATCATATTTGTGAAGTGACTTACAGTTTTCATCCAATGAACTATCGACGCGGAATATTTTTTTTTAAATAGTGCTATTAAAATTAATATGCAACATAACATTATATATCAACGACAAAGCTAACGAAAGAGTAAATGTAAAACCCTTTTCCTTAAATAATACTTATTTAAGCAATACGAGCGAGACGTCCTAGCAACTGAAGATTTTGCCGTTGCTAGGGCGCTACAAACACACTGATTTAATAACTGGCAGTAACAATATTTTTTTAGCATTTAAAAATCCCACATTATGACTTTGAAATATTAGAAGTACACGTGCATGAACAATAATCATTTTACAAGCATAAAATTAAAAAAATACAATTTGCTTGCAAAATTGTTTTTAAGATAACATTTTATAAGAAAAGATTAGGAAATTGCATAAGAACAATATTACTTGAATCAAACTATCTTTAGCTATATATTTTCCTCACATATAGGATCATATTCGTATTTAAGTTACATTCACACACATAACAGTTACAAAAGCAGCTTATCAAATTTATTGTTTTAGTATTTATTCAGAACACTTAAATATTTATAAATAAAAATAAATCGCTCCGAGACGCTCGGTGTTTGTTTATAAAGAACTATAAACAACGTGTCGGGTGGGAAGCTCAGTCGTGTGCGCGTGCGACGGGAGCGCTGCGGCATAGGCAATGCTACAATGTTAACATACTGCAATTAAATATGAAACGATATAAAGGTGACATCACAGGATCACGGAAATATGCTATATTTTTGATCGGTGAGTTTTGTTGAAATATTTATTTGATTTCGTGTATTGTTTCTCAATATCTTTTGGTGTTAAGAAATTGTGTCATATCCAAGATTAGAACCACGAAAAGATGAGTCAAAAATTTCCTTGAAATGTGAATTACATTCAATATAATATGTAGTACGCATTGCTTATTATTTTGGCAGTCTCGATTTAAAATTCTATTTTATTTTGGTTTGACTTTTATATCATGAGAGTGTTATGTTTAAATATAACTAGGCCAAAATAATTTTGTTATTGTGTATTACTTACTATATTATAATTTTAAAGGGTTGTCGCAAAATTTTGATCAGACACTTTTATCCTAAGCGGCAGAAAATTTTTACTTCTTTTTTACGATTTCCTTTATGATGGAGCAACTATTTAAATCCAGGTTATCGTTTTTTTATGATTGTTTATTTAAAATGAGTAACACCTATCAACTTTAAACTGTGTTGTTTATTTACTATAAACTAATAATTTGTTTATATTTGGCTGGAAAAGAGAATAGTTGTTTAAATGAAATACAACAACAAGAGTAAATAATGTGTCAATAAATAAGAGCAGCGAGCTATTGTTTACAGTTGGTTACTCCTTCCGTAAATAGATTCAAAAAAGGTAAGGAAGTAAAAATATTAGACACAGCGCCAATTACTTAGCCAAAACCAACGAAATCATTTTGATAGGATAACTTGTAGGTAAAGGAATTCTGTGATATCGAAAATAAATAATGAAGATTGGCAACACGTTTTTAAAATGATTCAGACTCATGGGAAAATCCAGGCGGTGTTAAGGATGAGTCAGATGATATGAGAATATACAATTGCCTATATAATAACCATAACATTATTTTTATTTCGCCGTAGTCCTAGTAAAAATTACAGACTGCTCATATTTATCATGCCGCGAGGAGTATAGACGAACTTCTTGAAGGTCTAAATCAGAAATAATCAAATTAGGAAGTAGAACCAAAAGTTTGTATATCACAAGCTTTTGTTACGACTCCACGAATATCTTTAACCAATAAGAATATCGGGATAGAGAGTATCCTATGTCTTATTCCAAGCTGAAGGGCACACCGGTTTGCGGCATTGGTTCAGCCCAGAACTACACATTCGTGTTAGTGTAAAAGAGGATGTAGGTATATACTCGCAAAATTTCACTATTTTATAGGTCGCGTTCAATCTCCCACTCACCTGATAGCAAGTGAAGATGAAGTCGAAGATGACATAAAATATAGCCGAAACACATCACCGCATTTGTGGGGATATTTGGCAGCAGGGTCCTACCACCAAGAGGAGGCCACACGGATTAGTTGCCTACACTTTCGCCCCCCTTATCCAGGGCAGAATTGCTATTCTAAGCCGACCCTAAGCGAGCAGGTACTGAAGACAAGGTCGAAGAAGACCAGTGCACTGGTTAAGGATTAAAACATTGCTGGAACACATTAGCGATGATACTTGGCGGCAGTTTTTATACCAAGGAAGGTCCCTAAACAGGAGTACTCTTAGAGTTGTAATAAACTCGAGTCTTTTAGTCTTCATTTCGAGACTTGAGTCATTTTTCAAGACTAGGACTCGCATATTAGTCACATTGAGACCGAGTCCTTTGAGTCATCTGATCCTTCCGAGTCCTTATGAATCCTTTAAGTCCTTTGAGATAGACTTAGTCATGAACGTGTATTGTATTATCCAATGTTGTACGGTGTTTGCACCACTGTTAAAAACAGCTTACTAACGTCATCTTGTTGGCGCGAAAACTATTTAGGGTACTCACTTTAGTCCGGTTACAGCAAACGACCTTAAATGAACCTTAAAGTAAAAGTTGGGTTGAAACATTGTCATTCTAATTTGGTATTTAAGTTTTACTAAGCTGTTTTATTGCTAAACAATATGCAGAACACAGTCATGAGGTCTTTTTAAAAAAATCTGAAGGACTTAAGATTCGAGTCTTCAAACAAGGACTCAAGTCTTATTAAATAGGACTATAAGACTCGAGTCTTTTACAATTCTTAAATACTCTGAAGGGGTTCTACCACCAAAGGTTCCATTCGGATTATTCCTCTTCTCCGATAGTATTAATATATATCACCTGAATACCTAAAAATATGTCACATTATTTTTAGGTATGTAGGTACTCTATCTGCAGAGATCCATCACGTCTATACTTATATGTGACTGCTGGGGTATTATGACCAGAGATTCATTTGGACTCTCGGTTGCATGAGATTGACTGCATGGCCCTAAAAGTTCGATATAATCTAGGGCGCTTTTAGTCTCCTTTTTTATTTCACTGAATTTGGTTCTTGTCCAAAGTTTATCTAGGTATAAATACCTATTACTTTTTTATATGCTATCATTTGGTTAAATGTTTCGTTTCAATGGCAAAAAATGTTGACTAAGGAGATTCGAATGCGTGACGACACAGACGACTGAAAAGTATCTACCCATGGAAACATGTACCTAGGTAGTACGAGTATAAAATTAAAATCAGAATGTGAGGTGCCAAAATAAGTTACTTACCTACTTATAACTTTATTTGTGTTATGGTAAACAAACTGGACCATTAAAATCCTAAAAACCAAGTCAAGGAAAAGCTAAACGAGCATTTAGTGACTCAGCCATACAACTAGGTGTTTGGTCCGACAAACACACTCACTCCTACTCGACGGTGAATGTTGCAGCTATGGTGATATAAGGCAGGGCCAACTGCAATAATTTTCGCTACTTATCAAAAGACTAATATTCATATGTGTTATGAAGAGTCACTAATCAGGTGGAAGGCTTGTTTTTTTTTCTGTAACCGCCTGTGACGGATTTTAAGCCAATCAACAAGAGATCCTCAAATTATTGGGTGAAAAAGGTGAATGCAGTAATGCACAAGGAAATCTAAAGAGGTTTGACGGTGTGCGGCTTCTCTAGAATGAGCATAGCCACTATACCCTGGCAAATAATTCAACGCAGTAAACTGTGAGTTCGAAATGTCAAATAGAAAAATAATGATACCTACCAAATAAAAACTTCTTAGTGTATTAGTAGTCATGAGATTAATTGAAAATAAATGAGTCTTCGTCATTCGTATTGCATAAAATTTTAAAGCAATGTATTTTATAATTGAATTTGAGGTGCGTACTTTATCTTCAAAGTAACTTTAATAAAAATAATGATTACCAAACATACCTACAATAGTGATTTAAAACGGTTGTGTAGAAGTAAAATCAACTTGATATCTTTTTCAACCGACTTCCAAAAAAGGCGGAGGTTCTCAATTCGTCTGTATGTTTTTTTTCTTTTTTTTTGTAACACGATGTTTCGAAAATTGAAAAAATTTAAAAATTCGAATTTTGAAAATTCTTGTTTCATATGCTAGTGGTCATTCATAGTTGGTCCCTTAGAATAATAACGCTTATTCTAAGGTTGGTCCCATATAAATTTCATCGAAATCGGTTGAGTACTTCATTGAAAATGTCAAACCAAAGTTCAAGCCAAAGTTTTTACGTGAAGTCGGTTTTTTAATGCTTCGCATTCGTTGATTATATTTAAATTTTTGTAACTCCTTAAGTCGTTAAAAAAACCATTTCAATAAGAATTACCCTTTGCTAACAGAGTCATAGAAAAATACATAAGGTGAGTGGGGGGAAGATGGAAAACGGGGTAAGACAGAAAGTCAACAATAACGCCACATCTAGCAGATTTTTTGAAGTGTTTGTAGCACTGTTTAAGCCGCCATTTAATTTTCTCCTATGTCATAGTCAATGTTTGAAGGTTATTGCACAGAAACATGTTTTTTTTTACAAAATTATACAATCTGACTTTTTGCGTGTTTCTTCAAGTATTTTTATCTTACCCCGCATCCTGTAACTATCATTAAAAGCTAGGTACAACTGATTCTTTTGGATACTTAATAATTACTTTTTATTTACCTTTGAGTTATTAAATACTTAGATTTTTTGCCATTACTCGTATTTTTGGAATTGAAACAATTTTCTATCTTTACCCATTACATTTTGATGGGGTAAGATGAACATATCAATTTTCGAGTAAGATATTTGGAATAATATTATGCTACCAAATATGACAAATATAACATAATCAGATTTTTTGTTTGTTTCTGATTTTGCCTTTAACTTTTACTATCAATTTTACTTTAAACAATCGCTCAGCAATGTTTGAGAACATCCACTTAGATCTTTCCCCGGTGGGGTAAGATTGAAATACAAAAATCAAAATATTTGTCTTGTCTTTGTTTCCTTAGGCGTTTTGATGCTTGAGCTGTTATTTTGTTTTCAGGGCATTACTTTCCACAGACTAGTATTGACCAAGAATGTATGTCATTCTCTTAAACGATTTTAGAAAATAGTTTGATCTTTCCCCGTCACCTTTCCGTCTTTCCCCTGTTTTATTTTTGTCCATTGCAAATGATGCTTGGTGTGGCACTCATTTCTTTATAGATTTTAATGAAATTTAACAAACTAGTTTAAAAATATACTCTATGGTCGTCATCCACAATACATCAAGTTTAAATTTTGATTAATATGTAGTGTTTCACAAGGATTCAAAAACAACACTACTCATCTCATTGAAAACCCGTTCGATCTTGCCCCCACTCACCTTACCTACTTATATTTTGTGAGGCAAAATATTTTTTCCCAAACATTTCGATACTATTATAATAAAATAATTTAATTCATTCACTTAAATCACATCACTGTTTTTTACTTCCCTAAAGTGGGCACACTGGCTGAAACTGTCATTTTACTGCATTGAATGATTTACCGGGCTACATCTTTTTTTACGGATGTCTCGTTCGGAACAGTTATTTATGAAATTAGTGACAGCCGATTGGGTTTGAAGTGGTTTAAAGGCTGCGTAGTTTCATACTAATTGCGTGCGCACTGCAAATTACCACTTTAATGTTCCATTCTGAACTTGACTCGACGAATTCCTTTCGCCTCCAACGAAACTGATCCCTTTCGGTGAGCTTGGACTCCTTAATAAGTAAGGCTACGTAGATCAGTACTGGCAACACTGATCAAAAGCCACGATCAAATTGAATCACGATCAATTTCGTGACGAGAAAATTGAATCACCTAGACTATCTGCATCGGCTAACTTAGTTTACCTCGAAGGCAAAAGTATGTACCTAACGAAGAAATTTAAGCTAACTAAGAAGCAAGGATTTGATGAAGAGTTGTCACGGAATTAACGTTACCAAATTGTCATTAAATGGGTATTTTAAAAAAGAAAAAAGTTAACTATAGTTTATTATGCGGCTTTTACTCATATACCGACCGGGCTCTGCGACTGGATATCTGATTTTCTGAGGGAACGGTCGATTCGAGAAGTCTAAGACGGCTACTCCTCTGACCTAATGGCAATTAATGCCGGGGTACCTCAGGGATCTGTTCTCTCTGCAACTGTATTCTAGTTGCACATTAATGACCTCCTAACGCCAGGCATTATTGGATATGCTGATGACAGCACAGTTATTGAGAGATATATATCCAATGCGCGAACGAGCGCCCATGAAATCCAGGTTTTGAGAGTGATTGTGCGCGTTGATTCGACCTTGCGGAATGTGTCCGATTGGGTCGAATCTTACCTGGTCAAATTCAACGCCTCCAAAACACAAGCGTGTCTATTCTCCGCAAAAAAGAGCACCTTTACCTTTACGCCCACTTTCCAGATTGTATCTGTTCCCATCACCGACCAACTAGGGCTTTTGGGCGTCACTATAACGTCCAAATTAAACTTCGGTCAACAAATTGAGTCTATTGCAAAAACGGCTTCCAAAAAATTGGGTATTATCTCGAAGGTCCGGCGGTACTTCAGCACTGAACGGCTGCTCAACTTATACACAGCCCAAGTGAGGTCGTGCATGGAGTACTGTAGTCACCCTTGGGATGGTTCTGCCAAATACCAGCTCGAAGCGCTAGACTCTGTTGACCGAAGAGCCCGTAAACTGATAAATAACAACAACCTTACAAATAAAAAATTGCAGACGCTGGAGCATCGTCGTAAGGTTGCTTGTTTGACAGTATTTTATCGGCTACATTTTGGTGAGTGTGCGAGTGCTCTTTTTGACCAAATTGAACCCACCCCTTTTTACTACCAGACGCAGACAGAACTTCCATCCCTATATAGTGGATTTACCAAAAAGTCGAACAAACCGCTTCGATAGTTCCTTTTTGGTACGGATTGCCAAGGTGTGGAACAATCTGCCTGCGTCTGTTTTTCCTGACCACTACAGTCCTGGAATTTTTAAGTGTCGAGTGAATAGGTTTCACGTGGATGGACGTGTAACACCATAGTCTTCATGCGCACTTTCCATCAGGTGGCATGGAAGACAAACGTCCTATCCTTCCAATATAAAAAAAAAACACGTATTGTCGGTGAGGGCACTCAGCCCTGATGAAGGACCCCATAAAAGTTCGAAACTAGTCGGACACCTCCTCCGACTATAAGTGTGAGTAAAAGCCACACAATAAATTACTTTTAGATAATATGACTCACAAAACATTTTAAAATTTAAAGTAGAAGTTATTTATATGGTTTTCTCTTTGTTGATGAGATTACTAGACAGGATTTATCCAATATTCATCTACGTCGCAGTCATAAAGTACCTAACTATGATTGCGGATTTCAGTACACAGAAATAACGGACAATAGAACTCACCATATGTCGACGTCGACGATCGGCTGGGGTACTGGTAATATACATTGCCTTCATATTTGTGTGATGAACACAGCTATTAGTCGCGAAGTCATGGATGTTTATATGTTTATTTAAGTTTATATTCTAATAAATAAATATGTAGATATGTTTATATGTTTCTTAAGTTTATCAGTTATCTAGTTCTCTAACACAAGTTCTTTGAGAAAAATAATTTGGGATAGATAATGTCGTATGAGTGTCGGAAATATTTACCTATATTTATACGTATAGGTACAAATTGTACCGTACGTAGGTAACTCAGCTAAAGAAGAGATTCACGAGGATAAGAAGAGATACACATCCGTTATATTCTGTAATTTTCAGACAATAGTAGTGAGATTGTGAGCACGTTACCTATAGGTAGGTAATAAATAAATATCTAGGTACTGAAAAAAAATAAGTGTCTGCCGTATCTTATACGATATCATTCAAACTGCTAACTGCGATTTAGATACCAATCTACAAGAATAGTAATATTCAGTGAAAACCTTTAAAACGTTATAGCACATAGGATTTATTAACTACTTACTTACTTATTAATTATTATTGTTAGAAATACCACAGTAAATGCATATCACAATAAAAGCCATAACTACTTACTAATGCGTTATTCCGAGCTATCTACGTCCGGAATTTCAGCTCAATAGGTAGGTACTTACTCTCAGCCGTTTTAAAATGTAAAAAGAACTAGGTAACATCCATCATTCCATAAAAACATAATCAACGAATGCAGAGGATTAAGAAATCGACTTCACCAACATTTTTAAGTCCTTGTCGATACTTTGGCTGAATTGAAACATCATCTACGTATAATTTCATTTTCATAGGTCCTTAATTGATTAAGATAAAATTGATATGGGATCGCCTCGGTCATCTTCTATTAAAACCGATCCATGACCAAATAATCGCGTTACAAACATACAAAAAACTTACACACTTCCCTTTGGAAGTCGGTTGAAAATATTATGTTTCACGTCTATAAATTTGATGGTAACGCCCTCTATCAGCTGTTCAGATAAGTTTTAGCACTGCACAAAAATAATTGTTAGTTTACTTCAGAATTTTGAAAACATTATTTTACAGAAGGGTAGTGAATTGCTGAAACTTAAAAATAAATAACAGAAATAAAATAATGTTTACATATGTAAGAGAAAATTATTTATTTTCTTAAGTTGTGCAGACTGATGAAACGTCTACGCTACACTTTTTATGTCATTTAAGAATCGATTATACTTCGTTTATCGATTTAATCAGTAAAGTAAACTATGTTCAATATTGTGTAAACAAAAAGCAAACTCAAATGAATACTAACTAAGCTTTTTGGTCCAAATAAACTAAAATAATTTTAATGATAAACCATAACCAATAGCACTCTAATTTGCAGAAAACCTAACATTTTTGTGGATACTTTTTTTTACTTTGATAAGTAATATTACCAAAAAAACATGAAATTATTGTCGCCACAGAATAGGTTATAAATGGGCAACAAAAGAAAATTTTTAAGGAAATACATTTTGATTTGAAAATAAGTAAATAAAATGGACTTATTTAATTTATGAATCTTCAAAATAATTTGAATTGAAGGGAAACTATTAAGTACCGCTAGACGAAAATTTTCCCCTTTGTTTAAAAATCGATCATAACGAATTGAATCGGGACTTCTGTTCGATTCTATTCGCTCGGTAGTTTCTTTCTAACGTCAATTCGAGTTTGTCGAGTAGAGGAAGGGTGGACGTCCATCTTGAATTTTACTAAATTTGAGCCGGTTAGATTGTGGTTGAAAGTGGGTTTTTTACTAAAGTTATCTAAAATTATTCTTGATTTTACAAAAAGTTACATGTATGTCGAAGATAGAAGTTTAAACTAGGATAAACCGCAGCAATGTTTTAGGTACGAGTAATAATCCACCCAGCCATTGAATCATTTGACTAGTAATGGCGTGCGTTTTTCTTTCAGAAGACTTTCAAATTTTATTCGTTTGTCTCATATATTGCTTCCTAATTAATGGCGAAAGTGGTGGCTCGCATTTATCCGTAAAAACTTTACGTATGGCGGGAAACTAATGGAATTCACGAGGAACATCGTTGATCTGGATGTCGTTTTTAGGTTATACATCATAAAAATGATTCGTAATCTACTAATCATTTATGTGTCAAGTTAAATTATGATCAAAAGACGAAAGTTAAAGTGAGCTTCATAAGTGATTTTCACAAAAGTGACTTCATTATGTTTTTGTGTCCACAGTATCGTTACTCAAGACTTATGTGATAAACGGAAAGAGCATCGCCAATAAAACCATTGGTTGGCAAAGCTATAGTACGATGGCAGTACCAAGTAGAGCTCGAGTATATGCCGATGTCAATTCACAAAAACCACGAGAATACTGGGATTACGAAAGTTATGTGGTGGATTGGGGTAACCAAGAGGACTATCAGTTGGTGCGTAAACTTGGGCGAGGAAAATACAGTGAAGTATTTGAAGCAATAAATATCACAAATAACGAGAAGTGCGTAGTCAAAATATTGAAGGTAAGAGTTAATTCTCATTTCAGCTGATATTTCTACTTTAACTTACACAATTAATGAACCCTCTTGAAATTTTCCTTATAAAAACATTTCTATGATCTTATTCACAGTAAAACTTGTTTTGAGTTAATATTTTTAAGGTATTGAAAAATGTTCATACATTGGTGTGGTTTATTAAACCTATTTTTGAACACCATCTCACTGATGATATGTGAAATTGTGGTTGAAGCTGGAGCTCATTAATTTAAATATAGAAGTGACATCTTTCAACCTATGGACCATTTGTAATTATTTCAACAAGAACTATTTCTTGCAGAAATATCTATAAGACTAGAAGTCGCAAACTGCATTAGCAAACCAACTATAGAAATATATTTAAATATGAAATAGAAAACAATGTGTGTCTTTTTATTTCAGCCTGTTAAAAAGAAGAAGATTAAAAGAGAAATTAAAATTTTAGAAAACTTAAGAGGTGGCACAAATATAATTACATTACAAGCTGTAGTAAAAGACCCTGTATCTCGCACCCCTGCTCTTATTTTTGAACATGTTAACAACACCGACTTCAAACAGCTGTACCAAACGCTGTCAGATTATGATATAAGGTATTTTTAGAACATTATATAATTCAATTCAATTCAATTCAAATACTTTATTGCCATTTGCATAGAATGGATAAATATTAACAAACAATAATATACAAAATAACATTAAATGTGCAATTTAATGTTATTTAGCACTATATACTGTATTATATACATTATATACTGCTAAGAATTGAGTACTACTAATATTGAGGATTATGTATCTTACTAATATTTAATGTTTTAGGTATTATTTGTATGAACTTCTGAAAGCATTAGACTATTGTCACAGTATGGGTATTATGCATAGAGATGTGAAGCCACACAATGTCATGATCGACCATGACAACAGAAAGTTACGTTTAATTGACTGGGGGCTTGCTGAGTTCTATCACCCAGGACAGGAGTACAATGTTCGTGTGGCATCTAGATATTTCAAGGTTGGTACAACAATTTTATAGGTTTTTGTGGTTTGTAATTTTTTTTTTATAACAGTTAAACTTTACCTTTACTTTGTAGGGTCCTGAACTTTTGGTGGACTATCAAATGTATGATTATTCATTGGACATGTGGTCATTAGGGTGTATGTTGGCATCAATGATCTTTCGTAAAGAACCATTTTTTCATGGTCATGATAATTATGACCAACTTGTACGCATTGCCAAAGTGCTGGGCACTGAAGAGTTGTTTGAATATTTGGATAAATATCATATAGAACTGGATCCTCGGTTTAATGATATTCTTGGCAGGTATGAAAATTAATAAACATTTTGAATTACATAAGATGTACAAAAATATTACATATTTTATAATTTATTTATCTTTTTAGACATTCCCGTAAACGGTGGGAACGTTTTGTACATTCAGAAAACCAACATCTGGTCTCAACTGAAGCATTAGACTTCCTTGATCGTCTATTGCGTTATGACCACTATGAACGCTATACAGCTCGGGAGGCTATGGATCATCCATACTTCTGTAAGTATATTCCTGTTGTTTATCTTATTAAAAATTAATAGAACAAAATGATTAAATTTTACTATATGATGGTTATAACTCCCATCACTTCTGTGTGAAGTATTCAAAAAATTAGAAGACCATATTAATATATTGTTAGAATTTTCTTGATTGGGTGTTGACGGAGAGACTGTTTCGTTCTCCATCCTCACTTTTTAATGGGCAAATAAATTGTACTTGCACAACCCACACCATAAAATGATGTGTGGTGAGTGCCATTAAATTATATAGCTTTCATGGTTGCTGTTACTGACCATATAAGGGTACTGAAAGCTGCTATACTCTGGAAAATAATTCAATGCAGTAAACTGATTGAAATGTCAAATAGAAATTAAACCAGTTAAAAACTTCGTAGTGTAAGTGCTGAATGAGAATGATTGAAAACGAATAAGTCTTTGTCATTCGTTGCATAAAATTTTCAATGAAATTTATAAATAATTGAAATTGAGGTGTGTATATTTAAAGTAACTTTTATAAAACAAATTAATTACCAAACATACCAAGTGCTTTAAAACGGTTACAGCAGAAGTAAAATAGAATTGATAACTTCTTTATTATTAAACTCGTTTTGTCAAAAATGAAATTTCAAAAATAGTTGCCCTTTGCTAACAGCACGATAAAAAAAGAAATATCTTGTGAGCCTAAGTACTTTTTTTCATACATTACAATATTATTATTTAAAATAATTACATTCATTCACTTATACCTCGTCACTATTTTTTTTCTTCCCTAAAGTAGGCACACTGGAACTGTCATTTTACTGCATTGAATTATTTGCCAGGGTATACAGAAGGATGTAAAAGTGTGGCTAAGTAGCTGAACTCAACAAAAATTTGATAAAATACATATTTCATAGATGCTTACGATAGTTACAACCTGCGAAACAAATGGGCTTTAATTCAAACCCTTATAATATGTAAAGTATAACCTTCTACAACTGTATTCTGTATGGGAAGCATTCCATATTGTGAAAAATTTTTGAAGCATTTCACAAAGTGTATGTTCAATATACTGTAACGCTAACAGTACTTTTTTGTAATTTCAGATCCAATTGTGAAGGATCAAGGCAGGATGGTGTCGAATTCACCAACACCAAATGCATTGCAAGGACCAATAAATAACACAGAATAACTGTTACATAATTCAGTAACATTTTTATTGCTATGTAATGAATATATACTTGTATGTACAAGATTCCAGAAGAGGTACTGTAAAAACACCAAGTGGAGGCCACTGCAGTGTAAATACCATACACCGGGAAGGGTACTATACTTCTTCCAGCAAAACCATAACATGATTCCAATGTTTGGAAAACTGAAACATTAATTGGAAAGACAATATGATTTAGTGTTTAATATTAGTCAATCTGATTTTGTTTAAAAGTGTTTTATCTCTGATATATAACTGAAGCAAGTCATAGAAAGTGAACATTGTACTCAATTCATTGAGAATGTTTTTATGGTGAGTTTGTATTTGTTAAAGCAAACATTGGTTTTTTTTTTTACATGAAATTCAATATGGATTATTGAGATGAAGAATTTCTTTGCACTTGATCTTTTGCATTTATTAACCTATGGTATTGATATTGTAATTACTTGTATAAATATTGATAACATCTACATACAGCGAGTACTGGTGGTTAGCAGCTTCAATTGGTACATTTTTAAAATTTTGTATTTATGTAATAGAAGTAAAATGTAGATAATGTGTGATATAAATACAAAATTTTAAGAGAAATTAATTGTTTTCTTTTTATTACATGTTTTATAAAGGAGACCAGTAACATCTTATTATTATACAATGTCAGATTTAAGATATTGTTTCTATTAGTATGTTTTAGTAAGTTACATTAGTTGTTCTTATACATAATATAAAGAATCAAGTCGTATCTTCAATTTAAATATGAGCCTCATTGATTATAATTTATTTTAGTGAAAGTTGTTGCAATCAAAATTTTCTTAATAAACAATACTAACTTTGCCTGGATATGATTTTACATTTTAATATATTTGTGATATCTGGATTTAGGAGTTTACTCTATTCATGAACACTTCCTAATTAATAACTATAAGTAATTCCGTCTTGTTTTTATTAATTTTGTTTCCATCGTGGCTATTTATTGTCATCTCTTTTGTTTGTTTGAATGCAGTAAAGAAGAATGAGTATTTAGTATATTATTGTTACAATTGATTACACAAAAATCTTCATTGTGTAACATTTCCACATGTTATTCCTAGTAGGTTTCCAAAATTCATAAGTTCTATTCAGAATATGGTATTCTTAATTTTTTTTTAATATATTTTCTGAACAATAGAAAAAAAATATGTTCTTGTTACTTGAATTTATTTTTAATGAAAAAATATTTAAAAACATATAAATTATTGTTTTAATATCACAGCTATCAAAGCACAGTAGTACAATACCCTACTTTTTAGTCATGAAAAATACAATTTGTAATTATCACCTCAACATAAAGGTTTAGGACTATGTTTTGACCTTTCTAGGCCTTTGCCATGCCTGTAACTAATGTTAATTGTCTATGAGATCCAAATAGACAGAAATACATAATAACAAAATGTACTGCAAAATAATTTATAAGTCATGATTATCAGTTAGCATTGCTTTTATATGAGTTCATAGAATCTTGTGATGTCATGCCAGTATCACTCACATCTTACCCACATTACCTTTGAATGTGTTGGAATTAAATTATGAAATATATGTTTTATAGACATTTTCAACCAAACCACATTATATTGTGATCAATTTATAATCAAGTATCTAATAAACTGAATAATAATAATAAAGACACATGGTCTCTATGCTTGTCTAACAACAGTGTATTAGCTTCGCATTTTATTCTTAAACAAAACCATCCTTTTTGTTTCTACTGATAGCAAGTGACATTTGATTTGGTAAATAAGTACTTGGTAATTTTGGGAAAATTAGAATTATGAAGATATTAATAATAATATAATTCTTTATTGTACACCAACAGAAAAAGTATAATTACAATATATTTTCATATGAGTAGTAATTGCAGTACTTAGCAACTAAAATGTATAAGAAAGTAAGGACTAAACAATACGATTCGAAGGCAACTAGTACTAAGACACTTATTTTGAAAGCTTTCTTAGGTATTGGTCATGCCTCAAGCAATACTAAGCTATAATTTCCATAGAAAACTTTTAAAAAATCTGCTTAAGTAGAGATAAAAAGCTTTCATAATTGAACCACGGAAGAAGGGAATGAATCCAAAAAATAAGACTGGAGATAAATCAAAACAACTTTTCCGTTTCAATTGATACGCTATTGTGGTATTCATTATAATGTTGAAAATATAAATTCTGATTTATTTGCTAATGTACCTGGCTAAAATATATTTATTTATTTATTCTTCATTGTACACAAAAATAAGGAATATTTATACAGAACAATTTTTAAGATACAGAGCACAATAGGCGGCCTTATCATCGAAAAATGATCTCTTACAGGCAACCCTGGGTTGTTTGTGATACATGGTAATTTATAATAGTGATATACCTAATTTAAAAGATGCTAAGTCATAAACTATATGCATAACAATACTACGTAAATACATGTACATAAACTACATAGATATAAATATTATATATACATACACTACATATAATAAATACTCTGTACTATGAGATAGATTTTCCGAGAAAGTGTGTCTTAACCTGTCTTTTGAATTGGTGAATTGTTTGAGCCTTTTTGATCTCAAGAGGCAGTTCGTTCCACAGTGACACGGCCGAAACCGTAAAGGATTTTTTGTAAAATTCGGTTTTATGTAGAGGTGTGGCCAGCATATAGTTATCACTGGATCGTAGTTGTCTGTTGTGGTGAGTGTGGCGATATGCGAATCTTGTTTTTAAATATTTGGGTGCGGCAGGATTGAACAGCGTGCGATATAAAAGACAGAGAAGGTGAGTATTCCGGCGAAAACGAATTGGAAGCCAATTGAGCTTAGTGCGATATTCAGATACGTGGTCGTATTTACGTAAATTTTCATTTATATATTTGTAAGTAAATGTGATGGATTTATTCCCTTCTTCCAATTTACCAAATACTGCATACTAAATAATGTTCATTTTTTCTCATTGACGGGTTTTTTATGTTATCTGCTTTTTTGGGATTTGTAGAAGGATTTTGGAGCAAAAATCTAACTTCAATAAAACCATCGATTCATCGAAAAATTCGAAATGTCGAGTAAACTCATATAGGTTACTTTACTATCTATACTCAAAGCAATTGATGCCATGAGTTTTTAAAATCAAGTACCTATGTCATTAGTCCTATAGTCCAAACCCCCTGATTTTTTGTGCAAAATATCATTTTTTTTATACTCGTACAATCAATAGTTGGAAGAAGGGAATAAAGGAAGGTCTTCCAACTAACTATTTTTATGGCCGCATGAATCTATTAGAGATGCGCCGAGTAATACTTTTGCCGAGTAACGAGTACCGAGTTTTACTCGGCTCAATTTTTTTTCAACCGAGTGCTCGGCCGAGTAACTCGGTTTAATGAAATTCCCATTTCGCGCGCGTAAACATGTACAAACAGGTTCGCGTTGATACACCCCTCACCCCGCCCGCGCCTTTCATCTACCAGTCACTTGATCGTTTGTTTTTCTTAGTGTATAAATAATTGAAAAAGTTACTTAAATAACGATTGACTGTGTGTAGTACCTGACCAGTGATTGTTGACATAATGACTTCACGTAAAATATCACGAATTTGGGCGTTTTACGACGAGATTGTAGAAGATAAAGCAAAAGTGAAATGTACTTTATGCAATTCTCTAATTTTACGTAGTGGTGTTGGATGAAAAGGTTCTACGACGGCAATGTTAAACCATGTTAAAATAAAACACACAGAAGAGTTTAAAGATTTGGAAAATGAAACTTTGCGGGAAATATCTCAAACTGTTGAATTAACACTGTTGTTTTAATTATATCTACCTAAATTTATTGCTTTTCTTAAACAAAGTATACTCGGCATTCAAACCGAGTTATTCGGCCGAGTACGAGTATCAAAAAACCCGCCGAGTACGCCGAGTACCGAGTATCAACCGAGTACTCGGCCCATCTCTAGAATCTATATGAAGCAAATGGTTTTTGTACTCCTCTGCAAGATTACAACTTAGCGCTACGTCTATAGAATTTAAAATTGTGAAAAACTGAATATGACAAAAGGTGGCGTTTATTCCCTTTTTCCAATTGGTGGTTCAATTCGAACCTAAACCTTCGTGAACGCTTAGAGCAGTTACGCACTACATCCGATTCTTATCCAATCCGAATCCGACAAAATAATAATCTAGAATTTTGTATGAAAAGCCGGATGTAATGCGTAAGCTACCATAGAAATAGGTCTACGCTCCGCGCCCGTCATTTCTCGGATTTGGATCGGATAAGAATCGGACGTAGTGTGTAACCGCTCTAACACTGATAACGCAGCTGTGCTGTTGCAGTTATTCAGGGACATAATATATTTGTGATCTCAAGATTTTGCTGTATACGCATATTAGCTGTTCGAAAGCGGCGCCGCCAGCAAAAAGAACCCTGCTAGCCAAGCCATACGACAGCACAACTCAACTCAAATTTATAAATTGAACTGAATCTACCACCACTTCGGAAAGTCGATCTGTTGAGAAGAAGTGGCAAGAAACTCAACAGCAAACCTCTTTTAAAATAAGAGAAAAAAATACATAATAACAATTTACAGCCAAGGAATACCAACTTCTTGCATCCGGATATCTTAAAGTAAAACTTTCCACATAGCACTTATCCTTAAATCTATCGAAGGGTTAATCTTAAATATTTTAAGATTTTATTATAAAATGAAGCGTACACATTGACCCATGAACGAGTTGATCTTCTGGAGTCTACTATTATATTTATACAATAGGCAATCAAGTACTAGACAGAAACGTAGACATAGATATAGAGGTAAAGATAGAAGCAGAGATAGACGTAGCGATAGAGGTGAGAGAGAATACAGATAATGTGGATGGAGATGAGGATAGTCGGACAAAGACAGGACGTGGACCTGGAAATTAATACCAATGCATACAGTGAATTACCAGAAGTAAAACAAACAACTTGCAATTGCAGCTTCGAAAGAGTGTGGAATTATCTCGAGGGTCAGGTGGTACCTCGCGGGGTACTCTTACATGGTAGGTACATTTGGGGTGGATCAGCGAAGTACCAACTTACTAGCCCGAGTATCGACAAAAAGATTCTTGTTAACTCTTAATTAAAAAATAAGTTTATGAAAGTTCATTCAATAGGTCAGACTCCTATGACCTCTTTAGTCTACTAGACGTAGACCGGGCTAACGTCTTTGCACAGAGGATAATACATGCGGGGGATATTAAGTACCTATATGTTAGTCAGAAAAATAGGCAATCGAATTATGGATTGTTCAGGTAACAATTAGATGGATTTACATATCGGATGTCAAAGGTCGAAAATGGAGCAATCAAGTGTCTTATCAAACAAACAGGAAAACTCATAGCCGAAGCAACGTTATATTGCGGTGGATTTTTATACCAGGTTGATCCGGAAGAGATCCAAGCCGAGATTATTCAGTTCTTATACAAGGGAGGGCCTGTTATTGGGCACCCTAGAGAAACACTAGGACGAATCTACGTTGACTTCATTACGTAAACTAATTGTATAACTAATTTCGTTAACCCATGACAATACGCAGGGTGGCGAAAGACATAAGCTCATGTCCTGCTAGAGGGACTGGATACTTAGCTTTTATATTATGAAAGTAGGCGAACGAGTTCTGGATCCACCCGATGGTGAATCGCATGCATGCGGTATCACTATGTACTTTAGAGAGAAGCCTACCTATTCATTTTATTAGCTAATCTGTCAATTTATCCGGAATTTTAAATAATAGTAGGAATTTATGCCAAGACGCACTATGAAGTGCATTTTATTTCTTTCTGTATTATTATAGTATTGAAATAACGGTAGGAAGGTAAATAAACTAGTTACCTAAAGTCGTTTTTATAAAAAATGTCCCGTGCATTGCGCTTATTTCAAACATATAGGGTGTACTATCGCTCAAATCGCGGGACTTCTTTCATGCAAAGGACTCTTTAACTGTTTACGTGTCATTGTGCTCGTTAGTTAAAATTGAAACGCATAACAGCTATGTTAAACAAAAGGAGTTGATACTCTATATTGTAGGTACCATATTTCTTTTTTTTTTTTTTTTTTTTTTTTAAACGGCACATTTTGGGATTACATGATTAGGGCTCAAATAAATAAATAACATATAAATATTTCTGACACTCACACAACATTATCTAGCCCAAATTAAGCTTCTTAAAGAACTTGTGTTATGGATACTAGACAACTGATATACGTAAGAAATATATGAATGAATGAAATAATGAAATCCCCAGACAAACACACCAACTACATGGCCCCAAAGTAAGCATAGCTTGTGTTATGGGATACCATACAGCGAACTAGGGGGGAACCTAGAATATAAATACATAAATAGATAAACACCCAGACACGGAACATTTTTTTTTTTTCTGGTTCCGTGCGGGGATCGAACCCGCAACCACTGGCGTCTGAGGCAGATAGGTTTACCCCAACGCCATAGTGGTCGTCAAATAGTCATTCCCACTTAATTAAAGGAACCTAAGTACTCGTAAAATTTCAGTACCCTTATTAGTGTAGGTACTGCTTCATCAAACACAATACCTGTACAAGTTATTAAAATCTAACTTAATTGTATCAGTACCCAAATAATGTATACCGGATTAATTTCTGTAGATGTTTTTAGTACTTACAGAAATATTTTAGCCTAATTTCTGTACCGAAATTTATAGGTCAGCACTTAGAATAAATTCTAAGGGTCAGCATATGTCACTATCCTTCATACGCTTCAACTAAACTATCGAACATTCTACAGTTATTTAAAAATAAAATTTTAATATCAATATTAATACCGGAAAATTCTGCTGAAATAGTCATTCCTATCCTTGATAGCCTTCTCCCGACGTTAACCAATATCCTCAAAAACTCTTTATCTTAATATTTTGAAGTTTTTGCATTTATAATGCTTCATCATCATCATCACAACTCTTTGTAAGCCCACTGCAGGGCATGAGTCTCTCCCCTGGGTGAAGAGGAGGTATAGGCCATAATCCACCAAGCTGGCCCAGTGCTGGGTGGTGGATGCCAGAATTTTTAGGGCGCCTAGATGGCTTCTGACAAACCCTAACGACTACTGTATACAAGTATACAGCACCCGGGACCGACTGCTTAACGTGCCCTCCGAAGCACGGAAGTCGTCGTGCGATATTAAGGGTCGGCTGTCACCCATCCAAGTACCGACCGCGCCGAACGTTGCTTAACCTGTGATATCGTATGATACACACAGTAACCACGGCGCCACGACGACTTCACGACGACTTATAATGCTTAATTACTCTTAAATAAATGAAAAATGTGTTACATAAAAATCAACCGATCAGGACCCGAACCTGGGACGCTATAGTTTCTTGAAAAAATCGAAACTACTGGCCAGCCAGCCAGCATTTTCCAGCATTCTAGATCTCAGCCCCAAAGGGTTTTCAGGATCCAGCTGGTATATAAAGGTATGTGCCGAGATATATGACAGCAGCTAAAGTGGTTTTATCAAGTAAAACCAAGGACCGCATACTGGTATGAATTTCTGTGCATTTTTTTCTGTATGACGTCATACCGTTAAATTAGGTGCATTTAAAAATAACAGTACAGGAATTCATACTGAAATAATTCATGTAGCTTTTTATTATTGTAGCATAACAAATTGATTTTTTTTTCAGTTAACTGAAATTTTCCGGTATTAATATTGATATTAAAATTTTATTTTTAAATAACTGTAGAATGTTCGATAGTTTAGTTGAAGCGTATGAAGGATAGTGACATATGCTGACCCTTAGAATTTATTCTAAGTGCTGACCTATAAATTTCGGTACAGAAATTAGGCTAAAATATTTCTGTAAGTACTAAAAACATCTACAGAAATTAATCCGGTATACATTATTTGGGTACTGATACAATTAAGTTAGATTTTAATAACTTGTACAGGTATTGTGTTTGATGAAGCAGTACCTACACTAATAAGGGTACTGAAATTTTACGAGTACTTAGGTTCCTTTAATTAAGTGGGTAAATAAAATACATATTTTTTTGGTTTCTACTACTGATGGGCCGAATGTGGTTTGAACCGAATACGAACTTCGATCGAACAATCGGCAAAAATTAAAAATTCGGCCGAACAACGGTTTAGTGTCGCCGCGCTTTTTGAATAGCTTATTTATTTCTGACTTCAAAAAAAGAAGGAGGTAGGTACTCAATTCATCTGTATGTTTTTTTATGTTTGTTACCTAATAACTTTTGACTGGGTAAACCGATTTTGATGATTTTTTCGTCACATGATAGAAGATACTTTCCATAGAAATTAGTTGAGCACTACATGGTGTTTTTTTTCAAATATGTATGAATTCGGAGATCGTTTACCTTGACGACCTTCTACTGTAGCCAATGTTTTGAAAGTGGGTTTTTTTTAATGCTCTGCATTCGTTGATTATTACGATCTAGGTTGTAGGTACTAGAAGAAAACAGCGCTACTTAAAAGTCCAAAATAATAAATGATTCCTAAAAGTTGTGAAAATAATAAATAAAAAAAATTTAATTCAATTTACCTACGACTTGTACCTAGACACTGTGTTAAAAGAATGCAAGCTATTTATTAGGAGGAGACCAGTTTAATGTAGTATTTAATTAAATTAATTTAATTTTTCATCAAATAAATAAATGTTAATGAGTTAGACCTGTATCAGACTAATTTTATTACACTGTTATTTTAGTAATATAAAAAAACGTATATTTTGTACCGAATGTTCGGCATTTAAACCGCATTTCGGCCGAATGACAAAGTTCGGCGCAAGCTACCGAAGTTTGGTTAAACCGAATGTAAAACGAATTTCGGCCCATCCCTACTTTGTACCAATTAATAAAATCAGTCAGGGATTAATGTAACAATGAAAAAACTAAGTAAGTATATCCTTCTGGTATAACTACCTACAATTCTTTAACTTTTGACATTTCAAGTCACTCCTGATATTTTTTTAATTTTTTTTTTTTTTTATTAAAGTTTATTTTGACATTAAACCACAAGAACATAAAACGCGTAAGTAGGTAGGTATACAGGGTGACTGGTTGGTGAAAATAAAAATAAATATTAATTATTTACTGTGTAAACTTAACCGACAGTCAAAGAATTCATTACGCAACGCATGGTTACATAATCGTAATACAATAGATACTTAACGGGTGGTGGTTTGCGTGTTGCCGGAACACTACATTATGCTTGTTGACTAAGGCGGCGCATCGGGAAAAGTGTAGTGATTTCTTTTTATTTATTTATAGGGAATTCTAGTGAAAAATTAAGTACCAAATTTTATTAAGTAGGTACATAATTATGATCAGATTCGAGTACAGAGTGCGCTCCTTCAATATCTAAAAGAACAAAGGAGGATCCTATTAGTTACGTGAAATAATTAGCGTTTAGAAATCGAATCATCACTTATCTTAATAACTTATTCTTCTACAAATTTTCAACACATTGGTTTCAACAAATAAAATTCGTCCGAAAATTGAATTGTAAGTGCCAAAGACATACAAAGCATATAATATTCACAATGCAATATCTTTTCGTGTAACGTTAGTCTACGAGTTTTTTTTTGCACTAAGTTACTCAGGAATACATTCCGAATAGTCTTATACTTAGTTCCGAAATGTTTTTGTTTGTTAAACGCCACAAAGTAACATCAATTAGGCATTATCATTATTCTTGTAAGTATGTGTTTTTTTTTATCAAAATTCGAAAGTGTTATCTACTTCGTTAAATTATATATAAGTTTGTATTTAATTAACTTTTAATATTTCAATCATTTTTGTATGGTTCTTACAATTTACACTAAACTAAATTGTTCGAAATCCAATTATTGTAATAAGTATTATTGTTTTCTTTTATTTCTATTCTAATTGTGTATTTCTTTTTTTGGCCTTATTTTAAAATTATTTTAAGTTGATTCTAATACTGTATATAAACGCTGTAGAATTGCCTTTAAATCAATAAGTAAGTACATATAATAAAACAGTAAAAAAAACGTGTCTGTACATTTAATATTTTTACAAAAAAAATTATCTAGGGTTAGGTATAAAGAAATGAAAAAAAGAGTAAGAATCTGAAAAAAAAATTGTCTGTAAGTTTGACTGTTTGCACACGCTAATTTCTGGAACCGCTGGACGGATTTGAATGAAACTTTTTTTGATGTATAGCTGTGAAGCCGGGGCAACATATAGGGTATATTTTATTTCGGTTACTGGAACACCTGATGCAGAACCCTTAAGGGATCATCAAAACCGTAAGCAATATAGATATGATGCCTTAACAAAAGTTGTCCAGGATGATGAGCAGATTCTGCAGACATAAAAAAATTTAGGATCTTAAAAAAATTGTAATAGATTTTTAAAAGTTATGCCTAAAACTTACTAGAATATGGTGGAGATGTTCGTCATACAGATCAGAAGTACTCATAGCTCAGTTGCGCGTAGACCGACCATGAGTCTAAGGTCGTGGGTTCGATCCTGCTCGCGTATTTTTTTTTTATTAAGTATATTTTTTTATTTCGTTTACAATAAATATTTAATTGTGAACAAAATTGTCTTTGACAACACTTGATTTCAATCAAGATCCAAAGAGATATCGTAATAATTTTAAAATAACTCCGTAATAAAATAGGTACCTAGGTATGATCGATAAGACGCGGGCGGGCGAGCGAGTGATTCGCTGGCATGGCCGGCCACTCACGCTGTTAATTGTTCGAGATACCTACCAAACTCTGGGTGCGCCTATGACCATATTCACCCAACAAATTTGTGTAACGGTTGGGAGTCAGACTACCTACGAGTTTAATTTTATAACTTTCTATTCCAAGTTTTTTTTCAAATCGGTGAAAAAACCGAATTTGACCTCATTCTCACCTGGTGGTAAGTATAAATGAGGTCGAACACCGAAGCCAAGCCAGTTCTATCATAAACCCGTTTGCGGCTCTAGAACTGGCTCTTTATAAAATGTTTTCGGGACGCGTCACTGCTGGCAGTAGTGATATTTGACGGCAAATTTCAGTCAGCCGAGACAGCCAGTTTACCACCAAGCGGGGCTCACTCGGTTTAGTCATTATTCAGAGGCGGTAGGGTTATTCTAGGGGTAAATTATAACTAAATTATCGTCAAAATCAATGAATGCTGGGTTTCAATATTTTACATGAGTAAAAGCTACTACAAACGAATGGTAGGTAGTTATAAGAATAGTAAGTAGTAATTTGACAAGACTTTGAATATTGAAATGCTTTATACGCTACAATATTCAACGTGTATGATAGCTAAATCTACTGTTCGGAGACTAAACGAACATACATACATTTAACTTCACGTCTTTATCCGTTATAAAACCTCTATCCCTAAAATGACTTTTAAGGTATGCCCGGGAAGAGAAGCAACTGGTACATTCTATGATTTTCTGTTGCTCCCAGTCCAGCGTGGAAGCAACGAATGAACTATGTTGATAGGGCAAAATCGATAGTGGAAATAAGATTTCTCTGAATGAACCACCAAATTTTTGTAACGGTTGGGAGTCAGACTACCCACGAGTTTAATTTTATAACTTTCTATTCCAAAATGTTAAAAATACTAAGTTTTTTTTCAAATCGGTGAATAAGTCCGAATTTGACCTCATTCTCACCTGATGGTAAGTATAAATGAGGTCGAATACCGAAGCCAAGCCAGTTCTATCATAAACCCGTTTGCGGCTCTAGAACTGGCTCTTTATAAAATGTTTTCGGGCAGCGTCATCGCTGGCAGTAGTGATATTTCACGGCAAATTTCAGTCAGCCGAGACAGTCAGTTTACCACCAAGCGGGGCTCACTCGGATTAGTCAATTATTCAGAGTTGGTAGGGTTATTCTAGGGGTAAATTATAACTAAATTGTCGTCAAAATCAATGAATGCTGGGTTTCAATATTTTACATGAGTAAAAGCTACTACAAACGAATGGTAGGTAGTTATAACAATAGTAAGTAGTAATTTGACAAGACGTTGAATATTGAAACGCTTTATACGCTTCAATATTCAACGTGTATGATAGCTAAATCTACTGTTCGTAGAATAAACGAACATACATACATATAACTTCACGCCTTTATTCGTTATAAAACCTCTATCCAATAAAACCTCTATCCCTAAAATGACTTTTAAGGTATGCCCGGGAAGAGAAGCAACTGGTACATTCTATGATTTTCTGTTGCTCCCAGTCCAGCGTGGAAGCAACGAACGAACAGTGTTTTTGATGTTGTAACGTGGCATTAGTAGATTAGATAGATGTTAAAGCGTTCGGATAGCCAGAAGAAAAAAAACTGAACTACACTAAAAATAAACATGGGAATAAGAATTCTAAGGAAATTCTCCTGGTAAAAGTACTAGGGGCTTAAAAATAATAAATCTGAAAAACAGTTGGTATGCAGTGGAAAATTTTGCTATGTTGATAGGGCTAAATCATTAATAAAGCTTCTAGCGCGATTTAATACAGGTAGGTACAGAAGGCAGCAGGTCAAGCGTAACATTACCTGTCAAATTTCCCCAAACAATTTTAACTTATGTAATGTCGAGGGCATAGATTTCAGATTCAAGTAAAAAAAAAATACCGATTTGTAACGCTTGATGTGCTGCCTTCTGTACATACAGAGATATATTGTAAGAAAGTAAAACTTAAAATAATGGGACTCAAGGTTTTATTTATTTCGTGATCATTTCTAGCTCTTGGAAGTTAGAAACCGTAGATTTAGAAGTAGAATAAAAAGTAACGTAGATGTGTTAACTACCAAAAGAAATTACATTAAATTGGCTCAGCCATTTTACCGTGAAAAGTAGCCAATCATAACTATAGATTATACACTGATAATGGCTGGATGGATGGATCTTTGCTACTCTTTCACGCAAAAACTGCCGAATGTATTCTTCTGAAACTTTACAGTAATATAGCTTTACTTAGAATAACAATAAGCTATAATTAATGAAGATAGGTATTGCATGAATTATGTAAAATTTAAGACACTTTGGCACCCGATTTGTTTATAACGAATGGTGCCTAATATAGTTACCTATGTTTGTAATGTACCTAATATAGTTACCTATGTTGTGGTTAGGAGTTTGGGCGAAGATTCTTCATTTTTATTTTTGTTATTAAAGATAGTACTTAGGACCTTGGAGAAGAAAATAACCTACTCAAAATACTAATTCAATACAGACGAAGTCGCAGGCATCATCTATGTAATATACCTACCTACCTATACTTTTTCACAAAACACCTAGGGTAGGTGAAACTGCGGATCACAGCTTTGTTGTAACAGTTTTTGAAGTAACTCTGTCTGTTTATCTATCAGTAACGCTTAACTACTGAATCGATTTTGACGAAATTTTGAATAAGGTAAGTTTAAACTTCAAGGAGGATATAATAATAGTATTTATCCAACTCCAACAACCGGTATCCACGCGGACGAAGTCGCGGGTCACAGCTAGTCATTAATAAAGCTTCTTGCGCGATTTAATACAGGTAGGTACAGAAGGCAGCAGGTCAAGCGTTACATTACCTGTCATATTTCCCCAATCAATTTTAAGGTAATTTCGAGGGCATAGATTATAGATTCAAGTAAAAAAAAATTACAGATTTGTAACGCTTGATGTGCTGCCTTCTGTAGGTACATACAGAGCTATATTGTAAGAAAGTTAAACTTAAAATAATGGGACTCAAGGTTTTATTTATTTCGTGATCATTTCTAGCTCTTGGAAGTTAGAAACCGTAGATTTAGAAGTAGAATAAAAAGTAACGTAGGTATGTGTTAACTACCAAAACAATTACATTAATATTGGCTCAGCCATTTCACCGTAAAAAGTAGCCAATCATAACTATAGATAAATACACATTATACACTGATAATGGCTGGATGGATGGATCTTTGCTACTCTTTCACGCAAAAACTGCCGAATGTATTCTTCTGAAATTATGTAAAATTTAAGACACTTTGGCACCCGATTTGTTTTTAACGCAATGTGCCTAATATAGTTACCTATGTTTGCGGTTAGGAGTTATACATATTATATGGGCGAAGATTTTTTATTTTTGTTATTAAAGATAGTACCTACTTAGGACCTTGGAGAAGAAAATAACCTACTCGAAATACTAATTCAATACAGACGAAGTCGCAGGCATCATCTATGTAATATACCTACCTACCTATACTTTTTCACAAAACACCTAGGGTAGGTGAAACTGCGGATCACAGCTTTGTTGTAACAGTTTTTGAAGTAACTCTGTCTGTTTATCTATCAGTAACGCTTTCACAGCTTAACTTCTGAATCGCTTTTGACGAAATTTTGAATAAGGTAAGTTTAAACTTCAAGGAGGATATAATAATAGTATTTATCTAACTCCAATAACCGGTATCCACGCGGACGAAGTCGCGGGTCACAGCTAGTAAATAAATAAAACTAAAATTACGTATGGCCCGCTGCCACCGTTCTTTGTCACCAGTCACCCTTTGACAATATACCTACCATAATATACCATACCCATAATGCAATATATTATAGTTACAAGTAGGTAACAATTTAGGTATGCACATACGTACAACGTCAATGGGGAGTTTTCTGACAGCTCATAAAAATTAGTTCAAAAAACCTCTATAGATGGCACTTTTAAAAAGCCGAAGGCGTTAATTCTGTAAACTATAATGTAGGTAAGTGGTATCTACCATCTATGGTTATTTATACGTTCAATTTCTGATACAGACGTTAATTAATTTTCAACACACTTGCTCGTAAAGTGAGCGTTATTCTATTGAATTTAGAACTATAAACTGGGCTATGAGTCACGCGTGCATAATATATTATACCCTAGTGCATAATATAATGAATCCTACAAAGTTGAATTGTACCTTTGTGCAAATTACATGCGAGTAAACAGAGCATATTTTATTGGTCCGGGTTATACATTAAATATTTTCAGAAACAACAAAGAGGTTTTATACCACTTCAAATCCATATACATTTTTAAATGTTTGCGCCTTATATTAGTAAAACAAATTTGTATATCAAACAAATTATTCACAATTTACAATAATTTGTTATAAAATATTTGCATTTACCACTCCAAATTAAACATTTTCACTTAAAATAGGCTGTATATGCTATACAGACATTGACACATTTGGCGGAAAAAAAAACTACGCGCATGCGCGAGGTTCGGCACCATTTTTCAATCACAATTCACAGCTTTGTTATCAAGTGTGTTTGTTATTTTATGACCACGTATGTCTGTCTTTTACTCACAAGTGTGTTGAAAAACGTCGTATGTAACTCGTGAGCGTTGCTAATTACAGTCTCGGCTCATTATTAAGCCCTCGCCTGCGGCTCGGGCTCAAATCACAGCCTCGACTGTAATTAGCAACTTCGCTCACTTGTTACATAATATACTATTATTTTACTTTTAAAAACGCAGTGTGGAATAAATTCTTCGCCTTCGCCTTTTGTAAAGCGCCATCTATCGAAGCCTTTTGTACCAATTTTGTACAGTTTTGTTTTTTTAATGAGCTGTCAGAAAACTCCCCATTAGACAGACCATATTTTACTAGTTACTGAAGTTGAACCTTGGTGTAACACATTTTATTTCTTAAACATAAATGATTCAACTAAATAAATAACTTCTACCTGCTGAAAACTTTTATAACCTAAAAATTCTTCTTAGAGGAGGCATTACGATATTTTCATGAAAGCGTCAAAAATATGTTTAATGATATGTACCTATGTACTATACTTGTTGGTTTATATTCGCTCATGCGAGCGCAGGCAAAGGAAACTTAGAAATGAACCCGGGTAATCATGGGGCAAACCCATGGGTAAACCTACTAAAGTGGGATACCATAAATCCATTTCAATCATATTATATCTAGCGCCCTCTACAATAGTTACTTAAGGTCAATTTATAGGTACATTAAATTTTGTTGTATAAAATCTTGCACGTTATGTCCTTGTGGTATACTGTCAAATTTAAGAATAAAATAATAAAAAAATATCAGGAGTGACTTGAAATGTCAAAAGTTTAAGAGTTTGTAGTTATACGAGAAGGATATACTTACTTAATTTTTTCAATGGAGAGTTTTCTGACAGCTCATAAAAATTAGTTCAAAAAACCTGTATAGATGGCACTCTTAAAAAGCCGAAGGCGTTAAGTCTGTATACTATAATGTAGGTGGGTGGTATGGTTATTTATAAGTTCAATTTCTGATACAGCTGTCAATTCATTTATTTTACTTTTAAAAACGCAGTGTGGAATAAATGGCTTTTTGACAGACAAGACTTCGCCTTTTGTAAAGCGCCATCTATCGAAGCCTTTTGTACCATTTTGTTTTTTTAATGAGCTGTCAGAATACCTCTCATTGATTTATTTAATTGGTACGGAAACCAGCAGATCAAGTGTTACATTAAATGTCAAATTTCCCCAAACCAATTTTAACTTAATGTTGAGGGCATAGAATTCAGGTTCAAGTCAATTTTTTGACAGATTTGTAACGCTTGATGTGCTGCCTTCTGTACAAACAAAAAAATATGTAGGTAGGTAGGTATAGGTAAATTAATAAAAAGTAAATACATGCGTTATGTACATTACGATAGTTTTATTTACCTACTTAATTAGAGGAATGTAAGGATAATTTTGTTTCTCATGTTTCCGGTACATCATAAGAATTCAACGCTCTAGACCGCCTGCAAGCGCTAGAATGGGTGGCTCAGCCAGCCCGACATTTTTCATATGTCATCAAATTTTTTTTCAAAATAACATGCGTCAGGTATGATTTAAACTACATGAGGTCTGTTAGATATCGCGGCACATTCCTTTTAGACTTAAAACTCAGTTCTAATTGCGATATTTACCTACAGAAGATAAAAGGAAAAAACAAAGTGGCTCAGCCAGAAGCGTCCGGCTGGCTGGCCACTTGTTTTTCGTGTTTACTCGAAAATTATGGTGTTTTATTTGATAAAACCACTTTGGTTGCTGTCACATATCGCGGCACATACTTACCTTTAAATACCAGCTGGATCCTCAAAACCCTTGGGGGGCTGAGATCTGGAACGCTGGAAAATGCGAAATTCTGGCTGGCTGGCCAAAGTTTTTTTGATTTTTTGAGGAACTATAGCGTCACAAACGATGAAACCTTCACAGATTGTCGGCACAAACGATGACTTAGCCACCTAGATAAGCAGCAACTCTCTGCGAAAAAATGTCCAGACAGCCGGTCGCACGCAAGTCGCCAACCTTATTCCTTTACCAAAAACGAACAATCCTGTGCATCCGTCTGACTACCTACCGACCCATTTCTATATTACCTTTCCTTTCTAAAGTCCTGGAACGTTTAGTGCACCATTAACTAAGTATACACTTTCCTTAATCACAATAATCTCTTTAACCCATTTCAATCTGGATTTCAGTCCGGACATAGTACGGTTACTGCGCTGGTGAAGATGACCGAAGACATAAGACAACAACTTACTACTTACTTTGCTGGACTTCAGTAATGCTTTTAATGCAGTTGATTTTGATGTTTTGGTACTCTATGCTCTCTGAACATATCTCACTGGTTTCGCAGTTATTTGAAAGCCCTCGGCAACGTATTTCGGTCGATGACAAAGGTGTCCTCATGCTGCAATGCTGTCGCTGGTGTGCCTCAAGGTGGTGTGCTCTCTCCTTTATTATTTTCAGTTTTCATTAACACTTGTATGCAGATGTTCTACAAATTTATACTCAATTCAGCCCCGACAGCATCAATTTGTCCATTAATACTATTAATAACAACCTTGTTTCAATACTTGAATGGGGTAAATATTATGGTTTAAATATTAATCCATCAAAGACTCAATTATTGGTCAATAATTACTCCTTATTGGTAACTCTAAACTTATGAACAAAATTGATTATCAGCAACTTGCCCCTATAATTTTTGAAAACGTTATCACACCTTACAGTAGAGTGGTTAAAAATCTAGAAGTTCTCGTGGATTCTACACTTTCATTGAAACTAAAAATAGAATCTGTAAGCAGAAAAGTTTTCACCACTGCATTATCTCTTCGAAGGCTTCGTAATTTTCTACCAAAACCCTTTGCCAATACCTACCAAAATTGCTCTCGCACAGTCACTTTATACTGGATTACGCTGACACAGCTATCTTAATTTGGCCGAGGAGCAACTAAACAAGCTTGAGCGCCTTCAAAATGTGTCTATTAAATTCATATTTGGTTTACGAAAATATGATCACTGTTCCGAATTCCGCGTTAAGCTCAAGTGGTTCCCAAATTGTATACAAAGAAATACTCATACTGAGTCTTTTATTCAAAATATTGTTCAACCCTTGTCTGCCAACCTATCTCAAAGAACGCTTTAATTTGGGCCATCAGCACCATCTTGCGGTCAGCCAGCTATTTCTTGTTGGCAACCTCTCGCCACAGTTCCCACTTTTATGAGCACAATATAACTTTGGGACTCACTACCATCTTCTCTCCACAATGCCAAAACAATAGTTTCCTTTAAACATCATTTGAAAAACTTCTATCTCTCACATTTATTTCATACTAAATAGAATATATATTTGTTTACTGCATATTTTATTCTATCTATTTATAAATTTATGTTAATTTAATGTATTTATAAGTATTGTATATATATAAATATATATCCAAGTATATCTATCTATGTATTTATTATTATTATATAGGTAGTGATTTTATTATATACTAGCTGTTGCCCGCGGCTCCGCTCGCGGTTTTAAAATGTTTACGATCATTACATAAACTTATGTAAGTAAGTATTTAATAATGGTATGCCCGAGTTCAAGTATTTTAATAATTCGTAACATTTACGTACACAGTCTTGATAATGATAGGTAGGTAAGAATATTGTTGTTTAGTTTCGACCGACGTTATTTACATTATTTTGAAAAAGGAGTTATTAGTTTATAACTGTTTTTGAGTAGGTATATAAAATTGAGTAGATTTTGGATATGTATAAGAGACTGAGGGATGAAAAATATTTTAATAGTGCACTCAAAAGTTAAATTTGTCATTTTTTAGCTTATTACAAACAGACAAACTTACAAAATTACAGACAGACACAAAAGACATTTTTTTCTTTCAAATTCTTACTTTTTTTTAAATTTCTTAATAACGATAAAGTAACGTAAAGATTGATACAAAATAAGAAAATATATAAAAAAAAATTACGCGAGTAGGATCGAACCCACGACCTAAGACTCATGGTCGGTCTACGCGCAAAGAACTGCAGTGCTAGCACGGATCTTTTGTCGATCGTAAGTCTCCATACTATACGAGCATTCGTAAACTTACGATCGACAAAAGATCCGTGCTAGCACTGCTGAGCTATGAGTAGGTACTTCTGATGTGTATGCCGAACATCTCCACCATATTCTAGTAAGTTTTAGGCATAACTTTTAAAAATCTATTACAATTTTTTTAGATCCTAGATTTTTTTATGTCTGCAGAATCTGCTCATCATCCTGGACAACTTTTGTTAAGGCTTCATATCTATATTTGTTACGGTTTTGATGATACCTTAAAGGTTCTGCATCAGGTGTTCCAGTAACCGAAACAAATATACCCTATATGTTGCCCCGGCTTCACAGCTATACATCAAAAAAGTTTCATTCAAATCCGTCCAGCGGTTCCAGAGATTAACGTGTGCAAACAGACAAACTTACAAACAAACAAACAGACAATTTTTTTTTCAGATTCTTACTCTTTTTTTATTTCTTTATAACCCTAGATATTTTTTTTGTAAAAATATTAAATGTACAGACACGTTTTTTTACTGTTTTATTATATGTATTGATTATATTTCTACTAATACCGTAAAACTACACAACTATGGTCCAGGTATTACATTTTTTTTGTTTACTTTCTTGTTATTTTAGAATTAATTTACAAGAATAATATCTGTTGACGTTTTTATATTAAGTAAAGCGAAGTCATTGAGTATTGTCCGTTCATCGTAAGATGTCCCCTGCCGTTATGTTGGCACTATTGCTTGTCAAGCTGTTTTCGTTATCTGGGATAGTGAATTAATCCTTTTTATTGATTACTTGCCAAAAGGGCAAACGATAACTGGATCCTATTATGCAAACTTAATCCCGAAATTACGTGAAGCGACTAAAGAAAAACGTCGTGGGAAATTGTCATTGGGCGTGTTGTTTCTCCAGGATAACGCTCCACCTCATCGTTCGGAAGTTGCGCTCACCGCAATCCGCACTGCTGGCTTCGAAGTCCTTGATCACGCACCATATTCTCGTGACTTAGCCCCGAGTGATTTTCACTTATTTCCAAAATTAAAGGATATTATATAAGCATATTCGTGGAACTAAATTTGACGATGATGACGCGGTTATGACTGCCGCAGAGGAGTTTTTTAATAGTCGAGAAAATGATTTTTTTGCGGAAGGAATAAGAAAGTTGGAGATGCGGTATTCTAAGTGTATAAGATCAGAAGGAGATTACGTAGAAACATAAAATAAAATGTATGCATTCTAAGAATTTTTTGATTCGCCCTCGTATAATATAAATTGTGTAGTCATTCAAAACCTTCCTAGTCTTATAGTTGTTTATTATTTACAAATCAGAAAATTAAACATACCTATATTAATATATTGTTAGTGTAGGTCAGCATTACATAAATTCATCGAAAAAATTAAAATATATTATATACTTTTTGGAATATTGAGTGATGCCATATCGCACCGCTAGCCTAATATGGTGTCTTTTTTTAATATAAACTTACCAATGAATTTGATATGTCTGGCACTTATAAAGTTATTATGTTAAAAATTAATTTATTTCGGTAATTAGGTAATTGAAACACAAATGCAGTAGGAACCTTTTTATTATAAAGTAGTATAAAATCTTAGATAAGAAGTTTGTAATAGGAAGTACCTACATATGTTGCGGGTTGTTCGACGAGTTACACGGTCATCAGGACTAGTAGAAGGTAAACAAGGAGACTTGTTTGATTCTACATTGTTTCTAACATGTGGACTTCGTCTACGAGTATCTCCTTTACCACTTCGGCAAGATCCAACTCGTTGACGAGATCCTCGAATACTTCTACCCCGACGTGATCCTCAAGCACGACCACGAGTTCGCCCATGGACGGCACTCTGAATGGGAGATGGTAAGGCAGGGTCATCTTCGTCACTGACAATGTCATCCGGTTTTCTCTTAGTAGCTAGGACCACTTCGCATCGGGAGTTGAGTTGATTGCCCATAAGATTGTTGATCATACCTGGCTGATCTTCGTCGGCAGTCTTCATCCGTTTGGATGGCTGGATCTGGTGGCTCAATAAATATAAATTCTGGTACCAAATTATCATCGTCTTCGTCTTCGAGTATGACAAGTGCTTCGTGCAGGGTACAATTTCTGTAATGGAAAATAACCTTATGTAATAATATGCAATAAAAAATAGCCAGGTGACAAACTAACGGACGGACCGACAGACATTCGTACTTACACACAGATAGACAGCTAGATAATCAGACAGACAGGCATTCATACAGCGGAACAGAAAGGTATACAGGCATACAGTTAGTATTCGTAGTATTAGTTAGACTTTACTAGTAATAATAACATCACAATTTTACTCTTCAGGTTCGGAACCCTAAAAATGATCACCCATCCATTTGCTTAACCCCCACGCTTATCTTTTGGGTACGGAACTAGGAAAATAAAAATAATACATGCAAATCAAACCATTTACAGAATTTTCAACAAAAAGTGTTATCGTATTCGGCTAGAGATGCCAAATTGCATCTATAGAATTTATCACTTCATAATAACAAAATGAAAACAAAACAACACTGTATTCTACTGTTTCCTTGTTATATACTTTCATACGAACAAATCAAAACCAATAATAGCACATAATATTATCGAAAACAATAAAAACTTTACTTACTTGAAAATGGCATCCATGTTTTGGCGCAAATTTTTTGACAATAAACTTCACTCGACGATCGGGCATCCAAATCGGGCTGTAATTGGATAAAAACCAACCAATCCGCGGCTTCGTCTCTCTAGTAAACTATTCTATGATTGGTTAATTCAAATCACATGTTTTTACCGAGAAAGGCGCGAATATTTGAACTACCTATGTAGTGGTGCAATATGGCATCGCTAGCCGTTAATGGGTTAATTAGTATTATTTATGTATAAAAAATATTAATAATACCATTTATTTCATGTTTTATTTTATTGTATAAAATTTAGTTTAAGATAGGGTTGCCTGGTAGCTTTGAAGTGATCGAAATGACTACGTACCAGTTAGAATAATTCAAGAAATGGCATTGACAACTGACCATAGAACGTAACGTACCTACCTAACTTTGCAAATTTTATATAAAAAATCTAAACATTTAAAGGACCTTTGAACACAGCGTCGAATTATCGAAACCGCGAAATAAAAGCCTAAAAGAATGCCGTATTCATCTAACTTTATCACAAAAAGTGAAGTTCGTTTTGGCGTATCGCGGTAAAACAGATTACTCGCTATAGAAAGGGATGCCGCAATACAATAGACGATATCTATTCACATCCCATTCTAACTTTACTGTAATAATTACTTACTACAAAATTAGTTTAGATAGTTCGCAATCACATGCACATATGTTTAAATAATTTAGTAGGTGCCTAATGAATTTAATATTTTTGTCAACTCATTTAAAATTATTAATATTATATTTATATTTTATATTTATATATTATAGGTTGAATATCGAAAACTCTATGAAGTTTCTCTCAGAGCAAAACGAAGAACTGAAAACCCGACTGAAAGAGTTTGAAGAACATGCTAAAGATGACAGACAATACATACTTTTTTTGGAAAGTAGACTTGAGAGCCTGGAGTTGAACTCTAGGAAGTCTAACTTTGAAATAAAAAACGTACCGAAAAAGGATAGCGAAAAAAAAGAGGATTTGATAGAAATGATAACATGTTTATCCAAATCGATCGACTGTGAAATAAAAAGGTCTGACATAAAAGACATATACAGGGTGCGTGGGAAGAAGCCTGAACACAAAAATACCCCCATTGTAGTCGAAACGAACTCTACCCTTATTAAAACCGACATACTGAAAATGTCGAAGATATTCAATATAAGAAATAAAACTAAGCTATGCGCAAAACACATGGGCTTTAAAACTAACGAAGACACACCTATTTATTTATCAGAGCACCTAACTGCAAATGCATCCCGCCTTCACTTCTTAGCTCGTGACCTCCAAAGATCCAAAGGCTTCAAGTTTTGCTGGACTAACTACGGGAAGGTCTACGTGCGCAAGAGCGAACAATCGCCAATCATCCAGGGTCTCGATTCTCTAAGCTTACAAATGAGTCAATGGAGTCGTAATCAGCATAGAACTGTATTTTTTGACAGATTTGGCATTCTTCAAATTAATAAGAACCATCGGTTAACCGGTGAACAACGTTAGGACTGTTTTCGTATTCCGGTGTTCAATCGTGTGTCGCTTTAAGTCCAATTGATACTGTAATGCGTATTCTGGTACTTATTTGACATTTCGTTCAATATGTTCGGAATGAGAATGGTGAAGATTGGTTAAGACTGAGCAACAGTACGTACTGGAGGGATTGTTTCAGTCGTGACAATGTTTTATTTTTCTTTTAATTGAGTATGAGGCCTTTGATCTACGTTTGCTGTGAACTATTATATATTTGGCGAATGCTGAACGTCACCGCCGCCGAAAAATAATCAGCTAGAAACGTAAATCGCCCTAAACAATGTTTTCTGTCAATGTATCTGAATGCGTTTATATTGCCAAAACAAAATGTGTTTCATTGTCAAATGGAATATAATGCTAACCCGAAACAAATTGCCGTAAATAAGAAGAAGAATAAGAAGAAGTTTGACAACAAAACATTCAATATTCAGTAATAATAATTCAGTAGTCAAGAATTTGTGGATATCTACTGATTTTTTATCTCTGCCTAAACAATTGAACTGCATATTGCATTGGATTTCAGTGTTGAAGATTTATTACTTTTGCGCATTAAGTTCTATTGTACTTTTGAGTGATAATTAAGTACTTACTACTAGAAACAAGACCTGAAAAAACTTATAAATTTGTTGAAACAAAATTGCATTTTCATGAATACATATCACCAAAAGATTTTGAGGTTTTATTACAGTATGATATAAAGAAAAGGAACAAAAGGTACAGGCTTTCCATACCACCAACAGACAAATTAGTTGTTACTTAAGGTTTTTACAAACTGGTGATTCATTTTCTTCTATGATGTATTTATAATTGATGATTTCAAAGTCCAAAATCAGTGAAATCATACTTGAAGTGTCTAAAACCATTGTACAAATGCTAGCAGGATATGTGAAAGTAATTAAAACAATAGGAACATTATATAATATGCGTTTTTATCAACCTTGTAATCTATTTATGTATTTAACTATTGTTGTTAAGTTATAGCGGCTTTTATTCACACTTATTGTCGGAGGTGTCCCAACTAGTTTCAAACTCTTAAGAAGTCCTTTGTGATTGTGGCTGCACCTACCCCTGATGTAGGACTCCTTAAGAGTTCAAAACTAGTTGGACACCTCCAACAATAAGTGTGAATAAAAACTGCATAATAAACTTTATTATGTCTCACAAAACATTTATATATTTATTGTCTTCTACGATATATTTATAAAGAATTTCATAGTCCAAAATCAGTGAAATTATACTTGAAGTGTGTAAAGCAGGTGAAATTAACAGGTGCTAGCAGAATATGTGAAAGTAAGTAAAGCAATAGGAACATTATATACCTTAAGGTTTCTTTAAGGTTTTTAGAAAGTGGTGATTTTTGTTCTTTTATGATGTATTTATGTAGAATTTTTAAGTCCTAAATCAGTTAAATTATACTTCAAATGTGTAAAGCCATTCTACGGGTGTAGCAGAATATGTGAAAGTAAATAAAAACAATAAGAACATTTTATAATATGGGTTTTAATTAACCTTATAATCTACAACAAATTTCACTAATGACATAATCATAATCATATGAACAATAGTAATATTAAGTATATATATGCATTTTAATTAGCCTTATAATAATAAACAAAAAGTGTCACACCACATCATCCAACCAAAATTAAGTATAAATTAAGAAATTGTCTTCTGGAATCTGGATAACGGAGAAATAAACTAAAGAAATATATAAATAGCATAGTTTTTTTTACGTATTTAATTTAAGAATAAACTTAAATACATATAATAAACCTTATTCATGACCTGCTAACAAATAGCTATGTTCATCACAAAATTTCCCATTCTGAACCCGGGACCTCTGGTATAGAAGGATGTACATATGTCTAGATCAAACAAGCTGTTATGTATATATTTATTTAACAACAAATTTAATAGTACACTCAAGTAGGTACTTCTAAATAATCTCTAACCTATAAATGAAAATAGTAACTGCATTCATAACATAAAAAATATGCAAAATAATTCAGGTATTGTTAATCCCTCTAGTACATTTGGTCACTGCGGTACCTGTTTTATAAAATATAATTTGCAATTTAATAATAGTTAGCCTACAATTTCATTTCAATCACGTTTTACATACATATTATACTAAGTGAACATATGAAGATTTCTTAGACTTAGGTTCAGGAGATTAACAATCTTTTTATATCAACTAATGGCTTTTTGTATCAATTAATTAAACCTCCATTTCTTCAATACATAAAGGGGCTCCAGCATTCTCTTTACTTTGATTAGTGTTTACAATCTTGTCTTATCCATAATTTCTTTTTACAAAATTACTAAATGATTTTCACATTTTATCTCCCTTAACTCACTTCCTCTCAAGAGACAAACTTGTCTTATTTGTTTGTTGATTAATTCAGATGAGGCATCTCTTAATAAATTTAAAGTGAGAACATCACTTTCTTTTTAAATTGGACCAGGGTTGGGATTTTGAGTAATTATTGATCAGATGTACCAGTTGAAGGCTGTGGAATAATGTGTTTCGTTTCTTGTTCAATTTCAGCAACAGTTATCTGAAATAAAGAAATTGTTATTTGTTATGTTGTTTTAAGATGCCTACATTTTCAGAAGGAAAATAATTTCAAGAGATTTTGAGTATCATTGGAGTTTATCACTTTATATAGCAGCATTAGATGGAAAGCACATAGAAATAATAAAACGTAACTACAGTGGCAGTTGAATATTTCCATTATAAAAAAAGCATTTTAGCATTGTGCTAATGGCCTTAGTATTTGACTCTGACTTCCCCGTCTCTGTCCACGACTATCCTCATCTCCATCTACATTATCTGTATTCTGTCTCACCTCTATCGCTACATCTACTTCTATCTTTAAAATATTTAAGATGAACCCTTGGATAGATTCGAGGATAAGTGTTTTATAAAAAAATTTACTATAAGATATCCGGATGCAAGAAGATGGGATTCCCTGGTTGTTAATTGTTATTGTGTATTTTTAAAAGATGATTGCTGTTGAGTTTCTTGCCACTTCTTCTCAACAGATCGACTTTCCGAAGTGGTGGTAGATTCAGTTCAATTTGTACATTGTTTGACTTATTTCAAATGTATTTAAATACTTACGAAATAAAGATTCTTTTCACTTTGACTTTGAGTAGATGCTTCATACTTTATTTTGATGTTGGAGTGGAAGGCAGAATATCAGATGGTGGTGTTTTCAATAGCACTAATTTATGCAGGCTTTTAACAAATGATAATTTGAATCTGCGTACAGTGCAGCCTTTGTTAGACAGTAAAACTGTTCCTATGGTAATTTACCAGTAGCTGTTCTGCTTCTCCTTCATAAGTTTTTTTATTAGGCGGTACTTATATTCATTGTAGTACTGAAAACACACAGGATAAACTACAGTATATGGACCGTCAGACTCTAAGATAGCATTTTTACGAGTAAAAGGTTAAGGCCTAAGGCGTCTTTCTGCAAAGTTTTACATTGCGGAGATTAGAGTTTTTGTATTTTAGTTTGAAATACAATTAATGTCAAGCTTAAAAAAACAAACATGAAGTAATGAATACAATCACTGATTGAACAATGTCACCTGTCATTGCGTTTAGTTTCACTCATAGTTTAACGTTTTTGATATAAATAAATATTTTTTTATAAAAAAAAAAGATTAAGTTAATTAATTAAATATTTTTTAAGTTGTAATTTATAAAATAATAATACTTTTATTTACAATTTTCATATAGAATGTGTTTATTTATTTATTTATATCAAAAACGTTAAACTATATTTTACGACTGTGAGTGAAACTAAACGCAATGACAGGCGACATAAATCAATCAGTGATTGTATTCATTACTCTATACTCTATGTTTGTTTTTTTTAGCTTGAAACTAATTGAATTAATGGAATTTCAAACTTAAATTTTATAAAAACTACTTATCTCCGCAATGTGAAACTTTGCAGAAAAACGCTTTAGGCTATAACCTTTTACCCGTAAAAATCCTAGCGTCCAGTCTGACGATCCATATACTGTAGTTTCCCCTGCTTCCTTTTAACCCTAAAGTCCTTATACATCCTATCCTTGTAAAATTTATTAACGCTAACCTCAAAACTTTATCTTCGATTTCCTCACTAACTACAAGGCTCCGCACCTCCCCCTTCGAGGGTATAATAACAGAGTTAGAAGTTTGATTTTAAATTTCCCTAACAGCTCAATGCCTATCAAACAACTGTTTGAACCTGCCAATCCCTATGGCTTGGAGTCTGACCATCGCTACACATCAGAAGACCCAAAAGTCAGAGTCCTTAAAGATTTGCTGGTATCAGAAATCACTGATGATAAAATCAAGCAAATTGAAGAAAAAACTAGAGAGCAAAATAATAATGATATCTGGTATAAACAACGTCAGAAGCGACTGACTGCTAGCAATTTTTATACCACATGTCATCTAAAAGACACTACTATGAAAAGTTATGCCAAACAAATACAACAAAAGAATACATTTCAGTCTCGAGCAACAAATCATGGTATTATAAATGAAAAAATTGCATTAAAAAAATATTGTGATACTTATGATCTTTTGGCTGAACCCTGTGGGCTTTTCATTAGTAAGGAAAGACAGCATATTGCAGCTTCCCCAGAAATAAAGTGTCCCTATGCAACTAGATCTCAAAATATAACTCCGTTCAGTGTACCATATTTAAAAGAAGTAAATGGCATTTTAACTTGAAAGACAAATTCACCTAATTATTACCAAATTCAAGGGCAGTTGTACTGCTCCAATAGGAAGTATTGTATAGTTACAAAGATTTGAAAGTTGAAAATATGTCTACAGAGATGAACCATTTATAAAAGAAATGATCTTAAAACTCAACAACTTTTATGAAAATTTCTTTAAAGTAGAACTTAAAAAAATATTTGTACTATAATTATGAAAATTTCAGCAAATAAATATTAAAACCAGTATTTGATTATGATTTTGTATTATTGTAATGAGTAAATAAAAAATCCCAACTTTATAAGTTTAAATAAGTTTATTTATATTCACAATTTTTTCCCTGAAATTACAAAGCATCATACAAATATAAAATATCTTTGACCCTAAAGGTACATAATACTGATTATGCTCACTTGTAAGAATTTTGTATGTTTTTGTTAAACTTATAAGTCTTTCAATGTGGACTCGTTGACGGGTCTTGCTTCAATAATAGATCAGGAATTTGGGACCTTCCCTTTAAAAAAGTGGGAATATTTATTCCAACACCTTTGCCAGCAAACAAATCTTAGACATTGAAGCCCCGGTCTGCCATTATGCTATCTCCTGGTTCACACCTTTCCAAAAGGTCGCTGCGTTCCGCTATCTGGCGGTCACTTTTCGATCCAACATATGCTCCAGAACAATAGGTAAACATCCCTCCAGGTGATGAACCAACTAATATTTTAAGGGTATTTTTGTGTTTATATTGATTAAAAGAAGCTTTTTGGGCATCAGGTTGGCTAGGTTTTTGAATAGGAATTTCTGTTCCGTCTATTATTATTCTTGTGGAAGGATAATTATTTTTAAAAGTATTAGTAAAGTAATGAGAATTTCAGGTAGGTTTCCAAGCCTGTATAAAAATTCACTGATTCATTATCAGTCAGCAATAAGTCTGTAGAAAACATTCTCAAGATGTTTGATGTCTGTGTTTCTGGAGATTTCATGGAATTGTGATTACTTCTAAGGTTTTCATGAGACAGATCTTCCAATGTTAAAATTTCCACATTGTGAGCAACATTTCCATCTCCAGATTCATATGAAGGCAAAATATTTTCAGTACTTTGCAAAGAAGGTGCTTTAGGAAACTGGCATTTTCTCAGGTTTCGAGCTTTCAACCGTCTCTGACTGCAGCGAACTTTGAAACTAATTTGGAATTCCAAGAGAATATAGAAGGCACTGCTGACTTTTTCAAATGTTTATGTTGATGTTCAACCCCTACAAAAAACAAAAAACAGAAATATAATAGCAATTTTTCAATTACCTTAAACTGTGAGAAGAGATTGTAAATGAAACAAGCTTGATCATGTGGACCAAACCCTTGGACCTGGTGTGTAAATATTTTGCAGAGATTGCCTTTAAAATGATGATAAGTGACAAAGAATGTTTTCCCACGGAATAGGGATTTGCGTGGGTAAAAACGCAAGGGAATAGGCTAGCAGTTCATAAATCTATATTATATCAGATATTTCATTACACGGTTGTGTTTACCTGTATATTTGCTAAGCATTAGATAGTGACTTGCTCTAAAATGATTGCGACATAACCTCGATCCACTTTTAGGCACAAAATTTAGACGACGGATTGCTTTCAGCCAAAGTATTTTTACTTTTTCATCTTAAGGAAATTAGTGGGTACCATTTTCAGAACTATTTGGGACACATCAGTTCGTCTTTTTTATATTATTTAAATATTTTTGCAGCTTTTCATACAAAAACCTTTGTTTATTTATAGACAGAACTATTACAGCGCCACTTCGGCAGTTGCCAACCCCACTAAAGTACGTTCCATTACACACAGATGCTAAAAATATTATTTCTTTCACTGTTTATATGAATACTATTGACAGGATTTATGCATGATATAAATGGACTATGTGAGTAGTTAGTATCTTTAAAGTATCAATTTGTTTATCTAGTTTTCATTTACCAATGTATCCCGCATTCATAAACTAAAATGTACAGCATGATATTTCGTTGACAGCGTCAAATGGAACGTATATTCAATCTGTTTTCAATCACTCTTTCCGATCCGATGCTACTGGTCCGTGGCTATGAATTTTAGAGAATGCCAAATTTGCCACTTTGCTCATGGAGTCGCTATGTGATGGTTGCCGTACGGTCCGCTTAATGTTATTTGAAGAATTGCAGCCCAGGGCTGCAATTCTTCAAATAACATTAACCAGTAGCATCGGATCGGAAAGAGTGATTGAAAACAGATTGAATATACGTTCCATTTGACGCTGTCAACGAAATATCATGCTATACATTTTAGTTTATGAATGCGGGATACATTGCTAAATGAAAACTAGATAAACAAATTGATACTTTAAAGATACTAACTACTCACCATAGTCCATTTATATCACGCATAAATCCTGTCAATAGTATTCATATAAACAGTGAAAGAAATAATATTTTTAGCATCTGTGTGTAATGGAACGTACTTTAGTGGGGTTGGTAACTGCCGAAGTGGCGCTGTAATAGTTCTGTCTTTAATAAACAAAGAGGTTTTTGTATGAAAAGCTGCAAAAATATTTAAATAATATAAAAAAGACGAACTCATGTGTCCCAAATAGTTCTGAAAATGGTACCCACCAATTTCCTTAAGATGAAAAAGTAAAAATACTTTGGCTGAAAGCAATCCGTCGTCTAAATTTTGTGCCTAAAAGTGGATCGAGGTTATGTCGCAATCATTTTAGAGCAAGTCACTATCTAATGCTTAGCAAATATACAGGTAAACACAACCGTGTAATGAAATATCTAATATAATATAGATTTATGAACTGCTAGCCTATTCCCTTGCGTTTTTACCCACGCAAATCCCTATTCCGTGGGAAAACATTCTTTGTCACTTATCATCATTTTAAAGGCAATCTCTGCAAAATATTTACACACCAGGTCCAAGGGTTTGGTCCACATGATCAAGCTTGTTTCATTTACAATCTCTTCTCACAGTTTAAGGTAATTGAAAAATTGCTATTATATTTCTGTTTTTTGTTTTTTGTAGGGGTTGAACATCAACATAAACATTTGAAAAAGTCAGCAGTGCCTTCTATATTCTCTTGGAATTCCAAATCAGTTTCAAAGTTCGCTGCAGTCAGAGAAGAACGGTTGAAAGCTCGAAACCTGAGAAAATGCCAGTTTCCTAAAGCACCTTCTTTGCAAAGTACTGAAAATATTTTGCCTTCATATGAATCTGGAGATGGAAATGTTGCTCACAATGTGGAAATTTTAACATTGGAAGATCTGTCTCATGAAAACCTTAGAAGTAATCACAATTCCATGAAATCTCCAGAAACTCAGACATCAAACATCTTGAGAATGTTTTCTACAGACTTATTGCTGACTGATAATGAATCAGTGAATTTTTATACAGGCTTGGAAACCTACCTGAAATTCTCATTACTTTACTAATACTTTTAAAAATAATTATCCTTCCACAAGAATAATAATAGACGGAACAGAAATTCCTATTCAAAAACCTAGCCAACCTGATGCCCAAAAAGCTTCTTTTAATCAATGTAAACACAAAAATACCCTTAAAATATTAGTTGGTTCATCACCTGGAGGGATGTTTACCTATTGTTCTGGAGCATATGTTGGATCGAAAAGTGACCACCAGATAGCGGAACGCAGCAACCTTTTGGAAAGGTGTGAACCAGGAGATAGCATAAGACCGGGGCTTCAATGTGTAAGATTTGTTTGCTGGCAAAGGTGTTGGAATAAATATTCCCACTTTTTTAAAGGGACCTTCCAAATTCCTGGACTATTATTGAAGCAAGACCCGTCAACGAGTCCACATTGAAAGACTTATAAGTTTAACAAAAACATACAAAATTCTTACAAGTGAGCTTAATCAGTATTATGTACCTTTAGGGTCAAAGATATTTTATATTTGTATGATGCTTTGTAATTTCAGGGAAAAAATTGTGAATATAAATAAACTTATTTAAACTTATAAAGTTGGGATTTTTTATTTACTCATTACAATAATACAAAATCATAATCAAATACTGGTTTTAATATTTATTTGCTGAAATTTTCATAATTATAGTACAAATATTTTTTTAAGTTCTACTTTAAAGAAATTTTCATAAAAGTTGTTGAGTTTTAAGATCATTTCTTTTATAAATGGTTCATCTCTGTAGACATATTTTCAACTTTCAAATCTTTGTAACTATACAATACTTCCTATTGGAGCAGTACAACTGCCCTTGAATTTGGTAATAATTAGGTGAATTTGTCTTTCAAGTTAAAATGCCATTTACTTCTTTTAAATATGGTACACTGAACGGAGTTATCTTTTGAGATCTAGTTGCATAGGGACACTTTATTTCTGGGGAAGCTGCAATATGCTGTCTTTCCTTACTAATGAAAAGCCCACAGACAGGGTTCAGCCGAAAGATCATAAGTATCACAATATTTTTTTAATGCAATTTTTTCATTTATAATACCATGATTTGTTGCTCGAGACTGAAATGTATTCTTTTGTTGTATTTGTTTGGCATAACTTTTCATAGTAGTGTCTTTTAGATGACATGTGGTATAAAAATTGCTAGCAGTCAGTCGCTTCTGACGTTGTTTATACCAGATATCATTATTATTTTGCTCTCTAGTTTTTTCTTCAATTTGCTTGATTTGATCATCAGTGATTTCTGATACCAGCAAATCTTTAAGGACACTGACTTTTGGGTCTTCTGATGTGTAGCGATGGTCAGACTCCAAGCCATAGGGATTGGCAGGTTCAAACAGTTGTTTGATAGGCATTGAGCTGTTAGGGAAATTTAAAATCAAACTTCTAACTCTGTTATTATACCCTCGAAGGGGGAGGTGCGGAGCCTTGTAGTTAGTGAGGAAATCGAAGATAAAGTTTTGAGGTTAGCGTTAATAAATTTTACAAGGATAGGATGTATAAGGACTTTAAGGTTAAAAGGAAGCAGGGGAAACTACAGTATATGGATCGTCAGACTGGACGCTAGGATTTTTACGGGTAAAAGGTTATAGCCTAAAGCGTTTTTCTGCAAAGTTTCACATTGCGGAGATAAGTAGTTTTTATAAAATTTAAGTTTGAAATTCCATTAATTCAATTAGTTTCAAGCTAAAAAAAACAAACATAGAGTATAGAGTAATGAATACAATCACTGATTGATTTATGTCGCCTGTCATTGCGTTTAGTTTCACTCACAGTCGTAAAATATAGTTTAACGTTTTTGATATAAATAAATAAATAAACACATTCTATATGAAAATTGTAAATAAAAGTATTATTATTTTATAAATTACAACTTAAAAAATATTTAATTAATTAACTTAATCTTTTTTTTTTATAAAAAAATATTTATTTATATCAAAAACGTTAAACTATGAGTGAAACTAAACGCAATGACAGGTGACATTGTTCAATCAGTGATTGTATTCATTACTTCATGTTTGTTTTTTCAAGCTTGACATTAATTGAATTTCAAACTAAAATACAAAAACTCTAATCTCCGCAATGTGAAACTTTGCAGAAAGACGCCTTAGGCCTTAACCTTATACTCGTAAAAATGCTATCTTAGAGTCTGACGGTCCATATACTGTAGTTTATCCTGTGTGTTTTCAGTACTACAATGAATATAAGTACCGCCTAATTAAAAAACTTATGAAGGAGAAGCAGAACAGCTACTGGTAAATTACCATAGGAACAGTTTTACTGTCTAACAAAGGCTGCACTGTACGCAGATTCAAATTATCATTTGTTAAAAGCCTGCATAAATTAGTGCTATTGAAAACACCACCATCTGATATTCTGCCTTCCACTCCAACATCAAAATAAAGTATGAAGCATCTACTCAAAGTCAAAGTGAAAAGAATCTTTATTTCGTAAGTATTTAAATATATTTGAAATAAGTCAAACAATGTACAAATTGAACTGAATCTACCACCACTTCGGAAAGTCGATCTGTTGAGAAGAAGTGGCAAGAAACTCGCTTGGTGGTAGGATCCCTTCTGGGTCCGACTGGCTAGCGACCACCCTTTATATAAAGTCTGCCGCCAAATGTTACCACTCCGGCGGTAATGTGTTCCGGCAATATTGTATAAAGAGCCAGTTCCTTCCAAAACCCGTGTGCTTTCATCTTCGACCTCATCGTCACTTACCATCAGGTGAGATTGAGGTCAAACGCGGGTTTAGTCACTTATAAAAAAAAAAAACTCAACAGCAATCATCTTTTAAAAATACACAATAACAATTAACAACCAGGGAATCCCATCTTCTTGCATCCGGATATCTTATAGTAAATTTTTTTATAAAACACTTATCCTCGAATCTATCCAAGGGTTCATCTTAAATATTTTAAAGATAGAAGTAGATGTAGCGATAGAGGTGAGAGAGAATACAGATAATGTAGATGGAGATGAGGATAGTCGTGGACGGGGAAGTCAGAGTCAAATACTAAGGCCATTAGCACAATGCTAAAATGCTTTTTTTATAATTGAAATATTCAACTGCCACTGTAGTTAGGTTTTATTATTTCTATGTGCTTTCCATCTAATGCTCCTATATAAAGTGATAAACTCCAATGATACTCAAAATCTCTTGAAATTATTTTCCTTCTGAAAATGTAGGCATCTTAAAACAACATAACAAATAACAATTTCTTTATTTCAGATAACTGTTGCTGAAATTGAAAAAGAAACGAAACACGTTATTCCACAGCCTTCAACTGGTACATCTGATCAATAATTACTCAAAATCCCAACCCTGGTCCAATTTAAAAAGAAAGTGATGTTCTCACTTTAAATTTATTAAGAGATGCCTCATCTGAATTAATCAACAAACAAATAAGACAAGTTTTATCTCTTGAGAGGAAGTGAGTTAAGGGAGATAAAATGTGAAAATCATTTAGTAATTTTGTAAAAAGAAATTATAGATAAGACAAGATTGTCTTTAATGGAATCTGTAACACTAATCAAAGTAAAGAGAATACTGGAGCCCCTTTATGTATTGAAGAAATTAATTAATTGATACAGAAAGCCATTAGTTGATATAAAAAGATTGTTAATCTCCTGAACCTAAGTCTAAGAAATCTTCATATGTTCACTTAGTATAATATGTATGTAAAACGTGATTGAAATGAAATTGTAGGCTAACTATTATTAAATTGCAAATTATATTTTATAAAACAGGTACCGCAGTGACCAAATGTACTAGAGGGATTAACAATACCTGAATTATTTTGCATATTTTTTATGTTATGAATGCAGTTACTATTTTCATTTATAGGTTAGAGATTATTTAGAAGTACCTACTTGAGTGTACTATTAAATTTGTTGTTAAATAAATATATACATAACAGCTTGTTTGATCTAGACATATGTACATCCTTCTATACCAGAGGTCCCGGGTTCAGAATGGGAAATTTTGTGATGAACATAGCTATTTGTTAGCAGGTCATGAATAAGGTTTATTATATGTATTTAAGTTTATTCTTAAATTAAATACGTAAAAAAAACTATGCTATTTATATATTTCTTTAGTTTATTTCTCCGTTATCCAGATTCCAGAAGACACTTTCTTAATTTATACTTAATTTTGGTTAGATGATGTGGTGTGAAACTTTTTGTTTATTATTATAAGGCTAATTAAAATGCATATATATACTTAATATTACTATTGTTCATATGATTATGATTATGTCATTAGTGAAATTTGTTGTAGATTATAAGGTTAATTAAAACCCATATTATAAAATGTTCTTATTGTTTTTATTTACTTTCACATATTCTGCTACACCCGTAGAATGGCTTTACACATTTGAAGTATAATTTAACTGATTTAGGACTTAAAAATTCTACATAAATACATCATAAAAGAACAAAAATCACCACTTTCTAAAAACCTTAAAGAAACATTAAGGTATATAATGTTCCTATTGCTTTACTTCCTTTCACATATTCTGCTAGCACCTGTTTTACAATTTCACCTGCTTTACACACTTCAAGTATAATTTCACTGATTTTGGACTATGAAATTCTTTATAAATATATCGTAGAAGACAATAAATATATAAATATTTTGTGAGACATAATAAAGTTTATTATGCAGTTTTTAATCACACTTATTGTTGGAGGTGTCCAACTAGTTTTGAACTCTTAAGGAGTCCTACATCAGGGGTAGGTGCAGCCACAATCACAAAGGACTTCTTAAGAGTTTGAAACTAGTTGGGACACCTCCGACAATAAGTGTGAATAAAAGCCGCTATAACTTAACAACAATAGTTAAATACATAAATAGATTACAAGGTTGATAAAAACGCATATTATATAATGTTCCTATTGTTTTAATTACTTTCACATATCCTGCTAGCATTTTTACAATGGTTTTAGACACTTCAAGTATGATTTGAACTGATTTTGGACTTTGAAATCATCAATTATAAATACATCATAGAAGAAAATGAATCACCAGTTTGTAAAAACCTTAAGTAACAACTAATTTGTCTGTTGGTGGTATGGAAAGCCTGTACCTTTTGTTCCTTTTCTTTATATCATACTGTAATAAAACCTCAAAATCTTTTGGTGATATGTATTTATGAAAATGCAATTTTGTTTCAACAAATTTATGAGTTTTTTCAGTAAGTACAGGTCTTGTTTCTAGTAGTAAGTACTTAATTATCACTCAAAAGTAATAAATCTTCAACACTGAAATCCAATGCAATATGCAGTTCCATTGTTTAGGCAGAGATAAAAAATCAGTAGATATCCACAAATTCTTGACTACTGAATTATTATTACTGAATATTGAATGTTTTGTTGTCAAACTTCTTCTTATTCTTCTTCTTATTTACGGCAATTTGTTTCGGGTTAGCATTATATTCCATTTGACAATGAAACACAATTTGTTTTGGAAATATAAACGCATTCAGATACATTGACAGAAAACATTGTTTAGGGCGATTTACGTTTCTAGCTGATTATTTTTCGGCGGCGGTGACGTTCAGCATTCGCCAAATATATAATAGTTCACAGCAAACGTGGATCAAAGGCCTCATACTCAATTAAAAGAAAAATAAAACATTGTCACGACTGAAACAATCCCTCCAGTACGTACTGTTGCTCAGTCTTAACCAATCTTCACCATTCTCATTCCGAACATATTGAACGAAATGTCAAATAAGTACCAGAATACGCATTACAGTATCAATTGGACTTAGAGCGACACACGATTGAACACCAGAATACGGAAACAGTCCTAACGTTGTTCACCGGTTAACCGATGGTTCTTATTAATTTGAAGAATGCCAAATCTGTCAAAAAATACAGTTCTATGCTGATTACGACTCCATTGACTCATTTGTAAGCTTAGAGAATCGAGGCCCAGATCAGAAGCGAACAGCAGGTACAACGCCTCATGAATGAAGATTGACTAGGTACTGATTATTTAAACTTTTCTTATGTGTTTTTCTATGTTTACTGTACTTATATCTTCTTATGTTAACATCTTTCTTCGTCCACTCTCAGTAATACAATTATTATTTACTTCAGTTCAGTTACCTGTTAATAAGCAATGTACGATAATTACCGGTCTTATATTTGAAATTAGTCATGCGACATGCATCATTACATACACACACACCACGCTCTCTACTAAATATGCGAATAATTCAACTCCACACATCATATATTCAATTAAATATTATGCACAAAACTTTTCTAAAGTTATTAAAACTGTATACATGGTACATAAATATAGTAGTAATTCCTATATATTATACTTCTCAAAACTCTATTTCTATAAGCTTAAAATTGCAGTATATCAATTTTGTTTATATAATATACATGATATATTTGTATGTTACCCTTTACATTCTCATGCACTTAAAATTAACCTTTTTGTAGTAGCCTTCAATAGTACAGCAAATAGGTCAAATAGAAATTATTATATATTATCCTGCTCCACAATGGGTTATATTTGTTTATTTGTAGTATATCTAATACATATCTTTAATAAACATATTATATACATAATTTGTAATTTAGTCATACCTGCACACAGAGTCCCTGAAGTAGTTGGTAATGCACACATGAATAACCTTAGTGTCAACTTTATATTGGTATTTACTGCAATAAACTATAGTCATGGTCTTAAGATGATGTCAAAAAGTCTATATGAAATTCTATATACCATGTATCTATACATAATGAAACCTGTTGGGAAACACCTATATCAATTTCTAATATTGGGTTATGGATAACACACTGAGAACTATAAATGAAATAGACAACCTAGAGATAGCGCGCTCGTTTGAATGTGAAACTCCTGAATTAAATAAATACTTAAAGGTAACAAAGAACGATTTTACTCTAATATCGCAAAATATTAGGAGCATATATAAAAATTTCGACGACTTCTTAACTACTTTATCCAGTCTAAGCTTCGAGACTGACGTGATAGTTTTTACTGAGTGTAGAATTAATACTGAAAGACAGTTACCACATCTTAAAAATTATCAATGTTACTGCACAAAACGAAAAGTAAACCAGAATGATGGAGTAGTTGTTTACGTAAAAAACTCTTTGAAACACAAAATTCGGGAAATTAAATTATCAAACGCTTCCTGTTTAGAGCTACAATTATTAGACAATATAATTTTATGTGTTTATCGATCACCTTGTACTCCTAATGCTGAAAGTTTCATAGAATCTTTAGGTTCTCACTTAGACATCATATCTAATATAAATAAAAACATTATTGTTGCTGGCGATATTAATATAAATATACGTAACAAACAAAAAGAAAACTACTTCGAACAAAAAAATAAAACTAATTATTTAAATATGCTTTCCTTGTACGGTATATTAGCTGGTCACACTTTGCCGACTAGAGGTCTGAATTGTTTGGATCATATCATGCTAAAAATTGACAAACGCAAACACTCTGCAACAATAGCTGTTCTTTCTACATCTACCAGTGACCACTACCCAACTCTACTTTCTATATCTAAACTCAAAGACCAAAATCAAAATATTGCTTATAAAACAAAAACTACTATAAATTATGAGTTAGTTCTAAAACAACTTAAAAACGCAAATATTGAGTCGTTATTATACTGCAATGATCCTAACGAAGTTATTAATTCCTTAATAAGTACTCTAACAAACTTACTGAAAGAAAGCACTGTACTAGTTAATATTCCATGCAAAAACCGCATCATAAGACCTTGGATAACACCAGGTCTGCTAAGATGTATAAGAAACCGCGATAAACTACAAAAGCAATCACTTAAAGACCCTTATAACGAAATAAAGAAAGTGACTTATACGCGGTACAGAAATTTTTGTAATAATCTGTTAAAAAAAGTTAAGATTAAGTTTGAAAAAGAAGAATTAGCTAAATCCATTACAAATACAAAATTACTATGGAAAAACATAAAAAATATAACGTACACAAACAACAACAATAGCGAAAATGTCGAAATTATAAATCTGAAGTCAACTCCAACTGCATCTGCTAACTACGTTAATAAGTACTTTGCAAACGTTGGTAAACAACTGGCGCAGCAAATTCAATGTTCTCCTAATGATCTAAGTACTTACTTGAGGAGTCTGCCATCTTACCCAAACACCTTCGTTCTCCTGCCAACAGATACCGATGAAGTGAACAGCATACTAATGAGCCTTAAATCCAACAGCGCACCAGGTTGGGATAATTTGTCAAGCTCTTTTTTGAAGCTATCTAAGGCTGATCTGATCCCTGTAATTACCCATGCTATCAACCTCTCCTTTGAGAAAGGTATATTTCCTACTGCCCTTAAACAGGCGTTAATTACTCCTGTGCATAAGGGTGGGGACAGGGACGATATAAACAACTATAGGCCTATCTCAGTATTGCCAGTAATCTCTAAAATCTTTGAAAAACTCCTTAACAAAAGACTTCTTAGCTTTCTTGATAAATATAATATACTTTCAGATAAGCAATTTGGTTTCAGAAGACTTAAATCCACTGAAAACGCAGTCACTGAACTAACTTCCTTTATTAGCAAACAACTTGACAGTGGTAAAAAGTGCTTATCCATTTTCATTGATCTCCAAAAGGCATTCGATACCGTCTCTCTCCCTATCCTGCTAGACAAGTTGGAGCTCATTGGATTAAGGGGAGTGCCTCTTCTCTTGTTCAAGGATTATTTATCGGGAAGAACTCAAAGGGTTAAACTCGGAAATCACATTGGGGAGCCTGAAGAAGTCCTGTGCGGTGTCCCACAGGGTAGTGTCCTCGGACCTACTTTATTCTTGCTCTACATAAATGATCTATGTAATTTAAATATGGCAAATGCTGAAATCTATGCTTACGCAGATGATACCGCAGTGGTATTTAGCGCAGAATCCTGGGAAGTTGTTAAAAGAAATACTGAAGAAGGACTGAGGGAAATAAACAGATGGCTATCATATAATGCTCTCACTCTAAATGTCTCCAAGACCAACTATATCTGCTACAGTCTTTACAAAAATAAGCAACCTGTTAACGACTTCAACATTAAGCTTCACAATTGTTCCGCTTCGCAATTGGTTAACCACTGTACCTGCCCAAACATTACGAAAGTCGAGCAAACTAAATATCTTGGCGTGTTTCTGGACCAGCGACTTTCCTGGTACATGCACCTTGAACATGTTTCATCCCGGCTCAGAAAACTATCATATATTTTTAAAACATTAAGACATGTACTATCAGCAGGAATCACTAATGACAGAAACCTATTGCGAGAAATCTATATCGCTCTAGTTCAATCAGTAATCAAATATTGTATCTCGGTTTGGGGTGGTGCAGCTAAAACCAAGTTTCTTGAAGTGGAACGTGCTCAACGCAATTTGCTAAAAATTATTCATTTTAAGAAAAGACGGTTTCCCACAGAAGATTTATATAAGCTTGCTAACTTGCTTTCTATCAGGAAGTTATATATCTTAACGATAGTTTTAAAACAGCACTGTGCACTAATTTATGACCCTAGTATTACATTTAGAAGGAGAAAAGATAAAGTTTTAAAAATTTCTAAGGTTAACACAGTTTTTGCTAGTAGACAAAACCTTTGTCGCTCTGCCATGTTGTACAATAAATTAAATCAACAGCTAAACTTATACCCTTATACTCATCACGAATGCAAAAAAATTGTATCAGCATGGCTCGCAACTAAAAATTATGAGCAAGTCGAAAACTTGTTAAAAGTGCAGTAGGAAAAATATTTGTATTGTTTTATTAGTTCCTTTGTATTTCATGTCATATTTTATCTAATTATATTATACTAGGTACGATTATTATAATTATAATTATTTTATTTTATTTATTTATTAACAAATTCTCCCTACAAATGACACTCTGACACACATACATTTTATATATACACATAGGTACACACACACCTTTAACTACACAATATTATTGTTCGAATTACTGTTTCTTTTTATTTTTCTTTTTATATACTTAAAACACTTATTTTTATGTAGATATAAGATTGTAAATAACCCTTCCTTAATTTAACTTAAGTAAAATGTAAGCGTGCGTCCGGCTGTCTGGACATTTTCTCGCAGAGCGTTGCTGCTTATCTAGGTGCCTAAGTCATCGTTTGTGACGACGATCTGTAAAGGTTTCATCGTTTGTGACGCTATTGTTTCCTCAAAAAATCGAAAAAACTTTGGCCAGCCAGCCAGAATTTCGCATTTTCCAGCATTCCAGATCTCAGCCCCCGGAGGGTTTTGAGGATCCAGCTGGTATATAAAGGTATGTGACGCGATATGTGACAGCAACTAAAGTGGTTTTATCAAGTAAAACGCCATAATTTTCGAGTTAACACGAAAAACAAGTGTCCAGCCAGCCGGACGCTTCTGGCTGAGCCACTTTGTTTTTTCCTTATATCTCAGTAATTAAAGCAATTAGAACTGAGTTTTAAGTTGAAAAGTAATGTGACGCGATATGTGACAGACCTCATATAGTTTAAAACATACCTGACGCATGTGTTTAAGAGTTATTTCGATAAAGATTTTGATGACAGATGACAAATGTCCGGCTGGCTGAGCCACCCATTCCAGCGCTTGCAGACGGTCTAGAAAGCTAGATTCTTATCAAAAGGAATGTGACGGCGACGAAGACAACAAATCGTCGTATGTGACAGCTCTAAATACTGCCAAACAAAAAATATAAGCGATTGTTTATTCTTTCATACAAAGTCAATTAGGGTGACCATATTTTACTCCTGTAGATTGTCATCCTTATAAAATACTTCCGCCAAATTTGTCAAACATGACAAACAACTTGATCCTTACGTTGCTCTAATTAAGTGGGTAAATAAAAATATTATTTCATAATGCATCATGTATTTATTTTTTATTTGTTTACTTTTTGTTTGTGTTTACCAATTAATAAAATCAGTCTGGGATTAATGTAACATGTTGAAAAAGTATACCCTTCTCGTATACAAACTCTTCAACTAAAACTTAATATTGCTATTTTAGCACCATCATTCCAATAAAGTTGTTTAACTATAGTTGAATTGTTTTCAAATGATTCCTATGACACTGACAGTAATTTCCACAACATAACCTTGTAGTGCCGTCACCGTTACATAAGAATCGTATTGGAGGCTTATAAAGATGGCATTTATTTATTTTACGTAGCTATATTCCAATAAAATGATATTCCATTGGAATTATAACAATTCATAACATTTGTAAGAAATTATCTCAATCACACTTTACGTTTACGTTCTGCAAAAGTCACTTCGTAAGTTATGATTTAAGGAATACCCTGACTAAGACGAGGTCGCTAACTATGGGCCTTATAAATAAGCTTAGAGTCGCTCAGCGGGCAATGGAAAGGGCCATGCTCGGAGTTTCCCTGCGGGATCGAATCAGTAATGAGGAGATTCGCAGGCGAACCAATGTCACGGACATAGCCAGAAGAATTGCAGAGCTGAATTGGCAATGGGCAGGGCACATAGCTCGCAGAACAGATGGCCGGTGGGGCAGAAAAGTTCTCGAGTGGCGGCCACGTACTGGGAGACGCAGCGTAGGCAGGCCCCCCACACGATGGACCGATTAGTATGTGTCATCATTTGGAGGATATTTTAAAACTTAAAACTTGGTAAGTATTACTTATATTATTTTTGTTAAGTATTTGTTTCTGAATGAAAATTTTTGTCAAGCCTTAACAAATTGTGCCTTTTGCGTAATGTACCTAAGTATTATAATCACGGTTCATTAATTCCTTTTGATACTTTATTAACAAAGCTATCATAATTTAAATTACATAATATAACCACAAAGTCAATTAAGAAAAAGAATATCAAGTATTATAAAAATACAGACTGGTTTAGTAAACAAATTTCATGTCCAACAACATAAACAATAAACTTGTAGGTACATACTTACTTATTCAAAAACAAACGTAGTTGTTTTAATATATTTTTTATTTAATTTCAGTAACAAACAGTTCCAGTTTTGATTTTTGAGCTACAGAAACTCAAACTTTTAAGGAGTACAAAGAAGAGAAAAGTAATCAACAAAAAATGCCACAAAAACACAAACAAAAAGTAAATTAATAAAAAATAAATTAATGATGCATTATGAAATAATATTTTTATTTACCCACTTAATTAGAGCAACGTAAGGATCAAGTTGTTTGTCATGTTTGACAAATTTGGCGGAAGTATTTTATAAGGATGACAATGTACAGGGGTAAAATATGGTCACCCTAATCGACTTTGTATGGAAGAATAAACAATCACTTATATTTTTTGTTTGGCAGTATTTAGAGCTGTCACATACGACGATTTGTTGTCTTCGTCGCCGTCACATTCCTTTTGATAAGAATCTAGCTTTCTAGACCGTCTGCAAGCGCTGGAATGGGTGGCTCAGCCAGCCGGACATTTGTCATCTGTCATCAAAATCTTTATCGAAATAACTCTTAAACACATGCGTCAGGTATGTTTTAAACTATATGAGGTCTGTCACATATCGCGTCACATTCCTTTTCAACTTAAAACTCAGTTCTAATTGCTTTAATTACTGAGATATAAGGGAAAAACAAAGTGGCTCAGCCAGAAGCGTCCGGCTGGCTGGCCACTTGTTTTTCGTGTTAACTCGAAAATTATGGCGTTTTACTTGATAAAACCACTTTAGTTGCTGTCACATATCGCGTCACATACCTTTATATACCAGCTGGATCCTCAAAACCCTCTGGGGGCTGAGATCTGGAATGCTGGAAAATGCGAAATTCTGGCTGGCTGGCCAAAGTTTTTTCGATTTTTTGAGGAAACAATAGCGTCACAAACGATGAAACCTTTACAGATCGTCGTCACAAACGATGACTTAGGCACCTAGATAAGCAGCAACGCTCTGCGAGAAAATGTCCAGACAGCCGGACGCACGCAAATGTAATGGTGTAGTTGCAGAGCAATTAGAAATTTTATTGTGATGGAAGAGTGGTGTCTCTCAACACAAGCTTAGCTTAAAGAGAGGCACCAGCAATTAGTTTTTAAGCTTTCTAATTGTTAATGTAAAATAAAGATTTTTTCATTTTTCATTTTTCAGGTATATTTTTTATTTTATTGTGTCTAATTTATTAATAGTTAATATTATTTGTTGTTAATTATGTTTAGTCCTACAAGTGAAATGCTCTGCCCTAGTCGAAGTTTGTGATATCATTTTTTTTTTCGGGTTGCCTGGAAGAAATCACTTAAAGCGATAAGGCCGCCTAAATTGTCGTTTATTTTTATTTTTTAAATACTTTGTACATAATTATTTTTAAGGTTAATGGCAATAAAGAGTATTTATTATTATTCGGCATATAAAAATCAACTCGCCTTTCGGCGGAAAAGACCTGACAATAAGACCAGTCGGTCGGGTATCAGGGCAAGAGAGAAAGAAACCGGCGAACGATTCGGGCAGTATCGAGCAATACCGCTTTCTGCATGGGTGCTGGAAGCGAACCACCGCCAAATCCCAGCCTTTCTTATTATTATTATTACTTTTTTCGTTCATTGCTTAGAACACATAAGTTTCGTCCTGGATTTCGAGCTATGACGTCGTGTTTTGTAATTTTATCTATTAACTATGTACTTAAATGTATTATTCTGATCGTAATGCCTTGGATACACTATGGGGCAAATGGAGAAACATGTTGCCAAGCATGTTGCTCAACAACTAATTCAAAAGTCAAAAGAATCTTTATTTCTTAAGTATTTAAATACATTTGAAATAAGTCACACAATTTACAAATTTAACTGAATATACCACCACTTCGGAAAGTCGATCTGTTGAGAAGTGGCAAGAAACTCAACAGCAATCATCTTTTAAAAATACACATTTACAATTAGCAATCTTCGTGCATCCGGATATCTTATAGCAAAACTTTATATACCTATGTCAAGTTTTTAAATGTGTGCAGTCGACAAACATTGACACTGGAGATCATGCTCGTTACAAAAGAAGCCTTATTTTTTATATTTTCATAACTGAATTCAATGTATTTAATCTTAACCTGCTAAATCTTAAAATTTTTTAAAACATTGCAAATAAAAATATAAAAATTGTCAACATCTAAATAATTAAGGTGATTATACACTTATCCTTAAATCTATCGGAGGGTTAATCTTAAATATTTTGGAAGTTTATTATAAAAGCGTACACATTGACCCATGAACGAGTTGGTGATCTTCTGGAGTCTACTAAGTATTATATTTATACATTAGTTAGGCAATCAAGTACTAGACAGAAACGTACACATAGATATAGAGGTAAAGATAGAAGTAGATAGATGTAGCGATAGAGGTGAGAGATAATACAGATAATGTGGATGGAGATGAGGATAGTCGTGGACAGAGACGGGACACAAACACGGACCTGGACATGGGGGAATGGGATGGAGATGGGGAAGTCAGAGTCAAATTAAAAAAGTAATATAGTCATAAAGTCTTCAGCAAAACGACCTGCGACCCCTAGCAGCACCCGTTCACGAGTATAACGCAAGCACCAGCCATCACCCTCCTCAACCATATTTTAGGGAAGAGGGTGACCCGAAACCCGACGCTACCGCTAGCCATGCCGCCTGTGGGAGCATGACATTCAGGCTGTTGTACTCGTATGGATAATAAGGAGATGGCGTTGGATAAGAAGGAGATGGCTTTGGATAAGAAGGAGATGGTTTTGGAGATGGATTTAGAGCTTGAGAATTTTTGAAAAACAATTTACAACCAAGGACAAACTACGTAGAACGTGCCGAGATAAATGTCGCGGAACATTGTGTAGGCCTAGGCCACACTAGTCAGTGTTTATAGAAATGTCGCCCGAGGTTGTGGTTATTAGTGCTGCGTACATAGTAATTATATCGAGTGTGTTGAAACGTAAAAGAAAGAGAAGGTGGTGGATGCGGAATTTCTTACTACAACGAAAAATAAGAGTTAATATTCTAGTTGATCTCTGAATGTCTGACGGATCGTTTGTGAATTTTACTCGAATGTCATCATCTGATTTTGAAACTTTATTGCAAATGATCGGACCTTCCATAGCCAAACAGGATACAATACTACGGAATGCTATTAGTCCTCATATCAGACTGGAGATGTACTGTAGTCAACTTCAAGCATTATTCAATTATGTAATTGATCTGAAAGTTGTGAACCTGTAATTGGCAGTAAGAATTGTATTTTTAAGATTATTTTATGATGTGAAAGTGCTGTTGGTCCTGTATAAATAAATTAAAATTAAAATAAAAAAGAAATTGTCGTACACTTTTCGAGTGTCACCAGAAGTTTGTAATGAACTGATAAGCTAATTGAAGATATTTGTAAAGGTAAGTCAAAGAGAATGCATACATTATTAAAACTGTTATTTAATTTTCAGTAAAAGCCATTTTAATTGATTACTTCATCAAGTATATTTTGTATAAAATATTCTCCAGAAGGCTCCGGACGAATATCACGTCCGGAGCCTTCATTATAATTTCTACGTTATAGTTCGATTATAATTCGAACGGTATTTTGCTAATCGTGCATCTAATAAAATATTATTAATATAATATTTTGCTATGATTACACTGTGTTCATCATTTAATGCACGTAACTCAGTTCCTAAGTACTGTCCATAAACATCAAATTCATCTCGGGACATCATTCTGCTTTTGGCAGCATACAGAACTTCATAAGCCTCCTCCAATCTATCTTCATTAGGGTGGCTTCTCTTGCGAGTTGGTCACGTCACGACGATGAAGTTGTTTGTGCAGGGCTCGTGGGTTGCTGTGCTTGATGAATGGTAGAATGCGATTCTAGTTGATGAGGAGAGTGAAGTTCCTGAACTGTAGGTTGACACTGTAGAACGGCAACTTCATCCGGAGACGAAATCGTGTTTTGGCTTTGTGGGCACTGAAAAATAAAAAAATATTAAATCAATTATTATAATAAGTATAGACTACAAAACATGTAGGTATTGTATTATATCAGACATCTGTTAGACACGAATCCGTAACTATAAGTAGACAAAAATAGTATTTAATGTATAATTATTTCTTACAGGTCCCAGCTACTGCAAATGATTGGAAAGCCAAGGCTAAAAGCGTTGAAATTTTATGGAATTTTCCGCATTGCGTTGGATCTATAGACGGTAAACATGTTTTAATCCAAGCTCCTTCGAATTCGGGAAGGGACTATTTTAACTATAAAGAACAATTTAGTTTTTTTTTTGGGTATTGTAGATGCAAATTATAATTTTATCTACGTAAATTGTGGTGCTAAAGGAAAATCTTCTGACAGTAGAGCATTCCAAGAAACTGCTATTTTTATAAAGCTTTGGCTAATAACGAATTCAATTGGCTAAGTCCAGACCCAATACGACAAGATGGACCAAATATGACTTACGTGCTTGTAGGAGACAGCGTCTTTGCACTGACAGAAAACATAATGAAGCCATATCCCGGTAATCACGACGTGGGGACAAGACGCATTTTCAATTATCGACTGTCAAGAGATGGAAGAATTGTCGAAAATGTATTCGGTATCTTACGGACCGGCTTACTGAGCGCGAAATTTTATAGCAATTCATCATGATGATGATTATAGCAATTAAATAGATAAAATTCCAAATTCATTCAAAGGTTGCTAACTGGCAAGGACCCTGTATATAAAGCCGGTAAACTAAGTACTTAGTAGCCCTAAAGTAAAAAAATAATAATATTACATTAATAATCCAAGGTCGAGCTTGACTAACACATTTATTTTGTATACCATGACTTTAATTTCTGTGCACACTGCTGATTCCCTTCATATATTTTCTAGATCTGTGATTACAAATGACAAAATAATAAAAATATGACTTACATTTGTGTCCAACGTGTCCAAGCTTCCAGAACTTGTTAACTTTCTTCCTTTCTCGGACAAATTGCGAACTGAGGGATGTACTTTGGTTTCTATTTCTTTTCTAGGCAATTGAAGCGCCTCCATGCGTCATTTTTCTTTATTTTATTACGATAATCACAGTGTGAAGTATCCCACAACAATCCACGACTTTCGTAAAGCTCCAGAAGTGAAAGCACGGTATCATTTCTCCACAGTACAGACATATTTAAGAGGCACGTTTCGTACGCGACTACACTCGGTGACAAATGGCACGACATTGACGCGGGACACGTGTGCTCGCTCTCGAGGCGGGAGCAAGCAACATGCCCCGCGTCACGTAAAATGTTGCGAAGCATGTTGCGGTACACTATGCAACGTTGCGGCCCCTTCGGCCGTGTATGATACCAGAGTTTGGTAACCGGTATCATACAAAGAAAAAATGATCGTCGTAGGATACTGGTATCCAAGTGATAGGGTTTATTACTTTTCTGATACCCTTCATCATGTTTGGTAACCAGTATCCAGTAAGGAATATAACATTCTGCCTATGAAACCAGCTGGGCAAAACTGTGTTAAACAAGGGTAGTTCCCAACTCAACACTGAGATGAGAACCCTAACTGCTTATGTCATTATCCACTTCTGGTTATATTATTGTCCTCTTGCATCCGAGTAAAAGCCATCGGATTGCATTTTGTACCTACGCTTATTGTAAAACCCTCGCTTTATTGAAAACATACAAGAAAACAAGGAAATAGTTCAACTGTGAATCGTTTATTACCTACAACCTATTGGAATAAAATGGTGAAATGATTTCGATACAATGTCCAACACTAATTTCGTTTTCATTTAGCTGAGATATGGCATCATTTATTTCCTCATCAATTTCTTTGAACTCTCGGCTTAGTTTTGATTTTCTCTTGTATATATCCATTATGGTGGTTTCTTTTCTTAAAGTATCTAAGAGTTGAGCCAATGTCGGTCTTTTACGTCCAACATATCTGTTAAGGCGACTGTGCCAACCTTCTATATTATTGGTAGTACGTATTTTAGATGATGAACAACAGCAAATTTTTTCGAAGTCAGTCTTTGCCATCCATTGGTTATTGAAATATTTGTTAAACTTTGTTATCTCTTCTCCAGACGGACTCTTTGACATAACGTATTCATACCCCTTTTGAAAATAGGCTTTGGGTAAACGTACAAGGCCAGCACACCTGGCTACATGCCTTTTTTTTACCCGTGTGGTTAATTTTAACGATTTAGCTTTTCTAAACAAACACCTATTCAGATGATAATAACATCCCTTAACATCAATGTTGGGAAAAACTTTTCGAACAGCTTTAATTGGAGCCAACTCGAAGTCAACAGTAATTGTTTCTGGTAGCCACTGCTTGAATCGGGAATTTATCATATAAAAGAGTACCTTGTAAGTTTGCTGTGTCTTGTCTGGTAGTAAACAAAAAATTAAAGGTACAACAGCCGATGTAGTTTCGTCGACGCCATGAATTGTATATAACTGATGAAATTCAGTCGGGCATGAAGTAAAAGTACCGTCAGATAAAATATGCTTATACTTTACGATTGATGCAGCACGTTGATTGCAAAATAGTAGAATCCTCTTGTCGTCATCACTATATTCTGCCAACAAGAACTTTTTGAATTTATCGGGTACTACAGCTTCAATTGAAGATTTGCTTCTCAATCTTGGTGCTCCTAATACTTTATTTCTTTCGTTGTACAATCCCGTTTTGATGTTTTGGAATTTGGGGATTTCCCGTACAAAGTCAAGTCCTGCCTCTTCCAGGCTGAACACCATGTTGTCATATTGTTTTTGAATACTATCAAAATTATGACTACATTTTTCTTTCAAATTATCTAATTCTTTCAATATTATATTATTTGCAATGTCTCGTTTGCATGTTTCTTTGTGAGGTTTGACTTTTGTGACTTCATTTTTAACATTTAGAGTAACACTCCCCGTACATCCATAATTAATATTATGGCAGAGCCAAAAGGTAGAGTCGTTTGAGTAAATTTTTTTCCTGTGGTACTTGCGACCATCACTCAATAGTGCTCTTCCTCCTCTCTTCGTAGAGATAAATTCAATTTCTTTACTCATTTTAGATTACTGGCAATGCGGAAATTAATTCGTTGTAGATTAAAATCACAAAATGAATAATTACTTACTTGTTAATCCATGGTAGGTAGTAATAGACAGGAGATGCCCTTAGAATGAAAACCATGAAACACTTGACAGTTGCTATAAAATGGCTGCTGAAGAGTTGAGCCCTAATTAAAATTACATATCGATATCGATAAAGTTTTCGTAGTCATTGTGTACATATACTTAATGGATAACCCAGTATTGGCAGGTAAAGGAACTAGTGACTGCTTAAAAAAAAATAGATGTTTTTTTTTTTAGGAAATTCCCTCATTTTCTATCTAAAATAGCCAATATCTCTCATTGAGTAGTGACTTCATTATAAGGTTACATTATTTTTGTAAAATCGCAAACTACGATAACTCTATCCAATTTTAGGTAATTGCCGAAAAATAGCTCTTAACACATTAAATTATCAATATCTTTTATATTTTTTAATCAAATAGTAAATGTTATATCGCTTTAGAATGAGGCAATTTTTTGAGAAGTTCCAAAGTGTGGCAACAAAATTATGAAAACACAAAAATAAAAGTTCTAGCGCTTCTTAAACAAAAACTGCTGAAGGAATTCTGCTTATTCTGATTTAATTTAGTGGTTATTCAAAATTGTTATTCATTAAAAAAAAAGAAACAAAATCCGATACTTGTGGCCAATATGGCTATTTTAGTTAGAAAATGAGGGAATTCCCTCAAACAAATTTAAAAAAACACAGACCTACTTGCTGAAGATTTTTTTTCTAAGCAGTCACTAGCTCCTCTACCTACCACTACTGGGTTATCCATTAATTACTGGACACCCGATATATTATACCTAACTTTCATGTTCTAATCCGCTGTTTAGTAATAATAAAAAACAATTGTCTTATGAGGTAGTGGTAACCACGTGGTAACATACATTGCCTTCTATGCCAGAGGTTCTGGGTTCGAATCCCGGCGGTGGCGGCGGATATTTGTGCGATGAACTATCGTCAAGTCATGGATGTTTATAATTTAAGTTTATTCTAATAAAAATATGCATTTACTCAATATGTATGTAATATTTTAATACGTATGTTTATACATTTCTTAAGTATATCAGGTTATGCAGTATCTATAACACAAGTTCTTTAAGAAACTTAATTTGGGCTAGATAATGTAGTGTGAGTGTCAGAAATATTTTTTTATTTACTTAGGTACTCGTATACCTAAAAAAATTGATCAATGCGGCCACCAACCTAATACAAGACTTTTCCAACTTGGAAGCAGTAGATACGTTAGCTCGTATTAATTTATAATACCTATCCATATTCATTCTGTATTCTATTTATAGTCATTCTGTATGGTTAAAATTAGTATTTAAAATTACCAAATAAAACACCTGCATTGTGAATAGATTTTGATGTATTGAAATCAACAATTTTAAGGTCACTTAGCGACACTAAAGTAAACTTATCTTTGAACAGGTGTCAACATTTTGAATTAACTGTTAATACTTATTACTAATTAAAAAACAGTCTGATTTACAAATAATACGGTAAGTACAAATTCAAGGTCACTTAGAGACACTAAATTAAACCTTATCTTAAACATTTTGAATAGATAGTAATAAAATTGAACTTTTAATGCTTATTTCTAAATAAAAAATAGTCTGATTTACAGATAATAAGATAAGTACAATTTCAAGGTCACTTAGAGACAATAAAGTAAACTTATCTTTAACATTTTGAATAGGTATTCATAATAATTTTATTTATTTAAGCTGTTAATTTGATTCAAATTTTCCTAAAAAAAATATTTTAATAACAGCTTAAATTAAATTAGAAACCTTGCGCAGGACACCCTTAATTTAATTTTAGTGCGGTCCAGCACATTCTTTCAACATGTTGCACTCTTCGTTTGTTATTAACTTTTCAGCTTTTAATTTCTCCATGACATCTTTTTGTTCTGCTATTTTCTTATTTTTTCGATATACTTGAAGTTTCAGATTTTTATTTTTTTTATTAAGCTGTCACATAATTTTTCTAACTTGACAATTTTGATTTCATTTTGATAAGCCTGAAAATATTAAAAGAAAAATATTTTATTTAATAAACACAAGTTAGAAACGCCTGGTATCCTCAGGAAATTATGCACAAACAGTTCACGCTATCTTTCACTCATTTTACTACTAAAAAAAGTTAGAATCAATAACTACTTATGTTATATTGTAAAACCAACCTTATCGTGACTTGAATTTAGTTTTGGTTCTTGTTGGTCAGAACTTTGTGGTATGACCTGGTTTTTCAAGTCTGTCAACTGTAATGGAAAAAAATGGTTGAAAAAAATGGAATGAAAGAATGTTGCTGTTGCGGAATGTCACATGAAAACTTGAAGTTTATTTCACTTAGGGCCGGTATTTCAATGCCACCTTATCTCAAATTGATCCAGGATTGAAGATAAGAACGACATAAGTGTATTTCAATATAGGATTAAAGTTAAGCGGCGAATAAAGTCCACCCTAACTAGCCTTAATCTAAGTGGAGGATTTTTGTCGCTTAAGTTCCGATCTGAGATTGGCGCGAGGCTACCTCGAAAAAAAGTTACTTTATAGTAGTTTATTTTTGACCCGCAAAAATCAACATGCTATGGTAGGTAATGAAATAATGGCTATTTGCTAGTTCAAGAATTATTTTCTTACGTAAGTATGCGAATTAGTAGGAGCCAAGCCAAAATGAAAAAAGAACACAGTCTAAGGTCTTGGAGAATTTGGATAGTGTTGTGAATGATAAATAAATAAGCACTTACAAGCTGTTATAGCTGAAAGTGAATCAAGAAAACGCTACTATGATTTGCAAAATCAATTATTAGAATTAGAATTAGCAAAGAAACAGAAAGAGGATTCACTTTAGGAAAATTAGGCTTTTACTATTATAATAGTAGCTAGCGTTTTCTTGATTTGCTTTCTTACTTGTAAAATAATTTAAATTTAATAAATAAAACACAATGTAAATTCATATAATTTATTTAATTACCCCTTGCCACAAATTATTATAATAATGAAAATATGGCACAACATGTGGCGAGAAATTCTGGCTGCCTCTTTAAAATGGATCTACTGGCACACTGCTAGTCTCCAAGATGGCCTGTTCAATCGCTGAAAAATTGGCAGGCGGATCACCATTATTCATTTCTACTGCAATATAGCACAAGCTACACATAGATGCTGCACTTTTGTAAGTGCTAAACGAGTACCAAGTGCTAATATAGGGAACCTTCTCTTCAGAACACCAAATGTCCTTTCAATGGGATTTCTAGTTCATCGAATTCTCCACTTTCAAATCTCTTTTTCACCAGACTATTTTGAAATATTCTTGAGTCATGTGCTGATTCGGGCAAACGAGCAACAATATCTTGAATGATCAAATCAGCTGTACATATGGCTTGAATATTTAATGAAAAATATTGTTTTCAACAATTGGCGGACAGAAATGCCATGTCTGTGTCACTCAATTATGAATGTCAACCAATGACAGCAAAAATCATAGACAAATCGACTTATTCTGTTTATTATGTTGCAATATTGCGATTTATCCTAGATTAGTTGAGGCGAGGAAGATCCGGATTGAAATACGCTTCTGTCTTTCAAAAGTGAGACTTAGCTTAAATGTAGGACTTAACTTAAGCAATAAGATAAGGTAGCATTGAAATACCGGCCCTTACTTCAGTGAGTGCTGAGTGTGGGATTCTTTTCTGTGAAGCCACGCTCCGAACACTAGTAATAGTTGGAGACTGAAAATGAATACAAAGTTTGTATTAATAAATAGCAATTCTCCAAAAATTAAATTTTCTTTTAATTATCATCATGCAAAAGTTATATCCTTCGATGACTATGTAAATTTTTAAAGATTTTAAATTATATAAATTATAAAAGGTACAAAGTAACAATTCTCTACAAAACACTTACTGATAAGTAAAGTGAGGGCACTGCATCATCTTTTAGCCTGATGACTCCAAGTGTTCTATTGATGTTATCATCCTCAAAATGTAATGAACATATAAATAGATTCTTCCTATGACGTCGGCTTATATTTTCTAATCCAATTGCGTTTATCCACCTTCGCCGCATATTTAAATTAGTGGGAAAACTGAAAAATATCGATAAAAAAGACGGTTTACGGATGCCCATCACTATGTTTACACTTGGTAACTAGGAAGCAAGGTTATAAATTTAAAACCTTCTAAACATTCACTATTACTCAATTATTATCGCTTATAGGTACTTGTTACAGTAAACCAGATGATGATATACGCAAATAATTACAAAACATAAGAATTTGAGATAACTTACTGGTGTAAACTTATGTTTTGCGACTTTTTAGCGCCACAAACTAAAATCAAACACTTATGCATATTGTACACGATAATTCAAATCAAACTTATAAAATTGATATTTATTAAAGCATTTCATAGTCAAATCTCTAAAAAATCCCGAATATTTTGCACTTTTCCTGAAAGTAAACAAAACACACTGACGCAAACGTATAGGTAAGTAAAATGGCGACTGCATTTCACCAAGCTGACAACATAGCGTAAAAAGAAAATCAAACCAAAAAAAGGAAAGGAAGAATTTGACTTCGAGTCTTTCACTCATGTCAAATGTACGCTTGTTAGAAAGAAATAAAGATATGTCCGTAAATTCATCGCACGTTTGCCACATATATCCTACAGTAAACAATTAATGGGCATCTCCTGTCTATTACTACCTACCATGTGTTAATCTAATACACTGACATTGACATCAATTGTTATGAAAACTTCAGTTATCTAAAGGGCCAGTGCATTGATATCAAAAGAGGTGATATATCAATGCACATGACATGCTTATCAGTTACATACGAGGAAATATTAAGTACTCACTTGTAATTATTTAATATTTTCCTGAGCTGATACTCGGTTACATAAAACGAAAAATTCCTATTAGTTGGATACCAGTATCCTACGACGATCATTTTTTCTTTGTATGATACCGGTTACCAAACTCTGGTATCATACACGGCCGAAGGGGTTGCGGCGACACGTATATTGAGTGTTGCGCGTCATGTTGCGGGACAAAATGTTCCCTAATGTATCCAAGGCTTTAGGCTCACGCTTTCCTTTAATTTTTTTCTTATGGGAAAACTATAAGTATAAATGAAAGACTTTTTTTGTAGTCGAATGGGGACGAAGACTAAGCATATCTGGGATTTTTTCTCCAAAGTACATTTTTGAACGCCCTGTATTTTAATTTTAGGTTTTAGACGAAACTTTCTGGCTGGCGTGACGCGCACTGATTTCCAGTTGCGTCAGTAGGAACGTAGTTTATAGAGTTACATTTTCGATGTAAGCAGAGTGATTCAGGTGGAATTATTACCCATCTCCATCAGCAAATAAAATAAAAATTTGGTTCATGAAGTATTTAATGCAGATTCTATATGCTGAGGGATTTTCGATTTATCCAATTCACTATAACTTCTACTGCAGCTAAAACATAATGATTTATTGCAGAAGGGAAACATTGATGTAGTATTAATCTTTTGAAAATCCATAGAAACTCCAGCTTTCGTTTCAGAAACTGATTTGGAAAAATTTGTAGCTTCCAGTGCTGTTAACTGCTGCGAAGTTGAATGCAGGACACTCTGAAAATACACAACAATTTGAATTATATACCACTGTAGAAAAGCTGCATGATTTGTTTCTTTGATTGCGGAAATCTTGGAAACTATCAGCTGGATCTGAAATTTTTATCTTTTGGTTATAAAATCTTAGGGGTAACTGATTCTGTAAAGTGGAGTAACTAGAGGAGTTATCCTATTTAGTCAGAAGGTTGACTAAATAGGATAACTCCTCTAGTTATGAAGGTTTTATCAAAGGCACTTACCTCACATAAGACACATTTGTTTTTTGATCCAATAAGCTCTTGTGCTCCAATTTTGTCTGCAGTCTTACATACAGTAGATATTGTTGCCGGAAAGTTAGTTTGTAAGTCAATCACAAACGACTGGATAAGGGACTGCAGACTAACATCATCTTTTTTACTAGGGCTACTAACTTCAAGATTTTTGGTTTTTATATAATACTGTAGCTCTTCATTTGTTATATCTTTCATAGGCCTTATTATTTTTACTTTATCATTCCGAGCATCACAGAAGCCCTGAAAATAAAAAGATTATTAGTTTATATTTCATTCAATGTAATGTTTAGAAAACACTATTTTTGATTTTAGTCAAACAGATAATAATAATTAGAATCGCCATGATGTTCACTGATCTCTGGTAGGAGATGGCACCGAAAGAAGAAGAATAAATTATAGTAAATGAATTGCATTACAAAATTATGAAAGCTACCATACTGAGATAGATAATTATAAAACTGCTTGTTATAAATAAGCAATTACTCACTTAGCCCCTTGTGTATTGAATGACTTTAAAATATTATGTGTCTAGTCTTGAAAAATAAGCTTATATCTTGTTTAAATGATTAATGATACAAAGCCGATACTTACTATATCACTTTCTACTTGACATCCTCTCCCAATAGCAAGATTTGACAGTAAATTCACAGCCAGTGTTGTAGTTGTTTCCCCAGTAAATACATAATGACATTTTAAAGTTTCTGCAGTCTTTATAAACAGATTGCGCTTGATTTTAAAAAGAAAATCTGTTTGAATAGTTGGATGCATATCATTCATCATAGATGTGAATCTTTGTTCTTCTTGGTTATTGACATCAGGGATTGAATATGGTTCTAGAAGTTTTTGATCTTTGTAAAAATATTGGGATATATGTATGATATATAGCTCCATTTCATAAAGTTTGCACTGATTAGTAAGAAAACTTAATACATCAAATCCTTTAGAATCATTTGAGTGATCTGAAATAAAAAATATATTTAGTTTATTATTCTATCAGGACCTACATGAGTTTTTAAAAGCTACCTATATAGCTAACCTAACTTACCAATAATATGAAGCACTATTGGCTTAATACGCAACATTTTATGACTATCTTGACTTAATCCAAAATGGATAAGGTCTAACAGAGCATTAGATGCTTGTCCTCCAGAAGCACACACAAGAACTAATTCATTTCGTGATAGAATTTTATTTTTTCCGATACATGCGCGAAATTTGTGGTTAACATTGGATAAGAAACATTCTTCACAATACGTATCTTTCTTCCTTAGAGTTATTGCTTTTGAACTTTTACCACACTTTTTACAGCTCATATTGTGACGCTTTAAAAATATGTTTATTTAGCCTTATCTTAATAGGAATTTGAATTTGATACGAATAATTATGAATAATTGAGTGTTGTTTTTGTTTGTTAGACAACCACAGGCAGGATGACAGAAGGACAGACAGACACCATCTGTTAGGTATCTATGGTTAGGTATCAAGATATTGGCTGACAACCAACAATTGACATTTGACACATATTTGTAACACTTCACATAAAATATTTATACAGTAGGTAGGATAGGACCAATAAGAGAAACCAGATAAACAAATCCGATATACGTGTTATGTCCTTCTGGCTGAATTCTAATTACCTACCTTAAATTTTCATATACCTAAACGCTATATTTGTGATCCCCCAAATGATGCAAGTTTATAATATGGTAAATAATTAATGATTAAACGAACTTACCTAAAGCGAAGTTCTATCATAATTGTACGATAGCTTTGTCTGAAGAGATTAGTATCTCTCTCAAGCGAAGTTCTATCATAATTATATGTACGAACATATAATTATGATAGAACTTCGCTTCAGGTAAGTTCGTTTAATCATTAATTATAATTCAAGCTTTGTCCTTGAGATTAGATTACACATGTAGATGTTAAGAGTTCTTAGGTATGACTTATTAGTTAAAATAAAATATTTGAGATATGATTACACCATTTAATTATTTAACAAAATATAAATAAAGCAGCACCCTTTAAATTAGTTAAACCACACCACACCACACACCAACACCAGTAGTGGGGTCTGAAGGTATACCTCGAGGTGCTACTGGTACTCCTAGACGGGTAAAGCTAGGTATATCGAGTTTGGGTTCATTTTGATTCGAAGGACTAGACCTTACCACCAGTTTTGGTAGTAGGAGCTGAAGGTATACCTCAAGGTGCTACTGGTACTCGTAGACCGATAGAGCTAGGCATGTCGAGTTTGGGTTCATTTTGATTCGCAGGACGAGACCTTACCACCAGTTCTGGTAGTGGGGTCTGAAGGTATACCTCGAGGTGCTACTGGTACTCCTAGACGGGTAAAGCTAGGTATATCGAGTTTGGGTTCATTTTGATTCGTGAGACGAGACCTTACCACCAGTTTTGGTAGTAGGAGCTGAAGGTATACCTCAAGGTGCTACTGGTACTCGTAGACTGATAGAGCTAGGCATGTCGAGTTTGGGTTCATTTTGATTCGCAGGACGAGACCTTACCACCAGTTCTGGTAGTGGGAGCTGAAGGTATACCTCGAGGTGCTACTGGTACTCCTAGACGGGTAAAGCTAGGTATATCGAGTTTGGGTTCATTTTGATTCGTAGGACGAGACCTTACCACCAGTTCTGGTAGTGGGAGCTGAAGGTATACCTGGAGGTGTTACTGGTACTCCTAGACAGGTAAAGCTAGGTATATCGAGTTTGGGCTCATTTTGATTCGTAGGATGAGACCACCAGTTCTGGTAGTGGGAGCTGAAGGTATACCTCGAGGTGCTACTGGTACTCGTAGACGGATAGAGCTAGGCATGTCGAGTTTGGGTTCATTTTGATTCTTAGGACGAGACCTTGTACAAGTTGTAACAAAACAGACTTCGTTTAAGCTGATTTATAGTTTATATGAAAAAATTATTCCATAAGTGCACAGATATGATACTTGGTATAAAGGTTCCTCAGTGCGTGACTGTTTGTGTTGTAAAAGAAGTTCCCGACAGTCCCACGGGAACACGAAATATTGGACTTTTTAGTTTGTATGAAAAATTATTTCTTCAGTGCATGGATGTAATTCTTGGCATAAAGGTTCTTCAAAGTATGGTTGTGTTAAATATAAACAATGTCGTACGCGCATAACGAAGTTGCGGGCAAAAGCTAGTCTACATATATAATTAGAAAACTAAAATTACCTAGTCGTTATGGTATTATTATTGTAAAATACGATAGAAAGAACGTAACGTAAATAAACACTTCATTATATAATTTACATTCTATTGATTAAATTAAAAAAGGTATTTTTGTACATTGAAACTACAACAAAATAAATATTTTATTTAAAAGGACAATGAAAATAATGCCTTGTTAATTGGGCTCCAAAAAAAAAATTATTGTGCAGGGATAATGTGGGGGATAGCTCCAGTGGACTGTACCTATAGTCTATGAATTCGATTACGATTTAGTCAAATGATGCGCTATCCACCCACTCTATTAGCTGGAATCGATGCGAGGGGCAAAAGGAAAATGCGAATTCACCACTTAACACGGTCGTGAAAGTCCAGCCGCGCGGCACTGTAACACTACTGGTACTACACACTTTAGTAGCACCTTGAGGTATACCTTCAGCACCTACTACCAAAACTGGTGGTAAGGTCTAGTCCTTCGAATCAAAATGAACCCAAACTCGATATACCTAGCTTTACCCGTCTAGGAGTAACAGTAGCACCACGAGGTATACCTTCAGACCCCACTACCAGAACTGGTGGTAAGGTCTCGTCCTGCGAATCAAAATGAACCCAAACTCGACATGCCTAGCTCTATCGGTCTACGAGTACCAGTAGCACCTTGAGGTATACCTTCAGCTCCTACTACCAAAACTGGTGGTAAGGTCTAGTCCTTCGAATCAAAATGAACCCAAACTCGATATAGGTACCTAGCTTTACCCGTCTAGGAGTACCAGTAGCACCTCGAGGTATACCTTCAGACCCCACTACCAGAACTGGAGATAAGGTTTAGTCCTAACAAACATAATGATTCCAAGTTTCCAGATTCAATCCTAATCATAAAAGGTTTTGTAATTTTTTTTTTTTAATAAAATTATATTATTACATTTTCAACTCAGTTCAGAGAGCGTCAAGTATCGAGACTTGTTTGATGTAATAAATTGTGTATGTACAGCGATGTTTCTTAGCACGAAAAATAACTCAAAAGCGATACAGGTCCACTCTCGACAGCGGCTGAGCGCAGACCATGCTAGTTCGTCTTCCATACAATTGGGAAATTCTGATATAAACTAACGCCACCATACCCTTGGGCTCGGAACTATTACGAGTAGAAAAAATGCGTTCAAATAGCGTTCATAATAGAGCTGCCACTCAAAAAAAGTAACAATTAATATAGATAGTTCAACTCAGTTGTGCGCGCGGCCCTATGTGTGGGTAAACCTTGTACGTATACAGTGACTTTGTGTGACTTGTCATTATTCTATGTGTGCGTACAGTGACGATGACTGCAGCGTCACTGCCACACAAATAGAAGTTGTATATTTACTAGCGCACACACCCATAGGGCCACGCACCCACACATAGCACCGCGCGCACAACTGAGTTGAACTATCTATAGTAGATTTAATAACACACTATTAAGCTATTCACTTTAATTCAAATAAACCTATTGTAGCTTGCCTAATGAAAAACACGTATTAATACTCACCTAATTATTGAGTAGGTAATATTTGGTTTACTAAAATCTTGAATAAGCATATCTATGGCTACAATTTTACAGATCAACATGGTCTGAGTTGTCCCTTAGTGTTTTTTCATTTTTTTTTTATCAACTTTGGTGTTTTTTCATATGTTTCCTGTAACAACTTTTTGTGAGCAAATAAAAAAAAACTACTAAACTGAATCAGTATCAATAGCTGGGAGGAATATTTTTTTTAATCCTGGCAACACAAATTTTGTGTTGTATTACGCACTATGCGATTCAAAGACGTTGTATCACTGAGAATCCGTTGGTTTTCAGTGAAATACGTTTGCGTTTTCAACTTTTTACCAATTTAGACTTTTTGTTGTTCGAGGATAATTCGAGGATTATTTCCATTTAGGCTGAAGTTCTGCAAGTAGTTCTAAAACTTTCTTTAATATTTTAGATGAAGCATCCCCCGCCCGCACCCTTTCCCCGCTTTTTAGTTCCGGTCCCGGGGCCTAGTTGGCGCCCTAGTGCAAAAACGGAGAGACGGCCATCTATACTTTAGTACTTATTTTCATCTATGGCGCAGACTGAAGATATCTAGTTTTTGTTTGGAATGATATTGACATTATTTGCTAATGTATAATAACCCTTACCACAGTGTTTTAAGATTTACGCATTTATACAAATATGAAGAAAATTACGTGTTTGGTTTTATTTTTTTTTAAAGGGTTTTTAGTATTAATTTCAAAGAAAAAAGTGCTTATTATCAAAAATGAACATGTCAACCACCGAATAGTATTTTTTTTATTCATAAATACTTGTGTTTTCATACCAAAAGTGGTACCGTAAATTGGCTTAAAATCGTCATTTTCGTGCGACGAGGCATCGCAAAATTAGTTTTTAAGCCACAAAAATAAATTTATTTATATTATTTTTATATAATAAATGGAGATGAAAGTCTTATCTATCTATTAGTATTTGTAATTATACTGAACTCTGCGCCATTTTATCACAATATGTACCAGAAAATACCCTATTTTGAAGATTTGCGGAAACGCGTGCTTAAGTAGTGACGCAAAGTAGTTACAGCACAAATTTCTGGCCGGTCATAAAAAAAAATGGTTGTGGTTGATAAACTCCGGGCGAGAAGTCTGAATTATGTCTTGTATTTTAATTCTTACACCAGATGAAACAAATTCTATATTTGTGATTATTATCTTAGAAATAGTTTGTGCACGATGAGCTGTTGTTAATGTTAATAAAGTTTTGTCTTAAGTTTTCGCGATTCAAACACACTCAAAACTTTCAAATCAAACACTTTTTAACCGGATTTATCACGTACCTATAGTTATTTACATTTTAAATTTTAACTCTTTGCAGACCCCGTCGACTGACTCTCTCGTGACCTATATAAGACGCAAAAACTATTATCTTTCTTAACTTCACACCACTGCCATAACTCGCGAGTGATATGTATGAGGTGGGGAAATTGTACTCCATCCGTTGTAGCAATGTTTGGCAAAAATTTTAAGCCCGAAAAGGGCAGCTAATATTTCTAAAAAAAAATTGTATGTTTAGAGCGTTCTTCACATCCCACTAGCCCTACTATCAGCACACACGGCTCCCCATCCCGTAGTTGAGGCGACACTAAATATTTCTATAAATGTCTAAATAATTCATTTAGCTGTATATCATTAAAAGCAATGTCAATATTTTTTGACCACCATTCCAGCTCTGGTACTATTTTATTTGGTAAACTCATAAATTTGTTAAGTATAACTTTATCATCTTTTAACGCTATGAAAATCGCTCTAACTCTTTTGTGTAGAGCCAGCCACACTTAACATCTGCACATGATGATGTCAAAATACCAATTAATCTAGCAAATTCTCTCAATCTACATCGATCAAAACGTTTTATCGATTTTATAGATTATTAAATTATTTTTTAGTTATTATTTCTTTCTTTATTATTTTTATTTAAATTAAGTTATGGGAGTTCAATTCGAAGCCTAAAATTTTACAAATCGTATTTAGACAAAAGTCGCTTTTTTCTGATTTCAAGGGCTGTGAGTAGTTTAGCAGTGTCTGTTACATTTTTTGAACAAGAAATTCCTATTAGTAAAATATCATCTAAATAAATTGTGGACAAATACCACATAACCTTAATAATCTAATTACAGGCTTCATGATCTTGTTAAGCAGGTATGGTGTTGTATTAAGCCCGAACGGTAACACATAAAATTCATAAAATTTGTTTTCAAATTTAAACCGAAGGTAGTTTTGAAAATTCATATGGACCGGAATTAAAAATAAGCATCTTTAAGATCTATTGTAGTCATGAAGCAGTTTATTCAGGGACTTTAAATTTAATATAAACCCAAATTTACCGTTTGGTTTTTGTATTAAAAATATCGGAGATATAAATTGACCATCACATGGTGAACACTCAGATATCGATCCGATTGCTAAGAGATCAGTAATGGTCTGTTCATATTGCAATTTTTCTATATTGTTATTAATTTTCAAAAAAACACTTCTTTTATTACGTAGGGCCTCACTTATACAACGCCACAAACAAAACTCTTTCACAACATGGTAATTTATGTACACCTTGCAAAAAACTAATAAAAACTGGCTTATAGGAAAATCTTACCTAGAAACTGAAAAACTTATAACACCCTACACATAAAAATTAGGCCGTTCGCTTAGCAAGTATTTGTGTACATTTATGTATTTTATAATACACATTGCAGTCATTAATAGTAGATTATGCATCAAGGGGATAAAGCAGTGTATTATGTCACGGGCATCATATTGAATCCTGAGCGAAATGAAGGATTCTGTAGAAGATGTTAATTCCCGAACGAAGTGAGGGAATTATGGTAAGAATCCTGAATGAAGCGAGGGATTCAAGACTGCCCAAGACTAAGACACTGTTATCCCCGAGGAGCATACTCTACTTTATACACCACCTTGTAAGATAATTAGGTAATGAAACGCAGGAATTAAATCAAGTACTTAGGTATTTAATAATTTAGAAATTAAAGATAATATTAGAAACAATTGACCAGTTATGTAAAGATAAAGTGATATTTCTATTTGGTATATTCATTGTTTACTGTTGTCTTCAACATTGAGTAAACAGTCCATAGGCTTCTAGGTTTCTTTGGAGCAGACAACTGTTGAAATATACTAAAAGCAATGACTCCGAAATAATTTTCACGGCCTTTTTAGTTTTCCAAGCAAAGAAATCTTCGTAAAATTTCATGTACAATGGTTCGATTTACACGACAAAATATTATCGACGATACTATTTGCTTCATTTGTAAATCTTCTGGTGTTAAATCGTCACTCGAGCTCGACATATTTTATTTATTTGAATACTATTGAAATAAAAACTCTGAAAAAATTTTCTTTTCAAAAACCGCGCAATTTTACTTCTTATTTGTCTTTTTCAAAAGGCAAAAGAAACCGTCGCATACAGGTTTTTCACGAGGGTTTTTAATTTTTTCTTGGTAGTCGTTCCAAATGCAAAGGTACACAAACTTATACAGCCAAATTTAAAGTCCATAAATTTTTAATTAGGCAAAGCAACTAGTCATACAGCCATGTCCATGTAGGTATTATTAAATTTCGCTCCAATTGACATTCCAAAATCAAATGACATTATTGCCCGTCTGCACTAAACTTTGACAGCTCCTAAGTTGATGCTTAAGTCTCTAGGACGTGCTTACGAACAAAAATTGCGTTGCACTAAACTTAGGTCAATGCCTAAATGCTTAAGAAATTCTTAACTTTATGTGCCCGATTCCCCATGCCATAACTTTAGGCAAGTCTTTAAGCATGATCGAAAAGTTATGCCAACACAATAGTTAGATTTTTTCATATACATATATTTAATAATTTACCATGTTATCTTTTAGAAAAAACTTCACTACGTAGTTGGTGAAACTTCAAAAATATTAAATAAACCTGAGAAACATAACTTCCCACAATACTTTATTTGTATCATTCTCATTACTTTTCGATCATGTTTTTGATAGAACGTGGATTGAAGATTGAATATTGAAATACCTAAATTTGTACCTACATTCCATTGACCTATACAATAGAACTTAATGCTACATTCCCTCGCTTGAAAAATTCTTCCCTGGTGAAATCGTTGCAAGTTAATTTGTACCTGACTAAAAACATGACTATGATTAATGAGTTGGACGAATTCATAAATTTCTTGGACTTTCTCGAAGATTTAGACGATGAAAACCCACAACGCAGGACACGCATTCTGAGGACAAGAGGAAATCCTCTTGAAATCATGAACGATATCGAATTTTACAAAAGGTATCGTGTGTCAAAGGAAATATTCCTTTTTATACTTCATAAGATTGATGAAAGTCTGGAGTACGAGAGTGACCGGTAAGTAATTACATACTAAATGTTAGTAGGTATTAAGTATTTTATTGTAAACTAACTTTTTCCCGCAACTTTTTGTAACCTTCCTGTAGTAATTTCAGTAACTCCTTCCGTAGTACAACCAGACAACCATTGAAAGAATCTTTTTACCAAGTTTCACATCCGTGCACTCGGGGAATAAAATAAAAAACAGAGGCAGAGGCATCTGCATTATGTAATCTAATAAACTTTTCCTATTAAACTTCAAAAAATTTTTAAGTTAAATAAACCGACAAAAATTACAAAGTGACATGAAGAACCAAGTCATAGATAAAAATCAAAGACAAAATAGACTTTTTCGTTCATTTCGTTCACTTACTTAGGGAACGATCGTTGTAGGAGTCACTTAAGCTAAACAAGTTGGTGCAGAGCAATTCAGCGTAAGTCAATGATTAGGTGTGACTTAGTTTAGGCGTGTCATAACTAAGCTTATGCTAAGTGGAGTTTAGTGCAGACGGGCATATAACCCTCAGGATTAAAGTATATGTTATTCCCTGTAAGATACCTTTTTTAATCTTAAGGGATTAATATCTAGTTTTAGGTGGACTTTATCTCATACATAATGCGAATTTAAACAAAGGTGGTGTATAAAATAATTTTAGAACATAATAATTATGTAGGTACCTAGTTATGGTTTTATAATTTTTTTTTGTCAGTGCTGTTGCTGTGGTTTTTATTTTTTCATTGGAATGTATTGAAGTGTAAGCAAATTAATTTGTGTCTACTGGCTACCTTTTCACAATAACTTAGGGAAGGTTTTTTCTGGGGAGAGGGGACTAGACCCTTAGAACAGACTATATTAAATAGTTTAGTTAGGGCTCTAGTAGCACTGTCTTAAAAAAACAATAAGCCTAAGAAACTTATCATTTTAATATTAACACAGCATCTGTGGCATATGTAACAATGTTATATTATAATAGTTATTAAAAAAAAAATTGTTCTTACCATATATGTAAACTAATTTTAGTTTCAGGAATTCTTCTCTGAGTGACCGGTTTAACAAAAGGTATTTTGTAACCCTCGATCCATGATAATATTGTTTAGTCGCAGGTCAAAAGAGACCATTGCTCAAAAAATAAAGAAAGCCTGCCGGCGTACATTACCGTATATATCTGCGGTTGCGGTTGTCCGATGGACGAGTCTGAGGTGGTCGCAATGATTGTGGCGACTCTTGTAGTAGACAGGCTTCTTCGTCCTCAGATTCCCCTTGGGCCTGTTCGTAAAGTTCTGAGGAGGACCTCGCCAGTTTAAATGCTTCTGAGGCTACTTGGTGTTTTTTGCCAAGTTGGTGTGGACTTCATCTCCGACCCGGATTCAATGATTGCTTTGGCTGTTTTCAGGGTGTCACTGAGATTATCTCCAAATAGGTATTCACATATTTTTGTAGCTTGAAGCCGGTTTTTTAATTCGGGCTTAACTCCATTCAAAACGAAGTTGCGTCGGGTTAATATGAGTCCATGTGTTGGGCATCACACATTAGTTTTGCCGCGTCCATTAATATTTGAATAAGATTAGCGTTCTTTGTTTCCGCTGTGAGCAGCTCAGTAAGTGCTGTGGCTACACATGTGGTTGCCGATATTAGTTGTTTCTGTTTATATTCTATACTAGCGACCCGCCCCGGCTTCGCACGGGTGCAATGCTGATACTAAATACACTACAGAAAAACTGTGAACCTTGTATATAAAAACATAGCGGCCCGCTCCGGCTTCGCACGGGTATAAAATATATAGCCTTACAGTGATTGTGATTAAAATCGATTCAGTAGTTTTGATTTATTCATTACTGCCCGTGGCCCGCACGCGTTAAATTTGGAGTAAAACAATCCCCCTTTCCCTATACCATGAAGATTTCCTGCTATCTTTGGAATATCTAAATTCATACACTACATTTTTACTTATTCACTTTTTAAATTTTTAACTATTTATTTTATTTTTACAACATATTACAGAATTTCTTTATAAACAACGTTCACAGCTTTCTTGTCATTAGACAATACAAACATATTTTCTCTGGAGGTCACTCTTGAAAGAGCGACATACAGTTGTCCATGTGAAAAACAATCAACGCTCAAATCTAAGCCTGCAACGTTGAAGTTTTGACCCTGCGATTTATTAATGGTCATTGCAAAAGATGTCTTTACCGGAAACTTTAAACGTTTAAATTGGAAGGGTAAATCCGATGGTATCAGAGGGATTCGGGGAATCAATACATCTTCTCCGGTACTACATCCTGTGAGTATTGTGCACTCTATTATGAAAGTTTTCAATGAGTTTACCAGCAAACGCGTGCCATTGCAAAGTTTAGGTGGATTCAGGTTTCTTAATAAAATAACAGGACAACCTACTTTCAACACCATTTTGTGAGGAGGAAGTCCAGACGGGTTCAAAGAATTTAGAAATTCTGTAGGAAAATGAACAGCTTCTTCCAAATCGAGAACAGTATCGACCGAGTAGTATATTTTCGTCGGCGCATCAATCTTTGAAAGAATCAAGTTATTTACTTTATCTACTTGTTCGTTAGTTGGTGACAGAACCGGGCGGCCGGCCGGTACCGCCGCAAACGCTACGTCCCGCAATTTTTAAATCTGTAATATCTTTGAAAATATTCACTTAAAGCATACGGTGTAAAAGACCATATAGATCTATATTAAATTAACAATGTATGCAAGGTACCTATTTAATTGGTTAAGGATCAATGCTGTATTGGTTAAAATCGCTTCGAAAATTAGCCATTATTTGTCGTAAAAAGTAAATGACAAAAAAAAGTTATTGTGGGTTATCCATAAGAGATAGACATATACCATCACGGACTTTTCTGTAGACCTTTTCAATGTGTACAATACTTAGTAAATACATTATTTTGATAAAACTCGTAGGGTTCAGCCTGCGTTTGCAATGTAGCGGAAAAAATGTAATTATTTACGACATCACATTAGAAACCTCAAAAATACCAGTACTTCTCCACTATTTAATGGATGTTATTATACATATAAACCTTCTTCTTGAATCACTCTATCTATTAAAAAAACCGCATCAAAATCCGTTGCGTAGTTTCAAAGATTTAAGCATACAAAGGGACATAGGGACAGAAAAAGCGACTTTGTTTTATACTATGTAGTGATTTTTGTCTCTTTTGAGAACAAAATCAGGATACATACCTTAACCTCTGGATTAAGAGTAGGATCTTAAGTTTACAATTTTCCGGTGTCAAATATTTATCTAACAAAGTCTTTCTAACATCTTTGTCCAATCCAGAGCAAACAATGTGTTGAAGCCGAATTGACAATTCACCATGAATATCTACTCCATATTTTTTCTTAAATGATGGATCCTCTCCCAATATATCCATTTACTTAGAGTCTAATACAGTTTTGGTTAAGTCTGGTTGTGTTTCGGCAAAACTTGCAGAAGCTTGTGGATTGGTAACACTAGTGGGCCGCTGCAGAGCGGCTGCGCTCGTAGAGGGCTGTGAGACAGGATTATTATCCTGATTATCCAACACAGGAACGGCCGATCCTGTTTGTATTGGCAGGCCTGACAAACAAAGAAAAAATCTGGTTTTATTCGTCGTTGTTTTTATTTTTATAAGTTTAGAATAATTGGTGAAGTGAAGTAACATTCGTTTTCCCATCACTATCACTATTTTTAGTTATAGTATTTGGCACCAATAGTAAAAATCTATATAGAACATCGTTTTTTTACCCATTATACTAAAGGTAGGCGATGTCTGGTATTGCTTGAACTTCGCCTGGGTACCTACTTAGTTTGAATTTACTATCATAATGGTGGAAAAGCACGATTTATATAAAGAATTATTATAAAAAACTAAACATTATTAATTATGACATAGATAGTACAAACAAACAGAGCCATTCCTTTTTATTCTGTGACGGAGAGTGTTTTGAAACTGTTAAAAAATGCTCACCCGCTCCAGTAATATTTTGTCTCAACTGTGAAACACACTTTAAGTTAGCAGCTAATGGCCTCTATTGGTGCTGCCACACTTAAATTGCAAACTAAATAAAAAATTAAAGGTTTTACGACATTATAATCAGTCATTTTTCTCCGTGGTTCTTTTTTCAAAATGCGGCGAAGTCTGGTGTACTACGCGAAGTCAGAGGTAACGACGGTATTTATGGTGCGTACAGATTGCTATTAATGTAAGCTGCAAAAAAAGTTCCCATGATTTCGACGCCTCTCGAGCATGATCTGAGCCGCAGTAGAGCGCGCTCGCGGCCTGCTCAAAGCTATCAACTGGTAGACCTCTGCTTGGTAAATATGGCGTAACTGGCAAGCCCGATTTGCAGGTTCTTAAGCCGTGCGGCCGTGCATAAGAAAAACCATATTAAAAGTTACATTTTTGGAATCCTTGATAAATTACCTTGATAAAAAACCATACAAAATTATTTTACTTTGTCGTTTTTAAGGTTTACCATACAAAATACTATTTTTTTTTTCAAAAGAAACATGAATATAAACTGTTTTCCAATAAAATAACCTGATCTACTCCTAACGTCTACTAGGTCTCGTCTCCTCTAGGTCCTTAGACTGTGCTTTGGTCTGGATCTGCCACTACTGGCAGTTCCAACAAGAAACTGAGAGAGAGATCCACGTCTCATAGACCGCATTCTGGACGGACACTTCAATTGTAAAGAGCATTTTAATATTCTGACTCCGCGGATATAAAAGGCGGCAGTTACAATGCAAAGACGTTTTCGATCTTCTCGTGTATGCCACTCACTTATGGAGCGAGTTCTTGGAGGGTACTGGTGAAGCAATAGCTGTAGCCTTAGACATTCCCAAGGCCTTTGAAAGAGTCTGTCATGATGGTCTCGTAGGCAAGCTTCAGCATACCGATCCTACTTACTCTGCGACTCGATATCTGATTTTCTGAGGGAACGGTCGATTCGACCTCATGGCAATTGAAGCCGGGGAACCTCAGGGTTCTCTTTGCAACTTTATTCTTGCTGCACATTAATGTCCTCTATACACCGGGCACTATTGGTTACGCTGGTGCCAGCTCTGTCCAATGCGCCAGTTAGCCCCCATGAAATCCAGGTTTTGAGAAAGTCTCGATTGAGCGCGTTGATTTGACATTAGGGAAGGTATCAGATTGGGGTCAATTTGATCAAATTCAATGCGTCCAAAAGAAGAGCATCTTCACATTAATCCCTACTTTCCAAAATGTATCTGTCACTACCAGCTGGGTTGCCTGGCAGAAATCGCACTTCGGCGATAAGCCCGCCCTTTGTATGTTAAGTGTAATTGTTGTTTCATTTAAACTATGTAACCATGTTGGTGTACAATAAAGAGTTTTATTATTATTATTTTGTATTCTTATAACTACTCGCCTTTCGGCGGAAAAGACCCGACAATCGGACCAGTCGGTCGGGGATCAGGGCAAGAGAGACAGAAACCGGCGAACGATTCGGGCAGTCTCGAGCAAAACCGCTTTTTGCATGCGTGCTGGAAGCGAACCGCCGCCGAATCCCAGCCTTTCAAGGTTTCTGACCAAAGTGGCTGGGGTCAAACCGTTTGCGGATAATACAACCGGGATGATTTCGGTGGACACAACTTCCCACATTTCGGTCACCTCGTGTGCAAGGTCCAAGTACTTGCGTTGCTTTTCGGTCTCGGCCTTCACGAGGTTCTCGTCATGTGGTATAGTTATGTCCACCAAAAACACCTTAGACGACGATCGGTCCATTAACACGATATCAGGTTTATTCGCTAGAATAGTCCTGTCCGTGATAATGGGCCGATCCCAGTAGAGCTTGGCGCTGCCGTTTTCGAGAACTGGCTCCGGCGTGTACTGGTAATAAGGCAGTTTCTGATTTATGAGACCGTATTTCAGAGCGAGCTCTTGGTGGAGAATCTTGGCTGCTTGATTGTGTCTATGCAGATACTCAGTGTTAGCAAGAACCGAACAACCCGAAACCACATGTCTGAGGGACTCGCCAGGTTGGCGGCACGCCCGACATACGTCCACTGTGCCGTCCCTCATAATGTACCTCCGGTAGTTGTTCGTCTTGATAACCTGATCCTGTATCGCAAAGACAAACACTTCGGTTTCCCCAAAGAGGTCCCCGAAGCGCAGCCAATGCACGGAGGCTTTACGGTCCACGTGTGGCTCGTGTAGAGCCTTATAAAACCTTCCATGCAGCTTTTTCTCTTTCCATACGGTCTCACGATCAGAAATGCTTAGTACCGCCGGTGTCTGCCATGTCTCGAGGCCCAGATTGAGAGGGGTGAGTCCTTTGTCACACGCTACAACCTCTCTATGCATTCCCACGTCCGCCTTCGCCATAAAATAGGCTCGGAGGCTATATATCTCCCGATTGTGCAAGGTTTTGGCGCTAAGTAGGCCTCTTCCTCCACACTTCCGGGAGATATACAGCCTCATTACTGACGACCGAGGGTGATGCATTCTATGGAGGGTCATAGTAAAGCGGACCTTCCGATCCAGGGCATCTAATTCGGTCTGAGTCCATCTGAGTACGCCAAAGGTGTACGAAAGAACGGGCATAACCCATCCGTTAAACGCTCGGACTTTGTTGAGGCCTGACAGAGAACTAGTTAGTACCTTTGTCAAGCGTTCAAAAAAGACTTCGCGTGCAGACTGTTTTACGCTCGCTTCTTCGACACCGATGTTCTGTGACATACCCAGATACCGGTATGTTTCATTTTCGGAGAGAGCTCTCAGGTTAACGGGACCTAGGTCAACCCTCTGAGAACGAGTAATCCTTCCCCTCTCCACATGAACAACCGCACACTTGTCCACTCCAAACTCCATTTTGATGGAGCTACTAAAATCTGTCACGATTTTTAGTAGTTCCCCCAATCGTGGAGCCGTTGGAGCTAACAGCTTGAGGTCATCCATGCAGAAAAGATGGGATAACCGTATGCCCCCTCTACGAAACTGAAAGCCCGTCTCTGATCCCTCCAGCAATGTGCTAAGATGATTCAGAGCCAGGCAAAACTAAAGTGGGCTCAGACAATCACCCTGGAATATTCCCCTACTAATCTGGATTCGGTCTTCCGCAGCCATCATTCGCCTGCCTTGGAGACTGAGCATTGTGCTCCATTGTCTCATACATCGCTCGAGAAATACTCGAACTGTACCGTCGATTTTGTACAGTTCAAGAACTCTCAAGAGCCATGTATGAGGCACGGAGTCAAATGCTTTTTTATAGTCAATCCAGGCTGCGGAGAAACTGCGACGGTTGCGTTTGACCAATTTGCCAACGACAGCGTCCACGAGAAGGAGTTCCTTTGATCCGCGGCTACCGGCCCTACATCCGTTCTGAGCATCAGATATAACGCGATTAGCATCTAAATGCTGGCGAATCTTGGTGCTCAGAACGGAGGTAAGTGTCTTGTAGGTGGTAGATAGACACGTTATGGGCCGGTATTTCGATGGATCCGCGGTATCGTTGGACTTAGGAACTAAATGAGTGACCCCAGTAGTGAGGAAGTTCGGGAGAGCTCCAGTGCCCAAGGCTTCCTGGAATTGACGGGCCAATGTTGCATGGCACAGAGAAAATCCCTTGAGCCAATAGCTCTGCAATCCGTCAGGGCCCGGACTTTTCCAGTTCGGGCTCCGGCGGATTGCAGCACTTACGTCCTCCTCTGATATGAGGACTTGACTCATAGGGATCACCTCTGCACACGCTTCCTCAACCCTATCAATCCAAGGACCCTCTCCGTGCTCAACTGGGCGCTCCCACAGGTCGCGCCAGAAGATAATAGCTTCGGCCATATCCGGTATGCGGCCAGTCGAGCAGGGTTCGGAACTCTCCAGGGATTTATAGAACTTCCTCTGGTCACTCGAGAAGAGGCGATTTTGGTTGTATCTCTCAACCCTTTGGGAGTACCTCCGAATACGCTTCGCCCATGCAGCGATCTTTAGCTTCAGCTCGTCGATGCGCTCTGTCAGTTTTCGGGTGAAGTCCGGTTTGGTCAAGTTAGTGTCCATTCCGGAAAACTCCCTCCTGACAAAACGCACAAGCCTTGGCCTGGTGTTGCCCGAGCTGAAGCAAGTTAGCTTGCCGATGAGGATCCTGGCTTGTTCGATACGACGCTCAATCCTCCTCCTCCAAGCTGGTACAGCGTTACTCCGAGGAGTAGCACGTCCAGCAGTTGGATTTGGAGCAGCCATGGCGCCAGTAAACCGACATACCGCCATAGCCGCTCCAAAAAGGATTGAGTTCGTCTCGACAAGATCAGAGCTGCTCTCCAAATGTTGGGGCAGCATCTGATTAACGGCCTCAACGACTTGCCTATTACGAAAACTGCATGGTAGTCTGGGAAGCTTCGGCCTTCCTACCAGGGGAGTATTACGTACTTCCTGGATCGCCTCCTCTAGTAGTCTTCTCGTGTGCTCTAAATCCTGGGAAGCCACGTCAGTGGCACCTCCCCGGATTTCCACCGGGTTATTTTGGTCTGCCTCATCTCCTGCACGCTGCTCTAAAGCAGGCTCTTGCACTGGAGAGGCGACACTCGCAGTGGTTGGGGGTGGCACCACTGAGAAGCCTTCGTGTCTCAGTTGTTCGAGCTCAGTGGGAGCGAAGATGTAGGAACGCATAATCCACCGAGCTCTATCCGCAAGGTTTTGTTCGGCGACGGTTAAATGAGGCTCCAGCAGCATGAAAGCGCGGTGCATGCGTGCTCGATACCCCGTTCTGCCCGTTTCTGTCTCTCTTGCCCCGTAATACGCTCGCATGAGGTTGGCATTTTGTTGTTGCGTCCATCTCATGCGCCGTCCTTCAGGGGCGGGCACCGATTGCGGAGGCTGTGATACCCCTGCCGGTGCCAAGCTCCCTGAAGGCGATGATGGTGGTGAGGACTGGGCTGGTGGTCGCCTCAGTCTCTGTGCGCTGGCGGATCGCATGCTGCCGCGCCCTGCGCCATCACCAGACGCGCCCCGGCGGCCCCCGGGTAGCGGCCCTAAACGTTTATTTTTATTCGTGTCCATCATCATAAAAGATCCAGAGCCACGTTAGCCATGCCAGTAATTTCATGTTCGTGTGTCCGCCCCCCACGTGATAAGATGGTCTATCAGGACGTGTGGTTGTTTGGGAGGCCTTATTATTTTATTATTACCACCGACCATCTAAGGCTTTTGGGCGTAACTGTAACATGCAATTTGAATTTCAAAATGTGTCCATGACTCAAGTAGAATCAAAAAAAGATGGGAATCATCTCGAAGGAACGGCGGTACTTCGACCCTGCACGGCTTTTTAATTTATACACAGCTCAAGTGCGTTCATCAGTTCAAGTGAGTTGCACTCATCTTTGAGATGGTTCTTCCATATATTAACTGGAAGCACTGGACTCCGTTGACCAACGAGCCTGTTAGCTCAAAAACAACATCGATCTTACAACAAAAAAGTTGGCAGACCCTAGAGCATCGTCGTAAGGTTGCTTGTTTAACCGTGTATATCTACAGGATACATTTTGGAGAGTGCGCGAGTGCTTTGTTTGAACAAATTGAATTCACACCCTTTTACCATCGCACTACTGGACGCAGACACAACTTCCATCGGTATGTTTTGGATATTCCAATAATCAACGGATGCAGATCATAAAAAAAAACCGACTTCACGTCAAAACTGGCTGAGTTATAATGTCATCAACGTAAATATTCTCCGAAATCATACATAATCTTTCAAAAATATTGAAATTTTCAATGAAGTACTCAACCGATTTCGATGAAATTTATATGAGACCTATGAACTACGAAGTATCAACTATCATATTTTCAAAATCTGTTTATAATTGTCCGAAATATCGTGTTACAGAGACACAAAAAAACATACAGACGAATTGAGAATCTCCTCCTATTTTGAAAGTCGGTTAAAAAATTTGATAAGGGTCGCCAACATTTGGAATGAACTGTCTGCGTCTAACTTTCCTGATCAGTATAGTCCTAGTACTTATAAGTGTCTAGTGATTGATTCGTAAGAGAGAATTTCAGAGAGATATAACTTAGGCGCTTTGCACACGTAGCAACTTAAGTTTACAAAACTGACAACTTAGTTGAGGCAACCATCAACTTTTTTAGAAATTGCCACTTGCTGCAACTAGAGAATCTGCAATTGATGCAACTGGTAACCTTGTTGAAGCAACTATCAATTTTTGTAAATGTTCTAAAGGTTTCCAGTTGCAGCAACCACAAATTGGCCTTTACGGTTGTCGCAATTTTATGTGAACCTGGTTTGTTAGGTGAGTCCACTCAGTATTACGATGGACACCGGAGAGACAGCACTCGTTCAAATTATATTACGTCGGCGTCGCCGACACGCTGGCAACTACAACAAATTATTCGCAGCAATCGTCGGTTTTGGATTCATCCCTTCTTGCAAGATAGGACTAGATTTATTAACATAAATGAGCTTCAGAAACATAATGACAACTTTAAACAATATTTTAAAATGTCTGTTTACATATTTAATAAGTTGCTGGAAAGTGATTTAAAACTACAGAATACAGTGATGAGGGAAAGTACTACATTGGTTGAAAAGTTCGCGGCCTGGCCATTAAAAAAAAAACTTTTGTTATTTTTTCTGCCGTCATTTTGAACTGTCATTATTCAATTGTCAGCCCGCGAATTTTCAATTTGATATCTTGTTTAAATAAAATTTTACGAACAATATAAATACGTGTGTAGAACAAATTTTCACTAATGGAGAAATTTGAACAACGTGCTGTGATTAAATATTTGTTTAAAAAAAGATTAACACCAAAGGAGATCCATGATGACATGCAAACAACATTAGGGGAATCTGCCCCGTCTTATACCACTGTGAAAAAATGGGTTGCAGAATTTAAACGTGGACGAGAGAACATCGAAGATGACCCTCGCTCCGGCAGGCCAATGACGTCTACGACCGAAGAAAACATCAATAAAGTGTGTGATCTCATATTGAAAGACCGTAGATTGACTATCAGAGAAATTGCAGACACTATAGGCATCTCATATGAACGAACGCAAAACATCATTGTCCATGAACTCGGCTTTTCTAAGGTTTCGGCTAGGTGGGTCCCCAGATTGCTTTCAGTAGAGCAAAAGTGAATTCGACTCACGATTTCTCGCGACTGTTTGGAGATGTTCGAGGCTGATCCACAAGGTTTTCTTGACAGATTTGTGACAATGGATGAAACCTGGGTTCACCACCCCAGAATCAAAACAACAATCCAAACAATGGAAAAAATCAGGTGAACCAACTCCGAAAAAAGCAAAGGCAATTCTGTCGGCTGGCAAGGTGATGGCATCGGTTTTTTGGGATGCTAAGGGTGTCATTATGGTGGACTACCTTCCAAAAGGCGAAACAATAAACTCTGCGTACTATAGCACCCTTCTGCGCCGTTTACGTGAAGAAATTAAACAGAAACGCCCAGGATTACTGAGAAAGAAAGTGTTGTTTCACCAGGACAACGCCCGAGTCCACACGTCTGTCGAGTCTATGGCTCAAATTCGTGATTGTGGTTTCGAATTGTTGCCACATCCAGCTTATTATCCTGATTTGGCACCTTCGGACTTTCACCTGTTTCCAAACCTGAAAAAGCACCTCGGTGGGCAGAAATTTTTAACGAATGAAGAGGTCGAAGCCGCTGTTAACCTGTATTTTGAAGACCTTGAGGAATCTTTTTTTAAAACAGGTATGGAAGCTCTGGAAAGCAGATGGAAGAAGTGCATAGAGCTAAATGGAGATTACGTCGAAAAATAAAAATATTTTTGTATGTGCTTTATTCTGTTTTCTTGACTAGGCCGCGAACTTTTCAATCCACCCTCGTATATACCCCAAAGAACGACTTGCTATTGCTGATTTTAGAAACTTTTGTTAGCTGCGATTGTCAGTTGCAAAAACCAGCAACTTAATCAAAGTTGCTAATTGCGAGTTGCTGCAATCAGAAACTAACTCCTAACTAGAATTGCTGTGTACGCAATTCCATTGGAATAATATATGAACAGGGAGTTGTCAGTTGTCGGTTGTCGCAACAAGGCGCATGAAGTTTATCGTCTGCTAAGCGCCTAAGTCGATAGCTTTAGCGTCTACATAATTCGTAAGCCTAAAGGCAAAGAATCATCGTAGTCATCATTTTCAGGCATGGCTAACGCGAAAGGGTAGAGTTGCTTTTCATCTGACGCAGGCGCTTACCGGACTTGGCTGCTATAGTGAGTACCTTCATAGGATTGGGAGAGAGCAAATGTCAACATACAGTCATTGTGGAAGCGCGCAAGATTCTGAACAGGACACGCTCGAGGAATGTCCCTCATGGGCTTCCGAGCAGCAGATCCTGACGCAAAAAGTATGTAGGTAAGGATTTATCGCAACCTCAATAAAAAACCGATGAAGTTGGAGAGCAGTTCCAGCTGGTATGAAGTCGCACCTGTATAACTGTAATAATTAAGAAGGAGGCAGCTGAGAGGGTTCGGGAAAGATCCTTGTGGAAAAAGATCATCGTGTAGCTCTGAATAGCACTGCTAGGAATAGCAGAGCCTTCCCTAGACATAAAATTTTGCACCAAGGTGGGGTGCCACAGGTTTTAGGTGCTCGCGAAATTGAAATATTTCGAGATCGGCGTCAAATTTTCAGCGACGTATCTCCACCGAATACGGCGAGCGCAGGCATCGAGGGCTGGATATTACATGTGTACCTGTGTAGATATCGGTACTGTGCTGTGGTTATAAGCCGCACGCGCGCGCTTTCGTTTTCACTTAATCCTTTTCCAATACGTATTATTACGTTATTGATCATAATTTAAGTAGGTTAATTAATTGCTAATAAATTGTCGTTCCCACCACTTGATTTCAAGAAACTCCTCAGTAGATATCATAATTTCAAAATAGCTCCTCAACAAAATACGCGCGCGAACGGGTAGTTCGCTGGCATCTCGGCCGGCCACTCGAGCCTAGCAGCTTCTCCGAGTAGCCGGAGATACCTAACGAGCTCTGGGCGGCCTATGACCATATTATCTGTTTTAATTAATATTTCATTTAGAAATAACATTCAAATTCGTTTAACGGTTTCAGAGTTAGAATATCTAAAAGTGGAATTTCTGCACAATAACGTGATTGTCACCATGGTTTTGACTGGTTCAGAAATTAGTAAAAAGGTGATTCCCAAAAATAAAAATACCACCGTACATTTTTAAATCGGCGGCTACCTAAGCTCAAGTTTTGCCTCAATCTTACCTAATGGTAAGTGTAAGTAGATGAGGACGAAGTTGATAGCAAATGGGTTTATGGTAGAGCTGGTTCTTCATAAAACGTTTTCAGGACACATCACCGCTAGAATGATATTTGGCGGCAGATTTCAGTCAGCCAGCCCTCAACGGATCCTACTGACTACCGCCACGTTTATCCAGGGATGGCAGAGTTAATCTAAGCCGACATCTAATTTCGACCAAATCGATTATCAAAATCGATATTTCAAAACTTAGCCCGTTTAAGTCATGTGTATAATTCCAGGCTGGACCGCGAGCAAAAGAAAAACATAGAATGTAGGTACCTACCAACTGCTTCTTTTCCCGGGCATAATGTAGAAGACATAGGTTTTATTGGCGTTTTTGTGGCTGATAGGCTGACCTTCTGTCACGTCTCTATCATAGTAATACCCACCTCCAAATTTGTCAAACGTGACGTCAGATGGTTTTAAAGTATCTGGTGTTCTACCCTATACTATAATGGGTACAGGCATGAAGTTTTGTATGAATGGTAGGCTCAACGAACAGTTTTATGATATTGACACGCGGCAGTAGTAGCTCTGAAAGATATTCAGGCCGACAGAGTTACTTCACAAACTTTTATACAATAGTTTTGCACCGATCTGGGTTTTATGCAAAAGACATAAAAAAAATACTAAAAATTAAAGCGCTTATAAAATGTCTGTAAGCGATTATGTATTTATGATTAGATATTATTATACTTTATTAATACATACCATAATAGGGGCCTATAAAATGTTGATATGCAATTATGATGTAGGTATTTATACAAACCCACATATGTATAAGCCTCCAGTACCTATGCCTTTCGTAGGTATTCGGTATTCCTGTTTTATTTTTACTGCAGTTTTTTTTGTAGGTCTTTTCCACAAAACCCGGGTGAACCTTCAAAGCACAGCTATGTAATAATAGTTTCTGAAGTAACGTGTCCGTGTACTGAACGCTTTTACTGCTAAACTACTGAGTCGATTTTGAAATTTAGAATAGAGTAACTTTGAAATTCAAGGAAGATATAGTACTCAATCTTATTTATCCAACTGCGATAGCCTATATTCACGCGAACAAAGTCGCGGGCAACAACTAGTATAAAATATTTATCAAATCTAAATTATTTAGAATCTATTTTTTTTCTTACCGTACGCACGAAACTGAGTATAGGCGGCACTAGTGTGCGTGCGAGAGAACATAAGGATAACATTTTATTGAACCATGTTACCTATACAGGGTTAATTTTAATTACCGCATCATCGCTTGCGGTCAGCCTCTCCACATCAATCCCAACAAAATTTGTAGTAGGTACGACTTTTTACAAATCTAGATATACAACGTCATTTTTTGTACATACGAAACCTGAAAACAGTTTGTTTAGAATCTGGAGAAAAGTTTTTACACCATGATCAATTTTAACTCAATTGTAAAAAATAATAATGAATGAAAATATTTTCGTGGCTAGTTAATTTTATATGGATTATCAATGTAATTCCTTTATAAAAGCAGAGAAAAGTTAAATTTAGATCGAGAAACAATCTGGGATTAAATTTGTTATAAATAACTACACGTGTACGCACACAGAAGTAAGCGTCGAACTGACGCCAGTGTCTCTAGTGCGGGGTAGCTTGAACTATTGAGTCTGTGACGTCACGACAACCCAAATTGTAGCTGTGCATCTTTGCTTACAGCAGCTCTTCTATATATCTGCTTTGTGCAATTTACCACCGTGACAGTCCAAAGCCTGCAACTGGTATGGAAAATTACTACGTCATTAGCAAACGTCTTAACAGTTAAAGCCGCGCGGGTGACTTCGCTCGCGCGCCAAGAGCGGGAAACTTTTGCGGTCTGAAGAATTAGTGAGTTTTTGATGTTAAGTTAATGACCTTTGCGTATACCGATTCTTTGATTGGAAACACTGATTTAAAAATTATTTGGTTAATGTTCGCGACTTTCAAAAAAGCTGGTAGAAAACGCCCAGTGTTCTTTACAAAACTATTAATTTTAATTGTAGAACAAAATATGTTGTTGGGATTGATGTGGAAAGGCTGCGAAAGGAGGTGATGCGCTAATTAAAATTAAACCTGTAAATGAAGTCACATATATACTGTGTATCTCAGTCACGAAAATGTCAGTCCTTTGTGTATCACTTATTGTAACGTTTCCTATCAAATATTATTTGCTTGTATTTTTTTAATCGGGGCGTGTAGGAAATTAAGAAAAAATACCAACTTATAAACAATTCTTGAAAATTTAATAAGGCAGTAAGTTTTTGTTAGACTTTGTTAAATGCAGCTATATCAACACTCTGAACCTGTAACAATGAAATTAATATATGATTAATAAAGTTACACAACCAGTTTGTTCTTTCATACGCAGCATGGCTACTATCCGCAGATTAAAATGGGATTTTTATTTACCTGATAGAAATAACATCATCGTTGGTAACATAATTTATATAAATTTACGCATTTATTTCACGAATTTTATATTAGAGACTTTTTTACATTATATTTGTCGACTATTTTTAAAATTGATAATAGGTATTAAATTTTTAGACACATGGGAAATACAATGTGTCCCTGTGCGTAGGGACCGCCCGGCGTTATATGAATATGTGTACAAAATAATGAATAACTATCATAAAACTAGAGGTCCTAACAGTTTGGTTTTTTTTTTACGGGGATTTCAACTTTTTTTGTAGAGTTTCTTGACTTGGTTCAGAATTTTTTAAATTACTCAAATGTTTTTACAGAAATTTTGATTCTGTTTTTTTTATTTAGTAAGTAGTATCAATGGTTATCGTCACAAGATATTAAACTTGTCCGAAATTAAAAAGATTGTGGCGTACTCAGACGTGACCCACAGAGATTGAATATATTAATATCTATTAAACGTGCTTGATAAAATTAAGATAAAAGTATGATTAAATATTTGTGACGTGAATGGCTACACGTATATTATACTATATAAACTATTTCTATTTGGTAATAAATTGTCATTCAAGATGTAACTGTGTCTTGCTCTACCAACCCTTTCCTGGTCGTAATAAGTGGTGACCCAGAAGTTAGTCACGCAGCCAATTAAGCAAGAATATTTTTGAGGACCCGACCAGAAGTAATAAGGTAAAATGGCTCTACGTGCTCCAGTCAATCCGCCAGAAACGTATCGGAACGTATTCCACGCTTCTGGCAAGACCAACCCAAATTATGGTTTACCCACTTTGAAGCTATAGTCGCCGCCCAGAAACAGGAAGATGACTACAAGTACAATCTGGTAATCGCACATTTATCGAAGGATTTACTACGCGAAGTCAGTGATATCATCGTTAACCCTCTGGAAGAAAACAAATATAAAACTATTAAGGACCGCCTCATTTATTGTTACGAAAATACGAAGCAAAAGAGGTTTCAACGTTAATTCTACAAAATGGATCTCAGTCACAAAAAACCCATCTCAGTTGGTACGTCAAATGAAGGAACTAGAGACTAAAGACGACGACACAATCCGATCATTATGGTTACGTCAACTCCCGAATACTGTAACATCCATCCTTACACTTTTAAAAACAATAAAGTAACCAATTTTTTTTTAGAAAAATTATGTTTTTTTTTCTAATTCCGTGAAAAGTTTAAAAAATGGCCAATAAATGTCCTTATTTTTTAGATTAATATTAAATTACATAATATTGTCTTTTTTTTATAAATTATGGGTGTGACGTTTGTCTTCTACATAACTAATAATAATTATTATTATAATAATCCCAAAAGATAGTTTACGGCTAACTTGAACAAGTGCCGCAGTACAAACTCTTGAAATGTGATCTCCGTGTTACTCAGTATGCAGTAATAAATTGAGAGAGCCCTTAAGAGTTGTTTACTTGCCAAGCGAATGTGTCAATAATACCACAAGCACTTTTTGCCATTTAGTAGAGCACTTTAAAGTAAGGGGCCAGCCAGACTGTTCAAAACCAATGCTTCCAACCAAGGTTAAGGAAGGTTAAGTTGTTGACAACCAATTCCGAGTAATCCACACTGTTACAACGGTGGTTAGAAGACGTCCCTTTGGCAACAAGACGACGTATGTTCTTACAGTTAGTCGGAGCCCCGGCACATTATGCAACGTCAGTACGCCAATTATTTATCTCGGAAAACTATCCAAGGTGGATTGGTAGGGGCGGTCCAGTGGCCTGGCCTCCTAGGTCTCCCGATTTGACGCCTCTGGATTATTATTTTTGGGGCTACATGAAGCAAAAAGTGTATGCAGTGCCAATAAATACTAGATTACTCGGAATTGGTTGTCAACAACTTAAACTTCCTTAACCTTGGTTGGAAGCATTGGTTTTCAACAGTCTGGCTGGCCTCTTCCTTTAAATTGCTCTACTAAATGGCAAAAAGTGCTTGTGGTATTATTGACACACTCGCTTGGCAAATAAACAACTCTTAAGGGCTCTCTCAATTTATTACTGCATACTGAGTAACACGGAGATCACATTTCAAGAGTTTGTACTGCGGCACTTGTTCAAGTTAGCCATAAACTATCTTTTGGGATTATGTAGACAATATTATGTAATTTAATATTAACCTAAAAAATAAGGGCATTTAGTGACCATTTTTTAAACTTTTCACGGAATTAGAAAAAAAAGACGTGTGGCACTCGGAGATTTCCTCAGTAAAGCTATTGCATAGCATTTTTTATCAACTTATGCAATTATAATTATTTATTTATTTTATTAATGCAGTAATGTTTGATCTAATATGAGGTTCCACAAGTTCCTAGCAGATCGCGCTGATTGTTTATTAAAGCCCGCATGTAAAGATAAGAAATCAAAGTATCACATCTGTGCCGGTCGGAGTGGGGGGTGTTAGGTTTTTGGATTCGGTCCCCACGCTCAAGGCCCGCGATAGAAGCTATGCAATAGCTTAAAAAAACATAAATTTCTGAAAAAAAATTGGTTACTTTATAATTTTTAAAATGATCTTTTTAATTTCGGACAAGTTTAATATCTTGTGACGATAACCATTTAAAACGATAAAAATTTCTGTAAAAACATTTGAGTAATTTAAAAAATTCTGAACCAAGTCAAGAAACTCTACAAAAAAAGACGTGTGGCACTCGGAGACTGCCGCGGTAAAGCTATTGCATAGCATTTTTTATCAACTTATGCAATTATAATTATTTATTTATTTTATTAATGCAGTAATGTTTGATCTAATATGAAGTTCCACAAGTTCCTAGTAGATGGCGCTGATTGTTTATTAAAGCCCGCATGTAAAGTTATGAAATCAAAGTATCAGCGCTGTGCCGGTCGGAGTGGGGGGTGTTAGGTTTTTTTCGTTACGGAATTTCTGGATTCGGTCCCCACGCTCAAGGCCCGCGATAGAAGCTATGCAATAGCTTAAAAAGTTGAAATCCCCGTAAAAAAAACCAAACTGTTAGGACCTCTAGTTTTATGATAGTTATTCATTATTTTGTACACATATTCATATAACGCCGGGCGGTCACTTCGCACTGGGACACATTGTATAATGTTGTAAAAAAACTGGTGGCATTTAAGCAGTGTTGGCCCCAAGTTAATCTGATCAATGATTAAAAATCATAATCAAAAACTTTGATTTACATACATGTATTGAAATATATTCATAATTAATCATATATTTCAATCATAATCAGATTTAAAATGATTAAATACTTATTTATCTAATTTATTGGAAGAGCATTCAAAGTGTAAACATTCCTCATTCCAATTTCACAGACTGTACTTTTATTGTCGTTTTACTGCATTAACACCGGGGAGGTGTCTATTTTTTTTTGTAAGAAATTATTTTTTTGTTCTTTAATAACTGATAAAAATATTTTGAGAAATGTGTATCATTATTTTTATCATTTCTGTTATACAGGGTTAATTTTAACTAGCGCATCACCTCTTGCAGGCAGCCTCTCGACACCAATCCCAACAGTTTTATTCTACAACTTTTTACAAATCTTGATAAATAACATAAAAAAAGAAAAATATTTTTTTTTGCTCCCTCTGTTTATTACTCTGTATTTTGCTGTGTTACTCCACACCTAGGGTTGCCAACTTTTTTGTCTCAAAATAAGGTATATTTGAGTCTGAAACAGTATTTTCGAAAAATAAACAGTATCCAATTTATTTAACGTTTTAAACACATATTTCTAGAACTTCTTGCACAAATAATCAATTAAAATCGAGCATATAATAAAGTGTTTAGCTTTATATGCTGAAAACCCCTCCGTATCAGAAGGACAATTTAGTAAAATGTCTTTAAAGGCCGAACGACACAAAAGCAAAACAACCTACTAGTAAAACGTCTGAAATTTAAAATAGTCATACTAGTAGAACGTCTGAAATGGAAAATGTCATGTTAGGCAAAAGGACTGGTACACTGATAAACAAAATAAATCAAAGATAAATTTAAAATATTATATATTTTTCTAAATAACAAATTTTATTATTATTGTATGAATTTATTGAAGTATTCTACTCCAGATTAAATACTCCTTTGTTTTCCTTATTATAAATGGGACTGGCCAGTACTAGATCAACTAGTACTGGCCAGTTTTAGATGTAATAATATGACAATCGAATCATGTCTATCAAATTCACAATTTCAATATATTGTTATATGGAGAATTGATTAACGTTTTTGCAAATAAAATGGAAGAAAATAAGGATCAGTTTATTTTTATAACCAGTCAAAAGGGCAAAAATGTTTTACTCCGAGATGGTTATAGATACAACCATAGTGTTAAAAATAAGAATGGGACGAGTTTTTGGAGATGCTCAAAGAGAGAAGAGTGCAGTGCTTCATTGACGTTGAACGCGCATAAAACAGAAATCATCCGGGAAAGCTTACATTCATGCAAAAGGCAAAAAGAAAAGAATGAATTCGATTATGTAATGGATAAATGTAAAACGGAATGTTGCCGCAAATTTACTCCTATTACGAAAATATTTGAACATCAATTTGCAAAATCTAATCTCGACATCTTGCCATGCAGTGACTCCAAAAAAGATACATTATATCGAGCTCGTCGAAAATTTTTGCAAGTGCAAAAAACTGATTTTTCAAATGTAAGTGAAGTGGAAATACCAGAATTATTAGCCAATGACTTTCTTTATTGTGTGGATGGGACGGAAAATGACAAAATATTTGTTTTTGTTACAAAATTTATTCAACAAACAATGGCGAATTTAAATAATGGTGATGTATGGTATTTTGGAGACGGTACTTTTAAGGTTCCGATACCATTCTACCAATTATATTCATTTCACGTTGATATAGACAGTTGTAAGGAGACCACCAATGTTGTACCTATAGTTTTTGTGTTGTTACCAAATAAAACACAATCAACTTACGAACGAATGTTTTCCATAATCAAGTATCGTTTCGGAATTACCATAAAACATTTCAAATGTGACTATGAGGTTGCACAGATCAATGCTTTTCAAATAGTATTCCCCGATTCAGAACTAACAGGGTGCTACTATCATTTTAACAAGGCGGTATGGCGCAAATCTCATAAATTAACTGTAACTAATACGAAACAGGGAAGAGAGATAACACGATTGTCTGCCAACCTTCCACTGCTTCCATCAACATTTATTCATGAAGTTTGGGCTAAAATTGCTGAGGAAGCAGTACAAATAGAATCTGATTGTATTTCTGAATTTATTGGGTATTTTAATAAACAGTGGATTGTTAAAACCAATCCGAAGAATATCACCTGTTTTAAACAAAGACACAGGACCAATAATGCATTAGAGGGATGGAACAGGCGTTATAATGCTAGGGTGGGACAAAAAAAGGGTTTACCGTTATATATTCACGCACTGCGTAAAGAAGCCAAATGGCAAGAATTTAAATATAAACGCACAATATTTGAGGGGCAGAAACGGAGGAAGAATGACCGTATTTTTGATGAAAAATACAAAAGGGAAGTAAAAAAATTGGAAGAAAATGAAATTTCCCCCTATAATTTCTTAAAACGCGTGTCTCATGTAAAGCGCATTCTTTTCGGAGACGATTGCTAAGCTACAAATTGCGTGAGCAGTTTGTAAACAAGTGCTAATTAAATATCTACCTTATTCCGTTTCTACAAGTACAAGACGCAGACCGGCGCGCATGTTCAAATCGGTTTTCTCGAAGCACGAGATTTATTTTTTAATCTATAACATTTATAAATGTTACTAGGTAAAGGAAAACATTTTTGTTATTTAGAAAAATATATAATATTTTAAATTTATCTTTGATTTATTTTGTTTATCAGTGTACCAGTCCTTTTGCCTAACATGACATTTTCCATTTCAGACGTTCTACTAGTATGACTATTTTAAATTTCAGACGTTTTACTAGTAGGTTGTTTTGCTTTTGTGTCGTTCGGCCTTTAAAGACATTTTACTAAATTGTCCTTCTGATACGGAGGGCTGAAAACAGTATTTGGTATACTTTTTTTTGTTCAACAGTAAACAGTATAATACTGTAAAAAACAGTATGGTAGGCAAACCTACCCGCAACCCTGCTCCCCGCTGACACAAGTTTAGAGACAATAAATATTATTTGTATGAGAATTTTTTTTCATCATTAATTTTAAAAAGTCGCAGAAAAAATGTTGTTAGGATTGATGCAAAGAGGCAGCCTGCAATAGGAGATGTGTTTGTGAAAATTAACCCTGTATAGAATTAATAACATCAATGGATGTATTAGTTTATAGTCAAGTTAATGATTAGTGATTACTGATTAACGTCAATAATCATGATTAAAATTATTTTTTTTACATAGCAATTATAGGGCAGCCTTTGTCTAAAGTGACAATTGGATGCTAGCATAAATAACTTAGCAGAAATTGGTTTTGATGGCCAGCATGACTGTGCTTTTAATCAGTGTGTCATTGTTTTGTTGAGTTATGTCCCAGTGTGTTTGGTAAATAAGAAGAATAGAATGCAAACATTTCAAGACAATATCTTTATAAACTTTAAAACAACAAACTGCCAATTCTATTGTTCAATTTATACATCATTTGTATTAGAAAATGATATTGCTAAAATACTATTGACCATCATAAAATAGAAAGAATTGTAGTATGATACAAAGTTTAAATGCTATCCATATCCAAAATAATATCTATAGTTTATTGTGTGTTTATTATTAAATCATAATAGTTCAGATAAATTGATTTATACTTACAAAATCTTCAATCTTTTCAATTTCCTCAGTGAGCCAGTCCACCGAGACCTTGTCATCTTCTACTACGCAGGATATCTGCAGCTTGTGTATACCATAGGCCAGGGGTACAAGTTTTGAAGCACCCCATAAAAGACCATCTGTTCCTATGGAGCGTACAGCTTTCTGCATGGCTTCCATATCAGTTTCATCATCCCAAGGCTTTACATCAAGAATGATGTTGGACTTAGCAATAAGAACTGGTTCTGTAAAAACATAAATTAAATTAAAATAAAGTATTTCATATAAATTACTACTTCATTCCTTTGTCTTTTGCCACTACTTGAGGATCATTAAATCATACATACTTTTAGCCTTTTTAGCATTGTAGGCAGCCAAACGCTCTTCTCTGATCTTCGCAGCCTCTGCATTTTCTTCTTCATCATCAGAGCCAAAAAGATCTACACCATCATCTGAATCTTGTGATTGGGATGCAGCTGCTGCTTGTGCCTGAAATTAAGAGTAATATTTTTTATGATACCATTTATAAATAAATATATTATAAAACATTTAACATTGCAAATGAAGCACATTTGATGAGTCTTTGGTGAGCAGTCTTCAGACCCATGATGGTAATTATCTTAATATATAATTTTGAAATGGGGATCAAATATAGTATTTAGATAATTGTGCAAACAAACTAAATTTCACATCCTTACGAATAACAGTATTGGAGTGAATTTACAACCAATTCTGTCCTGGAAAAATGCAATGTATTAAAAATTATATGCATATACATTTTTTAATTTTGGTTTTACTGGACAATCAGTTCTGCTATAAAACTACAACTAGGTACTACTGAATAAGGCTAAATTGTGACTAACATCTGGTTTTGATTGTGGCTTAAATGAACATTTTCAGAAAATAAAAAAAAGTATGTTGGTAATATAGTAAAATACTAGGTATATATTTATTATATTATATATTTATTCATTTATACCTTTGGTGCTTCCGCAGTCTTGGCACTCGATACTTTTGATGATTCTAAGGTTTCTACTCGGGTTTGCAAGCTGATGACTAATTTACGCAGGTCATCTATAGCTTTTTTCAAGTCAGTGTTTTCTTTTTCTAAGTTCTTTACTTTGTTGTTAATTTCGGTATTAGGGACTCCAGCTAATGATGCAACACTTTCCATCTGAAATGTTTCGTTGTAAAGTTTGAATAAATTGGTATAATAAAAAAACCACTCTCTACAAACTAGCTAACACAAAATATGTTATCAAAACATAGATTTTAATAATTACTGCTTATAGTTAATAACAAATCTTCCAGATATTTATTAAGTTTGCATAACATTGAGTTATTTTGCTCTATATAGGTGAGACTTTCACTTGTTTCATTCCAAGCAGAATCAGCAAATAAAATCAATGTTAAGCATTAAGGAAAATAAAAAAACATAAAGAGCCAAATTCTTTTAAAGTTTGGAAGCTACATCTTTGGCCTCATTGTTGTTAATTGTGTAATGAGATTAATTTTAATCACAGATCCTAAACGGAAAACAAATAAAAATTTCTACAATACAACACAGAGGCCAAAATATGATTTGTTCTATGTAAACTACTTCTAAACTACGCATTTAGATTAATCAAGTAGTAGTAGTACCCATTATGGCACTGTTCGCAATGATTTTTAAAGAATTTACTCACACATTCTAGGGATTTTTTGATATGTTCTCTGGCTTTAGCTACTTCATTGGCCAGAGAAGATTGGTTTGTATGAGATTTAACTCCCACCTACAAACATTTAACTCATTATTAATTTTTCTATGGAAATAAATCTTGCACAATTTTTAGGTATACTTTTGTGACATATGTTTGGGTAACATCTGTTACCAATATAAAGAAAAGTCTTTTATAGCTATGTAGTAGAGTGTGCGACATCATTAAATTGTCAAATTTGTCCTCTTGTGGCTGCTTACCTTTGATTTGGATTCATAGTACTTTTTCTCTGCATCACTATAGATAGTTTTGTCAGTCCAGACATTTTCATGAACCAAAACAGACATCCTGTAACGGAAATAATATAAGTGGTAATGTATTTTAACAACTATTTCGTCTTTTGATGGTAATTTAAAAACTTATAGGTTATTAAATTCAAAAGTTCAATAACTCTTGTAATTAATATGAAACGTACCTACTTTTAGTTTTTTTATTATGTGGAGCAATAAAATAACCCTAAAACCGTGACTAACCGAGGATAAATAAAAAATATTTGTTAAAAACACCGAGAACCAACTGCTAGTTTCCTCGGCTTTTTGAAAAGAGGAAGATATGAAGAAAAGAGACGACAATCTAAGTTGAAAATGGTATGAACGAGATGCAAGACAAAAGTCTTATAATGTCAATGTCAAATTCCGTGCGCCACGACGACCGACCGACTTCATAAAGCAGCGTTCAAAATCGTATGATTGGTATTAAAACTATGGTTTGTGACTAGATCTGTCAGGTAGCTAGTACAACAGTGCTTTCACGGTTGGTTTGCCTTTGAAGTCTATCTCTATCTTGGGCCTACTGACCAATTTCCCTGAAAGTTTTTATAACAGTTTATGTGAAATGCCCACGTTTTTCTATTATTTTTGTGTTAAATTTAATTTGAATCCTGCCGAAAAAGATTCAAAGTAGTAAAAGAAATATTGTTTTATCAGTGTGAACTTTTAGCGCAAAGGAAAAAGACAATAAAGAGCCTACACGTTCGTCACAGAGAAAATTGGGGTTAAGTACCCGCAAAAACATTTAACTGGATTTTAGGTGAATAGCACATCGCTTAAAAACCGAATAGAAAATATTTATATTTATTTTATTAAGCTATTGCATAGCTTTTATTTTTTTTCTTGTTCAGCATATCTGAAAAAAAAAACTTCCAGTAAAGAAAGCGTAGTCGCAACTTCCACACCAAGAAAAAGACGCAAGCAAGGTAAGATCTTATACTCTAAGGCCAAATCTTATATACTAGGTATATTGATCGGCGTGTTGGGCGAAATTAAATGCCCTCGACACGTTTGAAAGGAGATACCGACATTAGGGAAACTCTTAGGACATTTGAGAGTCGATTTAAATTTTCGTGGAGGTCCTTTTTAATTGTAACCAACTTTACCTTTCTTGAGATTATTTAATTTCTACGTTTTTTCCACCTGTAAAAACTTGTAATAGCCTTCTTTTTCTATTACAACAACTTATGATACGTAAATTCTTGTAAAATTTGCAAACATGGTAAAAAAGGAACAAAATATTACGCTCAAATATGGAATAACATTGTGTGCTAGTATTTTTTGTTAGAAGTTTAATACGGCAACCCAAGACTCATGGCAGCCAACCTAACAGCTAGAGGTAAACTTTCTTAAACGCACTATAACAATATTGTGTGTAAATTATTTATTTATTCTTTACTGTACGCATAATTCAGAAATTGTTAAAATAGAAATAGGAAATGGCGGCCTTATTATCTAAAGATGATCACTTCCAGACAATCAAATATTATGACAAAAACTATGAAACCCGAAATGATTTTGTTAAGCACTATATTCGAAATAGGTCAAGTATTCACTATGGAAAAGGGAAGGATGGGTTCCTTTCATCAGATTCTATTGGTATCTGTGAAACTCTGGCTATATACACAATGAGCTCACTGGCCACCCACTGGATTACCTCAGTAATCCGGATAGGATCGACAGTGCAGTTGACGGTATGACTGATGCCATAACCCATACCATCAATGAAAACATCAAAACCGTCCCGGTTCCTTAACCCAAACTCCCATCGCACATCCTCATTCTTATAAAACAAAAGAATGTGGCACTCCGTCGAACCGGGCCGAATAAAAATTCAAAAAGTTTTATTCATCATGAGAACATTACAGATCATTTGATGATGTCATCATATACTTCGGCTTAAACTAGTGGTTGAATAAGATATTACAGTAGACCAAGAGACAAAAAAATCTTGGCACTGACTGGTAATAAGTGCACAACACGACCATGATAAACTGGGACCAGATTATTTAAACAAGAATGGAATAAATTGTCATAGTGTCATTAGCAAAACGACCAGGCACTGTTGGCAGCACCCGTTCACGAGTATAACGCAAGCACCAGCTATCACCCTCCTCAACTATAGTTTAGGGAATAGGGTGACCCGACACCCAACGCTACCACTAGCCACGCCGCCTGAGTGAACATGCAGTTGACGGTATGACGTTCTTGCTCTTGTCTTGACAAGATAATAAGTGAGTGGAACAGCCACATGGCTTACAGCTAAGCCATAAACAAAATTAATAACTTTTGGAAATATCCTGTTGTGTGCTTAATCCCAAGCCTCTTTATCGTCTAAATAATCGTTAGTTTTAGGTATAATAAGCTTTTTGAGATAGTGTCTTTAACTATTGATTTAAATTTATTGAATGGCAGGCATTGAATTGACTGCGGAATTTTGTTATATACCAATACGTATTCACATTTGGGAAACGCTAACTTATTTATTTATTTATAAATTGCCAACAGGTAATACACTATACATGATATAAAAAGAAACTTAAAATGAAAAAACATGGTAGAGTGTATACTCAATTATAGGCAATAACATCATAATTAGATATCCATTACAAATCAACTTATTGTGCAAACATATAAAGTAAAATCCTAACTCAAAATATTACTATAATTTACTTTTATAAATCAGTAAAAACGAAAGAAAAACTAAGTAGGTAATTAAACAAATAACTAAAATAAACTGTAAACCTTAAAAAAATATATTACAATGGTAGGTATGCTAAAAACAAAATTAAAATTTTGAAAAACCCACGACGCGACGGTTAAAAAGTAATTGAAAAAGAATAAAATAATTTAAAATCCCCCGAGTGAAATGATTTATGTGACGAGAGATAATTAACGTGAAAAGCTTTTTTAAAAGTTCACTTGATCTCACACAGAGTCGGTCATATTATGAACAACATACTATTCGTTTTCATAGCACTTCCCTACGCTTACCTATTCGGTTCTCGAAGATGTAGATGTTGCAATAACATAGGCATTCAACTCCCTATGAACTTTATAAGAAGAGCAAGAAAATCCGTCTGGGGCTGCCACTGAATGAATTCGTTTTGTAGTTTTATATTGAAATTTAAAATATTGATGGCAGCCCTCGACGGATTTTCTTGTTCTTATTATAAAGTTCATAGGGAGTTGAATACCTATGTGATTGCGACATCTACATCTTCGAGAACCGAATAGGTAAGCGTAGGGAAGTGCTATGAAAACGAATAGTATGTTGTTCATAATATGACCGACTCTGTGTGAGATCAAGTGAACTTTTAAAAAAGCTTTTCACGTTAATTATCTCTCGTCACATAAATCATTTCAGTCGGGGGATTTTAAATTATTTTATTCTTTTTCAATTACTTTTTAACCGTCGCGTCGTCGTGGGTTTTTCAAAATTTTAATTTTGTTTTTCATTTCAAACTTTTTAAAGAGCATAATATAGGTACCATACATTACATTACACAACACCTCGTTCCTCATCAGCCCTCTAATGTCCCCACCACCGCTGGAAAACCCATGTAGTTTATTTAAATACATAGTGAAGTATTATAATAAGTATTTACAACTCAACTTTGCTGGTGGCTCAACTTTGCTGGGGCTTTGTTGTAACGTAACTCGATATTTAAGAACATTATACCAATCAAATCCAAAGCGATAATTGAAAACGGCATTCAAATCGGACCAATGATTAGCAAAGAAATATTTACTGCAGCGCCCCCTGGTGAGTTGTTACCGTAACACCTATCTCAGAACATGCGCTAATCAAATCCAAAGCGATCACTGAAAACAGCTTTTAAATCGGACCAATGGTTTTGCAGATAAATGGTAACATTGGCTTTTACAAACAAATGTTTACTGCAGCGCCCCCTGGTAAGTTGTTACCGCTACACCTATCTAAGAACATGCACTAATCAAATCCAAAGCGATTACTGAAAACCGCATTAAAATCGGACCAGTGGTTCTGGAGATAAATGGTAACATTGGTTTGCACAAACACCCTCTCACCCCAAACGCATATACCGTCTCCGTTCCGTCGTGGGTAATAATTGCATTCTAACTTATTTAACTACTAAATTCTTTTGCTTTGTAAATACTGGAATATTTGTTTTTTGTAACTATCTAGAGAGCCTACCAAAATATCGATTTTAGTATCTGTGAACAATTTATTATGGTCGCGCGACATATTCGAGGAATTGAACTATGAACACTCACTTTAGTTTTAAATCTGCTCACGGCAAGCGGTTGAACGCTAACAAGTCTCTTGTTCCACCTAGGGACCAAGAAACTTATCTCACTCAATAACTGTGGGCAATTGATGAAGTTTCGTAGGACTTTAAAAAGAAAAACTTGGTCAGCTAACCAGCGTCTTTCAGTTAGTGTAACGCATTTGAAATGTACCAACCGTAATTCATTATGGTCGTTCCTAGTCCTTACAGAGTAATTTTTATCGCGATTATCTTTCCTAGTTTTAAATTTATTACTATTCTTATAATGACACACCTACCCATTTCCATAAATATATCGTGATGCAAGGGTCAAGATACCAATCTCTTTAAACTTTTCTCTAAGAGATTCTCTATTTCCAAGTTTATACATTCCACGAATAGCTCTTTTCTGCAATGTTAATATAGTTATATCTGCGGCATTGCTCCAAAGTAGGATGCCGTAGCAGATTATACTGTGAAAATAAGTTAAATATACTTACCAATTTCGCCGTATTACGTCAGTTAATGAGCGAATTTTCTTTACCGCGAACGGTGTAGAACTAAGACTACTCGCTAGTACATAGGTTGAATTGAATTGGTCTAAAATTAGTAGGTTCTGGAGTGCTACCTGATTTAAATAAAGGAACAACCTTATTATGCTTCGTGCTAGCCGCCATAGATGAATATAAGTACTAAAGTATAGATGACCGTCTCGCGGTTTTTGCACTTAAGCGCCATACAGTATCCACTCTAGGAACCTTTTTAACCAAAACAACCCTAGAATGCAGCCCGGCCGTACCACCACTTTAAAATTTTCAGAAATTCGTAGTACCAGTTATTACTATTGTGCAAACTGCGCAATACTAATAAGTTGAAATAAACTGCACAAAGCATGATGTATGCGAGTTGGGAGTAATAAAAAAATATGGATATCAGACAATTATTTATTTTGTCTTAATTATATGTGTTTGATATAACAATTATAGGCCATAGATTTGTTCGGGTCGTTTTCGTCAAACTCAATGCTTTTGCCACTCAAATTGTTCACCTCCTTGCACCAGTCATTCAAAATCAATGCAATTCCTTTTCTTAACACACTATCTCACTAGAAAGTCAGCATCCTATGTAAAAATATCACTTCACAAAAGTAAAATCTTTGATTTGAGATCGTAAATACGCGAGGAGTGAACACTCTACTCAACGTACTTTGTAGAAAACACTAACAAAAGAATTCAGCGATAAAAAAACACACAGAAAAATAAGCAATTGCAACGAGTGCAAAAATTTGATTGGTTGAATACTATACCATACCTAAATACGCTGCCTGGTACTATAGACATATCGCTATCGAACGCAGAAAAAATACAAAAAGTTCCAGCAGTGCCCGGCGCGTAGCGCTAGTAGTAATAGAATTTTGGTATTTGTATGGAAGACAAACTAGCATGCTAGCCGCCTCCTGAATATAGGCTAACGGCAAATCAGCTTAGACGCTATCTCTCACGTTCCTCCCCTGGCCCGTCTCGATGGCACTTTAGCCTTCGAAGACGACGAAAAGGCCGAAACGTTCGCTGACAGCATTGCCTCTCAATGTTCCCCCAACACGCAACCTGTCAACTCTGCCGGTGGAGGACGACGTTCTCCTCAAGGACTCCCTACCCCCGACTAGCGAAACCATCAAGGTTTTAGAAGTACGATTCGCTTTCATATCATACGTCTTCGAACAAAAAAAGCACCGGGAGCGAATGGTCCAGCCAGGCGCTCAAGCACCTGCGGCAACAAATTTTGCCATTATGGCAATTCTGTATAACGCTTGCCTTGATCTTAGTCACTTTCCAAAAGATTGAAAATAAGCAATCGTTATAGGTTTTCCAAACCTGGAAAACTTTATCATATCCCATCCAATCAGAGACCGATCAGCCTCCTCAAGGCCCTTAGTAAAAACCTCGAACTTATTTTTCTCGCACGAATGAAAGATCACTTGTTTCCAATAGGCGGTGATCCTCTTATAATTCCCGAAAAATTCGACTTCTGCGCTCAACATTCCTGCCCTGAGCAAGTCCAAGGTATCGTTGAACACTGGTTTTTACCCTAAAATATTACGGACCTAAAAATAATAATTGACGAAGCCCCCACATTATTTACGGACTGCTATTACTATTTACGGTTTGCTGCTTACGGAATGGTCTAAAAATTAATATGTCTAAGACCGTGTCTAAGACAAACGTCATGCTTTTTCAAAGTAATGCCAAATAAAAATTACTTAGATATTTCATTTGATGATCATATTTATTTTTTTATTTATTTATTTATTTATATATAAAATTTCTTCTGTTGATAGTGTTTTTCTAGGGCTACATATGGACAACTTGTTAAATAGGAAAAGTGAACTCGAAGATGTAGATCGTAAAATAAGTTCAGCGTGCTACGTAGGTACTGCGATCTTTGCGGGATGAAGTTTATAGGTAATAGCCATCTTAATTTAGCATATTATGCCCTTGTAGAATCTAAACTTCGATATAGCATACCTTTTGGGAAAAGAGCTATGATTACAATATACAGAAAGCAAGAGAGGGCAATCAGAACAATGGTACGCATTAAAGAAATAGAGTCTTGTCGCGAACACTTTAAAAAGTTAGGAATCCTGACTGCTCCGAGACTTTACATTAATGTAGTATTATCTCACATATCTAAATCAAAAATCTGGAGAGTAGGAATAGATTAAAAGACGGCCACTCCCACCCGATCAAGGAACTAGAGAGAAGAATGGTAAGTAGATAAATGCGACCATAGCTTATACTCATATACATCACTAGCGTCACTGCATTATATGGGTGTAAACTATTTGTGGCGGGGATATTCAAAGTAGAATATTTATATTATTTCCTACTATTAAAGTTATTTCCAATGTTCCTAAATGGTGTGTGACTTTTCAAAATTTGTCTGGAAGAAATTTCTTATTAGCGATAAGACCACCTTTTGTACCATGTTTCTGCTTTTGTTTTACTTTGTATTTTTTTCTGTGGTGTACAATAAAGAATCAATAAATAAATAAATAAAACTATTTGGTAAATAACTTTTCATGTGTGAAACCAAATAGGTAATCTTAAAAATAATTTCTACAAAATTAACAATATCCTCTAGATATTCGTTTGTTTCAACATTTGATCTAAACAAATTGTTTACCAAATAAGCCAAGTAGTAAAAATGGGCTTTGCATACTGACTTGAATTTCAGGACATGAATAAACAAAACATACATGTAGATTTTTTATTTCTTTTTCACAATTTTACGAGTTTTTCCACACTTGGCACATTTTCTATAGTTAGTAGACATGGCAAAGGTATTTACACAATTAAACACAACACAGAAACTATAGTACACCTCACTAATATATAAAACGTCCTGTCGTGACTAAATAAATACACAAATCAAAGTATCTTAACCTAGAAAACGTCCTGTCGTAAATATTGCTACTGCAGCAACCAAACTTTTATAGTAGAACGTCCTGTCGTAATAGATGGTTAACCATGAACACACACACAATGCACTCAAATACGGAGTATCTGGAAGTATTATTTAACTTCTAAGCACAACGTAAACGTCGAAACAAATATTGAAGAAATCTCTTAAGGCCATTCAATCGATTTCAATCAATCTATCAATGGTACAGCCAATTAACCAATTTTATTTTTTATATGAATGTTCAAGCATTATCAAATGAATTAAAATAATTTAATAAAACTTATAAAAGAAAATAAAACTAAAGAAAATGTGTTAAATATATTTATTTTCAGCATAATGTTATAATTTATTTTTTGTGCTGGTTTGCAACACACGTGATTTCTCACGCACACATTCAATCTCTGTGCATGTGTGCAATGGCAAATACTCTTCATACAAAGACAAGGGACACTGCACCCGATAAACAGAGCAAAATAGAAATAAAAATAATGAGAGGGACGTATGAAAGAAAAGAAAAGGGGCGTGGAAAAAATAAATGAGGAGTTTTCTGACAGCTCATAAAAAATAATTCAAAAAACCTCTATAGATGGCACTTTTAAAAAGCCGAAGGCGTTAAGTCTGTACTATAACGTAGGTAAGTGGTATCTAACATCTATGGTTATTTGTAAGTTGAATTTCTGATACAGACGTCAATTAATTTATTTTACTTTTAAAAACACAGCGTGGAATAAATGGCTATATGACAGACAAGAATTCGCCTTTTGTAAAGCGCCATCTATTGAAGTCTTTTGTACCATTTTTGTACCGTTTTGTTTTTTGTTTTTTACAATAAGTGTGAGTAAAAGCCGCTATAACTTAACAACAATAGTTAAATAAATAAATAGATTACAAGGTTGATAAGAACACATATTATATAATGTTCCTATTGTTTTAATTACTTTCACATATCCTGCTAGCATCTGGATAATGGTTTTACAAACTAAAAGTCTGATTTCACTGATTTTGGACTTTGAAATCATCAATTATAAATATATCATAGAAGAAAATGAATCACCAGTTTGTAAAAACCTTAAGTAACAACTAATTTGTCTGTTGGTTGTATGGAAAGCCTGAACGAAAGTATGATATAAAGAAAAAATCACATACTTACTGTGTACTGTAATAAAACCTCAAAATCTTTTGGTGATATGTACCTATTTATGAAAATGCAATTCTGTTTCAACAAATTTTTGAGTTTTTTCAGGCCTTGTTTCTAGTAGTAAGTACTTAATTATCTATCACCCAAAAGTAATAAATCTTCAACATTGAAATCCAATGCAATATACAGTTCAATTGTTTAGCCAGAGATAAAAAATCAGTAGATATCCACAAATTCTTGACTACTGAATTCTCCCTATTGAATGTTTTGTTGTCAAACTTCTTCTTATTCTTCTTCTTATTTACGGCAATTTGTTACGGGTTAGCATTATATTCCATTCGACAATGAAACACGTTTTGTTTTGGCAATATAAACACAATTAAGATACATTGACAGAAAACATTGTTTAGAGCGATTTACGTCTTATTTTTCGGCGGCGACGACGTTCAGCATTCGCCAAATATATAATAGTTCACAGCAAACGTGGATTAAATGCCTCATACTCAATTCAAAGAAAAATAAAACATTGTCACGACTGAAACAATCCCTACAATACGTACTGTTGTTCAGTCTTAACTCTTAACCAATCTTCACCATTCTCATTCCAAACCTATTGAACGAAATGTCAAATAAGTACCTACCGGAATACGCATTTACTATCAATTGGACATAAAGCGATACACGATTGAACACCAGAATACGAAAACAGTCCTAACTTTGTTCACCGGTTAACCGATGGTTCTTATTAATTAGAAGAATGCCAAATCTGTAAAAAAATACAGTTCCATGCTCATTACGACTCAATTGACTCATTTGTAAGATTAGCGAATCGGGACCCAGCTGTCAGAAAACCTCTCATTATATATTAGAATGACAGAAATTAGAACAAGAAAAATCAGCGGGCTTACTTACGGGTAGAAACTAGTACTTATTGAATACGCTTAAAACATAATTTTTAGGGTTAGGTATCCGTTACGTAGCTTCCGAATGAAATTTAATTTGGTGTAAGTATATAAGGCCGATTTTTCAATAGTCAGATAAAAGTAATCTAATGAATAAAGTCATCATCATCATCATCACCATCACCACAACTCTTTGTAATGAGCCCACTGAGGCTATGAGTCTTTCCCCTGGGTGACGAGGAGGTATAGGCCATAATCCACCAAGCTGGCCCAGTGCTGGGTGGTGGATGTCAGAATTTTCAGGGCGCCGAAATGGCTTCCAACAAACCCTAACGACTACTGTATACAAGTATACAGCACCCGGGACCGGCTGCTTAACGTGCCCTCCGAAGCACGGAAGTCGCCGCGAGAAATGAACGGTCGGCGGTCACCCATCCAAGTACCGACCGCGCCGAACGTTGCTTTACCTGTGATATCGTTTGCTACACACAGTAACCGCGGCGCCACGACAACTTCTGAAGTATTTATTACCCGACAACTTTAAATTCGTCTCAAGTTTATTGTCATTACGCGACTGCGGCACGCAAAGGACGGTTACGTTTACGACACGTATGTACCTATGCATTTAAGTGAATGAGGTATCAGTAAATTCGTATCAACTGCGCGAGTAATATAGGTTATTATTTGAAATTTCAAGATGGTGCCTGTAAGGCATAGGGGCTTAAGGGCATAACAACAAATGATTTCCGGTTTTAACGACATGGGTGTCAAATAAAAGCTAATGATCAGCCTATTCTAAATATATACACATACACAATAGTATACTTTAAATATAACATATTCACAGAAAAATCAAAAAAATAAAATACCATTTGACCACTAATGGCTGTTCAATTTACTATTCATCGGCCTGAAAGGCATTTATAATAAGTATTATGACATTTTATTTTCATTAGACGCAGTTTTAGTCAATTTGCTGGGATTCTATTTCATAGGTTTTTACATTTTGTGCACTACTTTTGTAGGTACAACGTAAGTAAATGCAATGTAGTTAAACGGTAGCTTGATTTTTTATAAATTTTTTACTTTTCAATTTTTTTTTACTTTAACAAAATCCTAAAAGTATTTTAAATTACTCTTAACTAATAAGGATTTTTCAACTGGGTCCAAATTTTGTATGGGGAAGCAATGTTTGACTACTTTATTTGAAATTATAGGTCTGAGGTGCTTTTTAGTTGAAACTTTGAAATACTCATTAATTTTTAACGATATTGTATATTTCGCAGTCGTATTTTTTAGTATTTTTAGTTGCTTTTTTATTCTTTGTTGCCATACAATAGAACTATAAAAATCTTAACACAACTTTATTTTGCAGAGTACCTACTTAATTACTTTATAAGTAAGATAACTTTTATCCGACGATTGAAAATTTAGGCCACAATGTAAAGTAATCTATACAGGGGATATTACTAGAACGATAACGAACCCAAAAATGTGATTAAAAATTTTTTTGTCTGTCTGTTTGTCTGTCTGTTTATTCAGGCATCACGCAAAAACTACCGATTCGATTACGATGAAACTTGGTGTAGGTAATTATTTTTTAATATCCTGGACACCACACTGGGTGCTTTTTATCCCGGAAAGTATTTATACAATAAAAAACAAACTTAATTTTGCGGTTCGATCCCTAGACCCGATTACTGATTCAACGCAATAATAAATTTGTCTAAGGTTACGTCACATGCAGTTCAATAAGTTCTAAGTAATGCTGTAAATGTATTGCTGAAGGTTGAAGTTGGCTTGCACCGTTTGCAGCATACGTGTGGTGCGCGGCTGCCACGGATACCGTTACCGTATAGGTAGGTAATTAAATGGACGGTTTTTTTAAATTTGATTTGAACTTCGACACGTTTAAGTGTCGAACGTTCGCTTTTATTAGCATTCTATAAATTGTATGTTTTAACTGTTACTTGCAATTCTAAACCGTTCTTTTCAGTGCGACCTTTTTATCCCTTTTGGTTTTTACTAAGTTTAAGGTAGACTTATTTAGTTTTATTTCTATAAGTAGTAAGTATAGATTTTAATTTTAAAGAGGTAGTATGTAATATCAGATACCTATACTTACCTATATACTTATACGTAGTGGCCGTAGTTTAATTTATTATATTGTTAGGTAGGATTAGTTATTTGTATACCTACATAGATTACCTACCTTGGTTGTTAATTGTTTTTCAAAAGTGCTCAATCTCCAACTCCATCTCTAAGGCCGGCGCCAGACTTAGCTTCAAATGTTTGAACAAATGTTTGAATGCTATGTGTGGCGCTGGACTTTGCATATGTATTCAACGTTTGCACAAAGCTTTGCACTTTGCCATCCGGTGTCGGTCTTTTTCCACACATCAAAGCGTTCAAAGTTGAATGTGTGCAAATGTTTGCGTGGCCTGCCACCAGGGTTGCCAACTCTACGTCTTTTTACGTAGATCTACGTATTTTAAGCCTTTCTTGCAAACCTACGAACTTTAGTCCCAGAATCTACGTATTTTCTATCAAAATTGTTCAAATTTGCAAAATAGACTGAATGAGCATAATTTCCTTTACTTTCGCAAAAAAAAGTTAATAAACGTTCCGTTTCATACTAACGCACTCTCGCCTCGCCACTCAACACGTCACGCCATTCATTTTAAAAACAGGGCGCCATTCATCTGTGGTCTGTGACTCATGTCACATGGGATAAGTGATAAGGATGATAAGATGATGGGGATAAGTGACTGTGTAAAACGAAACGTCTTGCCGTCAAAGTGAAACTTAATTCCTAACCAAAAAAAATTTTTCGAACTAAGATTTCGAAGGAGTTAGCAGTGCAAATGTCGAGCGTATTTTTCTGCGATCAATTTGATGAAAACTTATATAAGAAACAGGCTTCACACTGACACGCTAACAGGCTTACTTTTTACGAAGAGTGGCTCAAAAAAAACCGTGAACCTTCTCAGGAACACCTTAAAAATTTTAATAAATATATGTACAAAAAATTGTCTGAAAGTGATAATAAAATTTAATAATTTATATAAATTGATGATGACTGAAAGTACCAAACTTTTTTAAATTATCTACAAGTGGTAATTCATAGATTTTTTTGTTTGCTAACAGTAATTTTTTTAAATTTATTGTTTGTCTGCTGTCTACTACTTTTTGGGTAATATAAATTGCCGTTTTATTCACTTTTACCTAACCTACTCTCTTCATTTTACTCAGAAAAAAAGTACGTAGATCTACGTATTTTCTATATGGAAATTTTACCATTTCTACGTAATTTTCTAATCTGACCTACGCCTTTTTAAAAATCCGAGGTGGCAACACTGCCTGCCACACTTGTTCAGTGTCCAGTTGCTCGAGCGTTGTTGAGCGGGACGGTTGTGTGCATGTTACACTGCATGCGGCCATATAATGGACTGGGGCAGCGAGTGCGTTCTGGAATTTGTAGAGTTGTTACAGGGGCAACTATGTACATGGAACCCGAAAAATAACAAATAAAATAAATATAATTACATATATACAAATAATACAGGCTAACTGATTCTACAAAATCGTTGTCCATCTTGTTTGTTGTCTACTAGCATACTGTGGAGAAAAGTGTTTGCGAAGCAAGTCTGGCAGGTTACGTCAATATGTGTTCAAATGACTTTGCAAAGTCGTCAAAGATTTGTGCAAATCTTTGAAGCTAAGTCTGGCGCCCGGGTAAGTCTGGCGCCCGGGTTACTCCATCTCCAACTCCAACTCCAACTCGGGTAGGTAGGTAGGTATTTTATTTTCGGTTAGGTATTGATTGAGTTTTTTTAATATTTTTTATAAGGCGTAGACCGTATAGATTTTATATTTGAGCTAAGCCGTAAATCAGTGTTGATAGCTATTCGAACGTATTATTAGGGAGTACGCTGCAGAAACTAACTATTTTCCTGGAGAATTATTAGCAACTTTGGAAAACAGACTTTCAAATATGACATCCGAGTAAAAAAAAATGATATGACCGCCTCTGCCTTAGTGTTAATAATACTTTAGGAGATTTTTTTTAGGAATACTTGGCAGGAATAGCACTGACATTGTAACCAGGAGGAAAAATAGCTCATACTATGGATAGCTCATAATACCTATGGATCTTGATCCCAAAGAAAATCCAGTATGTGGCATTACTAGGAATAATGATAAAGCGCAGATTATTCGTGAAATCGTGAGTGTTCACATAATTAAGGCAGAAATTTTAACCGGTTTTGGTGCTGGGGAAAGTGTTTTGATTCCTAAAATTCATTTGATTCTGAACAAATTCCCATTTCAGTTTAAGAGAGTATGTACAGTTATAATATGACAATAAATAAGGCACACAGTCAGACTCTACGCGTTGTTGGCGTCGATCTTAGCGTGAGTTGTTTTTCACATGGTCAGCTTTAGCGTGAGTTGTCCAAGGAACCTTCATGTTCATAGTCCGGACGGGCTCAATGATAATGTCTTGTATGCTTAAGCTCTCAATTGATGTCGTACGGTGACTATCTGTCGTTACCATTATCTCGTGAGCAATGAACGTCGCGGGCAAAGATATCATACTTATAGGTACTCCTTTGATCACCGTTAATGAGACACAATTGGCTTTCTATTGTATCTACAAAGGGCCCATGCCGGGACAGAAGTATTAATACTCGATAAATTAATTTCTACATAAATAGCACTTTACACAAAAAATCTCATTGATAAGTTTCCTCGTCCAAGCGAACGAAGTCGCGGGCACAGCTAGTGTCAGAAATATATTTTTCTTCAACGAAATCAAAATAAGCACATCGTTTTAAAGAGTCGTAGTATTAAAGTTGTCAATAAAGTAAAGATTAGGTAAAGTAATTTAGTCCTAACAGCTTATTTGTATTTTTTAAATAAACATCACGGTTTAATTTATAAATATTGTATAGTATTTCAAATTTGGGACGCCTCGATTCAAAAAATATAAACTCGGAATAATATTCCATTGATGTGTTTCGACATGCGTAAAACGGAGTCATATTATCTACCTATATCCATAATGTGTGTTACACACCTGTTCTATACGGCTTTCATCGGTCATTTGAAAATTCTTGGAAGTTTAATAAGCTCCGCATTCTGTGGCGGTTCACAATGCTTGAGATTCATATTAAGATTGTCTTCAATGGGTAGGTTAGGAGATGCGCTAGCACATGCCTAGATCGAGACCTTTGTGATGTTGAGACCTTGCGTAAACAAATACTTACTTAGAAATTTTGCTAGCATGAAAATGGACGTAACTGTTTTAGAATGATATTGTACAAGTTTGTATCAATATTCTAAGTATTGAAACGTGAGAAATTATATAAAGTTGGTTTTGGTATAGTGACAAGGATAATTTCGAAAGCCTCGGTGAGCCAACAAAAAATCAATCACTGATTAAAAATCGTCTTATTAAAACTCACAATAAGGTACGGGAAAATACAAGTTAATAAAATCCAATATACTAAAATCATCAAATCGTATAACAAATATGTACATTATTAGTAACTACTGTTCTGATAAGAATCTTTTAGTTTTAATAAGTCAATCTTCAAAATGTAATTCAGAAATCCGTCATTGTGGGTTCATTTGGATTTTTTTTGAAGCAAGAAACTATAAGTATTAAATTACTTAAATTAATAAATTACTTACCACATTATTAGCAATATAACGTAAAAATAAAAATGTGTCAGGCCCCGGTAGCACAGTGGAAGAGCACTCGTCCGGCAAACGAGGGGTCCCAGGTTCGAATCCTGGCCGGGTAATTTTTATTTATCACATGTTTCGGTTATTTAAAAGTATTTATTTGCAGAATATGGTAATTATTGATCATCGATGTATGATATGGCTAGGTATCTTTTAAAATAATTTGGTGGTGTGCATTAGTGAGTTGTAGGTGTAGTATATGGGTAAGTTTTTAAACCAACATGGAGTGAAACTTAAAATAACGTACACGAACAAAAGTAATAACGATGATTTTCAACATAATTAAGCAAAAATAAATTTGCGTGTTTTACGAAGTTGTCCTTGCGGTGTAATTCGACTGTGACGCGCTAAAGCGTTCTTTGATTTGATTGTGTCATGTGTGGCACGCCAGATTTTGGGTTCATAAAAGGAAGTACTCAAGTTCCATTGTTTGTTTTTTACAGTACTAGCTTCCATTATTATGAGACACGAAGTTTTTTAGTAATTAGACTTTATCCATTTATCTCTCTTATTTTATTCTAATTACAATGGTGTAATTAAATAAATAGGGATAAACTATATATTATTACCACATATTGACCTACAAGCTATGCAGACTAAAGTTCAACACACGAATTAAGTTAAGCCATGCTGGTTGGTGGATGCCAGAACTTTCAGGGTGCCTAAATGGTTTCTGATAAACCCTAACGGCTACCGTACAAGTATACAGAACCCGGGAACGACTGCTCAATGTGCCCCTTCTTTTTAAATAAAATATTTAAAAAAAAACTACCTCGTGAGCGCTACTCCAAAGAGATTCATTTTTATTTTATAAAACATCCTGTAGCTTGTGTTTGGAATCAAACTGAAACAATTTTGATGATATTTCTTCGTTAGCTACACATATATCTAAAACTGAAAAGAACATTGAATTGAATTCGATTTTTTTACAATCGATGTTTGAAGGAAAAAAAATGGATTTTTAGAAGAAAAAAAAAAAGGAATGACCCTATTAGTAACTAATTTTAAAACGTTACGCTTTGGGATTACAAGATTTAGGTTCAAATTATTGGAAATGAACTCTTCTATGTAACCTAAAGAGATTCTGATCTAAAGAGTTTCTGACCAATAACCCTGTATACATATAGATATTACTGATTTAAGATAACTTGCTAAGACCAAAATGTAGAAAAAAGGACGTTGTTATGTAACGTTGATGAATGCCGAACCAATGCTATTCTGTATCCTTATATTTTAATAACCAATCAATATATATAAAACTGTTCCGTTACTGACTGAGTTACTGAGTGACTGACAGACAACGTACAGCCGTAACTACTGGGCGTAGAGAGCTGAAATTTAGAGCATACATTCTTTATAGTTAGTGCATGCAGGGGTGCACTAACGAAGGAATTCCCAAAATTCCCACGGAAACGGGAATTATTGGGCATTTTATTTTGTATGAAAAACCTTATTCCTTGAGTGTATGGACACGATACTTGGCATAAAGGTTTTTAAAAAAATGACTGGTTGTTTTATGAAAGGAATTCCCGAAATTCCCAAGGGAACGGGAAATATATGATGTTTTAGTTTGTATGAAAAAACCTTATTCCTGGAGTGCACGGATGTTATACTTGGTATGAAGGTTCCTTAATAAGTATCTGTTTGTATTATGGAAGGAATTCCCGAAATTCCCACGGGAACGGAAAATATAGGACTTTTGGGTTTATGCGTGTACGAAGTCGCGGGCAAACGCTCGTTGATGAATAAATTGTAAGTAAGCATACATTACTTGGCCTCCAGCATTTCATGATGATGACAGGATTCAGAATTAGAATCACATTCTGGGCGGCAAGCACAATGCTGAGCTTCAATATATTTTTAAGTGTTTTAACCGCACTATGAGATTGAGGGGTTCTATTTAAGTCTAAGACTGCGTTTGACCTCAATCTCACCCGATGGTGCGTGAGGATGAGGTCGAAGATGAAACTTCATAAAATATTTTCGGAACGCATCACCGCCAGAGCGGCAAATATGTGAAGGATGGTCGCTAGCCAGTCGGACCTTGACGGGATTCTTCTTCGAAGCAGAGATCACTCAGATAAGTCACCTTATTCAGGGTTGGGATATTCTAAGCTAACCCTATACGGACAAAAGTAGGTTGTAGGTTATTATGTAGGATGGGATAAGTCACCTTTTACAACACAGTTATCCAAGGCTGGTAGGACTATTTTAATCCGACTCCCTAGGTACGTATACATACATACATACATAACTTCACGCCTGTATCCCTTATGGGGTAGGCAGAACACCAGTGGTTATAAGACCATCTAATGTCACGTTTGACAAATGAGGTATTATAATGATGGAGACAGGCTATTGCAGTGACAGGAGGTCAGCCTATCGCCCACAAAAATGCCAATAAAACCTCTGTCCCTTAACTGACTTTTACAGTATGCCCGGGAAGAGAAGCAGGTGGTACATTCTATGTTTTTCTTTCGCTCCCAGTCCAGCATGAAAGCTCCTTCCTGAATAAATGTATTTAATTTCATAATATTTCAAACTTAGAAAGTGAGAGATAATTAGAGAGGGGAGAGAGTTATCTTTATTAACGTCATTCGCAGATGGGCAATGGAATATGGAAAATAACCGTTATACTGTTTAGCGGGACGTGAACTTTAATCTTTCCATTTACTGCAAAGTTATAAATAAGCCTTATGAATGGTGCGATATCAATAATAGAAGATTTGTCTAAGAAACATTACATAACTAACAGAAGCAAGACAAATTAAAATTTAATAGTCTTAATAATCATTTGAAATAGCTTATTTGGGACCTGAATTTCAGGTCTATGCCTCTCAGCTCGATGAAGTTTGATAATTATTGAAATGTTACGGAATTACTTAGCTCTATGGGGACATAAAAAAGTTTTGCAAATGTGTGGGGCATACATCAAATTTCAGTGCAGAAGCCCAAATACTTGAAAGCAAATAAAAAGACATAGACAAATCTAACTTGACTAGTATACAGGACGGCTAAGAGAGCGCATAGCCTGGCTACAGCAATTAACACAGGCGCATTAAATATCTGGGATATGTAAATCGAACATAATCAATCTTAAAAGCGGTGCAGTAACCAAATGTGTCAGTGAAAGCGAGGTATATGTGAGAATACGGGAGAGAGCGAGAAGAAGCGATTAAATGAAAGTCCTGAGGATGTGCTGAGAAGAATACAACTTCCTAGTGATATTGTTGCCGTGAATATTTTTAAAGATAGATAGATGTTTATTGAGTCTTTTTTCAAGCAGACATGGCCAAACGGATTAAGTCGAAATTGTGTACATATGTAGGGAATATATGATGTAACACAAAGGTTAGTTTATGTCCTGAAAGTGATCACGATTTACCCCAGATGAAGAGGCACGGAACAGCGGGTTCCTTTTATATAGATAATGTCCGGTACGAATAAGCTGGAGCGTGAACGATTCAGAACAATCTAACTAGGGAATTAGAATGGATAGCTTGTAGGAATTTATCAATGATCTTTCATAATAATATTTCAAACAAGCTTTAGTAGTTTTTCTTTGGTACACATTGGTCACGACCGTGCTAAAGTTCGTTTTCGTACCTACTAAATGCGTAACAGTAGCTATACTATAACTATAACCGAGATCTCATTTAATAATTGACCAGAAGATTGATTTTTAAAAGGTGAGCCTTTAAAAATACTGGATTTTTGAAATGCTTGGGTTCTACACCCAGATTATCTAGCAGATAATCTAGGTTGTCTGGCAGAAGTTGCCTGTCGGCAATAGGGCCGCTTTTGTATGAATTTCTTTAATAAATGCGATTTATCAATACGTTAATGTTCAATAAAGAGTTCATGTATTATGTTTTGATTTTTCTGCTTGGTATATATTTTTTTGTTTCGACGTTAACATAGAATAAACAAGAATAAGCTTTTGAATGCTATTTCCATGCTCAGCTACACCTAAGCTGACTTAAAATTTGACTTTATCGGGATTTATATTTCATATTTTGTCTCGCGTCACACAGAAAAAACATTATTTAGACATTGGTCTCGTGTATGAAAATAATGCTAGCTTTAGTTCTTTACAAAACGTGATTAACTCTCGCGCTGCGTTTTGTTGCTCCTGCGCCGCTAGTAAACAACATCAACGCGTGCACCGGCGCCGGAGCACGCTCGCGTCAGGTTTTTTATCGATCGCCCAAATGAAGGTTACCGATCCAACAGTAGGTAGGTATTGACTTTGTAGACTAACAAATTTTGATTGAACTATAATAATGACAGTGTGAGATTTAGAATGAAGTGTTTATATGAAACAAACTTTTGTTTGCGACTTGGTTCGCTTGAATATACCAATTTGATTTCATATACGAAAAGTTGTTTTTGTTTTGGTATTATGCAACATGGTCACGAAGGATATATTTAAACGAGATAAAATTAGGTTTAAAAATTGTTTTACACGTTTACAATGTGCAAAAACAATGTGCATGTGGACGCTTGACAACATTCATAGCCAAACGGACTTCGGGACATAGAACATCTATACATTGTTTTTAAAATATTAACACACTAACATTTTTTATTTACCAAAATAAATAAACTCTCATAGAATATATATCAATTCCTGGAGGACGATTGGAGGGTATCTAAGCTAGAGGATACTGCGAGCAGTTCTCTGATTTGGCCGAGTTGACTCTCACGACATCCATGGAAAGAGATACTCACCTTGAGTACTGAGTTATCTTTTGCACACAACAAACATTCACAGTACGAATGTAAAATATACATTATAAAATTAAGCTTTACATTTTTGCTCGTTTAACGAAAACCACTTACCTATAATTAATAAAAGACGCACTAAACTCGATCTTATCGCATTTAATTATAAAGGTGCATTTAAGTCTTCGTTTCGGCACCTTTTTAGATTTCCCGATCAGGAGAGACTGAAACCAGAGATAAAATCCGGTTGCAAATATATTTTCTTTTAAATAATGCGAAACACTCTTAATTATAAACTTTCCATGATGGACTGAAAGCGAAAGAAAAACATATAATGTGCTTGCTTCTCTTCCCGGGCATACTGTACCTAAAAGTCAGTTCAGGGACAGAGGTTTTATTAGAGGTTTTTTTTGTGGACGATAGGCTGACCCCCTATCACTGCAATAGTCTCTTTGCACCTTTATAATGCCTCCAAATTGGTCAAACGTGGCAGGTTTTATAACCTCTGCTGTTCTGCCTACCCTAATGTATAAGGCGTGAAGTTATGTATGTACTCTAAATTTCAAAACTCGCTGTGGTCACGAGGTAACACTGAGACGTTTTTGACATAACTCTCTAATTTTAAGTTTCCCTAAAGTAAAACCTCATCATTATCATCACAACTCTTTGTAATGAGCCCACTGCATGGCAAGAGTCTCTCCCCTGGGTGACGAGGAGGTATAGGCCATAATCCAACAAGCTGGCCCAGTGCTGGGTGGTGGATGCCAGAATTTTCAGGGCGCCAAAATGGCTTCTGACAAACCTGTATACAAGTATACAGCACCCGGGATCGACTGCTTTACGTGCCCTCCGAAGCACGGAAGTCGTCGTCAGAAATGAATGGTCGGCGGTCACCCATCCAAGTACCGGCCGCGCTGAACGTTGCTAAACCTGTGATATCGTATGATACACACAGTAACCACGGCGCCACGACGATGTAAAACCTACAGGCTTCAAAACCATTTTGAACCGTATTCGAAAAGGACGAGGTACTCAATTCGTGTGTATGTTTGATTTTTCTTGGATTACACGATTTTTTTGTCAATTATGAATTGATTATAAATATGCTTGTTAGAGGATACGTCAAAAAATTTTGCCTGAATCTGAATTCTATGCCCTCGACATTAAGTGAAAATTGTTTGGAGAAATTAGACAGGTAATGTAACGCTTGGTCCCTTCTGTACCTATCAATATAGAGAATTTTACGTTATGACACTTCAGTCACAGATTTGACAAGGATTTAAAAATGTTAGTAAAGCAGGTTTTTCATGCTCTGCATTCGTTGATTATTTCTTAGCTGCTGAGTTTGAATTACTCTAATTTGACATAAGAGAGTGTCGATATGTCGAATTGATCTCGCTGTCAGTCCAACCTGCCAGTGTTAGAGGCAAATATTTGTGCTCATGACTGTCTTTGTTTACTTTGGTTCATAATGTGCAGAAGGTAGCAGATAAAGCATTACAAATTTGTCAAAACATTGTAATGTCTGAACTCTGAACTCTATGCGTTGGACATTAAGTAAAAAATTGGTTGGGAAAATTTGTCAGGTTTGTAAGGCTTGACCTGCTGCCTTCTGTAACTATTGTAAAAAATGAAATGTGAAATGAAAAATGTGGTTTTTTATTGGTGATAGTCAAACGCTGCATGAGGGCGGCACGGGACTGGGCTTCGACCTGAACAACCTTGGGAGAGGCCTCTGTCCAGCAGTGTCCGTTTTTCGCCTGACGATGATGAGCGTCAAAAGAATTAGAACTTCGGCTTTAAAAAACGTAATAAAATATTTACGAAATTTGTTTGTGGAATAAACTTACATACAACTTCACGCTTGTATCCCGTATGGGGTAGGCAGAACACCAGAAGCTACACGTTTGACAAATTTGGAGGTATTATTATGATGGAGAGAGACTATTGCAGTGACAGGGGGTCAGCCTATCGCCCGCGAAAATGCCAATAAAACCTCTGTCCCTTAATTGCGGAATAAATTGTGTACATAAGTATTTTTATCTGTGTTGGGCTTACAAGCAGTAGCTTTATGCTTGTTAGTATTAACTTAGAATAAATAGGCATATTTGTTTATGGTTAATCCTTCTATGAGATGTTTTCATACGAACATGAACATAAAAAGGATTCACATTAGAGTATATAGACGTTTGCAGTCATCATTTACGCACGTTAATTTGAACAAGAATCATCGCTTATCCTGTTTTTTTATATAATATTCTGAATATCATCTCCAATACAAATAATCTTTTTACCAGAAACCTCTTAACACAAATAGTTATCTACTTATAGCGTTTGCATTGAGAATATTTGGGAACTTAATTTTTCATAAATTTTGTTCTTTAAACCAAAACATTTCGTCATCCAGACCATGAATGTTAAACGCAATCAACCTGCAATTACTTTTTGAAGGCCCCATTATATGATGAATGATTATATGTTATAGGTACATAGCCTATTTTTCTGAATTTTTATTCTTATCAAATCTTTTAAAAATTTACATATTTAATTGATGTGATCGGTTTTCTATTATTATAATTAAAGAAAACGAATTAACATAAATATTAAACATGTATCCAGGAAATATAAAATGCATATTACAATAATTGCTGTAAACGATAAATAAAGGGTAACTAAGATATTTTACATCTTATAGCGTAGGTAATAAAAACGTAGAAAGGCAAATAATAAACCTTAAATTGTATTCGTTTGTGTCTAGAAGTTTATTGGACATAATATATATTTTAATAACCTAAACTGACATGTAACCTCATAACATAAGCTTGTTTAATTGAGGACGTATAGTGGAACTGATTGGGTATTCTAGTACACCTAGACATAAGTCTAATATGAGATTTGAAAAGTTCTGTTGCTCATTTGAACCAGCGCGGCGGCTGGGACTTCTTGGCAAATTTTGTGAGAATATTTTGTATATAAGCCATCATAAGTCATCGCATTAGTCCTTCTATATCCACTGCTGAGTACCTAAATATTTTGCAAAAGAGAAGTTGTCGTAATTGCTTCAAGCGGGTTGCTGATAATAATCTTCGCAGAAAGCTACTGGTAAGTATTCAATACCTTCGTACACTCTCACAATATCTACTTATGGGAAGAAATACAAACGGCAAATAACTAATCGCCATTTAAATATAAATAGAAAGGATTTTATACCTATTGTTATAATAATACTAATCAAAAATTTTTAAGACCCATATTTGCTAAGTCTAGAATTGAAATGAAGCTTCATTTTTAATTTTGAATAAAATTAACATTAACATAATATACTGTTTGAAAAATTTCCAATATAAAAAAATACAACGTTTTTTTTATATTTGATGGCTTACTCGTTAATACCCACGTGCGAGTGACGTAGAATTTATAGATTCATATTTTACACATAGATATAATATGAGCGCATAGCCAGCTGAGCCGTGAGGTTTTATATGAAGCTTGAGATACAAAAAAAAATATATATAATATATTTCTTAACGATATTTAGTGAGTTAGTCGAAGGGTAGCAAAAGAAATATTTAAAAAAATGAGCACTAGTTTTTCAATTCGTCTAACATTGTTTATTATTTATTTATTCTTCATTATATAATAGAAACACTCGCAGAATTAGAAACTGAAAGTTACAAAGTCTAAAAACATTAATACATGGCTAATTTAATATGCAATATTAATATGCATAGGTTGTGTTTTCAAGCTATCAACGTTGTTAAGTTACGCGCGACTCGTAGCAGAGTCGTTGATATTTTTAGTTTCATGGATACAAAAACATTGGTCGCTGAAACGAAGAAAAAGTTTTTAAATTATAAGTATAAATAGGTACTCAAATTATATAACAGTGCAATTTACCAGTATTTTTGCGAGACATAAGGTATTTTATGATGTCGATATCTCATTACATGAAAGTTCAATAAGGGAAGTTGCGTAAACTTGGTCAATTCCATACTCGCGACGGCGAGTCGCGATTTTGTAATCACCAGCCGCAGCCCGGGCCGGCGGGGCGGCGGCGGGGTGTAGCGCGTTCGGCGGTCGAAGGATGCCTAGGGCGATTTTTGCTTCAATAGATCAATAAAAAAATACTTGAAAAAGTCTACACATGAGAGATCAAAAACATTCATAGCAAACCTCTTCGTAGAAAGATTCGTCTCGTACATTTGTGATGTTTGAAGTGTAAAGTTTAATTAAATCACAGTGCAGTCAAAGAGGTTATTTACATATAGATGTGCGGGCTGGTTGGCCGGCGGCCGGTGGCCGGTGGCGCGCTGGGCAACGTCCTCGCGTGGAGGGCCGCGGAAGATAAATTCGTGGTTTCGGCGGCGCGCGGGGCGCGGGGCGGGGGCGGCGGGCGCGCGGAGGCTGCGCGCTCAGAGCACCTGCGCCCGCGCTCCGTAGCGCCGTGCTCAGTCCGCGCGCGCCGCCGTCCTCGCCCCCACGGTAAGTCGCGCGCCGCTGCCGGCCGCCCGCCTGCCACTGCCGCCGCCGCCGGCCCGGCAGCGGCCGGCGCCGCGTCACCGGCGCGTGCGCCGCCCCCGCCGACCGCGATGACGTGCTCGCTCGCCTCCTGTCTAGTGATACTCGCCTAAACCAGAACCAGTGCTCGCATCGCATCGTGCCTTCTGTCAAACCGCACTTGTCAAAGCTCCATACCAGTTTCTAGTGTCAAACCAGTCCTGTCAGTTGTTTGCGAATTTCCAATAAGTGTCTGCCGTTTGTTATTTCGGTCGTTTCTGTTATGAGATACAACCGCGTGTTGCTTTTCATAGTGCCAAAGGCTCCACAAGCGCAAGTTAGTGTCAGCGTGTGAGTTGTTTATGTATACGCAATCCTCGATATGTCGACGTGTTGGTGAAGCCGTGTCTATACGACGTCGATGTGTGCACACATACCACGCCGTGCCGCTCCGACTTCGGCGCAGAGCCTTATTTTTTATTTTTCCTTTAACGCAGTATGGTGCGATGTTTTAAACTACTACGTATTGAGGACAAAGAAAATGAAACTCATTGAAATCAACCAATTTTTGTATTTTCCGATCCCAGTTATTAAAAAGATATATTATATATTTATTTAAAGATATTATTTATTTAAAGTTAACTTGCAGTATCATTTGTAATTTGTAACAGAACTTATTCTAAGTTAGCACTGATCGAGGTCGACGTTCCCGCCGAATTCATTTTTTAATTATATTTTACGTATTAATAGACAGAATATAAATTATGAAATTCCTGAGTTCAATTAATTGGTCTGTATCAGGGCCACCGCCAACAGTATGTTTCGTTTTATCTCATTACGTTGTCTATATAGTCGTCCTTGTCGCGCACGGATACAGCCTCCGCAAGGCATCGACCAATCTCACAGTATGGCTTCTGAAGCATGATAATGCTACTCTTTCGTTTTATATTTTTTTCAATCAAGACGGTGTACTGTACTGCAGGCTGTATCGTTGTGTTCTATACAAAAGTTTTCGTTTGTATTTATCAACATAATTCTTATAGGATTCAATATAGCTTTACTTTCCAATTCCGTCAGTAAAGTTACATGTACGTACTTAGTTTATTATTATCAATTTTGGTTTAGATTCAGTACATGCGAGCCCTTTGTTGTGGCAAAGTCGTCTGCGGATATTGTTTTCTGACAAGTTTGACAGGCACGTGGTACAATAGTTACCAGTTTGTACCGTTGGCAGTAGAGGCGCAAGCGGCCCGGAGCTGCTCCTGCCTGAACGAGTTCGGCCACTTGATCAGGTGCCACTTGATACTCGTTGTGCTCTAACTGGACTCGGATCAGCTGATGCCTCGCCCGCCCTTGCCTTAACCCGTTCTTATCGAGGAAACAAACATCATTATCAATGAACTTGAACCTTTGTTTACTTTGAGATTAAATATTTACAACGCAATGTTTGGGGAATGTCAGATTTAGTAAATTCGTATGAAGCTACAATTCACGAGCCATTCGTTTATTTTCTAAATGTTATGTCATTAAATCCGTTGTTTGTGGAACGAGCGAGCACTCATTGTTACTGGGATTTAATTAATAGTCCGAGTCTTTCGAGAGCTTTCATGTTTTATCATTTCGAAACAATCGGATATTGTTTCAAGATGATAATAAATCTTGAAAGATAAAACTTTCGTGGGCAATGGCGATACCGAATGGGGCGGTTGGACTGGGCGTACTAAGTTTGGATACGATATTTCAGGGGTGCAGAAAACAGAACTAGCTACATGGACGATGTTGCATTACAGAATTGAAAGGCGTTGTGAGAGGGTATGTGAAATGGCGTCGCCGGGAGCGGAGGAGGCGCGGTCGCCCGCGTCGCCGGCGTCCGCACCGCGCTCGCCCGCGCCGGCGCACGCCGTGCTGGCCACCATGACGCCGGTGCAGCCGCCGCACGACTACTACCCGCACAAGGTGGAGCTGGACTCAGACGATGGCTACCCTGACGCACACACATACCGGCATTCACCACACGATCTCGCAGCCTACGCACCCGACAACAAAGTGCCGGGGCAGCCGGATGTCTACGACCAGGGTATGGACTCCATCGACGAGAAGACGCCCATCGACCTCATATACGAGGATGGCAAGCAGACAGTGATATACACGACGACACCAGACCAGAAGCGCGTGGAGATGATCAGCGGGCAGTTGGAGGACGGGCAGCTGGTAGGCAGCAACGCGCAGCTGGTGGATGGCGGCGTGTCTGTCGTGGTGGGCGCGCCCGGGCCCGGCACCGTGCTCGTGCTCGCCGACCACGTCGTCGACGAGCTCGGACAAGTCATCACTATACCTAGGTAAATTGCAGATCTTTTGAATTCCAACCCACGTTTTTTGGATCTTTTTATTTTTAGCCTCGTATAATGGAAAATATTTAAAACAAGAATCTATGACGTTATATTAATTTTATTGCTATTATGTTTTCGAGATTTCGTTACCTTCAGTTGACTTGACTCCACAAATATCATGTATCTATCCTATTAAATGGCTCACTGATTTATAGATAATCATAAAACATCAGAAGCAGGTGCTTATGAATTCTAAGATTGGGATTTCCTAATTTAAATTGGTCAAAATGAACGAAAGAGTTAAGATTTGTCGTTGTGAATAAATTATTCAAATATTCATAGCTTCGAGGCTGATTCGATTGTAAGATGTGAAGATGGTAGCCTAATGAAGTAGATATGGTTAATTAGTTGTCTCGTTGGCACTTCGGAGTTGTTACTGCGGTGGGCGCGTGTGTTTGCTCAGTGTAAGTAGGCATTCGTGGTAGAGAGTTTGAGGCTGTGCGCCGGAGTCAGAGGCCCAGTAACGGTCGCGGCGCGCGTGGGCGGCGGTCACCTTGAACTTGCGCCCGCGTCGAGCTAGCGTCGAGACGCGCGCACGCAGCCAGCCGCCATTATATCTCCTCCCTATTAACTCGCCAGCAACAATAAAACACCAATGTGTTAAGTAATGTTTACTGACAACGGACTTTGAAAAATTTTGTTAGCTATTGTTCGGCTTGAGCGAAATATTGACAGCTAACAATTATTAATGTCTCGAATAACTTACATGTAGGCTAAGATATATAAGCGAACAGAGAACTTTAACTAAGTTTTCAGTTGTTAAATGTTAAAACTGCGATAAATAATTGTGTTGACAATGGAGCGCCTCTGACACGACGCTACGTAGGTACGGTGTGACTGCACGGTCCGCTGAACTGGCTCTGGAAGTGGCAAAAACTCGCCATGTGCATGTCATTCATGCCGCATGACGTTGATTTTCTACGCAAAGTTGTAAAATTAGTTACGTCTATTTACTTGCTTAGACAAGTTTATAAGTAACCCAAAGTTATGTTGACGCGAGAGGTAAACATTGCACAATAACTTAGTCCAGTTATGAACAAAATCTTTGTTAATTGGAAATAAATGTAACTTGACGATGAATTTCAACATCGTGCGGTGATTGCACTTAATTAAATATAGCAAATTAGTAAACTTTAATGATTGGCATTTATGGTAATTATTTCGTTAGAAGTTAAGTTTGAAGTTAATTGTTTAGAGTGGGCAGGAATAGTACTAGAAAGGTTATTAATTTTAAGTTTTGTAATAGAATGTTGAGGTATAGCTTAATTTAGATATTCACTGTACCTATTGCTAAGGTATTTAATATATTCAATTGGTAGCACTGTTTGGCATGTTGATCTATAGGCACAAGTTATATACCTACGTAATGCTTCAACGGATTATTTAAATCAGGTTTAGCAATTCAAAAGGTAACTGCTTAATTTAAACGTTTATTTCAACTAAAATATAAGCATTTAAATTATTATTGGATAAGTTTATCTGAGGAGACTAAATAAATTCCACGAACTACATCAACCTATATTTATGTACCCTATACTCAGTTCGTGTCATGGAGACTACACATTGACTAGAAGTATCCTAACACAAAAGGAATATAACCAGCAGATTTTTCAACCGACTTTCAAAATGAGGAGGTGTCAATTCGTGTATATACGATTTTTTGGATAGTTATGAATCAATTTTGAATATTCTTGTTTGTTTCATATGGTAGATTATACTTCATAGATGTTCCGACTGAGTACTTTTTGTTAAATTTGAAAGTTTCGAAAAAATATTTATTAATACGGAGGAATTGATGGCCTTATACCTCAGCCAAAGTTTTGACAAGCATAAAGTTAGTGAAGTTGGTTTTTTCAATGCCCTGCATTCCTTGATTATCTTCGTATCTACTACTCATAAAAAATAAACAATCATGGATAGTTTGACAGTTTAAGGTTAGCAATACATTTTAAAAACACAATGAGATGAAATAGTTATTTTATCATTGACCAGGAAAATTTTAGGAAAATCAATAGAACACTGCAGAAATGTACCCTACAAATTGAAAAATAAACTCATGTAGCATTGTACTCAAACCTGGTAAGCACGATTTAAAATATGTTAAGCAAATCACAAACAATTAATTACTAAGCCAACAGATTATAAAATTGAGATAAATCTTTTAAAATATATCATGCAAGTGATTATAAAATATGATTGGCTGACACGTAACGTAATGGCGGTAGGCAGTGACGTCACGGCATCGTGCCTGATTGCATCGCTTTATGGGAGGCTGTAATTGTAGGCACGCTATCGCTCCATCATAAGACTTCAACTGTATTTGTACCTTATTCCATTTGTATATTTTATTTATTTACTTGTTATTGCTAGATCAAATTATTTACCTTGCTCAGTTGGAATGTTTTCACAAATTCCAATCTTAATGGCAAGCGTATTTTGAAGTTATTTAATAGAACTTCGTTCGAAGTTATCCATATTTTACTTTTATTCAACCGTAATAAAGAAAATATGTCTGTTATAACTGGTAACATTATTTTGGGTATATCCGAAATAAACTGCTATAGAAGAACACTGTAAACGTAACTAACCTAGCATCCTAGTATAGCTGGTTGAAACTTCTAGTCATTGTGTGTACCTGGTAATAACTAAAGATAGTTTGTGTTCTTTTAAAACTATGAAAGTAATAAATAGCATGTTGGATGGTCCTTTTTGTTACAATTACTTCGATAGATTATATGTATTTTTAAGGTATCGCCTGGCTATCGACCATAATTATAAAGTGTGCTTCTATAAAATATCGCTTCAAGGAAAATCACCGATCACGAGCCAATTTTAAATGTCAACGTTTATCAGTAAAAAAGAAAAGAGTTGAGACTTTGAATTCGCCGTTAAAGCCTTAATGAATTAATGATCCAAACTATGGTTTGTAAATTAGTTATCTTGCAAATATTATACAGTTTATGAGGTTAGATTTAACGGCTTTACGCGTCGAATCTATAAGTATATTTAATGGGAGTTGTTGAAATAACCTGGAATAACACTTTTTTCCATTCTGATACATATGTTTATTAGTATTATGGGAACCCAGGGTCCAATAGAGAACATGTCTGCCCTGTTCACATAAATAAAGCCATTATTCGTGGCAAACCGATAATTGTGTATCGAGCAATTATATCTCTACACTATACTAGAACCAATTTTTGTGGGTCTTCGTTTTCTTATAGAGTTAAAAATGATGGACTATTCTTTTTATGAATTTCAAATTGTCAGTAGATTTGTGAGGACAAGGACATAATATGAGGTGAGGTTCGCATTCTAACTAATATTATATAGAAATATTTCTGTGTGCATACGAACTGAGACAGTTTCTTTCTAAACTAGCGTGTCTTGTTTGGCTTCATCAACAATTGGAGAAATTGATGTCTTATAAGGTTTTAGTGAATTGTAAACTTTGAAATGTTGCTTTTAGTGAAGCGTTACACGTTGATCGATTGGTAACACCCTTATACGTATTATAAAGTAAACTTCCACCAATAAACGTTTTTTATAAGTTTGATTATTAAAGCCACGTTTGATCTAAGTCTCATCTGACGATAAGTGGATTAAATCAAATTTTTGTAAAACAACATCATTATCACAAACAGCCTGTAGACGTCCACTGCTGGACATAGGTCTTCCTCAGTGTTGTCCATATCGCTCAGTCCCGCGCCGCCGTCGTCCAGCGTTTATCGGCGATTGTGTAATCCAAGGTATATTATAATAGTAGTGATATTTGATCGCTGATCCAATAAGAGTTTAGCCACTAAGGCCCGTAGTAATAAAGTGCTCTCAACTTCAAGAATGGTCTTATGTACCGTTTAACGTGTGACCCCAACTTAAGATAGTCCCAGAGTTGAGGGCGGTATAATACGCTGCTAAGTAGTTACCTAAACCATTATATTAAAGTTACGTGTTGTTTACTAAATTACGGTTAATTAGAATAAATAAATATTTCTGACACTCACACAACATTATCTAGCCCAAATTAAGTTTCTTAAAGAACTTGTGTTATGGATACTAGATAACTGATATACTTAATAAATATATAAACATACATATTGAATAAATACATATTTTTTTATCAGAATAAACTTAAATAAACATATAATCCGCACACAAATATCCGTCGCTGCCGGTATTCGAACCCAGGACCTCTGGCATAGAAGGCAATGTATGTTGCCGCTGCACCAGCCGGTAGAATGCAGATTAAATTCCAGTTAGTATAGTGACAATTTAGCAATCATTTTTCACTCTTCTATGATGATAGTTACTTTTCAACTTAATCTCACCTGATGGTTGATGATGAGGGCGAAAATTGACTGCGCAAATCACGCCATTTAATTTAGCCTCTTTATTAATGTTTTCAAATAATTTTGATATGAAGTTATATAACTCTTAGTTTTAAGTCATCACTAAAAACTGATCCGTTTATTTGAAAATGTAAGTGAAAGTATGAACAAGGTATTTGTTCGTTTATTAATTATTCGTTTACGTTGAGGATTACATCTTCATTTCGTCTTTGTAAAAAATATTTTATTCTACACTAATACAAATAAAACTGTTTCTTTTATTTTGACATAAGTAGCAACGTTTATACATTGGCATACAATCTTTTTGTTCATGATCGTAAATTGTGACGCAATGCAATCCAAATTTTATTAAAACTCAGCGATGGAAAAAAATCACTTACTTATAATCTCGATCTATCCTATCCGACAGATAATTTAAAAACTATGTTATCACAGCCCACGACTGCTCTCTGAATAAATTAACGTTTCAAAAAAAGACAAAAATATATTTCGAACGTCTATCTAAAGCGCGAAAGAGATAGAACTATTAGATAGAGACAAGGAAGAGTTTCAAGTATCACTAATATTTTATCCTTTTTATTATCCACTTTACCTTGCTAAATTAGAGACTATATTTTATACTGGTGTAAATCATTTGGATTATTTCGTAAATTTAAGTTTATCCTTGTAACTTGGGATATTTTTCAAGTAATGTTTGATAATAAATCTTGGGAGATTTGTTTATCAAGATTGTAATGAAATGAAATATTTGTGTTTGAACTTTTAAGTTTCCATGTCGAAGTTTTTGTTAAATAGGTTTTAAATTTGAATGTTATTAGTTTTAAATATTGCATCACAGACCCTAGACTATGCTTAATAGCTAGGTGTGTTCCTATGTGGCCAGACCACATTTTAGTACCCAGATGCTACCATAGTTCAAAATAATAGCTACCTAAAGTCTACTTTCATCAGAATATATGTATTTTTTTAGTACCTCAACAGATAACTTTTTAATTAACAATCTATGTGGTCCGGCCGCAAAGCAGGGCTCTCCGGCCGCGCCACCTCTAAGATAATAAAGTATAATGAACTAATAAGAAATGAATATCCTGAAAAAGCCTACCTAAAGAGTACCTTGCATACGACAACTATGGTCCAATAAACTCCTTTAGTTAAGATGTTATTGGTCGTAGTGTGTGGTCCGGCTGGAAGTTAAACTCTGCAGCAACTCAATTTCGCAATATTAAATATTAACTAATCGTTAATCCATTCAAATAATAATACCTTTTCTCTAGTCTTCGTTGATACTTTTTTTTTCAAGAAACTATTCATTTTTAGTAATTAACCTCTAAAGTATGTGGTGCAGCTAGAGAGGATTACTTTTAGCAAATATAACGAAATATGGTTTATTTCTATACGACAGCTAAAACCGCATAAAAAGTACTTTATAAAAAGATTTAGACTTCATTTATAAACTTCTTTTTTATTAACGATATTTGTTTTGAAAAATTGACACTTACTGGTTTTTGCTAATTTTGATTTAAAATAACCAATAAGTGTGCAAAGAACCAATATATTGTCATAATCTGTATATGTTGAGGTACTAAAAAAATCATACATTCCGATGAAAGTAGACTTTAGGTAGTTATTATTTCGAACTATAGCATCTGGGTACTATACTGTGGTCCGGCCATAGAAGAACGGCTAGACATAACTTCTACATTGTTTCTTGGATACGTGGGCGTTAACACACTTTCTTAGCTTATAAAGCTATCTTACAAGTAAATTAAAGATAATTTTCTTATTTTAATTCGACGCCAACAATAATTAACAAATAAAAACGTAAAACATAGCACATACATGCTAATTAATTCGAATCTTAAGCCCCGTGATCATAAAGCCGGCGCGTTTCCACTGCACTACAAGCATTGTACTGTATCTAATGAAAATTTATTACAATGATGCCTTAACAATCCGAGTCGTATGTAGCGTGTACGGTACAGGCACAATGGGGCATCGTATCTCGATTTAATTTAGAGTCGATAAGCGGTAAAAGCTGTAAGTAAAAATGTATAAATCGTCTGGATATGGCTGGGAGCGGCGGCGATAAAAACTCGGCTGTTGGGAGAGCTGCGCCCGCGCCGCCCGCGCCGCCCGCCGCCGGTAATGATCAGTTTTTGTTGCCTTGTGGTGTAGGAGATAGGAGACCACGGATTTTTTTTTAAATATTTCGTTTAGTAAATAGTCTTTGAAACAATGTATATTCCTTCTATTATACTTATAATATTCTGTTAGCATAATATTTTGAATATCTAAATAACAAAATAAAATTGTATAAGCTAAATAAAGAAGTTTAGTTAGCTATATTTTTCATATTTTTTTTTTGATAAAATTGGGAAGTACAAGAAGATGGCCAGATTTTATGTAAAACAAAGTTTTTGCATTTAAAATGCTTAATTACTCTTAAATAAATGAAAAATGTGTTAAATTGTCCTGGTCGGGTGATTTTTATTTAACAAAATTTTTTCATTTATTTAAAAGTCCATTTTGTTTATTTGACAATTTAGCTTTCTTATGAAAGTGCTTGGAATCTTTTCACAGGCCTTAGATTGTGTTCATTACAAACCTATCTAAATAAACGTTCATATGCCTACACATCTTATCTACTAAACTATTATATATAACTGTAATATATTTGCTCTTGGATAGTATTCTGAAATGAAAATTAAGATGATTCATTAACTGCTAGGACAAACAATATTGCGTAATAAGTCGCTAACAGTAGAAGGTTACCACTGAATCATATCAAAACTAAAAAGTAGGTAACCACAAACCCAAACCAGATAAATTTAAAAATAAAAAATAAAACTAACCACAAGATTTGAATTTCGAACCATAAATTCTAAGATACATTACCATTATGCGTCAAAACAGATGTTTTTTTCTAGTCATCCCATATCGTTAATTGCATGTAAGCTTAGAATTTATTAAATGTTTATATTTTATGTTTAACGGTGAATCATTAAATAGCAGTATCTTAATGTGAATTAATATTTTATTAATGATTTAGTAGTATATTAATTAAATTGCTAAGACCAACTGGCCAGTTGACAGTGGCCTCAAAGTTATGCTTGTAGCTTGTATTATGGATACCACATGTATAAACTAGGGGCTATTCCAGTATAAATTTCGTTATGATAATTTGATTGTTAAATTAATATGAAATATTATTTGTAATGAACTAGTCGCCATGTCTTATACTTTAAGTTTATATGTGGTCCTTAAAAGTCCTCCTTTCACATTCTTTCTTCAACCTTTATTATTATTTCAATGTAATTATACCCTGTTTCCCTAATAAAATTATTATTTAAACATAATTAAAGTAAGTTCATTATTTTAATTCATGAACGCGTTAATTTAGTGAAAATAAATATTCGCATATTACATGTGCAACGTTAAAAATGTTTCTAAGTCAAATATTTAAGTATCGGTAATTGCCTCACAACTTTCAAAGATTTAATTGTCTATAATAAACACTAATTTATATCATCTAGATTTAAAAAAATATCAACGTCAATTTTTATAGCCTAAAAACTATTTATGTAAATACACTTAGACGAATGGTTATAAAATTTTATCTACGCAATACCAGTTTCATATATAATATTTCTATTATCTATTTTATTGCCAGGATATGAGTTTTTAAAGTGCATTTCGCACAAAATGGTCATACTGGGGTCAACGGCCGTGTGAAAGCGGGAGGCTGCGAGTGTAAGACATCAACGGGCGCTCGGGACCTCTCCTAAGTGTGACGTCACCGATCGCTAATTTAACTCATTTTGGACTTGAATCTCAAGCAAATAAACCTTAGATTTTGTGTTGACAGTGTTCAAAATATGGCTTTAATTTGAATATTATAAGTTTTATATTGCTTTGAGTAAGACGTGGTAAATGATAAAAAATAAGTAAGTACTTTGCTTTTTTTAAATATATCTAATAATGGATTAATATTATCGAAACATTAAATTTACCAACCTTATTAACCAAGAACTTTAAAAGCCTAGTCGAAACATATCAAAAACAATTTAAAGAGAAACCTCATATCTCTGTATATAAATTATATTGTAAAAAAAGTAAGAACATGACGACATCGGATTGAATCAAAAGTTCACAGATACCTGACTCAGCAGTGACCGTCCACCAAAGTTCAGCGTGTCCTTTAAAACTTAACGATCATCCTTTCTACCTGCCGCTGTCCGAGTGCAAATAAAAAATGGTTTCCCTGCCTAAAGGGTTCACTTCCCATCTCACGGAGGCTGTACACACATACACACTTTACACACACAAGCGTAACCTTACACACACACTTGTATGGTATATACACGTACGTGTGTCGAAAGCCAACAGTATCTCGAAGAAACAAATGAAAGAGTAATGAGGATATGCTGGCTTTGTGAGTTTAAAATGTGGTGGCTTGGACGTGGTGAATATTCGTTCGTAGTTTATTAGTGTTTGGCGGATATGTGAATTTAATTTAATTTGATACAATTATTGATGTTGAAGTATAGTGTTAATTTCAGAACATATAAATGGGACCTATGCAACCATTGTTATATTTGCTTTTTTCTATATTTGTATATCACTACATTTTTAAATTAGTATCTTATTAGAAAACAAATTCAAAGATAATTCAAAACTTTGTACCTAAATTATAAGATTATGAATCAAGTTACGATTTACTACAGTTTAAAATTAAATGTATTCCCTAGAGTATGTCCATAAAAAAACCTTCTAAACAAAAAGGGTCTATTAAGGTTAATAAGTATTCACATTTAAAATCTTTTAAAGATTTAAAAAATGTGTAGGTTTAATGAAGTTTGGAACTATTTAAACTGACATAGAGAACATAAATCTTAAATGATATCAACTTTATAGCCTATTTGAATACATCAGAACTCACTTAGAGTTCAATTTAATTTCCTTCAATTATTGCATATATCTCGTGCTATTTTCCGAAGCAATGCGTTTCTGCTACATTAGCAATGGGCGCGTCAGTCACTTGTATCAGTAAGCGACCCTCACGTCAGATGCAAAATGCCATTCTATGCAAAATCTGAGTGCTTTATTCATTGTCTCTTTCCAATGCCTTATAGGTAAACTGAATTGAAATGTTCCATTATGTAGTTGTTGTCACACTGGGATTGACTGTCCCCGAATCACGCATGATATATGACAAGGACAAAGAATCTCTCAAAAAATGATATTATGTCTACTCTTGGTTTGGGTCGATAGACGATCGTCGGTTGTTAGATATTCTCAACTTTGAAAGAAGTTTCTTTCTTTACCGGCTAAGAGAGGTTAGAAGAATCTGACGAAAGACTGTCTCAAGATGGGAGGAGGTGAATACATTACGTACGAAAGGACAATCTAGGTTTACCTGACAGTGACTTAATCAGCTGAACTGCGCATACGCACTAAACACCCCTTTGCTGACCGTTGTACTTTTAGGGAGAGTTGGTCTTGAGAGCCTTGCCACCCCTGGATAAGCGTTTCATAAAAGGCAACGTCCCGAGTGACCCCTGCTTGGTGGTAGGATTCTGTTAGGGTCCGACTGGCTGGCAACCATCCTTTATTCAAAACGTGCCGCCTAATATCGCCGCTCCGGCAGTGGTGTGTTCCGGCAATATTTTATGAAGAGCCAAATCTTTCCTAAACCCGCGTGCTTTCATCTTCGACCTCATCTTCACTTACGATCAGGTGAGATTGAGAACAAACACAGGCTTAGTCTACATTTAAAAAAAATAGGCTACAGCCAGTGGGGTAAAAAACTGCCTTCTTATTCCACTAGAGGCGCTGATTACGCTTGACCCATAACAACTGTCAAATACCTGTAAAAGATAATTTTATAGGGATTTTGATCAAAAAATTTGAAATGCATCATTGCGTAGTCATAAGTTTTATAGAAAATGGATACCACAGTTTCTCTAAGGATATACACATGCCGAACTTGTGGATGTTACTTGATTTAAACTTTTGTGGAAATGTACATATTACGGCCCACATTTTTCATATTTTGATACATGTGCTTACATTATTTTATAGGTTTACCCCAAAATAGAACACAGAACAAGCAATTTCCATTACAACTTGATCATTTGATAGTTTGTTATGTGTCAAGCGTATGAAGCGACATCTATTTAGAGCTTTTCGTTTTCTTCTCCATTGTTCTACTTGCGCAGCCAAGACACTGCTACATGTCCTGTTGTTTTATGTCCCTTAGTTGATTCTTACAACATCCATGAGAGTCGAAGAGTAAGTCAACTTTATATGTGATACAAATTCAAATTATCTGATGCCTTTACAGACCCTGTGGTCACGAGCAACTGGAAAATTAGTATTTTTTTAATGTAGGTATTTAGTTTTGAAAACTTTAGGCTATTGTTAAAATATAGTTCAAAAATATAGGTGGTTGATGTAAGCGAGCAGTTTATACACTACAAGTTTATGATAATAATACTAACCAATCATCAACCAAAGAAATTAGTCCTATAATTAAAATACAGGGGTTTTGGGATTATAAAATTTAAAATTAAATGTAGTTCTATCACTATATACTGGGTGACTGGTACATAATCTGCCATAGAAAAATATAGTTCAGGATATGATCATTTGCTATTATTTAAAATTTACTTTCGCTAGGGAATATTTCCCCAATTTTATCGTATTTAAAGTGCTATATTTTCAAGGAGAATGTTATTTAGGTACAGGTAACTAGGTATGTGCAACTGTTAAAAATGTATAAAAATAAAAATAAAGTTATGTGACTCCGAAGGCAAACTTTTGGAAAAAAAATACAAAATATTGCTTATCTCCAAATCTATACGACTTTACCTATAGAACGCAGACTTTAAATAATAGCAAATGATCCCACCTAAACGTTCTGCTTGTATGGCGGGTCACCCTGTATATTATTTAAGAATTATGCTAGGCCCAATAAACGAGTTACAAAACAACTTAATTAGCTCAAGATTGATTTTCTATATTTGGAAAAAAATATTGACATGTAATTACGCGAGTCCTTTGTATTATTTTAATTTGACAGGTACGTACTTTCGAATATTTTTTTGAATAACTTACATTAATTAAAAGCCTTATCTTCCAGTTAATGTACTCAGTTCAGTTTCATATCGCAACTTGTTCACTAAACTTTAAGGAACCTTTATTCTTATATTTCACAACAAAGTATCATTGTTTATAGCATCGCTAAAAATGCGGAAACTATTTAAGATCTGCAAAGTGCGCACTAAAGTTGGCAATAAACTGTAACATTCTCAAGGTTGTCACTTAGCCAATTACTACATCAGAGCCTGCCTTAATACACAAATACAGTTAAATTAAACAAAAATATCGCCTATCACGACTTGTTCCTCGCTCCGTGCGCTGCATATTGATTAACACAGTGAGATATCGAATAACGATGCGAATTTTACTTATCTGTATCTAAGTTATTGATCAAAGTGACTTGTAAATATCCGACAGGTACGCATAAATGTTTGTATTTACAATTTTCCTTGAAGATATAACGTTTCAAAGAGATAGCTTGTGAGGCAACAGGTGAATATGATATTTTGAGCATCACGTCCGTGCGGTGAGGTTGAAACTTCCAATCTTTTTTTTTTTGGTTCGAGCGTCTCAGGCACAGGCGGGCAAGCAAATCCATTATAAGGTTTTATTATCATACATCAAGGTTCGGAATCGTAAGGCATCATTTTGGATCGTTCCGGTCAACTGAAATCGAATCTTATAGCAGAAACGAAAAGGGTTGAAATTTATTTGGTCGTGAAGGTTGGGAGCAAAAAATCCTCATAGAGATACGCGGGATGCTGTGTTTTTCGGGGATTCCTTTGTGGTTAGAATGATCACGGCGGGAGATTCAGTCCCGTTGTTTGCTCCCTTTGTTTGTGGTTAAATCGACCATCATTGATGAATACTTGTTGTCCTCTGACCTTCATTTGCGCTTAAAAACTAACGGAGTACTAGTAAAGGAGTAATATAAAGATTCAACTAGTTTAAGATATAGAAGTTTTGCATTAGTTATTAGACATCAGAGTAAGCAAAGCTTTTCACTATTAAGGGGTACAAAAAAATTAAGTTAAGTGAAGGAAATTTACCAATTGGTTCCATGTAGAATGTGTCAGCTGCTTCTCCTCCCGGGCATACTGTAAAAGTCAGTTTAAGGACAAAGGTTTTAAAGGCGTTTTTGTGGGCGATAGACTGACCCCTGTCACTACAGTAGTCTCTCTCCAGCTTTATAATACCTCCAAATTTGTCAAACGTGACTTCAGATGGCCTTGTAACTTCTGGTGTTCTGCCTACCCCATAAGGGATACAGGCGTGACGTTATGTATGTATGTATGTAGTTTACCAATAGTTGACTCAAGATTTTTTTTTTCTCATAAAAAAACCAGCGAAGTGCGAGTTGAACAAGTGCACCGAGCCTTCCGATTAAATCTGAGCTGGAATAGTTTACTTCTTTACGGTAAATAACCAGGATAGATCTTTGTATTCTATTTGAAGTTGTAAGTACGAGTATTTCTTAAAATATGCAAATACTAGCTAGAAATCTATTAAACACTCAGACAAAACTCATCAAGGTTCATTTATGAATAGAAATGTAATTAAATTTTGCATCCTATTAACTTTCTACGAAGTGTAACTAACTTGTTGAACTTCAACCTTTTTGCAATCGGTCTGCGAAACATAGACAAAGATATATAGAAAATATCCCTTTTCTGTTAGGCTGAGCAGGTTTAGGGCATGAGTGACTAATATGTGTAACCTCCAGTTTGTGGCAGATCCCTTCCAAATTTTATATTAGGTAGTTTCTTTATGAGCCAACTATAGTTACCTACTATAGTGAATCCCTTCTATTTTAACCACCATAACAAATGCGTATAAGCTTAATTTTGTTCTGCATTAAATAAAAGTTCAACCGCTGTAATTAAAGCTACCAAAGGGCTGTTCTAACTTATTCTTTATGGCGATGTTAGTAATTCCGTTTTAGATCAATGACGGATGCAGAGAATTCACGAACCATCCAGTGTAGTTGAATTAGGTACGGCTTTGTTACAAAAAAACGTACTTCGCTGCTAAATAACTGAACTTATTTATAACATGTACTAATAATAGATAACCAATAAATTATGACGACCACTTTGGCGATGGGGTAAACCTGTCTGCCTCAGACGCCAGTGGTTGCTGGTTCGATTCCCGCACGGAACAAGAAAAAAAATGTTCCGTGTCTGGGTGTTTATCTATTTATGTATTTATATTCTAGGTTCCCCCTTAGTTCGCTACATGGTATCCCAAAACACAAGCTATGCTTACTTTGGGGGCTGTAGTTGGTGTGATTGTCTGGGGATTTTATTATTATTATTATCAATAAACATGCGAAATCAATTAGGTAGCAACCAACAGATGAAATTCTAATCAAAGACTTTCTTGACCGTTATGCACGCCTTCCACTAAAAAAGGAAAATGAGCAGGAAATAGGTAGGCGGACCGGAGGTAGGCAGAGTCAAAATAGTTTTTGCCTTCCACTAAGAAATAGTTTTTCCAGAAAGGGGTGTATCCTTCCATTGGCAGCGAGGACTTGCGAGCGGAAACTAGCCGGGAAATGAGCGGAGGCAGATGAGCGAGGCGTCGCGGACGATGTCGGGCGCAGTGTTCGTCAGACCTTTGTGGATGTGTAGTGTGTTCGGAATTCCGGACGATTCTAGCGACGATGATTACTTTAATACAATATTTAAATGTTTGCTACTATATCACAAGAAAAAGAAGCATTTCAGGCGAAGAAGCATTTATTTCCGGTATATTTAAACGTACAATATTATTCCAAGCTATTTCTTTTTTCTCTCCATGACGATATTCTTTGTCGTTTGTATTCCACAAACATGGATACTGGCGCACGGCTTCTATGAAGAGCTCCATATAACTACCTATCAAATCAGCGTCGCAGCGAAAACTGAGCGGCGCATGACGAACGAGGGGAAGGGTCGGCCAGAAGGGGACGGGGTGGCGGCGGAGTCCGTTCAAAACTAGTTTTCAAGACCATACGCAGCGGGCTCCGTTTACACCGCTCACACCGCTCCGCTTTGCTCTTTTTCAGTGGAAGTACTTGTATGGAATATAGTATTGCTAGTCGAGCGGACTACGTAAGGAGTCCGCTAGGAACCCGCTCAACTCTGCGACCTCGTTTGAAACTCTTTCAACTCGCTCGCTCCGCTCTGGCCACTCTTACTTAGTGGAAGCACTTGCATTGACTTTGTCGTTACGAGTTAAACGGAGTCATTAATGGGTCCGCTCCGCTCGCAGTGGAAGGCGGGCATAAGAGTTCCTTTTACATTATTTGAGCTGGAAAGTGAAACTACTTATCCGCATTTTTCCTGTATACTTACTTCTTTTTTAAATTTTGAAAGCTAGAAATCAAGAGGCTAAGAGGTAAATTGCATAAGGTACCGCTATTTGAAATAGTGATATAGCAAGCTATGGGGAAAATAAATTAAAAACCAAAGTAATAATGGCACTATTTATATTTTATTTGCCTTCTATTTTCTTTCTGGACTATTAGACCGATGTGATGAACCTTTGGTGTGTGGTTATAGGCACGTTCACACGCAATTTTATGAAACACCAGTTCCTTCCCTAAATCTGTATGATGTCATCTTCGACTACATTCAAAGATACCATCAGTTGAGATTAAGGTCAAACTCGTGTTTTGTAAACGATACGTTTATAAATATACAGGGTGACTGGTTGGTCACTTTCAAAATTCCTGAACGTGATAGTTTAAGATCATACATGAAGAGAAAAAATAAATATTAATTATTTACGGAGCAAACTTCTCCGAAAGTTAAAGAGTTTATTACGCAACGCATGGTTACATTAGCGTATATATAGCATAGGGATTCCTGGTAAAAATTAAATACCTACTTTTATTACATAATTATGATCAGAATGCAGTACGGAGTGTTCTCCTTTAATATTGCAAATTTGTTACCAGTCACCCTGTATATAAAAAAAACCCAGACAATCACACCAATATGGCCTCAAAGTCAGCGAAACTTGTGTTATGTGATACAATGTAGCAAACTAGGGGGAACCTAGAAAATAGATACATGTATAGGATAAACACATAGACCTTGAACACTTTCTTTTTCTTGTTACGGACGGGAATTGAACCCGCAACCACTGGCGTCTGAGGCAGATAGGTTTACCCCATCGCCAAATTGGTCGTAGATTCGTGAAGCTTAGGGATATAAATATATCTTAACTCTAGGTGGCATTGCAATGCATTCAGGATAAATAAGTCGTCTTCAACTGAACTATAAAGCGATTTATTATTAACATTTTATTGCGCCGTTTGTTTCGTTTTCAGTCGTCGTGGTCGGGCTCGAAATGGCTTTTATGTAAAAACAAAAATGTTAACGTTTAGCGTCAGAATCTCGTAAATTTTCAAAAGTAGTGTTTCAACAATGCTACACTATTGATAACCTTTATTTATGCGTAAAAAAGTATCGAAATGCTTTGAGTAAATCGTTTTTATAAATATATGGAATTTGACGACCGTCTGGTGTAGGGGTAACGTACATTGCCTTCTATGCCAGAGTTTCTGGGTTCGAATCCCGGCGGCGACGGATATTTGTGTGATGCACACACCATATTAGTCGTCAAGTCATGGATGTTTATATGTTTATTTAAGTTTATTGTCTAATAAAAAATATTTATTTATTCAATATGTATGTTTATTTATTTCTTAAGTATATCAGTTAACTAGTACCTATCCATAACACAAGTTCTTTAAGAAACTTAATTTGGGCTAGATAATGTTGTGTAAGTGTCAGAAATATTTATTATTATTATTATAAGAGGAAAAATAAAATTATTCACCTTGTCTATAGCAACTACTAAGTTACTTTACTATTTATTTTATTGCTCTGAATGATTTAAGCTGCTATACTTAATATTGGTACTAAAAATAAAAAAAAATAAACATAATATCTTTTCTTAATTTGTAAGTTTTACTTTTTTGTTTTTTTTTTTGAAGAAACACAAAGCAATTAAAGCGAAAAAAGTAAATAATAACACTCAAATTTAGTAGGTACATACTAATTTCATATTCAATAAGAAGTTCAAAAAAAAATTCCTATTGGATCCCACGATCATTGCGTATGTTGGTACACCTGTTAACAATAAATATGTGCAAGCGCAGGTCGCGCGACGGGTTCTCAAGGCTGTCCCGCCTCATTAGGGGAGGATGCCCTTCGAGTCCTACACTCACTCATTAATTGTCATTAACCGATTGCTGGTTTGAAACCTGGGCCTTCGGTTCCACAGCAACAGGGATCACTCCGTCATAATATGCCAGTAGTCATTTGAGAAAATGACACTTGAAATTGGTTTAAATAAATATGGTGACCAGTTGAATAGCGAAACGTGTATTCAAATAACATTGATGCTCGTCCGTCTTTGATTGATGATTGATTGATTGCCATTCAGCTGCGCAAGATTATAGTTATAAACACGTATTAAATTCATACCTTTCAATAATGTGGCTTCAATAATGAGTCTATTTTATTCAATAGATCACAATTGATAGGAAGTTGAACTGTTAGTCTTAATTAAAGAGATAATTAGGTAGATGACGTGAAACTACATGTATCTACATAAGTTACTGAAGTGTAGGTAAATTTCGTAACTCAAAATTAAAGTTTCCCAATCGTTTGACCAACTTAAGACAGATAGTATCTTTAATCATTGAATCGTAAAATCGGAGAAACTGTTTATTCATCACATTGACATCATGCGTGTACACACAACCTCCACTTATGTCTGTAGTAGTGCGTATAAGCCTCTATGTATGTATTGAAGCTTATTAGTGCGACAGAGACGGATGACTACAACACTACGAGTGTGCATGAGATAGCATGCCGTCAACAAGGCTAGCTTTACCTTATAAGTATATGAATGTACGTTTTTATTAACTTGATTCGTTATACGGCTGGACATTATAATAATATATGGGTACATATAATCACAATTCAGTCCAATTTTAAGATTACTGTCTTATAAGTGAGGAAAAGAAACAAAACAAAAAGATTTTTCTCAGTAGGTAGGCGTCTAGTAGAGTAGAAAAGGACGGTAAATAATAAACAGAAAAACATTTAACCAGGAATGAGTTACAATGCTGTTAATTACGTTTTACTTATTTAATTTTAAGTGGTTATGCGGTCGGTGCATTATCGACTAAAAAGTGTTCGTTATAAATTTTGAACAAATGATGCCGAAGAATATTACGAATATCGCTTATCGCCTTTTTATTCGAACGTCCGAGTTGATGGCGGAACAATTTGAAATTCAAATTGTAAATTGGTGAAGTTTATGGTGGTATATAAACAAAGAATTTATCTTGTGGTTGCCCAATGGTCTCCGAAACGTATACAGTGTCATTAGTGGTCCAATTGATTTATCTCCTCAGGACCAAAAGTTTAATGAGTAGCAATTTATCACGTAGCTGGGAATTATATTAAAAATTAAGTCTTATGTAAATTGGAGACCATTAACTGTAAAAAATATGCTATGGGTATTGCTGTTTTAAAATTATCTTTGGTGCTAAGTCTTCTAAAGTTAAAAGGTACAAATTAGTACCTACTCATATTAGTGACTCATTCTCAAACGAATGTTTTTTTTTTATATTGACTGTGTTTTAAAGTCTACAAAAATTATAATTAGCAGAAATATCTGTTTCCGTGTTGCAATAGTCGGCGGCACGATCGGAACTAGGTTCATTTCCTAGCTGGACCCGGTAGCTTAACAAAATTTTTAACTTTTCGAACGAACTACATATTCCACTAGTGTGTCAGTTACTTTCATATACCTACATATTGGGTTCCTCAGTCTTGTCATTATTAGGATACTGTATGTACAATATGTTTTATGAATACATAAGTATCATGTAAGAATTCAAGTACTTCAATAACTACAACATGTGTATGAAATATGTACTTGTTCTCACGACTTTATGTAATCAGTCCAGATTCAACATTGATTTCAATGTTCCAAATTTGGTATGAGCGCTTTTGTTTATCAGTTTATTATTTAAGGTTATACATTCACTTGGTGAGACGAAGTTGCATGTAGGGGCAAGCGCAAGCGCAGCGCAGGGCATGCAGGATCGGCGCCCGCGCAAGGGCGACCCTCTCACTCGCGACATTGTATTTTTGGACGCCATTATCACGATCGTTTCAACGGTGGACCAATATTGAACATGTCACTGATTTAATTACAAAATACATTAAAGAATTAACACCGTTATGTAGCAATTGTTTGTCCTTATTGATAAACATCTATGTAGTTTTAATGGAAATCAGAATCGGTATACCGCAAATTACATAATGTAGATACATTTTTTACATTTTGAGTTTTTTATTTGAATATTTTAGTAATATGTAAAGTGGTATGGTAATGTTGTGTTATAAAAAAATTAAAACAAAATTCCGATAATGTATTTCTAAAACGGCAGGTATGAGAGTTTTATTGCACATGAATTTATAAATATATTACCTACTTTATTTGAACGCATTGTTCGTTCACTGTTTTTAAAAACTTTATATTAAATCTCTGTCCAAGCAAGATTATTTTAACTATTACCAGTATTTAGTAAAAATATATTACTTAGATGAATTATGTGCGCGTTAAAGTAATCAGTATTAAATTTATATAAAGCAGCTTGTGATATTAATCTCGAGAGTAAAATCCTAACTAAGCGGATACTAAATTTATTGAGTTTAATTTAGTTTCGAAATTAACGGGTTTGTTACCGAGTACTTGATACTTTTAAATTATTGTGCACAACAAGTAGACTGCTAATAAATGCGCCGATCTACCAGTTAGTACATTTCGTATGCCGCACTCTGGTTGAGTCGATTACGTTCTTTGTTAGTCGCTTTTTGCCTACTCATGCAGGCTTTTGAAAACGCTCAAAGCAAATTATTACTTGGTAATTATCAACACACAATATACCAAACGTATTTTATATTATGTTATGAATGTATCTTAACCTTTACAATTCATAATAACAGTCTAATAACACAAAAGATAACTCCTATTTTAAAAGACTAGAACAGACTTTATTTTTAATTTTGTGCTTTGAAAAGGGATTTAACTAGTAAAAATAACATGCCAGCGTATTTTTTGTTTAATTCTGTTCGTAGTAAACAATTTTCGCGATCATTAAGCGGATTCTTCGAGAAATAAAAAAGAAAGCCTCTGAGCCTCTCCGAGGTATATGGAAGCTGTTTTTGTTGATGTTGTAGGAGTGCCTGGCGATCGTACAAGGCGAAGCTATCCGCCACGTCGGAGCTGGCATCGATGTAAATGATCTGCTTGAATAATGCATCCCATTCTCGGACAAACTCGTATAAGGTGATCGATAATCAACCGTTACTTGTAACTGCTCTCCAATTATGTAAACTGAAAAAATGTCGCGCACATAAAAAGTCTAATCTGTAATTGGTAACCACAAATAGTTAACTGTAGGACCTGCAGGGTTCCAACAAAGATAATTATGCTATTTAGAATTTAATCATGGCTCTACTTTACTAAATTACATTTTAAATAAAGCCATTTTGTGTCGGCGATTTCTAATAGGTTTTTACTCATGTGAGCTTCGTCTAGTGTGGACAGACACTGGATAGACTAGTCGTAAAAGGCGACTAATCGTTGTAGAGTTTGATTGGTGGTAGCCGATCACACTTTAAGCGACTGCCGCTAAATATCATTACTTTGATAGTGGGTCTAGCAGTGTTTTATGAAGGGGCACTTTAATACTACATCGCCTAATCTAACTTTGCTCAAATAACCACTTGATATCGTATGAGATTGAGTTAAATAGAATGCAAGTTGTTTTATCCTTTATGAATGTAGGAAAAATCTGACTGAGTGGCTCTATAGCATGAGTTATTTTGACGTAGAAAAAAATCTGGTCAGAAAAGCCTAATTCCTACATAACCCTTACACATTTCAATCAAGTAAGGAAATCATTATACATACTCACTAGTACACACACTCAATCAACCACTCATTCACTCACCCGCTCACTCACTCACTCACACCCCATACACATATACATGCACACTTCCACACAACCACTACACATTCTTTTTTTTCTCCTTTTAATAGTTTTATTTACTTTTTAATCCTTAATAAATTATTATAACCTTTTTTTTGTATATCTTTGATTGTAAAGTTAACAAATCCAAAAAATAAATTTGTCATAGGAAGAGCGAGGCATTCCCAACACAAGTATCTTAAGATTACTTTCTGGGAAGCCCCGGCAACTGATTTGTAAATAATTTACTGAAATTTTTTTATGTCGTACCTATAGGTACTTTTTGAAAAAAGCTCATTTATTCATTTATTATATCTTAAGGCTTATTTAATAAACTTTTTGAATGTTGATTTAGAAAGAAAGAAAACGTTATTAAGTAGAAGTTTCCGAAATCAGTTACTGACTGATGACTGATCTCTAAACACACGCGTAGACATGTAGATAGTGTAGTACGTATCGCACACAACAAATTACTATTTACGTGGTGTCAACCGTGTGAGGAAAGTTCACGGCCTCTCGCCTAAACACTCGGTGCTCACGCTAGAACCGCGCTGGCACTAAATTGTTCCGTTAGCATCTTCCGCATTGTTCCTAAGCAATGAAGGAAAAATATTAGGTACTAATTTATCTTCTATCCCTATATTTATTTGATCTTTTATAGCTGTAATTACAAGCATAAAAGCACTTGGCTTAACGATAAGTTCATGTGTTTAAGTTGAAGTATTTGTCCACGGAAGAGTCTAACGGACTTTTTCAGTAAAGTTTGTCATAAAATTTCCTCGTTAAATCTTTACTTTGAAGGCTTTCAACACAATATAAGGGTAGGTTATAACTTCAGAATATTACGCTGGAATTAAAGCCAAGTATTTTATTAGCTGCTATGTCTTTGAATGTCACAGTAATTTTTTATTTGGTTAACTTAAAATATCTGTCATGTAGATGATTGATTGTATCATTTTGGCATGGTTTTGGAAAGTAACAAGTTATGTAACTTTTATGTTCTAGTTTACAGCGAGTGCTTTTATGCCTAAATAGGAACGGTCTTGTGCTCTGTCCAGATGAATAAATCAAACTCTTACTTTTTATCGGACATGTCTGTTTAATTTAGGTTAATATTTTGGATCGCGGAGCATTGGATAGTGGGTGTTGTTATTCAATTGTGTTCAGCTATGGTATTTAATGCTAAGTGATACAAAGATTTCTTCCTGTTTCGGGTAATTCTTTAAAATTCTTGTTTCGGGCCGGTTTATTTTTCATTCTTGTTTCGGGTCAAATTTTAAAAAGTTTATTTAGTAGAGACAGAAAAAAAATAAACTATAAAAAATTAACAGTTGTACCTGATCAATAATAATTTAATTTGAATTTACGTTCACGCATCAACATTATGTATGGGGTATGGAAACAAAAATTTTGGATTTGATGCGTAAATAAAACACTACCATCATGATATCATTAAATTTATAGTTTTTATTAATAAATCACAGTCACAAGATATTGCAAGGCATGTAAATAGAGAATATTTTTTGAATTATTGTAATAATGACTAACCATAGCAACATACACGCTGTTACACAGTAAAATATTAGCTCTTAACGAAACCCTAATAAAATAATAATAAAAAATAATTTTCTATACAGATAGCAATTAAAATACCTATAAAAAATTGTAAAAATTGTGCTTAGTCACATTTTAAAATCACAAATCAGTTATATTAAGTCTCATTTGTAAAATTCCGTTTAATTATGTTAACAGTAAGTCTTTAAAAAAATTAAGATTGGGGTTACCTGGTAGAAATCGCTTCCTGGCGCTAAGGCCGTCCTTTATATATTGTTTTCTTTTTATTTGTTACTTTTGTTTTTTGTTCTGTATTTTTATTGTGTATAATAAAGGGTAAATAAATAAATTAAATTAAATAAAAAAGTATTACTTTGTATTGTAACCTACATAAATATTAATCTGAATAATAAAATAAAAAAGGAACATACTTTTTCTAGACAATGCCCAAGACTGATTCTTCCATCTATCAATTCTTCCATCTATGATGGCTGTTATAGAATCAATTATAATTTTATCCAAAGCAATGTATTCAGGACGACGGGAATCACCTTGGCTTTTCAAATTAATGCGTCCAATATCAGCATCATGTTTAATTACTTTTAAAAAACTTTACCCTTAATCGTTTTTAAAAGTTTATTAGAAAGATAACTAATGTATAATATCATTGAACAGCAACGTGGTATTCGGGGTTCAAGAATGTTTCTGTTATATACGACTTTTTAACACAACTATTTAAAATTATGTTATGTTAAATAATTGTATTTATTCTGATTTTTATTCTGTCTGTATAAAAAGTGTGATAAAGTACATGAATTACTATTCGACCCAAACGATGAATTACAGCAACCACATTCTAGCCGAAACAAGCATAAAATAATTAAAAAAAAAACATTTATTTTAATTTCGAGCCAAAACAGGCATAGAATCCAGCCCGAAATAAGAATTAATCGATAAAAATTGAATAGGTACACTAACTGGATTGAACATGCTTACACTGATAATTTTTAAAGGTTTTTCTAAATTGCATGCGGGTTGAGTTGGCTTTCGCCCTCAAATTTTGATGATCTTAGTGTACAATAAGATTTAACTTGGAAAGGTGATCATCATGAAACACTATCACAAACTATTGAGAATGAAGGGATCACATTTGACAGCAGCCTTTAAATAAAGGTGGACAGGTACTCGTACGAGTAATAATATATCCAGGGTTACACATCCTGAACTGATCCTTAACGTTCCAATGTATGATGTTGGGTGCAAGTTAGTCAATCTCAAATATAAGAGGAAATTTTGAATGTTGGAGGATACTTATTTGTTTTAACACCTAAATTAGATAAAGCTATTTACACGTGTAGCAAGTAATAAAAAAGTGTGGTCATTAAGTTAAAAACTAATTGCTCGTAACATCGTTGTGGTGTAAAGTCGTTAGAGCATTTATTTTGTAATGTAAACAAAAACGAATTACCGCAGTGACTTCACGCGGACAATATGACGAGTGTTTATGGTGCACGTTCAATATCAAATCGCATGGTACATACCATAACCTAGCCACGGGTTTGAAAACCATACTTTAATCCTGTAGTTGAAATGGAGCTTTAAATATATAGTGGTTAGTGTGTGTTCAGGTAATCATAGAAATAGATAGGGCTTAGGATCGGGTCACGACTGCGGCGCACGCGCGTTCGTGACCTTGCCGCGCTCCTAGAGGTTAAGCTTTTGTGAGATGCGCTGTACACCGCACTTTTCAAAGGTCTAGTATCATTTCCCATCGTGTCACAGAGAGCCTTTGTGGCTAACAATCTTACTGATAATATTGTAAATCTTTCGGAAAACAGAATTTCTAACGGTAGCCGCTATTACTAAGCGACGATAGGTCCACAGGTCAATTACAGACTCTTGTCGGCATTAAGCCTTATGCTCATACGCCGATAGGCTTTTACGGTTTAATGGATACACGGTGATCTCTCATATGCCTTGAGAAAGCCTGCGTTTAATTTCATAGTTCCTTCGCACGAAACAATTAGGTCTCTCTTCAATTTCTAATAATCGAAGCCGAAGATGCAAATCGTTTAATTTAATGACTTAATCTACAGCAAGGGTGAGGTGAGTGGCAGTATGTTATAAATAATTAAGTTTCAATGTTCTATCAATAAACTAGCATTAAGTATAATTCCGTTATTTAAATTATTGGTTTATTCAGATGTTAATGTAGGGTATGTATATATTTGACAAAATACGAGTCGATACGTAAGTTGAATGGACATAAGCAGAGAGTAGAAAAACATTGTTTTCGAGAAGAAATTAGAGGTGTTCCTATTATAGGAAAAAAATATCATCAGACGGACAAAGCGTACTTTAGTGATTCACACGTGCCCACTAAATGCGTCAATGAATAAAGTGCCACTTCAGTATCACAAATTACTGAATATTTCACACAATACTAGGTTCCGTTAACGTTTTGGGAACATTAGAATTTATGTAAAATTTCTCGCATAAAGTGCTTGCCACATAGCAAACAGACAGATTTATTCGAGTAATAGGAGAAAAGGCTAAGAGGAATGAGAAATGTTGCCATAACAGGGCGTAGTTGGACTTTCTCCGAGGGACTCTCACTCAGTCCTTGTCGGCGCGCAACCCGCCACGCCAGCGCCATCTAGCACCGCGGCTACTCTTATGCAAGCTGTTGTAATTAAATTTAACTTAGGATTAGTAATTGTTTTTCGGTTAGTACTCGGGTGCAAAGATCAGCGGAACTTTAAACCTTTCGTTTTTGAATGAAAAAGAACGAGTTAAACTGGTTTTGTTAGTAAAGGTGAATGGGTGGTCGAGTTACATCCTATCAGTATCAAAAATGAATCAATTTTAAAAATGAAAACTGGGCAAAACACTTGGATATAATTTAACATATTCTTTTGAACTTTTATGAATCTTCTTAAATATTTTGTCTCAGAAGCATTAAGTTAAAGCACAAAATACTTAGTAATAACTTATATGAATAAAAAACACATTAACATAATTATGTTATGTTTATAACATCGATATCATCCTCATGATACCAATGCCATCTAAATAATAACTCCAGAATCTTTTCGTAAAGTTTAAATTTTAAATTTGTAAAACTTGTAACCAAATACTTTTACGATCCACATTGCTTACAATCAGAATTTGAGATCATATTATTTCACCACAGACAATAAAAGAAATAATATATTGCACATAGTAGGTAGATAATCGGGCCCAGCTCCGACTGGCTGTCACATTATCAGCTTCATTAACATATAAGGCATTAAACCTTGAACTTTACATTTTAGAGCTTAGCTAGAGACGAGCCAATCGCGCAGCAGCATAACCATTGAATTAATAATACCAGTGTGCCACAACATTTTTATTGATATTGTAAATTAAATGAGAAGGAATGGCCGGCGACCGAGCGTCTCTACACGAACATGGTAATTATAACAAACCTTTTAAAATGAAAGCCGTTTTTTTCATTCGGTTTTAAGACATAAAATATCAAGGCAAGGCAATCAACTTATCCAAAAATGCAAATAAAGATAGCTGTAACATTTATTCTCATCAGGGTACAGAGCAATTTGTGCACGCTGCGGATCTGTCTCTTCGTGACTAAAAGCAGATTGATTTACGTTTATTGATAGTTTTTACGAATTAATAATGTAAAGCACGAGAGTCTCTCGTCACCGTTAGCGCCGTACTTGGGCTGGTGTCGTAACGAGACCCGCAGATGGTATCGCGCGCGCGCCCCGCGAGCTCCCGCTAATGCTGCTCATTAAGCCAACTAAACTACAATTTGTACCTTCACCACGTACAATAATGCTCCGCGAGGATCTATGTTATTACCCATCGTCTTACTCAGATATCGCTAAAAAAACACTGAGCTGCCACATACGCAGTAAATTACCACAGAATTTAGAATTCAAAGTTATGTTGATTGGATCATTATCTTCAGCGATTGATTAATGATAAACCTTAAAGGCAAATAAATAAAAATGGGACGTTCCTATATGGAATTAGCAAAGCGGAGATTATTGACTTGATAATTCTCGCTATCAATAACATGTTTATGGGACGCCAAGTAAAATCGCACGGTGTAATTATCCGGAGGGCTCAATCTAACGCCGCACGAGACGAGTTTTCAACGAGACTCGCAATAAACTTGCTAATTTTTCCAATATATGCAGATGCATTCTGACGACGGTAATTCCGGTTACCAAACCAGCTCTTTGTACCCATGAATTAAACTGGATTTTCGACTAAATTCTACGTCAATGCACAATCTCCACGCTTTACGGTTAATAGACGATTTGAACTTCGAACTCTGTAGTTATTGAATTAGTACCTTGTCGACGTTTAACCTTAGGTGAATGATATTTGTAAACCTTTACCTTGGTTGAGGTTTCTTTATTTACAGCAACAAACAATAGCAACAGTGTGTAACTTTTTTATGGTACCAAAATTAAATAGCTAAGCGGTGTGGGAGTATGAATTTAATACAGATAAGTTTAAGTATTAAAGTGAAAATGTTCAAGTAAATAGACATTACAGTTCACTCTCACGAACAAAGTAACAAAATAAATAAAATATTATAGGTACGCACGTTGGCATGGCATGCAGCCAATACATTGCAGAATTATTCAGATGCAGATTTTATATAACAACCAATACTCGTTTATGTTGTTATGAGACCGTCGAAGCTTTTACGAATACAACCTTCTGTCAATAAAGCTTTGGCATACATTGCTATAAACCGCTGAATTATTTGTACTTAGGCTGCAGTGTACTTTGAAGGGTGCGTTTCCATATCACGACTTTATTTTAAGCCTTAAAGCTTGCGTTATTGAGACAACATCGTGGAACTAAGGCGCATCTTCATGGTTCGGTTAGTAATAAACTTTTAAAAAGCAAACCTTTCGTGCTTGCTGTTGCACTAAATCTACTGTTCATACGTCTTCAACACCTTAAGTTAAAAAAATCATTTTTATTCCACTGGCCATTCCTCATTTTCTCTTCTTCATGTCTGAAGTAGTATTCCTTCACTTAGATCTACGTATAAAGAGGTAGTCTTAAAAGTTAGTATATAATTATATACCAACTATTATAACTAACTGAATATCGTTAGATTATAATCTCGCTAGATTAAATTATAAATTGTAATATATTGTGTAAGAAATATATTGGAAACACACTCTAAGTCCCTAAGATATTCGACACAGTTCTATAGATGGGCTGTCCAATAGTATCGGATTAGGATGCTGTCATGTCATTTGAATAATTAACTCCGAGCACTCCCAACAGCCAGCTATTCCACGGTAGCGACAATTATATTTAATAGCGAGGTTGTAAATGAAGCCTATACATAATTTAAATTATAAGGAAGCATGATAAGACTTCTAGACCGAATATAAACAACTTATAAATATTGTGGACTATTAAACAGGCTAATCTGTCATTCTTGATCTTTCTTCATTAAATATGTAATTTAGTCAAATAGAGAGGCTTGCAAGCCAGCGATTGTCTTCTATTTACTCTGATGCTATTGTAATAGTGTGGCATACTTGCGACTTATCTAGGATTCAGTGCCGCTGAAATTTTCAATTCGACTGCATTTTTTTTGTGTCTTTGTTACACGATATTTCTGACAATTATTAATCGATTTTGAAAATTCTTGCTTCATATGATAGAAACAAGAATAGTTGAAACGGGTTGAGTTATTCATGTGTTTGTTTTTTTTTCATGTCACGGTCAATTTGTACTGTACCTATTTGTATTAATTTGATAATTCTGACTGAAAAAGAGTGCCAAGAAAAAGAGTTTCCGCCGGCTGTTTTTGTCTCTTGGTCTACTGTATATCTTATTTAACAACTATCAACAACTAGTTAAAGCCGAAGTATGTGATGACTGACTTCATCAAGTGTTTTGTGAAATTCCTAAGATGAATAAAACTCTTCGAATTTTGAATTGAAAATTTCAAATTTTTGAAAAAATATGTATGATTTCGGAGAATGTTTACGTTGATGACATTATGACTTAGCCAAAGTTTTGACCTGAAGTCGGTTATTTTAATGCTCTGCTTTCGTTGAATATTAGTACTAGGGTTCGAAGCGCATCCAAGCTTTTCACGCATAATTGATTCTAGCAAAAATCCTGTCGTTTCCTTAGCGTAATGAACAATATTAAGAGGTCCGCTAAGTATAATTGGAGCTTGAGCAGCAAAGTGCTCGGTTTATGTGGCCACATAATTACATATAATAGGCGACTTTTGCAATGCACGCGCACTCAGAATGTTTAACTCTCCAAGACACAAGTTTTGAAACAGTATGTAATTACGAGATATAAGGTGTACATTATACGATTAACTTAAATATTGTTATTGCATTTTTTCTACAGCGTTCAGTGCGAGGATCTCTCAATTATTTGTAACGACAAAGAAAGTTTCGCGACTCTGAACATTACTAGGTATGCAATCATTTACTTTCGACATTTTACGGAAAGCAGTTTAATTTGGGATTATAATTTTGAGAATTCATTAATTTTGTTTTTTAAATTCTTGTTAATGGTTTTTTTTAGTTAACTTGCATGGTTGTTATATTATATCAAAGTAGGACCGCCATTTATTACTCACAGTTAATACTCAAAGGATAATGAAAAAACTTACCTACCGTAACGTTATTTCACTATGGGTAATATTAATTTCCTTATTTCATTCAGTATCAAGTTTCAATCAGCCAATAGATATCTATAAAATTATGATAAAGTTAAAGGATTGTTTGTTTGAACATGTTAATATCGGAAAGTATAACTCCGATTTGAAAGTTATTTTAAATTTGATAGCCCAGCTCTCAGATGCATTTTATAAGGAAAATTCTGCGGGATCAAAAGTTATCTGAAATCTTGTCTTAAGTTTTCACATTTCATTACCATAAATAAAACACTTTTTAAACCTTTTAAATCATCGCGTATAATTATATTTTACATTTTAACTCGACGGACGTTTCGGTGTCTTACAGACGCCATGGTCACGAATGACCAGTTGTACCGAAGACAGCAGATCAAGTGTTCCAAAACATTAAGTTAAAAATTGGTTGGGCAAAGACAGGTTGTAACGCTTGATCTGCTGCCTTCTGTACTTATTTGGGATAATCGTTCTCTTATTTAAACTTAATAAGATTAATTATTAAGATGAAAACAAAAAGATTTGTTACTTACATAATATACTATACTACATAAATAAAATTTTCGTTAATCGGGCAAGTAGTGTGTATTTATTTCTTTAACTAAGTACCCTAAAGTGGCTTACTTGATTGTTGATATCGTACGACATAGACGAATAACGGAAACTCTTATACCTACGTTTGTTTGGACTCATTATCACTTCAAGAAAAACAAAGTAAGAAAACTGACAAAAACGAAGCTTCCATCTTAGGTCGATGAAATCTTCAATCGATAACATCCACAGGCAAGCTTACTATTTAGCATCGTACAGCTTCGTTGCTCATTACAGGCATAAAGTAAAAAGATGCATTATTTATAAGGACAAAAATAATGTTTTTTGTGAGTTGGCAGCACGCCGAGTAACACCAATTACGTTACGTTCGGTAATGGCTGACGTAATGGTGTTGTCCGAATTTTCAATTTTATCATTAAAGAAATCAGAACGGTCCTGCTTTCACATGAGAAATCTGAGCGGAGAGAAAAAACTGATTAACTTAAACAATTTATATTTTAGGACCCTCGGGTGAGTTCTGTTTAAGTAACGTTAATATAATTGCGAAGTAATTATTTATAATTAAACCTCAACTTAAAATAAGACGAATGTGATAAAAATATTTTATTAGAAATATCGAATATTTTTTAATAAAAGTAAAAACTTGTTATACTTATCAAATGCGCTGTTTTTAATGAGTTTGTCATACAAAAAAAAAATAATCCTTGCCTTTATTATCAAAAATTTGCAAAGATTTATAAGTTCTTAAAGCTAGATAGGGGGATTTAATTATACATTATCATTACACATTAAATACCTATATAGACTTATTATTGGAAATATTTTTTACGATGTTTTTTTATTTTTAAATAGGTATCCCAAGTAGGTATGTTATGGCACTAATTTTAAAGGATTCCTCAAAATATTTTGGTACCTACTTCTACTTAACACTACCTACTTAAATTACTAGGTATTTTGAAACAAACGATTGCTAATATTTATTTCGCAACTGACATACGCATGCTGCTTAGCAATGTTACACGGAATGGAGGGTAGATGGCGCTGACTGTATCTTAACGCATTACAACTATGTTGCGATTGCCAGCTTACTCAAGCGTGAACTACATCACACAATTAGATTTTTAACAGCTATCTACGGGGAAAATTGAAAGTGAATCTTTGCAGGAGTCTTTAAGAAAGCTTTCATAATACATAATGATGTGTCGCTTTACGAATACGTCATAAAATATAAAGGTACATGTTTGAGCCCTTCATATAAATTATGCCACCAAATAGCACTATGCGACGAAGTATTTCGGCATATGTTTTTGAATAGTCAGTACTTTCCTGAACTCGTTCCTGAATCTTTGATCTTATTCTCACCATACATCAGATAGAGATTTTGAAGTTCGAAGAAAACTTATACTACATACTTACTTCATATTTAATTTTATGCCGTGCTAGGACAACAAGCAGCTATTCTTTTAGTATTCTTTCTAAAATAAAATCTATCTTGCGTTTATTATGCAAACAGATCGATATTAAGGCATTAAAAGAAACAAAGGTAGTAACTGATTAGCTATTTGTTAAGCAGAACAATGAAAACTTGCCCCCTTAAAATAAGATGATATTCGAAAAATACCTTCTTTGAACTTTTTAGCTACGCTAACTTACTCTTAGCTTTATCGATTGCTGCTCTATTAGATATTTATTCAGGAGTTGACACATCACTGAATTTTTTTTCCGTTTTAAAACAAAGGAAAATGAAAATGCGGTCGAGCGTCAACTGTCACAAGACAGTCAGTTATTACGCTACATCAATAAATTTCAAAGCTATTGTTAGTCATCATAAAAACAAACATTTAGCAGCAATTTGTGAGTAATAATTGCAAATCGCCAATGGCCAATATAATTAGGGGCGTCATTGTGCGGCTCTCTGCGGTGACATGGCTTTTTATCTGTGATGGCCGCTGTATCAATAATGCATGTAGCTTTTATACGGCGCTTCAATAATAGCCGTTACCTATACTTATATCTTGTACAGGAAATTGTAGAAAAAAACATAAAATTGAGATGTAAAGGTTGGGCACAATTGCAGTTTTTTCTCAAATTTGTTTTTGGTGTAATTGGTATTGGGGATTTCAGACACATAATTATTTGTTGGATAAACAAAAATACAAATTATCAATTTCGGCACAATGTTGTTACTTTAGCTTTGAATATTAATATTAATGCATTGCAATGCCACAGTAATTGATATCAATAAAACTCACGTAAATTATAATTTTCAATGATTTAATGTCTACTTGATGATATAATTAGTATTTTTTTTAATTATGAAATATTTTACAGTTTATTAAGATTTTTGGAAACGAGAACTATAAATTGAAATATTATTAACGATTAAAATGTATTTACCCACACTGGATAGTTTTGTAATAATACAGTAACCAAGATTCTAAACTGTAAAATTAAATTCAAATGTAACGATTGTCTCTGGTGGCCTTAAGGTTAATAGAACAAGATCATAATTATTCACCGCCATTATTGCGTGCCATTAACTAAATTCAATTATCACAATATTTTGATGATTTATATTGACAATTTCTCTGTTCCGACAGTAATAATCAATTGTTGCTTTGGGTTTATTGCGTGAGTAAGAAGCTTCTAAAACAACTATTATATCAAATATCCTGAAGTGAAATTTGAATTAGATATTTGGAGTTTCCAGTAAAATACCTATAGCAGTTTACACATTTTTTTATTGCTCAACATTATGAACAAAACTACAAAATTTACAGCTAATAGTTAGCAGACTAATATTCTTTTTTAATCTTAATATTAATGCTTTGCACTACACACCTGAAATACATTAATATTCTGATGGAAATCTTTTCACATTTTATTGGTGTATAAAATAGTATGAATAATATTCATTTTATCTTAGAAGACTAAGGGCCGGTATTTCAATGCCACCTTATCTCAAATTGATCCAGGATTGAAGATAAGAACGACATAAGTGTATTTCAATATAGGATTAAAGTTAAGCGGCGAATAAAGTCCACCCTAACTAGCCTTAATCTAAGTGGAGGATTTTTGTCGCTTAAGTTCCGATCTGAGATTGGCGCGAGGCTACCTCGAAAAAAAGTTACTTTATGGTAGTTTATTTTTGACCCGCAAAAATCAACATGCTATGGTAGGTAATGAAATAATGGCTATTTGATAGTTCAAGAATTATTTTCTTACGTAAGTATGCGAATTAGTAGGAGCCAAGCCAAAATGAAAAAAGAACACAGTTTAAGGTCTTGGAGAATTTGGATTGTGAATGATAAATAAATAAATAAACATAATATTGTCTTAAGTTTTCGCGATTCATACTATTAAATAAAACACTTTTTAACCGGATTTATCGCGTATATTAACTCAGTCGCTCGTGACCACGGGGTCTGCAAAGACACCGAAACGTCGAGTCAAAAATTTAAAATGTTAATATACGCGATAAATCCGGTTAAAAAGTGTTTTATTTAATAAATAAACACTTACAATAAGCCCTTATAGCTGAAAGTGAATCAAGAAAACGCTACTATGATTCGCAAAATCAATTATTAGAATTAGAATTAGCAAAGAAACAGAAAGAGGATTCACTTTAGGAAAATTAGGCTTTTACTATTATAATAGTAGCTAGCGTTTTCTTGATTCGCTTTCTTACTTGTAAAATAATTTAAATTTAATAAATAAAACACTATGTAAATTCATATAATTTATTTAATTACCCCTTGCTACAAATTATTAAAATAATGAAAATATGGCACATCATGTGGCGAGAAATTCTGGCTGCCTCTTTAAAATGGATCTACTGGCACACTGCTAGTCTCCAAGATGGCCTGTTCAATCGCTGGAAAATTGGCAGGCGGATCACCATTATTCATTTCTACTGCAATATAGCACAAGCTACACATAGATGCTGCACTTTTGTAAGTGCTAAACGAATACCAAGTGCTAATATAGGGAACCTTCTCTTCAGAACACCAAATGTCCTTTCAATGGGATTTCTAGTTCATCGAATTCTACACTTTCAAATCTCTTTTTCACCAGACTATTTTGAAATATTCTTGAGTCATGTGCTGATTCGGGCCAACGAGCAACAATATCTTGAATGATCAAATCAGCTGTACATATGGCTTGAATATTTAATGAAAAATATTGTTTTCAACAATTGGCGGACAGAAATGTCATGTCTATGTCAGTCTATTATGAATGTCAACCAATGACAGCAAAAATCATAGACAAATGACTTATTCTGTTTATTATGTTGCAATATTGCGATTTATCCTAGATTAGTTGAGGCGAGGAAGATCCGGATTGAAATACGCTTCTGTCTTTCAAAAGTGAGACTTAGCTTAAATGTAGGACTTAACTTAAGCAATAAGATAAGGTAGCATTGAAATACCGGCCCATAGTGATTTGATAAAGAACAAACTTCACTTCCAGAATTGAATGTGTTCTTATAATACCTATAGGCTTTGTTTACGAACATATTATTGACTTATTTGTTTTTTGTTTATGTCACATAGTGTATTTTTGCTAAACATATCTGCAATTATACTGAAGTCGTTTAATAAAAGATAAATCACTATTGTATGAGTTTTGTTTTTGTAAATTTCATTAGATATCTTCAGGTGTACGATTATAAGATGAAACCACTAAAGATGAATGAGTGCAATACCAGTTTGACGTCCGTGAGTAGAACACGATCATATGGGTTCACGATCGATGGCTAGCATTTGACTGTACAGTAAATGGTAGCTTGGTGATAATTTAGCTCCTACAACGCAGGTAATAAGGTCTCTAGAAGACTAAAGTGTAACCATGGATTTTTGTAGACCGTATCGACACTGAAGCATATGAATACATTGGAGAAGAGATTTCGAGCATGTCACACGGGCCAATAATGGGCAGCTAACGAGACAGTGGGCCGGGCTGTGACTCATTTTGAACAAAACAATAGTGGACGCGCTGCGCATACGCAATGCAACGCGTCAATCAACGACGACTTATAGCGAAAAAAAATCAATTTCTTCGACCGTATTGGTCATTCTATTCAGTAGCTGTACTATACATAAAAATATTTTGCGAGGCTTTTGTTTGATGGTTGATATTTAAGGTTCATATAAAAAATTATGCGTTTTAACTTTATTTAACAAACTTAGACATGAAAGCTTATTTATAAATTTGGTAAATAAAGTTATTTTTTTTATTACTTTGTCTCCAAAAACGACTTTGTCGTATTATTGGATGCATAGGCATTCTACATAAGTTAGTCGCCAAATATCTTTATCAGTGCAGGTATCTGGAGAGCCACTTATATTTCAAAATGAGCGTCTTTTACGTCAGAAAGGGATCGACTAAATATGAAAGGATATATATGGCATTTGTCTTTAAATTTACCTATATTTTTTTCTAATTCCATCTGGTTAAATGGATGCAGTATTTTGTGCAACCTTTTTCGGAATTGATTTCAAAGATACTGTACCTACGTACCAAAACAAAGATATTTTTGTGGCTGGTTTCTTAATAACAAATGTTTTTTATGGAAGTTAAGATTAAGCCACTCTCAAACGGTTTCAAAGGAAAAATATATATTTCTTATCGTTATTGATTTTTAAACACATTTTTTTAAACAAAAACAAAAATAGACTCTATTAGCATAATGAAAAAACATATAAAAGGTGGATGAGATGAATTTGTAGGTACTCGTACGTTTTCGGTGTGCCATTATCGAATGAGTACTTAAATACCTACAATCGTAAAGGCTCATGTGCAAGTTTGCACCCTATGCTTATGAAAGAACGATTAAATTACACTGAACAGTCCGGTTTGATAATATCACACGACCCTAAAGGCCATTACTACTAGGGTTGACTAACATCAACAAACTGACCGCAAAAAGAAGAAAGTTATCATGTCCGTTGTTTTCTACTTACTTCGCGAGGATTGCTATAGTTGAAATTTATACAATTAGCCCTTAAAATATGTGATTAAGATATCTTTTATTAAAAGAAAAAAACAATTCCAAATTCACTCAATTTAAACCCAACGTTAATAAACTTACCGTTTATCAATATAACTTGATACCTCTACATAACTTTTATTAAATTTAAACTTAACTTATATTTAGAATTAACTTATTCTGGACCAATGAATAAATGTCAACACATATCGCCGCAAGAGGTATTTAGTGGCAAGTTTGATATGCCACCAGGAGAAGTTCACTCGGATTAGTCGCAAGATTGAGGTGAGGTAAACTTCAAATTAAATATTTGCATTGAAATCCAAGTGTCCGTCAAGGCACACGCTAACAGGTGCACCGTTGTTGTGTTAACTTTTTACTAAAGTTACATACATACATACATAACGTCATGCCTGTATCCCTTATGGGGTAGGCAGAATACCAGAGGTTACAAGACCATCTGATGTCACAAGACCATCTGATGTCACGTTTGACAAATTTGGAGGTACTTTTTTTTCTACCTTATTCTGCGAATAAATGACATTCTATAAAGATGGAGAGGGACTATTGTAGTGACAGGGGGTCAGCCTATCGCCCACAAAAAAGCCTTTAAAACCTCTCCGTTAACTGACTTTTACAGTATGCCCGGGAAGAGAAGCAGCTGGCACATTCTACGTTTTTCTTTCGCTCCCAGCCCAGCATAGAAAGTTATTTTCTAATAATTAAGAAATGGCAGTTTCCTAGTACCTTTCATTAAACAAAAATATTGAAATTGAAATTGAAAACTTGGAAAAGTCAATACTTAATGCAAAATTCAAAAGGCCATAATTGTCTGTTGTATACCGTGAATGACTTTATAGATATTTGACGACCACTTTGGGGATGGGGTAAACCTAGCTGCCTCAGACGCCAGTGGTTGCGAGATCGATTCCCGTACAGAACAAGAAAAAAAAATGTTCCGGGTCTTGGCGTTTACCTATATAATGACGGTAAAAAGCGATCCTTTTTGCATTTTGTTGGTTAAAGCAAAAAGCCAAATGGGAAAGCCCAAAAACTTTTTGAATTTTCGAAAAAGATCATAAATGTCTTAAACTAGGGAAACTCTTAGGGTCCCGGTTTTTTTGTCAATCGATAGTTTTTACTATGACAAAAAAACCGGTCGACGTCTATGACGCCGTCGGTCGATCGTCGATCGATTGGTAACTTCCCTTCAACTACCGTAGAGCCACGGGAGTAAGACTATTCAAAGCAGAAAATTTTCTGATTCTAAATATGAAATAAAGAAAAGAAATGATATGTGTGGATTACAAAAGGTCCGTTTTTTACCGTCTATATGTATTTTCTATTCTAGGTTAGTATATAGGTTAGTTACCCTAGTTTCCAATATGTATCTCATAACACTAGCTTTGCTTACTTTAGGGCCATGTAGTTGGTGGGATTGTCTGGAGATTTTATTTATTATTTAAAATAACTAAGTCTTATTAGTGAGTTTTACTATTCATAAATGGTACCTAGTATTTGACCTTTAAATATTTACCTTCATTATATTATCGACAGTGACAATACTATTAAGAAACAAATAGGTACATATTGGATTTCGATAATAAATACCAATTCTCTATTCTAATACTAATATAATAAACACTATTTTAACGGTTTTATAATAAAGGTGTGGCCATAGCACGTTAAAATCCAGATCTCTATTTTCCATAAAAAATAAACCATTTTTGCTTGGTGGTAGGATCCCTTCTGGGTCCGCCTGGCTAGCGACCACCCTTTATATAAAGTCTGTCGCCAAATGTTACCGCTTCGGCGGTAATGTGTTCCGGCAATATTGTATAAAGAGCCAGTTCCTTCCTAAACCCGTGTGCTTTCATCTTCGACCTCATCGTCACTTACCATCAGGTGAGATTGAGGTCAAACGCGGTTTTAAACACTTATAAAAAAAAAAAAAATTTAAAAAAAATTGAAATCGTATAGGACTCCACTTTGGTCCCATATCAATTTGTATAACTAAAACGAAGTGTATCTAACAAAAATATTAGTATTATTAGTTATTGGGACTTTGTTAATGTTTCTTGTTTTAGTGTGTATTAATTTATACAACGTAATATAATGCAAGCACATCTATAGTATAATTGAAACTTAATTAATAATGCTTAGGATCAAGTGCCTCCATATGAAGCATACACTAGGAAATAAAGCGAATGCAAATGATTCGAATTCGACGTCGTCGTGGCGCCGTGGTTACTGGGCATATCAAACGACATCGCAGGTTAAGCGCACTCGGTGTGGCCGGTATTAGGATTGGTGACCGCAGACCATTAATTTCTCACAACGACGACTTCCGTGCTTCGGAGGGCACGTTAAGCAGTCGGTCCCGGGTGCTGCATACTTGTATGCAGTAGTCGTTAGGGTTTGTCAGAAGTCATTTCGACACCCTGAAATATTTGACATCCACCAACCACACCAGGCCAGCTTGGTGGATTACGGCCTAAACCTCCTCGTCACCCAGAGGAGAGACTCATAGCCCTGCAGTGGGCACATTACACGGAGTTGTGATGATGATGATGAAATGATTGAAATGATTGAAATGATCATAAACATTTATGAATAATACACCTAATTTAAGCTTAAACTAATACTGACGGTAATGAAGGCGCGGGCGCAGTTGAAAGCATATCTTCTTATCCCAGTGAGGCTATTGACCAGTTCTAATAGAAAGTTTGCAGATAAGGATCATCACTTCGAAGATATGTCCCGATAGTAGTTATGTATGATGCGCCGTAGGGTCCTTATTCCTAAGAAAAAATAAAAACTTTAGTTTCGCGGGGCACCACGTACTTTGATTATATACCATAAGAAACTATTTCAGTATTTATTTTTTGAGTAACATTTAGGGGTCGCTAAAAAAGTTTGAAATTTAAATAAAAACTCTAAATCTTTATTTGTTAGATTCTTTATTTTTATAGAAAGGACATAAGAAATATTACAAAATTATTGCTATTGTTATGACTATTTAAGTCATTTATTTTTAATATACAAGGGTTGACTTGTTACTATTAGGGTACTTTTTCCTATACTCTTTTACCAACAAAAATAAATATTGCTTTTGTTTTTCGTTGGTTGTGATAAGTTACTTGCATGTCAAATGTGAATAAACACCAAATTAAACATTAATTGAAACCATAATTAAAGCTGTCCTTCAACAAAATTTACAGCTAGTAGCGAACAATCTTAACAAAAGTAAAAAAAAAAAACAAAAAAGGATATTTTATATGTATTCAAAGGTCGAAAAATAAGGGCCATCCTAATGAGCAGGTTTCTTTCAGGACAGTCTGTAAACTCTTCGTCCCCTATTTTCAGAAAAGATTTAGGCCAAATATAGGTTTGGTCATACATAAAAATATCTTTACATCGTAGCCAATCATAATACGTATTAGGATGCGTTTTTATTTGTTTAAGCATTAAATATAGATATAGGTACTTAATTAATAGATAATATTTTATTAAAATATATCTGAAAAAGAAACTTTGCGTACTTTCCTTCATTACATTAATTAATAAGTACTTGTTTGTTTTACAAAGAATTCGAAAGGTAAGAACTCATTATCCCATGTTTGACAGACCACTTCAATACCGCAGTAAGTACTATTTCTGTACTTAAGTAGACACTGCTGCATATTAATTAATATTTATTTATTTTCCTCGTCATACGCACACATAGACATGCGGACGCGCTTGTATGTTGAGTGTTAAAAGTTCAGAGCTTACCAGATAGATGGCGCCACGAGTAGCGATTTGAAAATTGATATAGTAACTTTAGCTAATCCGAAATTAAAATATTTTTCCAAGTCGGAACTTATAAAGATGCAATTAAAAGTTTTAAAATAGCACATGTGAAATTAAATAACTTGAAAATAATACCAATTATTATTCTTTACCGATGGCTGAATTCATATAAGAAAATCGTTTTACAAACATCGAGACTCGTGTCACATTCTTACAGGATCTCAGATTTCGTTTGAAAATCATTTGTATGCAATATCTAAAAATTATAGAGATTTTTTTAATAAGGTTTGAGGTTATATCACCTCATTAAATCCTTTCCCTGATTAAAAATATTAGATAGTTTGACTCCAGTAGGATGTAAATTGCCTGGTAGAAATGGCTTTAAGTGATAAGGCCGCCCACATTGTCATGGTTAGGTAATATTGTTAAAATGTTTATTTTTTAAGTTCTGTGGCAATAAAGAATATTTATATTTAATTTATCAATACTCTTTTATCAGCCGTCTTTTATCATGTTTGTAGGTATACATTTTAATGAATTACCTATCATTTCACTGTAAGTTATAGGTACCGTAACATACTGCTTGAGCGCGCCTTATATTGATAAATAAAGTAGGCTATGGCGCGAACAAACAGTATGTCATTGTTTTATTTGAAATTTAAATATTATCTCTCTGACAGAGATGCTTTTATTTTGTGAGAACATTCTCGGCCCTTCCTTCAGAAAGGGAAGTTCATTGTTTTTGTTCGAAGAAAATAATCTTCGATTCTATAACGCGAAACGTATCAGCCTCCCATGTAGAGTTAGCCCCATGTATATTAAATAAAACTGTATTGTTACAAAAGTGCTCTCTTATAATCTATAAATAAAAGATATTAAAAGATCCCATGCGTTTCAGTACTCACAAATGTATATTTAATAAAAAAATAAACTATGTCATATTTGTGTTCCAATATTTAAAACTAGACGATGATATTACCAATATAACCTTAACTTATTATGAAAAACGATGTCTAAAAACACTTTAGTTTGTTAGGAAATGTCACGCCTTTGATTCTTATAAGAAAATAATCTAAAATATATCACGTATATTTTAAAACTTAACAAAAATATTTGGTGCATATCCAATCAAAAGTAAAACGTCTGTATTTTTATTTAACTTTATAACAGGACGCAACTTAAATATTAGAAATGTAAGTTAAAAACAAATATAAACAAACGTAGTAGAACTAAAACAAGTACCTAAATCAATAAGTCTGATTTTAGCCACGATATCGGCAATCAAGTAGTTGCACATACGAATAGAACTAAGTTTTCTTAGCATTTATCATATACGATCGTTATTGACCTTAATCTATACAATTTATGGTCATTCAGTGTGCCAAGTACCATAAACGTTTTATTGCGACTCATTACTTTGGAGTATAAAGTGTTCGAATTCAATTTTGTCATCTTTTAGCCGTAAATTACGGATTTTTTTTTGTACACCGCGAAAATAACAATATTTGATATCATTTCTTTGATAAAATAAAAGGTGTTTCAAATTTTATAGCATAAGATAAGGGAGTATTAGTCTTTTCGCACCGCAGCCGGTTCGAACCACGCGGTTCGAAACGACTGATAGCTGATTTTGCATGTGTTCTTTCGAAACGCGGTGTGAATCGCCCAATACCTTTTTTGAATTAGTCGATTTGAACGGCATAGAGAAAAAATGCACTTCTCTTTTTGGAGGCTATATCTCATAAAGTACAACCAGGCACAAAATAACAGGACAAGCAAAATACTTTTATTAGTTACTAATGTGCTTGATAACATAGAAAAATGTCCTTGTTAAAAAAGTTACCAAGTGAATAAATTGAGAAGTAATTAGTAAAAACATATTTAATAGATGTAAAAGGGTGCCGATATAAGAGTAGATATGTACGTTCCGAGAATCCCAGGTACAATTAAGCCTTTCTTAAAAAGTAGACAAACCTAAACATAAAGAGTTATTTTTAAGTGTATTTTAGTTGTTTTTGAGCAAAATCTGATTATTTTTCTTGGAAAAATTTGTTTAAGTTACAAAATTTATATCTTTTATATCTTTATTGATTTTTTTAATTGTTACCGGCAGAGTTAGTTTTAAGTAAAATTCATAGAGAAATAATAAGTCCAGCCACAGAATATATTTTATGGCCACGCGATCAATCTTCTATTTTCATAACTTAGCCACGAGAAAATAACTTTTGCTAAAAATGTGTCTGAAAGCAATTTATACTATAATTATACCATAATAATTTATACTAAGTAATATATTAATTAACATTACGATGAAAAATATTATGCGACAAGAAGGGCTCCCGTCTCGGAAGATGTAGTCGGTACGGTTAGGTGCGACGACGAGCGCAATGAGGAGGAGCAATTAGGTTGTATATAGTAATATATGTATGCGAGCCGAGCGATCGAAGCGAGCAGTGCCGCGGTAGCGGCCGGCGAAGCACCATAAACCCTAGAGCATTTTTAAATAACCCCGACGTGGTTTGTGGCACGGATTGTGGCTGACATAGAGGGCAATTTAGACTTTTAGAGGAGAATAATGCTGTTCAAAAGAAGTCTGTTTAATTAGCACCCAAATTCATAATGTTGATCGAATAGTGATAAGTCGTTTACTGTTATTACTGTTATTAATAAACCTTTTTATTTTAGACCCGTGCTTTTTTATAAGGCCAGTTATAAATAAAGATAAAAATGTTTTTCTTTTATATTATAAGCTCTTAATCTGTGATTATGCCAGATTTTAGTTGTATATCTTTTAGATTTTTTTTATCATTTTAATGACCAGCTACATTTATACTCATCTGTACAAATAAGTGATTGAAGTTCTAATGTATTTTGTATAATTTCAAGTCATAATTGTGCCTCGTGGTTCGAATCGACACATTAAAAAAAAGCATTGGGTCATTCGCACCACTGTACCCTCTGCGGTATGAATCGACCCATTCAAAAGAACACTTGGGCGATTCGAACCGTGTCCCTACCGCTACCGAGACGTATATGGCAATTTCATGTGAGAATAGAGTCGCCAAAAAGTGTCGTTATAAATCTTATATAGGTATATACGTTGTAACCAACAACTTAGATTTTTATTATTCAAGATAACATAATATATACCCACTAATTAGCACGATGGAGATCTCCATTTGAACTGGACATTTGGAGGCTACGATTTCATCTGCTTGAGTCTCTCGTCTTTATTTACAGATTTATTAACAATTATGTGATATAAAAATCTTATTTATGATCTTAAAGGCCTGTTGCAACATAGAGATAAGTTTGTAGGTAAGTTGATATTTTAGATTGAGATGGAACATTAAGAGTTAAGAGTTAAGATGTGAGTGTGATAAGGATAAAACTGTGGAACATAGTGAGGCAATACTGCTACCGAGACGCAGTAGCTGAACTGCTGATGTCATTATAGTCAGGAATCTTGGGTTTCAATACTAAAAGATATATTAGAGAATAAATCCGACCTTTCTGAATAACTAAGTGGAAATACCTTAAATATCTGAATGGAAATAATTGTGTTCATCTTGACACTATCAAAATCTAATAATAGCCATTTAATAGCGAATATTAAAACAATCGCTTGAATCATGTCTATTGAATCATAATTTAATCACTTTTAATATAAACTTGAATGATTTTATTTCTATCTTTAATGAGTTTCCAATAAGAATGTGCGTTTAAAGAGAATTTTATGTGTTTATTTATGAATGAGCTGCATAATGAGTGTCAAGGATTAATCTCAATTGTGATCTAATTTGTTTGAGTTTTCACTAGAATAAAGATCTAACGATCGCAATTTAAGTCCAACTGTCCGGTTAAGATTTAACGCATAGATCCGTTTTAAATACATAATTGACATGTCCACAGATAAGGAGTACCAAAAAAAGAATATGCTTAAAAACTCTCATGCAAAACACCTTTTGGTTTTCCAATTAAAATTGCCCTATCCAATCAGATAACATATATTTTCGCCCGACCTTGTGGTCTCTATAAACACATGATGGCTGGGCATTGGCTGCCCATGCGCAATTACCGCCGGCGCTCACTATAGCAGTGCAGTCACGTCGCCATTGTTCCACGACACAAAAACATCCCTTCCAACTAATTATTAGTTTCAGGATCGTCCACCAAACAAGAACCTTAATTACTACTCATAAAATAACTCTCAATTTGTACATACCAATGCATATCTCGCGAATACCACGATGCATATCAGCGACTTAATTAATCTTCGTAGGTTAAACTACCAACGCGTAACTACAGAAACATCGATTAATTGGTTCCCATGATATATTTTTTCAAAGTTTCCTTTGCATTCTTTCAACTATAATCTATAAAAGTCACACTTATTCATTTACGTTTTTTTTTTTTTTTTTTAATTTATTTATTTAAGGTCGCTTTTTAACATCTAAGGTCATTAGCGACCACAATACATATTACAATACATAAATAACAATATCGGCTTAGACTAATTTATAAAGGTTTATACATTTTAAAAAACTTAGGGTATTATTGTAATTTTTTTGATTTAGACATTCACTCAGGTTAGTTGATAGATTACACTGATTTTTTTCGTTAAAATACTCTTGACATTCTTGTAATAGGTGTGAAACAGTTAGATTAACGCCGCATTTGCATTTTTTTATATTGTTTTTAGTAATTAAATGTTTATGGGTCATGTTCGTGTGCCCGATGCGTAGTCTGGTTATTACTACTTGGTCTCGTCTTGAATTAAAAGCAGTGGGAGGTTTATCGAGAATAGAATTTCGGACATTGTGCAATTTACTAGACATGTTTACTTTCCAATCAGCATCCCAAAGAGACTTTACTTTCAGTTTTATGAACTGTTTTAATTCTTCTAAATTTGATTTAATGGTGTCATCTATCTGGTTAGACATAGTAGCTTCTTTGGCTTCATAGTCTACTTTTTCATTACCATTGATGCCTTGATGGCTGGGTATCCATACTAATTCAAATGTGTAATTATTTTTTATTAGAGTGACTATAATTTCTTTAATATCATTAGTAAGAGGATCTTTATTTTCATAGTTATTTAAAGCCATTAAATTAGATTTGGAGTCTGTATATATTAAATATCTATAATTACTAGGTTCTTTGGATATAATCTCTAATGCTTTGCGTATAGCTATAGCTTCGCAGCTAAAGATCGATTGAAAATCATACAGTCTATAGCGATAGATATCATAATTAAATAATACAGCACAACCTGATCTTCCGTTCAGTACAGAGCCATCAGTGTATAATGCTTTACTATTTTCAAATTTATTGTTTATTTCATTGAATAAACTTCTATATACAATTTGAGAAGTTTTATCTTTCGGATATTTAGTTAAATCCAAGTTGATAGGAAAATCAAAATGTTCCCATGGACCATATGAAGTTTTTTTCTTTGTTACTATTGGTGGAAAGGTAATATTTAGTTCTTTAAGGTATATTTGTGATCTTATTCGAAAAGGTTGTGGTAGATGTGGTCTAAACTGGTATTCAATATTGGTTGCTGAGTACACTGAATAATAATTATAGACTGGATTGGAAGGTTGCGATACAATATTTACTGTATACACTAAAACAAGTTGTTTCCTTCTATAATGAAGTGGAAAATCTCCAGATTCTGCCAAAATACTTGAAGTAGGGCTAGTCTTGAAGGCACCAATACAAAGTCTTAGAGCAGTATTTTGGATGCTTTCTAAAGTATTCAAGGACCGCGGTTTAGCTGAATCGTAAATTATTGAACCATAATCTAACTTTTGCCTTATGAGGGCATGATATGTCGTAATCAAACAAGTCTGTTCAGCCCCCCAACTTACTGAGGATAATATCTTAATAACATTTAATCTTCTGATACAATCGGATTTTAATTTATTTATATGTGCTATCCAGTTCATTTTAGAATCAAACGTTAATCCTAGCAATTTAATGTGATTAACTTTTTTAATGCTGTAATCATTTAATTTTAACTGTGTATGACTTGAAACTTTTCGTTTATTCGTAAATATAATATATTCAGTTTTGCTTTTGGAGAACCTAAATCCAGTCATTTTTGACCAATTTCGTAGTTTGTCAAGAGTGTTTTGAACTAACGTCAATGTAGGTTTAAGAGTCCTACCACTGCAAATAATCGTAAGGTCATCTGCAAATAAGAATCCTTTAACTGGTTTATCAATACATGACATGACATCGTTAATAGCAACTAAGAAAAGGATGACACTTAGAACCGAGCCCTGTGGCAAACCATTTTCAATTAGGACTGAGGTGGACAACGTATCATTAATCCTAACCCTGATTGATCTATCACTGAGAAAGTTTTTAATAAATGCAAGAGAATTTCCCACTATATTGAAGTTTTGTAGCACCTCCAGGACCCTATGCTTCCACACCATTTCATAGGCCTTTTCGATATCTAAGGCTACAGCTACTGAATATTGATCATTAGCAAATGCATTAAGTATTTCACTTTCAATATGAATTAAGTGATCCATAGTAGACCTAAACTGTCTAAAACCATATTGGTGCGGTGAAAGAAAATTATTTACTTCTAAATACCATCTTATTCGTTTGCACACAATTTTTTCTAGTAGTTTGCACAAGTTACAAGTTAAAGATATGGGCCTATAGCTTGAGGTTAAGTTAGGTATTTTATTTGGTTTAAGAATAGGTATTACAAGAGCTTCTCTCCAACCATCCGGAAATACATGTTCTTGCCAAATAAAGTTATAGAGATCAAGTAAGTATTGTAAAGCACACGTAGGAAGATTTTTAATCATTATATTGGGAATATTATCTGGTCCTGGGCTAGAGTTTTTACTTTGCGATATTACTGATCTCAATTCTTTCATAGAAACTTGTTTATTAATAGGATTTAAGTTATTATTAAAACTAAGATTACTTTTACTCTCTTCATTAATTTTAAATATGTTGAAATCATCTTCATAGTTGTCAGTACTTGAGTTTTGGGAAAAATTATAAGCCAAAAGGTTAGAAGTAGTCGATGGAGTTGATGTCAATGATCCGTCAGTATCTTTAAGCACTATAGTATTGAAACCTACACGAGAATTGTTAAGCTTATTAACCTTTTTCCAAACTTCTCCCATAGGGATATTGTTATTTATGGAAGAAACCCAAGTGTGCCAATGTTTATTTTTAGATTCTTTGAAAACTCTTCTACAATTCGCTCTTTTCTTTTTATATTCTATTTTATACTTTAACTCAGGATCATTTAGTGCATATTTTTTATATAGTTTGTAAGCTTTTTTTAGTTCTAAGTGTGCAATTTTGCATTCATCGTTCCACCAAGGTAAAAAGTTTTTTCTAAGAAAGCCCGTTGTTTTGGGTATGGATTTATCGGCAGCCAATATAATTAGATCATTAAATTTTTGTACTATCTCGTTTATGTTATTATTATTAAAATTATTTATCGGTACTAGATTATTAATATTATTCTCAATTTCATTTTGAAAATTTAACCAGTCTGCTTTATGAAATTTCCATTTTTGGGGTACTTTAATTTTGTTTGAACAGCATTTCTGTTCATGGCTACTGATTAAAATAGGATAATGATCACTATCGTACAGGTCTTCCAGAGCATTCCAATCAAAATAAGATGCAATATTCTGAGAAGCCAAGGTAAGATCAATGCAACTTGTGCGCCCTGTACTACTATTGAAGTGAGTCGGTTTACCATTATTTAATAAGAATATATTTTCATGATCTTCCAACCACTTAGCTATAATTTTCCCCCTATTATCACATTTTTCAGAGCCCCAATAAAAATGGTGCCCATTGAAATCTCCTACTATTATAAAAGGATGTGAAAGTTGATTTACTAAATCATCAAACTCATTGTCATTAAATGGAATACTGTTTGGAAAATAAACATTGCATAGTGTAAAATCATAGGGATATTTTAACTTAACAGCCACAGCTTCTAACTGAGTATTCAAAATGATCTCTTCAGGTATTGTATGAGATTTAACGAAGGTAGCTACACCACCACTAGCTTTATTTCCATACGTTCGGTTTTTAAAGAAATGTTTGTAGCCATTAATAGAAGAGCAGAAGTTGGATGAAAAATTTGTCTCCTGTATGCATATGCAGGTTGGATCTAAATGCTTCATAAGTAACTTAATATTTTCGAGCCTTTTAAAGTAACCATTGACATTCCATTGCAAAATATCCATTATATTATTATTGGATTTAAAGTATGTACTTAACTTATATGAATAAAAACAAAAATTAAATGAAAATGAATAGTCTATAAATCCTGTAACTTTCTAGATAGCCTAGAACATCTATTTTTTAAACTTTTATTCATTTTTATATAAAGTATATTCGACATGTTTATTAAGTCTTTTATATTATCTGTATATGAATAAACGAGTTCCTTAATATTTTGCTTACCTCGTGTGTTGTCAAGTAAACTTATAAATTGGTCTATGTCTATAGGGAAAATTGTTTGATCAGTTTTACTTAAGCTATCTTTTATGTCATTCCAAACGTCGTCATCGGTTCTCGAATCTAATTTCAGTAGTTTCTTTTTGGGTTTTGTAGTAATTTCCTCCTCTATTGAAAAAATACTGTCTTCTGTATCATCTGTTTCACTTGTTACCATATCTAAACGGTTTTTAGAACTATCACGTGGTAATAAAGGTGTAATAAATTCAATCTTAGAAGATTCGCTTGCACTGGGTGAATGTATCCGTTTTTTTTCTTTACTTAAAATTGTGGACTCAGTTTGTATATTGTGTGTATTTTGGGGTTTTTGAGCATTTGGGGTGTCTTCAATTTGTTGTAATATTTGTGTCTGTTGGGGTTCTTGAGTATGAAATTGTAATTGGGTCTCCTGGGTTAGAAGTGGAGTATTTAATACAGCCTGTGGGCAGTTTTTCGCCAAATGGCCCAGCGTGTTGCAAGAGAAACATTTCACTGAGTCTGTGGATAGGTAAATCCAATAGTTCGTACCTTCGTAACTTACTTGAAAGGATTCTGGAATTATTTTTTCATCTTCCGGGCTGAGATACAGTTGTCTCCTAAAACTTAAAATGTGTGAAAATCCTGGATCAGTTACACCTATTTTGACAAACGATATTGTAGACAAAATTTGTATTCCCAACTCTTTAAATTTTTCCTCAATAATATAATTTGGTATTACTGGGCACACATTAGATAATATAATACGTTTGTTCCTCGTTATAAGTGGTTTAATTTCAATGACATGATCTTTAATTTTAACTGTTTTCTTATTGTCAATTAGTGCCTCAGCTGTTTTCTTCGAATCTAAGTAGATACACACTCTAGCGTTTGATATTCTAGATATAAATCTAATATTACTAGCAGGTATTATAGACGACAACGACAGGAGATATTCTCTGAGTGTTATGCCATCGATTGAATCGAGAATAATTGCTTGGTCTTTCTTTGGGAAGCAAGTTGTTGACGTGATGTTAGCGTAACTTGAAGTAACGGGTTTCGATGAGTTTGTTTGATACGTTGGATTGGGTTGAGACTGTATGTTGGGGTTCATTATCACTTTAAAGGATCCCTGTTACCAGGGTATCCTTAAATCACTTAACACTTTGTTATTAATTAGACGTAAGAATAAATTGTTTACGTAATAACAAGCTGAGCGCTGTGACACACGCGCGTCCGCTGTGGCTACCTGCGCGGAACTTGTCATTTACGTTTATTATTAATATGGCTTAAGAAAATCAGCGCTCTACATCTAGGAAAATCTTGTCCAGCAAATAACTCAAATTACACCAGGCTTTAGTATGATTGCGTTTAAATGATTAAATATTTCACTGATGTAGTCATTGCATGCTGTTGGTAAATAGATAGTGTTACGAACAATTTCAAGGAGGCATTAACATTGTGGTGTACCCGATCGTTATCGGAGCACCACACGACTCTAGCTCCAATTGTGTGACATGGTGGGAGGTGCCATTTGTAATGTCGCGCGTACAAGCGCCCGCGCATGTACCGTATCAGCGGATCACTGCAGTGATAGGTCAACAAGCGCACGCGACCTAACACATTCTCATTTGACGTTTTGTTTAATTCCGCTCCGCCCTTTACGCAATTTACTTCAACATAAATCTCCTGCGCAGAAAGCGGTGTAGTCATTCGTTGCCGTCTCTCCTTCACACAAACGTGATTGGGATATTCCGAACGATTTATCGAGTAATTTTAAGTCTGCGAACGTATTGATACTCTTTTTCGATAGCGTCGATGCGATTGAGAACGTGTCGCTTTCTTAGTAACATGAATTCGTCATTGTTTTGAAAATACTTTTATTTTCACGTTAGTTATTTTTTTAATGCTTCAAATGACTATAATTTTTAATCAGCGCAATTTTGAGCTGTTGTTTCAAAATATTGAATCAGTACTCATCTTTCATCTTTTCTTACATGAACTCTACATGGTACAAGCCATTGTACAAGGGCTTAATGTACACGTTCAGTTAAGGCGTCCTTACATTCAATAAGTGAAACACAATATTAGAAATATGTTAGATGATTTTGGCGTAGTTTGAAGATATAAACACAGTTTGTAAAAGGTGTCGGACAATTATATGCAAATTATCCATTAGAGCGTTATAGAAATGAATCGCCGAGATGGCCGCAGTCGACTCGGTAATTGCGTGACTAAAGGACGGCGCGGGCGCAGCTCCGACTCACAGCCATTTCTGCTGAGCTTTGTAATTAATGACACTATATTTTAGTTCTGAATTCGTTTAGGGTCGACCTGCTGTGTTATCAGTGTATAATTCAAATTGTGGGCTGGTCTTTTTAATGGTAGATATGTGTGTCAGGCAATTTCTTTCACAGTATTTATAGATGCTAATAAAATAAAAATTCTATGAGTATTCTTAATTTAAAAACGTCTTTTGACATTTATACATGCGTATTTATGGGGTTTAAATATATGTTTTAGAGATAACTAAGATTTCGTTGACCAATTTCGATAAAAGTTGGTTAATTTATGTATTCTGAAAAGTAATCTATTCAAATGTTATTCTGATTCGATAACAGCATCAGTTACTGATTTCGATAGCCGTTATCTACGTAAACTATCGGTTTAGTTGCTGGACCACTTGCCTTAGAAGCGAGAGTCGTGAGTTCGTGTCCAGCGTGCAATGGCAACATAATTAATTGCTTTTTTGAATTTGTTTATGACAAAATTGAAAAAGTAAACATATAATACTATTAAAACTTTTTCAACTTTAATTTTCTAAACTGCTTCAAAATGAATCTACAAGAATGATAATGAATATCGTACACGAACACAAAAAATGTTAAATTTAAGCATTTTAGCAAATTTCTACATTTATATTTGACTTGAAACCTTCATCGGTAACCAAAACTATGGTTATGACTATAACTATTTAAAAAACAAAGTTTTATTTAGGATTTTTCCGAAAACGTTAGAGCCAATTATAAACTTGTTGCAAAATAAAAAATAAAAATGTTACAAAATACTTATAAAAGCTTACGTTTATTATAAAGTCAAAAGCTCGAAATACTTAAAAAAGTTTATCACTCTCTCACGGTCGATCTTTTCTAATGACCATTACCATTTTTTAATTAGCTTCTAACGTAGAGACTCTATAAATTTTATGGCAATAGAGGTGTAATGTTGGTCCAAGATGGCGGGTGCGCCGGAGTGCGGGTACTTTGTGATTCACAGTTTTACAATCACCGAATTTTTATGATTGATTAATCAGCTCGCTCCCAACTTGTCCGCTTCCGTTCTTAGCATGATTGCGAAACTTCATTGGTGGCACCGACATTCTTTATTTGTTGTGCCTGCGATTACGATCTATTCTATATGCTTAATAGTTGGTTAATGAGATCTGTGGTGAACTTCCACTATTAATATCTCAAATATTAGAGCTATTAAGATTCTGATTAACAGTCTCTATTTTTTTTATTATGTTTTAAAATATAATTATTATACTGGTTATCTATGTAGACTAGCACCATATCGCGAAATAGTATTTATACAAAGCACTGGTTGTATAATGCTCAAAAAGTCCATGTCACAATAATAGTAATTTGCTAAATGTTCTACAACAAGTGGAAGTACGTGCATGTAACAGTGAAATCGTCTTTTATTTCTGACCCGCCTTTTATCTAACCACTAATCTAATAGACGTATGATTTAGCTGTTATACGAAGAATTTCTACCGTAGATTTTCTGATACACAACAAATGCTAGGCATAACCGGGATATGTATACATGCCTACAATTTTCTCTGAACCTCAGCGTAAGCTTTCATGGATAAAAATTATACAGCGGAGAAAATGTTGATATCACTCGGACATCAGCGCGTATAATATTGCAATAGCCATTACAGACACACCGTAGCATCTCCAAAGTGGCTCGTAAAAGCGTTGTGTAGCTACTAGAAGAGTCATTTAGCCGTACCGAGAAACAAACGATTTGTATCTTCAAATGAATGGAGCGCTTTTAACGCTATGTCACACATTTTTACTGGTTAAGGTGTTCTGGAAACTTTTATCTTTTGACAGAGCAATGGTAAATGTTATGGCTCGTGTATATTACCATCCAGATCCGCGTTGATCTCCGAGCATAAAAACTTTCGCAACACGTAACTTTTTATGAGGGTCTGTAACGTTTTGGACATTTCTTGACAGTCACTCATTGCACATGAATCTACTTACGTATTACCTACTGGTTTTTATGTAAATAAAAAACGTAACGGCGCCTAGTAGCCTTGCGATTAAACAATAATTGAATGTAAAAAAACGCAGAGCATCGAGGAACGAGACAAAAACATTGAGAACGATACTTTAATTTTTTATTTAATCGATTGAATGAGAGTGACATTCGAGGCTGTCAGATTTAAGTCGGACTCAAGGTGACAGTCGCGCTTGCGCTCACGCTCAAATACCGAGTCAGTTGACATTTAAATGCCATGCGTTTTTAAATTAACGCATATGCGTAATTAAAAATTCGATTTCAATAGCATTGTCATAATCAGATCATAAACAGAGCGGTATTCTGCATTCCGTTATACGTATTATTAACACTTTAATGATTTCTGCGACTGTCATTAAATACTAGGAATAAATTTGTGTTTTTACGATGTGTATTTTAGATTGCCTATCCCTCTATATTATAGTTAAGAAGATTATAGTCTGCAACTTTGTGGTCTCTGTTTGCAATAATATTGACCGCTGTAACTATACGTGTTCAATAAATATAACTCTTTACGAGTGATTAAAATGATAACTTTAAAGTATCTGATTAGTGTTTGTGAAATTTTTAACAACTTTATTTAATTTTATGTACTTCTGGAATAATTTTACTTAATGTTTTAAAGGTACGACGTAGAAAAATGGCATTGCTAAGTGACACTGGGTCTAACGCCTCGGAGAGAGTATGATTAATGTGGTAAACATTCAGTACGCACATGATTGTATCTGTGTGCAGAGTCCAAGTGTCTAACTTCAATTTATCAATTTTCTTTGAAGTATTGAAAATGATATATTGTAACTTGGTGTTTGTATCCTACCTTTATGCAAGTTATACGTTTATATTCAAAAATAATACATTAAATTTCCTTTTAATTATATTAACATGCACAAGTTAAAATAATAATACGAGGAAATAGTAAAACAATATTGTAAAAGTTTAAAAGTACGAGTAGAGCGATGGTTTTAAAAGAGCTTCTGATGTTTGAAACTCCACTAATAAAAATATCTCGTTTTGTTATTTTCCGCATGTAATAAATACCAACACGTTTGTTTATTAATTATAAAAAAAAAAACCTTATAGTTGCCATTTATCAATCTTTTTAACTCTGTCACTACGTTTAATGGAAGTTTTGTTGCGATAAGAACATTATGTACCAGATAATCTATTCAGTCTAACAGAGGCTTGATCAAGTTTCCTTTTTGGGAACGTTCTTACAATTTACGTACAAATTAACAAATTTAAATGTAATTTTAACTGGTGACATTAATAGCGTTAACTTATTTAAGTCATATTTTTGAAATGTTACAGTTTCCGTGGGCAGACTTACGTTTTATTACCCTACAATCGTGTTTATTTATTTTGTGCCGTCGAAAAACGATTTAAATTAGTAATATAGTCAATTAGATTAGGTTTTGGCAAGCAATAATCTTGTTTTAATACTGTACTGTTTCAAATAACTGAAACTAATATGTTTCTGAGATTGTAAATTATACGTTGAGCTTGAGCTGACAGCGGCTGTTATTATAACATATGTCAAAAAACGTTGTCAATAAAGATTCTGCTAGCGTCCCGTATCCTAACCTGTATCTTGGGTTTCTTGCGGTAGGGACCCGCGACATATCGTCCCCGACAATCAATTATGGTCAATACGTAATCACAAACAATTATTTTTTTCTGAGCTCACTTAATAGGGCTGGGCTTTCGTCGGTTATTTTCTCGATAAGGGTCAAATTAAGTTGCCTGCGGCCTATGTGAACTCAACAGCCAATTTACGGCACTCAATGCAGTACAGTTTTTATAATAGTTTAACATTGATGTTAGTTACTTTACTTCAATTCCATATGTAATACATACGAACAGAATTAACAATTTAATATTGAGAAGCATGTGGCCACATCACATTTATTCTGTAAAGATTATGCGTTCTGTTCGCGTATAAACTCATGAATATCCATACAAAGCTCAAGCATTGCTTACTTCAAATCGAGTTTACGATAACTGTCATACGGTGACCCAGTTGACCTGTTTATGATGGTACCCAAGGTTCATAGACCGTCACAAAAGGGCCTTTTTTGATAAATTGTCGAAAAGAAACAAAGGACGCATAAATTTACGCTCGACGACGGCTTATCACGATCGAACTGACTTTCTCCAAGTGTCGACGTGGTACCTGCGCCTGCACTACCTACTTTACCAACACCTCTTATTTAACTATGAAGTATATTGTACAACGGAAAATATTAATAGAATTTCTTATCAACTCTAGAAAAAAAATTTGAATATTAATTTAAGAATTAGTTGGATTGTTTAATTGAATGTTTGGAATGTATCAGTAGCAAACTAAGTACTAAACCTGATTATTAACCCCAGTAAAGTGATCCCTTATCAATTAAGCTAGGGGAAGTCCATCTGATCAAAAAGCAATGGATTTTTACGAGTAAACATGCCGTCGGTTTCAAGGACATAAAATGAATTTGTTTTCGTAAACTTTATAAACTTCTTGGGGATTTAACAAACATATAACGGTGTAGACAATTTCTTTGTTCAAATTTTTTTTAGTAAAGCAATCAATACTTTTGCGATGGAGGTAAAATTAATTTAATTGTAAAAACTGTATTTGTAATTAAATATTAATTGAAATCGTTTTAAAAACATTGTATTGGTGGTGGGTTAAAAGTTAATAATGACTGATTAAAAACCAATGTTCATGAAATATGACCTTATCGTAATACCAATTGCATGCTGTCATACAGCATAGTATGTAGAACCTAATTTATGTGTAACAACTTTATGTACCGTAGATATGGCAATATATATATTGGATTTGATTTGATTTGATGAACCATTGCGATTTAAAAGTATCACAATTCGAGTGGTCTTTCAAAAAACCTATGACAAAAGAAGGTAAAATAACCTTATATGATAAATTGCATTTAATAATATTATACTACTCAAAACAAAATAGGGGGCTCAAAACAAAATAGGGGGCCACCTCGTTTTTTTCACATAAATTGATATGTTTATGTGTTCTTAACATTATTCTGCACAAAGTTTTTAATCTTTACCCTCAACTGGAAAGAAATAAACAAATAAAGCTAAAATTACCGTAATCACAATTTCTTATTCACTTGTGTCTAGACTATTGCTACGAACGTTTCTCGATTTGTTTCACTACTTTTTTGAGTTTTATCATTAGAACTCATTACAATGCCACGCAATATATTGGCAATTTACAGTTTAAGAAATAATACTGGTTATTAATTTCTGAGTAAAGATGCTATTTCCAAATATTTTTTGGTGTGGCAAGAATCTGATTTTCCTTTGTGTTTTAATTCCGTCAGCGTTAGGGTGTTATCACACTAATCGATTGACGTCGACAGGGTTTTTCCTACGTATTCCAGTGTCAATAGAAGTTTCTTCAATCTCAATATATAAAACTCTTCCGTTACTGACTGAGTGACTGACTGACAACGCACAGCCAAAACTACTGGACGTAGAGAGCTGAAATAAGGATTTTTAATGTACAGCGTTTCTTAAATATTATGAAAGTTACAATTTTTATAGCATATTGGCTAAGGCCAATGAAACATTAACACAATTTGTATAAAATTAATAGCAAACCGATAAAAAATAATCCAAATAATCATTGCTAATCTTCTCGAAATAAGAAACAATAAAAGAGAAAAAATACTATAGAAGAAAAAAAATATAATAAAAATAAAGACAACGAAGAACAATTATTATGTACTTTTCATACAACAAAAATGAGACTATGTAAAGGTGTGGGTTTGTGTGTGTGGATGTGTACGTACTTTGTTAGATATGTTTGTGTGGCTGTTTTATTTTATTTATGATATAAATTGTTTAATAAATTCAAAGTGCGATTTCATGATGTCGCTCTTAAAACTGGTTAATGATAAATTAAATAGGTCTAAACTAGGATAGAATTTATTATAAGTACGTGCCAGTCTACACATGACTGAGTTTTGTGAATAGTTGGTTCTTTGGAAAGGAACTGCTAGAAGACTAGTGTGTCGAGTGCGGTTTTTAGGAACTTGTAGCATTAATTTGCCTAAAAGCTATTCGCAGTCAACTCGAACGGCCCATAGCAAATGAAGACCGGACCATAGCGAATGAAGAAATATACAATCCTTAGAGGGTTTAGAGGAGCACTAAGGAAGGAATTCCCAAAATTCCCACGGAAACGGGAATTACTAGACTTTTTAGTTTGTATCTTGAGTGATATACATAACCAGTCACTTTTTGAAGAACCTTTATGCCAAGTATGAGGAAATGATACTTGGCATAAAGGTTCTTCAAAAAGTGACTGGTTATGTTATGAAAGGAATTCCCGAAATTCCTAAGGGAACGGAAAATATAGGACTTTTGAGTTTATGCGCGTACGAAGTCGCGGGCAATCGCTCGTGTTACATATAAAGCAAACTTTATAAAAACAAAAATGTAGCGCAAGAACAATATTTCAATAAAAAGCTATTGAAATTCCTTGCATTTACAACATAGACAAAGTATTTTCCAAGGAGGGTTCTTAATTTTTATTTTAGCACACAATAAGGTATAACCAAATACAGAAATGCATAAGCAAAACTTTGCGCATAAATTATTTTTTTCCACATTTACTAATACAATTAATCAACGATCTTATAAGTAAAATTAATGTATGCGAAACTATAAATGGACTTTAGAATTTAGCGGCAGCGCATCGCGTTTATTCTCATGCAAGCCCTTAAGGCGATTCAATGAATGCAACCGTTTGCTATTCAAAGGGGTATCACCAACTTAAGTGATGGCTCACAAACAAATACCAAAGGGTGTCTTTTGTTTAGGAGACAATATTCTAAACAAAGCATTCGATGACCACCGATGACCATTCCCTTCGAATGTCCAGTGTGGGAAGGTGCCAGCCCTATGTTAGCAAGGGTCAAGCTTTGTTGCCTTTGCTGAAATCTACCTTCTGTTTCATATTTCAAATATTAAAGGGTCTCTTGAAAAGAAATACGTTGCTGTGATTGTTTATTTTTTGCGTGTCCAAACGGTATTGCTGGGCTAAAAAAGATAAAGTCCCGCGGAAAGAATTTCCCATGTGTGGTTCAGAGTTATAATTACGGACACTCGGCATGATACTTGGAGATATTTGCGTGTGCACGACGCGCAGCGCTTGCGCAAGGATCGCCCGGTTCGGGGAACAGTAATGTGATAAATCGGACCCTCCAATTATTATTGCATTCAGTAAGAAAGTACCTACTGACTGTATACTTATATCGATTACTGCCCAAAATCGGTACAAGCGCTCGTTACGCCAATAAAACAATGTATACTCGCGTGTTTACACGAAATTCAAAATCTTTTCGTCGTTTATTATTGTATTAAGAAAATAACATTAAACCATTATAGATGAATTCAATATTTAACTTTAATAAACATAAACAATTGATATGAATAGACTACTAGTAGTAAGTGCTTTTTTATTAAATTTTATTTCTTGAAAATGATACGTGCTGGGTGATAGTTAATTTCTTTATAATACCAATAACATCAAATAGTTTCTGATTGGTTGTTATAAAATAACTCATTGGCTATTGGTCGGCATCAAATTGTATGATTGATGAAGTCATCATTTTAATCTGTATTAAAACTATTAAGAATCATGTTCGACTGACTATTAGTAATTAAAATATATAGTGTATTTGGCTTCTTGTTGAGAGCTACTAGTAAGCTGCGAATGAAACAGAATCCATTTCACGAGAAGTTCTTGTTAAATTATTAAGTGGCAGAGTGTGGGTGCGACTCACTACATAACTCGTAAATATAAGGCATAATTTTGTAATTATGTTAAACGGTAAAAATCGAAGTCAAACCGTTTGGCTATATGTAACGCAATATAAATTAATGGCTGTTATAATAAACGGAGACGGCATATGTTAAAGCGATTTTTTGGTAGCAATCAGTTTGAGGTGTATTACTTCTTCAACTTAAAAATTTAGTCGATAGGTATTAATAGTGCTGTCAGGCATTAAAAGTTTCAACCTTTCGAAATTCATATTAGTTTTTTGCGAATCTAATAGGTACATTAAGCAATTGATATGAGCTCAATTTGAAATTACAGGTTTTTTTTAAACGAGGCTGCGTTTTCTTTTCTAATTTGTAGTACCTACTATATGAACATCTTAATTTAAGTATGTGGGTTCCCAAGTATGAAGGATCATTTAAAAAATAAAACGTCTGCCTGTCTTAAAGTTTCATTAGTACTTTATCAAGTAATAGTTCGCGGACGTAAAAGCGAATAATAAGCTTTCCATAATCGGTTTATGCATCAGTAGGTTTTCAAAACAATATTAAATGCGTATTAACGTTAATCACAGGGGACAGACGTGCGTGGGCGCCGACTTCCGCGTTAAAGCTGCGTTCGCTCAAATTTAACTTCTAATTACCTTGTTCGCTCTACACACAATTTTATGTTTCCTTCACAATTTTTTAATTAAATTCCGACATAGTCTTAACTTTTCTCACGGCATTCTACCACTATGTAAAAATAATGTCTTATCGTGTAATGTGTGCATTATTTAGACGTTTTTGGGGATAAGAGGTGTTTTTTTAAGGTTTAAATTACGTTTTTTAAAAAAAGGAATTGTAGTATATAGTATGTGATTTTAATCATTGTTTTGAATTTTTCACTTTACTATTTAATTAGAAATAAATTGGAAAGTTGTATGTACCCAAAAAATGAAATAATAAATTACATAGAGCTCTGTAAAAATAACACTGCTCAAAATTTATTACATAAATCTTTTACTTTTACTTGATTATGCTCTCGAATATGATTAATTCAAGGCCATGTCATTGTGATTATACGTGTACCACAAGGAATATACATTTTTTTAACTATCTGTGCCAATTCTACGATAAGAAAAATAATATATGTATTTCCATATATTTAAACGAATCAGCCTTGATATTTTGAGTGAATTTCAATTTTGAAATTCCATTTTATTGAATTACTAATTAGTATTACCTACCTACTACCATTTTTTGTCATTTTTATATACTGTTTGATTCTTTTTATCGTTTCATTCTTATTGCTATTTAAGTTGAGTGGCATTGTCGAATCCAATTACATTACTCAGAAATCAATTAATTATGTAAATATATGTCAGTAAAAACGTATCCATTTAAAAGCAACATTAAGTTATTTGTACCAATCCGGTTGATTGAAAACACTTAACATTGACTTATAGGCAGCGAACTACGACTGCCTTGATGAGCGGTTACTACTTAAATAAAAACTCTATTAAAATACGTTCTCAAAACTGTTCCGTTGCGTTATAGGGTTAAGAAACAATAGAGTAGGATAAAGGTGTCTTATGATCGGACCCTTTAGAGATGGGACAATGAGGAAGAGCCGGTGCCACCCTTCTCTAGGCGCGCGGAGAGTGTGGGGCCAGTTGGCCGCGCAGTAGCGAGCCGAGCCGCTTCCGAACCGCACCGCCGTCATACCAACACTGACACAGATTGCCGTGACCAGTGCCCTATTATCAACCGCACCCCTACCGTGACCACCGGACAGTGCGAAGTGACCCTACTGGCCCCGCAATGCGATACACCCTCGACTGAGCTCGGGTTGCCCATCTGTCCCCCCCGCTACCAGTTCTCGACTCGTCCAGCAGGTATTTTTGATTAGTTCCTCTTGACCATTAACTGCCTATACAAAAAGTTTCTGAATGAACATTATGATAACATCGTAACGTAAAGATGCGCCGGCGTCGGTAGTTACAACCTGATTGTTAATACATAATACGCTTTTGCTTTACTATTTTTTTGTATTTTGTTTGTTGTATCTGTTGTAGTTACCGTAGATTGAAATTTGGAATAATGCGTATCTACTTCCTTTAAACGACCTAATTCAATTTACTTTTATATTAATGTTAAGTTGGGGTGGTTGCGTAATTACTATTTGTGCTAGTTCCTTCTTTTAGCGACTAATATTACAAGGATTGAATGGATATAAAAACCATTGAGTTGTACGTAAGTACATATTAACTCAATGATAAAAACCAGCTTTTCTAGAAAGATAATTATTTATTTTGACGATTGGTACTTTTATTTTCAACCTTTAGTTATGACGTCAAAGAATCAGATTTTTTTTTTCTTATAACCAAAGTCAAATGATTCATACGTACCTTCAAAAAGTTATATTAATTTAAATTCTTTATAAACTAATTTTAAGCAATAAAATCTATCGAATATATTAATAAATGTTATTTTATGACTAAGACCGAGTAACGATAACATAAACAACAGGTCACCTGTTTCCTCAAACGAGCATATTTGGTTCCTACAATTGAAATAGACAATTATGTGAATAATACTTTTAAATAGGTAATCAGATAGGCACAATGTTTCCGCGTTAGGGCCGCGGCGGAGGTGCGTCGGCGCAGGCCGTCCACAAATTTATTGCGCGTCTGACCGTGAGAGCCGAAGCGTATCTGCTTTTTTGCCTAATGTATAATTTATTAAAATTCGACGTTAAAAAAATCAGAGTTGATACTATGATCAGGCACCTGTGTCAAAATTTAAAACATAAACATAAATACTATCGTTTTAATCGATGCTAATGAATATGCATTAAGATTTATCTGTTTGTTTACACATTTGGAAACCTTGGGTTAATTTATTATAGTCGAAATCTTAATGAAGGGATGTATGTACCTTTTAATGGTTATCTCTTATTTAATAAGGAAATACAGTTCCTACACAACAGAGTCATAACCAGACGACCCTCGCGACTCTCAAGCTAAATGTAGCAATGCCACTCAGTATCATAAAAAGTTTAAAATGTATCATAATTCATATAGTTTTACTCGTAAATGCATTGCAAATAAATGAAAAATATTAAACCATAGTATCCATTAAATAGAAAATATATAAGACTATTTATAGTTTTTCTTTAACGGTTTAGCTATTAAACGGTTATATTACGAGTGTTGCCATTATTTAAGAACTTTACTAGCAGTAGTCAAGCATTATAGCTATTAAATTTTTATAGGGAATTAATAGGGTGAGGGAAGAAACTGTTATAAAAAATCTAATTATAAATAGAGACGTAAAAACATTAATGAGTAAATTATAAAAATATTAATTTGAGTAATAAGGCGGTGACTAATTCAACAAGAACAACGGTCGCAGGCGTCTCGTTGCGTGCTCGGTATTTAGACAAAGAACAAAAAAGAGCCGCTAAAGTGCCAGATGCCTTAAGTACCACGACATACATTAGAATAGTATTTTCGAATATCAAATATTGGTTATGGCGGGCGGTCGCTGAGTAAACAGTTTAATGTTTATTTCTCTAAAAACGATGACATGGGCGCGCGACCGCTCACATTTTTGTTTAGCTAATAATTGATTTTTTTATTTACTCCCAGAGTGTAGCCGTACGAAAACATCGGCAAATAGCTTTTGGGGACATTTTCTCACGCGGCGCTCCGTTACACAAGATCGTAGGTGAGCGAAGCGCCGCCGCCCGGGCCGCGCTGTCGCGCTCTCGCAGCGGCTACGTCCGTTTGTGTCACCCGTCAGATCGTATACCGGAGATAACATTAAAACTAATGTACACTAAGCCTTTTCACAATCACCGGAGAGGGCAATAAATAAAGTTTCGAAGAACGGGAGCAATTAATATGGGCGCGGCCATCGTCTCGTGAAAGTAGCAGACACGGCCTCATGTGTGAGGTGACGCATTCGCGACGTGTCCATGTATCATACATGTACCTACTACATGCTTGTGTAGAATGTGTACATTACATGCCTGGACTGGACTAGTACCTTGCAACTTTTTAATTAAACCGCTGCTAGCGTATTTTCTAAGTGTAGAAAGCTACGACACGTCCTAGTGTAGGTATTTCACTCCGTCCATGTAGTTGGTTTTTTGCGATTTCAAGTTACATTGAATGTTTTACACTAAGTTCTATTAATACGAAGGTACTTTCATCAACACGTTCGTTGTCATAAGTCGCGATTTCCCTTGTCTCGTGAAACATCGAGAGACGTAGATCTTCCAAATATAACAGATTTTAAATAATAATAATACTAAACACGCAAATTTCGCAAATTTCTATCATTATAATTATTTACTATATAAAACATAATTACTATATACTTAGCTTAAGCCCCAGTATCCAGCTATTTCAGAAATTCTTTTTGGAACAAGAGGAGAGACTTATCGTCATTTTCGAATAATAATAATAATCATTTATTTCAGATAACACTAACCATAATATGTCAGTTACAATTTCAACTTAAATAACTAGAGTTAGTAAAGCATACAGAAATAAATAAATTATAATAATACATAAATAATCACAAGATGTTAAAAGTATCTATTTTTGTTATGCTTACAAGTAACATTACTAAGATACTACTCTGCATAACTATATTCTAAAAATGCATTCCATTACTAACACAACTTAGTAAGAAAACAAGCGTAAACTATCATGTCAAAGCTATAAACATTTATCTTTCTAAATTGTAACCAGTAAAGAATAAATCAAGAATATGTGTATCGTAATCACGGGTTATGGTAAAATTAACCGCAGTAAGTGTTTAGTGCCTCACAGGTGTACAATTACTGCGATATCCAATTACTTACTCGAATTCGGTACAGTTTTCGACTCGATCTCGATAAATGTGGGACATAGAAAATGATTCGCAATTTAGTCTCCTACACATGTGTGTTGACAGATTGACCTCTTGGACTACTATTATTCAGATACAAAGATACGACGAAGCTATTCGTTCTGTTAATAGAGTTCCAGCAAATGTTATTTATTTTAAAAGTTACGATTTTCATTGATTTACTAAAACTTTTAATTATCTTATGCTCGTATTACAGAACGAGACTTAATACTCGTTTCACGTAAGCGTTGTTCACCAGCTGATTCTTGACTTGAGCTTTAGTCTTATTACAAAACAATTATCAAAACCAGATTACCTGAAACTAGTTTCAAATATCTGACTCAGTTGATACTGGGTTTTCTTTGAAAAAAATTTGTTTCCCATTACATTTAAAAACAAAAATAATGGTCTGTTACGTTATACGCAACGTTTAGATTATAATGTCTTATAAATTGCGTTAAATTCTATGTGATATATGACAAAATTGCCAATGCTTTGAATTATTTATCTGTTTTTCGATAGAAGCAATACCGTTAAATTATAACTGTCGCTTCTTTGAGTTATTCTGATCTAATCCCACCAACAAATCCCACATCGAATTTAATTTCTTAACGGATCCCCTATGCGTTTTGTTATTCCTAACCGATCCCCGTTTACCTACAACGTTAGATTGACGGTACAGTCAGGCAAAAAAGGAACAAGTTTGTAATAAATTATTTTAGGTAGAATTCATGCAATGGAATGTAATTAAAAACTTATAAGTGAAAAGAGGCATTGATAAATTGATTGTAAATAGGTATAGCGCAATAGGTTAGGGAAATTAAATATTATACACTTTTTAGTAAAAATCAGTCTTTACTTATTATTTTTTAATATTATATTAGACACAGAACAAACATTTATGTTCGTCATAGAAATATTTGTAACCGCCGGGGATCGAACTCGGAACCCGTGTGTAGGAGGCAGACGCACTACCGACTACACAAACAGGCCAATAGAATGAAAATATCATATCTAGGGCCAAAAAGAGCGAATAATATGAAATAAATTACTTACTCATTCATTACACACTATGCACTTTACACTCTTACTTTTACTCGCGTGGCGTTTTTAAGTTCAACTGATAATGATATTGTCTTGACCCTTTTTTACCAGTGCAAAAAGCATTTGTTCTATTTTTATAAAAGTTACATCGCATCCCCTTCCTGATTGGTTGTTTGTATAACAATAAATTTTGCACACCGCACTGCACTGCATGGTCTGTTATCGAGTAGGCAGTTAACAAATTCTTAGAATATTTTTCAAGCTTAGCGGATTTGCTAAGTCCTTACGATTACGACCATCGGTTAACTATTATGCTTCTTAGGTTAGAGAGAAAATTAAAACATAAAATGATAATTCTTGAAGAATTATTAACATTTTGAGACTGTCTGTACCAAATTACTACCTAAAATTCACCTGGGATCGGTTAGGAACAATAAATGTATTAAAAATGTCAATTCCCGTCTGATCTCACATTCATGGGATCAGTTAGGAATAAAAAATAAATTCAAATGAAAACTGATCCCCGGTGGGATTTCTTTTTGGGATCAGATAGGAACAACTCGCTTCTTTTTACTATGAAAATATATTTATATTTATCACTCAAAAATAATACGAAACGTAAAAGCTAAATGTAATGTTGCCAACTACTAAGTAAAGTCACTTAAAATTATAAATTCCAATATAGTTTTTATTTACGAAAAGCAAGTACAAACTTGTTTTAAAAAGTTCAAAGTTGTTATAAAAATATTATCGTAATGGTCAATATCACTGAAAGGATCTATTGTAGTTAATACAGATCACTATTAAACAAGGCACGAATCGCGTACCTATCTAGTTTTTCTCTAAGCCACAGTTCACAACATCAAAATTTTATTTTGAAGTACGCTCAAGTATGGTAGACAGCACACTCAAGTGAATACAGTTGTGAAACGAGTTTCAATCATTGGCATATGCATAAGTAAAGTTCTATAATAAGCGTGAACACAGTTCAAATCATTTAGTACTCAAGTGATATCTGATCATTGAATCTAGTATTAGGCAACGTTTTGTAATAAAGAAAGTCGTTGATACTAGTTTCAAAACTAGTATCAATACATGAGTACTGTTCTGTAATACGACCATTAGTTTGTATTCGCGGTTTAATTAAAAAAAAAAAACTATTCAATTCATACAAACATTTACTAAGTTTTTTTTCACTGCAGGTTTAGAAAGAAACTTTCCGTTAATAAATTACAGCACGTGATGGATATTCAGTAGCATATTTTGCTTGGTGGTAGGATCCCTTCTGGGTCCGCCTGGCTAGCGACCACCCTTTATATAAAGTCTGCCGCCAAATGTTACCGCTCCGGCGGTAATGTGTTCCGGCAATATTGTATAAAGAGCCAGTTCCATCCTAAACCCGTGTGCTTTCATCTTCGACCTCATCGTCACTTACCATCAGGTGAGATTGAGGTCAAACGTGGGTTTAGTCACTTATAAAAAAAAATATATATATTCTTTATTGCTAGCTCATAGCCGAGGCAGTTGTAGTAAAACAGATCAACTAATTTGTCCTATTCAACTACCAACCAACATGGTAAACATAGATTTAATATCCTTGAGGTACTGTGTCTGTAATATGTGCGAAAACTTTATAATCTTGCCATTTAAGTCGTTTCACAAGAGTTAAATAAATTGCGTAACAGTTGTAAAACATTTCAATAATTTTATTTGTATCGAACTCTCCGCTCCAAATAAAACGCGTGCCAAATTATATATTAACTAGCTTTATCCCGCAACTTCGTATGCGCTTAACTACCATTCTCGAAAATTTCAGAAACTATACAACCAGACACACACTGAAAGAACCTTTATATTAAGTATCATACCCATGCAATCAAGGAATAAGTTTTTTTCATACATACCAAAAATCATATATTTCCCGTCCCGTGGGACTTTTGGGATTTTTTTTTCGTAGCCCAACCAGCCACTCTTTGAAAAACCTTCATGCCAAGTATCACATCCGTACACTCAAGGAATAAAATTTTTTACACAAACTAAAAAATCCAACCCCCTCCCGTGGGAATTTCGGGAATTCCTTCCATAATACAAACAGACACTTATTGAGGATCCTTTATATCAAGTTTCACATCCGTGCACTCAAGGGATGGGATTTTTTCATACAAACTAAAACATCATATAGTTCCCATTTCTGTGGGAATTTCGGGAATTCCTTTCATAACACAACCAGACACACATTGAAAAACCTTTACACCAAGTTTCACATCGGTGCACTCAAGGAATAAGATTTTTCATACAAACTAAAAAGTCCTATATTTCCCGTTCCCGTGGGAATTTCGGGAATTCCTTCCTTAGTGCACCTCTACATCCCCTAAAAAATGTATGTTCCAAATTTCAGCTCTCTACGCCCAGTATTTACGGCTGTACGTTGTCTGTCAGTCACTCAGTCACTCAGTACCTCAGTACCTCAGTCACTCAGTCAGTAACGGAACAGTTTTATATATATTGATTACGTTGTCAGAATTCGCACCATGTTTCCGTTCTAAAACTGAATGCAGTGCCTCTTTTGAAATAATACTTTTTAAACTTTTTTTATTTTATATTAAATCATTTTAATGTTATGATATCATCATTTTCATGCATAATCGTTGCCTCTTAATTCTTTAATACGAATTATTTCTGCGTTACATCACTGCAATTAAACGACTGCTATCCAGTGTGATTGCATATCAATAAACTGCAGCAACAGGAAATCGTAACTTGAAATATTTTCACACTTTATTACTTAACAATCTTATTTCTAATAAATTTCCAGAGAAATACTTTTAGATCATTTAAAAGTTCTGTGTTTAAAAACAAAACTACGTCAAACAAGTTTATGGTTATTGTGTTCGTTGGATATCCGATACCTCTATTTATTTATACAAATATACTGTCATTAGAGTGTTCTCTCTAAAGGTCACAAAAAGTGGAAGATGTAATGATGTGGGTGTCCATTGTATCCTAACATAGAGCTGGGTTTTTGTTAGCAGTTAGCGCGTTCCCGGGAAACCCACGCATGCCGGGGGTTTCTAGGTAAATGCTCATGCGCCGGTGCTGATCGAACATCGACTCTATAACTACTATCCATGTAGTCATCTGTCAATGATACAACACCTAGCAACTGCAAGCTCTCATGTTACAAACACTTTGCCTGGAATTAAATAATTTATGTTTCATAATTATGAAAACATTTCAAATCCTATCAAGATACGAACGTTCGATAGTAGCAGGCGTAATTGAGTCTATTGTCTATTACAGATAAATTCCTCGACATCGACAAAATTATTCTTGTATCCGAACCTAATACTTAGGCAGCTATCGTTACAAGTATCTCTAAACAGATTTAATCGGTAGTTTATCAGATGGCAGCGTTTTCACGGTGGAGATTCGAGGCACAGCGTACGGACAAGTATGCAGAGCCCGGCCAGTGATGTACTGCGTGGCTACGGGCTACGCGTCGTAGATCATAATCGGACGAGTATTTATTGGTCCCCGCGCTTTCTAAAGCTTCTCTGCGCCTGCGACTAAAGCTCAATACACACAAGTGTCAACTCACACGCAACCTCTGCAATTTACTACCTTTGAATCATCAACGTTATCGATGTATTTTAAATTGTAAATAAAGTAGTATCGCAGGTGAATATTTGGATTTACGATGCGCTGCCTTTTAAGTAAACGTGGTCAGTGTAGTTTTAAGCGTGTTTTTTTTAGTATGCTAATATAACTGCGATTGTTATTTATGATGCAAGTTGAAAAATATAAGAGTTAAAAAACGGATGATTATTGCATGATCGTTGACATGTAGATAATTAATTGATATTTTTGTGTTGTGGCAAATCTGTTACAAGTCTATTAGTGAATTGCGGACGTGATATATCATCGATGTACGTCGCGTAGTTTTGTAACATTAATCTTGTAGATACACTACACGAGTGTGGAACAGTGCTCACATCCGAAGTCTCTTGTGTAACGCATTCGGAGGAATGTAAAATTTATTACATTCTGTTAACTTTTTAAATGACTTTCGATTCCAAAACACGACAGTCGGCTTTAAGCGCCCCTTACATTGAACATTAAATTATATCTTACACGTTGTTGTTAAAGCGATGACTCGCCTATGTTAAGCTTTATTGAATTACCGACATTCATTAATTAATTGATAAAAATAAATGCATATAAAAGACTTACAAGTATCAGAAGTGAAATAAAAGAATTTTATTAATTACTGTATCGTACGTTAATGTTTTATTTCTTTACCTATATATTGCTTGGAATGACGATATATCCCATATCGGGCGAAGCCACAGCATTAAACGTTTGTCAATGCAAACAATTAAGTTCTGTATTAGTCGAGTTGTTGTGAAAGTCGTGGATCTAATGGCTATGGAATGTATCCATGTTCATTATTAATTCAATTCGTTTACCAAAATTATACGTTAATTTGTATTGAGTTCTTAATGGTAGTATAGTTAATAATACGCAATCATATTATTAGCAATTACGGTCGGAACACAATAGTGCGCGTCCGTCAAATACTGCGCCCGAGTGATCTTGACAGTTGCTTTCGCTTGACTATATGAACGCTGTGACATGAGTAAAGTTGACGTGATATGTTTGACGGCTGATATGGAAACGCATTTAAATTAGACATCGTTATTGAATATTTGTTTGAAATATAATATTTGTTGGTTATTTGAATTTTATTTTATTTAATTTATTGTCTATCTTTATGCATTTTTCTACGTCAAATTAATTAACAATATCAATATATTTCATCTTAGATACGTTTTTTAAACTTTAAATTAAAATTAGACTTAGATTTATTATATCTCATCATTTTGTCGTTAAGTCGCTTCTTCTCTAGACATATTATAGTAAATTATTTTTATTACTCACTAGAAATCAAACCCAAAAAAACATTTTAAATATAAAACGGGGACCATCGTAAGAATATATTCAACAGTATTAATTACGCAATCAAATTAATTTATGGCTGTGAAAACCCATTAAAATTAGTCGTTAAGAAAATACATTTGGAGTTGTGTTTAAAGAATCAAGTGAGTTTGGTTACAGTATGTTGTGTTGTGTAGCTAGGTGTAAGGGTTGCAGGGTGCGGTACCTGCCGGGACCGTGTGAAGTCCGGCCCAGGCAGGGGGTACCCCAACACAAAGACATATTCAAATGCGCTCCTGGACGTAGCTCCTATGAATCCACATTACCCTATGACCATATTATTTTTAACATGCAAAGATAATGGCTCATCGGGGCGATTCTTAATTTTTTTGGCGCCTTCTATTATGCGACCCTTCAAGCCGACGACGCTTTAGGGCTCTTGTGCAACCGCCGCGTTCTGTCATTAAGGCCGAATTACAATTAAAATTGCTGCTTTAATATTGCAATGTTTTCAATTCAATTTAAATTCTCGTCATATAAATTTGCCGTGTTTTTTTACGATACACTTTTTATACGTAGGGCTTCGTTTAAATATATGTCGGCGATGGTTTTACTATAACTGTTTTCTAGACGATCATAATGTATGAGGCAAGAAGCTATCATGTGTTTAAGAAATGCGCCCTAAGTATGTTTTATTAACTTGTATCCTAAGCTTCTCACGTCCATCCTGTGTGTAGCGGCTGTCCACAGAATGTGGTTTCACGATAATGAACAACAAACATTTGTCGGCGCCGGAGCAACCGGTGCTTATGACACTTTACCCTATAATTTGGCAATCATTTATAGCGCCGAGCTCCTAGCTATTGTAAAATTGTATGCAGCCAGCCCGCTGACTCTGACATTGGGAGCCTGTAATTTTGCGGTCGCTTGTGGTGTTTATTACATTACATCAGAAACATGCTTTTAATATTTATATTGAAAATAAGCTAGTAAGGCACAATTAATGCTTCGACTTTGAAACAGCTCTCACACCTTGCGACATTCTTGACCAAATCTGGATAGTGTTTTGTTTCGAAGGTTCTCTTAAAATACGGCCTTCGGTTAATTCGATCATGTCAATTTAAATGAGAATTAAAAGTGTTTTATAAAAAAACAGAGTTGTAAAAGTTTTGCATATCATTTTGAGAAGCGAATGATTTCACACGGTGAACTTCTGTTGTCTATTGACCATTGTGTTCCCTATCATTAAATATTTGCAATCCTTTCCTTTTGTGTGAGATTGGACCCTTCTCGCCGTTGTCCGTGAGTGTTGCAGCGTCTCGGGGCAGCATCTCTGCGCATGAGTGTTGTATGGGGGGCGCATTGTTCTGCAGCTTCGGGTCCCCGCCGTGAGTTTACGCTCGCCTGTCATAATATAATGAAATTTACGCATCGTGAATTAGAACAGTGATTCATCTCATAAAAACCCTTTGTTTCAGGGTGTCGGACTTCTATAACGTATTTGGATGTTAACCATAAACAAGTTTTATAAGAATGTTCGCGCTAGTTTTTTAATCAAAAGTGTAATTCATTCGATAGGTAGACATTTCAAAATTGTCAGTAATCTCAGCTCTCAGTTGTAATTTTACTACAGTTAAGCGGGCTATTAAAATGTTTTGGACCCTGAAAGCTTGCCTCCCGCCGATTTAGTTTACACTCGGTACTGTAATTTCATAATTCAAGCGTTTAAATGCATAGCTTTTCGTGAGCGCTCGCAAAAACGCAGACTCGCTCCGGCGGCCATTACGCTCCTTAAAATAACATCGTACGTTTAAGTTAATGACAGACACACCGACAAAATGCACTTATAATTGCTTATACAAAGAGTTTTCGTTAAAAATTATCATGTACGCAATTTTATTGCACTTCTCTCACGAAACTTTAAAATACAGTCGATTTGGTTATCGGTTGGATTTAAAAACGGTATGCATTACGTGTGGGTAGTGTTAGGCATTAAATAACGAGAAATATGCGTTGCAATTACTTAGGAGCATTAAGTTTCTTACGTGTATCTCGATGGCGTCCGTCGTATAGCGAAGCTCTCGTCGTTTTTCCTGGAAGTTTATTAAAGATTAACTTGCATTGGTAATTAGCAGGTCCTCACAGGACAAACTGCGGCGCGCTGTGGTTATAACGATAAATCGTAACTAGCCGCTGGTTACCCGGCAATAATCGACATTGCATATTTGCATAATTGTCCTACTAAGTGTTATCTACATAAAATTGCGCCTTTTTCATCGCTTCTCTATATTTAACCACGATGTGTATCTCCCTTAACAAAATACGAAAAAGATTGCATGGGAAGCTTTGTGCTAAAAATGACATTAAAAATAATATTTTTCCAGTATCCAAAGGTGTACCTACACAATGGATTTAGTATCTATATTTATATTGGAAACAATTTAAAAACTCAATTTTAGCTTGGTGCCAATTTCTTGTAAGATTTTTATGGTTGATAAATTTGATTGCATACGCATGCTATTTGTATTTAGTCTGCTAAGTAACTATGTCGACATTCGTATAGATTATGCAAATCGCGCGTAAGATGGATATTCTTGCCGGCGTATGGCTTGCGCTTGTGTCCCGCTATCACAAGGGACATTAAGCTGTCCTTTAAAGGCTGACTCCGGCCAATCAGAACTGACTCTGAGGACTCCTTATTTACAAAGCTGACTTTTAAGTGAATTCTTTACGCGTATGTGGGAAATATATTTTAAGCTACTACTAATAGTGATAAAAGTAGGTACCAAATGTGCTCATACCAAAAGGTACTGAAATTCTGCTTATTCAAGTGTCTAGATATATCTAGTTATAGCACAATAGTAGAGACAGATAAAGATAAGACAAATAGGAGAGACAGTATAGGCATTACTTAAAAAAACCTCAGTATTACTTAAAATACAAAATTAATGAAATAACACAAGTAATATTATACTATTGAAAATTAACTTAAAAGGGCATATAAACAGATAAACGGAAACATAATTTATACATTTAATTTATATGTTTGTTGGTTATAAATACCGTTATTGACACAGAGATACCGACCGCAGATGAATATTTATAATGGCCTGGATTGAGATGTAAATAAATGTATGGATCCATTAGGTCCCCGCTCTATATTGGTCGTTACACGCGAGTCGTGGAAATAATGTCATTTATTGAAGGTACTCGTACCATGTGCTTGTAAGTACCGTGAACAAACATGAAATGCCATGAACATCGATAACCTATAAAGTTTAATCAGCAGATTAATTTAACGTGTTAATCTATGCAGTATTTTACAAGTGATAATCGGGCATATTTAAATGTTTATCTCCCTTTTAAGTTGTTGGATTAGCAGTAGTTTTTTAATTTTCTATTTTAAAATATGAGCTTAAAATATATACTATGATTTAAACCAATTTACCTTCCTTATAAGCCAAACTTATTTATATTTTTCTAAGAAGTATTTAAACATGTTACAGTTTTTTTTCCAAAGATAACTACTAACTATTTTATTGAAGGCACGATATTATTCTTATTAGAACTGATAACAATAATAGTAGATCTATCTTCCTTTTAATTAGTGAAATGCTAGTAAGATTTCTTTTCTGTTTACATTTTGCCACATACCAACACACCGTAATAAAAAAATAACTATCAAATAACAACCCTTAATTTTTTCATTCTAATGCCTTCAGATATTGAGGTCTATCTATCATCAGGTATTTAAGACGACGGACTGAATACCAGGAATGCATTGAGGTCTTCTAGCTGCGTGTACATCTGAAGTTGAAACAGTCAGAGGTTAGATTGACGGAGTTCTCGAAGATTCTCATGATAACCATAGCTGATGGGTTAACGTATTTTAACACTACACCAAACAAATACTTCAAAATTGTGTATACTGTATAATTAAACCAAAGCAGAGGTGATCTTCTTATTCAAATAAATACATTTAATAAACCTGAATCGAAGCTATGTTGATTAATTAATTCAATGGCATTGCATTGACACTTTACACTGTATAAACGAGAACGGAAGAGAGAAAAAAGTGTAACATAAAACATTTTTATAACTAAGACGTCTCCTCTGAGTGCGATTGATTATAGCCGATAAAACTAGATTTTTATTTACGATCGATTATCAGTTTATACAATTAACTATAATACCAGTTTCTTAAGTAAACGCCGCTAACAAGAACTTTGAATGAGAGTAAAAATATATTTAATTCTTAGCTGAAAATTCGACCTGTATTTACATTCTAATAAGATTTATTGAAGACATGTGAAATTTTATATTTTTAGTTACTTTTTTGCTCAAGTAGAGCCATGAAATTAAAAAGCCGTTGACTACTTGCACAATATTTAATTATCATTCAACATTATTAGGTGCAGGTAGATGAAGAAACTACTGATTTTTGAATTGATATTGTCATGCACTCATTTCACTTAGGTTACAACCTAGGATTGAAGACACAAGGATGCACTTGGCGGTATCGGGCGGTGCAGCAGTGAGCCGCGCCTGCGCGGGCGCAGCGTGTAACGGTCGGCGACTCTCGCGGGCTGATTTATCGCGCATCCACCGAACCTATCCGATTTGCATTTAGATAGCGCTGCCCACAAACAAGACGTTTTACCTTATAACTCGTAAATTGACATCGGAATGATCATGCTAAAAATGATAGGATGACACGTCTTCATAAAGATGTATTGTAATAGCCGCATCTATTAGTATCACTAGCCGCAATTTATTACATATTTTTACATGATCGAATTTATGGTTCATAGCTATGTACGCAGAGTTTAAAACATTTACGACGTTTGTATTTAATACTGACCTCAATGAGTAAGTTGTAGTTAGGTAATAATGAATAAATATATATTCGTAAATCACCATCAAACGGCAATTTATGTAAACAAGTTCAAAGTTCACGTAACCTAGTTAAGTTGGCTTTAACAGTACCTACGTTTTATTATAAGTTGTAAAAACACCACTATCTTCGTGTCTCATAGTTTACATGGATAAACACGATAATGGAATGAAATCCATAAAAACCTTAGTACACCTCACTTCATTAGCTTTTAAATGAATGCTGTAAATATCTGGGTAGAGTTTGTGCGGATGGTAGTTAGAGATTGGGGCCAAGATACTCAATCGTTCTAGGTGGTGGTGAGGCTTTAGGTATAGGTTTAGATTAGCTTGATACGAGATAGAAGTGAGTAATTCGTCTGGGGCGGTTGCGAGGTGTTGGCGGGAGGCAGCCGGCGCGCGCGCACGCGGCCTTGCCATAAATTATTGCCCTCCGCAATTAGCGGGCGCCGATTTGGCGCACTCGCGTTTACATTGCGCCCGAGTTGCTACAAACACTGCGGAATAGTTATCGCTATTATCACATTCGGCTGCCGCGCACCGCTAGCTTAATCGTTTTATACTGGAAATCAATAGCAGTTTACAATTGAGCTCCAATTTCTAGAAGCCATTAAATTTAAATTTATCCGTTGATTTATTACTAAATGATGCTATAAAACTTATTCTAGGTTGTTTTTTGTAAATTACAGTTTGATTTTTATAACAAATATACATACTTATATGATTATGATCATATATACGTTTATATGTATATTCATCTCGATGGAGCGCTCTCATAGCTACCTGCTATTTCCATTTCAGATCCTAATTTACATGGCCATTTATAAACATGTAAATTCCAGTAGATAGACATATTTATTAATTAACAACACCCTGTAAAATATGGTGTCAGTCGGCTTAGCGACATTGCAACGTATCACATAAAATGGAAATCGCAATATGGCGTGTTTATAGGCGGCGTGTATTGCAAATTTTCTTCGTAAGGTCGTTTAATCTTTCGTTCAAAGCGATGTTATCCATCGCAGGGCACCGTCCCCTGCGAGGCGTAAAAGGAAGAAGCACGTCGTCTAATTGCGGACGGTATCTGCTACAATATGTAAATAGGCGATCGACGTAATTAAAACCTTATCTGAGGAGTCCGCATCGCGCTCCCGGTGATTGCCTCGTGAAATGATTGACGTAAGCTATTTTAACGGAGAACCGATAATGAAAACGTTGCACGTTAATTCATATTTTATTTATTGACGACATCAGTATTTACACGGGATAATTGATCGCGTTCTCACAATTGTCAGCCGGTGATGCGGCGCTCGCGATTTTTGTATCATTAAAAAGGTAGTGATGTCGCGCTCGAGGCGCCGTCGCCTGTCCACGCAACGACACTCGCCGAGGCAACCAAGTCCTTTTTTAAAAAGTAGTTTAACATAGTATTTTTTATTAGATATGAGTACTTGATATAAATTACCTTTATACGACAAGTATTTACAATTTTATTGAATTGTTCCGACGTCTTTTTTGCTGTTAATTTAAAGAGAGATAAATGAGGCCGTTTGGGTAACGGTATTTCCAAGCACGGAGGTGCAGAGATTAAATTGAATGGATTTTAAGCTCTAGGGATTCTAATAATAGTCGTGATTCATGAATAGCTGTGAATTGTGTTTGTGATAAATATTTTGTGTTTTAATTACAGTGATAGCACGTATAAATCTTTTGGTATAGATACCTGTCGATGCAACCTGTTTACATTCGCAGGAGTAGTCGTGGCGAGGCGAGATCGCGCGCTTTGTGTCGCGCGGCGGCGCTCTGATTTACGCCGTCACGCGCGTCAGCGAGCGAACCTATCCGCGACGCATCACAACCTTCCTGCCGCGCAATAAATACGCAGTTCCCACTCTAAAGAATCGCAAATTCATTTATAGTGACATTTATAGTTTTTTATTTGTGCTATATGAAATTTATAGAGCTTCATCTCTTTGTGCGATCGTCGTTTAAAAGATATCGAGTTTTGCACACAATTGAGAGCATTAACATTTCCATTGAAATGTGCGTGCTTTAACCAGCTGAGGCGCATCGTTCTGCTGAAAAACCTCCGTAAAACAAAGCGCGGTAATGTTTGCTATTCCCGCGTCTATTATAGAGTAGCATTATATCATTGTCTCTCGAGAACGTTCCAGTGGAGTGCATTATCTCGCTGCGCGTTTATTAATTTCCAATGCGTCACGCGTGTAATTAATGTCCAGGCTGTAGGTATAATTTAAGTGAATGGTTATTGAGTAACGCCTTCCTAGCGAACATGGACCACACACGGCTATTGAAATGAGAAAAACCCGACAAAACGGAAATGATGCATTTGTTAAGGCGGCGGCGCGGGCGCGGCGCTGCGGGCGACCGCTTCTCCCAAACTCGTAACTCTTCTAATAAGACAGTTTACGCGAGCTTAACTAGGCCTTAATGCATGCAACGCCAACGAATAACTCATTTTGATTTGTAGTAAATGATACCGAAACAGTTTCCCGTTTCGAGTTTCTAAACTTAAGGAGATTAGTGTAATAATTTTTGAGAGAGTTGGTACATATTTAATGCTGTTTATATTTCGTAATGGACAAACGATTAACTTTGTTACGGTAGCTTTAATTATAAGATTAATTTAATTTGTTTTTGTTAAAAATGTAGCTTTGATTCAAAGTTTTGATAATAAACTTTTCTTGTTCTCATCATCACTTCACACAACCTTCACTTGTTGAATCAAATGGAATTAATTTAGCTCTTATAACGGTGTCTATGAAGTGGCTTAGCATTTAATTCTTATTCAACTGTAAATAAATCACAAAGCTAACCAAATAACAGGAGTACAATAGAAAGACTTCACATCTCTATTCAATGTCAACTGCGCAACTCACGTCACTCAACGGTCAGCCAACGGTTTCCACAAAAAATGTGTAAGAAATCAGCCTTCTATCTGACTTTATGTCCATGTCAAATGTCAAACTTTAAAATAGTCACATCGTTATGAACTACTCATTTGAAAACAAGGACTCTCCCGGGACTCTCGTAATTTTGAAATACCGCTGACATTTTTGACAACGGTGTCCGACAAAAAAAATCAATGAACTTATGAAACCGTTAAATATTATTTTTATTAAGCACGTGTAATAAATTTTGTCTATAATGTGTCTAGCTGTAAAAATAATGGTATCAAAAGTTGTGCGTGATTGAGCATTAAGCATCAATAGCATGTCACCCCTTTATTTGTAGTAAAAAACAAACGCTTCTACGTTTTTTTATCGAATGCTTAAAATACGGTTCGAGATACTTATAACAATCCCTGTGCTATACTTATAATTTAAAACTTTTTATTTGAACATACATTGTAATATTATAGTTTTTACAATTAATCATATAGAACATGAAATTAAATTATATCGCGTTTAATTAATTAATTTAAATTGAAGATTTAGTGATTTTTAGATAAGATGATCATGAGCGATTGACAGGCATGACGGTTAGAAAGGTATTTTATTTAATTATAAGAATTTGTTAGTCTGTGCCCTATTTTATGAATGCGTCGATAACTAGGACTGCGTTCAAACTTTATCTCAAGAACACAAGTGCTTAAAGGCAGTTATTATAGTTGTTAAAATTATAAGGTACTTACTGACCCAGACACGACTTTAACAGACACCTCTCATATTACTTAAACTTAACTTTATTAACTTATGCATAGGTCAAGTATAAAGAAGGTTTTAAAGAGAAAGTATCTGTATAATAAATTAATATTTAACTTGATAGTTTCTTATCCTTATTACCTCAATATAAAATACGGTCTATGGCGATCGTATGAGTCACATGTTACAGGCGAATTCAATTAGTCTTTTTGCTTGCTTGCTGTTCGAGTTTAATTTCAATATTGTAACTGCGGACAGGAGACATGACTTATTTAGTGCCCATGTTTTGTTTTATTCTATAATATCCGATCGAACCCGCAGTACCGAGAACACATTTCTTGTTTACCATACATAATGCTGTGAAGAAAACAGAGGCAATAATCTTGGCCGTACATGTACACCGAGTATCTCTGATGAATCATCGCGGACTCCGTCAATGTACAAAAACAATTTGTCGAAAATACTTGCACAGAGAGATGCCACAGCGCGACGGATGCACTGCGCCCACTCATCCCTTATTTATTTATACTGGTATGAAGAATGTGAGTTTTTGTGCCTTCATAACAGAGTGTACCCGCGGCCACAGTCCGAGAAGCGAATTCCTTAATTGACGAAATGCGGCGACGTTGAATTCCGCAGCAGATCGTTAGCTTTTATGTCAACCTACTGCTTACCACATGAATTACGAGATTTTCTCTTACACTATTCTAAAAATGCGGCGCACTTTTTACTTTTCACTCACAAGAGTTTTTTCTTTTACGTTCTAACATCACTAAAAGGCCTTATTGCTTTAGTAGTAAATAAAGCTTCGATCACTTGCACGATAGAGTTTTAATAGCCACACAACTTAGCCATTTAACAATAATTCAAAGATTATTATTATAGGTTGCCTTGAATAACGATATCCGGAGAGAAAAATAACGGCTCTTATAAAGTATAATGTTAGTTTTGTATAATGAGTCACTATACGCGATCAGTACCAGTTTCTCTTATCACTGATGATAAAACATGCGTAGATTTGTGCCGCACCCTGCACTTTCCCCTGCAACAGTACACCTGCCCGCCGAGCGGCTCGACCTGTTCTAACATAATGTCCGATTGAATATATTCCGCGGAGCAATGTCTGTACATATGGACATATTATTTACGTCCCAGCTAAGGGACTTGATAGGCATACCCACACGCAAGTGAAAATTTCCCTCAAAGACAAATGGCTTTACATTTTCTTAACGTAAAATACGACAGTGTCTTACTATGAGTAATGTCTATAATTAGAAACGTGAGAATTATCTCCTAGGTCTGGGTAATGTTAATAATAATTTGTGCGTGTTTATCTTTGATTAAGGGATTAGTGGAGAGGTCGGAGAGACGTAGAGAGGCAATGACCGGGGGATGCGTGCGCTTGGTCGGACGCAGCATCGCGACACATGCCGCCTGCTCCGTTACGACACCTACATTGATTTTTCCACATGCCCGAGCACGAGATAAGCAAACGAGCCAACAACGTGATATTTATTAACGAACCGAATGATCGATAGTTGGACGCGACACCGGACGCCGAGAGCCCTCTTTCGAAACCAACGCCGCCGCGCGCCGATACTGTCGGGATCTCCGATACACTGAATTTAACTTGTAACCTTATATATCTACGATTTAAGCAACTTTATCTTGCAATAATAATTATAGTCTACCGGAGTAACAAAATACCTTAGTATTTTATTGAGCATGCATATTTTTTAGGTTTTATACAAAGTCAACGAAATAAAACTGATTTATGGTCCGTATTTTAATTCTATACTCCTTTTAAGTCTGTGATTACGTATCAAATCTGTTAAACTAACGTAACCTATCTAAGAATGTGTCATGTATTGAATGAGCATGTCGAATGTTTTGTTTGTGTTGCATGGCGTTGTTCAACCCTTGCTCGGAGCTATCCGTTCCGCTCCAGCATACGTCACGAACATCGTGACAGCTGCGCAGGCGCCGAACTTTCTAATCGTCTTATTCAATAGATAGTATTGAACTAACACAAGGACTGCGCAACTTGCGAAATTCAAATGAATCGAACAATTGCTTGCAAAGAAATAATTAATACCAAATCATTGTGTTCGATGTCGCAACAGAGCTTTCAGGCAAGTCTTGAAACGTAAACAAACTCGTGCGTTGTTTAGATGTGTGTTGAAGGCGAGCGTGATAGAAAACGGTCGGAAATTCGTGGCTTCGGCGCGCAGGGCAGGTTAGACCAGTCCCAGTGGCCTCGCAAGGACCCCAGCCAGCAAACCTGTTAGATTTGTTGCACGATTTTTACGTCCGCACCTACCGGAATCTCATTCACGTGGTGCAGCGCCCGCGCGCCCCGCGACCTACTGCCAGTTAACTCGTCAAATGACTCACGCTTCGCTTGGTTAAATGCCAGAAGCTGGCTTTTCCAGTTTTCTGATCCAATTCGTACATTCTATTCTCAAATTAACACCTACATGTCGAGTTCACTGCGCTGATTGATACACGAGGACAGTTTTGCACTTTGCTTCATTTTTATGCTTCAGTTGATGCTAAGCGTTAAAAATACTCTGTAATCTAATATTCCAGTCACGTTGTTTTCATTTTTTATTGCAAGAAGTTTTTGTTGATTTTATTTTACTATACTACGATACCTACTTTTAGATTTATGTAACTTAGGATAATATAACGAGCCCTTTTTCGATGGTAGTTGTTTGATTTGCATTTTCGGAATGAATTTTAATGACCTTTCAAGTATTATCATACGAACAGGAACAGGAATCAGGTAGAACTACGATCCGGTCAAACCCGTCCGACGCGTGCTTCCAACATTTTTTATTTATTTGTCTGCATCGTCAGATACCGCTGGGCGTGACGTCACTCGACCTAAACTGGTTACGAAGGAGCAGGGATTTGCCTCGCATCCTTCCGGTTCTGCAAGTGGTTCGTGGACTCGTTCCACAGCAGGTTGCGGCACCAGACGAAGCGGCACACGATGCCGCTCTAGCCCATGTGCAAGTGCCCTGCGCCTGTGTTTTTATCAACATCACTGAAACCGGCGATCCGCTATATCTCACTCTCCAACATGCCACCTGCTCTGCTGACTCACTCTTGTAGTATACGTAACAATTAGCACATGTACCGCGTCATATAATATGCGGACGACCTCCGGTGGGTACCATCAAAGGTCAGTATCCGTACCAAAATGGTCACGCCTAATAACTGGTTCATAAGTCGTAGGAACCAGTCGTAAAACTCACTTGGGATACCAGTGTTTACGTTATGTTTACTGAATTCATTCGATAGCATACATAATACAAACCCGGTTCTAAATTGCACGTGTTTAATTAGCTAGCGAGTTGAATGTACAGTTTTATTATTTGCATATGTCGCTGTTGAGCTAAATTTGCAGATGGAGAAACGATGAATGGGATATTGACGAATAGTTTTACTGTTTTAGATTTGAATATGATTTAAAGAAGTTTATTTTCCTTGTTAACAGAAGGCGTAAAGAAGTGATGGAAGTGAGCGGTGAGTCCTGGCGGGCATACTACTCGACGGCCGGGGAGCACCCGGTCAGCGCGGCCACCTCCGCCGTGCTCGGCGTCGGCGACGACTCGCAGCCCCAGTCCCTCGTTACCGAGTACTACAAGCTGCCTCCACTCTCACAAGACACTCATCTCAACCTACACAAAGACGGCAAGCTCTTGGACGTCTGGCCGTAAGTAACACTCAATTACAGACATCAATAATCACCCAATGACTAAAGCACGATAAAAACATCAAATCTAAAACAACAAGGAAATGATATAGAAAACCTAAAACCGAAATAAATATTCAATTCTCACGGCCGTAGATCAGTTCGATCGTTCGTGTATCGACGCAATTATCATTATAATCGCCGAATTCCAAGACGTTGCGAATACAGAATAAATTCGCGTAGAATTTATATGTAAACTATGATAATATGCGATCTTTTTGTGCGGAGTTTTTGTTGGTGCCGTGCAGTACAGGCGGGGATGTTGTCGCTGAGTCTCACGGCCGAGTACACTGAGACACAGGCCGCGTGGCTTCCGGCCCCAACGAAAGGTGTAAGAATAACAAATAATAAAAATGTTAATGTTCCACTCAATAAATCATGAGAGCTCATTTGAATACCTATGGCGGGATTAACGAAATAAGAGTTCGCAACTGCGAAAACGATCGTCGTGGCTCCCTTTACCTGCGCCACTTACATTACCATATTTTTGCAATTCTCTTCGTTTTGGATAGCTTTTCGAATTGATCTGTTTGTAAAAAGTATGATTTATCTAGTAGGGTTTTTACCAAAAAACGTTATTTATATTTCTGTACAATATTCGCAACCCATTGTTTAAGTGACACTTTAAACTTTTTATTCTAGATATTTATATATTTTATTATATTTCGTACTTGTGCCAATATTATAAAGAGCAGTTCATATTGAAGATAAGTCATTTTTTTTAAAGTCAAAACATTACTTCAAAACTAGACGTTAATAATTAAAAACACACATTAAAATTTAGATAGCAACAATACATTCAGCTATTCCCATAGAAACACGACCCCGATCAAATTATGCTCGCTCTTTGATAGCGGTTGTTAACAGCATCCATTCAAAGGAGACGCTAAAATGAGCAAACGCCGTGACACATTCATATGCCTCATAGTGTTAACTTGACCCTACAAACCATTTATACCTTTATAAAACTTTTATTATACTGCATAAAATGTTAAAATGAAGAGAAAACTCGTTTGACACCATGAAAATGTAAATTTGAGAATAGCATTTAGATCACGGTTTTATTTAAGAGATTATGAAATGGTTGTTTGGGGGAAATGTTGCCATATTTCTTAAAATGGTATCAAAGTGATGCGCAAAGGTTGTTGCATTAGCATAACAGAGGAGAGCACTAGTGCGGGGCTGCCTACGCGAGGCCGCACACGTGGAAGCGCGGGTCCAGGCGTCATCGCGCATTGTTTACAGGAATGCATTAATACAAACAGTGACAATAGACGGATGTGGCTGGAAGCGGCTCACATTGACAAGGACGGCCAGGACTTGTCTGCCTCATTGTCGGCACGCGGCCCACGCAGCCGGTTCGGCGCACGCACCTATTGCCCATTCATACATTCAAAATTATAACGAATACCTCATGCGCCCGCGCCCATCGTGCTGTTTGTATGTTAATATTACATTACCCGAGTACTAGTGCATCGTCAGGTACGAGGCGCTTATGTTTGTTGTCTAAATCGTTCGGTTTATTTGAATTGAATGCTCGATAGATGTAGAAATGAACTAGTTCTTTCAATGTTCCTGCCAGCAGAACGTGGGCGGTGAGGTGTTTCGTAAAGGCATTGCATTCTGCGCGGGCGCAACTCACTGCTAGGATATTATAGACATTAATGGACACTGGATATAACCATTAATAGTTGTCGAACACTGAGGCCGCGATTAGCATAGAAATGCACGGCGGGAAGCCTCCGAGGAGTAATACCTTTTGACCCTGTCACATTTCACACTTGCCGCTAACGGGAAAATAGTTTCTCCATACCATATAAAATTCTTTAGTGAAATGTATAAACATAACTCATACTCGAGAAATGGTGCCGCTGCGCTCATAGTTTACTCGTTTATACTGAAAACTATCAAGTTAGTCTGAACGTACTGTACTTAATAATAATCTGTCAATATTTTTTACTCGGCTACTATAGGTAATCATTTCGTGGTCAAGAAGATAATTGGATGTCAATGCAATTATGATGTGCATTCATCAAAAACAAACGTAGGTATAAACTGCATAACAACAATAAAAAAACATGTTTCTTATTCCCAAAGTCACGGCCGCAGCTCGTGGTCGTGGTATCATAATTACCATTTATTCAAAATTCTACCATTTGTTTACGATTCGACCGACCTTGCCAATTCCGTTTTTTCTTCTACCTTGATAGTGTAATTAATAATGAATTTTTGTATTTGAATGCGTGTTCATATTTTTTGTTCACTCTGATTTAATGTAATTATTTTTTTATGGCTAAATGCTGTTCTCTTGTTTCTTAAAAAACAAATTAAGCGGCTTCTATAAGTATGAATATTTTTTTAAACTTACGATAGATCCTGATCCTGACGCTTAACTTCGCGCGCCATCAACGGCACAAGTAAAATGAAGAATCATCTAGTCAATCGATAAATCTATCAATAAATACAAAACTGATCTTTAATCTAATTTTTTACAGTCACAGATATCAAATAAAGCTTTATGAGCTGAAAACTCATTAAAAACAATAAATACTCATTGAATGAAGTGGATTTTAAGCTGCTTAATTTCTACCAACAAAAAATACTTCGCATCTGAAGTTAAAATTTGCAAGAGATCACAAAACGCATGACAACTACGATGTCTGCACAAAACCCAGGAGCTGGAACCGTGTGACCCATTTAGTACTAGAACCGGTTTCCTCTTGAGGCATATCTCTATTGTTCGCACTATAGCAGTTAATACCATTCAATTCCCCTGGAAACATCCGACCCTCTTACAAAGATAATGCATAAAAAACCCGAGCCACATAGTAATGTCCCCGCCTGTCGTGGTCATCATCGTTGAAAGCGGGGCTTGACCGTTCTCCTTGACCATTCTTTATCATGCGAACCAAACGGTCGCGCAAAAGAAACTTCATTATCCAACGTTTGTACTTATACGTATGCGAATTATTACTTACACGAAATATTACTCGGTTCTCCCTTCCGCTATTTAATTAGACATAGGAAAGATTTTTAACGGTAAATTAATTAAATGGTTAAAGGCGAGCATGGCAATGCAGCGTCGTTTTTAATGGCTTTGACAAATGGCGAAATCGTTTTCAATTAAAGATTTTTGATAATGTATTAGTTCCGTGAGAAAAGTAGCAATAAACCTACATTAAGTTGGATGATATATTCAAATAGGTAGAATTACATCGGTGGCATCCGCTGCAGGCGCCTCCCCCTTCTGATAGACGCTCGAGAGATCGTAATCGCTCGTCAGCGATCAACCAGATGGTTATCATGATAACACTTTCATCTGTCGTCTGATACTTTATTTATCTACGTTGTTCCGTACGCTGATTATCAACTCATTATCCGTTATGACCACTGTAATGTTTTTGCCGCGGGTTTTTAGAAGAATCGTAAATTCGTAATGTATCGTAATTTACGTTCAATTTTATCTCTGAATTTACGGTAACTATCTTATAACGTGGAATTTAATTGCGAGACCTGTTTACTTATAGCAGGCGTTTTATTTGAAAATCAACAGTAAATAAGGCGATAAAAACAAATTGTCTGTATCAAAAATACGGGGATGACGTTGTTTTTATTTTATAACGGATTCCTAATCAAACATGGGTATGTTATGGGATGATCCTCTTTGTAATTCATTGGAATCATTCCGATACACTTTCAAATCTCATTCAGTGTTGTGAGGGGTTGGTTGCACCCTAAACAGCGCATTGTCAGGAGCTCGTCAAGTGTGAAAGGGTGTTAAGTAAACATTGCAAATAATCATAATGGCAATTGCATCCGAGATCTGGAGCCGTGATTCTTGAAGAGCCAAATCATACATTTGCATGAAGAATATCTCTCACAGTTGCGACGGAAGGTATTTCTATAACATGCTTCACTGTTATGTTAATCATATGCAATATGACACTGATATCAGATTAAGAGTTTGAGAGTTTGTGCTGCTTTTTCATAACGGTAGATGTGATGAAAACTAGTGACTGTGTTTATTTATCTATGTTAATTGTAAGTCACTGTGGGTAGCCATCTGTTGCTCTGTAATCAGTGAATGGAACTAGGTTCGTGAGATTGCATGTCTTGAATGTTTACTACATACCTATATAAAAAAACTATTTCATGTTTCTTAGTTATCTTTGTTTTTGACAAAATGTCTATGGCGTGAAGTTAGCAAGTTCAAGTTAATATTTTAATTTTTTTTCCTATTTTAAAGTATCAACCCGTTTATGTCTTTTATCAAAAAAAATGTTATAAATAAAACTATTCTAAGTGAGTAGTAGTTGGTGTATTTGAAAGCTTGTAGTTAGCTTCTGAGCAAAAATATTTGAGATTCCACGATTATATAAAATTATTATAAAATATTAGGTACGTAAAAAAATTTAAAACAGCGAATCTATCACCTAGTTTTGCTGTGTAAATTCAAGAATCCGTTATCGCTTTGATATCGAACTTAGACTTAAAAGTACTATTTCAATCAAGACAGAAATATTCATATAGTTGTGTGTCTGTAAATATTGAAATTCATTTAGGAATGGAATAAATGAATTAAGGTTCTTGTTGACCCTATAAGTCATTATCATTAAATGGCTACGACCAACATTGGAACTAGATAAAAAATAAATATGTGTGTAGCGATAAATAAATAAAATAATATTTTGGAGCTATTTAATTCCGTCGCAAAGATATTTTTTATCTGTTCTTATTTGAATCGAATAAAAAATATAAACTAGCAAAAATAATTTGGTTAGTATTTGGAAATAAAACTTTATTTGAATTTAAAATTCTCTTCGGATAATGAAGTGCTGTAGTATAATTTCTAGAGTTATTTTGTGAAAACTAGCATTAAAAATAATAAATTACTCAAATTTTTTCACTTAAGGTTTCAACATTAAATCTTTATTAAACAAAGTTTCATGTAGTATTAAGTTCTTAGTGAAATAAAAAAAAGCATAATAGAATAGTGTATGGTAGCGCGGTGGATGCACACGGCTGTCAAGTCGGTCGCCGCGTCGACTCCGGCGCCGCGCCGCCGCTACCCGCCATTGTCAGCGCACCATTCAATACTCACGAGCTGTTAGTTTACATTGTACGGGATTTTTTGCTGATTGTTTTTAGTAAAAAAAAAACTGGTTCTTTAAATACGTAGATTTTTTATGTAGGTATTACCAATGTAATTATTTAAAAGATAAAAATCTTTTTTTTAAATAAAAGTTTAAGACTTGATTTGTATTAGCTGTTAAGTACCTATACGCAGGATACCTAAAACTTAATAAAAAGTTAGTAATAATAAAGAAAAATTGAAAGCAGTCTTTCAACAAACACTAACAATAAAACAAATACTATCGAAATTACGATTTCACACCCATAACAAGTCAAGGGGAGGCATAAATCGGGCGCTGATACTCTCCGGCACATCGCAGGCTCGCGGGAGGTCGCGTCCCGTCCGTTTCGGCATGAAATAGTGCGCGACTGGCTTATCTAAAATAAACATCTGAGCGCCAATGAAACATGCCTTCAATTATCATAAATCCGCAACCACTGACGCGCACTAAACCCGCGGAGGTGGCGCACACGCAAACAAATCAACAACCTCACCCGTATACCTCATTGTCAGAACAGACGCTGAACAATGCTGAATTAATACCAATATTATCCTAATATATCGCTCTATTATTATAATAGATCTGTCGCGCTGAAATTGGTTTTCTAGTACAATGTTGTTCGCTTGCTCTACCTACTGAAATTACGTAATTGCTATCTGCACTCAGTGGGTTTGAATGTTTGACATAAAGTTAATTAATTTTATTTGTATTGGATATTTTGGAGATTGCAATGAAGTTGATAAAAATAAAAATAAAATGAAAAAATGAGTTTGTTTTAAAAATTACTAATGTTTAAAAGATAAATTAAACAAATAATGTATTATAAACTTTTTTTAAGACTATTTTATTTAATGTATGTCCTTGTTTAGTAATATCGAAAACTAAAAACAATAAAGAATATGAGCAATAAATTGAAAAATCGTAAGTCGTAATGTTTAAGTAAATGTAACTCATAAATTCTAAGTTCAATAAATAAATAAGTGTAATGTAGAGTGGTATCGGCGACGGAGAGCGCGCGGCGCGATGCTCGCGCGCCGGCGTCTGTTGTCGCACTGGCGGCGCGCGCTCCGTCGCCAATGAGTAATGGCTCCCCTCCGCAGGGCCGGCGCGACGCTGAAGGCGGCCAATGGCGCGCACGGGGCGGAGCTGGGCGAGCTGTCGGGGCTGCTGCACGCGGGGCTCGTGAAGCGCGAGCCCGAGGACCTCAGCCGCAAGGTGGCCGACGAGCCCGCCGACCACGCGCTCAAGCACAGACACAAGGTGCGTCACACGTCCGCTAGCCGCCGCCGCGCGCGCACGCTCACACACGCCCCGCGTACTCTCACCACCGCACCCGTACCATGCGCCGAGCCCCGCGCTCGCGACGCACCAGCACCGCCCGCGCCCGACCCGACCGCCCCAATCCCATCCTTCCCGGACACTCCAGTGTTGACGGACGATCCCAGTGTACGTGTTTCTAGTACTGTGAACTGTGCATCGGCGCGGCATGTACGCGTCGACGTTGCGAAGCGGACAATTGTCGTGGGACGCGTGTAACAGACGCGTGTGTCCGCAGGTGGCGCTCGAGCCTGGCGAAGCGACGTCGCCGGTGTCGCGCGCCTCCTCCGCCGGCTCGCTGCTGCCGGACGCAGCCATGTATGCGGCGCAGATGTTCGCGCCGCCGGGCACGCCGAGCCCGACGCCCTACGGCGGCGAGCAGTACGCCCGTCAGCCGAACTTTGCCGGAGACCCACCGTACTACAGGGAGTACTTCGTGGGCGACGGATACGCTCAGCGCGCGGCGCCGCCGTACTCGGACGCTGAGGCGCCGGCGTCGGCGTTCGGCGAGCGCTACGCGGCGCCGCGCTACGGCAAGAGCGTGATCGCGGCGGCCGGGCTGACGGTGGACCTGCCGTCGCCGGACAGCGGCATCGGCGCGGACGCCGTCACGCCGCGCGACCACCCCGCCGTGCAGCAGGTCGGTCGGGCGCGGGCACCACACACTCCACACCACCACACTCACACTCTACACCACCACACACCGCTTCCACTATATCCTCTTAGAGCTTGCTTATTTTTGCGGACGTTATGCTTGTTATTATTATACTAATACGCCTGTTTATTTGATATGTTTACCTAATTTTTGGAAGACCCTGTAGCCCTCACTCAGATGATTATTCCTTAATCAGAAAACTATTTAGGCAAGCGTATGGATTCGATTCAAGTGTTTGTATCATAATTATGATTACCTTAAATATATTCTTTAATAGATTCATATTAGTTTACGATCGGTAGATGTCTTTGATTAATCAAAAACAATGTCTAATTAGAATATTAAATCAATGTATCGCGTAAGACAAATTAACACCTCCAATAAGAAATAATAAGTGGGTCTCAGTAATTACATCTCAATTGATGTTTGCAGACAATAGGCACTTGACTCCACGCAAAGCCTTCAAAATATAGATACAGCAACATTAGACGTTCGCACTAATCGCTCTATGTCTAAATTTATGAGTTTACATATTGAAATAACAAATGAACGCGAACATAATCAAACCGGGAGCTAAGTGGTCTCGAAGGACACGCTGAGGCGTGCCGCTCACGAGCTCTACCTACCTGATCTACATTTATTCATTCGGCTTTTGTTATCTCGACATAAAGAATTATTCCATAATAAACTAAATAAAATTAAATTGATAAAGCGTGCCTAAGAACAAGCCACCCATAATTATATCGCGATAATTTGAGTTATTAATTCTATTTATCTTAGCTCTATTACAATCATAAAATATTTGCAACATTTAATAAACGCGAAAAGAATCTAATCGCGAATAGCTTAGTTTAATGTATACCTACCGCGATGGTAAGCCAGGCATACTTGCATTATATTATCGTTCCATTTTAAGTATTATGTGAGAAATTTGTATATTATCTTATACCATGTAACTTAAAGGTGTAGTGTATTGTTGGAAATACTTAATAACAACCTTTAAGGAACATTAACTCCAAAAACTCGAGTACCCAGCAGCTCACTGACTATGACGTGTACACAATGAAATTTTAATGAGAAACCATTATCATAAATTAGTTATCATAAATTACCTAATTAGAGTTAAATTATGGAAAATTGCGACAGACAAAAACTCTTCGCAGGTTGTTTTTCATTGCTTTATGATGGGTCGATTGAATTTTTATAAGCTTTTAACTGTGTCGTTTTAGGAAAAACATCGAAATGTTTATCCAACATTATTTTTCCAATGTCGAAATGATATTCCAATAAAACATCACGATCTATTTTAGTAGATACGTTTAAATTCAAATTATGACCTTTGTTATCAAGCTATGACTCGTAATATCAAATATTTAAATCGACTACGAAAACCATAAAATAAAAACATCACTTTAAAAATCACGAGAAGAAATCCATACAAATATTAAATGTGTCATTAATACGGCGTCCTTCAGAATGGTACATTTATCCTCTTGTTTAATATACTTCCTACTTAATCAGATAATATTATTGTACAGGAAATGCATGCTTTCATGATTTATCATTACAGAGCGTTCGACGAAATTCAAAAACATATATTAATTATGATACAAAACATGTCATTACTATAATACCTATATATGTTTTTACTCGTTTCATACTAAAACACAGGCTCAGCTCAGGGTTCTTTGAAAGGAAAACTTCGACACAATAAGACAAAAGTCGCTCAAAATTGTCACATAAGTTACGAGCGTATGACAAGTTTAAAAAATTAATAACTGCGATTAAAGATTTACAATGCTACAATCAAAAATAGGCGTAATAATGTGGCGCATTAAGTAAGCTTTACACTACACTAACAGATATTGTATACATGCTAAATTTTGATTTTGTTAGGCTGTCTGCTAAGTGTGATTTTCTCCGACAGTCGTTTGACTACACGGTGATCTGCCAGCAACCCGTGGCGGAGGACGGGAGAGGGACTCCCTCTGCTCATCACTCCCCTGGACAGGCTCCCAGAACGAGGCCTTGGCACGATTTCGGCAGACAAAATGATGCTGACAAAATACAGATTGCTAAGCTGTAAGTAGATATATGTAATATTAAACTTTTACTTGAAGTGTTTTATTAATATTGCATTTAGAATTCTCGCTTGTCCTCGGATTATTGTCAAATCTAAATATTTATAATATGCAAAAGCAAACTATGATATAACCTAACCATTAGTTACATTGTACTATACCTAACATATTACTACGTCTACTTATACAACCCAGACGACATTACATCTCGGATACGATTTTTGTAAAGAAATAACTTAATGTTGAGGCTTTTAGCAAATTCCCGCAAAAAACCAATTTCTATCCAGCTGACTAACACCACCACAAATTGATACTTAAAGCAAATTAAGTTCATTTCATTTCAATACCATTAAATTAATTTAGTAATAAACTTCTTAATGACCCCAAAAGTTAATGAGGAACTCGAATATTAATAATATCAAAACATTAAACAGCAAAAAATACAATTATGCAAATCTGATTTCCTAGCGTTAAACTCAAGTCGTATACTTATAAAATGCAAAAATGTAATTGTTAGGTCGCTCTAAGTGTTTTTTGTCATTTGGTGGGAAGTGATATTTCCCATTGTGTCGTAAACAATTAAAACAAAGAACATTTTCACGGTCAGTGTTGTGTGGAAAAACCGAAATAGGGGCAAAGTTGCTTGTTTGTTTTCAATCCCGCCGTTTATTATTTTCCCAATGACTACTAGATTACTAGTATCGTTTACCGATTAGATTCGAGCTATTTTCTGAACATCTCGCATTCCATTGTGTTATTTAATTATTGTTGTAATAAAGAATCTTTCCTATTAGGCTTGTTGTGAAATAATTATTGTAGCCCTCTATTAAACAATTTCATGACCATTTACAATCGATAAACATAAATTATTGCCAGTTAACAGGGTATAACTGATATCAAAAAACAGATCGGTAGTACACATAATTGTTAAAGACGTGTAAAAGAATTTTCTGAACGAGAGCAATATCAATGCAGTTTAAATAAAGTATTAAAAGTTCCTATAATTTTTCCACTTTATATTACGACCCAGTCACTATTTATTTTAGTAATCGATGTGACTCATTTTATACATAGTAATGCGATACAAAAACTTTACAACCTGCCTAATTTGAAATTTATTTCGATTCGGGAATATAAAAAAGTCGTAAATAAATCACTTATAATAAGATACTAAAAAACACAATGTTTTAAATTTTGTTTCTTTTTTGCAATTTAGGATTTTGGTTTTTAGGGAAATTACTGATAACTGATTTACAGTTTTCATGTGTACAATTAGTTAGAGTCGACCCGGTCGGTGTTGACCCGGCACTTTGCGCCTCGGCAATAACTCGGCCCTTTCTAGGAAATTACACTGACCGAACACACACCGTGCAGGCTAGCGTGAAAAAATAAACTCGCAGGTTTACTCAGTAACCACAATGAGATTGTGTTACTTTAGGGTTTTTATACATTCCCCGAGGTAATCTATCTTGATCACAATATTAATAACATTTTGTGTGAAAGACGAGCAACAAAACATTTCTTGTAGCATTTTCTTGACGTCTACGATAATGAGCTACAGAATTGCAAAAATCATTAAAATTACACCGATGGCAACTTAAATACTAAATTAAACGACGCCAGTTATAATAAAATAGAATTTAAAAGCTTCACACGCATTAAAGAATTCCATACAAGAAAAACTATTCTGATTGGTCAATCAGCAGTCAAATTGAAAATCAGCCAATACAAGAACAGTTGTTACAACAATTAATAAGACTCGTCCCGTTAATTGGGCTTTTGCTGTTAGCAGCTTGCAAGTTCGAGTTGCCAACTAAATTATCTCGCTCACTTATTTCTCATTAATTCGAGCATTTACAAATCAATTTGTGAATGAATGAGCTCTACATGTTTATATTTTTACCTCGTCTTACAAGCGTATTTCACTTGTCTTCGTTGGCTTATATTTCATTGGGGATGGTGTTCGTGACTGTACGTAATTCTGGTGTCTAACAATAAAAGGTGCTAAACTGCACTTCGTGACTGTACAATGAAGAAGTAATAGTAGATGTAAAGTGGTTGTTTCCTAATTTGTCCTATTAAGTTGTTACTGGAGTATATCTCACAATTTTCCTTGCTATCTTTTCCTCACAAAGTTATGCTGTCAGCTGGTGTTTTCTTATCACTATTCTCATTTGTTAACATTATAAGGCCATTGTCAATAAATTTACGCAAATCGTATACCATTATCTACATTTTACCGCAACTACTTTAGCTGTAATTTAGTAAGTAACATTAAGTTAATCAGCTACATAAAATTAACAGTACCTACTAAGACTATTTATTGAAGCATGACTGCGCTTTATTAAGTAATCGTTGAATAACCAAAAATTTAATCTATTTGCACGCAACCGTTGCATCATGGATATTCTGCAAAATTAATATGTGAGTAAGTTAACATTTTTTTTTAAGTTACGACGTAGAGAAACTGTTGATGTGTTAAAAATCTGCTGGTACATTCCTTACTATCGTACCAACATGTGATTTTTGACTAGTGTATAAAAATGTATGCGCAAACATAGCTCTGGTATTGAATTCGATAGACAAACACACGGCACGCGGTGACAGTACCGGCGGAAGCCGTCGACACGATAACTGCATTAGCATTATTATCTCTATAATTACTTGCTTGCATTTGGCCCGAATCGTTCGATGGCTCCACCGTATTAAATTACGTCGGAAGGCGATACGCGCTTGCTCCTAGTTCGATACGAAGACGCAGTCGATGCCCTCACCCGATGTTTGCGCTCCTACTTACCACCTAGTTAGGTTCTTCATATCCTCTCCCTGCCTCAATACATTGTTTATTTACTTAACAAATCCTCCACACAATTGAGTTTTCAAAGAAGATGCTGTAACGCTTTTTGTTAATATATACTTTCCTCGTTATCGTGCCTGAGTGCTTTTACTTTTTTATCGGGACGCTGAATTGAGATACGTCTAACTAGCTTACCTTGCTCGTTTTTAAATCTTGAAATAACGATACTGACGCTTTTATTTCACTGGGGTCCTTTTTAGAAATATCTTTTCAAGATGAACATAGGTTACAGAATTTTCTATCATATCAAACTAAAATATTTTTTATAAATCCTTCCTAAGTATCGAATCACGATCGTAATTAACAATATCGATTATTTGGAAAGTTCAAAATAAAATTGACTGACAAGCGTCCGAGATTGGAAAATGCTTTCCGGTTCGTAATTATAGGTTTTATGCGCGGGAGCATAACAATCTGACGGCGTTTAGAGCGTTTAAAGAATGCGTCCGCAGGTGGCCAGTGATCAAGTAGTTGCAAACAATTTTCTTAGATTATTGACGGACGGTAGCAATGGCAATAATTGCAGAGCAGTTTGAGAAGATGCCATGACGGCATGTGTGCGCCCGCGCCGCGCGGTAGCCGCCAATCACTGCTGCCATTACAAATGGCTAACTACTAACGTTAAACAGTATCTTGAGAATCTTAACACTCCCTAGCTCTATGAATATAGCACATAAGAAAACTACTCGCGACTTAATTACCTCGTAAGAGATTCTATCTTTTAATTTCAATGAAACTCAATAAGGAAGGCAATTTACTTCGAATATCGAAAATTTATTATCTCAAATAGGAAATTGACCGTAACGTAAACGCTTCATCTCAAAACGTTTTGTTTGTTCCCGAGAGCGAATACATTTAGATTTAACAAGAAAGCGCATGGCGGAACACGCAATAAGACGACCGATACGTAAAGTCGAAGTAGAATTCAAAAACCTGTCAGTGGGTACGTTCGTCTCGAGTAAACAATGGTCCTTCAATTTACATCAGAAATGATGCAACGATATGCTTGATTCGGCATCCCGGCTACGACGACGTAACGGTGCCCGTGCCATTATTAGCATTTGTCAATTTATCACACATTCGTATCCGTATCCTCAGAAGGATATTAATATTACAATTGTGAATAAACAGTCCGAGATAATTTTATATGAAACCCGACATGTCTTGCCATACCTACCGAGAGTATTTAATTTCGATTGGTATTCTTAATGAATTAACAAGAGCGAAAATGTTTCCCAAGAAAGATATTGGTTCATTAATTTGCTACCTTTATTCAACGATTGGAATTCTTAAACTGCCGGTGTGCTCTTTTGAAGGTACATGGGTATACATGGGGTATACACCTACAAGGCAAATACTGAGAATGGAAGTGGTACGGAGTTTTCTACATTTTCAGTAAATTTTTTACCGTGATTAGTTACCATTACGTTATGGCACCACCGCGGGCTATTGTGGTTTGCACACATGAGCCAGTATTTATGCGCATCTAATTTGGTGGATGTGCGCGCACGCACTCCGCGGGACGCCTCTTATCGCGGCTGCGTTTTTATTGCGAGCACTTTGTTGTCGCTGCGATCCGAGCGTTTTTGCGAGCTCATCAATTTCCGCGCCTCAACGATTGATTTATTCATGAAAGGTTCTCGTCTTCACGCAGGAAGTGTCTTTTTTCGGCATCGCTTCACTGAAATTTGTAATGAAGCTCATTCGAAAACAATGCGTTATTTATTGCTGCATACAGATAGTACTGCGTCGACCTCTTTGCATTATCTTGAATAAGGTACTGCATTTAATTGAACTACAAATATTTTAGCTAACGGAGCTCTGAAATTTCCTAATAAGCTCGCGATAGCGGAATACTGACGGGTAAACAAAGGTTTAGGAAAGGCGGAATGGCAACTTAGACAGCATTGCAAATGGAAATTGCGTTCGGAATCACTTAGAGAGCATCAGATAGCGAAGCGCCGCTGCGGTCGATCCGTCACTGTCTGCTCACGTTTGCATTACTCGCCTTTATCTGGCGAGTCTGCTTTACATCGCAAACATTGGAGGGATTGTTTTCCGAATCGTTTTCAATAAGCGTTATGAAATGGCATCGCGAACGAGCGTGTTCAACAGTGCCGATGAAACCTCGTCCTTTGAGATTGCCGGGAGATTTATTGCGGAGTTAAATAATCCTAGAGGATTTATAGAGGCTTATCGTGTTACATAAAGTTGAGTCGCGGGTACAATGGAGTGAGCTGATAATGACACCGCTGCGTGGCGAGGTGGGTTCGTGTGGGCGAGAGATGGCGCGACAAGCGCGGACGGCGTGTGCGCACGCGAACGGCCGGAGGGGTTTTCCTTCCGTTGTTTCTGGGCTTAGAAAATCGCGAGAAAACACAGTTTTCCATGTAACTAGATCTTTACATAGCGATGTTGCAGACAAGCTTTACTGCCGGTGCAATTAAAGTTTCCACTTTTTGTTCGTTTTATTACTTTACTTCATGGAAACTTTACGGTCGAGAGGTATGCGCGATAAGTATCTCAACAAAGAAAACACACTTTTTTCTAAATGTTTATGTAAACCAGTTGGTAAACCAGCAGGAGGCTTTATGTTCAAAATTCAATTACTGTGCGTAACTTAGATGACGCTTTTTTGTGTATAATGCATTTCATTTGCATGGTGGTTGATCTCGATTCGACGTGTAATGGTAATGGTTATTGCAGGTTTTCACCATATGGGTTCAAGTATTACCTGGAGACGGCGAGTAGCAGTTCACAGCGCCGCGAGGATGACCGCATCACATACATCAACAAAGGACAGTTCTACGGCATTACATTAGAGTACCAGCATGATCCTGACAAGCCTCTCAAAAATCAAACAGTCAAGGTAAGTGCACTCATCCATACACAGTGGAAATTTTCGTTTCATATTCAACTGTTTCTTTATTCATACCTTGGAGAGCCCACCAAAAATGTAGCCACAAAATAATCAAATCGGAATAGTCTCCGAAAAGTGCGTTTCCGAAACTGTCCTTGCTGTAAATTGAGCCCGGAATATTACACCATGTTTACAGCTTCTTGTTTTTGCATAGAATATTCCTACCTGTCACTTTTGACTTGACGGCCTCGGTAGTGACTGGACTCATAAGTTCACTTCCATGTTGTTTACTTGTATTATATTGTTTAAATATAAGCTCAGATAGGAATAGCCCTTTCGCCCCTGAGCAACTGATCCGTTTCGGCGACTGCGCATAGTTCTGCGTGCTAGCGACTATCAAACATTTAATGTCTGCCTCCAAATGTTATCATGCTTGGCATTGGAGCCTACTGAAGTAAGTCATCTTTGACTGTTAAAACATATATATCAAAATAGTGTTATGCCCCATAATAATTTTCGCCACTCGCTTCATAACATCAGATGAAAAGGCTCAATAACTAATCAATAACGAATATTTATCAATCAATAAATAACTCATCTGAACGCAAGACGCATGAGCCTTTCTAAGTAATTAGCATATCTAGGTGCAAGTACGACTTGGAAATTTTTAAATATCCACAAATAGATGCAATGCCGTTAAAGCAGACCGGATGTTTACCTATCGTGGACCTTAGAAAGCGGGGCCGAGTAGTTGATAGGTTATTTCTTAAAACATAAGCGCGTTGCGTATTGATAAAATGTAAAAATGTATTGGTAGTATAATATTTATGTTTGGAATGTGTAATGTTGTGGCCCACGCATGCGCACGGGAGCCGGTGTCGTGTCGCGCTGCTCCCGCGCAGGAAACCGCCGCGTACCGCAGAGGATCGATTCCAACCAGTCGCAGGATCGCCGTTCACCTTCATTTTACTTTCATGACGTTGTTAATAAGTAGATAAACAAAAATCAGGCTTTAAAAAGGCATTGCAATTAAATACTTACTTTAAGACGCCGAATCCTTTAGAAGTCGTGGTCACGATTGATTTTTAAAACTCTAAAATGTCAGGTTAAAGTTGTCAAATTCCGATTTTTTTAAATCTTTTTATATACCTACTGATGCATAAAAATAGTTCTAAATTGAGTTATTTGAATTATGATCCAATTGAAAAGTCCGATGACACACATCGCGTGTCGCAGGCGCAGATCGTTGCGTCATGAGAAAATTGCGGCGGCACAAAGAGCGCCCGCGCCGAGGCCACGTGCACTCTCCGTGGAAATCGGAAATCCCCTCGCATCATTATTTCCTACCACTTCCCTAGAATGATATCTTAATCGTACATTCAAACAATTAAATTGCTCTATTTTTATTATTTTCCTATTTTTTACAAGAATAACCAGTAAATCCACTTCATATATTCCAGTCTATCTCGTTTTCAGTAATCACTCCAATCAAATTACTACCATTATAGAAAACAATACAAGTATATGTGTCTCTTTAAATCTATATCTGTTTATCTCGACTTGAGTCGCGCCGCGTTTATTTTTGTTGCAAAGCAGCTAATTAAGGGTAACGTCGTAGTAGTGGACCCAATCACAATAATAATTCAATTTTCTTCGGTTTTTCTGACAGCGAGTTACATGTTCAAGCACGCTTTATCTGTATTGAATGGGCTTAGATCGGAATAATCAGAGATACAATGAGACATACGTTTGAAGTTATTATTAAGGTAGTAAGTAGGGCGGGGAGGGTAGGCGGGGGGGTGCTGGTATCGCATTGAATGCGCGCGCGATAGCGGCCGGCAGAAGGCTTATCTCGGCGCAATCGAGCCTGCATTGTGCAGCCGCGCCCGATAATTAAGACGACGGTTTTGACATTCGCCATATACGAACACAATGACCGCCCCGGGAGTCCGAGTCTCCGCTCGGATAATATCGCTCCCTTGAAACAATAACCCCTTCGCATTATGATAAAATAATTTCAGTGCAGCAAACATCGTGTTTTCTTAACGAGCCTTCTTTTCCATTGAAAAAACTCGCAAAATTCCAATATACATTCCGTTTATAAAAGCTCAAGGAAATTGTATCCCTTCCAGGATACTGCGGGAATGCCGATATACCACTACTTCATTGAAGTTATTTTATAATGGCTTATAAGTTCTTCCTACAAATAATTACTTTCCTTTCTCTGACTTAATGAATCACCATAAGCGGTAAAACTGTTCGATCGCTTTCTAGACCACCGTACCGTGCATCATCACTAAAAATAAAAGGAAACTTTTTGTAAACATACAAGTAAAAGATATTAACAATACAACTTTATTTATAGTCTTATAACAAATTATTAATAACCGTATACATTGAAAAACACATCTACAAACAAAACCAATTAATTGTTAAGTATCAACCGTGGCTGACAATTTAAGACGTCCACACACGCGATGAGAATGTTTTGCGTGTCAAAAGGCGGTTAGGAGATATCAGAAAATTTAGTAAAAGGAGAGATTCAGAGGCTTGTGCGTGGCGGGATTGTAATTACCGGCGACTCCGCCCCCAGCGGCGGCTTTGTGGCGATACCATCACAGCCTCCACCGCGAAACATGGCGCAGCGCCGCGCAGCCCAATTCCACTTCTCGCACCTAATTAAACGCAACACCTCCACCTGGACCGCGCCTGCGCCGAAACACAGTTGCACAATCCCTGCTCCACAAACATTCGCACGCTATCTCGAACATTTGCATCTGCATCACAATCTAATGACTAATCGCATTTTAAAACGATATCTTAAGATTGTCTCCGTGATAAAGGGACGTCTAGACAAAAATAGAGCTTGACAAAAAGGTCTGAAAGCGAATCGATCCATCATAGAAAGTAGTAGCAATTAATCATCTGCTGGTAAGTAGCTCGATGTTTGCATTGGCAGAAGGGTTGCAGGTCACCCTAAAATTGCTTTATACACATAATCCTTATTTTATAAATTCCGTTTGCGAAGCAATTTGTAATCTTCAAGACAAACAAGTTAAATTTCCATACATATGCCATCTTTAGCGTTTAATTAAAATACTCTTTGTTTTAAATCTTCATCTGGAATAAAACAATAATAATTAAGGTTTTTATAGTGCGTATGCTCCTTCATTAATTAACCTCATAAGGATGATGAAATGTAATTTACTGAAACGATTGATGAATTGACAACAAATTGGCTATCTATAGCAACTGATCTTTTATATACGTAGTTTTTATTTATTTACGTCGCAAATAACTGAGTAAGAATTAATACTTTCTTAGCCACGGACACAAGAATTGGCACGTATAGAATGGGACGCGTAATTGTATTTTGTTTTTCATAATATTTTGCGATTTTAATGATCGGCCAGGTTTGCCTTTTTATGGCAATCGTTAATGATGCCTTTTACACTCCACATGTTACGGTTGATGAGGGATTATAACGGTTGGCGCGGTTCCTACTGGCAGCGCGTCGACCGACTTCGCCGACAAGTGAAGGGCTGTCATATGAGACAAATCGAATATTTCTCACAGGGGGCACTCGCGTGTAATTAAATTTTTGTACTCGACTTCACGAGAAAGGTTTCGTAATGTTCGTGCAAAAAAAGGTCACAGAATTTGCATGTACTCCTTTGATAGTTTGAAGTTGCCAATCATTGTTGTAATCAATCATGAGAGATATCTCAATTTGGGTTGCACCCTCGACCCGCGCTCGCGCACCCCGCCGGCGCCGCTCTCACTCGACTCAGCCTGTCATCTCAGAAAAATCTTAATGATTATAAATTACAAAATTATACTACAGACAATTTTATAAATGTATATCCGTTTTTTAAAGTAGCTACGCATTATTATTCTGTACTTGGTAGGTACTATTCCCTCTTAAAATATATTACGTAATATTAACTGTATTTGTTTTTTCTAAACATCTATTAATTTTATTAGCAGTGATACGATTTAGTTCGACGATCATTAATTGATAAACTATGTTACCTAATAAACATAATCTGTTTCATTAGAATAAATAATGCATAAAACCCTGACGGTATATTTTGTTATTACAAAAATGTTGCCATAAAACAAAAAAGATCAATTTAAGATTTTTCCCAGGTTGTCATCCTATTAGCATTTAATTATCATCACGGACGATTTTAATAAAAAAGATATATTTAAGAGCGAAGCTCCCACGTGACAGTCATCGACACATCCACGGCTATTTATCAAACGGGAGATTGTCTTCATAATGTACTTTTTACAAATTTCCTTTGCTTTTTTATGTGAAAGTCATTTGTGGGAATTTTGTGAAATTTTTATGGGTTTTTAATTGAAGGTTTAGCAAAGGTTAAAGTGAGTAGAAATACATCAACACTTTTAGTCATTGATATAAGTCTTGTATATTTAATTAATGTATAGTACTGTAATGCGAAACATCGTAATTTAATTTCGTCATATAAATAAATTCGATCTAAATCACAGTCATATAACTAATACAGTTGCAAAGGATGCGCACGCGGCGGCCGCGGCCGGGTCGCTTCACCAAGCATGAATTTTCCACGTTCGTTTTCAGGCTCGCATGACGCTGATTCATTAATACAGATAACTTTCGAAATATTACGTACCATTCGGTAACTTCATTATGCGTAACTGTTCAAACAACGTAACCGTTCTTAAGTCATTGTTACAATCCTTAGTTTCGTTAATTATCGGATTGCAATGTTTTAAAGGATTAACGAGATGGAACACTCCGATAGGTTCAGGTGACAGGTAAGCTGGAGGCAGATGCCGTTACATAAGCCTGTCATTGTTTCGATATTGGAGCTGTCACGTCGCGCGCGTATTTAACGTCAATCGTTGATAGCATCGCGCGCTGTCCGTAATCAGTTGCATTTGGTGATCCAAACAATTGCGCAAGACCGGCGTGATTTGTGGCTTAAACCCCCACTGAACTGTCACTAGAGAAATCTACATTTTCACTTACTCCGTACCAATTTAGGTTTCCATAAGTTGTAATCTCATTGCACTTATTCACAGACGCCTTATTTAGCTATACAGAGATGAAATTATGAACAATTACGTTTGAGAATAGGAAAATATCTTTGCTCGTATTGACTCGGGCTTTAAGCTCCATGTTACGTCCAATTCTCTGCACTTTACAATCTGACATTTCCTTTTGACATTTAAGAAGATTAGTGCTACGCTTTAGTTGGGATGTTAATCTGACGCAGGATGGATCGCAGGATTGCTCCCTTTTAATCTAGATTAGACGTCATTTCAGTACCCAAAGGATAATGTATAAGGATTTGCATGAAAGTATATGCTGTACGTAAACAAAGATTTGAATAAAGTACATAAAGTGTTAATGATAATTACAAAGTCAATTTTGTTTTACTTTTATCTAAGCGCCTGTGTATTGAACGAAAATAGCGTCGGATGTGTTCGTCGCAGGAAGCCGCACATCGCGGCAATCTGTTTCTGCTCGCGGCGATGCGTCCGCGCACGCATCCACTCCGCTCAACGTAATGTCCATACAATATCATAATTTAAAGCGCACCAATCAGAAACTCTCATTTAAATTGCGCCAAAGTTATCACTTCCTTTACAACATGACAATAAACATTGATATATTTCACTTGGTTTAAAATAAATACTGACACGTACTCTGTGGGCCACTGCAGTTACACCCACAGTCCCGTTCAGATTTATGTCGAAACCAACATTCACTGGGAACGATGCAAATAACCGAGGCGTTAAAACAACTAGCAAATAACTAGTGCACTTAACAAACAGACGTATCCGTATCAGATACAGCCTATCGAGACGACAGGACATTACTTCTCCGCTATCGATAAAGCTCAACGGTAAGCAAAATAGTTTGTAGCTCTGCGCGTATAAATAATTGTCATAAAATAGATAAATCTGATGGATGCGGGAGTCCTGCTCGAGCCTAACGAGGAAGCATTCCTTCTCAAAGTACCTGCACTTATCTTAAATAATCTAATTATTGTCGGCTGCAGTCACCGCTGCATAACACAATTGCTCAACAAATGTATGCGTTTTTTGTAGAGATGATGCGAGCGAACGTAATATTGTTCCGCTATGTATCGTCACGCGCTAATAACGTTTGTTAGACTAAAGAAGTGTTACGTGATGAGATAATTGTAAAACGATTCTTTTAACGTCTTTTAATATAATTAAACCAGTTTAGAGTCTACTTTTGATTATGATTTGTTTGTTTTATAAGACGCTTAGACATCGAATACAAAACATTGAAATAAAAGATCGGGTTACTTTTGTTTGACAATGCGCTATGCTGTTTTGTAGCTGTCACTGAATAATGGGTTACAATTTAACAGTAAAGTGCGTACATGTTATACCACTTCCCTTAATTATATCTATTATTTTATAAGCGGAATGCCTTTATATAATCTTAAACTTAGGAGCTCAGACGTCTAAATTTAATTTGCTCCCCATTTAACACACCCACAATAAGCCAACAGTTAGTAAAATGAGGGATTTTAAGATTTAATAAAAAGCCTCATTCAAATGCGATCATTATAAAACATAGAAGATAAGACAATGATTGGTCACAAGCACCTTAAAGATTGATACATGATCTGATTGCGATAGGTGAATGTGAAATATATGCTAATGCTTATTTATTCAAAGACAGAGTGACGAAATTAATGTGGATTGGGTGTCGGGGCGTAATGAGCGCACTAGCGGCGGCGCGGGCGCAGCACGTCACACACGCGGAGAGAAAGCGTGCTTAATCAGATAACTTAAATTGTCAACCGAGCTCCTGAAACCGGGTCGAATGTCGATACACTCGATTAATTAATTGTCGGTCCAAAAAGCCGGACGTAACTGGCTCGCCCCAACTGCACTTGTGAAACATTCACCTTCGAAACACATAAATATGGCTACGTGATTTGGCTTCCAAACTAACGAGATCGATATCCAATATAATTATAGCTTACTCTCATAAGATCACTACTTTGTATGTTAAAAGTTAATCGAATCTAGGTGACATTCAGGTACGCAGGCACTTTTATTTAAATACATTTTCGCTCCACTAACTGACTCTAAGTGAACCTAAATACACAATTACTAAAACACTCGCTGGCTCAACACACCCAATTGCATACAAATTATATTATTATAACTTAATTAAGAATGCATTACGTTTAATTGAAGTTTGAGCGAAGTATTCTAGCACGATATAATGAATAACGAATAAAATGCAGTAGGTAGATGACAACTTAATCTTCTACTATACGTTGATAGTTAAAGATGTAAATATCTCAATAAACTTATGACCGGCGGATCAGTAAACAGGAAAACGTACCTGAACCATTATACAGTATTAACAGGTGATCTGTTGAACAGCTTTTCCCTTCTCGGTTCGTTATTCCGAGGCAATTCCTTTGATTTGTGAGAAAATAATTTATTGTTCAAACATTTAAGACATTATCGTTTCAGATAAAACAACAGCAAAACCTTAGTTAAAAGTGAGTTACGTAATACAAATAATTTTAGATAGTTGGGCAAACTACAGTAGTGTATCTTTGTCAAGCAACAATAGCTACATTGTCCGGTATCAATAGCAGCTTTGAAATAGGCACTAAATTACGAAAACCATTACTAGTTAGACTTTAAATTAGCTGCCAAGTGTTTATGAATCATTTATTTCAATACAATAAACAAAAGTGCACCGCCTTGGAATTAAGTATTATAATAAACATAGGGTACAACATTAACACGAAAATATCTCCAAGATTTTGTGTTACTTATCTCTTATCGCGTATATTAGTAATTTGAGTTTAGTGTTATTCGCTGTCCGAATACGGCTTTGTTAATATATAATGACAGCTTCGGGTATATCAATAAAGTTGATAGTTTGTGCGTCGACAACACCGATGGTGGTGTCATTCACCGTTAGATACAGTTTGATAGTCGCTCTATTAGTATGCACGGAATTGACGTTTTTACACGTCAACTGGTCGGGAGAAAGCCGGTGCCCGCTTGTAGATGCGGCCCTACTCATTGACACAAATTAAGACTTTATCCGATCCACAATAAAATTGCTTTTTTATATTTATCGTAAAGGGACCGAGTCCTTGAGCTTATTATATCGCAACCCGAGTGTAATTGCTGATTTCCATTCCGATGTTGGACAATTTATTTCATTAAGTACTTAAGTGCCGTGCAATTTTTTTTATGTACAGTGAATATTAAACTGATATGGTTTTTGATTAAAGGTGCATTTGTTGACGTTTAAATATGGGGTTTAAGTTTCCGTGGCAGTACAGACAGTGTCTGGTAGCAATCCATCAGGTGGTCCGGAGCTTTCTCGTCGTTAGCCGTACAAGGCCGGGCGACACCACGCCTCGCGCCGCGTCTTTCCAATTCATTTTCTAACTCGTCCATAGAAATCGTCTCGCCGACATATTTCACTTTTTCATCGCAACGGAAACGTCGAAAGGTTTCACGAGATTTTTTGAAGAGTGTTTTAAGTGCACATGAAATTAAAATGGCCGCCGCAACGACGTAATCGCACTCGTTTAAAGTAATAGCTGAGAAATGCGCAGTAATCACGTTTTGCGTATTCGCGAAATGCTCACGGCATTCGGCCCATTGCTACTTTCGTCATTAATACTCGTAATAAATAACATAGTTTCTTGCTGCAAGGAAAAGTGATGCTAATGACTGCCGACCCTAAGCATTATGTCCGAACTGAAGCTTAAATTTAGCAAACATTCTCCACGCAGAATTATTGCAAACTTAGCATAATTCTTGCGTTTAAGCTTTTTATTATGCGCTATCAAGGCACTACCTAGAACACTTGCAGAATAATTAACTTTATGTTCTTTTTTTAAATGAAACATATTTTAATTTACCTAACAGCCTTATTAATACGTCAATTAGGACATTGAAACATTTTTATTTAGTCCTGACTTCCGGACTTCCGTATAAACGTTATTAGTTCTAGAATGCCTACATTTTTGGTGCTTCAAGGATACTCTGACTATAACCCTAATTATGAGAATCAAAACAGATTTTATTGAGGCTATTCTGAATTTGAATACTAAATGTGTGTTTTTGTTGTAGAGCGTGGTGATGCTTGTGTTCCGAGAGGAAAAGTCGCCTGAGGATGAGATCAAAGCGTGGCAGTTCTGGCACGGCAGACAGCACTCAGTCAAACAAAGGATATTAGATGCAGGTTAGTTGAGAGTTGAAACGCAGGTGCGTGTCTCAAAACGTCATCACAGGGAAGACGTTATCATTCGGTAGCGATAGGTTCTGCATGACATTTAGTGTATAAGTGTATAAGGCGGGAGCTGCCGGCGTCGCGTTGCGTGCGGCGGCGCGCACGCAGCCCCTTATTACGCGCCGCTGCCGGCGACGCGCTCCGCATTACCTCTCGTTAGGACATTTGCATAAATAACGCCATGCGCCCACACAACTATCAATCTACGCGACTAAAAATAAAACAGTGTGTGTCCACCGCTCTTCCCCCCTCCTGTCGTAATAACTAAACATTACCGAGATTAAAGATATAAAAGTTAATGTTCGTACCTCAGTAGTTGACTCGAGAGGTCGAATGAAATGTGTAATAATAAAAGATATCCAAGACGAGCTCTATGAACTCTGCTGGTAACAGGAAATCGTAAAAATTCGTGAGAAATCTCCATCCCGGCAACAAATTAGACGATGAGTGTTTACGTCATTCTGTTAAATAAGATACAATTATATGCATAAAACCATTAATTCGAACCTTGATGATGTTTCAAAAAACGTTTTGGTGTGAATTTAATGTTGTTAATTTATAATTTCTAAATATATAGTAACTAGTTAATATTGTTATTAGTTATTATTTAAGCCAACTTAATGCTAAGATTGTAAGGCTTACAAATACAAGAATAAAATAAAAAAATAAAAATCAATTAACTTTGTTTTTTGGAGCTTACACATTTCTATATATAGTTTAATATTTTTTATTTTATTTCTATAGTTTTTGTTTCGTATGTAGCATAGTTGTGTTGTGAGATTGTAGTAGATGTATATCGGCGTTATGGGATGTATGGACATGTATTTGTCCTCGTTGAGGAGTCGGTGGCACGATCACGCGATGGTATCGTCTCATTAGCATGTTAATTGCTTGCGTCGCGGCGCGTCGCCACAAACCGAGCGAATTATTGTTCTGATGCCCGCTGCGCCCGCGCAGCCTGCCTTATCGCGACACTTACATCTTATGCTCACTACTGTTTAAAACCTATGTTTTAATTTTACTACCTACTTTACCTAGTGATAGAGAACTTTGAGCAGTTTTGCTACTAAAAGTAAAAAAAAGATAGTGCGAGCAAATGTCAGAGTGGTCATAAAAATATTTCACTTTTTATCTAACGTACATTACGTAGCTTTCAAAAATGCTTATCAATTATTTATACGTGCACATAGACGCGGCACACGGGACAAGTGAGGCTTGCAACTCCGCCTATAAATCAAATCTCAAGGAAAATAAAAAACGTAGAAGCCATTAATTTGCGCGCCCGGGCCAAGTTTAATGTCAAGGTTCTTTGCTTATCGCGATGTTAGTTAGTTTTATTCTCTATTTCGTTGATTTTTATTATTTTAAGCGTCATAATGACGAAAAGAAAAGAATTTTGTCTCTTAGATCTATGTAATTTAATATCACTTCAAACAGGTAGATGAGTATAACGATATTGTGTAATCGTTCGTGTAAACAAGCTTAAAGTCAAAGAACTATTAAGAATCATCTTAAAAAGAGTCAGTTCATAAAATCTACAACGAAATCAGGTTTTGAACATCGCAATGTAAAAGACATCAACGCGAGCATTGACCAAGTGACCAAAATTAGTGGTTCGTAAATATTTATGTTTTTAAAATTATTGTTTGCATCCCTCAAATTGCATTCGAGCTTGAAGGTTTCAAGGGCGTCACCGGACACCTGTTCGCGGTGTATGAAAGCCGCGGGGGCCAAGGGGGACGCGGGGTGTCGCGGCCAGGGGGGGGGAGGCTGCACGCACCGCGAGTCCACACAATGCCTTCTCCGATTACTTGGCATCTCCTCTCGAATGACCGACTGCCAGCTACTGCTCCATATTTAGTCCTTTTCAAACTCATATCTTTTAGCCTTGCACCATCACGCGTCACTGGCTAATTCATTCGAACCTTTATTTTCATTAGCATAAATATGACCCATTTCAACCAATTATGAGGCTTTAATTGTTAATTGTTTGTTCAAAAGCCACTCGAATCATTGTTGTTTTCGTATAATAAGTTTATGTTTTCAAGTAACCTTTATATTCCCATCAAATTGTATGATAATTAACGTCGTTTGCGTATAATTTCCGTTTTTAGTTATAGTTAATATTATATAGGAACTTTTTATGATATTTTTTTCACTCGAAGGCTGAACATAAGCCTGAGAACGCGAACTACTTTTGTTTACCGTACACAGCAGGGACATCACATGAAACTGTAAATTAGAGAAAGGTTGTTAAACAATAAAGGTTTGCGGGGGAGGTACAGCTGCACTCACTCATTGTTTTTCCCTCGACTATTGTTCATCCTTATCCTAATAGTCTTTGGAGCGTTAATTCCCTGCGAATTTGTTTATTGGGCGTGTGTCCTGGATATCATAAACACGTCCGCGGGAGACGCGGCGGTCGCACACAGACTGATACCGCGCCCACTCCCGCGCACCCACGCAGCTCATCTATTACTCACTCCTGTCTGCGCGCCGAAGGCTTGACTGCTCTAAATCCACCCAACTCCCAATAAACCAATAACTCATTACGCAACCCAACTTCGCCCTCGACAATAAAGTCTTCATAAATTAAAAGACAATTTGCAATAAGCTATCGTGCTTATCACAATGAATGATCTATTGAATAGAAATAATGTTAATTAACATAAACCTCAATCCACTGGCACAAAAGTGGGAATGTTTCGCGAGTCGTTGTCACGTGATAACTCACGCCCAGTATTTATAAATAAATTTCCTGGCGCATGACGTATTGTGCGGAGATATCTTAATCGAAATCTGCGTGGGTTGCGAGCTGGCGGTAATGGCGGGTTTTGTTGCAGATACCAAGAACAGCATCGGGCTGGCCGGCTGCATCGAGGAGGTGGCGCACAACGCCATCGCCGTCTACTGGAACCCATTAGAAAGCGCTGCTAAGGTAAGACGACCCTTTACACCACTTATCAACCTTCATTAACTTTAATAATTACCTCCTTAGCTTTCAATTTTAAACCAGCAATCCTTAATTACCTTTGTCAAACAGAATTAACATTCCTCCATTTAACAGCCGCCATTTATGATATAAAATTATGCTTTTACCGTTTTACAAGAAAAATATGTCGCCTCTTTGTCTTAAGCAAAAGCTGTCTATATGCAAAGTTTATCAGTAAATACGCAATATCCATGCGGCGATACATTATCCACAGTTACCAAGTAATGGTTCAATAACAAAACACCCAGTGTGAATAATTACTTATATTATTTACATACATATTATATTCATGAAACATGGACGCAAATGGTATATAATGCGTCTTCCTGTCACAAAGCACCAAATGACCAGTTAGCGGAGTACGAATTAACATATTTCACGTTGACGCGCTCAGCCACACATCATGCTCATTACAGTGCGAAATTAAAACCCAGATCATGATTTTATTACACTTATTAAGGTGTAATTAAATAGAGTCCTGCGACCTTATTTGGTAGATGGCTTCGAAAAGCGCAGCAAAAAGTTAGCTTCATACCCACGGTGCGTTGCGGACACTCATTAAATTATTGAATAATAAACAACAGTCTGCGGGTTTAATTGCTACATAAAATTACACAGTGCCCACTAAGTAGCCGAGCGTATAAAAACGGATACTTCATTGATAATGTCACATACACAGTACCCGAGCCTTTTCCATATTCATAAACCAATTAGATATTAAACCTCGTGTAATTATGAGTAGACAGATAATGTTTTGTATATTATGACACATAGCAGTTAGTTTGAATTATAAAAAGTGCAAACGCCATAACGAAAATAGCTTCGTCTGAAAATGGCTGAAGCTATAAAATCGATTCGAGGTGAGTGTTAAAACGGTTTCTGCGTTTTGTTGTGTTTGTTTTATTGCCGTAAATTACTAAAGCGCCGCTAGCGTGTTATCGATATCCTTAATTATTTATTGTGGGACAGTGAAACCGTAGCGGATGCGAGTAGTTTCAGACAAATGATATGCGTAGACGCCGGGTAAAAACGCAGGCGGTCATTTGCATGGCCGCGGTAATCACCACCCGCCCGCCCAGCAATCGCGATTATACACTCGCTCACACTCAATGAGTTTCATTGAGAACTCATTATATGCATAGCTTTTTATACAGTACATGAGCCAGCTTGAGGTTGCCTACGAGAACGAACGCTTTCCGCAGAACTATCAAGTTTTTACGCGTCAAATTGATTACAGCCGCACAACAAACAACGCCTACATTAATATGAATGCGATGATTATAATATCGTATATTCATTTATCGTGTTTTTGTTTCAGATTAATATTGCCGTACAATGTTTGAGTACAGATTTCAGCAGTCAAAAAGGAGTAAAGGTTTGTATTTATTTATTTGATTGGTATTAAATATTGTATGTTTTTAAGTCCATCGCTACTTATGCGATAAAGTCTTATAATATTGCGACGTATCTAATAAAGTAAACGACAATATGCTTGCAAAAGACACTTAAATACACAGCGTTGTATTCATATCGTATGGCTAGAGGCAACATAGTCGATATGCTAAAACAATGTTAACCGGGTAGAGTCGTAATCATTGGAACAGTGAGCATGTAGAGATACACGGAATATGTATGTCATTTACTCGCGTTTTACTGCGTACGTGGGAATCAAAACTGCTGAGCATTATTCCATAAATTTTGTTGCAAAATGTTAATTAAGCTGCATAGAAGCTAGAGGTATGTAAATTGATGTTAGGTGGCTCCGCCCGGGGTCGTCGCCCGCGCCGGCGCAGCCTCGATGACCGCTCGCGGAGACGATCACATGGAATTACTTTACACACTCTACATATAAAAATTGAACGTAATCTTCTTCATAAACATTGGCCTCTTTAATAGAACTTAGATTGTATTGCGCGATTACGTTTGCTATTTATAATTTACGAAGGAAACGTTTAATTTAAAAGTCTGCCTATTTTCTTATTAAACCCTCTAATATCCGGTGGCTCATTTACGACTAATGTTACCTGTCAATTTGTAGATACTAAATGCAGTGATTTCATTTGTTTTATCTCGTCTTGTCCGTAGTGACCGGAGTTTGCAGTAATTAAAGCGATTTAGCTCGATTCGATTCAGACACGTGCAATTTATCCTTATTTGTGAATTTATTAAGGCAATTATCCCTTGTAAATATTTATTCGCAATGCTTTTTATCTATTATTGCAGAAAAGATTAGCCCATGTAGCGTGAAATCATTATGATTTGCTCCGCGAGTCTTAATAGTTTTCTTTCATTTTGCAGGGTTTACCGCTACATATACAAATTGACACTTTTGAGGATCCACGAGACACACAAGTTTACCACAGAGGATATTGTCAAATAAAAGTCTTTTGCGATAAGGTAGGTCCAAGTTTCAGTAATTTTTTGGATTTGTTTAATAAGATCCCAATATTTGATCACTTTACTTGACGGGGATTTTAAATCTTTGATAATCACTTATAATAACTAAATAAAATTATACAGGGTGCTGAAAGAAAAACACGAGATGAAGAAAGACGGGCAGCGAAAAGAAAAATGTCCGCGACGAACAGAAAGAAGTTGGATGAGATTTACCATCCTGTGACGGAGCGGAGTGAATTCTACTCGATGGCGGACTTAGGGAAGCCTCCGGTGTTGTTCAGTCCTGCCGAGGACATTGACAAGCTAGCAGGGATGGACATCCAGGGCTTCTATGGCCACGACGAGGCATCGCTGGCGGAGGCACATTTGAAGGGAGCGAGTCCGTTCCTGCTGCACGCGGCGAAGCCTCAAGCGCCTGCGCTTAAGTTCCACAATCACTTCCCGCCCGACACCCCAGCGTAAGTGTTGCCCTAGATTTATATATGCTTACAAGTTTAAATTAGGAAACAATAGATAAAGTTCGTTCCAATGGTAAAATGTATCTTTCTATCTAGATATGATAGTGCAGGAAATGCAAGCGTTTTCATTTGAGAACCTATACTTTTATTCAACAACAACCATTATAGTCGTATTGTCAAAATAACCTTAACTATTTCTATTCACAAGACTTGCATCGTTCGCATAAAGAATCACACTAACCCTACAGGTACAGAACAGACGGGCTATCACCGTACAGCGACCGCAAAGACTCCCTAGAACTCGAGGGCGTGCTAGGCAAGCGCGCGCGCACGTCCACGCCGCCGCTCAGCGAGCGCGTCATGCTGTACGTGCGACAGGACACCGACGACGTCTACACCCCGCTGCACGTGGCGCCACCTACCACGCAAGGCCTTCTGCATGCGGTTAGTACTCCCCGCTAGCTCTACCACCCTGGTACTTTCAAGTGCACAGAGAGAATTTGACAGTACTGTCAGGTGAATATCAAGGTCAATGCAGTTTGTTTCTAAAGGTTATAATTATATTTGTAATTGCCACGCTTGATATACACTTGACAGAACTGCAAAGAATGATGTACGCTTGATTTTTTTACACATATTTAAGTTTCATGAATAGGACCAATATAAAACCTATTTTGGAAACAGTTCTTTAACCGGTCTTATTTGAGCGCATTTGTAAATTATTAGCAATGTTTGATAAAAAATACGCTCATTTATGACTGTGCTACAGCCACTTGAAGCCTTATTTATAAAATATATAGTATCAGGCATTCAGTTCGCTCTACGCACAAGCACAATAACCCTGGTGAAGTTCTAACCACAAAGTGCGAGCCATCGAGACGTTGGTTTTACGTGTCGATTTCTCGCACTATCGATGTTCGTTTATAAAAAATGTTTAATAATAAACGAAAAGAATCGAGACGCTTCGTAACTGTAACGTTGCGGTGCTTCATAACCCGTCTACTCACCCGACCATCATAACCGCATGTTGTAATTAACCCCCGGCGCCGCCGCCCGCGCCGCCCGCGACCGCCTCTCAAACCCGCGCGCGCGTTCCCACACGAGTCGTCTCGGTTTTCTCGTTCAAAAATGGCAAAATTGTCAAATTGTAATCGTCTTTTATCTTTTGCTTATTTTCAGATTGAGAATAAGTACAAAATTTCAAGTTCGGCAATTAATAACCTTTATCGAAAGAACAAAAAAGGGTAAGTGGTTTTGATTGGCGTCAATATGTGTTAGTCAGTTTGAGAAAGACCCGGCCGCCTCGCGTAACGCAGCACCGCTTGTCCCGAGGGCGCGCCACTAACTTGTAACGCTTCATTAAAGTCAATGTTTAAACAATGCTTAACTACAAAGGGTAACCAATTAATATCCTATAAACAAATGCTACCCCTTATTAATATTGCAAGTACTGGTCAGGTTACCCTGCACTTTCACAGCATTAATTTAGCACCATTTTGATTTGAAACTTGTGGATAATTTTGAGTTGAATGGTGAATGTTTCAGGATTGTGATGTTTGTTTGATATTTTTCAGGATTACGGCCAAAATTGATGATGAGATGCTGGCGTACTACTGCAACGAGGACCTGTTCCTGCTGGAGGTGCGGCCGGCGGGCGCGGCGGAGGACGAGCCGCTCTACGACATCACGTTCGTGGAGCTGCCGCTGGACTAGCGCCGCCCGCGCCGCGCCGCACCGCGCCCGCCCCGCGCACGCCCCGCGCCCGCCCCGCGCCCGCGTTAGCACGACGCGGACGCGCACGGTTAAAGTGTCGATCTCACATTCAAACCTACTTTTAAGCGGTACATCACCATTACACTGTTTGAACTAAAACTTTCAACGTCTCCCGGACTACGACTTAAAGAGACCATAGTGTGTACATATCTATTTAGTGCCTTATGAAATTACGCGTCGACGGACGACACAACGGTATGGTGATGGCATATGAATCTGATGTGTTCCGTAGCGAGAGAGTTATATTGACATTGATTTTAATATTTTTTATGTTTAACGTATTGTATCTAATTTGTAAATGACTTATGATCTGTTGCTGAATATAACGTGTGTGCCATTCACTCGGTTATCATACTAGATGTATGTAGTTATCGTTTCAACAGGTACCTTTGAATCTTGCCATGATGATGAAGTAATGAATCTTGTCACAAAACATAATAATGTAGAATTTGATCTACGGTATATAAATGCATAAAGTGCCTTCGTCATATAGTTATGTTATTGCCTGTAATTTAAGCGAGTTAAGTCAAATTAAATGCCATCCACTTTGTTAAGTTTTACGTAGGTAAGTATAAGTTTGCTTTATAAGCTCGCTCAATTCATTCACTTAGTTTGTATCAATTAGTTATAAGTTCATTCAATATTGTTCATTGCCTTCATTCTTGTACTTTTCAATAGGCTATTTAAGTCTTTTATAAATTGTTATATTCCGTCTTTACATCACATCTCTTTTTAAAGATTTCTATTTTTTTTTAAAGATCTATTTTTAAGCACTTAAATATGTTATGAAATAAAAAATAAGAGTCCACGGAATGGAGGCAGTGAGCACAAATTACAATTTCAAATAAGACCGAGTCACAATTTTGCATAATATAAAATAGTCATAACATAGTCACAAATGTCGTCCATCAGACCAATATTTTATTAATATGTATTATCATCGAAGGGAATGGTTTGTGTATTATTTTAGATTTTATCTCTAATAATTTGTTATTTTAATATAATCAATATTTGAGTAATCGAGCCATGACAATTATCTAGTTAACCGTGAACCCAGGAGAGGGATCGAGGCAAACGAATTATGTAGAGCACTTTTTTATTTTATTCACGTACGTTGTTAAAGTTTATTATAGATATACTAAGTACACATTAATTTTGAAGTCATGAATAAGTGATAGTTGTTGAGAAACTATAAAGTTACTACTTTTAATTGAACATGAGCATAATTTCATATTTCTAAAAACCAGTTCTTCGTCCTTAGGTCTATAATAAAGGATCACTCCGAAGGATGACTTTCTCAGAAGCGCAGGTGCTATATTGTCCAATGACAAAATCATACATTCGCGATGCCTATAACTATGATTATGACGTTGTTTCGGTCTCATTATGTATGTGCATTAATTTGTATTAACATCGTTTGCCTTGCCTCCTCAATTGTGAATGTTTATGATCTTATAAGGCGTTATTCTACGTGAAACCGTAATTTCTGATACGAGAATATCCTTTGTAACATTTTAAGTACCAGTAAGTAATTACTGTTGACAGTTGCTAAAATCCCGTTAACATTCCGTACTGTAACGTTATTTTATAAATTTCTGAAATTATATTGTAAGTTCTGTCCACCGATTATCTTCGAAATTTAGAGCCGGGTTCTCTTTTAAAATTATAATTAGTGGATGAATTCGACCAAGATCACGCTTTCGGGCGAACGAGCATTTTCGTGAAGTACCAAGATAATGTTTCCGAATAAAGTAAAGTTTTATAAAACATAATTTTATGTTTCAAGGCGTGATTATGCTCGTGGCACCGAAGGCAGTAAGTGACCTGCTTCGTGCAGTCGGTTCGATAACTGCCATATTATGACATAGTTTAGTATATTAAATTAGATGTAGAGTTTTAAATTACATAATTTGTTTTAATTGGTGACACGATTCGCAGGTAGACATCGAATTTTTAATTAAGATCATGTTAATGATATAATATTTTGTCGTACTTATTATATTACATATTGTTATTTAATTATATTTTTAAATCGGGATGCATTCCAACGTTCGCTTTAATATTTTCTTCCATTCATTACACTTGTTGATGTATCTTCACTACATTTAAGTTTTTTGGTATGTCTTTTTAAAATTAATTGCGCATTTTTTTGCTCAAAAGTCTGTCATTGTCATTGACGAGATTGGACTCTAAGCGTATTGTTAATATACCTACTTTTAGTATACGTATTCACATTAATATTTATTTATGTACTTACTTAATATTATAATTTGTGCAGCTTTAATGATTACTTACATCGATGTTAGATCGTGATTCTGAATCTCGTCATAAGTCACAAACGTCAGTAGCAATAAATACGTAACGTTAATGAAATATAAAGAGAATACATGAAATTATTGTCGAGGCGATGCGCGGCCGAGTGCGCGCGCGCCGAGTTTGGTTGTGCAATGTAATCCGAGATTAAAGAAGTGTATTTAGGATTAAGAAAATGGATACTTAAAGTGTTAAGGGTTAAGTGGGCAGATGTTTTGAGGAAAGATATTATATGGAATAGTTATATGTGTGTGGAAACCTCGGCGTACGCACTCGACGCGCTCGCCGCGAGCTGGTAGTCACCTACCGAAAGTGGTAGCACATTTTCGCTATAAAATACTGTCCTTAAGTTTTAATGAAATAGATGTTACGTTATTCTTTTATATGAATAATTTGTAAGTTGTCATAAAAATATTATTAATATAATTATTTTTATCAAAGTTTATAATCTAAATAAAAATGTTTTTCTTCAAAACAGTAAAAGTGTTTTATATTTTTGCCTATAAGGCTTTCCTTTTCTTCTGGATGAAGTTGAAAAGAAAATACTCCTTTAGTTTTAAGACTTTAATATTTTCATATAACAACGATTTACCACGTATTTACATCAAGAAGCTTAAGTCCACGAGAAGCTATAAAGACAACACGTTATTATACAGTTAGTTATTTAAAGAGTAAATAGAAAGAGCAAGCAAAGGGACAGAGGTAGTAACTTACAATATAAGTATTAATACAATAATCGTAATTAATTATATTAAACATATAAACTTACAGTAAAATACTTGAACGGGACGACACCTTATCCCTTACAACAACACTAAGCTCAAATGTATCACTAATTGTACAATAATAAATAACAGAGGAGTAATTAATAAGAAAACAGGGAAAAACAACACCATTGTTTACTGTATTAAAATATTTAAAATAAAAACATAACTGAACTTTAAGTAGCAGGCACTTTTGTGTTAAACAACAGCTAATCATTTCAGAGTTTAAAAAAAATTTAAAAGTTCGATAAACTTTACACAGTATTAAGCTGAGACTAGTTGCTTAACATGGATCAAACAATACCTACTGGCATAGGCGGGTTTATGTATGTACCCTAATGCTAAATAGATTTTTATAATGTAATTCTATAATACTATTATAAACGACAACGACCTTTAGTTTTTATCAAACACGCCTAACTACAGGGAAAATAAATAAAAACCTCTAATCGGGTTTTCTTTTTTACTAATATATATGCGATGGATACAGAATTGGATCCATTCGCACAAATAATAGATTTCACAATTATCATCATTTTTAACCCAGAAAACCAGGACCCAAGCCGCTACTCTATAACTGTTAGAGGTTATAAAAGAAAAAAACTTACAAGCCTTATGGTGTGTACAGATTGCTGTAATACACGTTCAAATACGCAACGTGCGCAGAATGTTACATTACTAGTTTCATTACAGCAATCTGTACGCACCATTAGGTATCTATATCTACCACATTTAGTGTAAGTAATATTTAATTAAACTCATGAATTGTACCTAAAAAAATAATAACTCATTCCTATAATCCCGTTTTTAAATTAATTTTCAAATATAATTAAGAGAATTAAAAAATATATTCATTAGTTGATTTACATTAAATTTCATTTAACACTTCGTGGGTATAATAATATTGCGTCATTGACATAAAATATTTTTAAACATGTTTACCATATACAATAAAAACCATATCATATATTTTATAAATGATTTGAAGGTTAATAAATTAACTTGTCACGTTTAAAAGTATTGATCAGTATAAATAAATGAACTACGTAGAAAATACGACTTGGTATCAAAACCAGATGAATCATGGAAATTAATGATTTAATGCCTGGTATTACAGCTCATTTTCTTTGAGTCACATCCTAACTAAGTAGGTAAAATAGCAGTTAATAAGTCAATGACAAAGTTATAAACAAACTATAAATTGATAAAAAAGTTTTTATACAGTTAGGTAAATTTTTGCATAATCGCCAAATGTTATACAACATTTAAATGTAATCTTAGTCCATATACCTCTTTTACGTTGAAGTTGCAAGTTTTTGAGAAAAATAAGTATTGTATTTTTATTGCAAATTAAAAATTGTAAATTAAATATAGGTACAATAATTTGTTTCAACTCCTTTTAAGATATACCTACGTATAAGATGTACCGATAAGTTTCGGCAACGCAATTGGCAAATTACGTAACATGATATTAAACCGCATTTTCACGATATATGCCACCTAGTTTCAAATATAACAACTTTCAAAGAGACAAATATTTTGATTTTCAAACTTGAGTTACAATTTTAATAGATTTAAGAAAAATCATATCATTCATGGAATTCTTTTTAGACGAGAGAATATTAATATGAGTACAATTTTAAATGTAGCTCCACTATGTTACAAGTTGACAGGTCCACGCTGAAGCCACCCCTGTGAACAAAAAATATTTTAACAATATAAATATATGTATATACAGGGTGGGTTTTCAGTCACAAGACAAATTTAAATGTTTTTTTTGCTTTGATACGATAGAAACGCATATTTATTTTAGTATCGCTCAGTACAAAAAAATAAAAATATACCCAATAATAAATAATAAAAGTCATTTATTTCAGGCAACATAAGAATAGTACTGCGGGACTAGCATGCAACCGTCGACAACGATAAATCAGGCCTTTTATCGATATTTTGTTAGAATATGGTATTTAGTGTATGTTATGTAATTTATTAAGATTATGACATATTTGGTTCTGTGGTCTTAATCATGGTATCAAATCGAGTAATTCTATCTATTATGGTGCGCATATTAGCTTACATAATAGGATAAAATAACAAAATAATGTTTATCTTGTCGATTCGACTATTTATCGATGGTTGTATGCTAGCCCTGCAGGATATTAAATACTAAATCTAAGGCCTATAGAAAATATATACCTTACCCTAATATAGGTACATACAATATACTTAAAACTACACTTCAGTTCCACAAACTTTCTTGCAAATAGTCGCTGTTAATGAACATAGCTACTACGACGCGGCATTTCATTGATAATACTACGACGTAGTACTATAAGATTTATTGATTTATTTATTTATTTATTTATCGACACTTATATCTGTTGATATAAGTATTAAGATATTTTGTAGTACGCGTAGTGGTCTTTATTTTAAATACCATTCATAATTTAGAGTGACCATGCTTCGCTTGATCTGTTAGCGAATATATTAATTGCCTTGTAAAAAAATACACACCTTTTTTTGCAAAAATGGTTCTAAATGATACTTGAAGGGTAAAAAAAAATTGGCCGGTAACTAAAAAACAACCTTGTATGTACAGGGTCCGCCTATAATAGTCAATAATAAATTAATAAATTCAATAAACTTAATCTGCTATAAAAATATTTGTGACTATTATTGGGTGACTCTATATACAGGGTCGATTTGTGGTCACCGGCCAAATTTTTTTTTACATATCGGGAAACCATATCGTATAAACAGGTATACATATCGTATACCTGTTTTTGACCTCAATCTCACCTGATGGTAATGATAAGGTCGAAAAGCAAGTTAAAGGTTATGAGGAAATTGGCTTGTCGTACAGGATCACAGCCATTTATTATATGTAAGGCCCTGCAGAGCAATGAGTTTCTCCCCGGGATGATCTGGAGATTTTGGATCATACTACGCAAAGTTGATGCCCATGATAAAGTTGCTAAAATACATAGGTATGTGTGACATATGAACTCTTGAGTCTACACTAAAAATCTCAAAAAGAAAACTTTGGTTAAGTCGTGTTTTATCCAGAGTCGATAGGACTATCATTAGTCAACCCTTGTATATTCACAAATTTAATGTGATTTTATGACTCCTGTTTCACTACTATATCTTATTTCTGTTAAAACAGCAACTAATAATAAAAAAACAATTCATTTAAACTTCACTTACAAACAAATCTCTTCAAAACTGAATCCTGAACCGTTCGCCATCCGGGCAGCTCTCTAACTGCTATTGAATGAGCGGGGAGCTCTGACTGTCGCTGAAGTCCAGGGTGTAATACATGTCCGTGGTGTCCAAGCCTGAGGAGGGAGGGAAGGGGGCGAGGGAGGGGGCACGTTTGTCCTCCAGCCAGTGGTGGGAGGGACCGGAGTCTGCGGCGCGGGTGAGACGCGAGAGAAGCCGGGAGTAAGTCTTGTTCACGCGGCAGTGGCACGCTGTCACCTGGAATGTGGGGAAATTTTTGTTAGTCAAAAGTGGATTTATCAAAAAGTCCAAATAAAACGCTTTCTGCCTGCGTCTGTTTTTCCTCACCACTACAGTGTCCTGGCACTTTAAAGTGTCGAGTGAATAGGTTTCTCGTGGATGTGTACCACTATAGTCTTCATGCGCACTTTCCATCAGTTGGCATGGAAGACAAACGTCCTATCCTTATGAAATAAAAAAAAAGTTGTTGGAAATTTTCTTAGTTGTGTGGGACGTAAAAAATTGCTAGATGTTGCGGTAAACTTAACGTGATCATTGACCTGCTTTAGTCAGGCAGGACAGTCCCGCCTTCAGGGAATCTGTCCCGTTGTCCCCAGCAAGGCTAACATAGTCCTGCTTTTGCAAACAGACCTAACGATCATTTAAAAGTGTTTTTCCTTTCATGGCACGGCAGGACGCGTCCGGCACGCGAAAGCAGATTCAAAAGAAAGTCCAGTATTACGGAACACATTTGTTCAGCCACAAAAATCAAAAATCAACAAAAATCAAAATGCTGATTATAATTTTTTGTAAAACACAAAAAAATCCGCAGTCGTCCCGCTTTGGTACAAAAATATATGATCACGTTAGGTATACTGCGGTTTTCTAAAAGTTATATAATATATTATATATATTTATATTATATTTTCTATAATGTTCGAGCAATATCCAAAAAGCTAAGTTCACTTCTCTGGTATCAAATACAAACGTCATCACGTTTTACGTTACGATAAAATTTTATTTAGCATTGTTTTCATTCAATCCGTACAGAAAGATCTCAAAATAAATCCTCTTCAATTAATAGAGCCATTATATATAAAGTTCAATTATACAACTTACCACCACTCCAACAATAGCAATAGCAGCCCCCAGGGTTCCAGCAGCTATATAAACGTTGTGAAGTCTGTCGTGGTACAGCCCTAGCGGAAGGTGGCTCTCGCGCACGGACCCGCCTCCTCGTGGCTCTTCGAACTCCTCGCCGCTGACGACTGACTCTAGAATGAAGTCCTCTGTAAAAATAAGGCTAGATGTTAATTAAATAAATAAATAATAAATAAATAAATAGTTCTGACACTCACACAAAATTATCTAGCCCAAATTAAGTTTCTTAAAGAACTGTGTTATGGATACTAGATAACTGATACACTTAAGAAATATATAAACATACATATCGAATAAATACATATTTTTATTAGAATAAACTTAAATAAACATATAAACATCCATGACTTGACGACTAATATCTGAGTTCATCACACAAATATCCGCTGCCGCCGGGATTCGAACCCAGGACCTGTGGCATAGAAGGCAATGTATGTTACAACTACACCAGCCGGTCGTCATTAATTAAAATTAATTTTTCAATAGATTGATCCCATACGAGCATTCTGTACTATATGTCGAGCCTTACTTTGTCAGAGGCTCGACAAAGATTTTGAATTTTTCATTCATGTGCGAGCATATTTTACAATGTAATAAGTCGAATAATGCCAATTAATTAAAACATAGCGTATGCCAATATGATAAGTAAAGGAAATGACTAACTGAGAATACAGGATTTAGCCTGCACGTGGTGACGATTTGAAGTAGGTACCGTTTATTCCCGCGTATAACTTTTCAAGCCACAGTGTGTTCAAATAACCCCACTACTCCTTGATAAGCGTGTCTCAAAGGAGACTAATCAGGACGAATCCCAGTTGGTGGTAGTTTCCATTCAAGATTCACGAGGCTGGCTGTCTAGGTTCAACATCTGCCGTCAAATATCAACACACTGGTTCATAAAATATAAAACATGGAATTAGCGATTTATTGAATTTTTTCGATGGTATCTGTATAATGTGATCACAAACATATTATTTATTTTCCATTTCTCGGGAAAATGCGTAGTTTTTACTACAGTGTTATTTTTCTATTATATTTGTATAAAACGTTAATTTTATAGGAGTTATAAAAATGATAAAATTTGTTTAAGATAAGTTTCTATAGGTTATAAAGAACAATACCAGTAGAAGCTTACTCAGTATCAACTTTGTCCCAGTGCGTCCCCGTTCAGGAAATAAATACTCATTTGTTCGGTGAAGAAAATGACAGTTAAATATATGGACGTAAGGATATTTTATCCTACTTTATTGAGTTTTGAAGTTCAAAAGGTAAGAAAATTAAACATTCATACTTAATTCTTCCAGACAACATTCATACCATGGTTGTCTGGAAGAAATCGCTCTTCAGCGATAAGACCGCCAAGTTTTAATTTATAATAAAAACAGTTTTTTACTTTTTTACTTTTACTGTACATGTACCTTAATATAAACTGAAGTGAAAAAAATAAATTCAATAAATCGCTAATTCAATTTTTTTTATTTTATGAACCAGTGTGCGGCGGCGGCGGCGGTGATGTGTAATGACAATATTTTATGACTAGACAATTCCTTTCTGCATACGGGATGCAGTCATATTCGTCCTCATATTAAGGTACTTACGATCAGGTAAGAAATCAAACGCGGAAAAAGATCTAACTAGGTATTTATTAAAGTCTTCATGTTCACTTAACATCAGGTGTCATGGAAGACAAACGTCCCATCCACATTTTGTAAAAAAAAAAAGAGAAATTCAAATTAATGAAACCTACGCCGATGTGCTATTTGTAACAAACAGGCTCCTGCTAGAAAAAGTCCATGTTATGAATGATCCGGTTTTTCAATGACACGTAATAGAAAACCGTAAAAATGCGAATACATCATGGATTATGGTAAAGTTATATTGTATGAAAAGTTATGGCATATCTACTATAATCAAAGAACCAAGGCGATCAACTTCAGATTTGCTCGAATAGATACAAGATAATTAAATTAGATATGTATCTTACGCTTTCTATCAAAGCTTTGAATTAGTTCAGTAAGGATATATTTTAACACGCAATAAAGTTTGTAATTGAGCACTTTGTGTATAACTAACGACACAATAAAGTAGATAATTTAATTATCTTTCAATTAATATAATAGACTGTAACTTAGCAAATGAACATAGATCGTGACTAGAAAGATCGTTAAAGTTAAAATTCAATAACTGCTGGTCATTTTGATATTGTTTAAAGGTTCGCGACTATATTCACTGTCACATAAACAATCGATATTTAATAGATTATCAATCGATCTTTATTGATTATTCTATCATAATAGTCATTTGAATAATGTAATTATAGCCAGCTAAGAAATCACTGCTGGAATGTAAACTTCCTATTAAGGGATATTTAGGTAATTTAACCGGCACCGCGCTTGTCCTACGTGAATTTGTAGACTTTATGTACCTCCAACATCTAATTTTATATCCACGTTTGAAAGCATCATAGATAATTTGTTCAGTTCATACTAAAAATGCGCTAAACCTCCTGGTAATTGAAAAACATATCCCACTTGATCAAGAAATTGGAATTTCATGATGAAGCTCAATAATTTTGTGTAACGAATTCTTCTAGAATTAAGTTTCACGATATATTATATTAAACAAAAGAAGTTGTAACTTTTGTCTGTAAAGCACTGACCCCTGAAGTTAAAATATGTAGTATCATAACATATTTAAAAAGGATGAAATTAAATTAAAGGCGTCTTTTATTTAACATACTGCACTTCAAAAACTGTCACTGAAATAAATGTCGTCATCATCGTCAGGGAACAGCAAATAGTTTTAAAATCATTCTTTTATCAGTAAGTGCAGATGAGGCGATTTATGCAATTTAAACTTGGAAAATAAGAATCCTACCTTCGCAGAGTTTCCCGGTATATCCTGGCCTGCAGGAGCAGTAGAAAGAATCCACGTCGCTCCAGCACGTGCCGCCGTGGGCACACGGGTTGTTATCACATATCTGTAACAAATAAATAATAACAATTTATAGCTGACATTGAAAACAAAATTTCTAAATATACAAGGTAATATCGTTAAGTTCGCACAGGCGATTATTCCGCAATTATAATATTTATTATTAAGCCAAGATTAATTATTAAACTAAAGCGATCTCGAAATGAGTAAAATGATATCAATAACAATTAACAAAAAGATAAATATCCAAGTTTTTTATAATAATCAGTCCTGTACATTCAACATGACTTAAATAAAAAGGTTTAATTTTTATCTTAGTCTTACTCTAAGTTGATCCCAATTGGACTCTAATTGGGATCAACTTATGTATTTAAGTTGTTACAACCAACCACTAGTAACGTACGCGGCAACCATATTTCTCCTTCTTTTTGGTTAAAAAGCTAAGTAGAGTCTAATACATTGCACCATCATGAAAATTGGGGGTGACAAAACCCAATGACAACGGTAACGATTATATACAAAACCCTATAAAAAGGACTGTAAGCAAGCACCCGGAAAATTACGTTAGCTGTCGTACAAACGAAATACAGCAAAATGCCACGCCAAGTCAAATTCAAAAATTTTAGTTTAAACAAAAGCGGAAACCCAGTTTGCCTTGTAGAGTTTGTATGAAATAGAAAATAAAACTTGCGAAATTGGAAAACTGTTTTGTTAAGTTTGGAAGTGAAGTTCGCCCCTTGTTAGTTTTGAACCACATAGGTTTATTGAATACATTTGATAGATCAACAAAATTAAATTAAGAAAAGAAAACCTTCGCTGCTAAACGTTATTACAATACTTAGTTATGTTTCATCAAGCGTATATATTCACCTTACTTATTGACATTTCGACAATAAAAATATTTCAACATTGGTTTTATAAAAAGAGGTAGATCCAACAAGCAGTCTCAACGCCTGGCTACAAACGTCTCATATTCTTTAATAATGTTTTTAAAGTTTTTTGCATTTAAAATGCTCAATTATTCTTAAATAAATGAAAAATGTGATAAATAAAAACGTCTCATATTTTATCGTACTAATATTGCAAACGCTAAAGTTTTGAATAATAATAATGATTCATTAATTTCAGGTAACTTAAGAATAGTACAAGATGTTTAATACTATATCTTAGACCCATAGTATATGTGAAGATTTGAAGCCACTTCATGCTGTAACGGGCTGGTAGATGAAACTTAGTAGGTATACCTAATATTGTACATAAATATACATTTATGTATATTTATTGACATTTTTATTATATCTATGTGTGTATTTTATATTTATATTCATCTGTAATGTAAGTTTATTTTTATTTAGTGTATATTCTATATAGTAGGTATGCCTTTAACCCCAAAGCTACATATACTAATTTTCTATGTTCATTGGTTGTCTGGTAGAGATCGCTTTCCAGCGATAAGACCGCCAATTGTATCTCAAAATTGTTATTATGTATTTCCTTTTTTTTGTACTTATTAATGGCATACAATGAAATGTAAATAAATAAATCTTGCTCAAGGCTTACACATACATATTATGCACATACATAACTTCACTATATCCCTGATGGGGTGGGCAGAACACCAGAGGCTATAAAACTATCTGATATCACGTCTGACAAAATCGGAGGTATTATAATGATGGAGAGAGACTATTGCAGTGACAGGGGGTCAGCCTATCGCCTACAAAAACGTCAATTAAAACTTCGTCCCTTAACTGACTTTTACAGTAGATATGCCCCGGAAGAGAAGCAGCTGGTACAGCATGTAATCGGTTGCTCCCAGTCCAGGACTTAGTCTACGATATTCTTATCCTTAGATGAAGCCGCCAGGCCAGAACAGCACTGCATGTCTCATTCACAACTTTAGATTTCTATAGGTAACAGGTGTATCGGTTATCAAAAAAGTTACGGTACCTAGTACTTTTTTTCTCTATGGCCGGACCTATCTACCGAATTCATTTAAAGTGAACTGTACATTTAATTTGATTAGAAATGAAAGATCGGAAGCGTATTCATTTAAAAGGATTCTTTAACTATTTATGGTCCTATTATTTTAAAGTTTAACTTATAGATACTGCTTTAAACAAAAAACAATAAAAAAAAAATTGATACTAATTGTAACTGTTACTAATTATTAAGGAATAAAATATATGGGTACAGAAATCTGTGTCAAAAATAACCCGTAATACATTTTTTGTGCTAGGATAGCAACAAATTTTGCTTTGTTAATTAATTCAACTTTCTTATATTAGCTTATTTTTAGTCTAACACTACTTTGATAACAACCGGTGTTACCAGTTTTTATTATATCTGTATAGTATTTATGTCTTGCTTGCCTTACTTTTACAGTTCTATGTAGATTCTAGTATTTTGAATTTATCGATCGGGATCATAGATTTCCAATTTTGAAAAATGTTATTATATTTTTAAATTAGTTTTACAAACGGGATATTACTATTTTAATGACCACATATTTAAAAATGCCGCAACATAACGTCACAAACAGACATGAAATCCTTGATTCGCCAAGAAGCAGGAGTATAAAGTTGTATAAAATTTAGTTTTTGTTACGAATGAGATTCAAATATAAAATATTAAATCTCAAAATACCGATATTAACGGACAAAAGTTGTTTAATTCAAATAAGGAATCACAAAAACATAGAAAAAATATTTTTATTTCTTACGTTTCCAGAACGGAATCATTGTATTTAAACTCAATTCTACTGGTAAATAAATTAATACACTTTGAATAAACTTCGAAGATCCGAAATCCATATATTTAAAAACACTTATGTCATCACACTTTTATGTCATTATTTTCATCAGATTATTTTACAGATTTTCATCAAGATAATCAGTGAAGTTGAGTTTTTGTACAAAGATATTTCGTACCATCATAGTTCATAAAAACTAATATTTTAGATAATTAGAAACCTTATTAGAGTAACATTCAAGCAAAGCCTGATTCATAAGGCAATTAAGAACGTCATAAGGCAATTTAAAAAAAGCAGTACTGACTAATGAACTTCTAAAATGCTCCTGTAAAAATGACAATAATGCTTGAAAAAAGAGCCCAGTTATTCATTCGTCGCCATATGAATGGGATAAGATTGATACACTAATTAAGTACCTATCTAATTCCGGTACACAGCTAACAATATTCCTTAGCAACGTCATATCCTTCTAGTTAATTTCTAATAAATTAATAATAATAATAAATTTAATATATTTTTTTATTTAACAATTGTGTAATTGTTCAACTAATTAATTTAATAATTCTGTCTTTGGTTTATAATTCTATTTATATTTGAGTTTAGTTTGGTTAACTTTTAAATTGTATTTTTTTTCATTAATCTTGATTTATGTCCACAAGTTTATATTGCTTTAATTTTATATTTGAATCTCAGTGAGAATGCTAAGGACAAATACAGTTTCTATTGTATGATATATGTGATATTGTATTAATCTATTGATATTAATCTATTTTCTTAAATACTATAGTTGAATTCTGTTCGAATGGTTTCTGTGACAGTTCAAAATTATCAATCATAGAGATGTTGCTCCAATAAAATTGTTCGATTTTAAAATCGATTGTTTCAAAATACCGATTCAGTTGGTAAAAGAAATGGTATAAAAGATTATAGGATTTGTTTTCTTGTTATAAAAAATTGAAATAAACTATAGAATGATGACCATGGTTTTTAAATCATTAATTTAATTCGTCACTATTTGTCGAAAGAGAACTTGTTTCGGTATCACTCTCTTCTCCGAGTGAGAGTAATTAATATTATATTAGTAATTAATCATAATTAATTGTTGATCGCGAACTCTATCTATGCGGATATATTTATTCCAATCTTCATATATAGTTCGCTGCGTTTTTTCAACAACTTTTTTCCAATTTTCAGTATTCACATGTAGACAAGCTTCCTCCAGTAAACCCAACATTTTGTTTGCCGTAAAAGGCGGAGTCATATTGTATTTAGCCGCATACCCTTGTAAAAAAACTGTTAATGTGTATTGAAAAATTAATTAAGTATGTAATATTAAGTAAAAGAATATTGTAAATGAGCGTGTGTTTCTTCTAAATATAAACTTTTTACAAAGACAGTCAATTTGATTAGATATTATAATATCTTTTCAAATAATAATTTTGACTCAATAGGCGAAGAACGTACCTTTTACTTGGGCCCAAATCAATTCTATTGCATTATATTGACAATGATATGGCGGTAATCTAAAAACTGTATGGCCACGTTCCTTTGCCATCTCATCTACCTTATAAGTGGGTATTGGGCGTTTATGAATTTTAATTAATTTCAGTAATTTTTCCTTAAGCATTGTCATGGTTGCAGCCACATTATTTTTATTCAGCCATTCCACGAGCGCTGCTTTATTATTTTGGGAAGAAGGTGGTTTGTTGAGCTGTCGAGAATGGTATTTTGCAATGTCCATTATAATAATGCTAGGTTCCGCTATATTATTTAGCAAGTTGGCGAACCACTCTTCGAATTTGTCAGCATTCATTTCTTCGTGATAGTCTCCCGTTTTTTTTGTTTTAAATGCTAGAAGACTATTGGGTATAAATCCTTTTGCATTCCCAGCATGGCATACAATAAGCCTTTCGCCTTTTCCCTCTGGAACTTTCGTAGAGGTATGAGCAGTGTCATTTGTCCACATTTTGCTAATAGAGTGATTAGCGTTTAGCCATGTTTCGTCGACAAATATAACATCATCCCAATTTTCTATTTGCTTGCATACTCCAAAAATGTAGCACGGGCCATAGCAATATCTCCCCTTTCCATAATTATGTTTCTTTTATTTACCTTTTTCCACTTAAATCCTATTTTTTGCAGTACACGCCGTAGCGATGAAATCCCTCCTTTAAACAGTTCAGCCTCTTTTAACGATTTTATTAATTTCATCAGCGACGGGAACTCATTCCTTTCGTAATATTTATAAATATGATTGCGGATTGCCTCAACATCGAAACTGTCGATGTTGGTTATTGGTGCTTTGCGTTTATGCTTCTTCGGAGTGGACAGCTTCTTTTCTTCCATACCACTTTTACCAAATTTTTCATTGGTAATTCGAGTAACCGTAGATGTTCCTATTTGTAGTGCTGCTGCAACTCGTTTTACGACATTTTCAACCGATATTAATGGACCCCCGTTGATACGTTCTTGTTCAAAGTAGTCTCTCAGTCGAATAACCAACTCCCGACTTTGAGAACTTATAACGTGTTTGTTTGTTTTATTTTTAGGTTTAAAGACATTTATTCTCAAAAAGAATTACAAATCAATTCACTTACATGAGAACTTATAAACTAAATCTAAAATACACAAGAACGTAACATTTAACAAATAATAGTTTTAAATGTGGGTACATGCATAATCACAATACAAAATCGAACGATGAATATGACAGAACAGGGATAATTACACCGATACACCGTAACTAGATGTGGCCTCATATATTTTGGTTTAGTACGTAGGATTTGAAGTATATTTTGAATACTTGAGTAGGTACTTTTAGCGTCTTTTATATTGTTGGGAATTTTGTTTTATATTTGGGCGCTTAAAAAAGAAATTGTGTTTTTTACCATAATTTGTTCTTGGTGTCTGAAGAACTAAATTGTTAGAGTTTCTTAGGACTCTTTGTGCATGAATTTGTGATCTTTTTGTAAAAGAGAGGTTAGTATGTATATCTTTTAATAATATTTTTCTAATTAGTAGACACGTGAAGTATACAAATGTTTGATTTATTGTCAAGATTTTGGTTTCTTTATATAGAAGTTTTGTTGGGGTTAGGAAATCATAGTTAAATAAAAGTTTGACTAATTTATTTTGAGCGGTTTGAATAAGCTTGATATAGGTTTTGGCTGCCATACCCCATATTTCAATTAAGTACTCTATGTGAGGCATTTTAAATACCAAAAAAGATAAGTAATTATATAAAATTAAAAACTAATAAAAATAATGGTAACGAAAATATGAATAAAAACAAAAACTTAATATACAAAAAAATTTAACAAGAACGAATAAATACAAAAATTTCAATTAATACGCAAAACTTTACAAAATGTGAAAACTTAACAAAACAGTGAAAAAGCAGTATTACACAGTATTCGTATTGGCGCCATCAATACGATTACAAGATGGCCGCTCAATCATCGATTTGGTGTCGATTCAATAGCGTCAATCCCTATTTATTGATTCCGTTCCGGTGCTTTGCATCTGACAGTTTAAAATGTATATAATTTTACCACATTTACTTATTTTATTTACAGTTAGTAATAATGATTAATAGTTTACTTAAAAAAAAATAAGTTGGCAATTTTATTCCAATACTTTTTAATGTTTATCCCGCTTCTTCACTAATTTTTAATTATAAAAAAAATGCGCGAAATGGAATATGAGAACTGTCACGGAAAGATTTCATTGGAGCAACAAAGAATTATGATTGATAATTTTGAACTGTCACGGAAACCATTCGGACAAAATTCAACTATAGTATATCTCTAAACCCAATGCCACCCTATATAAGGTCGTAAACATAACATACATACATAATGTCACGTCTGTATCCCTAATGGGGTAGGCAGAACACCAGAGGCTATAAAATCATCTGATGTCACGTTTGACAAATTAGGAGGTATTGAAATGATGGAGAGACTTGCAGTGATAGGAGGTCACCCTATCGCCCACGAAAACGATTAAGGTCGTAAAATGACTCAAATACCCACTTCACGGCAGCGCAATGTATCCTCGCTCCGCTCGTCACTGGTCGCACTTTCACGCTACACGTCTCTGTACCGCTTTAGCTACTACACACATCTCCGGTGGAAATACAGCCTGAATGAAAGACATTTAAACCGGATATCTTTACTTCATAATAAACAATTTGAATTTACAAAGGGCCTTTCAACAACTGATGCTGGTGTTGAACTATTTGAAGTAATCGCAGGTGCCTGGGAGGGGTCACAGGATGCTCTAGGTGTATTTTGTGACCTATCTAAGGCATTTGACTATGTCTAGCATGACACTCTCATCAGGAAACTCTACCACTACGGCATCGAAGGCACTGACTTCAAACTTTTGAATTCATATCTAAGTGATAAAATTCAAATGGTTGAGGTCAACTGGAAAAGGTCGGCTGGGTCGGTTGTGAGAATGGGAGTGCCTCAAGGTTCAATTCTGGGCCCATTTTTATTATTAATCTATATAAATGCTCTACCCTATATAGTAGGCAATAATCACGAGGTTATATTGTTTGCTGACGATGCATCATTAATTTTTAAAATGATAAGGCAGAAAACCAATTATGACGATGTAAACAATTCTCTCTCAAATGTTGTGCAGTGGTTTAATATAAATAATCTAGCTTTCAATGATAAAAAAGCTAAATTTATAAAATTTTCTGCACCAAATGTAAAATTAGTTAACACTTTAGATTCTAAATTGCAATTGATTAATTGATTCTAACTGCGCCCCGCCCATATCTTAGTTCTGCAGCGTTCGCGGTAAAGAAAATTCGCTCATTGACTGATGTTAAAACGGCGAAGATGGTTTATTTTAGTTATTTTCACAGTATAATGTCCTAGGGCATCCTACTTTGGGGCAATGCTGCAGATATTCACACAATATTTACACTGCAGAAAAGGGCTATTCGTGGAATGTATATACTTAGAAATAGGGAATCTCTAAGAGAAAAGTTTAAAGACATTGGTATCTTGACCCTTGCATCACAATATATATGTATATATATATGAAAACATTATGTATATTTATAAGAATAGTAATAAATTTAAGACTAGGAAAGATAATCATGATAAAAATTACTCTATAAGGACTAGGAACGACCATAAGTTAGCGTTTCCCTAATTAAGGCTGACTAAAAGCAGCAAATCATTTATCGGAATGTCAATACGTATATATAACAAAATTCCAAAGACAATTCAATCCCTGCCATTCAATAAATTTAAATCAGTCATTAAAGACGTTCTATCTCAAAAAGCTTATTATAAAACTAAAGAGTATTTAGACGATAAAAAGGCATGGGATTAAGGCACACAACAGGATATTTCTAAAAGTTTCCAATTACTTTTTCATTTTGTTTACGGCTTGGCTGTGCAATATGCCATTTGGCATACTGGTGACTGTTCCCCTCACTTATTCTCTGGTCAAGATAACAGCAAAAACGTCATGCTCCATCAGGCGGCATGGCTAATGGGAGCGTCGGGTGTCGGGTCACCCTCTTCCTTAAAATATGGTTGAGGAGGGTGATGGCTGGTGCTTGCGTTATACTCGTGAACGAAAGCTACTAGCGGCGCAAGGTCGTTTTGCTGATGACAGTATGACTTTTTCATTCCATTCTTGTTTAAATACTCTGGTCCTAGTTTGTCATGTTCGTGTTGTGCATTCATAGCTCAGTGCACCTACTATATAAGCAATTTGGTTATGGCTTGACATTGGCTCTCATAATTAGCCGTCTTGTGTTTTTTTTTTTCATGTCATGGTCAATTTGTACTGTACCTATTTGTATAATTCTGAGTGAAAAAGAGTGCCAAGAGTTTTCTCCCGCCGGCTTTTTTTGTCTCTTGGTCTAGATATTATCTACTATAATATCTTTCTCAATAACTATCAACACCTTGTTAAAGCCGAAGTACAAAATTGTGACGTCATTTAGTGGCCATTCGATGGCTTTATGATGAATAAAATATTTTGATTTTGATTTCTGACGAAAATTCGCATACTTATAGATTAAACCTGAAATTACATATAATAAAAAAAACTGATATTCCTACCCACATAATCAGGATTTAATCGATTGAACCTGATGAGAGCAACAAGTCTTCTAATAAAATACGAAAAAGAATCTAAAATTTAAATTACAACATTTCTTACAAACTTCGAGTGCCCTTTAAACTTTGAAAGATTCAAAGTAAAATATTTCCCAGAAAGACAAATACGCTCGAGTTGTACTGAGCGAAATTCCTGAACCGAGCTAAACTGTATTTGCAAGTCAGCTGGCTTTCCTTTGTTTGCTTCTCGTAAATAGCTGGTGAACGTGACGTTTGAGTGTGACGGGAAATGTGTATTCTAGGTACTTATGTAATTTATTTTTAAATTACATATATATGTAATTTATTTTTAACTCCTTTTCATCTGATGACAAGTGAAAATGAAGTCGATGATGACAAAAACGGATTAAGGAACTACACTAAAAGCGGCTACACACGACCCTAAAATCACTGGCGATATCGGGATAGCGGTAGTGGGGATGAAATCGGCTACTACTCTACACACGTCTCTGCCAGTCAGTACGAAACCGACCGTGCAACAGACTGCTCGTTGTTCCGAGATGCCGCCGACACTCACAAAACAGCAGAAAATAGGCATTGTTTTGGCACTTACTACGGTGCCACCTAACCAGAGACGAAAAAGGAAGAATATTAAAAAACAGTTGTTACTCTTTATCAATATAAATGCTTACTCCTTTGCTGTTGTGTATTATTTTAAGTTCCATTAATAAACAATTATATCCTTACGTTCACCCCTTAATTGTTTATTTTTAAAAGACAGACATCCTTCTAATTGTTGAATTATCTTTGTCTGGTTTTCATCTAATTTTTCTCTTCTTCTCAAGCGCAGACTGTGTAGAAATCAATCCTGATTTCGCTACACACGTACTGACAACGCTAATTGTCCCTAAATCGTGAGCTCGCTCGGAACGATTTAGGGACGACAAAAATCGGGTAGGATTTGCATACACACGAGACGATTTATGATATGATCTAGGGTCCTCCCCACCACTGTCCCGATATTGCCAGTGATTTTAGGGTCGTGTGTAGCCGCTTTAACTTGCAAACAAGTAGGTTCACTTGGATTATTCGGCTTTTAGCAAACGCTTATCCAATGAGTTAAATAAATCACCCGGACCATGTGGTCCCAAGGCAAACTTTATATACAGGGTGACTGGTGGGTCACTTGCGAAGTTCGAGGACCTGATAGTTTGAGATCATACATGAAGAGAAAAAATAAAATTAAAATAAATATTAATTGTTTACTGAGTAAACTTAACCGAAAGTTAAAGAATTCATTACGCAACGCATGGTTACATAAGCGTTATACAATAGATATCTCTCGGGTGGTGATGTGCGTGTGGTGGGAACACTACTGTGTTCGTGTTAACTGAGGCGGCGCATCGGGAAAAGTGTAGTAAGGTCTCTTTATTTATTTATACAAAATTCACAGCTCTGAATTATAAAAAAATACACATTTAAAACGATGCTGACAGCCAATTAAGAATTTACAATTTTTAGGTTTGCCATCAGGCACACAAAAAAAGAACAAGAATATACAAAACAAAATGTCAAGAAAGTAGAAAACAGGAATATACTTAATTATTAATAAAAAAACACAGGAAAAAAACTCCCTAGTTAGTGTTAGGTATAGGTAGTTAATTTGAGTTTTATGTCAAAATGAGTAGGAATTTCTGGTGATAAATTAAATACCTACTTTTATTACAAAAGTGGTCACCAGTCACCCTGTATAAGCTTATCTTATGGAAACTACACAATGATACTAGGGAGTATCCTAGTATACACCCAGGCCCGAGGTAGTTTAAAAAAGTTCGCTTCCTCAACTGGCCTGGCTGGGACTCGAATCCAGAACCTCTCGCCCTGCAGCCAAACACTCGACCACTGCGCTATGGAGGCGTATTGTATTGTTTTGTTTATATGTTTAAGCACAGATTAGCGTATATTTATGAGTTTACACCGCACGCCCCATTTACCATTAGTCATTCATTTATTTTTATCCTATCTTTAAGACTCCGAACGAAAATTATCTTTTTCATAACCATCGATCCACATTTCTAACCAGTTCTGATGCTAAATAGCTACATTCACAATCGTATTTAAGTAATACAGACTGTAAGGTGATTGCGTAAACAGAACATAACACTAACTCTCAAATTTTACAGTTTCACTCTTACGAGCGGAATATCAACTGCTAAATATGTGGAAGGAAATATATTTTACTGGAGCAATATGTTTTGTTCTTATATTTGTTTACTATCGTAAGAATTTTGTAGAGTGCTTAAAGCTTCATGTGGTTTTAGTGTCTTGATAAAAAAAACAGCTCATTAAAACAAACAAACTTTACAGTTTTATTATGATACAGAAAAAAATAATTATCAGATAAATTATATGCTAATCAATTTTGGACCGTATGGGTGCTTACATAAGAGTGTTTTCATAAAGGAACCGGACCCGTACAGGTTTGTCCGTACCGGACATTTATGTACCGGTCCATCTGTTCTTTTATGAAAGCACTCTTATGTAAGCACTCATACGGTTCAAAATTGATTTGCATATAATTTATCTGTACCGGAAACCTGTTTCTTAATGTAAACACCCTAATACAATAGGTGTAAGAGAACCTGGTTTTCATTTCAAAATGCCCTGTTAAGTAACCACCAAGTACATATATCTATCAACTATAATATATCGGAGCGCTTTGACCTCAAAATTGCATTATCTATCTGTGAACATGTCATTGGTCTTGATCGATAATGCTTTAAAACAATTTGGTTCGTATTTTAAAATTGTTACAACCATTTTGCTTCCCACGTATTTTTGGAGTTTATGAAAATTCATCGCTTAAATGAGTTACGTTTTAACTGAATTTTATCCCGTTAAATTACATTACACATTTTAACTCAATTTTGAGCTTTAGGTTTTGCAGCATTTCTGAGTTGATTTTAGTTTTTTCGTGCTTACAATATCTGGGCATTGTTACAATGAAACCGTGATACTTCGGTGTGTCATATGAATGTTGATATTTAAGAAGAAGATAACTAAATTACGAGTAAAGGATAACATGTGACTGATTTGAGTGGAACCTTGAGTTATATTTACAAATTAGTGGTGTAGCTAAAGGCTGCAAAGTGGTGTAGGTAATTTCTATCATAAGCAAAAATAAAGAAGCTTTATCTCTACACGGTACCTGTAGCGTAAAATATCTACAAGAGAAATATTGAAAACATGTTCATTTCTAACATTGGATTATTATTTGGACCCTGTTTATAGGAAACCCACGCACGTCGACCGATATTTAAATAGGGAAATATCACCACCACTCGAATTATTTGCCGTAGGCTCTTTTGTTTCAAAGGGCTCGTGGAATCTTTGATTTCCAGCACATTAGAGAGGGAATTAATTATTTTGTCAAAGTACTTTGTAAATAAGGCTTCAATCCACCTCATTGTCGCCGCAGATACTGCAGGCTTTCTTATTTTGGTCAAACCAAACTAAATTTATCAACCCGTTTAAAAGGAAATTTGTCTTTAAAACTTTTTTTATTTATTTATTTTTAAAATTGATAATGAAATGATAATTATCCAAAACTGAAAAACAATTAAGTTAAATTAAGATTTATGTTTACTATAAGGCAAAATACATAGTAATATATAGACGAAGTCAATCATCGTTAAGGTTTGACTCTGAGAACATTTAATTCAGGGTAAAACACTCTATGCCTAGGATGATCAGATAAACTATGGAAATTAAAAAAAATATCCGTGGATAGCCGTGGTCGTATGCCACCTTTTATAGCAAAACAGATTCAATTTAATAATAAAATAAAATCAAAATGGCATACGATCACGGCTACCCTTTCAACATATCTCTATCAATATGAAGTAATACATAAATATTTCAGCGGCGACTATTACTTGATTCCTACTTTTTAGAACGTGATTTTAGTAGTCGGGTTTTAGTTTAGGAACTTTTTTTTTCACACGTTATGGAGTAATAGTGTTTACATATTTGAAATGTGCTTACGAAGTTCTTTTATTTGATATAACACATGAAACCGCCAAGAAAAAATTTTTTTTACTATAATTATCATTTGATACCCCACACAAAACGGAAAATATTTTTTTTTTGTTCTTCACTTTAAGTCCCCTAGAGGGCGCTGTAATCAATTGAACATAACTTTATGTAGCCTATAACTAGCGGACAGTCAAGAGGCTTCCAACAACACCGTATTTATCCAATTATGATTAGTAGTTTAGAAGTTCTGAGGGAACAGATGAACATCCATACCCACATACATACATACACGTCAAAATCATAACCCTTCTTTTTGCTTCGCCGTAGTCGGGTACAAATCACCCTAATTATAATAGAGAAAATGGTTAGAAGCTATCAGTGACATATAATATACCTAAAAATATTAAGTCAAATATCAAATAACTTGTAAGATCTAAAACTCAAGAGAGCTCTCAGATTATCAGCTCGTTTTGTGCTAACTCTAATCTTAACGCTCGAAGACTAAGAAAACAGATGGAGGTGGTGATTGATGCCGATCAATCTGACGCCGACCACCTCAATCACTTTTAACCACGGAGTATGTAAAGACACACATTGTCTTTACATACTCCATTGTTAAAAGAGTATGTAAAGACAATGTGTGTCTTAAACACACAACATTGATTAAAAATGTAAGTATAATACGAATAAATGCAATTAAATTTGGTTATTATACAAGTATTGTGTTTAATAAAATAAATTGTGGTTACTTAAGCCACCACTAAATCTTCCCATTTTCTTTGGGACTCCTTACCTATCTAAATTGCTCCTTTATTTCATTATCTTTATAATGTAGATAACTCCGAGCTTTGGAGCTCCAAATAAGTGGTTACTTATAAAATATGCAAATTAAGTTTAGAACTGGGCACCTAGTACAAAAACTAACTCACAAAAAATTTGGCGGCCATTTTCCACATAGTAGGTATTACTTAAGATGGTGTTCAGTTTAGTGACGTAAACTAGAGGTCTCGGTTGCAAATCCTGGAATAGAGGCAGCTATTTTTATAACAAACGCATTGTTAACTAGTGTATGTTTATTTAGGTTTATTACTAATATTTATCTTCAGCATTGAGTTACTATATCTGTATATTTATATCCTACTTATATTTGTATGTTTATGAGTTTATCTGTTATCTATTTTTGGTGAAATGAGTTCTGAATGAAAAAGTTCGACCTCGATATCGACCTCTGCGTTTTTATATACCTATCGTGAGACAAAAGCCATTTCATATTTATGTATATTTATGTCAGTTCCAAGCTTGAAGATTAATAAAAATGACAAATAATAGAGTTCAAAATAGTAATGGACATATAACTAGAATAAGGACTGGCCGTATGAAGAGTAAGATTCTCGATTTGTTACAACATTTTTGAGCGGACGCCTAAGCAAGACCCCATAAGGTGGATCAACATTTTTGCAGGATCTTGAAGGATATCTCTGTCTAGAAATGGTTGATTGCGTAATTTTATGCAGACGTCCAATTCAGGGACAATCTAGATTTATGCCAAATTGTGTCTTAATTGATAAATCAAATGATCAACTTCTTAAATATAGTAAACAATTGAACTGATGTTACATTAGATGATAAATATTGAATACCTATAAAATAAATACTCTCATACACTCATTAATTTTGGTTCGACTCACTTTCAGTCCTAATGTGTCCTCCAAAATCATTGATTCAATCTAACACGCTTTATCAAGCATAAATACCGCATTAGGCAATAATTGATCCGTGTACGTGAACCGACGGAGATAATGATAATAGGCTCTTCAGAATAATAGCCCACTGCCTGACAAATTACTGCCTAGAGTTGTCCCAGCTAATAGTGCTTAGAGAGGATGGCGATATTTATGTAAATCAGGTATAAACCCCATCAAAGTGCTATAAGAACAGACATGGAAAAGGCTGGTTGTGAGCTTTGTTGAATATAGTTTGTTTAACGAGGTTGGTTAATGAACTTATTAATATTTCATTTTTTTAATTGGTTTGTGAGCTTAAGAGAATTATTTATTTATGTGACTTCTTATTAAAATGCGAAAGTAGAAAAACAAGCAATGATTAACTAAGTTTTGAACATCCTTTGATAGAATTAACTGAATAAGGATTTAATGAATGAGGTCGTTGCACCTCAAGGATACTTCTGCGTTAGTGAATTGTGATGCGGCTTATACATAGTTGTAGGAGTGTATGATTGTTTTTTCGTTACACTTTTAGGGTCACAGAATTCGCATGTCCGCATGCAGAAATATATGATCGAAGTCCGCATGTCATATACCTAAAATGACTTCATTAAGATCTTTTAATAGCACGTTTTCATTAAAATGTTACATTATAAGAAAATATTTAAGTATAAAGTTTTCAAAAGATAAATTTTAAGGTGTCCTTTTCTTAGTTTGATTTCAATACCAGCCATATCGATGCAAACAAAGATATTCGTTTACACCAATGCGCAATGGTGAAGACTGGCGATGAAGAAAGTACTGTTACCCTAGCGCTGCAACATTCGTCGAAATACTACTAATAATCACTCAAATCACTCAAAACACATTTAAACACACTTTGAAATCCTATTTATTAGAAAGTGAAAAAACGAAACACATTTAGTGGCACAATATAAGATAATATACTGTTTTGTACCTTTATAATTTAAGTACCCCTATATGTTTGTTTTCCAATTTTTTATTACTTTTATTTCTGTAATTATAGTATATATGTATGTGTTTTATCTTATATGTTATGTAGTTAGTCATTTTTACCAATTTATAGAGCTTATTAAACAGTATATTATTAAATGGGCGTTTATCCTAGGGCGACGACAGAATAGCATCGTTACGATGCAAGTCGTAACATATGATGAGTCGTAGCCTTTTTACTGGCTCAACACTTCAATAATCTAATTTTCTTTTTCCACTGTTGTATCTGTTTTAATTTTATTTTTGTGTAATGTGATATGTTTTACTTTGTAACTTTATTTATGTCGTCTTTTTTTGTGCTTTGTGCTTTTTCTTTCTTTTGTATGTTCTAACTATTGTATTGTGTTGTGTCCGTCAATAAATGTACTTCTATTGTATTCTAAATAAACATGAGTCTTTTTTAAAGCCATCTCTCTTTTAATTACAGCAACTGTAAAAAGTAACTTACAGATCTCGCCGGTAGATGGCACTCCTCGCCCACGTAGCCATGAGGACACTCGCAAGTGTAGGTGTTGCCGTGGTCCACGCAAAATTGCTTCTCGTTACACGGCATCGGGGAACAAAGGTCAACCTGAAATAAAACTTGTGGTTAATAATTTAGGTCTTTTTTAAAGCATCAAAAGTCTCAGTTAATAAGATCACACAATAATATAAAAACATGCTTCAGTATTCTCGGGATATTGGTATTAATGGAAGCTGTCAATTTCGTTACTCGAATGAGTTTAAGCTCTGGGTGAAGGCAGCAAAGGACCTAGCAACGAGATGAATCTTGGGCAAAATTCATGTCCATGAGGGAACGTCTCCCGGTATCCCTATAAAAAAAATAGTGCTAGACGGTGGAAGCATCCATCGTAAGGCCAATATTAATATACAGATAAGCTGTATGACATAGAAAAGAACACCAAACGACTGTTGTTATAAACATCTGTAACTTTCAAAGGTTAGCCATTCTTACGGGTATAGCTGATAATGACATACAGAGTAGTGGTAACCATTAGAATCGAAGGCGAGCTCTAAACCAAATCAACATGATAGATCATAGCGATCGCAGTATGATTGGATGAAAGAAACACTCAAATTTCCCCAATAATGAAAAATATTCAGATCCTTTTGAATGTACTGTTCTGTGTTGGCACTGTGTGAGAAGATACCTGAAAGATTTACTGATAAATAACTGAACATCGTGACATTTTTTTCATGCAACATTCGATCTCGCGTCTCAACTCTGTACAAGTTTAAAAATGCTCGCTCATTCACAAGATAGTTGGCGCCACTTGCATTGCCAGCTAATTGCCACTTATCATGCTATACTATAGAATCTTAACTCATAAATAAACTTACAAAGTTAACTTTTTTACTATTGGAACTTTTAATAGAAGTTTACTAAACATATTTTGAAAGGTATAAAATAGGACCCGAGGGCTATTTATCATTTAAAAATATCTGCAGAAGGGTCCAGCGACTCATTAATCAACATTTTATTCAAGTTTCGGATGTATAATTCATGAATAATTGTATAATTAGCTGACCACCTACTGGTGAACGCCGGTGTACTCGTGTCGGGATGGATACTTGCTTTCTAGTAATTCCAAATGCTTCCCATATAAATTATTGATATAATTTTAATTGAATTTACCCCGATATCGAGATGAAAATTACATCATACAAGCAATTTTCCCATATATGATTTTAAAAATAAAAACATGAATATGGTAACCTATTTAGTAAAATATATTGAGTTTAAGTATTCATATATGTGAGGATTTTCTGGATGTAGTAAGTTACTTTATTTCGTGTTTTTTTATTATTGGAAATAATGGGTGTTTGTACTTTAATCAAAACGCGTAGAGTTAGATCGTGTTATGTCATTTTCATGACTATCATTACAATTAAAGATAAACGTCGTATCTTTGCAGTAACATACAGTACCTGTAAATAAGCCAAACCATCCATTAATTAATATTGTCTTTAGCTTTCACGTTCCAATATACTAAATTAAAGACTTCTTAACCGAATTCTGTAGCCCATAAATGTGACCGAGAGGTCTGTACTAGTGATGTTCCGGAGATCCGTATCCGAATATCCGCCGGGGGGAAAATCCGTATTCGTATCCGTATCCGTTACTTTTCATGCGGATCTTTTACGGATCTTTTCTTTACCAATGTTCAATTTATAGGATGAAATTATGTAGGATATGAGATAGAATTATTAAAATCTTAAAATCTATTCAGAGTATTTTTTTATTTCTTAAATCAAATAGGTATTTGACAAACAAAACAAAAGTAACACCCCCACGAGGCAAGTCGAAACATGTCCTGTGTGTCGTTGCGGCGAGCAAAGTGTCAACTATCGTTTCAAGGTCACTCGCGCCTCTACCGATTGCATAAGAAAATAAAGATCCGTATCCGGGGATCTTGACACCGAATATCCGTTTTCGGATCCGTATCCGCGGATCTACATTTTTAGCGATCCGGCACATCACTAGTCACATCACACACACCGAAATGTCAAGTTAGAAGTAAAATATAATTTAAACGCGGTTATTTATTTATTTATTTACTCTTCATTGTACAAACACAAAATAGAAAATAAAGGACAATAAAAAAAAGAAAACACAATCGGCGGCCTTATCGCTAGAAAGCGATCTCTACCAGGCAACCATCCAAATACAAGATAAAATCAGTTGCAAAAATTATTTTATTTTCTATAAATATTTTTTTTTCTATTGGTTTCGATGTGACGGAATTCATTAAAGAACTGATTCATCCTAGAGTTTATATAATAGATCTTCCCCGGACAATAGGTCTATTTAAGCTAATAAGGTGGATCCAGATACGTGCTATCCACCAAACAGGGTCACTAGGATTAGTCGCTCCTTACCACAAGCTTATCAAGGCATGGCACGTTAATAAATATCCGACCTTACAGCGACCAAATAAACGACCAATTTTCAAAGAACGAACGCGATACTGGCCAATCTACATTTGTTTTATTAAATAAGTTACAAGTTTTGGCCGCGAAACGGTGTTTTAATCTGTAATCGTAAATACATTGTAACGTGCTTAACCAAGCTACTTATTATGAGGTTTCGTGCCAAAACAGATAGTGCAATTTGAAATAAGTATAATTTACTGTTTCAAAGGAAATTCTATCCACAAATAATTATTGGGATACAACTTCACATACATAACATATAACTTAACGCCTTTATCCCTTATGAGGTAGGCAGAACAACAGATGCTTAAAACCATCTGATGTCAAGTTTGACAAAAATATGGAGGTATTATATTGATGGAGAAAGACTATTGCAATGGCAAGGGGTAAGCCTATCGCCCACAAAAACGCTAACAAAATGTCTGTCCCTCAACTGACTTTTAAATTTTGTCCGGGAGAGAATCAGCTGGTACATTCTATGATTTACTTTTGCTCCCAGTCCAGCAAAAGTGTCTGAACTTTATCAAATTATTTAGCATCTATTTGTCTTAGCCTGCATACAAACTATTTTGATCGAAGATAAGCTCGAGAGATTACAGTTAGCAGATCGATTCGGAGCTAGTAAAGAAAAAGATTTTTCCCAAATTGGACCATCTGGAAATCCACTACCTCAACACACAATAAATGTCAAAATCTAGCGATAGCTTCCGGTCTTAATATCCAGTTAAATAGAATACAGGTTTAGAAAAAAGCGTTTTCTATCGTCCACATCCAACTAAACTAAATCAGGTAAGCTTAGCTAAACTAAACTTGTCCGTCCAGCGAAAAATAAGCATAGTTTGCGGTGGACGCACATGTATGAAAAACTAGCTCATCTATGCGAGCTAAGTTAAATAAACTTAGTTTAGTTGGTAGTGGACCATCGGCTTTACTTCTAGTTTTAATAAGAGGTTAGAAGCTAAGCTATTTAAGATAACATCTAACTCTGATTAAATTGTTACAAAAGAAGAACGTAGCGATATTATCTAAAGTGACGTCAATTTATTTACGAGATCAAAAAGGACAGATCGAAATATTATCCTTTCTTTTAGAAATCCTTTGAACCGATATTCTATAATGATGGCCATCAATCAACGACCGCACGTCCGGGATTCTATCCATTTTCTTATACAGGATGTTACGGTGGACATAACAAGCGAAGTAGCATTTTCATTTTTAAAACGGCGACGTTGTCAGAAAATTTATATTCTTGAATTAATTTGTTGAACTGTACTGCAGAGTTATTATATCTGATATACATGATTTTTTTCATGAACACTTTTATACTGAAATTTGAAAAAAAAAACAATGATCTTATGTTTTTGGAATAATCTTATACTTCCCAAGTAAATTGCCTGTCCACTTTTTTTCCTCAAATAAAATAGTTGAGATAAAATTTCCCAAGAATAAAAGTTCGGTAATTTAAATTAAGGTATAGAACCGCAGAATTATTTGTCGGAAGGAAGGAATCTGCACCACAAAAACACATTTCTTACCGTTCAAACGACTTAAAAAACAGATTGGACTAATTCACAATCGCGCTGCTGTGTTGATAAAATATTAAACATAAAATATTCGTGGCTTTCCCAAAGAAAATATCAGGGTATTTTGTTTTTGTGGTATAAATTACTGAATAACGTTAATTACGTTTAATAATCTGTCTTTTAAATTTGTGTGAACACAATAAACGCGATTACAAAACTAACACAAATGTAAAAAAATAAGAAAGCCCCCAACTTCGTAAGTGCTATATAAAATGCTAATTAATTATGCTGAAATTATAACTAACTTATTAATCAAAACTTAGAATTTTTCGAATTACAATAATTAAGGAGATCTTGTCTGTAGTTTCAATGAGAACTGCATATCGATAGACAGCTACTTTGATTTCCACAAAAAAAAACATGAGTCACACATACGATTCTAGATTTTAAAAACACAATTTAATTTTATGATATGGCGATTCATTTAAACTCCTCAATGTCACCGTGTTCAACTTGGAATTTTCGTAACACCCTGTATATCATTAAACAATTTTCTTTAATTGTGTCTTATTTTAATAGCAATAAAGCTAAAAGCTGTAGTCAATTAAATTTGTACTAAAATTTTATAACTTTAAACCCATTTTTGTCTCGTAGATATTGTTATTATGGTGTACGAAGTAAATCTAATTTTACTTTTGATTATAACAATACATTATACTAACATGGAATAACTTTAAACTAAAAACAAACAAAGGCGATATATAAAAGTAAGCGTCTCTCATATCTCTTGTATTGTGTTGAATATAAAGTTACCGACCACTTATGTACAAAATAGTTAGGTATATGTAGTTTTCAAATGTTCATTGGAAATAACCCCGATGTATTTGATTACTTTTTCGGAGCTAGTAAATAAGTTGCCTGTAATAATAATGCAGATATTTATACTCTTCATCGAACATAAATAACGAAAACCATATTTTACATTGGATCTATAAAATATTCAAGCTATAAGACACCTTCAAGCTATTCCGATTACAAAAAGCTTTTAAACAGGTAAAGCAGTTTTCCAATACTTATTTCCTTGGATTATTTTTAATAACAAGTCTTTTCTCTTAGCTTAGCTGTAGGAAATGCTTGAAGACTAAAATAGGTCAGAGTACATTCCCGTTCTAGCTGCTCTTTCAATGAATATCTGCCTACTTAAGCAGAAGTATTGAAGAACTGTGTAGTGCGGAGCTAGTCGGTAAGGCCTTTTGTCTTGCTGACTGTCTTGTTGCCATCGTATTTTGAACCTAATTACTATGTAAAACATGATTTACCCTATTTAAATGATAAAAAGATACTCAACATTGCATCTCGGATCGATCTGCATTTTGCCACTCTCGTACATCAGGTCGTTACTAGAGAGTTACCTAAGTATCTCTTTGACAAGTTGTACTGGTCGGCAAATGACAATCAGTACAATACAAGAGCTTCTTCTTACTTGCTTAAGAATCAAAAACATAAAACATCAGCGTTTAGAGGTAGCTTTCGCTACTTGGCTACAAAATGTTGGAATAACCTACCACCACCTATGCAGCGTCCACTGTCAAAGGTAACTTTTAAGAACAGTTTTAAGAGTTTGTTATTCCGCAAACAAATTGAAATTTGTGGTCAAGTGGCGAAGGATAAGTAATATGATACATAAATTTTGTTCATGTTTGTTGATTATTGGATCATTAGGTATTATTATATCCATTTATGTGTACTTTTATGTATATATGTATAGGTTAAGCTATAGATAATTATGTATGCTTATATTTAAATACGCTTAAGTTAAATCTATTTATATATAATAGTGTTACAATATTTAATACCAGGTAATATTCACCAACACACAATACATAGACAGCGGTCATAAACTATCTATTCGTAATTTGGGATTTTCTTATAAATTCTCTGGCTACACTGAAAACCAGTGTCTTGGTGTTTCCTCACAACACCAAGATGTATACTGAGCTGTAGCCTATTGTAGCTGCAGTGCATGCATTGGTACAATCAATTAGGTATTAAGATAAAGTTGTTAGTTATTTTAAGTTTTGTGTATTTTTACTGGTGTAGAAAAGATTGTTATATTTTTAATTCTTCTGTATGTACTGATTATGCACTGTTTTTTACAATAAATTATTTTCATTCATTCATTCATTCATTCATTCATTCATTCATTCATTCATTCATTCATTCATTTAAAAACATTAAAACTGATAGCTACATTAAGTAGAGATTTAAAAATTTGGTATAAAATTGTATAGAATTACTAAACTACAGGTACGATTTTCTTAAATTGTATGTTGTTTTCTGATTCTGTTCATATAAAAAGTCCAATAAATGAGATTTCTTTGATTTTAAGAATAAAATATATACTATTGTGCTACTGTTACACATGCTCATTTCAAGCACAAAAGCATGCTTCAATTGAGCATGTGTGTCGGATTGTTGCTTAAAATAAGCATGCTCATTTCGAGCACGCTCGTGAATCGGCAGACTTGCGATTTTCGAGCCTGCTAATAGCAGCGACGCGGGTAGAAGGGGGTGTGCTTTAAGCGCGTCTTAACAGGTTTGCTTATTGAGCATGCTAGTATCGATCAGTTGTTCATAGTTTAATAAATATGCATATGTACTTAAAACTGGCATGCTTATTGCGAGCAAATACAAAATGCTCCTAAGCATGCTCGTATTTCACTTTTAAACATGCTTTTTGAGAGCATGTGTAACAGTAGCATTACTTATTTTATGTTTCATATTTTTACGCTGAGAATTTTGTGAAAATATATTTTATTTTACAGTCTGATGAAAGCTTTGTATAACTGAACAGAATTCGAATCAGAAGGCTCTGTGAACATGGCAATTTCACTACTTGAATGTTTGAACAAAAAAAAATTTAAAAAAAAACTGCTAAATAGTGAGCCATGCTCAAAAGCGTAGAGTTTACATCTAAAAGCCGCTTACAAAGCCTCAAAACTAGGGCGTTTATCGAATTCGTTTCATCCGCAGTGACGTAAGCCACCGAAACTACAAATTTAATGGTAAGTAGCCAGCTTAACCCTTCTCTAGCCGTGATTTACCTACTCGCATTTTATCTTATTTTAAGGTATGAGATCATCATCATCATCATCATCTCAGCCCGCGCTAGTCCACTGCTGGACGTAGGCCTCTCCCAACGCGCGCCACCGAATTCGGTCTCTAGCGCTGCGCATCCAGTCCCTGCCAGCCGTCTTCCGCAAATCGTCTTCCCAACGTGCCGGGGGGCGTCCCACACTACGCTTGCCTTGACGTGGCCTCCATTCGAGAACCTTTGGACCCCAACGATTGTCAGTTCGTCGACATATATGACCAGCCCACTGCCACTTTAGCGTGCTGATCCGGTGAGCTATGTCGGTTATTTTTGTTTTCTGTCGGATAACCTCGTTTCTGATCCGGTCTCTCAGAGAAACACCTAACATAGCTCTTTCCATAGCGCGCTGTGTGACTTTAAGTCGGTGAACTAGCCCTACTGTTAGTAAGGTATGAGATAGCTAAAATAATTGTCTATTCTCGTCGCTGCAATATTTTAGCTTTTTATGTTTGCACAATTGCTGCAGTACACATAATAGATCGCAATTCAACCAGCCTTCGTTTTATCGTAGTATTTTATATTATAAACAGCACCTGGGTAGGCATGTGGTAAAAAGCGACTAAAGTGAGTGTCATTCACTTGGTAATAGTGACTATAGGGTCTGTCGGGCTCCGATAATGTGTTCCGGTAACATTTAATCAAGAGGCAGGCCCTGATCATCCGTGAACATCCACCTTAGTTTTTGAGAAAACATGGTCTCAATCACTAATCACATTTTATAGTAAATTAATAAAATAAAAAGACGTGTGGCACTCGGAGACTGCCGCGGTAAAGCTATTGCATTGCATTTTTTATCAACTTATGCAATTATAATTATTTATTTATTTTATTAATGCAGTAATGTTTGATCTAATATGAAGTTCCACAAGTTCCTAGTAGTTGGCGCTGATTGTTTATTAAAGCCCGCATGTAAAGTTATGAAATCAAAGTATCACCGCTGTTACGGAATTTCTGGATTCGGTCCCCACGCTCAAGGCCGGCGATAGAAGCTATGCAATAGCTTAATATAGACACTTATAAACTTTAAATTGCATTTAAGAAATTTCACGAAAACAAAACTCAGAAGACGAACAAACTTCCTACACAGTACTTGACTGAGATTGTATCTTTAACTAGCCTCAGTTTGAAAAGTACATGAGCTAACAAAAACTGAACAGGCAACGGTACGATGTCAAAATCTAGAATGTAACATAGTTATACTGCATGCTGTATGTGTAGCAAATATTTACATAAAATGTAATGGACGATCAAGCTTATGAAGAGGTTACAAGAAAACAAATTCTAGATTGTCTGCTGCGAACGCAATTGACCACTGACAATTGCTTTGCCTCTCATACGGATCGAGTTTAAACTAAAGGAATTGAATATGAATTATGTGATTTTTACTCATGTAAATGTAATTAGAGTTCCCAATTGTCCATGCACATCCAGATAAGCAATACTTATGAACCCAATCCTCAGTCTGAAAATTGTACAAAGAGGTATGTACTTTTTATATTCCTTAAGGTAGTATAAAATAAGCATCGATAATGAACATTCTCATTTAATATATCCTTTCATACAAATAGAAAAAAATACATACATACATAACTTCACGCCTGTATCCCGTATGGGGTATGCAGTACACCAGAGGTAATAAAACCGATGTCACCTTTGACAAATTTGGAAGCATTATAATATTGGAGAAAGACTATTGCAGTGACAGGGGCCTATCGCCCACAAAAAAGCCTCCCATAACACCTCGGTCCCTTAACTGACTTTTACAGTATGCCCGGGAAGAGAAGCAGCTGGCAAATTCTATGTTTTTCTTTCGCTCCCAGTCCAGCATAGGAATACAAAAAAAAAAGGGAAAAAAATACCACGCCAATTAAAAGTTTCGACGACGTTGCCGTTTAGAAAAAATCGTGGAAAAGCTGCTTAGTACAAACTTTTAATGATAACATTTTAAGGGAAGTTTTACCTGACGAAAAACTTTAGAATGCGTGGGAACTTTGAAGGTACGATTCATGTTTTTGACAACTTTTGCCTAAGCCGTTATAACCTAGTTACTCACCTACTCAACGGTGGTAGAGTTTACGACTAATGGGTTTGCGGTTTGACCTTTTTGTGTAATTGTAAAAATATTTTAATAAAATAAAACAGTTTGACGTGAAAACACAGTAATGGCAGCCAAGATAATCTTTTTGCGGTTAATTCGGTAGTACAATACAGATTATGTATAAAACTTAATAAAATTTTTGCGTGTTTGAGTAATACACATAATAATAAATAAATAATAATATTTCTGACACTCACACAACATTATCTAGCCCAAATTAAGTTTCTTAAAGAACTTGTGTTATGGATACTAGATAACTGATATACTTAAGAAATATATAAACATACATATTAAATAAATACATATTTTTTATTAGAATAAACTTAAATAAACTAGATACTAGATAACTGATATACTTAAGAAATATATAAACATACATATTAAATAAATACATATTTTTTATTAGAATAAACTTAAATAAACATATAAACATCCATGACTTGACGACTAATATCTGTGTTCATCACACAAATATCCGCCGTCGCCGGGATTCGAACCGAGGACCTCTGGCATAGAAGGCAATGTACGTTACCGCTACACCAGCCGGTCGTCAAATAATATGCGCATCATTACAAAGTTTCACATACGTAACTCAAGTATGCTTAAGATCCCAATTCGATTAGGATAAATAAACAAATTATAAAACGTGGTTTATAACTATGCAAAGTTATCCTTTATTTAATATATGACATGGCCTTTAACCACTTTGAGGAACAAGTGCGTTTTTTGAAATTATGTTAATGTATTGATAATAAGGTGCAGCTGACATGAAATTTATTCCTTTAATACTCTATCACATGATCAACATTATGATAGTTTTATTGAGTCAGATTAACGGGAAAACTCTACCTAAAAAGATTTTAGTCCTTGACTCTACCAAAATAAAGTAAAAACTATATCTACTCCCTGAAAAATAGGCAGTTACCAGAACATATTTTCGACCAATTGTTAACTGGCAACTCATAGAACAAATGTTTTCCTGAGAACCAATTTCATAAAAACGCACTACTCTGTAATATGAGTTATCACTTAGAACCACAGATAAATTGTAGAAGCTTTGGGATAAGGAAAATTATAGGGAAGGAAAGAAAAATGTAATGTAATGACCATTATGTATGATCATAATGGTGACTTAAAGAAACTGGGCATATAAAAACGAGCTGCTAAAGTAATAGCTTTTTTCGAATCTTAAAAATTTTAATATTAATATATTCCAAATGAATATTTATATTTTCTTAATTTTACTAACTCATATCTAATTTTCATAATATAGATAAATAGATGTTGTGAATGATGTGAATGTTAAAAAGTATTTTTATTTATTCTGCAGAAGGATAACATATACGTAAAGATTGTTTGTGTTAATATAATCTAGAATAGAAGTATCTAATTATAAAGTTGATTATTTTAAAATAGCTCAGTCAATATAATCTTCTATCTATCTATCTATATCTTCTGTCTATCTACATCTATCTTCTATCTATACTTATAATAAATCTGTAGAGAGGTCAATTCTGTACATGAAATATATTTTCAAAATAACTATTAGGGGGTGATTAGTGATCGATACTGATGCCAAAAATGCAATCAGTAAAATTTTTGTCTGTCTGTCTGTCTGTCTGTATGTTCCTTATAGAAACAAAAACTACTCGACGGATTTTAACGAAACTTGGTACAATTATTTTTCATACTCCTGGGCAGGTTATAGTATACTTATCACGCTACAATCAATAGGAGCCAGAGCAGTGAAGGGAAATGTTGGGAAAACGGGAGAAATTACTTGATTTTTTAAGCTTCCGTCGCGTGTGCAGCCTTAATGGTTAAAGCTACATAGAAATCATGTATGACAGAAATATTCTTCATAAAATTATATAAAAAATATCTCACAACAGTATATGTCTATATTTTATGGTTGACTCACAATAACACGTGTAAATCCCAATAGCTTAGCAGTTCGGAGCGTTCTGATTATATTTGTTTACTCTTACGTTTATAATACTCTCACTCATCGCTAATTAAAAAAAAATTATTATCTATTCAATAAAAAAAGAATCATAGAAATCGGTATAGAAACACCAAACTTATACATGAAATACGCTAATAACCATCGCGCGTGAATACTGAATGATATAAGGATTATTTTTGCGTAACGGCTGCCGCGCTCGACGCGGCTCGCGGCGGTAGGGTATAAAAAGGCGAGGGGCGACGGGGATTTATTCCCGTGCAGGGCCCAGTGCGTACTAGGAGTATTCACCCTCTCCCTATCTGTGGACGCCCTTTGGGGCGCCACAGTAGGGTGTCATTCTTTGGCAGGAAAAAAAAAAGCGCAAGCTTTATAATTCATTAAATATTTGGCTGTTGATGCGTTCAGAGCGTTCGACTTTATTGACAGACAATAATTGATATTATAAACCGTGCTTATCAGCGCGACTTTTAGTCTTTAAATAGTTTATTTGAATTTCTTTCGTTGTTATTTTATAAAATAGGTATTAGTTGTTTTGGTAGTGTTTCAATATTCGGTCAAATTCCAAATTTTGGCTCATTTATGTTCAGTTTTTTTTTGTATTTTTTAGGTAAAAGCGTAGGTACTTTTATTAATTATTGTAGTTATAGGTATTTATTTTTAAGTGAAGTAGGTATAGGTGCACAGGCATTTCAGCTTTATTTTCATTTCTTTTTCTGTTGTAAGTTGTACATATTTCTGGTTATAATTCTATTTGGATATCTCAAATTTTAACAGATTGCGGTGCAGGAAAAACCGTCTTTATTCCCAGAATTCCCATAATACCAAATAATTTTCCATTCGAATTTTAAAGAACGCAATTCCCAGTATCGGTTTGTTTTGCAATGACAATTAATAAGGCTCAAGGGCAGACTTTTCGTGTTGCTGGAGTAGATCTCGGTGTCAGTTGTTTCTCGCATGGTCAGTTATACTTCGCTCTTTCCCGGGTTAGCAGTTCTAGAAATCGTCATGTTCACGTGCCGGACGGGTCAACTTTCAATATAGTTTACTCGGAAGCTTTTGCGCTGAAGTATTTTCGTTCCATAGATACTTAAGCTTCATGTGAAAGTGATCTAAACAATTAATTGTCAATAGTATATTATGTAACAAGTGAGCTCGGCTCATTATTAAGCACAGCCTCGACTGTAATTAGCAACGCTCACGAGTTACATACGACGTTTTTCAACACACTTGTGAGTAAAAGACAGACATACGTGGTCATAAAATTTATTTGAAGCAGCTGTTAGCTGCTGCGCGTCAGTAACCCTGTCCCATTACACGTACACACGCTAATGTTGCTTGGAGGCGCCGCCGTGCTGCCGCTGCTGCTGCAGGCGCGCCGCCTGGCCGCGCGCGCTCATATATTTAATGTATAACCCGGATCAATAAAATATGCTCTGTTTACTTGCATGTAATTTGCAGTAAGGTACAATTCAACTTTGTAGGATTCATTATATTATGCACTAGGGTATAATATGTATATTATGCACGCGTGACTTTTATAGTCCACGCCCAGTTTATAGTTCTAAATTCAATAGAATAAGGCTCACTTTACGAGCAAGTGTGTTGAAAATATTATAAAATGTCAATCCTTATCCTTACTAATATTATAAATATGAAAGCGTGGATATTTGTTCAGCTTTCACGCAAAAACTACTCGAAGAATCATGAGAGGTACTAGAAGTAACATAGGATACATTTTATCCCCAAATTATCGCGAGCGGAGCCGCGGGCACAGCTAGTATAGAAATATATAGTTGCAACAAAGACTTAAGAAATAAGAAAATCCACGATATTCGTAAATAAGCTTATTATATTCTTGGGGTTTGTCAGTCTTTTATGTAGTATAAGTGAGCTAGAAAAATGGATGCCCTCAGGTAATGCCATTCTCCCCTCAAAAATATTCGCGGCATAAGGTTGACAGCATAGCCTGCATCTAGTAGTTAGAAGATAAGAGTAGAAGTAAAAAAAATTAAAAGCTCTCCTATACTCCAACTTTTTCTGGCAAGTCAAGTCACCGACACGGTTCTCGTATGTGGCGCCATTGATACAGAAACACGACTCGCCCTCTTCTTTATCACCGCGGAAGTAGTGGAGAGGAGATAATTGCCGACAGACTTTATATGCAAACCGAACCCAGAAGGGGTAATAACCCTAGAGGGATCGCTTGGATTAGGCTCATTTTACGACGCGCTTAGAACAGCCCTACGCGGCTCAGCTTAGCCGTTTGAAATACAGTGGAATCCGTTTATAATGACATCGAAGGGAAATAAGAAACAAGCCATACTAAACGGACGTCATACAAAGCATAGGTACTGCAAGAATAAATAAATTGTTTAAGTTAGTATGTGATTTATTTTAATAGAAGGGAATAAAATAGAGATAAATCAAAGTAGATATTAATAAGTAGACTCAATAAGTAAATCTACGCTCTGAGACTCAAATCAAAAAAGCCTTTAACGCGTTGAAAGTCTTTGGGTATAACGTGACTCTCCCGAACACTGCCAAAGGTATTGGAAATCATACGGTCGGTCACTCTAAGCGGACAAAATTTGAAAAAAAAGGGTCACAATAAGCGATGTGCCACTATAGGCAAAGTACCTATCCGACTTAGTTATATAAATTATATGAAAACCAAAGTTCACTGTGTAAACACGTCATAATAAGCGGAGTCATAATAAACGGATTCTACTGTAGTATATTTAGATGGTAAAAAAGCGACGTTTAATTTTTTTAAAGGAATTCTTAGTCCTACCTTCTTCTGGCAGGTGGCGCCGGTGTAACCGCGGCCACAGGAGCACGTGAAGCCACCGACGCGGTCCGTGCACGTGCCGCCGTTGATGCACGGCGTCGACTCGCACTCGTTGTACTCCATCTCGCAGTGGTCGCCGGTATAACCTGGGTAATATTAAATGTCTTAGTCTTCATAAATACCTACAGATTACACTGGAGGTAAGTTGTAATCGAATCGGAAAACGTGTTCCTCTGCGTACAGTCAATAAAATTATTATTGTTCAGGAGTTGGCAAAGGATCAGAAGTTCCTCACGAGCTGAAGTTAGCCTTATGTGGTGTTAATTATATAAGCGTCGAGTAAAACTTTAACATGTTGGTTAAACGCACACGCAAAGGCTTCATAAGCGAAGGTGGATGTTTAGTGGGTATACTCATTTTCTGAGTGCGTGTAATGGCTGTCATAAAACACAGTCTCCACACTTTCAGGATTCATGTCTTTGGCTGCTAACCTTCGGGACAATACCCTCTCGTGCGTAATAGCATCATCCTCCTCCTAATAGAGCTTGCTCCATTGGGTGCTAAATATTTCCTTGATGAAAAAAAAACCTGAGCACACAAGGCAAGGCCTGGCATAGTGTGCGCCTATCTTAACAGAACATGACCATTTTCCCGGGACATGTCAGTGCCTAGATAAAACATTTGAGGGTGGAATTATATTGGCTAAGCGGGATCCAACCGCACATATGTCACTCTTAACTCCACCCATGTCAACCAAACTTAAGTTCGTATTGCAAAAGCTTACTCAGTACAATACATCCCGCAAAGTAACGCTTACTTCAAACAACCTTACCCAGATTTAAACTCTACTGAAGTAGAGATTTTTTTTAGGAATTTACAACCGATCTATACCTGAGTATGTCAATTCTTCAATGCTGAAGAAAGCTAATAAAAACTGTCCTTCGTTTTTTGACACAGCACGGAATGATCATCAATTGAATATGAAAAAAGAATGGCAGTGAAAAGTTTTTCTTAACAAAAATATTATATATTCCTTATATTTACGACTAGCTGTTGCCCGCGACTTCGTCCGCGTGAATATCGGCTATAGCGGTGCCGTCCAGTTTGCAGCCTTATGGGGGTATGTATAAGGGTAGGTTTATATGAAGGTAGGTTTATTACATAGATGGTGCCTGCGACTTCGTCTGCATTGAATTAGTATTTCGAATAGGTTATTTTCTTCTCCTATCTAAAAAAATAAACATGAAGAATCTTCCCCCATATAATATGTAGGTATAACTCCTAACCAATAACTATCTATTACATTACAAATGCACATTCTAGGTAAAGCTATATTTTTAAAAGTTATACTATACTTTACAGTAGTAAAGTTTCATAAAAATCCATTCGGTAGTTTTTGCGTGAAAGAGTAGCAAAAATCCATCCGTCTAGCCATTATCAGTGTATAATATGTTTAGTAACCTATATGTTTGGCTGTTTTTCACGGTCAAACGGCTTAGCCAATTTTAATGTAATTTGGTATGGTAGTTCATAAATTCCTGTGTTGAGTTTTGACACATACACCACTTTTTAATCTGAAGAATTCTACGGGTTCTGACTTCCAAGAGGCAGAAACGATCAATAAAGAAAACCTAAACGATATTGAGTTCCATTATTTTACGTTTAACTTTTTTATAATATATCTCTGTATGTACACTACCTACATTAAATCTAGCAAGAAGCTTCATTTATTAATGATTTAGCCCTATCAACATAGCAAACTTTTGTACTACATACCAACTATCTTTCGGATTTATTATAATATTATATGTCAGCCACAGATGTTATGGGCGCCTACTGTACCAAGACCGCTGACGTCACCGATGCACTCCGCCACATGCGCCGACGAAGACCTGACCTCATTTTTCGGACAAACATCCGTTTGCCTACTAAGCAATATAATTGTTTTCCATAGTTTTCCTTATTTATTACTAATAATGTTAATTCATTCTATTACCTAAATCGTTTAGCGATAGATCTTTAATTGTAACTAGATTTAAAGTATTATTTTAAATAAATTCATTTTAAGTAATTTCGGTTTTTTTTGGATCCTCCGGCTCTCAATTCAATAATTGGCGCAGTCGGTAGGATATCCGAAGTTAGTAAAATTTCTTCACATCGAGATTATTTTCGACTAACTAGTCTATCTAGACTTTATCGGATATACTACATTAAAATAGAACCAGCGGAGGATCAGGACAGAAAATCCAAACTTTGATAGTCTGATCCCAGAGACCGGAATGCAGATTTATATGTAAGTACAGTTGAATTTTTCTTGCTGTGTTTCCTATAAATTTCCCTATCCTTTTAGACCTTTATTAGGATAGATTTTTACATTATAAATTCTTTCTATAGATATTTACGAGTAATTTTTAATCCTTAAGATCACTCTGTTTTATTACAAAATCTATATATCTATGTAGATTTTACCAGAAGTTTCGTAAAAATAGTTTTTCAAACTTTCATTAGAATTAATTTATTATTAGGAACTTGTAACTTTCTAGATTTTTCATGACAATTTTTAATTCAAATTCTTTAAGGAACCTTTAACTTTTTACATTTTTCTCGATAAATTTCATTTCAAACTTTTATTAGAATTATAAGGAACTTTTATAATTCTAGATTTTTCATTAAGATTTTTATTTCAAAGTTTATTAGGATTTATAATTAGGAATTTTTATTAGGACTTTTATTTCTCATTTAATTTTTTGTGTGTTTAACTACCTACTTTTTGCATCCATATTTTTTATTTTTGTGTGTTTTATCTTTTTATCTTTTTATTTTTGTGTTTTTTTATTTTTAAATTTGTGTGTGTGCCTTTTTTAATTTCGGTGTGTTAACTTTTGACTTTTGAGTGCTTACTGTTAGGATTTCAAAATTTTTCATCCAAATAGGAATAATTCCAAGGAAACTGCTTCGCGGCAGTCACATAGACATTTAGTTATTGATTCGAGTAGGAATATTAGTAGTCCTTGTAACTCTAAAATGTCGTACGATCCCGACACAGTTTTTAAGGCCTTACGCCCAGTTCCCGTGTTCGACGGGAACCCTAATGTGCTTATCAGATTCATAAGGCTTTGCGATCAGATTGTATTAAATTACATGATCGACTCGCCTGAAAGTGAACTAAGTAATTTATGTTTATTAAATGGCATATTAAATAAAATAACAGGGCCCGCAGCCACAAAAATCAATTCGAATGGCATCCCGGATAGTTGGCACGGGATTAGGACGACTTTAATTAATAACTTCGCGGACCAGCGCGATGAAACCACCCTATATAATGACCTTCTCTTAGCGACCCAAGGCAATAGCACCCCACAGGAGTTCTATGATCGTTGCCAGACATTATTTAGTACAATTATGACCTACATAATGTTACATGAAACGGTTTCAACTACCATTGCGTCTAAGCAGGCATTGTATCAAAAATTAACTATGCAAGCCTTTGTACGTGGCCTTAAAGAGCCGCTAGGGTCACGCATACGCTGTATGCGACCCGAAACTATTGAAAAGGCACTAGAGTTTGTACAAGAGGAACTCAACGTAATGTATTTACAGAAGCGTAACGAGCCTCCATATGAAAAAAGAAGTAATTTTATTAATCCAAACAGTCAATTTAATTATCCACCTATGCCCGCAATGAAACCTTTCATTCAACAATCCTCACAAAACTGGCAGCGACCATCAGTGCCCCAGCCTGGCGGTTGGAGACCACCCTTACAGAATAATTTTAATTTACCCCCTAACGCGTATCAACGCCCTGTCGTTAATATGCCGACGCGTACGCAACAGATGTTCCGCGCGCCACCACCTAATTATAACCCGCAAAGTAATGTCTTTAGATTACCACCTAGGAATCAAACTCAGAACCAAGGTCCTCAACCTATGAGCGGAGTTCGTAGCTTTGTTACTAAGCCACCGGCCTTACGTGGACACGACTGGAATCGTCAAGGCAACCCGCCGCCTACAAACTATTTTAAATCGCGAGAAATGCATGTTAACGAATGTGTAGACTACGACGCGAACTATTATACTGATTCTAACTATGACTATGACTGTAATAACTATTATCCTGACTATAGTTACCACGACTACGAACCTAACGAATATGAATTACCAGTTAGTAACTATGACCCACAGACGTACGATGACCCACAACCCTCTTGTAGCAATTACGAGCCGGATTTTCAAATAGGTCCCCAATCAAACAAGCCAAAATAGAGTTAAATTCGCAGACCCAACGCCAACTACCCTATATTAAAATACAAAATCCACCTCTTAAACTTTTAATTGATACTGGCGCTAATCAATCCTTTATTAGCCCCAAAGCTGTCGAAAATTTTTTTTACAATTATCCTCTTAACTATGATCCTTTTGAAGTGACTAATGTTCACGCTACAACTCGAAACGAATATTCTATTTCATTACCTTGTTTTCACGAATTTAAAGACTCGGATTCTATCAAACTATTTATATATGACTTTCATAAATACTTTGACGGCTTGATAGGACTCGACTTACTTACTAAATGGGAAGCTAAGATAGATTTGAAGGAGAATAAACTTCTCACTAAGATGGCTAGCAACCCGATATTAATGTATGATTCTCGAAACGTAAATTTGTATGAGGATATTATCCCATCCAACTCTTCAAAATTACTGAGGCTACCTATAAATGCACCTGATGGTGAGGTATTTATTCCTCAACAAATGTTAAGTAACTGCGTAATTAACGAATGCTTAACATCTGTACGCGATAGCCGAGGCATAGTAGAAGTCCATAATCAAACGTGTAATAACGTCATATTCTCTTTAGACCGCGCGGCAGTTGCTGAAACTTATAACATCGAGTGCATAGGCACTGAACAGCTGCCCGATCGAGTTAGAGACGTTTTATCAAGACTACGTACTGACCACCTTAATGACGAAGAGAAAATTAACTTAATTAACTTGTGTAAGCAATATTCTGACGTTTTTTACATTGACGGTGAACCATTGACTTTCACGAATCAAATAAAACATCGTATACGGACTACTGACGAAATACCGGTTCATACGAAGAGTTACCGTTACCCTTTCGTACACCGACAAGAAGTTAGGGACCAAATCACTAAGATGCTCGAACAGAATATAATAAGACCCTCTGACTCTGCTTGGAGTTCACCTATTTGGGTTGTCCCAAAGAAAGTGGACGCCTCGGGGAAACAGAAATGGAGACTCGTAGTTGACTTTCGTAAAATCAACGAAAAGACAATTGACGACAAATACCCTATCCCCAATATTGCTGACGTTTTAGATAAGTTAGGGAAGTGTCAGTATTTCACCACATTAGATTTAGCAAGTGGTTTTTATCAAGTGGAAATGAGCCCCGAAGACATATCTAAGACCGCCTTCAATGTAGAACACGGTCACTTTGAGTTTTTACGTATGCCCATGGGATTGAAAAATTCACCCTCTACTTTCCAACGGGTAATGGATAATGTCTTACGTGGACTCCAAAACGTCATCTGCTTAGTATATCTTGATGACATTGTGGTTTTTAGCACCAGCCTCCAAGAGCACATCATCAACCTGGAAAAAGTTTTCCAAAGACTTCGCGAATCCAACTTTAAAATTCAGATGGATAAGTCGGAATTTTTAAAGCTAGAGACCGCTTATCTTGGCCATATTATAAGTAATGAAGGCATTAAACCAAACCCCGATAAAATACATGCAATAGAAAACTACCCCATACCCAGAACCACAAAACAAATCAAACAATTTCTAGGTTTACTAGGATATTATAGGAAATTTATACCGGATTTCGCTCGCATTACAAAACCCTTGACCAATTGCTTAAAGAAAGGACGACACATTAACTTATCTAAAGACTACACTGACTGTTTTGAGAAATGTAAAACTTTATTGACTAATGACCCCATACTGCAATATCCAGACTTCACTAGGGAATTCGTCTTGACTACAGACGCATCAAACGTAGCCATTGGTGCAATCCTTTCTCAAGGACCTATTGGCTCTGACAAACCCATCTCATACGCATCACGGACCCTGAATGACAGTGAAATTAACTATAGTACAATCGAGAAAGAGTTACTCGCTATTGTGTGGGCTACGAAATACTTCCGCCCCTATCTTTTTGGTCGAAAATTCAAAATACTTACAGATCATAAACCATTACAATGGATTATGAATCTTAAAGAGCCTAACTCTAGACTGACACGATGGCGACTCAAACTAAGCGAGTACGACTTCACTGTAGTATACAAAAAGGGTAAATCTAACACAAATGCTGATGCCTTATCTCGAATCGAAATCCATAACGACGAGATAGCTACAGTTATTGATGAGCTATGTTCAATCTTACCTGAACCCACTGAATCACCACCATCTGAAAGCGAATCAACGGTGACAGTACACACCAGTAAAGAAAACCCTATTTTAGAAATTCCCATCACCGACGAACCCTTAAATAAATTTCACAGACAAATTCACATAACCATAGTAGGTGACATAAAAAAGAGACCGACTGTAAGCAAACCCTTTGACGTTCACACAAGAACTTCTATACAGGTTTCCATGACTAACTTAGAAGATGACTTAGTGACAGCTGTGAAAGAGTTCGTTAATCCAAAGGTCAAGACAGCGTTGCTTATTGACCCACCCTTAAGTATGTTTGACGTGATTCCCATATTACAAGAAAAATTCCGTAGTTCTTCAATGAACTTAGTTCTTTGTAAAACAGAATTAATTAACATAAAAGATTATTTAAAACAACAAGAAATTATTGAAAATTACCACATTGGAAAAACTAATCATCGGGGAGTTAACGAATGTCACCTTGCCCTATCTCGTAAATATTACTGGCCCAAAATGAAAGAACATATCGCCAAATACATTAATGAATGTACGATATGCGGACAGGCCAAATATGACCGTAATCCAATTAAACAGCAGTTTAACATTGTACCACCCCCAAGTAAACCATTCGAAATAATCCACGCAGATCTTTTTACAGTTCAGAATGAAAAGTATCTGACTTTTATAGATGTCTTTTCAAAATACGCTCAAGCTTACCTGTTACGGGACGGGACCGCAATCAGCATAATTCAAAATTTTTTACAGTTCTGTACCCACCATGGTTTTCCATTGACCGTAGTCACTGACAATGGCACTGAGTTTACTAATCAACTTTTTTCCGAATTTTTGAAATTACATAATGTTATTCACCATAGGACATTAGCTCACTCACCTAACGATAACGGGAACATAGAGAGATTCCATTCCACGCTACTTGAACACTTGCGTATTCTCCGATTAAAAAAGAAAGACGAACCAGTGGTAAATCTCATCCCTTACGCGATAATAGCTTATAACAGTTCCGTGCACAGTTTCACTAAATGCCGACCCATTGACATAATTACTGGACACTTTGACCCTAGGGACCCCCTAGACGTTGACATGACAGCCCATTTACTACAACAATACATTCAAACGCATAGGGATCAGATGAAGACAGTTTACCGATTAATTAACGAATCAGCTCTCTCAGACCGCACCAAATTGATAGAAAACAGAAACAGAACACGTGAACCTGAAGTAGAATATCAACCTCAGGAACAAGTCTTTATTAAAAATCCCCTGGCGAGTAGACAAAAATTAGCCCCTAAATTTACTCAAGACAAGGTACTAGCTGATCTACCCATTCATATTTATACTTCGAAAAAACGAGGTCCTATTGCGAAGTCCCGACTAAAAAGAAAAACTAAGACTAGTAAATTGTTACAGGACACTGATGACCCTGACGTTATCCCTCGTACTCTGCGAGGAGATAAAACTTGACAAACTTGACGATGGAATTGGACTACTCCCCTTCAAACTCGGACAAGCACATTTCATAACCCATTATCACTCTTTCCTTCAATATGTTAACCTTGAGGAGTTTTCAAATAGCTTAACTGAATTAAAAAATCAAATTATTGACTTTAGAAATCGATTGCCTAATGACACTCTTATGTTATACGAACATCAGATAGACTATCTTGAAGAGAAAGTAGTTAAAATAGAGTATCAATTAAAAACCTTGCTGCCTAACCGTCATAAAAGAGGTCTTTTGGATGGGTTAGGTTCCATAATAAAAAGCGTTACTGGTAACCTTGACTATACGGATGCTATTCGATATGATAGTGTTTTAGAAAATATTCAAACTAACCAACGCAAAGTAATTAATGAATTTAATAGCCATTTATCCCTCAGCAAAGAATGGATGTCTTCTCAGTATGATTTGCTGACTAATTTAAAAAATAATCAAATTAAAATAAATGCAACCCTTAACTTACTTCTCGACGCCCAATCTCAACAGGGCTATAGTCTACTTAAATTCACTAAATTCAGTCAAATGTTAACAATATTAAGCGAAAATTCAGAGGATATTTTAGAAGAGTTATTTAGATTAGAAAATATTTTATCGTTTATCCATAGTTCTAGTGTACATCATAATATGTTAGGTATAGATATATTAGAAAATATGTTAGGAAAACTTAAGGAATTATATGGGCTAGAACAAATTATAGATTTAGAAAGTAGACAATATTACGATATTATTAGGCCAGGATATTACTATAGTGGAAATAAAATAGTTATTATATTCAAATTCCCCTTGGTAGATATTAATAAGTATGATTTTTATAGACTATCCGTATTTCCTAATAGAAACAATCAGTCCCTTTTACCTCCTAATCCTTTTATCGCAACACACAAGGAAACATTCCTGTACATGGAGGCTGAATGCCCGAAGTTATCAAATAACCGGTATCTCTGTGAGGAGAAATTTCAACATCATGTTCGCAGGAAACCAGACTGTATCTTCTCCTACATCACCAGCAAAACCCTCAATAAGTCCTGTGGCCTCACAACGCTGTACCTGTCAAAAGAAGCAGTCGAAGAGCTGGATAGCAGACACTACGTCGTGACCTTCCCGCAGCCCACAAAAGTCGAACTCAACTGCTACAACGAGGGCTACGATGAACTACGAGGGAGCTACCTAGTAACCATTCCAACACGATGCACTCTTCGCACCAAGGAGATTACCATCAGCAACACCAATGATGAAGTAAAAGGACACCCTATAAAAATCTTGAAGGTCCCATATGATATTGGAACACAAGCTGCGAATCCAGTCCACGCCACCCTTAACGGAATTAACCTCAAAGACCTGCATAAGATCAAAGATAAAATCCTCTTAGAACCGAACATCACCGAGGAAACTACAGACGGAAGCATTTTTCATACAACCATTCCGTTCTACGCTACAATTATCATCATCGCTTTAATTGGCATCATCGCTGCTCTTCGCCAATACCTGAGAAAACCAATGGAAGTCAAAGAAGGAAAATCACCCCAATATGCTGTTCCAACCCCTACGACACGGGTTAGAGAAAGAAAAGCGGCAACATTTTCACTAAACGTCTTAAAATAGTTGCCGTTCTTAAGGGGGAGGTGTTATGGGCGCCTACTGTACCAAGACCGCTGACGTCACCGATGCACTCCGCCACATGCGCCGACGAAGACCTGACCTCATTTTTCGGACAAACATCCGTTTGCCTACTAAGCAATATAATTGTTTTCCATAGTTTTCCTTATTTATTACTAATAATGTTAATTCATTCTATTACCTAAATCGTTTAGCGATAGATCTTTAATTGTAACTAGATTTAAAGTATTATTTTAAATAAATTCATTTTAAGTAATTTCGGTTTTTTTTGGATCCTCCGGCTCTCAATTCTATAATTCAGATGTCAGCAGAATAGAACAACAAACAGACAGACACAAAAAGACATTTTTTTCTTTCAAATTCTTACTTTTTTTTCATTTCTTAATAACCTTACTATTTTTTTTGTAAAAATATTTCATGTTCACACGTTATTGTTTACTGTTTTATATATACATATGTATGGTAAAGATTGATACAAAATAAAAAAAATATATAATAAAAAAAAATTACGCGATTAGGATCGAACCCACGACCTTAGACTCATGGTCGGTCTACGCGCAACTGAGCTATGAGTACTTCTGATCTGTATGCCGAACATCTCCACCATATTCTAGTAAGTTTTAGGCATAACTTTTAAAAATCTATTACAATTTTTGTAAATCCTAGATTTTTTTTATGTCTGCAGAATCTGCTCATCATCCTGGACAACTTTTGTTAAGGCATCATATCTATATTTCTTACGGTTTTGATGATCCCTTAAGGGTTCTGCATCAGGTGTTCCAGTAACCGAAATAAAATATACCCTATATGTTGCCCCGGCTTCACAGCTATACATCAAAAAAAGTTTCATTCAAATCCGTCCAGCGGTTCCAGAGATTAGCGTGTGCAAACAGACAAACTTACAAACAAACAAACAGACAAATTTTTTTTTTCAGATTCTTACTCTTTTATCATTTCTTTATAACCGTAGATAATTTTTTTTGTAAAAATATTAAATGTACACGTTTTTTTACTGTTTTATTATATGTATTGATATGCGATATATACAATTAACAATAAAATAGTGTCATGTTACATATTCCTTCACCTAATAACAGGCTATTTTATATATAAGATGTAACTTAAAACATAATAACGGCTTTAAGGCTTACGTAAGCTATATATAAATACTGCAAACCTCAAGCATGAAAATCACTCAAAAGAACGCTAAGAAGAATTGCCTTTCTTGCCGTTTCGTAAAAGAAATGGCCACAAATAGACGATGCTACAACAGCTTAAGCATTACAATAACTTAATCTATGTATTTACACAACCATATTTTTCTGAGAAACATCTGACAATCGTTTAAAATAAAATTCAGCCCTATAAACTGTTAACTTTTCATAGAAAACAGTAGGCAAGAAGGTATAAAAAAATTTAATGCTGCGTTATTGACATAAAACATAGATTCAGTAATATCGTAGTATTAAGCATATTGAACACATATTTTTAGTGTTATATTAAAACCAACGATTAACAAAGTTATGATACATTAAATACGATACTAAAGGCTTATGAACAAAACGTTCGTGTCGCATATCCCACAAAAACGTTGTAATAAATTACCATTTATTCGAAAAATATAACACTGTATTAATTAAAATTTCCCGTAGGAGTTTAGCTTCAGGCCTTAATTAAATCGTGAAGATTAATTAATGGAATGTACAAAAACATTTAATTTTGTCCGATACGTAATCCCGGTATTACGTTTTTATTAATGAACAGTGAACGTCAATCAAAATCGAAATATTTTTTATTTCAAGTAGGCATAAAACAGGATATTAATAAAAGTGAGTTCAATATACTACCTAGGCTTAATAAAACAAACGTTAAAAAGACGTCTTTACCTTTGACTGAAAATAACAAAACTATATCTTCACTTATAGAGGCCTTGGAGAGTCATGGGCAAGCAAAACCTGTATCTTTGAACATTTCCAAGGTCTTTATCAGGGTTTGGAATGATGATCTCTTACGAAAGTTTCCAGCATAAGGCATAGCGAACGAGCTTTGTGACTGGATATTTGATTTCCTGAGGCAATGGTCTTCCGGAATAGTTATAGGAATAGGTGTCTCATGGATGGACGTGTACCATCTTAGTCCTTATGCTCATTTTCCACCAGGTGTTATGGAGGAAGAACGCCCGACCCTACTCGTGTAAAAAGAAACTGAATTTAGCAAAAAATACTGCTGATTATACTTAGATTCAATGAAACTTACGAAACTGTACAAAATACCTAGCAAAAGATTATTAAAAAAGGTTTTTACTCGTGGAAAAACTCTTTGAATTTGAAATAGTTATGTAATTTCTTCAATTTTCAACCTCTTCATCACTTATTATTTATACAGTGAGTATGCGTCTAAATTTAGCTTATTCAGCACTATTTAACCTTGCCAAAAGACTATTTAACCTGCGAAAATATTTTTTAAACCGGCCTGGTAGAAAAACCCTCAATATTATAAATTTTAAAATGCTTTTATACATTCATTATGTAATATCCAATAAAACTCTTCATACCTTCTTATAGAAAAACGCGGTATCAAATACTACTTGGCTCATGAAGATAAATGATACCCTACACAGTAACCGTAATAAAAGATATTTCCCGGTATCTATAGAAATGTGCTATTACAGAATTGCCTCTCTGTTCGATTGCTCTGCGACTTTTCCGATCTCGTCCCATGGAAGGGACGAATATGTCCGTACATCCTACATAATAATTCGGGGCAAAACGCCTTCCTAAATAAGTCAAGTTTCGGATTACTTTTTTGGGAAAGACAATATCTCCCGGGAGAGCGTTTGTTTACCACTATGACTTTGACGAACGGAAAACAGGGCCTCCAGATTAATTCAGTTGGGTTTTATTTACTCGGGTTATTTTGTTTGGATGCTGGATCATGTTACTGCTGTTATTGTATTTGGATATTAGCTTTGAGATAAATTGATATTGTCGCTTATGGGAAGGTAAATAAGATTACCCTAAAATGTTATTTATTTGGCAACCGTGTAATATTAGATTCTGTGAGTTTTTTTTCATAAATTTTTTCATAAAAAAATTTTCATAAAAAACCTTCCTCTGTAACCTCCTTCAAGACGTAGACTTGTAATATTTGCTTCTTTAATCTTGCTTTTTTAGACTTGAACTCTAGCTAAGTAAAGATTAATACTGTCTTAAATTTTCGCGATTCATACTATTAAATAAAACACTTTTTAACCGGATTTATCGCGTATATTTACATTTTAAATTGTAACTCGACGTTTCGGTGATTTAAAACGACTTAAAGCTCGTTTGCGACTAGCTCGTCACCACGGGGTCTGCAAAGACACCGAAACGTCGAGTTAAGATTTAAAATGTAAATATACGCTATAAATCCGGTTAAAAGGTGTTTTATTTAAATATAGATTTTTGACAGTTTTCTGCATACTTAAGTATGCATAATAACTAATGAAACTATACTAGGTAAGATTAGCCCATTAAAGGTAACTCTAGCGCTCTTCGCTTCACACTGAGATATAGCCAAAATTTGTCCGTGTAGGATTGCCTAAAAATAGCCTTACAACCCCTGGATAAGCGTGTGGTAAAATACCGTAACATACTGCTTGAGCACGCCTTATATTGAGAAATAAAGATGGCCATGGCGCGAACTAACAGTATGTCATAGTTTTAATTTGATTTGAATATTTTCGTTCTGACAGAAACGCCTTAGTTTTGTTAGAAGATTCTCGGCCCAACCTTCAGAAAGGGCTGATCAATGTTTATTTCGGAGAAAAATCTCTGAATTTTATAATCCACGAATCGTACCGCTCCACCATATTCTAATAATAAGTTTATTTGTCCCCAGTGTATTATTTGTGATAAAGTGTTTTCCTTGTGAAATAAATAATAATAATCTCAAACAGTCTTTCTTTAAATAATCTTACGATCCCACGTTATAATACCTCGTGAGGGTCCGACTGGCTAGCAAACACCCTTCTTATAAAATCTGCCGCCAAGTATTACCGCTCCAAATGTGATGTGTTCCGGGCAATATTTTATTGATAGCCAGTTCTTTGCTAAACTTTCATCATCCACCTCACCTTCACCATCAGATGAAATTGAGGTCAAATGCGGGCATGGTCTGTACTTAAAAGAATCATTTAAATCAAATTTATTTTACCTGACTGCTCCAGTACTTGTATATAAATGTAGTGGAATGTTGGATTGAACATATTTGATTGAATATCAATCAAAATCTTCAATCAAAGATTTACATACAAAATGTAAATCTGTCTTTTGGTTGTCATGGCAACGCTACACTGTACTTCTATAAATATTAGATAGAAGATTAGGATTTAATATTGAAAGCCACTGTTAATCGATTCCGACGTATGAATTAATTAAACCACTTTTCGATTGAATAGCTTAGAGAGAGTGACGTAGGCTACAAAATGTTTCCAATGAACAATGTATGAAGTTAAGATAATGTTTATTAGATATTTTGTTTGATTTCAGGTTTATTATTCTGGCTTAGTGCCATTGCACCCATAAAAGGTAAATTAAAAAAGTTCACAGGTCATCAATATTCATTGAAAACAAAAGTGGATACTTTTTAAGGCAGTGGAAATTTTAGTTCTTTTTATAATTGCTTTTATAGAAAACACGTTCATTTAAAATTCACCGTATTTAGATTGTATTTTACCTGTCGAAAGGGTAGAGTACTTGTAAAGGGATGTAGGATAGCTTTAGCTCGCTCGAGGTTTATAATGTGATCCTTCTACGAAAGGGACATTTGTGGAAGCCACACCATTTTACGTGTAAGTTTTTATTATTATAATGAGGTGGTAGATTACCTGAAAAAGTGCTAGATATCACTTATATGTTTAGAGAGGGTTTTCACAATAGCAGCTACTTGAATCAATAAATTTAACTATGTATGGCTATTTTTTCGTCACCAATCGAAAAATGTTATTTTCTTTGATACGATATAAACGTACCTGAATGTATATATGAGTATCGCTCAGTAGAAAAGCGACAAACTTTTTTTACAAATAGTCGCAGTTACTACGACGCGGAATTTTGATAATACTACGACGTATTACTACAAGATGTTTTGTAGTAGTGCGTAGTTGTCTTTATTTTAATGGTATTCATTCATACTTTAGAGTGACCATGCTTTGCTTAATATACATTAATTAATATCTGTTTTTGCAAAAATCGTTTTTATGATATTTATTGTGTAAAAAAAATTAACCAGTGACTACAAAAAAGCCCTGTATATCTGGCAAAATAACTGTTAAGTCTCAAGAACATCCAGATCTAAGCCAGAAAGTGAAGAAACTGATTCTGAAACTGGCCTTGCTGGACATCAAACTCAGAACAAATCGCAAGGTTGTAACCGTAGCGTCAACGGGGCCATCCAAAACAATAGCTGTGTCAAAAAAAACTGAAATAAAATAATGTTCATTCATGTATTTTTTTAATTTAGAACAATATGTTTATTTTTTATTTAACAGTATAATGTTCCGCAAATACTTTACTATTCTGGATCTTCGACCATTTATTTATGAGGGCAACTTGCTTGCTTTGGAGGTTACAATAAGCAGGCGTTCCTGAGCGCTGTAGACAGCAGTCTTTAGGTATAAGGGTTTATTAAAAATCATTTCAGAGTCCTTTGAAATCCCAGCATTGAGCCAGCTTGGTGGTACGGCCTACGCCTTGTCAGCCAGAGGATAGACTCATAGCCCTGCTGTGGGCTTATTACTAATAGCCGGTTGTTCCAAATCATCTGCTTTTTTACAAATTCCGTTTTACATTTTGCGTATACTATTACTTTTACTATTACGAATTCGTAAATTTCTGTTGCTCCAACAACATTCCTGTGAAAGTAACAGTATAGTAAGTAGCCAGGCGTCAAAGACGTTTATTCTTCCATTTTAGCTTGGTAACTTTTTATTACTATTTTTTTACGTGGCAAGACCTGTCATACCTTTCAAAATAAACTATCGTGATTGGCTGACTGTATGACAGACAATGCATTTGTCATATGATTGTCAAAAACAAACTAAATAAATGGTTTACATACTGGCAAAAATAGTCAGTTGACTCGTAACAACGGCTGATTGCCATAAATTATAAGAAGAATAAGAATAGTTTTTAAAGTTTTTGCATCAAAATAGTGGAATTAATCAATGGAATTAATATCTGAAGATAATGTTGCGCTGGAAAAGTAAGTAAAATATCTTCAGCACCTATGTAGCTATTTAATTTCTCACGTTTTCATAGAAAATATACCGAGCTTATTGTGTTTCATTGTTTCAGACAACGAAGTGCTAAATTCTTTGAAGATGAGTTGAATTTACTCAATAATCTGATAAAAAAATATAAACATATTTTATTAAATAAACAAACAGGTATGATACTTTTTGTTATAAGAAAATCAAACTCATATAAGTGTTAAATCGTGTACATTTTTTCAGGTAAAGTTACACCTAAGCAGAGGGAAGATGCCTGGCGCGCCATTACCAATGAATTTAATAGCAATCCCGCATGCTCCTTTGCCAGAAAATCGCACCAATAAAAAAAATAAATGGGATTATATGAAGAGGAGTGCATAAAAAGTTTTTTTCTTTAATAATTTAACCAAATTTAGCACATCTACTGTTGGTTATTTTCCATTTTCCAATCAAAACAATATACTTTTACGTTATGAGGTGGATCTGAGCTCCGTATAAAGTATACGTGAAAAGTAACTGTAAAAAGTATAAAAAAAATGTGGTGCAACACTTTTTACGGGATACTTTTACGTTTTACATTTTTTTTACGAATTCGTAAAAGTATAAACTTGGAACAACCGGCTGTAAGAGTTGTAATGACTTTACTTATACATATAAGTAACCTGCATGCCGTTGATCTGTTAAAATTTTAAACAAACTAAAGTTCAGTTGTTTTTATTGATAAACGCAGTATTTTTGCTAATATTTTCTCGCAATTAATTAGCTCCGTTATCACTAAAAGTAATAATTTCATTCGCGGGCGTAGTCACGATTGGGAGGGTGGGAGATAGCGAAGCCAGGCAGGCTTCCAACCCACTCCAAATAAATCACCTACCATCCCGCACGACCACCGCTCACTAACAACATTAACAATAATTAAATTGACTAAGTTTCCAGCGATTTATCGCCAAAACAGGCGTAAAACTTAAAACATGTTGATCGAGCTTAAACACGGAGCTTTAGAGCGGTTTAAATTATGCTCACTAAATGTGTTTATACGAGGGTTAACATAGATAAAGAGTTATTGGATTTTCTGGATATGATGTCAAGAGAATCCTAATGAATTTTACAATACAAAAATTAAAAGAAAAGTAATTAATTTACAAAGACAACTTAGACGGCTTTATCACTATAAATTGTTATGTACAATTTCAGAGTCCTTTACATTAACAATATTTGAATTCAAGGTTTAAATTAAGCTTAATAGAATGAATTTTATTGACTTTCCAAGTATATAAAAAGAGAATTCCATAAACCGGCTGCAGAAAAAATTAAATATTATAGATGTGGAAGATGTTATTTTATCACATTTGATTCACGCGTTTTACTCCTACGGGGTTAAGCAATCGGTTCCGGGTGCTGTATACTTGTATACAGTAGTCAATTGTCAGAAGCCATTTCGGCGCCCTGAAATTCTGACATCCACCAACCAGGACTGGGCCAGCTTGGTGGATTATGACCTTTACCTCCTCGTCACCCAGGTTAGAGACTCAAGCTCTGCAGTGGGCTCATTATAAGGAGATGATGTGATGATTAGGGTGAAGCAGTGGAGAAAAGCTAGTTTCCATAACGTCTCTTTTATGTTTGTTTAGTCTTAGCAGCTGCTGGACAAATTTTGATCTCGTTTGCACCAATGTTAGAATAGTTCTTGGAGCTATTAAGCATCAGAAAACATAATCTATAAACCTAATTATCATGTATTGTGTCAACAAAGTCGGTGAGGTTCTAAAATACTTCAACTGTAAAGTCAGAAACAAATTACAGCCAAACTGCACCCGACCGAGCGGAGCAAGACACTGAATAAATGGTGAGCTGAATAAAAACTGAGCTAATGATGAATAGATGTGATTATGACGGTCAATAACTAAATGCAATAAAATGGTTTAGGAAGAAAATTGAAAAAGTTGCGGTTTAAGTGAATTAATGAATTTTTTTTTATAACAGTATCGTAATGTTTGGAAAAAAAAAATTGTCAATTTTTTTTTTTATCCTTTTTAAAGATTACGAAAGCGATTATGTATCGAGTAAAAGAAGTAATAAGTAACAGAACCGCATTTTTTTTTAAGCAAAATGTATTTACATTTATTACAACTTTGTATTAGTTTATTAATTCAATTCGATGAAACAATTTACTCGTATGTCGTTTCAGGGCAAAAATGCAACAGACATTCAGTCCTCCTTAAAAACTTCCTAGTTTTAATACTAATAGGAAGCTTGTAAAAATTAATAACACTTAAAAAAGGAAAATTTTAGGTCAATTTCAAAATCAAACAATCGGCATTGGATGCTCTACCTCTAGTAGGTTTATATTATTGCAAGAATAGATTTTTAGCAATGGAATTGAATAGACAAACAGAGTTGTAAAGCGACAAGTACGATATCTATTAAATAGAGCTATTTGCACATCAAAGAGCCAGTGCTTTCTCTCCGCGCCAACCGTACCTCCGGCGCCAACTAGTTTGCTCGTACGGGCTTGCGTACATAATATATACGTCAATTTTTCAATATTCATGTCTGTGAACTTTATTGCCTTCTAAATAATGTTCATTCTCAGATACTTTTTTGTTTTTTATTTGGGGATTTCGAAAAAGGGGTATCGTAGAGACTGCCTTTTCATGTTTCTGCTGAAAATGGGTATGTAGAAAAATTTGTCAAGTGGGGACGGCTTAGAATAACTCGAACACCCCTGGATAAGCGAGTCATAAAAGCGACTAATTCGAGTGCCTCGGCTTGGTGATCCGATTTCTTCGAGGTCCGACTGGCAAATAACGTATGGAGCCAATATCACCGCCTAATTCAAATATTTAATAAATTTATAAAGATTTTTACATGGTAAAGCCACTTATTTTATAATTAAGTAAATAATACTTTCGCAATACTTTACTTATTTAATTTTTATTTTTTTATTTTATTTTATTTGGAAAACAAACAGTGATACAATAACATACAAATAACAAGAACAATCACTAAACACCATTTAAATGTTTTCGCATTTAAAATCTAAACGTTAGTTGCATCGAGGTATGGATACATGAAATTAGTAATTAAATCCAAAAGAAAGATAACAGATATAAAGGAAATTAAAATAAAAAAAATATATAAAATTAACTTAGTGAAACACAATTAAATATTGGAAACGCATTCAGCCACTGATCAGCAAGTTTATTTTTAATCATATTTGGAGATGTAATAAATAAATCGAAATCAGGATAGTCAGCCATCCTATTTATAAACTTAGGAGATCTAATGAAGAAGGAGCGTTGTCTGTAATTACTTGCGCTTCGTGGAATTTGCAACTAAACCTTCCAATTCGATGAAGAATAATCTTTAATAAAAATAGTCATGTACCAATATGTGATACAATAATGCAGTTAAATAATTTCGTGTTCTATTCTGCCGAAAACAAATGCGATCCTACATTACGCCTAATAACCAATCGATTCAAGCTCAAGCTACAATGATTTACGTAATGAAACTTTGTTAGCTCTAAGCCAAATTGACTCTAATATTAGAGGATTAATTAAGAGGTCTAGTAACAGCGTATTAGTGGGTAGTTAGTGATTGTCATGCGCCTTGTCTAACATTGCGTGCTCACCATCAATCAAACGTTGGGAAGCCAGGGAGACAAATGACCTTCCTTGTAATCAATCTGATGCCTATAAGTCACTGGTGACCTATTTTGTGAGGAAATGACTCTTTAAAAATATAATTTAGGGCGAATGAAAGTCGTTTTGTAAATAATGCCGTTTTTATGTCAATGATAAGTGATTGGATTTACATTAAGGATCTTTATTGTAATTACATTATATTTTTTGGTTTTCGATTCACGCGGAGCTTTTTTAACTTTTTTTGTGAAAACATTAATATCATACTTCTAACACCTAGACCGATGCAAAGAACTATGTTCATTGAAACAAAGATTGAGCGGAAATTGAACTAGCAGCCATTGACCTATAACGTAAATACCACATCGCAAAATGGACTTTGAATTTCGTACAAAACTGATATCTTCATATTCTGAACCATTATAATTTCCATACACGTTTTCTTTATGCATTGAATTTTCTATCGTTCTTTCCTATCTTTTTAATAATATAAATCTACGAGTCTTCGAAACGTTCGTACTAAAACGTTTCAAAGTCATTACGATGTTCTGTAATATAAAATATCTTTCTGCGTAGAAATCTAATTAGATCCCAAGTTAAATAGTGGATTAACAGCTTGATGACAAGCGAGTTGGATAATAAGTCAATAAGTCGGTCGGAATAAAAAATATATTTCTAATTTCGATTCCATTGCTTTGTTTTCTGAAAAGAGTGAGCTGTGGGTAATTTATGTCTTTATATAACATGTATAAAAAAGAGCTTAATTATATTTTGAGAACACCGAACCTACAATCTACTTAAGTATTCTTATCATTTCTTAAATTCCCAAAAAGTATTCTCTTTAAGTAAGGCAAGTCCAATAGAGAATGAATACTCTACAAAAAAATAATATTATATTATGTTTCTAAAGTGTGTTTTGTATGAACATGTATTGTTTTGTACTGAAAATTAAACTATGTGTACAGAATTTTCACTTAACTGCTAATTAATAAACAGAAATATTAAATATTCCCTGTATTGAACAAAAAAGTATTGATAACGTAAACGAAATTGAAAAATTGAAAATACGTGAATATTTTTTTAACTAAATGAAGGTAAAACGAAATGCAGTGAGCCGTGTTATTCAAGTATTTGAGAAGTCGAAATGAAAATATACGCACTTTTTATTTCATACTCGAACAGATTTCATGGAATTGAAAATGAAGCTAAGATATTATTTTATATATCTATCTACTTATATGTTGTTTGAAACTCGTTACGGGAGTTATTTACATACAGGATTTACACGTACATCTTTAACCGACTTCCAAAAAAGGAAGTCGGCTAAAAATTTGTTTTTTTTTGTGTCTTTGTTACACGATATTTCGGACAATTATGAATTGATTTTGAAAATTAATGTATCATATGATAGCGGATACTTCATAGTTGGTACCATTTAAATTTCATCGAAATCGGTTGAGTACCTACTTCATTGAAAATTTCAAACTTTTGAAAAAATATGTATGATTTCGGAGAATGTTTACGTTGATGACATTCTCAACACAGGCAAAGTTTTGACGTGAAGTTAGTTTTTTTAATGCTCTGCATTCGTTGATTATAATTATTCTTATTAAAGTCTATTTTCAAAAAAAGAAGGAGGTACGTACTCAATTCTTCAGTATGTTTTTTTAAGCTTGTTACCTCATAACTTTTGACTGGGTGAACCGATTTTGATGATTCTTGTTTCACATGATAGAGGATACTTCTCATTTAGTCATATATAAGACCACATAAATTTCATTGAAATCGATTGAGTACTTCATGTTTTTTTTAAATATGTATGAATTCGGAGATCGTTTACTTTGACGACCTTCTACTTCAGCCAAAGAAGAATGCAGGATGGTGTATCGCCTGTTTAATCCAACGTTTTGACACCAAACTTACACTTAAGAGATACAATAAGAAGATTTTTATCTCCATTTTTCAGCAATTAGATCATTTTTAAAAGTCCGGAGAAAAGAAAAATCGCAATTTGAATAGTTTTTGTTTTTTATACACAAGTTCAATAACGAAACGTAAATGTAAACAGCAAACTAAACAAAAACTTTTACTGTGTCAAATCTGACAATTCAAATGTCATACTACGTCACCCACCTTCATCTTCATTCAATAAAAATCAATCAATAGCGTTTTGGAATTCGTCTGTGTAAAAGCTTTTGGTACGTGTTTTTGTAAACTTCGTCGAAGCATTTACAGTAGTACAATTTAGTTTCATTTTAACAAAAACAGTAACAGCCATTTTAGTAATAAATATATGCTATTGTGAAGTCTAGCTATGACATTGACAAACGATTTTTATCACAAGCTCACGTTCAATACGAATTACGTTCTAAAAATACGATGCCAATATTTGAAATGCAAATAACTTTTAAATACCAACTTCTAAAAATCTGAAAATTTTTGTCGTGATTAACCATATCTAATATTTATAAAATATACATGTTTGACATAAAATTGTGCCAAATTGTGTTGAAGTTGCCTGCCACACTTCTTTCAACGAAAAGATTTTTGTATTTAACAAAAATATAATGGGCCGTATTCTCACAATACAATCAAATTTTAAGTTTCTCTAATGTGACATTTTGAAGCTTCATAATCAGTTTTTGTTAGAGAATTTTTAATTTAAGTCTCCTAATTTGTCATAAAAAAGACTTGAAGTTAGGGAATCTAATGTCGAATTGAGCTCGATGGGTGAAATCTTGGTCGAAAACTTGCAAAGTCAAACGTCCCACTTATTAAAGTCAGATGTGTGTTTGTGCAAGTTTTAGTTGGTGTTAGTTTAAATTAGAATGTGTAATTAAGATGTTATTTACCTTCAAGTTTGTAATCAAATCAGTCAAAGTTTTGAAGTTTATCGATTTTCGCGCTTCATCCCTGTTTTCATCCCTTCATACTTCAGGTAATTAAATATGAGTATAAGTCGTAGTTATTTATAGGACGTAAAGTCTGATTTTTTAGGTAAATTGATAGGTGATAAATTTAAACCCAAATCAAAGATGAGTTAACAGATTGAAAACTGAAAAGAAAATCTCAATTCAACACAGAAGCGCGTAAAAGCATTGTTGTTTATATCTAAATTCGGCTTTATCTTCGTAGTAAACAATGTTTTTATTGAAATGACAGTGTATAAAACGAACAAATTACTAAAGTAAAATGTTATCTGTTAATAATAAATATTGTTTACTGAATAGAACTGAATGTAAATGTTACATACGTAAGTGTTTCAATTATTCCTAAAACCGCATCTGTGAAATCTTCCTGTTTTTAAACCAACTTTCTAAAAGAGGAGGTTCTCAATTGATGTGTATGTTTTTTCGTATGTTAGGTACACGATTTTTTGGACTGTTATCAATCGATTTTAAATATTCTTGTTTCATATGATAGAGGATACTTCAGAGGTGGCTCCATATAAATTTTATCGAAATCGAATGAGTATTTCATAATAAAAATGAATAAATATGTATCAATACGGAGAATTTTTACATCGTCGACCTTAGGCCAAAGTTAAGTCGGTTTTTTAATGCTTTGCATTCGTTGATTATGTGATAATAGAGTAATAGGCTCGATCAGCTTGCGCTCCATATAAAATTATTACTGGCGACGTAATAATTTTATATGGAACGGTAAAACTAACTTTATGTTCCGGCAACTCAGCGCGTAGGTTTTCTATAATGGCGAATGACGAACGAAGATGCCCAGACAAACGTGCAGCTTATCGTCCTTATTTAGATTAAGTAAATGTTGTTGTATATTGTTGAATAATAAATAAAAAAAGAGAAATAAATGCAAAATTACTGTTCCATAATTGTACTTGATTTAATCAATTACATTTATTAAAAAAAACATCGTTACTGTGAAGTTCATGGCCCAACTTACAACTTCAGTCTCATATTCACTTACAATCCAGCCACCGAACTTTATGGCCCAGCTAAAACTGCAGAGCTCCGTTCTTCACTTACAATCAAACGTAAATAATTAAAAGCTCAACAAAATTATTCAAAGCTTACTCACCAGGTTGACAGAAGCACCTATACAGTTCCCCAGTAACATCTTCGTCCGTTTGTTCTATACAGATTCCATTGACGCACGGGTTAGACGCGCACACGCCGCCCGCCACAGACAGGTCGCAATGTGCGCCGGTCCAGCCGTCCGCGCATGCGCAGTGGAACGTCGTCGACCCGTTCATTGCCATGCTCATGCAGGAACCCCCATTTGAACATGGAGCCGAGAAACATGGGTCCTTCTCGCACTTTCTACCGGTGAAACCTGTGATTGATTGATTTTCTAAATATGCTTGGTATTGTAATTAATCTTCACTTTTTGTTGGGCGTAAGTGTTCAATAAAGTAAGTGCTCAAAATGTGTTAAGATGATTATAACACTGATTAAAATAGAAGCCTTAGTTAAAATTGGCAAAACAGTACTTTGAGACATAGACACTCTTTAGTTGTCACACAGAGATCTTTATTTATTTCATTTCATAATCGCACTTACAAAATGTAAAGCAAAAAGTCTTATAAATTGGGATATCATAACTCAATTTTTGTACTGAATTATACAATTAAGGCCTTTATTACTGGTAAACTTTATTAAAATTATTCAAGCGGCAGTAATAATCAACCTGACATTGAATTTATTAAACCAAGTTAAGCTGCGAAATTAAAACTTTTCGAAATTTAATTTAATCGTAGGATGACGCCTTAAAATTGATTAACAACGATGAATTAAGCTTTGATTGTTTTACTTTAATGTTTATTCATTTTAATCGAATTAAGCAAGTTAGAGTTAAGCAGCAGATTCTGTTGTCTGATAAGAATATTTTCTAATAAAGTTAGCAGCAGCACAGGTGGCGCAAGACGAGAGCTAAACATCTCCAACTTGCGATAACTTATTTTGTTGAGAGTTTAGATTTAAGTTTAACAGCATCCAATTATTGATTTTACTGCTTACTGCTTCGTAATTGTTTGTTGAATTATATCCATTTGAGTACATTTTCATTTCATTTAACGTACCTCTATGTTTATCATACTTTTTGATTGCATTATAAAAGCATAAAAAAGACGAGACAACATGTATTACACACGTACCTCGTAATTACTCACAACAAAATGGCCGTCAAAACTTAACACGGTATTTAATGTTCTCCAGCATTGTCATGAAAATATGTTTAATTTATTTAACGATTCATCATTTTGACAACTCTGCTAAATGATAAATGGCTTTTAAAAGTAATAAAATGTATTTTATTTAAAGCCGTGTTGCATAAGCTCGTTCAATAAAGTTACGTCCCCAACGCTTAATACGACTCTTAAGTGTGTGATTAAAGCGCAGAGAATACCTTTCACAGAAGTGTTAAAGCTATTAATTAGAAGGTACCATAAGGACAAAGACAGTGGTAGTTAGCTCCGTTGAGAGTTTGCGTGAGGTCGACACAAATGCCGTTGTTCAGGCAGGGTGATGGATTGCAGTCATCCCGCTCCTCGCAGTGGGGTCCGATGTACCCCGGGCAACACTGGCACTCGTAACCTTCCTGTACAAACATTAATTAACCTGTCAACAGCTTTCTATTAAGGATAATAACTTTCAGATAACCACACATGAGTTAACCTCAACTATGATTAAATACCTTGGCCAATTCAGCGTCTCTAAAGCAAACAAAATGCAACTTCAGGTCAAAAGGACCAATTAACCTTTTAAAAATTGTTTGACACCTGTAGGTGCTTCTGATTGAAGCAAACCTCTTGTTGGTGTGACATGTGGTGTGAGTTATAGAGTTTCTAGTGTGTTGTTTTCGTGACGCACGAAAATCCTGCATCACTAGAGCTTTGGAGCCGCGGAATCAGCAACATAATTCAATTATAGTAGTTGTGATGGATTTCTGCAAAGTAACGCTTGATTCAATCAATTACACGCAAGTCATTTATTAACCCACCATAGATACGTTGGTGTAACACACGCCTTTTCCGGAGCAATCTTGTGAATCACCGCAGTTGTCAGATTTGACAGTCACTTTCAAACGCACACATTGTGGACCCCAATTCTCGGAGACAACTGCGAAAAAGAAATTTATGTACTTCACAGTATGTTTACTTTATTGAATCTTAATTGCAATCCAAGATATTTTCATATAAAAAAGACTGAGAGCGTACAATTAACTGTTTACCAACAAGGATTTGCCATAGAGATTCTATAAGGAAATCCACTTTTATTTGTTTCGAATTTAGACTTGCCTAAATCAAAGTTATTGAAATTGTGTTATTATAACTGAAACCTGTGACGAATCTTCTTTTATTAGTTTATTCTTCTTTAACATATTTTTTATAAAACTCAATTACTTTTTGTTCATGAAACTGGTATAAATCCATTTCACTTAAATAAAAAATAACGTTTGAACGCTTCAATCGAAGATCTTATTATCGTAAGGACCACAAAAAGGATTTTTAGAAACCGCTTTCGCGACATAACAAAGTTATATGGCTTGGATTCCCGGCATAGCTTTCTCGTAATGCCAAAATAAAATGTCTTAAACTCCTCAAGAAACCCCATTTATTATGAAAATGTATGCGATTACGTCACTGATTTGCTCTCGTAATTAATTCAGTATTTATACAGGGGGAAATAAAGTTATGAAAATTATCTATCTGCTCTTAAAGGTACGTGTTATTAACGAAGTTCATCACGATACGTGACTGGACTGCAATTCGCAGACTATACAGAGTGTTTGAGCAGTCTCCCTGCGTCCAAGTGCGCACGTGAGCTGCAATATTGTACATAACTTAATGAGGCTATAACTATGATATGAAGTTTTCACCTATGAGTAAGTTGACGCCCTCAGTCAGATCTTTATCGTAGAGGGTGAATATCTTCGCATCTTGTTCAGCCAAGGGTGTAATGTCGAGCATCATGCCATCAGATATGTCGCAATGTTCGTGACCCAGCCGAGTCACTTGGTAGACTGAAGGCTGCGTAGGCGACCTGTGTATCCTGTTAATATTTTAATACACGCCATAGTTATGTGAAGGACCTTACAAAAGAAAAAACGTGAAAACGAACAATAGTGCAATTCACGCAAATAAACCGTTACAATGTCATGATCACTTCTTCGGTGATCCGAAATTTTATATTGTGGTCTGACGATCGAAAATCATCAAAGGTTTTAAGACGACATATGGTTAGCGTGGAGCACAAAAATATAGCTTTATATTTAACTTAACGCCAAATTTCGCAATTCATATAATTTTGTTTCTTTAATCTAGTTATACTTAAAGAAATATTTTGGATAGGGCTATGATCGAACAATTACAGGCCTGTGACGATAGTTGGATTACTTCAATACACGTGAATCGCACTATAGGTCGCTCGATTGGTAGAATGATAGATTATTTTTTTATTGGCTTTATTAACGTCTATTTTAAACCTTGATAAAGTTAAAAGTGTATATTGCAAGAACTTCAGTATCATTAGAGCAGTATATATTAATGAAAGCGCTTGTTTGTTTTTTGTTAGTACACTTATGTTAGAACAAAACTAGTCTTGGGAAAATAATATCTATCTGTGTTTATATTTTCCCAAGACTTTTTTAAGATTTATTATGTAACTTTATATTTCACGGGGAAATTTTTCAATGAATCCATTTGAGTGGGTACTTATATATTATGTGTAATAGAATATGTTGCTCTTTATCATACTTCAAAATTCTTGTAGGACAGTTTAACTGAGGCACTAGTGGTTGCAGTTATTAAGTTGCTGATAGCCGTCAGCAAGATGCAATCCCTTTGACTACATTTTTTTTTCTCATAAAAATTATATCAATTTATAAAATATGTTTTGAAATATTTCTGAATACTCCCTTATTATTAATTATTCAGATCCAAAAATAACATTCACATTGCGCCACAAATTTAATATAACAGATTGATTACTTAAAGTACGTTGATTATGTAACTCCCACACGTAAATTATCCAGATCAATGAGCCAGGGTTGTGCGGGTCACTGCTTATACAGCCACAGATATGTTTATGTTACAGGGTGATCTAAAAATAATGAGCACCTGTCGGGATGCGAAGTGTTGGAGCGTAGGGCTGAGTTGTTGAGGGCGGCGGTGAGGAGGGGCGAGTCAGCGATGCGCACGATGAGGACGTCCCCGCTCTGGATGTCCGCCGAGCCCTCCCAGGAGACCACCACCGGGGGACACTCGTCCTCCGCCACGCCGACCCCGCACTCCTCCGTCATCCGCACCGCAAAGTCACACACACATTAATTATGAACACAAGCTTCGTGATGCATGCATATACAACGTTGATACAAGCGAAAACCATTAAATTAAACTACATATTTGAAATAGCTAAAGTCATAGTAATGTTATTTAGTTTTTTGTTACTTTCATTCAAACACCTCGTATCTTTCCGATCACCTGATCGCAAGTACTTAAGGCAGAGTTATTATGCACCACGAAATGTCAAAATTTCAGTCCAAATCTTCACAAAGGATGTTATATTTTAAATTATTAAGCTATTTAAGTTCTTTGAAAAAAGTTTTTTTTTACATCTCGTAAACTTTTTTTAAGTTTTGGATTAACATTAGGCACTTAAAGTACCTATACGTGGTTTCATTTAATGCCTCTTGCTTGTATCAGCGTTGTGTATATGATCTGTGGTTATTTATTCATCGCTGTGTAATCTATGCAACGGTATCGCTACGTGCCACGTGTCTACATGTGACCTAGTTGTTACGATGGGTTTTCATAAGCTTTTTTACTGTAGGCTTTATTATGAAAGCCTGTTAGAATTTTGTGACGAGGAACGTTGTTTTTATGAGCGAAGTTAAAAGGAAGTAACAGATTTTAATTAGGTTAATTGGAGATTGTAATTTTTTTGGTTAATTTCTTTTTTTTCTCATATTACTAATCTCGCGATTTACCTGAATCGCTTCTATAAATAGAACTGATTTTGTCTCACTTGTATCTTCTTTCAAGTTTTTGGACGTCTTTTTACATAAAATAAACAAATACAAGAATACAAAGCTGGCTTACAAAAAACCTTACAGACATAGCGCTTGATAAAAGAAAACATCATCATCCCCACAATATATTTGTCTCTGACATAATCACTTCACAAGTACTCTTTTATCCCGCGTCTAATCATCATAACAGAATGCAAAATAGCCCATCGCGTTGAATTTGACGTTTGAAATAAAACTCGACCGGAATAAATATGCGAAAGACCGCACAATGAAAGAAACTCAGCATCTAATGAGAAGCTTTATGCTTAAAACAAATAAAGTCGTATAGAAGCGGCGTTCCCTTGGTAAATTGACTAGGGGTAAACTTTTCATTTGCTTTTCCTCGATTTTTTTTAAGTTTTTTCAACTACGTAACCCCTTTTTTCCTTTTAAAATCTCCTTGTTTATTTAGGTGCTTTTAAATATCTACCGCCAGATTATAACACTTTGTTTATTCTTCCAAACTGAACATAAATCTAAAAGCTTTTAGCTCAAAACTTCAAAATCAACCAAGAATATTCGAGTAAATACTTCCATATAAAAACCATCTACAAAATACTTTTCAGCGGAGCGAAAAATGAAAATAGCGGTTGGTGAAATAAATGTTTTCATTTAGAATGGAATTAATGCAAAGTAAGTGCTTAGTCTAACGATGCTCTGTTTCGGGATAATTCAGCAGTTTGGAAGTAATTACACCAGAAGCGAGTACAGTTCGTATTTAAATTTTAAATTAAAGAGGATATTGTAAAGTTATAAAAAAATGCATTACAAAAGCATTATAAAAAAATGCATTACAAAAGCATTATAAAAAAAAATTAAAATCCCCAGACAATCACATCAACTACGTGACCCCAAACTAAGCAGAGCTTGTGATATGGGATACCACGTAGCAAACTAGGGGGGAACCTAGAATATAAATACACATATAGATAAACACTCAGACACGGAACATTTTTTTTTCTTGTTTCGTGCGGGAATCGAACCCGCAACCACTGGCGTCTAAGGCAGATAGGTTTACCTCATCGCCATAGTGGTCGTCAAATTATAACCTTTGTGGTGAGTACATACTAATATTACCCGTGTGGATGGATGTGGGGATGGATAGATGGGTGTTTGTTTTTCATCAGGTCAAATTTTTGTCCTTATATAGTCGACCTAGAACTGCCCTACCGCCAATGTACTAATCCGTGTAAACCTGCTTGGTGGTATGATCCCTTCAGGGTTCAAATGGCTAGCGACCACGCTTCATATAAATCTGCCGTCAAATATTACCGCTCTAATGGTGTTCCGCAATATTTTATGAAGAGCCAGTTCTTTCCTAATGCCGTGTGCTTTCATCTTCACTTACCATCAGGTGAAATTGAGGTCAAATGCTAGCTTAGTATATTATTTGAAAAAATGATTTCATAATACTAGCTGTCGCCCGCAATTTTGCCCATGTTCAATCAACCAAGCATTCGTCCAACGGGAGCATATTGACGGGATAAAATGTATGTAAAGTCACAAACATTCAGCCACATTCACAAACCTATTAGCTTATGATATTAGTTACAATCTATTCAAAGATAACGACTTGTCTTCGTAATAATAATATTCTTGTCTTTAATAAGAAATCCAGAAAAAGAAAGATTATTTATTTCTGAATAAAAAATGCGTCATCATTTGTTGTGAGGTAATCGTTTCATAATAAAAGAAAAACCGTTCTATTTTTTCTTTTGTACTTTGCACAAAAAACATTTTTCCAGAACAACACCACTATTCGAGCTATGTAATGTTAGCTATACTTTAAGAAAAGAAATATCGTTTACTATACAAACATGGGGAAAATGGCTTTGCCTTTTTTCCATTGCTGAAGCGATTTATGTGTGTATTCAGCCTCGCCCCGCTGCTGGCTCGATCAAACTTATGTCTAAGCCACATTGCGCTAGTTTGTTCTTACTTTATACATTATTTCATCAGAAAAAGAAAAATATGAAATAAGGTTTTACTGTTCGCTACACGACAGCGTGGGCAGGACTTTTCATGAACAATACAGAACTTTAAAACGTGGGCGCCTGCGAATTGCCTTTTGGTCCTAAATAAGAGAGGTAAGGAGATTTAAAATGATCAAAAAAGGTTCAAAACAGGCCCTTCATGAGATATCGTTGGATCGATGATATTTGGCGACAGACTTATGAAGGGTAGTCGCCAACCAGGCGAGGGTCACTTAGGTTTGACCTCTAATCTTAGAAGGACGCAATATTTTTACTTCATTGCTCCGTTATTGTATCATGTGCGATATAAGATCCATTACCGATATTGTATTCTAGACATGAGTTGCAAACTTTCATACGTTTTGTATTAGATGTCCTTGTTGTTCCGTTCATGACTTGAACGACCGAGAAAACTTTTGTGAAGTGGAAAACTTGTTCAAAGACGCTGAAAAATCTTACAATAAGTTAATATTAATGTACGCAGCGTAACTACTTGACAGCTTTTATTATTGTTACTTTTTAAGACACGGCTATTTCTGTATTAAGGTATTTCTATTTTATTTACCATCAGGTGAGATTGATGTCAAACACGGACTTAGTCTATTACAAAAAACATATGAGGTTTAGCATGAAGATCCACTTACCGTGATTGGTAAGTTCAGCTCATGGGTTTCATTGCCCCGCCACAGGCGGGACTCATGCGGTAGCTGAGGCAGCTCGCAGTCCACGGCCCCCAGTCGATCTTCAAGTTTCGCAACACCCTTTACAGGAACGTTTGACTTCTGCTTTCTTGCCACTTTCGCCACACCTTTTGTACTCGGTTGTACTCTAGTCGTTGAACGCCCACTGGCAGTAGTGCTCTCAACCAGCACTTTTGTAGTTTTAGCGCTTTCTTTTTTAGCCGGAGTTTCTGTCGCCGTTATCGTTTTCACTATTTTCGTAGACCGCACGAGTGGGGCCGTAGGGAGAATGGTAGTTACATTTTTGATGTCAGCCTCGGGAGGTACCGTCGGGTTGGGAAAGCAAACCCCGGCTAATGAGATAATTACCACTGTCGCCGTCAGCAAAAAGCGCGACATCGTTTTGTGGAAGCTCAGTCTATTGTAGCCGCTCATTTTACTCGTATTAGGGCGATTTGTTTATAGCAAAATTAATATTTAGCCGTTGTTCTTGATCTTTCAGATTTTTGGCACAGTTTCAATATCAATAATTTTGACATGCCCTGAAAGAAAACAGCATCTCTTCTACAAATGTTTCAAGAACGCGTTATAAAAGTGTATTTGGGATATAGTGCCTTAAATTAAGACTGTTTTAAAGTATATTTTTATTCGTTGTTTAACAATGATACAAAATAATCTATAATCAAAAAAAAAGTTTTTTTAGATATTAGCTAAGTTAAGCAAATATATTTGTACTTTAATTAATTTTCGCTATAATTTAAGTTATAAAATTTCCATATTTTCTCAATTGCAAATCAATTAAAACTTAATCAAACCTTATGACTAAAACCACTCTATAAACCCCACATCAACACTTTAATAAGAGCATATAAATCTAAGAAATAATAAGGTGTCCAGAGGTGAACAAAAGCGTCTAAGTGGCACCAGCACTCATTGGCTCCACGGCGCCGGGCTCTCGGTGGAAAACATTCTATAATTGGGCAACTGTAGAGCCCTCAGCTCGAGGGCCGACCCTCTCAGCCCGAGTACGGACCTCAGATAAACTTTGCTTAGGTGATTTGCATTCAAAATGTGCTCCCAGCCTGTCTCCGGCTCTCGAGCCACTCCAGCTGATTAGTTCCGACTCAGCCCTGATTTCCCTAAAAGCCTTTATTGACAAACAACTCGTAAACTAAGCTCTCACTCGATTGAAAAATAAAATATCAGCTTTGGGCAATAAAACAAAACATTACAAATGAAAGTGTTATTGTGATGTACATGCATTTTGGAATCAAAACTGAATGAAAAGTAATGTTATCTTACAGTTACAACTTCAAACCGTCACCTGGAAGTCACAACACGTTTACAATCAACTGATGATTTTGTAAGTGATAGTGTTTCATTTGTTTGAAGGCAATGTTTTGGCAACGAGCGAGCGCGGCGCAGGGCGGGCGGCACTCCTCACCGCAGCCTCCGCGAAACTGAGGGTGCTATCCCTACCCCGCCCCCCGCCGCCTCACACTACCCCGCACACCCCGACACACCAGTATCTTTACTTAATTTTACTCAACGTCTGGTTAAGGCAACGATTTCCTGCTTGAGGTCGTGCCTTGGTTGATTTGCATGGTTTCTATAAATGGCTCACCTTTGTTTTTTATTTAGAACACAAAAGCATAGAAATAGCTCTCAAGGCTTTGGCGAGAAAATGAAACGAGGTAGGAATTGTTTATGATGCTCGGGTTTTTTAGGTTTTTCTATTTCGTATTTAGTATGAAATAGGTACCGTGTATGCAACATTTTCTCTTTCTGTAATATTAAATTTTAATTCAATAGTTCATCATCTTTAACGCATACTTTGGAGATGCTTTTTTTTATGAAGAGCCAGTCCATCCTAAGCCCGTGTGCTGTCATGTTAGACCTCATCTTCACTTATCATCAAGTGAGATTGAGGTCAAACGTGGGTATGGACACCTATAAATAAATAAAAGTCCCTTATTATTCGTAGGTATCCACTTAGTCTACATTTACCAAACTATACAGAGCCATTACGTTGCGAAACATAATTTATTATATTCGTTTTTAAAGAAATCCAGCAGATCGCCTAAAAAATATTTGTGAATTTCTATCTTATTTTGGAAATTTATAATAAAAAAAACATATAGGCGTTCAGTCGTACAATGCGAAATAAAAAAGGCCTAGGTCGATAAATCACGATAAGCTTCAAATAAATCTTTCCGTTTACGTAACGTCGCTAGAACATTCGTTTTCTACACGATTTAGATACTTTTATTTAGTATTCGTTTTGAGAATTTAAATTATGTGGTTAAAAGCCCGCATATAGGTAGATACGTTCCATGAAAAAAACATCTTACGTACTGCAACAAATGTCGAAACATTTTTAAACTGCCCCAAAATATCTCCAGAAAAAAAACCGAACAAAAGTATTCTTTTATAGAGCCAATATATACAACAAACACGTTCACGCGAACTTCATCTCAAGTAACGCCCTAAGAATTCCAAAATTGCTTTTCCCGCCAAGAAAAGCGAGGTGGTCTTTTAATACGTGTTTGGTTGGTAGCCCTGGTGGTAAAACAGATAAATGAGCCTGCTGTCCCAGGGGGCGTCGAGTAAACAGTGTGCGCCTGGCCTTATGACTTTCCCGCGCGCTGTATTTATTGCTAGCCATGGAAATGGAGGCTAATAGAGAGGGCTTTCAAACGTATTTGAAAAACTTGACAGATTCTTTTTTCGAATAGTTTTTTTTTAAACTTTGACATTGTTCTTTTTTCTTCTTACTAAATACTTTTTCTGTCAATATGAACGATTAGTCTAAAGTCTAAACTAAAAAAGCTTTTTATAACTTTCTGTGACCTTTTCTCAAGAAATAAACTACAATAGAATATCATAAATATAAATGAAAGTTTCTCTGTATGAAAGTATCCATGTATCTCTGGAAAAACTCTCGTGTATACAAAGAAACGTTTTTGCTAGTACATCTATCAGGGACAATAACTCGCAATAAATTAGACCCACACCGCTACACAAATCATAAGACATGGCAGGCAAGGCTGCTTTTTCTTATACTTATTCTATACGGCCTAATATTTCGTGTCGAGATGTTTCCTTCTTTTTTCGCAGCAGCTTTTAAAATCATTATGTAACAAAGCCTTTGAAGGATGAAGGAAAATAAAAGTCAATTTATGTAATAAATTTATTCATAACATTTTACCTATACAGGCAGCAATTAAATCTTCGGGTATGCAATTAATATTAAGCTCCCCAATTTATTATGTTTAATACATAACGAACCATGAAACTCGTAGTTAATTTTAACTAAATTGAACTATATAATTTACATAGTAGATTAATTAAGTCGATTTTCAAAGAACGTAAGCTGTAGCAACAAAAAAAATTGCCGTCGTAATTTTAAAAGTTTGACAGTGTGCTCATAAAATTGTAACTGCAGTTCGGGAAGTCTCGTTAAATCATAGTACGCTTCGTTAACGGTTCAATTTTTGTGCAATTTCCTCAAGTCATACTATGAAATTGGTTTCGGAATTCATTACGAGAGTCGGATCTAAGTCGGATTACAGCGATCGGCTTTGATACCGTGCAGCGTTAGGTGTTAAGTGTATTATTGCAAGCTCGAACATGTAGGGGAGTCAATTTAATTTATGTCATATACTATGTATCTTAGCTTGGTTGACTTTACGTGAAAGCGTAGAAAGCGTACGATTTGGGTATTAAGTAAATAGATGAAATGTAGGCAGTTTATAATTAAATTGAAATGTCTATTTTTCAATCAACCCTTATAACTTAATCAACTTGTCACTTAACAACGGGTACCTAGTTACACAATCATTTATAGCGAATAGTCCAGTTGTGTGTTTTTTGTAATATTATCATATTATAATTTAATTACTTATTACTTTCTAGGTCTAAGGGCAGCCACCTTCGTTGGATTTGTTCTGCTGTGACTTTGTCCAAGAATAGGCATCTTTTTACTGATGCGACTTTCTTAACTTTAACGATCAGTTTTAGCAAATAGGATAGGATTACTTACTTTACTGAAATATATGGATATTTTTGAATAAATATAGGTATACAATACATATTTGTAGGTCTATTAAATCGTATTGCGAGTCTGAGGTTGTTTATCGATAGGTTGTAAATGACAATGAGGTTGACAGTGAAGATGACGAGGGTCTATGATAGAAGGTCTCTAGAGCCTCATCGAATTTAGGTATATTATTTGAACACTATTTCTTTATTCATGTATATTGATTTATAATAATTCAGGACACTAAGTATAGCATAAATACTACCTTAGCAATTAAAGTTGTCTACCTTTTATATTAATTTTATTATATGAAAGAAAGCTCTAAATAAACTTATCGATTACTTAATAGTTTTGAGTTAAAACCTATGATTGGTATTGTGTTTACTGATGGTAGATACGCCGTCGATCAAGTGTCGATCGATTGGGGAGGTTTTACTATTTTTTTCCCTTACTGCGAAAAAAAAAGTTTTATTAAGCATGGTTTTACCCCGCCAAACAGCAGCGTTGTGTTCCAATTAGGTCGGGATAAGTGTCCGATCATTCATGCATTTTACTGCCCACTGGCGACAGCGATTACATATTGTCAGGTAATCAATAGTTTCGATTTCCTCTTATAACATAAAAAATAAGAAAGGATATGAAAAAATTCGTTTCCGTAGTTATTGCAAAACTTTCGTTTCGACGCCATTGATTAATAGCCGCTCATATCACCTGCACCTGCATGATTTTTAAAATTTTTGACCTTTTTTGTGGTTTGGTATTTAATATCTGTACATTCTTCGGTTTAAATAAAACGTGAAAACTTAAGACAATACTATTCTTCGGTTGTTCGATAAAATCATTAATTTTGATAAATCTGTCTACGGCTTTAGTCTTTATAGGGTTGAATAGCCCTGCCTGGATGAGCATTTCGTAAAAAGCGGCTTATACGAGTAACCATGCTGGACTGGGAGCGAAAGAAAAACATAGAATGTGTCAGCTGCTTCTCTTCCTGGGCATACTGTAAAACTCAGTTAAGGGACAGAGATTTTACTGACGTTTTTGTGGGCGACAGACTGACCCTCTATCACTGTAATAGTTTCTCCCCATCATTATAATTCCTCCAAACCTGTCAAACGTGACATCAGATGGTTTTATAGTCGTTGGTTTTCAGCCTACAGGGATACACGCGTGAAGTTATGAATTAATGAATAAGAGTAACCCGCGAGGTGGTAAGACGGCCTTTGCAAGTCGAGGCGTCCAGGGTTCACCTGGCTAGCCACCACCCTTCATATAAAATTGGCTGCCAAATATCACCGCGTCGTCGGTGATGTGTTCCGGCAATGTTACATGAAGAGCCAGTCCCTTACTAAACCCGTGTGGGTGGACCTCATGGTCAAATAGAGGTCAAAAGCTTATTTAGTCACGGATTTAAAAAAAAAATAAGATAAAAATACCAAATAATCTCAGTCAAGCTATTGGTTTTCTTTATTTTTTGAATTCCGACCCTAAACTAATATACCTACGTCGAAAGTCGGTGTGCTAATATTATGTTTTCGTACATTTTGAACCTTTCCAATAATATTTTTCTTCGTGGGCGCGGTGGAGAGGCTTGCGCCGAAACATGAAAAATTTGAATACGGGGCGCACTATCTCCTGCCCTACTTGTAATTTTGGCATTTAGTTATTGCTGCACAGACAAAGATAGAAATAATAATATTCTTTTACAAAAAAAATTGTGATGGACTAAGTAACAAGAGAAAGGTAAGCATAGATATTTAACAAGTAGCTTGCATTGATAATCAAAACATTTAAACACTACTCGTATACCATACGAATCTGCTTTTAAGCAAATTACGTATACAGTTAACATGTACGAGAATACCTTATACATCTATTATAAACAAATGCCGTACTATTTTGGGTGCATATAGGCCGAGAGTCCTGAGCTGATACCCATAGACCATAAATAAATGACTATATCGAAAAAAGTCTTCCATGACCATGCTTCAGAATTTTTTTAAGAAATAATATATTAAAGTCACAACTCCCTGTATACCAAACACTGTCACTTTCCCGTCCAATATTTAACTTAGGACTATATCTATTCGTAAAGTTTAAATATACCGTTTAAATAGAGACTTTATACCAGCATATAAAAGCTTTAAGAAAGAGGCTAAAGAATTTTCCAGGACTGAATCAGAAGCTACAAATTAGAAAGGAGCCAGCGAGCAACAAAGATGCCTAATCCTTGTAATTTGCTCACACGAACGAGTTCAGTATCCGAGATAAGTCACAGTTCCCAAGTTAATCCCTTGGTTAAATAAGGTTGCGTGAGGTTTGCAACTTAGGTACGTACTTCCGAGGGATCGCTTTCTGAAAGATAAGAGTTTTATTTGTGGAATCGTCAGCGATTCAAGGTCAGAGACAAAAAAGGTTGACCTTTATTTATGACCTCAGTTTATATAGTACTATAAAATATTCTTGATCAATCATTTATCTTACATAGTTTTGACAAAATTTAAAATGAATTAAGAACAGTTATTTTTTACTGCCTTAGTGGTTAAAATTTCTACAAGAAACGTTTTGTTGAACACTTGATCGTTTATTTCTAGCAGGGTTGGGCCCTATTACTGCGGTTCTATTGGTTCTAAATGTTTGTTTGTTTTGTATAATGAAATATAATTATTAAAAAAAACTTTATAATTATAATTAAAAACAAATATAGAAAAGTAAAAAGAACCTAAAACATATCAAAATTTCAAAACATATACGAAAACCACTATATTACTTCTCGTTGAGTTAAGGTGTATGGTAAAATATGGCCGGAAGGAAGGAAGGAACCAAAAGTTAATAACTGACGTAAAAACTCATAAAAGTTCACACGTTATGAGGATTCGATAACACGCGCCATGCTGTCTGCTAGTAAAATAGAACTCTGATATTATCTAAAATAGGTCGTCTTTTGATCGTCATAAAAGTATTAATATTAAATTTGTAAAACCTAATATCATCGGATACGCATTGGTGAAAGTTTTATGGTGAATGTACATGACAACGCTCTTACATTAGGTATTCTAGATCTAATATCGACCTCTGAATTACATTCTATTATTCATAGCTTATACGTCTGAAGCACGACTCCGGTGTTAATCCATGATAAAATAAATATTCATGAGTTTATACAGAGTGTCCCAGTAATGGTGGTCAAGCCAGTAGGTACGAGTGTGTGGGGGTAGGAGGACTCAATCCATTTGATTTATTTTCTTTTATTTTTCTTTTATTTATTTTCTCTCAATACCGATTAGATTGTGCGCTACGCCATCTTTTGTAAAATGCCTACTTTTTTCACATTCATAGGCAACACGTCCGCAGTTTAAGCCTTAGACTGTTATTTTTTGTTTAATGAATTCCGTGATAATGATTCTACTAAATTACAGTTGAAAATTATAACTACTATGACTGGTAATTTACAAAACTATCACTGAACATTTTAACTTTATTGAACTTGAAAGTTACAAAAATGTATGAAATCTTTGTGCCCAACTACTTAGAAAGTTTACCTACATCATGAGGATTCTAGAATAGTGGCATACCATGTACTTAATTTTATTGTTTACTAAGCTATGGCCGCTAATGTGCAATAGTAACCTTTTATCACAAAATAATTAGCAGTATTTTTAAGCATAGCATGTAATATTTAGATAAGACATCTGGTGGCCAAACTAATTGGGATAAAAAAACAAATCAAGTGGATTGAGTCCTCTTACCCTCCCACACACACGTACCTACTGCCTTGACCACCATTACTGGGACACCCTGTATATATTTTCTTAAAGACGAAATAAATTTTAAAATTGATCTGGTTATTTTTAAGTTAATTGAATATGCATAAAACAAATGTTCTTGTACATACATACATAACTTCTCGCCTGTATCCCTAATGGGGTAGGCAGAACACCAGCGGCTATCAAACCATCTGATGTCACGTTTGACGTATTATTGTAGGTATTATTTATAATTTAATTATTTAAACGTAATTTGGAGGTATTATTATGATGTAGAGAGACTATTGCAGTGAGTAGGGGTCAGCCTGTCGCCCGCAAAACTCCAATATCCGTCCCATAACTGACTTTTACAGTATGCCCGGGAAGAGAAGCAACTGGCACATTCTATGTTTTTCTTTCGCTTCCAGTTCAGCATGGAAGATGTATAATATCATGTTTTTGTATAATATAAAAATGAGAAAATCTACTAAAGGAGGTTTAAGCTTCGTATCACGTATATAAATATACCTAGGTACTGTCTAAATGTGTCATTTGAATTATTGTCCGCTTACGGCCGGCTGATACCAGACCGGAAAGCCGGTGGCCATCAATGGTAGGACTCATTCAGCTAAAGCCGATCTGTATAGGTAAACAAACAATAGAATTCCTCTTCATTCTGAATTCATTTAACTACAGAAGCAAAAGAGTATTTTTAGAGAAAAACATGGAACTACAATTATTGTAGGCAATATCAAAACAGGTTTTTAATATTACTTAGAAAAAAAAAGGGGGGGACAAATGTTGGCTTCTATAAGATCCCGTAGGCTGTCGAATTTAGTATCTAAGTACACTATTTATTATATATACATACACATACATAACTTCACGCCTGTATCCCTTATGGGGTAGGCAGAACATCAGAGGTTATAAGACCAACTGATGTCACGTTTGACTAATGAGGTATTATAATGATTGCGAGAGGCTATTGCAGCGACAGGGGTCAGCCTATCGCCCACAAAAATGCCAATAAAACCAATTATTATATTATTATTATATATCTGGTATTATAATATAAATCAATTATATATTTAAGCAATATGATGCCCGCGTGACTTCGTTGGCTTCTTGAGTTGGGTTGAGTTAAAATATAAAGTCCTATACTTCCCGTTCTCGTGGGAATTTCGGGAATTCCTTCCTTAGTGCACATACCATATGGAATATATATTCCAAGTTTCAGCTCTCTGCGCAGTTATGGCTGAGCGTTGTCTGTCAGTAACGGAACAGTTTTATACATGGTCTTTGGTAATTAGACCGGATCCTTTTTAGATGACGTAATAGAGGACATTTCTAATCATTTGAGCCCAACTCATGTATTCCCATAGTGGGAACCGTTTTTTAAATATTTAGGTACGTACATTCCTTTTTTTTCTGAAAATCCAGTTATACTCCTTCCTTAAGAAGTCAGGTTAGGGAAATCCCATGGGAAGCTACTCGTATGTACCTAGTTGCCGAAATACTTATTCAGCTAGTAGTTCATCTTCCGTTTTACATTCTAGTCTATACTATATGTGTATTATGTATGCTGGATAATTGCAAACACCATAACTTAGTAATTAACTTACATAGATTGTAATCTATCGATCAATGAAATTATATAAAGAACCTTGCATTATCATTGTTGAATTATTAATTTACAATATGCCGGTTACATTACAAAACAACTATGAAGAAATGTTTCTTTTAATTTTGTTTCTTTTAGTTTCTATTAATTTTGTTTATTAAGTTGTAGATTTAACTTAAAGATGCATGTTTGTGAATTGCTGTGGATTATGTCTAATTTGTTAAATATTGGAGAGAACCTGAAATTGGACCACTGAATTGAACCTGAAATTGGTACATTGTCTGTTTTTTGCCCTATGACAATAAAATATTATAAAACATTAGACACTCAATAAAAATCTAAAATAATGAATTCAAAATGTAAGCATTGAATATAAACAGGATTCAATCAATAATATTAAAGAAGTGAGCACATTTGAATGTAGAGTCTGTAATAAAACAATACCAAAATAATGATACTTATACCTAAACTTGGTTCAAACAATAATATAAAAGAAGTGAGCACATTTGAAAGTAGACTCTGTAATAAAATCACAAACTAGCAGTGGAACGACCCGGCGAAATGGCTGCCGCGCCATAAGTGCCCCATACGTCTAGAGTGTGCTGACAAAAGACTTTATTTTCCTTTGTCGTGTTTCACAAGTCGGAAACTTTAGATTGCTACAAAGATGAAAACTAGGAAAGTAAGCAAATTATTTTGTTTTTAAAAGAATGTTGTTTTCATGTGAGGTTGGTATTACGTTTACGGATTTTTCGTTAAAGCAAACCACCTTAAATTATTTAATTAGATTCTTTCTTTTTATTATAAGAGTGATATAGGAAGTTGTAGAATTTTCTAACTCTATTTTTCAAAAATATGGCCAGAACATTGCACCCTTAATATGTATGTATTATATTAATAACAAAAGAAAACCGTTTCTGATATCTTTTACATTCATAAGTATAGTAAGCCCAATTCAGTTCAAGCAGTGGAATCCCCTAAAGGATTCCGAGAACAGTATACCTAATCCAGATTTCAGCACATTGCATGTTAACGACCTAGTTACACTGCAGACTGATCCTCGTCTTGATAAGCTACCCGTAGGTATGTCCAGATTGCTTATTCAACCAACCCACCCAAAGTTTCAAACTAAAATTGCTTTTACGTATACCCGAAACCCATAAATTTACAACAAACTTTAAAGTAAAATTTAAATAACTATACAAGATACCTGATAAAACATAATTAAATAGATAGTTAATGATTTAACAAGATATATCTTTAATTAATTGCAGAACAAGAAACTTGTTATCATTAATCTGTTTCAATCAATCAAGAATTCAGAATTAGTTAAGCTTTGTGAGTGAACTACGTAATGTAGAACTCACGGTGAATTAAGTTAATTGTAAGCACTTGACGTTATCAGGCGGGGCCTTATTTTATGTTGCTAGTTTGTCAATAGATATAGCAAGGGACGCCTGGAATTGCGAATACTTACAATAATGTCTTAAGTTTTCGCGACGTCATACTATTATATAAAATATTTTTTACCGGATTTTTTGTACTGCGATAAATCCGGTGAAAAGTGTTTTATTTAAGAATACTAACAAGTTCCTTATTTTTTTTTGTATTTAAGTTAAGAGATGACTTATACAGGGTGTTCTGCAACCCCTATATAATACCTTCACGGGTGCATTCTAGTACCCATAAGGATTACAGAAAAAATATAAAAAAAGAAAAAATCTAAATTTATTTTTAAAGGAGAAACCCAACTTCCCATACAGGCCTGGGCCCAGGCCTTTTGTTGAGTTAACATTATGATATTTAAAGCTACAGACATAATATACTATCAATAACATAATAAAGAAAGCTTTAGATTCTTTTTCAATCTGAAAACAGAGTTATAAATACTTGTGAAATATGGTGAGAAAAATGAACAGAAAAGGTAGATAGTACTAAGGCTATTGAGATTTTTTTGAGAATATTAACTAATGCAAACAGTTCATTAACACATCTTTCATAACTTAGTTTAAAGAAGAAAAATAAATAATTCGTACACATCCTCTTAATTGATATTGCATAGTGAGATATTACTGCGACCAGTAGCAATACCACAGTGCACACAACGATCCAACGTTTTTATCGGTGTTTGGTATGAGAGCAAAAGTATCAGATGAAACAGATAATCGAAAGTCCGTACGTGAAAGCAAAGTTAGTATTAAATCACAAGAAACGCAGAAAATACAACGGGAGCACTCGTAACGCACTTAAAGAAACGAAACGAATGACGGTTGGAGTTTTGTCAATTTTGACAATGTTTATAGTGTACTGCTGTGATGCCAAAATAAAAATGAAAAATCCAAAATATTTTTCAATTGTTTTTATAAATGTTCTTAAAAAATGTGTACTTAAAAGTGTTTGAATATTCATGTAAAATAATCAAAAGTTTATTTCATTTTTATTGTTTCCTTGATGTTTCCAAAACAATAATCACAAAAATGTGAAGTCGCCGTAATCATAGTTCATTCTTTATCATTTATTTTGTTTCACAGGTCCAATATTTTTGTAGCTTTTTTTATGCAAATACAGAATAATTTTATGAGTTTTTTAACATACATTTCGTTTTGTTAACCGAATAGCCTACGACTGGGATCCTCCTTTTTGTATGATTTATTGCTTTCATAAATCCGGTTGTGGGACACCCTGTATACTTATGTATAAAAAAACTATAATTTTGTAGAATGATTGTGTGGATGTAGGAATGATAAGTAAAATCCACTTACAGTTTATAATCATCGACCATCTAGGGCTTTAAGGCGTAACTGTACCATCCAGTTTAAACTTCGGTCAACAAATTGTGTCCATGGCTCAAGTAGCTTCAAAAAAGTTGGGAATCATCTCGAAGGTAGAGTGGTACTTCGGCCCTGCATAGCTTCTTAATTTATACACAGCTCAAGTACGATCATGCATGGAGTACTGCAGTCATCTTTGAGATGGTTCGGCCAAATAGCCCGTAAACTAATAAACAACGTTGACCTTACAACCAAAAAAACTGCAGAACATCGTCGTAAGCTTGTTTGTTTAACCATGTGCTACAGGATACATTGTGGTGAGTGCGCGAGTGCTCTGTTTGAACAAATTGAACCTTTTACCATCGAACTACTAGACTCAGACAGAACTTTCATCCGTATATGGTGGATATTTCAAAAAGTGAAACTAAGCACTTTGACAGTTCCGATTTGTACACCCTAAGTATACTTTGTTTCATAGATAAGAATAAGTAGATACGAGGGTGGATTGAAAAGTTCGCGGCCTAGTCAAGAAAACAGATTAAAGTACATACAAAAATATTTTTATTTTTCGACGTAATCTCCATTTAGCTCTATGCACTTCTTCCATCTGCTTTCCAGAGCTTCCATACCTGTTTTAAAAAAAGATTCCTCAAGGTCTTCAAAATACAGGTTAACAGCGGCTTCGACCTCTTCATTCGTTAAAAATTTCTGCCCACCGAGGTGTTTTTTCAGGTTTGGAAACAGATGAAAGTCCGAAGGAAGTCAGGAGAATAAGCTGGATGTGGCAACAATTCGAAACCACAATCACGAATTTGAGCCATAGACTCGACAGACGTGTGGACTCGGGCGTTGTCCTGGTGAAACAACACTTTCATTCTCAGTAATCCTGGGCGTTTCTGTTTAATTTCTTCACGTAAACGGCGCAGAAGGGTGCTATAGTACGCAGAGTTTATTGTTTCGCCTTTCGGAAGGTAGTCCACCATAATGACACCCTTAGCATCCCAAAAAACCGATGCCATCACCTTGCCAGCCGACAGAATTGCCTTTGCTTTTTTCGGAGTTGGTTCACCTGATTTTTTCCATTGTTTGGATTGTTGTTTTGATTCTGGGGTATAGTGGTGAACCCAGGTTTCATCGATTGTCACAAATCTGTCAAGAAAACCTTGTGGATCAGCCTCGAACATCTCCAAACAGTCGCGAGAAATCGTGAGTCGAATTCGCTTTTGCTCTACTGAAAGCAATCTGGGGACCCACTTAGCCGAAACCTTAGAAAAGCCGAGTTCATGGACAATGATGTTTTGCGTTCGTTCATATGAGATGCCTATAGTGTCTGCAATTTCTCTGATAGTCAATCTACGGTCTTTCAATATGAGATCACACACTTTATTGATGTTTTCTTCGGTCGTAGACGTCATTGGCCTGCCGGAGCGAGGGTCATCTTCGATGTTCTCTCGTCCACGTTTAAATTCTGCAACCCATTTTTTCACAGTGGTATAAGACGGGGCAGATTCCCCTAATGTTGTTTGCATGTCATCATGGATCTCCTTTGGTGTTAATCTTTTTTTAAACAAATATTTAATCAAAGCACGTTGTTAAAATTTCTCCATTAGTGAAAATTTGTTCTACACACGTATTTATATTGTTCGTAAAATTTTATTTAAACAAGATATCAAATTGAAAATTCGCGGGCTGACAATTGAATAATGACAGTTCAAAATGACGGCAGAAAAAATAACAAAAGTTTTTTTTTAATGGCCAGGCCGCGAACTTTTCAACCAATGTAGTACTATTGTTATTTGTTTCTGATATCCTAGGCAAACATGCAATACACCCCGTGTATGAATAAATACGATACTATAGGTTATTTCAATACGGTCCTTGTACAAAATGGAATAAAACAGGTTGTGTGCGAGATATTAACAGAATTATTCATTTATTTGAAAGACCTATTCATGGCATTTTGTTTTGATTATGACATCGTTCAACTGCCCGACGCGTCTTCGAACAGTGGCACAAATCTGAGAGGTCGACTTTTTAGTAGACAGACAACAATCAACAGCAGATCCATTTCAATCATTTTTTTAGCCTAAATTGAACGATATGTTTGTGGATGACATGTGTTTCCAGCAAGACGGCACAAAACAATGGACATTTTGCATGAACGATTTGAAGGCAGGGTTATTTCATGCAGACGTTAGTTGTGAGTTGGTTACCAAGGTCGGGCAATTTGATTCTGCCGAAAATTTGACCTCTCAGATTTGTGCCACTGTTCAAACACGCGGCGAGCAGTTGAACGATGTCATAATGAAAACAAAATGGCAGGAATAGGTCTTTCAAATAAAAGAATTATAAGTATTTCGTTAATATCTCGCACACAGCCTTTTTTATTCCATTTTGAGATAGGCCCGTCCTTATAGAAATACCCTATATACATAAAGTGATACGTAATATGTTAATATGATTATAAAGATATGAATACTTATTTATAATTACTTATATAAAAAATATATTGTATGTTTATTATGTATTTATAATTTATAATAATTACTTACATACGGGGTTGTTTTTTAGACACCAGCCAAATGTTATTTTTTTGATACAATATATTTATTTATTTACACTTTATTGTTAACCTTATATTATAACAATCTAAAATACAAAAAAATTACTTAGATTACACAGTTGGCGGTCTTATCGCTGGGCAGCGATTTCTACCAGACAACCATGTAAAACCAGACATATAAACGTACCTACATATTTTTTTTAGTAACGCTCAGTACAAAAAGATAGATATGGCACCAAAAACTCTTTTACAAAACAGTCGCTGTTGATGAACACAGCTACTACGACGCAGTGCTTCATTAATTATACTACGACTTAGTATTACAAGTTGTTTTGTAGTAGCGCGTAGTCGTCTTTATTTAAATGACATTCATTCATAATTTAGAGTGACCATGCTTTGCTTAATTAATTGAAAAAATCGTTTCTATAAATGATATGTAGTTATTGTTTAAAAAATGACTTAGAAACATCCCTGTATGAGTAGTGGAAACTTATGCACCAAGCCACTCAGAAAGTTGGTTCAGGAAGTGTTCACAAGATTTTACACGAGCACCTTCGCGTAAGGAGTACCTATAGTTTCCCGCTGGGTGCCGCACATCCTCACCGAAGCTCAAAAACAGGCCCATGCGGATTGGTACCGTGATATGATAAAAAAAAATATGCAGGCTCGCCATGGCGCATTTACGACATTGTGACAGGTGATGAATCCTGGATTTATCAATACAATCCAGAAACAAAGCGTGAGTCGACATTTTGGCTGTTTCGAAATGAACCAACGCCTACGAAAGTGAAGCGATCGAGGAGCGGAGGGAAAATTTTGATCGTTAGTATCTTCACTTTGACGGGATACCTAATTTCAACTCCACTTCGAGACCAAAACAGCATCAACGCCGAATGGTATACCACAAATTGCCTGCCAGAAGTTTTTTCTGCAACAAGCGACCGAACACCGGGCTTCGCGAGGTCCTTCTTCTGATAGAGGCTGGTGGAGAGTTCTTGGAAAAGATTCAGTAAGTAAAAATATTTTTTCAAATAAGTTAGTTTTTTAGTTTCTCAAGACTTTCTGAGTATCCCACGTATCATGTAAATTAGGATTTTCTATCGATAATTTGATGAATTGCAACGAGATGATAAGGTAAACTGGTCTGATCGTGCGATTTGTATTTTTGAGACGCTCTTTTTACCTTTTTAGCCATAAACCTTCGACTTGGCTTACTTTAGTCGATTACGTTACTTTTAACTTTTGCGACGCTCATATGGAGTAACCGGCGTCTTGGAAATCTGGACTAATTCTCTATTCGAGCAAGTGTAATGGTGTCATTGATAAAGCTGCATACTCTTCATTTGTAAACTCTAGAAGGCAGGGCATGAGAGGTTCCACGACTATGATCATGACATATCAAAAAAGACATATTTATTTCATGAAACGTCCTGTAGCTTCTGTTTGGAATCACACTGAAATAATTTTATTTTTATTTATTATTTATAAACTAAAAAAAAAACATTGAAATGGGACCATTCGTTTTTTTACAATCGTTTGAAGGAGTAAAAATGGATTTTCAGGAATAAAGGAATAACATCAAATATTTTAAAAATAAAACAATAACCCTGTACACAGCTTACAGCTTACCGACTCGACCTACCGTGGGCCGCAGCCTGCCATCCCTTTTTTGGAAGTAGGGATAAATAAACCGTTCTGACCGCTAAACAACCTTCGCAGCCTTCGAAGAAGAGGACCAACATCTCCGTAGTCATCGTCAACGTCACTCTCCACCCACCAGCAGCGAGCACTACACGCTAGCTGCTATCCAAGGCTACCACGGTGGACCACTACGCTTGTACGCTGCCATCTTCCAGCCTCAACTGCAACACGGCATAGCTCCTTCTCTTCGGCCGGTCAGAAGCAGAGCACCCTACTCTCCTGCCCGAACCAGCCACCCACACCTCGGCTCATTGAGGCTATTACTCTATTACGTTGAGACGTGTACTCCTCAACGCATTGGGGCACTCCGACTCACTGGAGTTTATCCCAACTCACTGGGACCACTACCCCGACATCGTCGAGGACAGTCACTGCGTACAGTTCCGACTCACTACTATGCGGCATCCTCATCCGGTTCCGATTCACTGGCACGGGGGCAACCATCTTAAGACGTAAGACCGTCGACGGACCATGACCATATCGACATCCGGTCTCGGAGGGAGTGATAAAACGACCTCTAGCGGCACTTCATACCAACTACGACGATGACGGCACAACAAATTTCCTACAACGCGCTATCAACAGATTTAATAACAGCGAGTATATAAGTATACATATACAGCCTGCCTACAACAACCGTCGGGCCGTAGGCCGCGGCCTGCCATCCATTTTCTTGGGAGTAAGGGACAAACAACCGTTCCTACATAATATGTAAAATGAAAAAATCAAAGTTATAATATATCTAACTTATTAACACGATAGGGGCGGAACGCGGCTTAATACACCTCCTCCGTGTCTGGGGTTTACAGCGGTAAGAAAAACCTTTAACTTCTCTGTCGTGCGAGAGGTATAACTTCCGTCTGGTTCAGTGTAGGAGAGTGATAACTATATGTTTGAGATGTGCTATTGATTCCTAGTTCTATGGTACACCAACCTAATGTCGGGTTTGTTAGACCTCGTGCCACACTGAACAAATAATAATACCAACACAGTGCGGAACGAGATTGCGAACGCCTCGTACCCCCGCGCACCTCGTACCGCACCCCACGCAGGTGTACTGGGAGCCAAACAGAAATCAATGAAAAACATCCATAACTTTTTCCCCTTTTTTGTATTAATTCCGTCCATAACTTTGATAAATAAAAACAATAAAATAAAATCGATATTTATTTTCCCATCACTAAATTATATGAAAACCTGCCATTTTTCGGTGCGGTACGAGGTGCATTAGACCCACACATTTATTTTACCCATATAATCTTAACTAACTAATTTAACCACGGGCGGCGGCAGATCTAGGTTAATCAACTCATCTATATCTATACTTATAATAAATCTGTAGAGAGGTCAATTCTGTACATGAAATATTTTTTCAAAATAACTATCAGGGGGTGATTAGTGATCGATACTGATGCCAAAAATGCAATCCGTAAATTTTTTGTCTGTCTGTCTGTATGTTCTTTATAGAAACAAAAACTACTCGACGGATTTTAACGAAACTTGGTAAAATTATTCTTCATACTTCTGGGCAGGTTATAGTATACTTATTATCACGCTACAATTAATAAGAGCAGAGCAGTGGAGGGAAATGTTGGAAAAACGGGAGAAAATACTTCATTTTTTAAGCTTCCGTCGCGTGTGCAGCCTTAATGGTTAAAGCTACATAGAAATCATGTATGACAGAAATATTCTTCATAAAATTATATAAAAAAATATCCCACAACAGTATATGTCTATATTTTATGGTTGACTCACAATAACACGTGTTAATCCCGATAGCTTAGCAGTTCGGAGCTTTCAGATTTTATTTGTTTACTCTTACGTTTATAATACTCTCACTCATCCCTAATTAAAAAAAAATAACTTTATTACCTATTCAATAAAAAAAGCATCATAGAAATCGGTATAGAAACACCAAACTTTTACATGAAATACGCTAATAACCCATCGCGCGTGAATACTGAATGATATAGGGATTATTTTTGCGTAACGGTTGCCGCGCTCGACGCGGCTTGCGGCGGTAGGGTATAAAAAGGCGGGAGGCGAGCGCAAGCTTTTGCGCGATTTAATATAGGTAGGTACAGAAGGAACAAGCGTTACATTACCTGTCAAATTTCCCCAACCAATTTTAACTTATTATCGAGGGCAAAGAGTTCAAATTCAAGTAAAAAATTTTGACCGATTTGTAACGCCTGATGTACTGCCTTCTGTACATACAGAGATAAAATGGAAATCAAGGTTTTGTTTATTTCATGATCGTTTCTGCCTCTTGGAAGTCAGAAACCGTAGATTTCTTTGGAATAAAAAGTAAAGTATGTGTTAACTATTATACCAAATTACATTAATATTGCCTTAGCCGTTTGGCAGTGAAAAGCAGCCATACATAACTATAGGTAGTATTGTATGTACACTGATAATGGCTGGATGGATGGATTTTTGCTATTCTTTCACGCAAAAACTACTTAGCTTTACCTAGAATAACAATAAGCTAAGTATAATTAATGAAGATATTGCATGAATTAAGTAAAATTGAAGGCATTAAATAAAACACTTTTTAACCGGATTAATGGCATATAATTTATATTTTATTTATTTATTTATTTATTTATTTATTGATTTTGGAGAAAACACAGATATATACATTGCAGTTATACATAAAAAGTGGAAATGAAGTATTATTTAACATATATATCCAAAAAAAATCTCACTAGGACTTACATTATATAAAATTAATAGAGTTTTTACTCTCCAATGAATAAGAAATGTAATGATTAACAATTTAAAACCTTTAATTAGACAACTCTCTCAGTGATTTGAAAATGTATTGTTTAAGTGTATGAGTTGTTTTTGTGTGAAAAATATCAACATTAGGAAGTTTAGTATTATATGTTGCGCATATCCTGAAGAGTGGAGCTCTTCGTCCTTGGTTTGTTTTACGGGTTGACAAAGCGAAAAGTGCTGAATGTCTAGTTCTGCGTTTGGGAACATTAAATTTAATTTTTTGCACTAGTTCGGGACAGTTATAGTGGTTGGAACATATTTTATAAAGAGTCATTACGTCAGAAGCAGCTCGTCGATCAGTTAATTTAGTTATGCTAAATTGTTTTAGTAGATCTTCATACGATAATTTACCATGGTAAAGTCTGTAGTTTACTGCTTTTAGATATTTCTTTTGTATGTTTTCGATTTTTTTGGTATATATGTCATAGCATGGGTTCCAGATGACTGATCCATACTCGAGGCACGGGCGGATTAAGCATTTATATAGCAGTAAGTAGGATGATGCCTTACGAAAAGTCTTTGCACTCCGAAGAACGAATCCTGACATTTTATGTGCTTTTTTAGAGATGTTGTCAATATGTGCATCGAATATGAGCTTGTGGTCCATCGTAACGCCTAGATCTTTAATAGTTTTGACTTTATTTAACTTATGATTGCCTATACTATAATCAAACTCTACAATATTTCTGTTTCTGGTAAAAGAAATACAAGAACATTTTGCTAAAGCCAGTTGTAATTTATTTTTAAGACAATATTGGTAGAATCTGTCAAGGTCTTCCTGTATTAGTTTGCAATCATTTATATGAGCTACTGTGTTAAAAATTTTCAGATCATCCGCGAACAATAGGAAATTGGAGTGCTTAAAACAAGAATTTCTTAAGAGATAAGCTGTACCTTTGTACTTATTTTTATTCATTGTCTCTTAATTGTATTTCAACTGTGTGTACATAAATTGTTAAATAAATAATAAATAAATAAGAATCTATATCATTAATGAATAAAATATAGAGAAGTGGTCCCAATACTGAGCCCTGGATCACGCCTGATGGAACGGTGGTTACCTCAGATGCATGACCAGATATAACAACCCTTTGAGTTCTCTTTTCTAAGTATGACGCAAACCATCTAAGAAGATTTCCTTTAATACCATTATAAGCCAGTTTTTGTAGCAGTAGTAGGTGATCAACTTTATCGAAGGCTTTTTGGAAATCTGTATATACAGCGTCAATTTGGGCTTGTTGGTCCATTGAAGTAAATAGGAAATCATTATATATTAAGAGATTCGTTTCAGTATTTTTTTTTCTGATAAAACCATGTTGTTCTGATATAATGTTTTGCTCTAGAATAGGATAAAGAATTTTGTGTACTACCGCTTCAAATAATTTAGGGAACATCGACTGTACGACTACTGATCTATATTGTGAGATATGAGCTTTGGATCCCGCCTTATGGATTGGTGTAATATGGGCTATTTTCCATCGTTCAGGGAATACACCGTGAGCTAAACATTTGTTAAATAAATTAGAAAGGGGCGTTTTTAAATGTTTTACCGTTTTTTTGACAAAAAAGGGGGTTATTTTATCCGGACCTGCACCCTTATTCTGGTCTAACTTTACTATGGCATTCTCTACATCACTTTCTTTCACTATTATACTTGACAAAATTTGTACTGAATCCGAGCAAGGTAAGTTTTCTAAGTCGCCGTGATTAAATTGAATTTTGTCCTCATATACTGAGTGAAAAAATGCAGAAAAGAGTTCACATATTTCTTGTGGAGTATTTGCTATCTTTTCTTCTAAAGACATTGGACAAGGAAAGCCAGAGTTAGATTTTTTAAGTGAATTAATATAAGACCAGAATTGTTTAATGTTGTACTTCATAGTATGTTCCGTATGTAAAGTGTAACTGCGGAAACAGTCACGCATAATAGTTTTGCATCTAGAGCGAAGAAGTGAAAATTCTTGGTAGTCAAGTAAGTTCCCGTATGTTTTCCATTTCAGCCACACCTTTTTTTTTCTTTTTAAGTTTTGTTTTAGTTCTTTTGAAAACCAAACAGGGAATTTATTATTATTTCTATTTGATTTGAGAGGTACCGAAGCATCAATTATTGAGAAAATAATTGAATAGAATTTATCCACTGCAGTATCGGGCTCGAGATCTTTTAGTTCCGCTACCCAATCGATTTTTGAAAGACTTTTCTCTATTTCATCGTAGTTTCCTTGACGAAAATTGTATTTCGGTATTATTAATCGAGGGACTTTTTTTGCTTCCGCTTCTAAGATGAACTCTAACGGTGGGTGATGGGCGTCGACTTTGCATAAAGGTAAACTAGGTTTGCTTAGGGCACATATTTTATTACAGAGAATTAAGTCTAGTATTTTATTATTTTGGTTTAGCGTAGAGTTGTACTGATGTAAATCTAGAAATAACATGGATTCGATTAATCGCTGTCCCTTATTATCATTCTGGGTAGTGAGTGGTTTGAGATATGGTGTGTTGGATATAGTTTGCCATTCTAGTGCAGGAAGGTTAAAATCACCAGCAATACAGATTTTTGAGCTAGGCAAGAGTTTATGGATAGTTTCTAGTTTATCTGTAAATTGCTCGTAAATTGTAATGGGTGATGTTGGTGGTATATAGACCACACCAATGACTAGAGAACCCAACTGGGTCTCTACTATTATAAATAAGTCCTCTACGTCAGGTGAATCCCATTCTGCTCTTCGCGATGATCTATATTTTTTATTGACAGCAATTAGTACGCCACCACCGTCTTTTTTTGTACTTTTAACGAAGTCTCTATCTCTGCGGTATATATTATAATTATCGGGAGCTACTTCAGCATCGTATACTCCAGGATTGAGCCACGTTTCTGTCAATAATACTACATCGTATTCTGTTGTCAATATGTTTAAACGCAATTCCACTAGTTTAGATTTTAAACCCCTACTATTCTGATAATAAAATGAAAGACTTTTATTATGCATTGTTAAACAAATAATTGTTAAATTGAGCTGTAGTTGATTTAACTTCATAGTTATAGTGGGGTGAGTATATGAACAGTATGGGGAATTGAATTTTAGGGCTGAAAGTAGTAGAGTACATTGGAAGTTGTTTATTGAAGATGTAATGGGGATATCGGTTTAAGACTAATATGAACGAGGATATGGTACATGATGTATATAGACTTGTAATGTAGAATGTGTAAATGAGTATATTGAAATTAGATATGTGAAAGTAAACTGCTAATGAGCAATGTGTGAAATATAAGTGATCGAGTTGTCTAATTTGTGGATAGTAGAAGTTAAGTCACAATTTTTTAAGGTCTTCGACACATCGAATCACAACAGCTCTGCTTGTATCTTCCTTTCTCATCAAAATGGTACCATTAGATGTCCAGGCATACTTATAATTCTTTTCCTTTCTAACTTCTCTGGCTTGAGAGTACAGTATTTTATTGTTTAAAGTTAATTGCTCATTAAAATAGATTGGTGTAGAGTTTAGAGTGTTGTCCGCCGTGGAGGAGCCCGTAGCCTGCAGCAAGTCTCCCGCCGTGAGACCTCTACGCACCCTCGCAGCCGCTAGTAGATCGTCGCGAGTTTTTTTCGTAGTAAACTGTATCACTACGTTCTTGGGTCTGTTCGAGGCCTTGTTGTTTTTGGCTGTACGGTGCACAGTTTTTATGGAGTCTTGTTTCAGCGGTATCTTTAAAATGTCACCCAGTGTCAAAGCAATGTGCACTAAATTTTCACCCTTCTTTTCAGGAAGATTTTGTAATTCGACGTTACACATTCGAGACTTCTGATCTGCACTGTCAATAAGATTTTTAACATTTTTTAACTCAATTACAACATTTTGGTGTTCAATATGTAGTTTTGAGTTGGCTTCCAAAGTAACATTTAGACGAGACTCTAAGGACTTAATTTTTTCATCTTGATCTTCTATTGTTTTAATAAGGGTGGATATTCGTTCATCGACTGATTTATTTACCAAATCCAATTTGTAACAAAAAGTTTCGAATTTCTCATCTATATACCTAATAAATGCCTGCGTGTCTATATTCACCATTGAAGTCATAGGTGATTGTACATTTACTTCTTGATCTTTTATTTCAGTGCACTTAGTTACTTGGGGACTATGATGTTTTTTCTGCGGCTTGCAACATGGACCCTTCCATTTTTGCTTATTCATTGGTAGGATTTTTTTGAACTCTATATCTGTCATGCCTCCACATGCAAAGTGATAAAAAAGTTGACAACCAGAGCACTTCATCTGCTCTTCAACCTTTACTACTGACGCACACTTATAACAGTTCATTGCGTATAGTTTCCCTCTCAGCAGAACAAAAAAACCTATACTTACTGCCCTCTAGCGTAAAAGTATTCAAACTATATTGTACGCCCTCTATCGGCCAGTAGTAATAATTATTGGTTCCTTTCGTTTAGTTTTTTGTCCAGGAGTATAGGTGTCACTACTTACAATTTCTTTATGGGTATTATTCCGTACGGCCTATAGTTTTATTTGTGTTTTTGGAGATAGGCGGTAGTAAGATATTGTGATGTTCTACGACTTCTTTAAACTATATTCTTTCAAAAACACTTGTTATGTTTTGTATAATGTTAGCATCCAATGATATTTAGCTTAGTATTGTTTCAAAAATAGTGTGATTTGTGTGTAGTGAACTTTATTTACTCACGTAGCAATGAATCGAACAGCATGAAGTACGATGGTATTTTGCTTATGTTCTGGTGAAACGATTCAACTTCCAACATTAATTAGTGCGAGTTGCAGTCCAAGGATTCACTTTCAAACAACCGATCAAAGTAAGGTACGATTTAAATATTTTTGGAAATAATTTAAGTAAAAACAATGCCACCTCCTTGTTCGCCCAAAGTGACGTTCATTTTTTACATTTTTACATTTTAACTCGACGTTTCGGTGTCTTTGCTGACCCCATGGTCACGAGCGACTGTTAAAATTTAAAATGTAAATATACGCGATAAATCCGGTTAAGAAGTGTTTTATTTAATAGTCATACATAATAGTTATCGCGAAAACTTAAGACAATATTAAAATTTAAGGCACTTTGGCACCCGATTTGTTTATAACGCTATGTGCCTTTGTAATGTACCTAATAGATAGTAATCTACATGTTTGTGGTAAGGAGTTATACATATTATATGGGCGAAGATTCTTAATTTTTATTTTTGTTATTAAAGATAGTTAGGACCTTGGAGAAGAAAATAACCTACTCGAAATACTAATTCAATACAGACGAAGTCGCGGGCATCATCTATGTAATATACCTACCTACCTATACTTTTTCATAAAACCTAGGTGAAACTGCAGATCACTGCTTTGTTGTAACAGTTTTTGAAGTAATTCTGTCTGTTTATCTATCAATAACGCTTTCACAGCTAAACTACTGAGTCGATTTTGACGAAATTTAGAATAAGGTAAGTTTTAACTTCAAGGAGGATATAATAATTGTATTTATTCAACTCTAATAAACGGTATCCACGAGGACGAAGTCGCGGGTCACAGCTAGCTGTTAATAATAATCAAAACAAAAGTCGTCCATTTTGTCTTATTTGGCGCCAAAAAAAAGGATTTTAGTCTCTTTTGGGCGGTGGGGTTTAATACGCCTCGTGCCGCTACAATGTCGGGTATAGGACGAGGTTTAAAACAACTCGTAACGCAGTAATGGAAAGTACTTATAGATAAATTTGTACCGCTGGGAACGTGTTAATATAACTTTGATTTGTTCATTTTGAGTGCCTCTTTTCAAAACATTAACTTAAATTATTTTTGAGATCTCCCAAATTCGTTCAGCCACTTGAACCTACATTTTCATAACAAAAATAAACTATTTCTGTCTTAGACAGATAGTGTTACCCTAAGCAGACGTTTCCATCAATAAAACGTCTTAACTATTAAAATAAAATTTACCTAATGTAGGTCCCAGCAGCTTGAGTGTCTTCATTCTAAATGGGATTATTAATATCGGGACCTTGAGTTGCCAAGGATCGTCGTAATAAAGTTAGGACCTTATTTACGAGCATAGCACACTCTCAACTTGGATGGCAATCTTAACTTAGTAAATTACATATCCACGCTAAGCGGAGCGAAACATCGCTTTTAAATAAGTATAAGTTTAAGGTAAGAGAGTAAGGTAAGTAGAGAGTTTAAGGTGCAGTTCAGATTACAGACCATCCGTGAGTTCCTTAAAATAGAACTTATGTTATTACTTACTTATATCGAATGAAGCATACGAAACAGAAAATACATAAAATCTCATACACCGTACCCAAAATACATTTTCTGTATTTAAATTATCAAATAATACATGCGTTAACGCCTCTAGTTTTGTAACCCAATGTTGGAAGACGAGCGTCGAGGGCTTTAACTGTGTAAAAAATCCCCTACGGACTTTTGAGACTAAACCCGCTTTTGACGTCATGCAACTCAAAAGTTATACATTTGACGACCGGCTGGTGTAGCGGTAACATACATTGCCTTCTATGCCAGAGGTCCTGGGTTCGATCGAATCACGGCGGCGGCGGATATTTGTGAGATAAACACAGATATAAGTCGTCGAGTCATGGATGTTTATATGTTTATTTAAGTTTATTCTAATAAAAAATATGTATTTATTCAATATGTATGTTTATATATTTCTTACGTATATGAGTTATCTAGTATCCATAACACAAGTTCTTTAAGAAACTTAATTTGGGCTAGATAATGTTGTGTGAGTGTCAGAAATATATTTATATTTATATACATGTGATATACACAATAAATGTATTAAAAAAAAGGTCAAATATTCTATGCACACGAATTAAGGAAGGAACTAGCTCTTCATGAAATATTGCCGGAACATATCACCGCTGGAACGGTATTATTTGGCGGCAGATTTTATATGAAGGATTGGCGCTGGCCAGGCCAACTCAGCAGGGGTTACACCACCAAGCGTGGGCCATCTGGATAAGTCGTCTTTTCCGAGACGCTTACATATCTTGGGGCGGTTGGAATATTCTAAGCCGTAATTATATATTTTTACGCGCAATGTACTTATAAGCTTTCTGTACGCCGCAGACGCGATCTCGGAAATCGTGTCATCTGGGCTGCCCCTTCGGCGATTCTCGCACTGCCACTGCACTTACACTACTTGCGGTATTGAATTTTACCTATGAAATTAGTCGAAACGGAATGCGTGGACAGTGTGAGAATCGCCTAACGGGCCCTAGATCCTGAGCGCGAGAGCCAGCCACGGTTCTTATCACTCTGACTAATTAGGTAGTTATTGTTTCAACAGCATTACGATAGACGTGCATTCATTGTTTTATTTGACTTGGATGTTTGATCTTAGCAAACAATAATAATGATCAATAGGAACTTACAAGTATGCTTATCTAATGGGTTTCTTGCAGGCTCATCTCAGTGCATGTATTAAACCCAAAGTGATGTTGCGTGCCCAAAGGACTTCTATAAAAATAAGATTGCTCTTTTTTATTGCTGGCTTTGTTGGCGATGGATTTTTTATCTCACCTTCGAAGTTTTTCTTTAAAAAAATCCCCAAACTGGACTGCAAGCAAATTTTATGAATACGTTTGGTGCATTATTCTGTATAAATATTAGGCACATTTGGGTGATGATTTGTGGATAACATTGTATAAAGATGCAGTATTGCACTAGACTAGACACCAGGTGCATCATTCTGACGCCTTATTGCTGCTTCATATCACTTGCTATTGTAGCCATAAATAATTTGACCAAATATAAAAACGTAGGTACTGTGTACCTGCCTACTACAGATTTCGAATTCATTAGCGTTTAACAATTTAGCCTAAAAATATTATGGTGTATTTTTTTAAATAAGGACTGTTTTATTAACATTTTCAATTGTTAATTTTATTAGCTGATTTGCAACTTACACATCGCTTTAATTAAGTAACTTACGTGAAAACTAATAAAAGATTCTAATTTTATTGATTTTCAGGCATGAAATAAGCGAAAACCGAATCTTTCATCCGCATTCCCCGATCGAAAATTAACTATTTCCCTGATCCTACCAGTCCCTGATATAAAATTAACTATGAAGTTTGAACAATAAATAATTAACATCTGAAGCAGCAAAGGACGTAGTTTTTTGCGGTTGTTACGCAATGGGAGCTAAGTGCAAAGGGGTGGGATGGCCGGCCGGTTGGCAGACCGCCAGACGCCCTGGCCGCTGACGTGACGCCGTCGCTTATCTGCGCCGTACATTGCCAATGTTCGTAACACTTTTAACGTTCTAATGTAAACGCTTTCGACATGGTTCCTTTGTTGAAATATTATTGAGGTATCTTATTAAATTATTTATTTAATTAATGCATCGAAGGGAGAAGTTAAAGTTTGGTAATATCAATGCAATGTATGCACAATTTATGTCAACCTTTGATGTAATCAAAAACCCTCGACTGATCGTGATCGCTTGAAACAACATATCAAACAGATAAATTCTAATACTTACTTATATTTTAATTAGAATGGTTCTGTCTAACATATTTTCAGGAAACATGAAAGAAAACGCTCATAAATTATCATTTTAATGTGGAGTATGACATGCGTGTACCTGGCTGACATTGAAACACCACATTGTGTTCCATAAAAAATATTTTCCAAGCGCAGCACATTTACCGTAAATACTTAACTCTTCCTGCTGCTGTAAGATTCTGTAAAGGTTAATAAATTGAACCGGAAGCTGTAAAACTTAGACTTGTTTATGGAAAAGTTGGGAAATGGATTGGTAGGTAGGTATAAGTTGCACAAAGTTAAAAAAACTTGTTTTCCGCAGAATTTCTTGCTTTTTCTTTTTATGTAGTTAGCATGTAATTGTTGATTGTGTAATCATTTATTCCAGGAAACTTTAGGCAGGGGGCAAATATAAACTAGATTTTGAAAGATGAAAGAGTTTGTTTGGACGTGCTAATTTAAAAAACTACGAGTCTTCTGGTTAAAAATATTTTTGACTTTGATAGCCAAACTTTTGAGGAAATTTCCATAATATAATTTCGTCCACCAGAATCCCCCAGGGTATCTTAGTGAATCTTTTGTTCAGCAGGATCCCCTTTAAAAAAAAGTAAAGATAAAGTAACACTAAGTACATACATTATTCTATAGAATATACAAAAATGCTTAAAACAAATGTCTGTCGTCACCATAGTTAAACTAACAGTCGAATTTTGTTTAATAATTTCAGTGTACTTCAGAGCCGCCGCCATGTAAAAACATGAATATTTCGGCGAATGAAATTCGTACCATTTCAAAAGCGTTTCACAAACTGAAAAGATTTAATTTTAAAGGTTTCACGTGTCGAACAACGGAACATTGTTGGAACTAGTCCAAAATTTTAACGGTACAGATTTCTTTGAAACTAGGCTGTCCAACGTGCCTTAGAAATTTCATTAAAAAGGAACCGCCAACAAGCGTCCGCTGTGCCGCTTAGATAATATTACGGTGGATATTAAACCACACTTATATAAAGAACGAAGTTTATTTCTTATTCAAGTAATCTCCGGAACATAAACTAGAATATACTAAGCAGTTCTATATCCAAAAATTTAAGACCCACTGGTCGGATAAACAGCAAACTCGACCCACAACACTCGTACATAAGCGCTCGCGTAGGATGCATAAAATATTCTATCTAAGTAGTGGTATGCGAATGCAATTCACATGGTAGCGCTGACTGAGCAATTTCGCCAAATTGAAAGTTACGCCTCGCGTAACCCCAGACGCGCGGTCGACCGCCGCTCTACATAAATTGAATGATTGCACTACCCACTTTTCGGGAGGTTCTTGAAATTCCCCAATTGAATAATCGAATTGGAACTATTGAATATTGCACTATTGATTCCAATTACATTCGAGGGTTTATAAATAAAACACTTTTTAGCGTAATTATGAAAAATAGTATTCTATAATTTTAAGCACTTGATTGAAATAATATTTTTTATAGATTTGTAGTCTTATAATTAATAACATTATAACATTTTTTCTTATATAAAAAGATATGAGAAATACAAAACGTAAGTCTTCGTGATCACTTCTCAGCTGTTTGATGCGATGCGAGCTGAAACAAATAGAAAATGTATATTACGATCCATTTAGATTAAGAATGAAATGCACTTGCATGTAAGGGATTTTCTGAAATAGATAAAAATATTAATTAGTTTTTATATTTATATATTTGCAAGGGTATTCAAAAGGAATTATAGGTACTAAATTAGATTTTTGGCGCTTATGTAATCTGACTGAACCGCTCTTCAGAACAGAAGTTCCAAAAATGGCAACTCATTATCACAGTGCAAATTGACTATTGTCCTCTTCACACACTGGTTGCTAGGAAACGGACTCGAATACGACGAACTATTGTCTTCGTGTATGTATGTCACGGATGGGTACGCCGAAATTAATGTAGATTAATAATTGTCCCATTTAACGTTTCTCGGCGGTATCTAGCCTAAGCGCAGGGTTGACCCATATTTATTGGTAGAGCAATTTGGTTTAAGACTTAAAACTAAATAAACAGAATGTCTAAATCGACATTTCTAAATATGTAGTTTTTTTTTATATAAATGTATATTTATTTTTTTTTATAAGTGACTAGACCCGCGTTTGACCTCAATCTCACCTGATGGTAAGTGACGATGAGGTCGAAGATGAAAGCACACGGGTTTAAGAAGGAACTGGCTCTTTATACAATATTGCCGGAACACATTACCGCCGGAGCGGTAACATTTGGCGGCAGACTTTATATAAAGGGTGGTCGCTAGCCAGGCGGACCCAGAAGGGATCCTACCACCAAGCAAAAATCAATACAATGTTTAATAAAAATCGTAAATATTTTTTTGATGTGTAAGATGAAAAATGAATAAAAAATAAAATGAACGAGCATCGTTCGCTTCGCTAGCCTCTATAAATTTTATTTCCCGTTTGTCTCGAGTTGACCTCGATTTCTTCTTATGTTAAATGGTGAAGTGGACTAAAATGCACGCAGGATTAGAATGGATTATATTGTTATAAAAAGAAATATAAAAGTTAAGTTTGTTGAGAATGAATTATTGGAAAATATTTTCGTCTTCGCTACTGGACGGCCTTCTTTCTTAGTCTAGAGGTTATAACGCTATTTTGTATTATTTATTTCCGCTATTTATTATTCCCAGGGTCGAAACATGATAGAGGAGGATATTTGTATTCGTAAATTTTCACTTACGTCATGGAAGTTTAGCATGTTAAAGTTTGTTTCTGATAAGAGTTCAAATGCCAGAAAAACAATTGATTTTTATTTATTTGACGACTTCTAAAGGTAATTCAAATTCTTAGGGAAACTTTATTTCGGAAAATACAATAAAATATTTATTTATTGTTAAAGTTATCTGAGATTTTAATTGTGCTTTTCGCGCGATTATTTCATTGGGTTTTCGATTATTTCAAATGGACTACGTTTATTATTTTTTCATTTTCTAGAAGACACTTCAAAGATAGTCCCACATTTTCAACAGAACCAATACAGGCGCTTTTCATAAAATTTGCGCAATTTAAAAATAATAATATTTATTAATTACATTTTAGGTGTACATCTTAAAGGCCACATTTTGATAAAAATTTGAAAGTTTAGGTAAAGTTTTTTAGTGATTTGCCTTCGTTGATTATTCTTCGACATTCTGTTGAAGAGTCAAAATAATAAATAAATCTTACCCTCAACAGGATCAACGCCTCATCAAGATCGTCACTGGTTCATCTCCAAAATCTGCGGCTGTGGATTAGGGCGGTCCTTCGGTTGACACACCTCCGGGTGCACGCGGATCCTGTGCGAGCGCAGGGTAGATGCGTACGCGAACTTGTCGCCACATATCTTGCAGGATATGGGCTTGTCGCCAGTGTGGATGTTTAGGTGGGCCTGATGCAAATAGAGAAAAGACTTGAAAAGTTTGTTCAAAGCCTGGTACAAATGGATTTACTTTAGAGGGAATAAGTGAAACATGTCTGTAAAGAAACAGAAATGTTGAGTTTAAATGTATACAACGTTATTTTTTGTTCATGCGAAACCTGTAAACAGGTTGTTCAGAATGGGTAAAAGAATCGATTACAATGTTATATTATATTGCTATATTGTAGCTCAAAAAGTATTCTTATTTAATTCTTTTGTACTTCAATGAATAATAAGTAACTTAACTTAGTAACTTAAGATATAAAACTTATTAGATACTTATAAGAAAAAATAATTAATAGTTGTTAGTATGAAATTATGATTAAAACCGAATGAGACAACAACGGTAGTAACAAAAATAAAACTTGTCATTTCTGTCAAAAAGATATTCTCTGTAAGCAATTTAAAAGCAGCAAATATCTTTTTTCTCTTTAAATTTTGAGTAAAATTTTATTTAATTAGGCACAGTAAGAAGCGTGCCTATCATGCATCGGCTATCCCTTCGACTACTCATCCTGCAAAAAACCCTGTAGTTACAATAAAACTGAAGCGTTCTTTAAACGCGCTATACGCTGAAAATATTAATTGACTTTGAAAAATAGTCTTTCGCTATTGAGGAAGGTTACAATTTATCAAGAGATTCCTACTGAGATCAAAAGTTACGTGTTCAAAGCTCACGACACTACTGGTATTAAACTTAAGTTTGAGCACAGTGCCTCTAAAGACTCCGAAATGACGAAACTCAAAAAAAGACTCAAAAAAATCTAATTCTAAACGTATTTTACTTAGTATAAGATATTTAACTTGAAAATGAATGTACTGTCCAAAAACAGGACGCACCAGAAAAGGCATTTTTAAAACGAAGATTCTGTCGTTGCGTGTGACGTAGAGCCTTCGTGCAAATGAACAACATAAACACAATGGTTATTGGTGACCCCAATAGTGCTTTCCTCAATAGTTCATTCGATTGAGAGTTTACTTTGTTTAGTATTTCGCATAGACTTTTTTTAGACGGTATTTGGATTTCACTACCTTTGTTATATTATATCTATTGTTATACAATATTTGAGGTAAATATGCTAACTAGGCCGACAACCTTTCTTTTTCGGTCACCTCTCGAAGGTATTTATCGGAACTTATGGAACCACAATAGTGTTGTGTGTAACAGTAAAACATTATTATTATTGTTTATAACTGAGTTCGTGCGTTTGCTATGGCTCAAGAAAGGTTCTATTAAATTGAAGAGTATTTTTATATGAAAGATTTTTTCTCAAGAACTAAAGCACTCGGTTACAGAGTTAGCATGCGTAGAGCATCCTGGCTTATAAGAAAGTAACTGGTTCATCATAAAAGAAAGACGCAAACATTATAAGAAGTCACTAACCTAGCTAACTAAAGTTGTCACAGTATACACTATCAACTACACTAAGGCGCATTTTCGTACGGGAGATTTTTGAAACGCATGCCATAGGACCCTCACGATAGGAACCGCTTTCATTGGTCGTTAGATCCCGCATGCGGAGTGCGGGAGATTTATACGAGGGTATATCCATAAGTTCGTGGCCTGACCTAGTAATTAAATGTCTAAAATGTTTTTATTACCCTCATTTTGTAGCTTGTTTATTTACTAGTAAGCATGCAAATTTACAATTGGATACATCTCTCTGTCTTTGTTAAATATTTTTTTGTGTAAAGCAAGTCGTGAAGTTTTCTTATTATGGAAAATATTGAACTACGTGCTGTGATTAAGCACCTGTATAAGAAGGGGTTGACGCCAAAACAAATCCATGAAGATATGGTTAACACATTAGAAGAATCTGCTCCGTCATATTCGTGTGTAAAAAAGTGGGTAGCTGAATTGAAACGCGGACTGGAGAGTCTTGAAGACGAACCCAGAAGTGGACGGCTATCAACTTCCACCACCCAGGAAAACGTGGATAAAATTTGTGATCTTATATTAGGAGATCGAAGACTAACAATCAATAATATTGCTGACATCACAGGCATTAGTTATGGCCGAGTTCAAAATATTATAACTCAAGAATTGGGTTTTCACAAGGTGTCGGCGAGATGGGTGCCGAGATTGCTTTCAGCTGACCGGAAAAGGGTTCGTTTCACCATTTCTCGTGACTGTTTGTAGCTGTTTGAGTCCGACCCCGATGATTTTTTGTCACGGTTTGTAATAATGGATGAAATCTGGGTTCATCACTTTACCCTCGAGTCCAAGCAGCAGTCTAAACAATGGAAGCGGTCTGGTTCACCGACCCCCAAGAAGGCAAAGGTAGTCTTGTCAACCAACAATGTTATGGCATCTGTTTTTTGGGATGCAAGGGGGGTTATTTTGGTTGATTATTTAAAGCCCAAATACACTGTTGGAAACAAAACATCAAACCAAGGTGACCTTGCTAGTTTACAACGTGTTTCCAACAGTGAAGACGGCTGTTGACAACCAAATTACATGACCTTGGCGGGTTGGAAACGGCGGTGTTTAGAATCACAGACATACATCTACATAGACAACGCAAGTGCCACGATTTGTATTCGAACCAAGCGTGCCGACTTTTTAAGACCTATTGTGACGTCACAGCTGATATTTATTACTGGAAAATACAAAAAGATTCAGAGACACCGATACCGCCGATGAAATCGATTATTAAGAACGATATTGATATTGTGGAATCGATTTTCTAACGGACATACATACACGCATATTACAATACATATTAAATCTAGAGGCGACCAACCTTGACGCTTGGTCGGGGTTCGGACACGCAAAGGATATGCATTTGCGTTATCTATGTAGATGTATGTCTGTTTTTAGGACAGTGTGTACGCTTGTTATTGTATATTTTACTATGTAACTATAACTAGAAATGACTCGAGTTTTGAAGCTTTTTATCCTGCGTTTCAACCTTTCCTTCTTTGTATCCTCAATTGCATACAAAACTGCCATCGCGAAGATGTTGCCAACGCGAGAGATCAGAGCACACTGACGATTAAGGGGCGTGGCCTGGCGTGACCTTGGCTTGTGTTCTTGTTTGTCTCCTTGTTGGAAACCACCGTTTGTAACAGTGTGGATGACTCGGAATTGGTTGACAACAACTTAACCTTCCTTAACCTTGGTTGGAAGCATTGGTTTTCAACGTGTTTTCAACAGTCTGGCGGCCCTCTTACCAAAAGGTGAAACAATAAATTCTAAATATTACTGTAACCTGCTGAGACAATTAAGGGAAAAAATAAAAGAAAAACGTCTGGGAATGATCAGTAAAAAAATGTTGTTTCACCAGGACAATGCTCGCGTCCACACCTCTGCAGAATCAATGGCTGATATTCACAACTGTGGTTTCGAACTGCTGCCCCACCCTCCTTTTTCGCCAGATTTGGCTCCGTCAGACTATCACCTCTTTCCAAATTTAAAAAACACTTGGGAGGATGAAAATTTTCTACAAATGACGAGGTGATAGCTGCGGTAGACGAGTATTTTGAGGAGCTTGAAGAATCTTTTTTTTTTCGAAGGTATTAAAAAGTTGCAGGAGAGATAGAGGAAGTGCATTGAATTAAACGGTGATTATGTCGAAAAATATATTTTTTTTTTTTACAAAAAATGTTGTTTTCTTAGTTAGGCCACGAAATTTTGGATTCGCCCACGTATTATCACTACCCGAATACGGGGACTCCCCGCATGCTTTGTATCCACCGTGTTACCGACTGACGAATTTCATCGGTCGTTAAACCGCATGCATTGAGACCCCGCATTCGGGCTAACGACCGACTTATCGACAAATGAAAATACGCCATAAGGAATTTGAGATGTCCTTAGACTAACCCCAGCTCAAGCTATTTTGAAAAAAATTATTTACATACATGCTGACTCGTATCGCACTACAGCACTCGACCTATGCTCCACGGAGGTTTTCAGAGACAAAATAGATCAGACAATCAATCTACAAGAAGTTAATACAGTGAAAGACTCACGAATAGCGTCTGGCGGCGCTTGAAGGCCTTTCCGCCGTGGGAACACACGTGTCTGCATTGGTTCTTTAAGAAAACTTTAAGATGTTTATGTCATAGAAAGACCGCGCAGTGGAACTTGCGGATGGTATCCTAGTCGACATCCAGATCCGAGCCAGTTTAGAAATGATGTATGTCCAAGTAAGCTTACGACCAAAGCTTAAAGGAGGCCGACACGGACAAGCTTGCATTAGTCCCAAAGAAAGCTTCAATAAGCTTGTGTTGCGGAGAGACAACGAAATTGCGAGCATCCAAGTTTACATCCAGACCCACACAGTCTAGAAAATTCAGTTTTCCAACTTAAGACCTAAAAGGATCATCAACTTACCTATTAAGCTTTAATAAGCTTGTGTAATGGAAATTATGAAGACAACGTATTTTGTGGTATTATTATATTTTTTTTTTATACAACCAGACCCTGTTCAGTAATAGCACAGTAGAACTATCAATGAGTAATCCAACTAGGCCGAATCTTTGAAATAAATGCCTACAGTTACGCGGTACTTAAACATGCGATAGGGCTGCCCGCCTCCAGCATTTCAGTTATAGGTATTTGACTACTTTGTGTTTCGATTTTGTGATTGTTAATAAACTTTTTTATATAAACAAATAAAATACTTTGTGATTGGAATAGGAAGTGTTCAAAAAATGCGTGTTGTTTTTTGATTGATATATTTAATCAAAAAACCATGTTTATGTTTAAAAAACAAATCAGTCTTATAAATTTGCTACCGAACAATACTTGCACCTCTACTGAGACGTACGAAATGCTTTATTATTATATTTTAATGTATAAAAAATCCGCGTTCTGTCGGGAAACAAACAAGACGAAAAGAAGCGTTACTCTCAAAACACGATAGAATTAATCACTGGACAGTTACTTAGTACCGAGTCTGTGGGCTTGGGTATAACCCTGGTTTAGTCACAACAAAATCTTTATTCGCGAGTCCGTTCCGTCAGTTACAATGCTATCCCAATTAATACCGAGCTACTATCGACCGTCAGTCCGAGATACGTCAGCGCACCTAGCCGTCCTAACCGTATCTGTGTCACTTGCCATCATCCTACTTCAAGATACAACCTATGGCGCTGCAATCGAATGTCAGTCATTCATTGCATTTAGCGCCCTCTTTAACAGTACTACCAACATACTTCCGCTACCATGAAGTCATACAAACATCTTAATATCGCAAACTCATCGTTATCGCCAACAATTCTAATATAAAGCTCAATTAAAAATTGTTTTGAGAAACGAAACATGGACAAGGTGGAGAAAAAGGAATATCTTTCATACATATATGCATACTCACATACATACGTACGCGCTGAAAACGTAATAGGGCCGCCAGACTGTTGAAAACACGTTGAAAACCAATGCTTCCAACCAAGGTTAAGGAAGGTTAAGTTGTTATCAACCAATTCCGAGTCATCCAAACTGTTACAAACGGTGGTATCCAACAAGGAGACAAACAAGAACACAAGCCAAGGTCATGCCAGGCCACGCCCCTTAATCGTCAGTGTGCTCTGATCTCTCGCGTTGGCAACATCTTCGCGATGGCAGTTTTGTATGCAATTGAGGATACAAAGAAGAAAAGCAGGATAAAAAGCTACAAAACTCGAGTCATTTCTAGTTATAGTTACATAGTAAAATATATAATAACAAGTGTAACAGACAAACATCTACATAGATAACGCAAATGCATATCCTTTGCGTGTCCGAACCCCGACCAAGCGTCAAGGTTGGTCGCCTCTAGATTTAATATGTATTGTAATCTGCGTGTATGTCTGTTAGAAAATCGAGTCCACAATATCAATATCGTTCTTAATAATCGATTTCATCGGCGGTATCGGTGTCTCTGAATATTTTTGTATTTTCCAGTAATAAATATCAGCTGTGTTGGAGCTAACGATAAGTTGGCGATATTGAGATGTTAGTATGACTTTATGGTAACGGAAGTATGTTGGTAGCTCTGTTAAAGAGGGCACTAAATGCAATGAATGACTGACATTCGATTGCAGCGCCATAGGTTATATCTTGAAGTAGGATGATGGCAAGTGACAGATACGGTTAGGACGGCTTGGTGCGCTGACGTATCTCGGACTGACGGTCGATAGTAGCTCGGTATTAATTGAGTTGGCATTGTAACTGACTGAGCGGACTCGCGAATAAAGATTTTGTTGTAACTAAGCCAGGGTTATAGCCAAGCGCACTGACTCGGTACTAAGTAACTGTCCAGTGATTAATTCTATCGTGTTTTGCGAGTAACGCTTCTTTTCGTTTTGTTTGTTTTCCGAACATCAGAAGTGGGATCTGCCCAAGCTTAACTTTCGTTTGTGATTAGAGTGAGTTGTGGTAACCTCCGACATACAATCATAGATCTGTTGAAATAAGGCAGTATATTTCCTAAGAATAAAGGTGTATAACTGAAACTTATCGGATGCTGTCTAAGTCTAAAGGAGCTATCTGACGGAGGGATCTGTGGTTGTGTGATTATGGAGAGAACTATAATTAATCCCTGTCTAAGTCTAAAGAAGTGATTAATTATGGAAACAGTTTTAGAGTGAGAGAGTCAGTGATTAGAGTAAATTCACGTGCCTAAGATAGTTCATCATTTTGTTAGTTATACAAATTTGTGACACAGATGTGACAAGGTAAAATTGTTTTGAAATAACGTACGGTTTGTCAAGACGTATCAAATGGTTTTTCGTAACTTTAGTTGATATAGATGAAGTTCAATTTAAGGCGAAAGATAATATTCAAAAGTTTTGATATTGCGTTTTAAGTAGGTACTTAATGATGATGAAAGTAAATTTAACGTGGTATCGATTTAATGCTAACGTGTGAGAATCAGTAATGAATTCGTTCTTATTATTTTGGTCAAAAAAAAAGGAATTAAAATCTCGTTTTGCGTTACGTTGATTAGGATTGACAAAACTAAAGGTTTTTGCTGTAATTGGTTTGTGTGGATTGGCAGTATACAAGTCGCTCAGATTGTTACATCCTCGGTGCATTCGTAGACGTAGGTATAAAATCGGGCTTCATTTCCCGTCTCAGTGCGGCCACGACTGTGAGTGGCGTGCGTTTAGCACTTTGAGGATGTAAGTAATCATGATGTGCTTGCCGGAAAGGGGCAATGTGATGTGTGATGGTGCCTGCCGGATGGAGATGCCCTGTTGGTGTCTACCGGATGGAGGTTACCCGTGTTTGTGTTCTAGAGTATTGTATACTGCGCGATCTTGAAACCTTTATTGTGGCTTAATGCGTTTTTGAACCTTTAGTACCTACTTGGTAGATAGTAATGATATCATGGTTGAGCGGGTGAAATTTTGTGGTTAAGCGGCATTCATAGTGCCTTATTAAATAGGTAGTCTGAATATTGAAGTTGTAGATTTTCTTTCTGATTATCGTGTATCCGTGACTCGGTAGAAATCGCTTTGTATCTTGCCAATCTTAGATTATTTTGCTGCGATTCTTAGGAGACACGTTTTCTTATGTTTTAGTAACAGTAAACTTGTTATTATTTTGGCAATTGAAACGTAATATTACGATAGTGTGTGTTTAATGAATCACGGAGATAGGTAATAACGTCGAGATTGAAAAGATTGAAAATTGAAAATGCGTTGAACTTGTTGCGATTGACAAAAGAGCTGGATTTTACTGTCGAACTGTTTGCAGTTGTCGAAAAATTTTAATACTTTGTTGTTGTGAATTATGAAGTACAATGCAATGCTCTTATTGGTTTGATATACGCCATAACCGGATGGAGGTTATGAGTGTGAGTTGATATAACCGGATAGAGGTTATGAGTGTGAGGTGATGTAACCTAGTGGAGGTTGCATTACGTTTTGTGACGGGAAGGACGTCACTGCAGAAGAGCTTTGCATTGTTTGCTTACTAATTGGGTTATTCTAGCAGCTTATGCTTGCTTTGTTTATCGTTCGACCGCTGTCAAATTGTTTGATGTTACATTCAAAGTAAATTTCATTGTTTAATGTGCGGTTTTTGTTATCGAAAGTATTGTGGTTCGTACAATGCGTTGACGTTAGCCGATTCCTACTGAGTTTCTTGCTGGTTCTTCTTAGTAGATGGATCTTCCGAACCAGTGGTAGCTTTACGTAAATTGTTAAATCGTGGATTTAGAATTTTGATGGAAATATTAAATTGAAGTAAAATTAAAAAAATCTGTAGCGGTTAAAGTTTTGAAGTTGCTAAAAGTACAAGTATCCATTGCAGTTGTAAAGAATGATGTTATTTTTGGTGTTTGGAAGAGATTTAATGTGTTGTGGATACAGGTTCTCGTTCGTTGGTTTTGTGACTACGCCAGAATGATTCTGGGTAGTGTGTTGAGGGAGTCATTGGTTGACCCAGGTTTCCCGTGGGGAAATGATGTAATTGCTGTTAACCACGAACGATATACCTTGTTGTTAATAATGAAATTAATGGATTTCAATGTTTGATTTGCAGATAATTGTTACTCAATGGTGCTTGAAACTTGGTTAACTAAAACGGTATTTTTGTTGTTGAGTATTCTAAGATTCATAATGTAAAGAATTCAAACTTGTATTTTTTTTCTTTTGAGAATTTGCCGGACTTCATTGTCAGGAGTGGCCGAGCCGCCACTTTGGTATGATTGTTTCAGAATATCACACGAGGACGTGTTCCATCGCAGGATGGCCGTGTTGGAGCTAACGATAAGTTGGCGATATTAAGATGTTAGTATGACTTTATGGTAACGGAAGTATGTTGGTAGCACTGTTAAAGAGGGCGCTAAATGCAATGAATGACTGACATTCGATTGCAGCGCCATAGGTTATATCTTGAAGTAGGATGATGGCAAGTGACAGATACGGTTAGGACGGCTAGGTGCGCTGACGTATCTCGGACTGACGGTCGATAGTAGCTCGGTATTAATTGAGTTGGCATTGTAACTGAAGGAACGGACTCGCGAATAAAGATTTTGTTGTAACTAAGCCAGGGTTATACCGAAGCCCACTGACTCGGTACTAAGTAACTGTCCAGTGATTTATTCTATCGTGTTTTGCGAGTAACGCTTCTTTTCGTTTTGTTTGTTTCCCGACAGCTGTGACGTCACAATAGGTCTTAAAAAGTCGGCACGCTTGGTTCGAATACAAATCGTGGCACTTGCGTTGTCTATGTAGATGTATGTCTGTGATTCTAAACACCGCCGTTTCCAACCCGCCAAGGTCATGTAATTCGGTTGTCAACAGCCGTCTTCACTGTTGGAAACACGTTGTAAACTAGCAAGGTCACCTTGGTTTGATGTTTTGTTTCCAACAGTGTATTTGGGCTTTAAGCCTCCTTTGCGTGCCGCAGTTGAGTAAAAAGAAATACTTTATCTGAGAAAATTTCAACTAGGTATCTAGTGACAGATAGACGGGCAAATTTATTGTTTCTCGTATTATTCATACACACAGTACAATAAATAACTATTATTATTTCATAATTAAATACCACGTCTTTACTTTGAATTATAAAACCTAACAAAACGGAACACACGTACCCCGAGGTTTTAACACAAGCTTACCTACCTACCGCATCATTATTCATAAACCGCCTGTAATAACCTATTTTATTCGTGTCAATTACTTTCCTTTAATCTTTTCATTTTATTTATTAAACCAGACATCTTTTTTTACTGGAAATAAAATGAAATAACTACGGCGGAACGATAACCCTCGATCATTTAAAAAAAATTGTTAAATTTATATTATAAAATTAATAATGTGATTATTGTCAATAATTTATTTGAAATAAATATTCAAGCTTTCTGTTCACTCTAATTGCATTAATACTTATAAACTATGATTAAAATGAATGAAAATCTTCTAAAAACTGTTTCAGGATGTAAATCAATAGAACCAAAGACTAATAGAATTTTTGTTTACGTCCGAATTAATCAATACAGAAAGCTTGAATGAATCAATATGAACTATAAGCCTGTGTAATATTTACAAACTTAAGAAATTAAAATTAGCAATAAGAACTTATAGTATTATGTAAGGTTGGAACAAATACCATTGACTTCCGGTAAATAGTTTTGGCGGTAAAAGGCACCACCACGTGGCGAGAATATGTAAGGTATTTGTTGAAACCAAAACATCCGGTCACGACCCGAGTCTCTTTTGCTCGAGCGGGATTGCTTTCCAAACACGCGTCATTAAATACGAAATTTTGACTAAAGGGGGGCGTGCCGGGGACTGCAGGGCTCACCCAAATTCATTGCTCACCTTAGGAAATGAATATTTTCCAAATTCATATTTTTAAAGTTTAGGGTTATGTTGCTTAATGTTACTACTAAAAATAAAACATATTTGTAAACACACTGAATTACATACGAACTTAAGATTGATCATTGAATGAATGAATCATTCAATTTTTTTTATTAGTTTTTTCTGGCCTGGAATGTAGCTTTTAGTCCAGACCAGAAAAGAAAACATTTCAAAAAGTTAATGATTCAGTAAGGAATATAAATAAGTTCATTAGAATAGGATTTGAAACAAGTAAAATAAATACTATTGCAAATGTTTTTATTAAATTTTATACATTTCTTGTATGGTTTTGACAAGTTCCATAAATGGATCCAATTTTTCTTTTTGGTTTTTCCGATGCCATAGGAACTCCACTATGACATCGGCGAAATTTTCGGGGTGGTTATAATTTTCCTTATAAAAAAACCGTTTCACCACACGCCATTGCGACTCAATGCGTTGAGTGTGGACCCCATCTTCTGCCACAAATGGATTGTCTGGATCACTATGGTTTACCTTTTTATGGATGTAACCATACTGATCCAGACAATCGTAGGCACTCCAGCAATCAGTGTGAATGGTAGTCCCCACCTCCACATGCTTTTGGATTAGAGGGACCAATGCTTAGGCAGATTTAATATTTTCGGGGCACACCTCCAATCTTAGGTCCTCCCTCCCATCCTCGATCATGCCAAGGACCCAACGTCCCTCCACTCTTCGTCCCTTATTAAATTTTCTTTTACCTAACTTACTCTCATCTATTTGCACTATCTTCCCCGGCCCACAAATCTTTCCTTTCTCCTGCTCTCGGTCCAACTGGCACGCCACAACAGCTTCCCTACAATATGAGTACCAGTCGGATATGGTGCGCCGGGAAAGACACTGCTTTTTTTCATGTTTTAGCGGGTCCTCTTGTATGACCATGTCATGACTCCAGCGATAGGCAAAACAGTACATTAAATAGAATATATGGATGGACTTAACGTTGTCAAACCAAGTGCCACTCGTTCTTGACTTCCTCGATTTGCCCCGACACGTCTTTTTGTTATAACAAAAGTGTCCAACAGTATTATTGGCGCTGTAATCAATAGACATTGGCGTACGATCTACTCCACATAACTTACTGGAAGCTATTAGCCGGTGCTCAACAGCAAATGCAAGAACTTGCTCCCGTGTTCACAACTCTTTGAAAATTCTTGCTAAATTCCACATAGGCACCACTTCATCAACATACAGCCTCCTTTTAGTGGGCGGCTCATCACCACCATCTACAACAAATAAAAAATAAATTAGCTTAATTTTCCTTAGTTTACTTAACTGTTTTAATAAAATTTCCAAGGAATTAAGAACATTATTCTTGATCGTAACAATTTAGAAATAAAACGTGTCCGGCGCTGCGGGAAGTGCAGCCCCAACGCCCTTGCGTAACTAAGCGCAAACAGTCGCGCTCACCTCCACAGCTCCGGCTCGCCCGATGTCTGCGCTTAGTTACAGCGGACGGGAGCTGCTCTCCCTCCGCGCCTCCGGCTTAATAAAAAACACTCTAGGGTCGATCCAATAAGACTACGTGGTTAAGGGGTCAACAATTAAGGTTTTGACTAAATTTAATTATATAAAAACTCTTACCTCGATTCGAAGTCGAGAAATCCCGACTACAAGAAGGCTGATTATTGTCCATTTTGTAAAAGCCAGTCAAATTTGCACCAAAAAATCGAAAAATCACGCCCAGGTCAAAATGAAAATGCAAAAACAGAAGTCCAGAGAACGTTGCCAATCGTAATATGGTAAAGCGGAGTTCAGAATCCAAGAAGTAAGCCAAAGGTAGGAAGGTTAAGCGGAAATCGGAATCCAAGAAGAAAGCCAAAGTTGTCGAGAATTCAGAAAAACGCATAAAAAAACACTGAAAGCACATTCACGTAGCTGCAAGAGAAACGGAATGATTGGATAGATTTTGTTTTATGGAGGGAATCCCATCTTTATTCAATCATTCAGTAATCAATATTTTATTGATTTATTCGGTCATTCAATTCATTCATTCATATCAATCATAAATCTTTAGTTTGTTTATATATTTGTTAATTTTGTTATAATCCATTGTTGATGACTTTATTTTAGTAGTTACTAATTAATGCTGGCCTTAAATATAATGGAAAATGTTCAGCTCCTAAGATGAGGAATATTTCAAAAAAGAACCCGATGTAAATTTCAAGCGCTGTCTGGAATTTCAAGCGCTGTCTGACATAACCTCAAATTTTGATAATATGAATTTGGAAAATATTCATTTCCTAAGGTGAGCAAATGAATTAAGGTGAGCCCTGCAGTCCCCGGCACGCCCCCCTTTAGTCAAAATTTCGTATTTAATGACGCGTGTTTGGAAAGCCAACCCATAAACTTTCTAAATAGATTACACAGTGTTTTGCTTTAATAACTTTATTTATTGTGATAAGTTTTTGGTTTAAGGGTTTTCATATTGTGTTTTGGTGGTGTAACGTGTTTTCGTAGTGTTTTAATTTAGTCTATTTAATAATGAATAATGATGAGATAGAGCGTGACGTCGGCCAGGCTGACGTCACACTTTTTAAAAACATTTCAAACGTTCCTCCTACGTTATATACATAAATAAATATAATATTATATATAATATAATTATGTATCTGCCTACTATGAAGTAAAATTATTTTAAAGTCTTACATTTCAGAATTTCCAGGTAATCTAAAAAAAGTAATCTCTGGATGCGTTATTGACGAATTCATGCAACCAAAAACAGCACAATGTATCCTACTCGTCATATTGAATATGTAAATATGTACTTCAACTTATGTTTAGAAAAGAATCGCGTGGTTATTGTTCAGTACGTTCGTCACAGCTCCGGCGGCAATCGCGACTGTCGGCATGCTGAGCGCATGCTGAGATCGAGGTGCGTAGGTATAGCTCGCGTTGCGTCCGTTTTTATGAAGTTAAATTACTGATTGATAGTTCCACTGTGGTATTAGTCTCTCTCCATCATAATACCTCCAAATGTGTCAAACGTGACTTCAGATGGTTTTATAGCCTCTGGTGTTCTGTCTAACTCATTAGGGATGCAGGCGTGAAGTTATGTATGTATGCATGTACCCTATTCAGTTTAAAGAGTTTTAAAGAGCTGAAGCTTGAACTTAGGACAAAAAAAACATACAACAATTACTTCCATGCTGGACTGGGAGCAAAGGAAAAACGTAGAATGGGCCAGCTGCTTCTCTTCCCGGGCATACTGTAAAAGTCAGTTAAGGGACAGAGGTTTTATTGGAGGTTATTTTTTTGTGGGCAGTAGGCTAACACCTTGCAATAGCCTTTTTCCACCATTATAATGCCCCCAAATTTGTCAAAAGTGACATCAGATGGTTTTGTAGCCTCTGGTGTTCTGCCTACCCTATAAGGGATACAGGCGTTATGTATGTATGTAATAACAATGAACAATGAAACTTACGACCAAAGTCTGACGGCGCTTGAAAGCCTTCCCGCAGTAGGAGCACACGTGTTTGCATTGATCTTCGTGCACCACTAAGTGCTTGCGTAGAGTGCGTCTACTGTTTAGCACGCGGTTACACAGGTAGCAAGGATAGGACGTGCCTTCGTGAATGTCGGTGTGCGTTTTATAGTTGGCGTACGTTTTGAAACTGTGGACAAAGGTTTTGTTATAAAAAATTTGAACGAGTTTTTGTTTTTTATTTATTTAGTATGGATCTGACGTTTGTATTGTACGCAACGTGATAAAAAGTGGTATAAAGACTATGTTCCTTCCTCACCTTGGCCACCCGAACCAAAAAAATAACTATTTAAGCGCTTATTTCGACTTTTTGGTAAATACACTACATAGGGATGCAAGTTCTGTCCGCGTCTGATAGTCCGGTGGCAAAATGAGTAGGTTCTATTTAATCAAAAAACTAATGCTTTCAAACGAGCAATCTTGCGACGAATTGCAATACAATACATAGAAAGATAATGGTTGCGTACACAGCATACATTGCATGCATTGCATAGCATACATCAAACAATTATACAACGCCACTGGGATTCAAGGCTAGGACTTCTGACAAAGATGTATGTTACAACTAGACCGGCCCGTGCCGGTAAGTATTTGCTAGCTAACGAAAGATTTATTTTGAAGACCACTTTGGCGATGGGGTAAACCTGTCTGCCTCAGACGTCAGTAGTTGGGGGTTCAATTCCCGCACGAAACAAGAAAAAAATGTTCCGTGTCTGGGTGTTTATCTATTTATGTAATTTTATTCTAGGTTCCTCCCTAGTTGGCTACATGGTAGCACCATAACACAAGCTATGCTTACTTTGGGGCGGTAGTTGATGTGAGGTGATTGTCTGTGGACTTTATTTATTATTATTATTATTTAAAAAAAAAAAACAAAATAAAAATTTTGAAAAACCCACGACGCGACGGTTAAGATGTAATTGAAAAATAATAAAATAATTTAAAATCCCCCGACTGAAATGATTTATGTGACGAGAGATAATTAACGTGAAAAGCTTTTTTAAAAGTTCACTTGATCTCACACAGAGTCGGTCATATTATGAACAACATAGTATTCGTTTTTATAGCACTTCCCTACGCTTACCTATTCGGTTCTCGAAGATGTAGCTGTCGCAATAACATAGGTATTCAACTCCCTATGAACTTTATAAGAAGAGCAAGAAAATCCGTCTGGGGCTGCCATTGAATGAATTCGTTTTGTAGTTTTATATTGGTATGGTTACTGTAACACCTATCTCAGAACATGCGCTAATCAAATCCAAAGCGATCACTGAAAACAGCATTTAAATCGGACCAATGGTTTTGCAGATAAACGGTAACATTGGCTTTTACAAACAAATGTTTACTGCAGCGCCCCCTGGTGAGTTGTTACCGCTACACCTATCTAAGAACATGCACCAATCAAATCCAAAGCGATTACTGAAAACCGCATTAAAATCGGACCAGTGGTTCTGGAGATAAATTGTAACATTGGTTTGCACAAACACCCTCTCACCCCAAACGCATATACCGTCTCCGTTCCGTCGTGGGTAAAAAGTCGTATTTACCATTTATTACACTTTTCGCACTGGAACGGTTTCTCGTCGCTGTGGATAGCCCGATGTTGCTTCAACTCGCCGCCGGTAGCACAGGTGAAGCCGCACAAATCACACACGTAGGTTTTAACTTTCTCGTGTTTTGTACGACGGTGCATCATGGCTGTTGATTTAGCCGTAAACCTGGGTATCAAATTAAAACTTTTGCTTTATTTTTTTTTTCTATGTATACAGGTTTAATTTTAATTAGCGCATCACGTCTTCCAGGCAGCCTCTCAACATCAATCCCAACGTTACTGGATCAAAATCAAAAATTCCAATTGATGTTTTGTGATAATATCGCTCTACAATTAAAATAATATTCATGCACTAAAACTCAAAAACTAGCAAGACTGAAAGACCTTCATGAAAGCTCAGCACAGTGAGAGGACATAATAATAAAATAAATAGCGGATACAGCCACTTCTTTGATATACTCTTGAAAGATACTTACTTCATATCACAAATGTCACAGTGGAATACTTTTCGGTTTTCTATTGGTATGTGTGATTTTTCGTGGGACTTCATGCCGTCTCTGGTTTTGAATTCTTTGTCGCATACCCTACAGTTGTACCGCCTATCCGGTTTTGGAACGTGACGGATTTTATGCTTCTCTAGAGCATCAAGCGTTCTATACACTTTCTGACATAATTCACACCTGTCAAGAAAAAACAATAATGGTTGAACCTTCCGAAATTCATCATGAAAGTGGCACTACAAAGTTTGAAGCTTTTTATTTGAGACGATGGACTTTAGGCCTTTAAGGTTACCGAGCTTGGAGCCAAGGTAATGTCGCCAAGCCAGAACTATCTAACCGGTATTAACCACTATTTTTTTGGCTGGACTGGTGCTTCTATGCTGGACTGGGAGCATAGAATGTGCCAGCTGCTTCTCTTCCCGGGCAAAACTCAACTCAACTCCGTTAAGGGATCGAGGTGTTATGGGAGGCTTTTTTGTAGGCGATGGGATGACCCCCTGTCACTGCAATAGTCTCTCTTCACTATTATATTGCCTCCAAATTTGTCAAACGTGACATCAGATGGTTTTATTACCTCTGGTGTTCTGCCTACCCCATACGGGATACAGGCGTGAAGTTATGTATGTATTTTTAAATCGGTTCCGAGCCTAGTGAGTTACAGAATGTGAGCCCGAATTGCAATTTGCAGTTTGTATTTAGGTACTACAATTACCTGTGTGAACCAGGGTTTTCATGGTCCTCAACATGTCTGTATACCATAGTCTTCGATTGCAGCTCGCGTCCACAGCTACAATGCACAACAAGTCGCTGCCCTTTATGTTTTACGTCATAATGCCGCTTCAGGTGGAACCAGCCATAATATTTTCCTTGGCAGAGACGACATGAAAAACTGCAAGGAAAATCGCATTGGAATAAAAGTGTTAACAATTCAAATGTCATATAATAAAAACATTTTTTTTATTCTTATTATTAGACGGTAATAAGTTAATTTGAACTGCGCAAGATATTGCTGTGCCAGTTTTCGAAAATACACGATAATCCACTGTTTTTATAAATTTTCTCTAAATATGAGCAAAATCCGAAAATAGGAACCCTCAACCCTACTAAACCATCGGCCCCCAAGGACTTTTAGTATGTTAATCTGGACTACACATGATATATGTGTGCCAATTTTCAAAACTACACTTATTATTTCCACTGTTTGCCTACTTTAAGCTTAATTTGACTGTAGGTACTAGAAGGTTTATGCTTAAGTTCTTAAAAAAATATTAGTCTTAAAAGACGCTACAAGGTTTAATAGAAATATAAAATTATTCGATTTACGATTATTATTTATAAAGATGGCCATTACCCAGGGTTTTTCCTGGGTGTTTTTCCTTTATAATCCATCCTTATAATTTCATCGCTATAAGGGTTCCTGTCACCAGTTGGTGGTCATTCTCATTAGTCGCCATATACGACAGGCATAACCAGGGGCAATGGGGCTATCCATAGCCTACCACACGCGGCTATCTTACGTACAGTAGAATCCGCTTATTATGACTCCGCTTATATTGACCAACAGCTTATTATGACGTGTTTACACCAGGGACTGCATATCGGTATAATTTTTTTAAATAGTACTAGTAAAATTTCAGTACCCTTATTAGTGTACTGCTTCATCAAACACAATGGCTGTACAAGTTATTAAAATCTAAATTAATTATATCAGTACCCAAATAATGTATACCGGATTAATTTAATATTAATACCGGAAAATTTCAGTTAACTGAAAAAAAATCAGTTATGCTACAATAATGAAAAAGGTACAAGAATTATTTCAGTATGAATTCCTGTACTGTTATTTTTAAATACACCTAATTTAACGATATGACGTCACACAGAAAAAAAATGTACAGAAATTCATACCGGTATACAGTTCTTGGTTTACACAGTGAAGTTTGGTTTTCATATAAATTATATAACTAAGTCGGATATAATGACTTCGCCTATAGTGACATATCGCTTATTGTGACCCTTTTTTATCAAATTTTGTCCGCTTATAGTGACCGACCGTATGATTTCTAGCACCTTTGGCAGTGTTCGGGAGAGACACTTTTTACCCAAAGACTATCGGCGCGTGAAAGGCTTTTTTGATTTGAGTCTCAGAGCGTAGATTTACTTAATGAGTATACTTATTAATATCTACTTTGATTTATCTCTATTTAAATCCTTTCTATTAAAATAAATCACATACTAACTTAAACAGTTTATTTATTCTTGCAGTACCTATGCTTTGTATGACGTCCGTTTAATATGACTTGTTTCTTATTTCCCTTCGATGTCATTATAAACGGATTCCACTGTACGTACTTAGACTAAGGGCACGTTTAAGGACCGGCGGCGCGACACGCTGTGCGTTGTCGTGCGTTCTTACTACAACCCCGGCTTTACTATCTACCGGTTTAGAGTAACACCAACGATGTAACGAGCCGCCTCTGCTTAAACGTGACCTGATAATAATAAAAAAATAACATTTACTCAATATATTTCGACAGTCTAAAACCATATTTCTTCCCATCACCGAGCCCATCACGGGGTAATCTGCATTTCAGTTCTTTGTGTTTCGCTTTGTGTTTAGTTAAATGTGCATAAATGCCACTTCGGGTAATTATTGTAGAGCCACAGACGCAGAACACCTGGGGGCGCAGTTGGTGCTCTGTGATGCAATGACTTTTTAAACGGGGCCAATTCTGGCATTTTTTCCCACAATGATGACAGTTGAATCTGAAACAATGTTTTATTAAGTTCTCACAATATGCTATCAATATATACCACTGTTATAAAGAGAAAGGATTCATACTTTTGTATGTTTATATGTATAATTAATATCAAAAAAGTAGCATAACCATATTTTATCAAAAAATCCCACAGCGATAAGCTAAATAAAACATGAAATATAAAAGTAGGTACAATTGTATTTAATCTAGAAGTAATATTATATAGGTATATATAGGTAGGTATACCATAGTATTGTCACATGGCAGTGACTTAGTACCTACATAGTCTTTGGGCTTGGATAAACCATGAGCATTATTTACAAGAGCCAGAGAGTTCCATCACTTACTCGTAGTTACAATACTAAATCAAATAATACCAAAATACTATTATTCGCCAGTTAAATATGCAACCGCAAGCGCGCCTATACCTTGGCAAATAATTCAATGCAGTAAAACGGCAGTTCCAGTGTGGAAGGAAGAAAAATAATAGTGACGCGGTTTAAAGAGACGCGCACATTATGACGGGGCGCATCGCTATGAAAAATCCGCCTGCGAGCCTCTTAATTAGTCTTAATACATGAAGCATCGCACACTATGCCGGGGCGCAGCTCATTTCATGATCGGCCGCTGAATTTCCCGCGCACTGAGCTGCGACCCGTGAGCTATAAACGGACTAGTCAAGACAAGCTCATCTACACGTAGTCTGTACTCATAATAACACATTACCCATATAGTGACACGCCAAATTTGAACTTATGATCAAAGACTTAACTCGTAAATTCTTACAGTACAGTAAGGGCAATGTCTAGACGTAGAGTGTACCCAAAATCCGTTGGTGCGGCCCGTCACAATGTTTTAGTCTAACATTTTTCAATTACGCGACCTTTAAAAGGTTCGCGCATTTCTAGAGTGGTGATGCTTGACGTCACTTACAATTTAAAGTTGACTTTTAAAAATGCAAAAAACTAATTTCACTTCTACTGTAACCGTTTTAAATCACTAGAGGTATGCTTGGCAATTCATTATTTTCATTAATGGCGGGTTTCAATATCATGAAAACTGTTCGTTTTACCTACGAACAGTAGAAAACACTTGCAAAATGCCTTTCTATATTCAAAATCTTGACATCCAAACCACTGCTTACGAACTGTTTGACTGTAATGGGTTGCTAGGCAACGTCGCTATATTTGACGATTTACAAAATAAGTCATTTTATTTATCCGACGATGATGTAACAAGTTATTAATTTAAACCAACCAATTACAGATGACCAACTACAGAATAAGTCATTTTATCCAACGACGTAACAATTTATTAATTTAACTAAATAATATCCTATCTATAATAAATATCTGTCATAATACATATTAATAATACATATCAGGCAGGTGTGAGGCGCGCTCGGAAACGGACGTCTCTCGCTACACTACCGTATTGAATTTGATTAAATTCGCGATCCGCGCGGCTTAAGCCGCTGCACGTACTATGGCTTTGAGTTCTAAAAACCTCATAGCCAATGAGTTGTTGGCGTTTATTCAGCACGCCATCGACACCATGGATGAAGTCAGCATCTTGCAAATCTGCAAGTCTGGCTTCTCACAGGACGAGATAAGTAGCGGTAAGGCGCTGCTCTATCAGACGCTCGGCAAGACCGCGCAGATGCCTTCCCGCAGGAGGGACGGTGGTGAAAGAAGCCTCCAGGACATCGTCACCCTATTGAAGGAGACCGACCCGGACGACGTTCCCGCATTCGTGGCGAAGGAACTTCATAAGTTGCCTAGCATCGGGTTCGACCACGTCGACGTAAGCAGGTTGCTGAAGGACATCACGTTCCTGAAATCAAGCCTTGCTGATGTTCAACGGAAGCAAGAGGCATCGGAATGCATAATTGGTGAACTTCGTTCCGAGTTATTACAGTTAAAAAGTAATAACTTCTTATGTAGGTCACCAGAGTTCGATGCGTCTAAAGTGAACACGAGCCGTCGCGGAGCGCAAGTTGCATCGGTCAGCAGTTCCGCGCCGGCGTCGCCGATGACGCAGTTCACTGCATGCGACGCCCCGCGCCCCGCCGCCGGCTCCCCCGCGTGCAGCGCTCCGCTCCCCGCCGCCCGCTCCCTCCCTGTGACGGAGTCGATGATTCAACGCGCACCGACTTCCCGCGCGTATGCCACCGCCGCCGCTGCCACTACATCGCAGCGGGTGACACCAGAGAAGAGGAAAAGTTGTAGTGGGCCCGCTCGCAAAACTGAACCTCCGCGTCCTCGGCAGGACAAGAAGTGTAATGAGGAAGGCTTCATAAAAGTTGAGAGGAAGAAGAAGAAGCCTACCGTCCGCAACCATCGCGGCACCGCACCGCCCGTACAAGGCCAGCTGATGCGCGGTGAAGTACCATCGACGCAGTTGTATGTATCGAGAGTACACTGGTCTACGAAGGTCGAGGAGGTCGTAGATTACATAAGAAGAAAAACCACCTTTGTACTGAGGGTTGAGCGTTTGGAACCTCGCCATAAAGTGAGTTTCAACTCTTTTGTGGTGAGAGTACCTACTCAACATCTGCCAACCTTCATGAAGGAGGAATTCTGGCCGCAGGGAGTCGTCTTCCGGAGATTTCGAGGGCGACTGTCTCATGACTCGCGTCACACGTCGCCGAATTTACGTGCTTAGTGAACCCAAGTGTAGTTTTAAGTATATTTTATATATGTTAGTTTAAGGTATTTATCTATGGGCCCTTTGTTTTGTATATACCATCTTTATAAACTCTGTGTTGCCTGAAATAAATGATTATTATTATTATTATTATTATTAAATATCTGTCAACATATCAATAATCCAGATTTTTCTTTCTAACTTATCTATAACAGCTTTTAAAAAAAAGGACGAGTAACGAAATTATGAACAAAAAGCTATAAAAACGTACTATAATAGATTTATCGAATACCAAAACATAGCAAGAATAAAATGAATAAGTTTATACATTTATTTACTTCAAATATCATACAAATTTGCGAATTTGTGATATTCTATAAATCACATATCTATCGCCTATCTTCCTGGAAGAACGTCATGTAAAGAGAGCCCATGCTAAATATGAGAACTTACAGCCCGTAGCTAATAGATATTGTGAAACGTTTTTTTTCTACCAGTTTTGTACCTGTATCGATTACTCATACCAGTCAGTTGAATATTGAAACCCGCCATTAAATTACTGTAAAGTTACTGTAGAATGAAAAGTAATATTGAATTTCAATCATTCTCTTTCACTACGACGATTTTAACTGGCATCATTCTTTTTCTTTTTGACATTTCAAACTGTCGGTTTACTGCATTGAATTATTTACCAAGGTATCGCTATTCCAACCGGTTCTATGTCACTGGCCAGAATTTCATGGCCTCAATATCGAATTTCAATCAGTCGTTAATTGCATTTATAGGCTTCTGTAACATTGTAATTTCCTTTACCATCAAGTCTTAAACATCGTTATATTCCAACTTATTTTTCACGTCTTTGTGTGTTAGGGCAAATACTGCAGTACGCGTACGCGGGTCGCGGTTCTGTGCCGTTTTGGCCCTTAATCTAAAACAAACATGCAACACCAAAGTCCTTGCTGGGCCACTCCCTGGCTAAAACTCAGTACAAAGTAACCGCTAAGTGATAACCGCGAGGTAATATGCTTCTGGTTTATACATAATAATATGAAATACATTTGATTATGTACGAATTTAAAAAAAACTAACTTACTTGACTATATCAGTACTTTGTATTCTAGGTAATTGGTAAAGCTCTTCTAACGCATTTGAAACAATGTCTTCAATGTGATCTTTTTGTTCAGGATCATCACTCATAATTTTTTTAAGTGAAGAAATAGCAATTTCGTCCATTTCATCATAATCGGAGCTATTCCGGTAATCACCATCATTACCATCATCGTCATTGCCATCATCGTCATTGTCATCATCATAATTGCCATCATCATCAATGCCATCATCATCATTGTCATCATCATAATCATTGCCAACCCCATCATTCTGGTCTGAATTACTTTGTTCTGTAAAAAGGAAGGTTTTTTTAAACAACATACTTACATATTTTAAATTGTTCACAAAGCTTTTATTCGCAAGAAGTAGGTACAGTGGCACACTTAGTAGTGCCACAACGCTGCATGAGGGCGGCACGGGACTGGGCTTCGACCTGAAGAACCTTGGCAGAGGCCTTCTGTCCAGCAGTGTCCGTCTTTCTTCTCACGATGATTATGAGCGTTAATATAATTAAAACTTCGGCTATCAAAAACGAAATAAAATTAGAACCCTAGGTAGACCGAGAGGAAAAAAGCCGGCGAAAAGAAACTCTCGGCACTCTTTTGACAAAAGTGTACAATAGTACTATTTTACAGAAATACAACTCTGTTACAACAATAATTAACCAATGGCAGACAGCTATTCGGGCTTGCTAATGTCATTTCAGAGCCAAGCTGTAAGTACATGGTGATTTACATTTATTTGGAAATAACCTGTGGAGACATCAATTCCACAAACTTTTATCATCTAAATAGTGTTTGAGTTTATACTAGTATTTTTGCATTCCAAATGTTCCCTAAATAGCTCTCTTAAATTTATTAAGAGAGGATGCCCGCAAGAGGTGATGCGTTCATTAAAATTAACTCTGTATTTATGAAAACATTATGTATATTTATAAGAATAGTAATAAATAAAAAGTAGGAAAGATAATCGAATAAAAATTATTCTGTTAGGAATAGGAACGACCATAAGTTAGCGTTTTCCAAATTAAGGCTGGCTAAAAGCAGCAATTGACGACCACTGGCGATGGGGTAAACCTGTCTGCCTCAGACGTCAATGTTTGCGGATTCGATTCCGGCACGGAACAAGAAAAAATATGTTCCGTGTGTTGGTGTTTATGTATTTATATTCTAGGTTCCCCCTAGTGATACATGGTATCCCATAACACAAGCTTTGCTTTCTTTGGGGCCATGTAGTTGGTGCGATTGTCAGGGGGTTTTATTTTATTTTATTATTAAAGCATTTATTGGAATGTCAATACGTATTTATAATAAAATACCGAAGTCAATTCAATCCCTAACACTTAATAAATTTAATTCTCTTTGATCTTTTCTCTAAGAGATTCTCTATTTCCATACTTATAAATTTCTCGAATAGCCCTTTTCTGCAGTGTGAATATCGTATCAACATCTGCAGCATTGCCACTAGAAGGAGCGCTAATCTCAGAAATTACTGGTTCGATTTGAAAATTCTTTTTGCGTTGAATAGTCCATTTATCGAGGAAGGCTATTTGCTAAATTTTATCCCAGAGTTCCCACGGGAACAGGAGAAATGCAGGTGGAACTGCGCAGACCGGCTAGTGTAAAATAAAGTTCTGTATCACTTTTCCTAAAATTTTACTTCCTGAAGTTCGTGTTCATACCATTTATAGTACTGCTAAAGATGTTCATAACAGACAGTTTTCTGAAAATTTCTATTCATAACATCACTAATAAAAATAATTTCAACTCCTACTGTTGTCGTTCATAACGCCTTTAAAAAGGAAAGAATCATTTACTCAGTGTTATGAACCAAAGACCATAATTTAAGATGAGAAATGGAGAATAAATTCAGTTTGGAGCAAATATTCGGGTGAACACGTCTCCGGCGCTGCGGGATTTGCAGTCCATTCACCCTAACGTAAAGAAGCCTGTGGCAACCAGCCTCAGCCACCGCGGCTGGCATGCTACCTGCGCTTCGCTTACGGTGGGCGGGGGCTGTACTCCCTCCGCGCCTCCGGCTTATAAGAAAAAACTACTGAATGAAGACAGGGTTGTGAGATTCGGCCTTGTCTTAAAATGGATCTCTGTAGTTTGTCAGTCTTAATATATTGAACAACACGTGTTACGTAAGCAAAATTCCTTTAAAAAGTAAAATTTAAAAAATATTCCATCTTCTACTAGAGATCTCAAACTTTTTTTGATGTGAGTGTTATATGAAAAAAATGAAAAATATGACTTTGAATAATATAGTGTAAGAAACAGTTCTGTTAAGGACGTGTATACGCATTGGGTCAAATTAGGGTGTTTTTCGGAACACTTTGCGACGTGATTACGCCAAATTATGAAGAAATACGAATCAATCTGAATAGAATGGTCCTTTATCTCCAATTCTATGAAAAGTTTTCATTTAAAATATGTTTATTTCATACTTATAAATCATTTTTCCTTTGGCTCGTCACACAATATTCTTGTTTTGGGGTTCACTTTCGGTACCGTTTTCTCACTGGAATGTAGTTATTTTTAATTAAAAAAAATATGTTTCGATAGCTTATATAATCATCTAAAATTCTATGAAAAGAAAACACATTAAACTTTACGTTATACAATCAAAAAATAAATAAAAACCTAACGTATTTTTTAACGTCGTTTACCTAAATATGTAAACTTTAATACAACTGCATAAGGGTTATTTTAGGGACAGATCTGTGATTCACAAAATATAGAAAATAAATAAAAAGTCAGTCAGTCTGCGCTCGGCCGCCGTCGGTAGTGGACCTCTCGTCGATTTTATGCAGAAACGGAGAAACCAAAGATCGCTGTACGAACACAATATATTCTAAGAAAAACAACTTGATACTTTACAAATACTGTTCTATGACAAAGTAAGTATAATTTTTTTTTTTTTATGATACAAGTAATGTAGTTTATTGAAAGCCTCTTTGGAACTATTATATGCAAAGGTAGGGTTATCATGTTTGTATATATCTTCACCACCGCACCTAGAGCAGAGTGAGCTGGTGGTAAGCTCCGAAGACTCCCACTGGAACTCCTAGACTGGTGGGGCTAGATGGGTCGAATTTGGTTTTATTTTGTTTGTTAGGATGAGACCTTACCACCGCACCTGGTAAAGTGAGTTGATGGTATACTTCGAAGACTCCTACTGGAACTCCTAGATGGGTGGGACTAGATGGGTCGAGTTTGGGTTTATTTTGCTTGTCAGGATGAGACCTTACCACCGCTCCTGGTGGAGTGAGCTGATGGTGTACTTCGAAGACTCCTACTAGAACTCCTAGATGGGTGGGACTAGATGGGTGGGACTAGATGGGTCGAATTTGGGTATATTTTGTTTGTTAGGATGAGACCTTACTACCGCTCCTGGTAGAGCAGCTGATGGTATACTTCGAAGACTCTCACTGGAACTCCTAGACGTGTGGGCCTAGATGGGTCGAGTTTGGGTTTATTATGTTTGTCAGGATGAGACCTTACCACCGCTCCTGGTGGAGTGAGCTGATGGTATACTTCGAAGACTTCTACTGGAACTCCTAGATGGGTGAGTCTAGATGGGTCGAGTTTGGGTTTATTATGTTTGTCAGGATGAGACCTTACCACCGCTCCTGGTAAAGTGAGCTGATGGTATACTACGAAGACTCCCAATGGAACTCCCAGACGGGTGGAGCTAGATAGGTCGAGTTTGGATTTATTTTGTTTGTTAGGATGAGAGACATTTTAAAGTGTTTTTTGCATTTTATAAAGCTCAATTATCAATATATATAAAACTGTTCCGTTACTGACTGAGTGACTGAGGTACTGAGGTACTGAGTGACTGAGTGACTGACAGACAACGTACAGCCGTAACTACTAGGCGTAGAGAGCTGAAATTTGGAACATACATTCTTTAGGGGATGTAGGGGTGCACTAAGGAAGGAATTCCCGAAATTCCCACGGGAACGGGAAATACAGGACTTTTTAGTTTGTATGAAAAATCTTATTCATTGAGTGCACCGATGTGAAACTTTGTGTAAAGGTTTGACAATATGTGTCTGGTTGTGTTATGAAAGGAATTCCCGAAATTCCCACGGGAACGGGAAATATTTGATGTTTTAGTTTGTATAAAAAAATCCCATCGCTTGAGCGCACGGATGTGATACTTGATATAAAGGTTCCTCAATAAGTGTCTGTTTGTATTATGGAAGGAATTCCCGAAATTCCCACGGGAAGGGGTTGGACTTTTTAGTTTGTATGAATAATCTTATTCCTTGAGTGTACGCATGTAATACTTGGCATGAAGGTTCTTCAAAAAGTGACTGGTTGTGTTACGAAAAAAGTTCCCGAAATTCCCACGGGAACGGGAAATATAGGACTTATTAGTTTGTATGAAAAATCTTATTCCTTGAGTGCACCGATGTGAATCTTGGTGTAAAGGTTTTTCAATATGTGTCTGGTCGTGTTATGAAAGGAATTCCCACAGGAACGGGAAATATATGATGTTTTAGTTTGTATGAAAAAATCCCATCCCTTGAGTGCACGGATGTGATAATTGATATAAAGGTTCCTCAATAAGTGTCTGTTTGTATTATGAAAGGAATTTCCGAAATTCCCACGGGAAGGGGTGGGACTTTTTAGTTTATATGAAAAATCTTATCACTTGGCATGAAGGTTCTTCAAAGAGTGACTGGTTGTGTTACGAAAAAAATTCCAAAAATTCCCACGGGCATGGGAAATATACGATTTTTAGTTTGTGTGAAGAAAACTTATTCCTTGAGTGCATGGGTGTGATACTTGGTATTAAGGTTCTTTGCAGTGGGTGTCTGGTTGTATAGTTTCTGAAACTTTCACGAGAAAGGTAGTTAAGCGCATACGAAGTTGCGGGATAAAGCTAGTATTTGTATAGAATTTGAAAATACCATAGAGACTGCTACGAAAACCTAGTTTACATTTAATTTTTTTTGTTTTAGATGCCTAGAGTTAAGCAATTTGCAAAAAGCTTTAGCCGGAGAGATCACCTTGATAGACTGTGTCACAAAAAAATAAAACGGTTTGTTTACTTTAGTTTGAATATTCGATTAAGTAGGTTCTTTATTTGTTTTGAAATGCATTTTCGTAACATTTTTATTTTACAGGTCACAAGAATGTCTTAATATACCAGAACAACATTCTGAAAGATATGACAAACCAAGTTGTAGTATGTCTGTTGATAATCTAGGATCATCCATAAATGTAAGTATTTTATGAGTTCGGCAAACAGTCAGTATTTGCTGATTTTCGTGTACTGTGTATCTCTATATTTTTTGTGTTTAAGAGCACCAACAAGGAAGAGCCTAGCCCCTTCCAGCTGCGTGGCAGAAGGGTCGTAGATATGATGTATTTTATGAAACAACTACAGGAAATTGGAAATCACAGTACAATGTTCGCTTGTAATTTGGCCACTGTTGAGTTTTTAAGTGAAAAACGGACTGGACTCCAATCGACATTTTATATGAAATGTCAATTGTGTAAAACAAATTTCACCCTAAAATCATCCAACGATTTAGAAAACGAGATGAATGTCAATGAGGAAGTCGTAGCTGGTATAATGAGTATTGGTTCTGGATTCACTCAGCTAAATACAGTTTTGTGTCATATTAATGTGCCGCCTATGTCTTTACGTTTGTACCAATCGACACACGACACAATATGCCACTGGTGGAGGAAAACTGCTCAGCATGTAATGGTTGAGGCTGGTAAGGAAGAAAAACTACAGGCAGTCTCAATGGGAACTACTAATGCTGATGGAACACCCATGATTCCTGTATCAGGTGATGCATGTTGGTCAAAACGTTCGTATGGAATTAATTACAGTGCATCTTCTGGGTGTGGCGCAATTGTTGGAATTCACTCGAAAAAAGTTTTATACTACGGCGTCAAAAACAAAACATGTATCATCTGTACACGAGCACAGTCAAAAGGAATACCATCACCGAAGCACCTATGCTTTAAAAATTTTCACGGTCCTTCAACTGCAATGGAAGCAGCAATAATAACCGAGGGTTTCAAAAAATCTCTTGATAGTCACGGTCTTATTTATAACCAGTATGTTGCAGATGGCGATTCCAGCACTTACGCTAGCATCCGAAATGCAAGACCGTATGCCAATGTAACAGTCGGTAAGATTGAATGCAAAAATCATTTGCTGAGAAATTACTGTAAAGGCCTTTTGACGATTGCGAACAATACCAGTTACCACGCACGAGCCCGAAAGTATTTAAAAGACAATTATTTACGGATACGGTGGGGAATCGATAGTTGAATTAGGTATTGGACCAACAAAAATATTTCCCTTGAAGAAAAGGTTAAAAATATAAGAAACGACATAATAAATGGTCCTTTTCACATATTTGGTGATCACACAAAATGCCCCTCATATTTTTGCAATAGTCACGGCAAGACACAGCACGAAAACCTTGTGCCAGAGCTAATGGCATACGGCATTTTTCACAAAATCGAAGATTTGGCTTATCGTCTTGCATCCCATGCTTATAGTTTTGCTCACAATATAACAAATAATTCTGTTGAGAGTTTTAATGCTAGGGTTGCGAAGTATGTCGCCGGTAAACGAGTCAATTTTTCACAGCGCTGTTCATATTATGCTCGTTGCGCTGCGGCCGTAGTATCTTATAATACCGGTAGCCTACAATCTACTGTGCATCAATACATTTTTAACTCGGAAGCCAACGCGGAAATAGTCCGTTTAGAAAGAATTCGTCGAGAGCGAAATGAGATTAGACGAGAAAGAAATATTAAAAAAAAGAAAGTTATTAGGTCAAAACATGAGAACAATAGCGCTCATTACGGTGAGAACTGTCAAAAAGTTGACATGGATGACAAACAGTTCGAAGAGGCAAAAGTAATTTTTTTAAGGGCATTGCAGCTAACAAAATCTGAGCGGGAGAACCTTCAAAAGGACACCATTCTGCAAAGTGGTAGTCCATTGTGGTTGGAAACCCGACGGAAACTTTTAACAGCCTCATGGTTTGCAATGGTGTGCAAACGGCGTCTGAATACTGACTGCTGCCGTTTGGTCAAGCAAATACTTTATGGAAGAGACATAAGCAATGTTCCTTCTATAAAGCATGGTAAAACGAATGAACAAACGTCACTCCGAGATTTAGAAAAAAAAATAAAAACAAAAATTTCAGAATGCGGATTGTTCATAGATGAGCAATTCCCATTTTTAGGAGCAAGCCCTGACGGATTGTGTCAGTTAGGCATTGTTGAAGTTAAGTGTCCATCTTCAGCCTATGGCATGGATCCAGACGAAGCCATAAAACAAAAAGAAGTTGACTTTTGGTTAATAAATCATAATATATTCATTATTAATAAAAAACATAAATGGTATTACCAAGTGCAAGCGCAGCTACGTATTACTGGTCAAAATTGTTGTGTTTTTGCCATTTGGACTGGTCCGGGTATGATAAAATACGAAATAATTGACAAAGATCCGCAATTCTGGAAGACGCACATGGAGTCTTCCTTAACACGATTTTATAAAACTTGTCTGCTACCTGAGTTGATAGATCCAAGACACTCAAGGAATATGGAGTTGAGATCTCATTCCTCGCATCATAAAACTGGAGTATTACAAATAAAGAACTGATTGGACAGATACTACTAGTACACATTTTTAAAGCATTTTTTGTACACTTTTTAACATATATATAAAATACTTACCTAATTATAAAAGGCATTTGATAATTTCCTATTGTGGTCATATCCTAACAAACAAAATGAACGCAAACTCGACACATTTAGATCCATCAATCTACGAGTTCTAGCGGCAGTCTTCGAAATATATCTTCACCTCACTCTATCAGTAAAGGCGGTAACTTCTTATTCTTACAAATAAAATTATGGATTTAAATTGATACCGTCATCTCACTTTACCAGGTCAGATAGTGAGGTCTCATCAAGACAAAAAAACCCAAACTCGACCCATCTAGCTCCACCCGTCTGGGAGTTCCATTGGGAGTCTTCGTAGTATACCATCAGCTCACTTTACCAGGAGCGGTGGTAAGGTCTCATCCTGACAAACAAAATATACCCAAATTCGACCCATCTAGTCCCACCCATCTAGGAGTTCCAGTAGAAGTCTTCGAAGTATACCATCAGCTCACTCCACCAGGAGCGGTGGTAAGGTCTCATCCTGACAAACATAATAAACCCAAACTCGACCCATCTAGGCCCACACGTCTAGGAGTTCCAGTGAGAGTCTTCGAAGTATACCATCAGCTGCTCTACCAGGAGCGGTAGTAAGGTCTCATCCTAACAAACAAAATATACCCAAATTCGACCCATCTAGTCCCACCCATCTAGGAGTTCCAGTAGGAGTCTTCGAAGTATACCATCAGCTCACTCTACCAGGAGCGGTGGTAAGGTCTCATCCTAACAAACAAAATATACCCAAATTCGACCCATCTAGTCCCACCCATCTAGGAGTTCCAGTAGGAGTCTTCGAAGTACACCATCAGCTCACTCCACCAGGAGCGGTGGTAAGGTCTCATCCTAAAAAACAAAATATACCCAAATTCGACCCATCTAGTCCCACCCATCTAGGAGTTCCAGTAGGAGTCTTCGAAGTACACCATCAGCTCACTCCACCAGGAGCAGTGGTAAGGTCTCATCCTAACAAACAAAATAAACCCAAACTCGTCCCATCTAGTCCCACCCGTCTAGGAGTTCCAGTAGGAATCTTCGAAGTATACCATCAGCTCACTTCACCAGGTGCCGTGGTAAGGTGTCATCCTTACAAAAACAAAATAAACCAAATTTGACCCATCTAGCCCCACCCGTTCCATCATTCCAGCAGGTGTTTTCGAAGTATACCATCAGTTCAATCTACCAGGTATTTTTTTCCTCTCGTCATTATACTGCGAGTCTTTACGAACATTCCTATATTCTCTTTTCACTACACAAATGCAATTTAAATAAAAAAAAAACATAAAATAATAAAAGTATCAAAACTGTGTAAAACTTTCCGACCTAGTCACAACCCGCTTGTGTGAGTGCATTTTATGAATGTAGTAGTGGGATTTGATACCTATCAATTTTGTAAACTCGCCCTTAAGAACATATACAAAAGCAAATATTAGCAATAATAGATGTTTATTGTATCCAGTATAATGAAATTCAATTATTCGGAATAATGAACATTATTAAGAGAGAAGTTAGGACTAGTGATTGTTATGATGAAAATTGTTGTGAAGAACATTTTCAGAGCTAAAATTTTATATGAACTTTGGCGAACCAGTGATTTCTATTCTCCATAAATTTGTTTTTTCAAATGATATTGGTGACAATTCCCATTTTCGATTACTTTCAAACTACTTACAACTAAGGCGATTAACACACAGCACTAGGCAACGTCGCGGATAGGCTGTGGGGATGAAGCAGATTTTGTAGCGCTGCTTCACGCAGTAAGGTGTGTAAATTGCCTAATAAAATATAAATTGGCAAGATAAAAAAAAAAACTATGCATCTAAATAAGATTGTTTATGATAAAATTATAAATAACACTTTTAATCAAATGTAATTATTATTGTTATCTGTGAATCAATTAAGGAAATAATTATTTTATTTTAAATTTAATTAACAGATGCAATGAACGGAATGTTTAATAGATAGGGATTGACACTAGTCATCTGGATTGTCATGGAATCAATGAATACTAGCGGACATCTAGTAATCTTAATTCTGAACAGATTATTTACCAACTAATTTGTTTTGTCTACGTAATCAAATAGAAGATCTAACAATTTCATTACAGAAACATCACTAAAATTGTCAACGGTCACTCATATCATTTGAAAACAAGTTATACTATAGTTGTAGTAAAAACGATTACCATTACTTATTCTTGTTGTATCATATGTTACTATGTGCATTAATGATATACATATACTATTTATGTCCGACATCTGATCAAGGACAAATGAAGGGATTACATATTTTTTTTTTTTTAATTAATAGCTTATACAATAATCATACTTACGGATGTATTGATCTTCAGACACCTCAGTTTTGACCTAAAAAATTACCAATTAAAGTATTGAGTCAAATGGAGACGCAAATTGAGTGGAATAACATTATATTGGACACCAATTGCTTTGATTATATCTAAGTACTTTACAAAAAATTACAGGATTTAGGTAGAGAAAATTACAATTTGTACATACCTCAAATGCAGTAGGAACTGAGTAATTATAACCATCATCTTTTTCAACTTTTATAGTTATGTTGATTTCTGTATTAATTAATGTTTTCAGAAAATCTTCTTGGGCTTTTTGACATTCTAATAGAAACAACTCAAAAGTAACAAACTTTTCCTCACAATTAAGGCATATTTTGGTAGGAAGCTCATCTCTGGAACTCACCTGAAGCAAAGTTGATCAAATGCAAATTAACATCTTATATTTAAAAGTTGAAGCCTCAGTAAGCTCAATTCCATATTAAACTCTCCTATTTTAGGTGTCTCATATGTCAAAATAGCGGACTTCAATCTCTCTTCTTCTATGCTGGACTGAGAGTGAAAGAAAAACATAGAATTTTTCAGTTGCTTCTCTTCCCGGCCTTACTGTAAAAATCAGTTGAGGGACAGATGTTTTATTGGTGTTTTTGTAGTTAATAGACTGACCCTTGTCAGTAAAATTGTCTCCCTCCATCATAATAATACCTATAAATTTGCTTAACATGACATCAGATGGTTTTATAGCCTCAGGTGTTCTACCTACCCCATTACAGGGTCAGGCATGAAGTTATTTATGTCACATTAGAGTGTAATGAACAATATGACCCACTATGTCTTACACAGGGACCGGAACCGCTTACCCTTAAAGAGGTTTTTGATTGGGTTTTTCATAGACTTGTTTTAAAAAACCCTATCAATTTGGTAACCGTATCGAAGACTTACCCTAATTTAAGGCTTACCATATCAATAGAGTTAGCTTCATGTAAGCAGTAAGCCTATCGAAAACCCTATTGAAGGTTACCGATTCAATAGGGTTTTAAAATCTGCAGGCAAATTTAATCTCTAAGAATATCAAATTATCAAAAATATCACCATCTATTCAATCTCGCACTTCGAATTATACTTCCGAATACAACAGCATGCGCGGAAAAGAGATAGAAATAGGCAACCCTATCACAGGGTAAGCGCATCCGAAAGTAGTTAACTTTATTCAAAGTGTTACCACTTCGATAGGCTTACCATATCAATAGGGTTACACTTCCATATGGTAAGATTTTGATAGGGTTACCCTATCAATAGGCTTAATCAAATAAAGGGGTTTTCCGGTCCCTGGTCTTACAGCCACATTAGCAACCACTTCAGAGTTACAAAATAAAAATACATCTAGTGACAGGAGTATGAATGCAACTTCAATGTATTTATTCTCAAACCATAAATTATCCTAAATATAAGAAGCATAAATAGTCTGCTTGAGATTCTTTTGAAAATGCACTAAAGGTCCTAATGGACCTACTTCAGGTGGGTCCATTACGATATCTAGGGTTTATGTCACCTTATTATATAATTTTCAGCAGTCAATAAAAATTAATACTATATTATTGCAGTATGTAGGGCAAGCAATTTCAAATTCAAATGTTACCTCTATAGTATCCTAGAAAATAACTTGTCACTATATAATTAGCATAAACAATAATATACTTGCTTGGTTCAATAATTACTAAAAAAAAATCAATGCTCATTATAGTTAAAAGTATAAAGAGAAGATCTACTTACAGATTTCTGAGTGAATTTTTCAACTATCTTACAAGTACTTGTATTGTTAGCCTCTAGTAGATCTTTTAAAGGATCCTGTTCCCTTACACATATCCTACATACGTTCATTTTACAAGATGTATTTCACTAAAACTCCTGATAAATTCGTAAGATATATAAGTCACTCTGATCTTAAATATTTACATTTTGATTTTACAGTTTCACACTGACTGACTGACAAACAAAATAATGCATGCATCATAGATGAATATAAGTACTAAAGTATAGATGACCGTCTCGCGATTTTTGCACTTTAGCGCCATATAGTATCCGCTCGAGGAACCTTTTCGACAAAAGCACACCTAGAATGCAGCGCGGCCGTACCGCGCCACTTTCAAATTTTCAGAAATTCGTAGTAAAAGTTATTACTATTGCGCAATTATAATTTGATTCGTTTCATTACATAGGTAATGAATCAAATTAAAACTGCGCAATAGTAATGGCATGCATGTCGGTCGGAATCACAGACTAATAAGGAAAGGAAATGATGTCGTCTGATTGATAGGGAGGTGGTACTTATTTTTGTCTATGGACGATTCGAGCTGTGGGCAACTTCACCTTTTGTAAAGCACCATCTATCGAAGCCTTTTGTACTATTTTTTTACCGTTTTGTTTTTTTAATGACCTGTCAAAAAATCTCTCACGTCCACAAAGCAGATACATAGTAGAGCTGCTGTAAGCAAAGTTGCACAGCTTCAATTTGGGTTGTCCTGACGTCACAGCCTTTAGTTTAAGCTATTCCTCGCTAGAGGCACTGGCGTCAGTGCGTCGCTGACTTCTGTGAAGTATGTACACGCGTAGATATAAAAAAAAAATTAAATACTCCATTGTTTCTCGATGTAAAATTTAGTTTTCTATACTTTTATGAAGGAATTACATTGACAATCCAAATAAAATTAACTTACCACGAAGTTAATTTCATTCATAATTATTTTTTTACAAATTGTTTGTTTTCCAATTATTTGTGTCCAAAATCCCAGATTGTTATTTGTTACCTAGGTAATTTTTATGCCGCGAAAAAAGGTTGCGCTATCTAGCGTCAAGTAGAAATACTTTTATTTCGCGGTTTTTCTGACAGATTTGGAACGTATGAAATTTCGTTAAAAAACTAGAGCCACCTAGTAAAGCATAGCTGAACTTTTTTGATGACCATGTGAATATTTTAACCTTATGTTTCAACCGGTTTTTACTACTCGCTACTAGGTGACTAATGCCATCGCCTGTTTGGCTATGATTGGCCATACATAACCCACCGCTTACCCCTCCCGCACCCCGCGCGTAGGCTTCACTTGAGTCCCTATAGAAAACTGGATAGGGCAGCTCCTCTATATATTTCCTCCGTGCTCACGTCTGTATCAGAAATTGAACATATAAATAACCATAGATGATAGATACCACTTACCTACATTATACAAAGTATAGGTACAGACTTAACGCCTTCGGCTTTTTAAAAGTGACATCTATCAAGTCACCTTCAACTGATTTTTCAGGGTTCAGACACAACCCTTGCCCGCCTGCGATCCAACTGTGACCGCATATTTGCAATTCTATATCTTAACTGATTGAAATAAGGTTTTATTTTGAATAGGTTATTCTGATATTCGGGATGAAGTCTTTAAACTTTGTAAACGTATAGCGGATGATTCTGCTATAAGGTTGGCACCCGGAAGTCGTGCTAGAAAGAATCACAATGTGTATCGAAGGGCCTATAAAGACGTTTGACAGTAAAAAAACAGTTTTGTCGAGTCTATTAGACATTTGAAATTGTCAAAATGAGACGATGACAATTTGTCAATTGATGTCTAAATGAATTTAATTATAAATAAATTATTTTAAAAATAAATTGTTTTAAAAATAACTAAATTTTAGCTGGTTGCCATTAAACCAAAAGAAGAAGAACTAACATTTTTCAATTCATCAATAAAGATGTAAGAACCCATGCAAGAAGATTGTTTTTAGTTACAGGTAATTTTTATATACTAAGTACCATCGCGAACCTTTCCACAGGTCGTAGACGATATATTTCTGCCTGGAACATATCGATCATCATCAGAGCGATCATTTTTCGTGACAAATTTTATGTGAAGGGGAGGCTAGCCAGGTGAACTCAGAACTGGTCCTTCAGAGGTGGAAATTATGTTGATCCAAACCTACACAGCTAGTTCATCAAATCTACGTTAAACGTCTTTAGAATAGGAAAAACTAACTAATTTAGTGTATGGTGAGTATTTTTTTAAGTTAAACTGAAACATCAACCGTGGCATCAAAGTGAACCTTTATTATTATCAAAGTAAGCTTCTGTTATGGAGACTATACAGCGGAAGTAAGGAGGGTATCCACTAAGATTTAAGAAAAGTTCGTTTCCTAAACTGTCCCGGTTGGGACTTGAACCCAGGAACTCTCACGCCACAGAAGAACACTGCGGAATATATCTCTTTAAGTTTAAAATTTTGGTAGTAGGTATTCATTTTATTATAAATCTTAGTAATTTCTCTCACTAATTTTCAACCGACTTTTAAAAGGAGGATGTTCTTAATTCGTGTGTTTGTTTTTTTAGTGTCTTTGTAACATGATTTTTTGGACAATTATTGTGAATCGAAATTAAATATTCTGTTACAGGATACTTCAGCGGTGGTCCCATATAAATTTCATAGAAATCGATTGAGTACGTCATGAAAAAAAAATTTTTTTTGAAAAACATATGTTGGTATAGGTACGGAGAACATTTACCTTGACGACCTTATACTTTAGCCAAAGCTTTGACGTGAAGTCGGTTTTTTGATGCTCTGCATTCGTTGATTATTATATGTTATACAACACAATAAAATTTACAGCTACATTGAAAATAACTGATATCATGAATCGTGTTCCTAGGACCGAGATATCTCATGGATTTTGGAGATGCGAAATCTGTAAAGTTCAAAAGAAACCTGGCTCTGGTGTATTATAACCCACGTTTCCAGCGGATGCTAAGTGGTATGTAAATAAGGCCATTTCATTATCATAAAGATATTTTGGCCAAAGGCCACCACTGACAAAATTAAACATACAAAATTAACTTCTCTTCTAGACGCTATATTCATAATTTTGTTCCTATTTAGGTATGAGTAATATGAGCTCTTTATTGGTGATCGACACCGCGTTTGACCTCATCTCACCTGATGGAAAATGAAGATGATGTCGAAGATGAAAGCACACGGGTTTGATAGGACCTGGCACTTCATAAAATATTTCCGGAACAAATCACCGAAGGAGCGATGATATTGAGCGGCAGAAGAGTGGTCGCTAGCCAGAAACGCCTTTTACGACACCCTTTCAAGACAAATTCTATTAACATCTCAAATTATATTATCAAATTTGTGGGAAGAGTTGTGTGGAGTTGTTAAAACACAGTTTATGTAGGTATTTATCTAATTCTTAGATGATAGCTGTTAAGTAATCTATTATATCTGTTCATGTTTTTATTTTATGTTACGGAAGAGCGGTGTCTCCCACCAAAAACATTCAGTATTTAAAGGGGTTCACTTGCTACTTATTTTATAAGGATTTTAGTAAAAAGTAAATAAAACATTTTTCATTTTAATTTTTAATTTTCAATCTTCTCAAGGGTATATGTTTTCTTTTGAAGTAAAACACTCAAATGAACTTTTTTAATTATATTTAACATAAGAATATTTATTTCTGATTGCAGTTGCCTTAGTGAATAAAAGCAGTTCGTGAGGAAGATCTATGTTCATAAGAAGCATATTACAGTGGAGCAACTACATAAAATCATTGCATTTGGAAACTATTTTTCGGAAAAAACAACAACGCCCCACAGCCTTTCAACATAAGCCACATTTTCGTCGGGAAAGCAATCAGCCACAAATCCTGCCCACAAATTATTTATTTTGTAGGTTTAAAAATAAAAAAGCTAGTAGTCATTTTCAAATCGTGTATAAAGCTAGTAGTCATTTTCAAATCTCCAGAAACCGAGGATTTAGGTTAGCTGGCAAGCCAAAGCATTTTGAATAATGATTTTTTTATACCTAATTCAAATCGTCAAATGCATTGTCATGTCATTCGTTGGTCAATTTGTAAGCTTTTATAATAAAGTGCCTAAAAATATTAATTATTTAAGCTTAGTTAAAAGATAGTCTAAAACAAATGTTATGTAAAAATGATTTCTATGAAATGTCTGGGCCATTTTGTGGCTATAAGCTGTTATTTTTATTGTAAAGAAGATTGTTGTTTCGAGCCACTTTTTCTGAACAGATCGTATTTTCAATAAATGGTGGTAGATTCATTTCACTTTGAAAAAAATATTTGCACGTGTCTGTTGAAATACATACGAAAAAAAATCTTTAATTTTCACATTGCCAAAGTATTGGTTGAATACAGATCGACTCAATAAAAAAAATAATGAAAGATTTCATTATTCAGCGATTGCAAATATTTCACCATTTTCAAAATAGTAATAACTAACATAAGATAAGCTTCACTAGCAAGTCATTAATAAGAGACTAGGTATAGAGGCATTCTCTTAGTAATAAGATTTTATCCTCTTTACTCAGAAGTATTTTATGTATAGGTATAATTATTTTTATTCCTGAGAACTTAAAATACGTAAAATTGTACTGTTTCGGAAAGCTTTTTTTTATTGTTTGATATTGTATAATTGATAATATAGCTTATATTCTTTATTAATTATTTTTCTATATTTTATTTAAACATAAAGATTAAAGATTGTATGTTGACTTAATAAAGGTAAAATATTTATAATTAATTACTCGACTGGTGTTAGCCTTTCTAAAACACAATGCTGTTCAAGTAGCAAAATTGTAACAAAAGATTTTCTGATATACTTTGTTTAACCCTATATAAATAACAGCAATACGTAACAGTTTGACTAGTCTTTATGAATCTTCAATAACTTTTTTCTTTAAGTATTGTATATTGTTGTTATAAATATTATGCATTTACTTTTTGTTAAAGTATAGTACACAATAACTCTAACTAGGTTACTGTAATATTTTTTTATTATATTTTTTTATAAACTTTACCGTAAGAATAATGAATATGAATTAAACAAGGAGAATGGATAATATAACAACATATTTAATTACAATAATGCATGCTTAACATTTTTTTTTTTTTTTTTTTTCCGCCACAGAAAATTTTGGCACCCCCTAAAACAAGCTTTAACCAGTAAAGCAAGCTTTAGCGGGAGGAGGATGAATCCTATTACGGACGAATGGGCATTCTATAAGCTGTTAACCCCAGTGGCTAACGGAAAATAGAATGCCCAGACAGTGTGGAGACTCACTCAGTGAAGCCGAGCATACCCACTAAACATCCCCCTTTACGACCTACCTTAGTCCAGGTTCTTGATCATTTATCGGAGCGACAGCCAATTGGAGAGAGAGGCTGCGCAGTGAGCGGCATCCAGACGGCTGCCACCAAAAGGAACTGAAAGTGAGAAAAACAAAGCTAAGATTAGCAGAAATGACAAAGCTGAAACTAAGATATTATCTAGAGTGATCAGACTCACTCTGAGATAGGAATGCTGGAAAGAAGGACTACGTTTAGAAACGTTGAGCTTGCTGGAGTTTCCTGATAAGGGGAGCGAACTTGGTTAGGACCGGAAGAGCACCGTTGAAACCCTCTGGGCTGGCGTCGAGAGCGGCGCCGAAAGCCAGGATCTCGTCGATGGGAGCGAGCTGGATCCAGAACGCCATGCGGTCTTGAGAACCATTTGCATTCTGGCACTGGGAAGCCGATTTGGTGGCCGGTTGCGATTGAGTCGCGACCCGGCTGCGCTGACCTGGAACGATAGAAGTAAAGGCTTTGGGGGCCTTTGAACTGACTGGAGGAGCGTCCGAGCTAGGCTGCGGTCGCTCTCTCCAGTTCTCGATGGGCTTCACGGTAGCCCTGGCAGCACGCGGTGCCTTGGGGCAGCCGCGAAAATTTGCTGTGTGGCCTGACTGGCCGCACAAGACGCAGGACGGAGCGGTGGGCGATTCGGGAGTGCGAGAGCACTCCTTAGTCCCATGCGGATCTAGGCACTTGACGCACCTAGGGGAAGCAAAACAATTTGCCGCCGCATGACCATACAGTTGGCAGCGGTGGCACTGACCTGGGAAACCGCGCTTGTGTGGAACTTCGACGCGGATGTTGGACAGACCACACACAGTGGGCTTGCCTCTGAAAATGGACTGCCCTTGCGGGCTCTTCGCTAGGATCACTAGCGCAAGTGGGAATTGCTTGCCTCGGCGGCTGTGCATTTTGTGCACAGATTCGACGGGGAAGCCTTGAGAAGACAAGTCCTCTTGAATTTGCTCGTTCGAGAGCTCGAACGGCACGTTCCTGAGGACGGCACGAATCTTACGCTCCTCAGGGAGAGCGTAAGTGTGGTACTCGAGCTTTTGATCAGCAAGAAGCCGAGTAAGATTCCTGAAATCGGAAATGGAACAGACTAAGATCTTAATAGAGTCACCCACGTTGGATGCTTTACTATACTGGATCTTGGAATTGTGACTACCGCAGAGAGCTGAGACCTCGGTCCAGCGGCTCTTGTCCCGTAGAAAGACGGGGGGCGGAGACTTGACTTTCGGTGGAGCCGAATCTGATTGCGACGCAGGCTGAGACGCCGGGATCGCTGAAACAAAAGGCGCAGGAGCAGACGCCGTTGCGACATTTTGCGGAGCAGGAACAGCGGCTGGAGCAGCTGAAACGGATGGGGAGACTGAAGAGGAGTCTTGCTTCTTCTTCTTGGACTTGGACTTTTTGCGAACCTCGGTGAACGGAGCAGAAGGTTCTGGAACCAAAGGAACCGAGTCGGAATCACTACCCGGCGGGGTAGTTTTCCGTTTGCATGCGGTGGAGTCTACCGACATGCAATCTGAAAGAGGGTCGACGTACCCCGCGGGATCTGGAGACGCCGGAGAATCGGTTTGAAATGCCTGAGAAGTTGAGGCGACCTGAGGACGAGCGGCAATTGCTCACGCAAGGACTCGATTTGGGCGAGAAGGGCGTTCTTCTCGGCTTCCATCTGTTGAAATTTTGAGAGCGAGGGACGATCGGTTAATTCCTTAGTCAAGGAATTTACCCTCCCGTATTGGAAATCAAGATCTTTGCGGAGGTACTCCTTTTCCTCTGCAAGATACTCGACCCGAGAACGCGTGATTGTGCAATGAGGATTCCCACAAGCCATCACTGGGCTGAAAGAAAGTCTATAGACAAACTGCGCTGAAAGAAAGATCAACCTAACACGGACCTATTGCCGGTGAACGGCGGACGATCAGGCTTCGTTGGCACGGTTACGTATCCACCTGACCAGCGATGCTTCGGCCGGCAGCAGTCGGGTCCGCCCTGAAAAGGGCAGATGAATTAGCCCCGACACCACACAGCCTCCACAAGAGAAAACTTTCCGAAAGAGCTTAACTTGGCACCTGACCCGCACGAGTGCGGGGGAGGGAACAAGGGCAGCGCAATACGAACACTCGGGAGCGGCCGCAGACACGACCGTTCGGGAGCGAACGCAAACGGGAAGAGATGCCGGGATGCTTAACATTGTAACAAAAATGCTTTTAAAATAAGTTTTTGCTGTAATTAATAATTTAGGAATGTCACAATTTTTTCATCGCATCACTTTTCTTATCACTTTTATTGTTTCTTAAATAGGTTTAAGTAAAAATACCATGTGCTTCAATAAAATGTTTATAATTATTGTTTTTTGTGTAGTTCTTTTATCTATTTTTCCCTGTACCTGCTATTTATCGAATCTTTTGTCGACCGTGAACATCACTAACTATCGATAATGAACACCACATCCCTAGTATTTTCCTAAAGTTGGCCATACTTTTTTATTAAAATATTGGCAGTAGAATTGGTAGCCTCCTGTTCTTAGCTCATTCATTCGTTCAGTGGGGTCTCTTAGAACGTAGTGATTGTATGCTTTTTGTGATTTTTCAGCAGAATCGGAAAGAAGGGGGTTCGCTGAAGGGGTCTTACCATCAAAAAGAAAATGGTGTTTGATCAACTACAAATACAAAACCGTTAAATATTCCAAAATATGTTTTTTACTGTTTAATAAGTTAATAGAAACCATTACTTTACCGTCACAATAAAATAAACGTACATCCGTCACATCACCAGTCTTGTTTCCAAGAAAAGATTTAAATGTTTTGACGTTACTGTTAGTGTCAGTTAGTAAAAAAAAAATTGACAGTTGATGGCTAGAAAGATAGCGTCTAGTCTGTATCCGAAATTGAACGTACAAATAACCATAGATGGTAGATACCACTTACCTACATTATAGTATACCGACTTAACGCCTTCGGCTTTTTAAAAGTGCCATCTATAGAGGTTTTTTGAACTAATTTTTATGAGCTGTCAGAAAACTCCCCATTGTGATGTCACGTCACGAGTCACTTCCCGTTTGCGTTCGCTCCCGAACTGTCGTGTTTGCGGCCGCTCTCGAGTGTTCGTACTGCGCTTTCCTTGTTCCCTCTCCCGCATTCGTGCGAGTAAGGTCTCAAGTCAAGCTCTTTTCGGAAAGTTCTCAGCATTTTCTGCCCTTTCAAGGTAGACATCTACTGCCAACCGAAGCATCGCTGATCAGGTGGATACGTAACCGTGACAACTAAGCCTGATCGTCCGCCGTTCATCGGTAATAGGTCCGTGTCAGGTTGATCTTTTTTTTCAGCGCAGTTTGTGCAGCCAATTCGCCGTTCACCGGCACGTAGGCCTCCCCCCAGTTAGGATTAGGGTTCCTTCCAGGGTAGGATAGGTTCCCCGGGTTCAATGGAGGCCCCCATCGAATCCAGGGATAGGCCCAACGAGCTCCAAGAGCTCTGGGGTCAGGTAAGTCAGACTCAGCTTCAATTAAGTCGGACTCAGCATCAAGTAATTCAATGTCGTACCGAAACGCAAGTTCAACTCGATCAGATGTTAGCAATGCTCACTTCTTAACTCAGCAAATCGCACCAGCAGCCCTTCAGGCACCATCCGCGTCCCTCCTCACCCCTCAGGTCTCGCATTCCCCGGCCCCTCAGGCCTCCCCTACCCAAGCCTCTCAGGCTCTCCCGGCCACTCAGGCCACCCCCCGCTCGGTGTCGCGCTCCCAGTCCCGCTCCGACCCCCGGACCTCCACCCGGTCCTCCGCCGCACCATACCCGCATTACCATACCGGCGTTCATCGTCGAAGTCGCGCAAAGCCTGCCAGTCGCGTTGTCCAACTCGCGTCACCAATCAGTCCTCCCTAGGACTCACCCAAGACTCTCAGCCCTTGCCTTTGTCGCAATACCCCGTGGTATTCGACTCCCCCGCGTCCCCCGACACCCATGCCCCTGAGGCTCCTGCTGCTCAGGATGCCTCTGACTCCGAAGTCGACCGAATGTCGACCGCGTCCCCTCACCACGATTCAGATAATGAAAACGAAAACGGCTGGCAATCCGCGTCTAAAAAGAAAAAACCAAGTCGCAATACCGCGTCCTCTACTCCGTCTACTAATGCCCCTCTGGCCCATGTCTCCAAAAGGAAAATAGCAGTCCCCAACAACGCGACCCCAACTTCCGGTAAAAAACCTCCACCTGTCTTCCTCAAAGACAAGAGAAAGTGGTCCGAAATCTCAAATATTTGCAATATAAACAAACCGCGCATCAATTTCAAACAATACGGGCGACTTCATTAAAATCGTAGTCGAAACGATAGATGACTTCCGCGCCTTAACTAGACTATTAGCCGATAAAAAGTAAGTATCAATACCACACTTACACCCTCCCAGAGGAGCGTTAAGTACGCGCAGTCCTAAGGGGCGTTCCTTACGAAATCGAAAACAAAGATGTCAAAGACGACCTTATTGAACAAGGTTATCCGGTCGAATCCGTTTACAAAATTCATTCCAGCTCCGGTAAACGATTTCCGCTAGCATTAGTTATCCTAAAAAACTCCCCAAAGGGGAAGAGCATCTTCAGCGATCTCCAGCACGTATGTCGCATTATCGTTCGCGTTGAAGGCCCCCGGAAAACCGGATTCCCAGCCCAATGTCACCGCTGCCAAGTCTATGGCCATGTATCGGCCAATTGTCGTGCAGACCCCAGGTGCGTCAAGTGCTTGGAACCGCACGCGACTCGAGATTGCACCCGCACTCTTGAAACCCCCACCGACCCGGCTTGCGTACTGTGTGGCAACTCGGGCCACACAGCCAACTACCGCGGCTGTCCTAGGGTTCCGAAGTCCAAACTTCCGTCGGCGGCCATGCCTAAACAGCCCGCCCCCCGTCCGCAACCCACCGTCAGCGTCCTTCCGAAGTCCCAAAAGGACCCTCAGGCCATTGCCTCTCCACTGTTAGCACCGGCCTGGCGTAAGGCCGCTCCGCCTCCAATGTCGGCACCCGCTAGGGCACCTACTCGTCCCGCCCTCCAATCCCAACTCAACCTAGATAACCTCCTTAGCTTTGCTAGTCTCGACACCTACCTAGCCATAGATGCCGAGCTTGCCGCGATCGAAGGGAGAGGCAACCCCATAATGGCTGTCACCCAAATCCTTAGTAAATACGCACCCGTCATCCAACATGTCAATAACCTTTTCAATGGCGGTAAACAATAATATCCCCAGTGCTCCCACAGCCACGTCTGGTCGCTCCAAGACCAAACCAAAGGGCTTAACCCTAGGATAATTTAACGCGCGTTCACTCCGTTCCAGTCACCTTGAAGTCAAACTCTTTCTTCGACCTCTTTCTAATCCAAGAAACTTGGCTCAAACCCAAGCACCGCAGAGGATTCTCAATTCCCAAATACTCGCTGGTTAGGAATGACAGAGTCGACGCTGATCGCGGCGGCACTGCCATTTACTACAAGCGTGGTCTCCATTGTATCCAAATCCCTACTCCTCCTCTCATTAACCTCGAAGCAACGGTATGCAAGGTAGCCATCACAGGCCACCCCTCCATCATCATTGCTTCCATCTACCTTCCCAGCGATAGGGAGAAGCCTCCCCTTCGCAGCGACTTTGAGGCCATACTGGGGTTGGGCCAATAAGTTATTATGTTTGGAATCAATAGACCTACGCTCTATTGATTCGCTCGACGACTTCGCTCCGATCATCGCCCCGTACGCCTAACTTTAGGCAGTCTTCCCGATCCAACCCCTTCTTCGAAAACCTTTACCAACTGGAAAGGGTTTACGAAATCTCTCGCCACTCTCTCTGGCACTCCCGACTCACCACTGACCTTCCCTCCGGACTACTTCAATAGCCCCCAAAGGATCGACAGTGCGGTTGACGTTATCACCGATGCCATCACCAATGCCATCAGTGAAAACGAAAAAACCTTTCCGGTTCCTAAACCCAAACTCCCTCCTCACATCCTCGCTTTAATCAAACAAAAAAACGTTGCACTTCGTTGGGCTAGGCGCTATCCAACACCCGAGAATAGGTTAACGGCAAATCAACTTCAGCGGAAAGTCAAAAAATCTCTCACGGAATTTAGAGAACTTCAAGCTAACGAGCTTATGGAAAACATAACTCCATCTCATACGGCCTATTATAGAATGGCACGCTGCCTTCGTATTGACACAGTCTCCCACGTCCCTCCCCTGGTCCGCCCAGACGGCACCTTAGCCTTCGAAGATGACGAAAAGGCTGAAACGTTCGCCGACAGCATTGCCGCTCAATGCTCCCCCAGCTCCCAACCCGTCGACCCCGCCCATCTAAAGGCGGTAGAAGACGACGTCCTCTTCAAGGACTCCCTACCCCCGACCAGCGAACCCATCATGGTTTACGAAGACGAGATTCGCCTTCATATCAAACGCCTCCATGCTAAAAAAGCACCGGGGGCTGATGGTATCTCTAACCAGGCGCTCAAGTACCTCCCCCATCAGATTCTTGCCATTCTGGCAATACTCTATAACGCCTGCCTTGATCTTAGTCACTTTCCAAAAGCTTGGAAACAGGCAATCGTTATAGGCATCCCCAAACCTGGGAAACCCCATCATATCCCATCCAACCATCGACCCATCAGCCTCCTCAAGGCTCTGGGTAAAAACTTCGAACGTATCATACTCACGCGTATCAAAAATCACCTGTTTCCTATAGACGGTGATCCCTTAATCATAGCCGAACAATTCGGCTTCCGCGCTCTACACTCCTGCCCTCAGCAGGTTCAACGTATCGCCGAACACGCCCTCTCCGGCTTCTACCCTCGACGCTTCAAAACTGCCGCCGTCTTCTTCGACGTAGCCAAGGCCTTCGACAAGGTCTGGCACGCAGGCTTAATACACAAATTATACGGTATAGGTCTCCCAGATAGGTTAGTCCGTATAATTTCGTCATATCTCAGAAATCGCACCTTCCGCTTCAGATTCGGAGGCACGCTTTCGTCCCCCCGTCCGCTAAAAGCCGGAGTCCCTCAAGGCTCCGTCCTCGCGCCGTTACTATACTCGGTATACACTAACGACATCCCCAAACCATCCGAAGGTGTCCAACTCGCCCTCTTTGCCGACGACACTGCTCTCTACTATCGCGGTCGCGAAATGTCAACAATAGTTAGAAAGCTACAAAAGGCTGTTAACAACCTCAGCGCCTGGTTCTCGAAATGGCGTATTGAAGTAAACCCCGACAAAAGCTCGGCGATTTGCATCACTCACAAAGAACGTCGAAGGGCGGCCGCGTCCGACCATTGCGTCCGCATGCGTGGAGTCCCCATACCGTGGCAAACTACGGTCAAATATCTCGGCGTCACACTCGATAGGACGCTATCGTTCGAACCCCATATCACCAGAGTAACCAAACTGGCTAAATTCTACCTCAGCCGACTCAATAGCATGATAAGTCGCCTCAGTAAAATGTCACTGCGCAATAAATGTACCCTATACAAGGTCTGTATCAGACTAGTCATGACGTACGCCGGTCCCGTATTCGCCCACGCCAAGCCTCGTTTGCTTTACAAACTCCAGGTAGTTCAGAGTAACTTCTGTCGGAGGGCCACAAACGCCTCGTACTATGTTAGGAACGCGGACCTACACAGGGACCTCAAACTCCCTACCATCCAGCAATACCTTAAGTCCCTATCCGTATCCCACTTCCAACGGTGCGAAAATCATCCAAATAGGCTAGTTCGTGCGACGACTGTCGGGTACCAACCCAATCCAAAATCTTTCAAACGCTCTTGTCGTAGGCCCAAGGACGTTCTCTCGGATCCCCCAAACCAGCTCTATTCAGATCTGGACAATCTCCTGTCTGCCAGCTCATAGCTGATGTAAGTAGTCGATTCAGCACGTTGTGCTTCCTATAATTTTTTTCTACGCGCAGCCTGCACCACCAACTGGCTGTCGCTCATTTCTTCGGTCGATTGTCTGTAGGAAGACAAAAGACCATTAAGGGGGAATTTAGTGAGTAGAAGTCTCACACTGTTGGGTGTCATCTGGCTGGGGACTAAACCCCCTTTGTACTTCTGACGTATTCTCCTCCTCCTCTCAGTGAGCACTCGTACCGTCAATAGGCCTGCGGGTGTTCTGAGGGGTTGTCTTCTGTGGTGGAAAAACAAAAACAAAATGTCACGTCACGTATCTATATTTTTTTTCTATCGAATTATGGCCTCTAACTACATATTAAAAACTTATTTTTTTTAATTAATACAATTTGCATTTCATTGTTAATACCTACATATTTTTTTTGATTGGTCTGGACTGCAAGTACTTTTATTTGCTTTGTCTCTACACGGTAAATATACAAATACACGTATTACAGAACGAGACTTAATACTCGTTTCACGTAAGCGTTGTTCACCAGCTGATTCTTGACTTGAGCTTTAATCTTATTACAAAACAATTATCAAAACCAGATTACCTGAAACTAGTTTCAAATATCTGCTCGTATTACAGAACGAGACTTAATACTCGTTTCACGTAAGCGTTGTTCACCAGCTGATTCTTGACTTGAGCTTTAGTCTTATTACAAAACAATTATCAAAACCAGATTACCTGAAACTAGTTTCAAATATCTGACCCAGTTGATACTGGGTTTTCTTTTGAAATAAATTGTTTCCCATTACATTTAACAACAAAAACTAATGGTCTGTTACGTTAGACGCCACGTTTAGATTACAATGTCTTATAAATTGCGTTAAATTCTATATGATATATGACAAAATTGCCAATGTTTTGAATTATTTACCTATCTGTTTTTCCATAGAAGCAGTACGGTTAAATTATAACTGTCGCTTCTTTTTACTATGAAAATATATTTATCACTCAAAAATAAAACGAAACGTAATAGCTAAATGTAATGTTGCCAACTACTAAGTAAAGTCACTTAAAATTATGAATTCCAATATAGTTTTTATTTACGAAAAGCAAGTTCAAACTTTTCAAAGCCATCAAAGGCACCATAATATAATTCAAACATAATTTACTACTAATTCCTCATTTTATAATATCTCCATAGCTTTATTTCTATGTTTGTACATTCTATGTTTTTCTTTCGCTCCCAGTCCAGCATGGGTCCCAGTCCAGCAAACTTCTCTTCCCGGGCATACTGTAAAAGTCAGTTAAGGGACAGAGGTTTTATTGACATTTTTGTGGGCGATAGGCTGACCCCCTGTCACTTCAATAGCCTCTCTTCCATCATAATACCTCTAAAGTCAAACGTGACATCAGATGGTCTTATAACCTCTGGCGTTCTGCCTACCCCATGAGGGATACAGGCGTGAAGTTATGAAGTTATGTATCCATAGCTTTATAAGATAACAACATGTGATAAATATCTTTATATGATTTGGCGAAAAACACTTTATCAATCTGCATGGCATGGCGAAGGGATCCTGTACATCTCGTAATAATTGTCGTGGAATACGCACTTCGTGTATAAAAATATTATCGTAATGGTCAATATCACTGAAAGAATCCATTCTAGTTAATACAGATCACTATTAAACAAGGCACGATTCGCGTACCTATCTAGTTTTTCTCTAAGCCACAGTTCACTACAAAACAACACAAACTTAATTTGAAGTACGCTCAAGTATGGTAGAAAGCACACTCAAGTGAAAACAGTTGTGAAACTAGTTTCAATCATTGGCATATGCATAAGTAAAGTTCTATAATAAGCGTGAACACAGTTCAAATCATTTAGTACTCAAGTGATATCTGGTCATTGAATCTAGTATTAGGCAACGTTTTGTAATAAAGAAAGTCGTTGATACTAGTTTCAAAACTAGTATCAATACATGAGTACTATTCTGTAATACGACCATTCATTCTTTAAAATAATTAAATTGAAATTTTACCTATAAAATCATTTATTAGCCCAAGTATTTACAAGTACAAGTTGGAGTGCAGAAGAGTGTTTTTTTTATCTCGATATATTTGTCAATCGAGTCACTAGAGTAATAGATTCGCATAGAAAAATAAGGCGGCCGGGCCGGCTCTAAATGGTTGCTCTTCGTCAAGCTCTTCATGGTGCGTGCACGCATGATTTCAAGTAACGTTTTGTGATTTTCTTCTCTATCCCTGGTGTTTGCTAAACGTTGAGTAGAGCTCAGACTCCTCTTCTGAAGTCTTCACCTGTTTATTTTCCTGAATAGAGCACCATTGCTCATCGGAAACTGCGAAAGGACGCTTTTAAGACAGTGCTATTAACAGTGCTTGTTTTGTGTTTTTTAGTGCTTTTTTATTATTTACTTATGGCGGGTTTCAATATTCAACTGACTGCTATGCGTAACCGGTACATATACAAAACTGGTAGGAAAAAAGTAGCGTTTCACAATTAGATATTGAATGAATTATAAAGCTTGCGTTCGCCTCCCGCCTTATATACCCTACCGCCGCGAGCCGCGTCGAGCGCGGCAACCGTTATGCAAAAATAATCCTTATATCATTCAGTATTCACGCGCGATGGGTTATTAGCGTATTTCATGTATAAGTTTGGTGTTTCTATACCGATTTCTATCCCGGGCGCCACACTTAGTTTCAAAGATTTGCACAAATGTTTGACGACTTTGCAAAGTCATTTGAACACATATTGACGTAACCTGCCAGACTTGTTTCGCAAACACTTTTCTCCACAGTATGCTAGTAGACAACAAACAAGATGGACAACGATTTTGTAGACTCGGTTAGCCTGTATTATTTGTGTGCATGTAATTATATTTTTTTTATTTGTTATTTTTCGGGTTCCATGTACATAGTTGCCCCTGTAACAACTCTACAAATTCCAGAACGCACTCGCTGCTCCAGTTCATTATATGGCCGCATGCAGTGTAACATGCACACAACCGTCCCGCTCAACAACGCTCGAGCAACTGGACACTGAACAAGTGTGGCAAGGCACGCAAACATTTGAACAAATTCAACTTTGAATGCTTTGATGTTTAGGCCGGCGCCAGACTTAGCTTCAAATGTTTGAACAAATGTTTGCACAAATGTGTGGCGCTGGACTTTGCATATTTATTCAACGTTTGCACAAAGCTTTGCACTTTGCCATCCGGTGTCGGTCTTTTTCCACACATCAAAGCGTTCAAAGTTGAATGTGTGCAAATGTTTGCGTGGCCTGCCACACTTGTTCAGTATCCAGTTGCTCGAGCGTTGTCGAGCGGGACGGTTGTGTGCATGTTACACTGCATGCGGCGATATGATGGACTGGGGCAGCGACTGCGTTCTGGAATTTGTAGAGTTGTTACAGGGGCAACTATGTACAAGGAACCCGAAAAATAACAAATAAAAAAAATATAATTACATGCACACAAATAATACAGGCTAACTGAGTCTACAAAATCGTTGTCCATCTTGTTTGTTGTCTACTAGCATACTGTGGAGAAAAGTGTTTGCGAAGCAAGTCTGGCAGGTTACGTCAATATGTGTTCAAATGACTTTGCAAAGTCGTCAAAGATTTGTGCAAATCTTTGAAGCTAAGTGTAGCGCCCGGGTTAGAAAAAGACCGACTCCGGATGGCAAAGTGCAAAGCTTTGTGCAAACGTTGAATACATATGCAAAGTCCAGCGCCACACATTTGTGCAAACATTTGTTCAAACATTTGTTCAAACATTTGAAGCTAAGTCTGGCGCCGGCCTATGATTCTTTTTTTATTGAATATGTAACAATTTTTTTTTTAATTATGGATGAGTGAGAGTATTATAAACGTAAGAGTAAACAAATATAATCAGAAAGCTCCGAATTGTGAGTCAACCATAAAATATAGACATATACTATTGTGGGATATTTTTTATATAATTTTATGAAAAATATTTCTGTCATACATGATTTCTATGTAGCTTTAACCATTAAGGCTGCACACGCGACGGAAGCTTAAAAAATGAAGTAATTTCTCCCGTTTTCCCAACATTTCCCTTCACTGCTCTGCTCCTATTAATTGTAGCGTGATGAATAAGTATACTATAACCTGCCCAGGAGTATGAAAAATAATTTTACCAAGTTTCGTGAAAATCCGTCGAGTAGTTTTTGTTTCTATAAGGAACATACAGACAGACAGACAGACAGACAGACAAAAATTTTACTGATTGCATTTTTGGCATCAGTATCGATCACTAATCACCCCCTGATAGTTATTTTGAAAATATATTTCATGTACAGAATTGACTTCTCTACAGATTTATTATAAGTATAGATAGATAGATAGATAGAAGATAGATAGATATAGATATAGATAGATAGATATAGAAGATAGATAGATATAGATGGTCAAATGTAACCTAGCAACCCATTACAGTCAAACAGTTCGTAAGCAGTGGTTTAGATGTCAAGATTTCGAATATCGAAAGGCATTTTGGTAGTGATTTCTATTGTTCGTAGGCAAAACGAACAGTTTTCATAATATTGAAACCCGCCATTAACAACATGGGGGTTTATTTAGAAAAGTGCCGTCGGATTTGGAGTGTGTAAGGGTGTGGGGGAGGAAGGGAGGGGCTTTACATGCCTCCACCGGTGGGCCTCCCCCGCGCAGACGCCTAGTTTCTGAGAATTTTTAAAGAATTTTTAAAGGTTCAATTTTGAGGTTATATTTTTTCCGAAAAATCACTGCACATTGTAATATGTAATGTCAAATTAATGTCAAGTAAATGTCAAACTCGAATATAAAGTTAGAAATAGTTTAGGGTCAGCTTTTCTTTAGTTTCTTTCAACTTTTTGATCATTTTGGACAAAACATTGGTTTTGTCTTTTTTAACAACAATGAAATAAAGTCACATTAATGGGTAAGGGGGGTTAAAAATCGATACATAACTCATTCTAAATGGATTAAAATGATGTAGGTATTACGTTAGTTCGACGCACGAAATCACGACAAAATATTGAAAAATGTGATATACTCTGTTTTGTGCGATTATAAGAAAAAATAACCACGGAGGCTCCGCTTTGCTTCGCTCCTTGCATTAACCTCCTAACCTAACCAACCGGTCCATGTCGGTTCTGAAATAGAACTTAATGGTTCTGAACCATTCTGAACACAGTACATTCACGTAACTACGGGAGAAACGGAATGCCAAGTTGATATAAACAAATCAATCAATCAGTCATTCTTCACAAGATGGCGGCGTGTTCCGTTTTACTATTGAAATGTAAAGAGTTAAAAGAACATTTGTGGATATTGCCTTTTTATGGTGTTTTAATTCTATAAACTATGGTTAATTATCAATTGAAGTGAATTCTAATATATATTGATTTTGATTCATTCATTGACACATCTGTTACCTCGTTTCAGATTTTTCTTAAGACTGTAGAAGGTGTATAGAATCTCTGGAAAATTCGCGAAGAGAAATATTCTTTTGATACTTTATTAACGCGTAATTTGAACCAAGACCCAGTCGAAAATTTCGTCGGGAATATTAGAAGCTATGGTGTACGCAGTGTGGCGCCAAACTGTGTTGCCTTTGAAAGTGCCTATAAATCACTATTATTAAACAACTATAATGCGCCCCATTCCATTCAGGCAAACTGTGAGGAGGATAAAAACGATTGTCTTCAATTTTTAAACTTCTTCCTCACAGAAATGCCTAGCTCTTATATTCCCGAACAAGCTATTGTGAGGTATGTATACAACGAAGACATTTTAAATGCTACTGAGCGAGTCATAAGAGATAAAGGGCAGCATAATTATGTTTGCGGCTGGGTCATTAAAAAATGTGACAAAATCTTGTCGATTATGTAAGCATGATTTAATGTCTCAAGTAGAAGATGACGAAAACGCGTCCATAAAATCAAAAGAGTATAATAGAAAAAAAAGATGGCTTTGTTACCCAAATCAGAAAATTTTAAAAACCTTTCAAGAAATCCAAAGTATTACGTGCACCTTTCTTAAAAAAGACGTCACATTCACATCTGTGACACATTAATTAAGAATGAGTTTAATTGCAGTGGACACAAAGAAAAACTACTTAAATATTATTATATACCTATATCTGGTGTCGTTCCATAAATCGAATTCTTTCAGGAAAAATTACATACCCTAATCAGGATAATGATGAATTAAAGTTGGCAGCCCACATGTATAATATAAAACATAATAAAAACCCTAAATAAATAAATGTCTACTTTATTTGTGTTTTATTAAATATCATTTGCCTTCTGCACCAGAGATCCCGTTCAAATTGTGGTTATTTGAGCTGTGTTTTTATATCACCAGCTCATTATCAAATGTGTTCTAAAGCTTGACTTTATTAAACAGATGCCGTCACTTTTATTTGATTAGAGAACAACAGTGAGCATCAGTTTTATTTAAGTCAAACTTTAGAACACGTTTGTTAATGCGGTGGGTTTCATATTATATTTGCCTATTAGTCCATTGAAAAGTTACATTTGGGGTTGCGTTTTTCAGAGGACGCAATTTTATTTTTTTTTATGTGTAGGGGGGGTCAGTGTAAAGCTAAAACCAAGTTTGTGGGGTCGCCACCCTTGTCCTACGGCCGCCATCTTGAAAATAGGGGTTGAAATGGTTTTTACAATATATCTCCCAAACTAATTATCTGATAAAAAAAATTATTAACATTTTTGTTGCAAATTAAATCCTCTACAACTTTGGTCGAGTAACTTTTTGTCGTAGAACTATAAATAAAAAAGTTATAAGCGAAAACGTTTAGAAATTCGAGAAAATAATTTATATTTTTTGATATAACTTTTTTTTTATCATTATAAGAAAAAATTATATCCGACCATTTTTGTAGATCGTTTTTTGAGGAACAACTTTTATAAGCAACATTTTTTCACTAAGTCAATAGTTGAGGTTTTACAGCGCTTTACAATTTTTACGAACTGTTTCGGAAGTTAATGTACATATTGCGTGTTATTGTTATTACGGGGACAATCGAACCGATAATGTTGTTCGTCGTCGCAGCAGCAGCTCCAGTAGTTTATCGTCAGTTTCAGAAGCTCCAGAGCCAGACTTCGATTTTGCGAACAATTGTTTCACCTGTGCCAAAGCGGTTCAGGATCCGAGTAATTCGCGTACAAGCCGACAAGCGCGGGTTTGTTTTGTACGTAATGAGAGTACAAAAACAAGTATTATGGACGTTGGAATGAATATTACTAATCGCATAGCAATTTTTTTAACTTTCTTCTATGCTGGACTGGGAGCGAAAGAAAAACAAAATGTGCCAGCTGCTTCTCTTCCCGGGTAAACTGTAACAGTCAGTTAAGAGACGGAGGTTTTATTGGCATTTTTGCGGGCGATGGGCTGACCCCCTGTCACTGCAATAGTCTCTTTCCATCATAATAGTACCTCCAAATTTGTCAAACGTGACATCACATGGTTTTATAGCATCTGGTGTTCTGCCTACCCCATTAGGGATACAGGTCTGAAGTTATAATGTATTATGTATATGTATGTATGCATAGCTAATATTCCCAGCTTGGTGAAAGTTGGAGCAAAGTATTTTCTACCTGGACAGTATTCTCGGTAACGGCCATCAGATTACAATTATTTTAAAAATCAATAATTGTCAAATTCTGCAATGGAGTGGAAAATAGTCAATAATTAATTATTAATAATTAAAAAAATTATAATAACAAAATAAAAACAAAAAAAAATCAATTACTGATGACCCATTATTAGTACACAACACGTATAATATAAGTCTAGTTAAGAGTAGGTACTGAAAAATAGTACTCATTTCGGAGCGCTGTAAAACCTTAACTATTGACTTAATGAAAAAATGTTGCTTATAAAAGTTGTTTCTCAAAAAACGATCTACAAAAATGGTCGGATATAATTTTTTCTTATATAAAAAAAATAAAAATTATTTTCTCGAATTTATAAACATTTTCACTTATAACTTTTTTATTTATAGTTCTACGACAAAAAGTTACTTGACCAAAGTTGTAGAGGATTTAATTTGCAACAAAAAATTTTAGTACATTTTTTTTATCAGATAAATAGCTTAAGAGACATATCGTAAAAACCATTTCAACCCCTATTTTCAAGATGGCGGCCGTAGGACAAGGGTGGCGACCCCACAAACTTGGTTTTAGCTTTACACTGACCCCCCCTATACCTACATCAAAAAAATAAAATTGCGTCCTCTAAAAAACGCAAGGCTAGGCCTAAAAAATGTAACATTTCAATGGACTATATATATTACGAAATAAAGTTTCGACTTTTCGACTTTTGATTTTAACATGGACTTAGTAGGGGAAGGTGGGGCTACTTCGTACACATTTTACTGTCCCGGGTATAAAAACGGAAATAAATCCTTTTCAAAGTAGACAGAGACATCAATAGATAGGTGATATATTTGGCTTTAAAACTAGATAATTACTTTTGGAGTATGATGAAGTACTTCAGACTTATAAGCTATTTACCTAAAGATGGAATTTGTTCGAATGTACCCCACACGTGGGGCACATTCGTACATACATTGGGGCACATTCATACGCAGGGGGGACATTCGTACAAAACAAAATAATACCCAAAAATCATTGAAAAATATTACTTTATTGACTTTAATTTAGTTACACACGTACGCACATACTGTACGTACATAAGTGATAGCCATTATAATTGTATATATATTTATTCCCTAATTCAGCAACATGAGATCAATTACAAAAAACTAACTTACAGTAATCAGTCTCAAAATCAAATTTAAACTATAAATTAAAAAACAAAACATAGGAACATTTTCCGTATTCTAAAATAATAAACTCTTCTATAACAATCAAATCAAAACTTATCAAAAATAAAAAAACTAATCAAAAAACAAAAATACTTAATGATCCTTCGTCAAACAGAAAATAATCATCTCAAAGTAGGTATCATACTATTGCATATTGTATCGAGAAAAATCTTTTCCAAAGTTAAAAATACTGGCTGTCCTCGCTGTAGCAGCAGCATTGGCCTTTGGCAGTATGAGAACAATATCTGAAATATTCACAAATCCTTCGTCTTTCGTATTCGGATGCACAAAATTCCAAGAACCGGCTTTTCCTGGTTTTTTTCTTAAAAATGAGATTTTATATTCTGAAGGACTATATTTTTCAACGACTTCTCCAACGTAATGTAAAACTGACCTCTTTTTATCAAATTTAACCACTACGAAACTTCCTTTCTTAATATTGTGAGTCAAAACAGGTGCGTCTGTGTCTGATTCTTCACAGATGTCATCAATCGGAGAAGTAGAACTTTCTCTCAAGCTCATATCAGTATCAGTCTCACTATCGGATTTTAAATCCACTTTTTTCTTTTTTAAATTACTAACTTCAGTCGATACTAATTTCAGCGCACGCTTCATCTCCTTTGCTCTATTCTTTCGTTCTTTCTCAATTTTCTTCATTTCTTTTGCACGTGCAATATCTTCAAGTCTATTTTTTTCAGGTGTGTCGGTATAAATTCTTGATTTGCCAGTTTGTCTTCCTTTCTTAACTCTTGTCGATGATTTTTTTTGTATTTTAGGATAGGGCTGGATCATTTGTGGGGTTATTATTCCTATTGAGGTAGAAGGTGAAGTCATTTCGTAGCTGAGCGATGAAGACCCTATAGGCAACAAAGAAGGTGATGTTCTTGTAGAAGGTGATGCATGCGGAGTCTGTTGAAGCCTAGCCTCTTGATGGGCAACCTCTTCAAATGCAGCCGCTTGAGACGCAACCCCCTGAAACGCAGTCTTTTGAGGCGTAACTTCATTATTCGCGATTTCGGCATTCGTCGCAGATGGTTCTGACGGAGAGTCGTTGTCGTACACTTCCACAGGAGCAAAGTCTTCGTCGCTGAAAACAAGTTTGTTGAATGGCCATATTCCGGTCTTCTCGAAAGCAGCAGTTATATTTTTTCCATTGAATGACTCAAAATAGGCTAATTTAGCCAATTTTGGAATGTTGTAAATGTTGAGAGTTTTCCCTGGATTAGACACATGCCAGTCATTGAATGCAATTTTCAATTTCGATTTGAATGGGCCAAATACTCCAACATCCAACGGTTGGAGACGGTGCGTGGTATGTGGAGGAAATGATAAATATATGATTCCGTTCTCACGTGCATAATTGATTGCCTCAATAGTTACATGGCTTTCGTGATTGTCACATAAAAGTAGAATCGGATTATCTTTAGAGCACGCCGTTTGTTTTTGAATATGTTTCAGGACATTTAAAAAAATTTCTGAGTTAATCCAACCGCTCTTTGTAGCCACACCCAAACTTCCTTCAGGTGCACCATCAATGAAGTGATCTTTGTAATGCACTCTCGGAAATACGAATAAAGGTGGGATTGTATTTCCGGTTGCTGAAATAAAGCCCCCAAAAGTAACAAGCTCGCCTCTTTCAGCGGAAACAAGTTGACCCACTTGTTTTTGAGTTTTTTCAGCTAGAACCCTGGGCGTATTTAATACTGTCGATATGCCTGATTCGTCAAAGTTATATATACGATCTCCAGTAAATTTGTGTTTTTGTAAGACTTCTTCTAAGTTTTTAAAGAATTCGCCAACAGCTGACTTATTAAACCCAAATGATCTAGCTGCACTCGTATTTTCGGGTTTTCGTAAACTCAAATTAGTGTTTCGTTTACGATAGCAGGCCAACCAATCTTTACCGGCCTTTTTGTTTTCATCCCAGCTAGGAGGATATCGAAAGTTATTCAATTTTGCGAATTGGTAGGCAAGTTTCCTAATTTGTTCAAGTGTTAAACCATAGTGTCTCTTAGAACTGATCTTAATATACTCATTCAACATATCTTCTTCTTCTTTGGTAAAAACTTGATTGGCAGTATACTTTGAGTCAAACGATCGATTGGATGTAGTAGGTTCGGCAGATTTGGTTTGGATTTTTTGAATACGAGATTCAAGGGTTGATGGCTTTACACCATATTTATCTGCAGACTTCCTAATAGATAAGGTTTTCTTTAGTACCTCCTTAATTGCTGATGCCATAGCCTCTTCATCCACTATACCGCTCCTGGTATTCTTTCTTTTGTAGTTACGAACCATCTGAAACGAAGTAATTATGAAAATCTTGTAAACCAGATTAAGATTTCATTATGGGGTACATTCGTACAGTACGAATGTGCCCCACGTGTTAGTGAACGAATGTACCCCGACCAATATGAAAAACACATTTCATAACCTAGAAAAAAATCCGTTAGGATAATAGTAAAACAGATAAGAAACACTTAAAACTGATCGGTCATCACTAGTGATTATAACAAAAACAAAAACATTGGTGTTGTTATTACAAGAGATAAATGAATTTAAATAACAATGAAATAAAAACTTACGGCGACGAAAATTACGCGATGTCCTGTCCCAGCGCCGGCGTCGCTCGCACTGCCTCTTCGCCCCGCGGGCCGCGCTTCTGTACGGGTGCGTACTTCGCACACAAAGATGGAGTCTCTAGCGCTATTCTATAGTATAGATATAGCTAGTGTCTGAATCTACCCCGCGTACGAAATAGCCCCCCTTTCCCCTATATGGTCAAAAAAATGGTAGCTTTTTACTTATCACATTAAAAATAAAGTAAAATCATTTGTTAATTTTTATTTTCGCTGTATTAAATTTCCCACTCCTATCAATCACTTAAAAATAGTAGTTTATCCAGGCGTTTTGGCGCTAATCGATTTCGTATTTTTATAATTGTACTGCCCGCCTTCGAAAATAAACGTTCGGAGCGGACCGATGTTGCTGGTATTGGTTAGTATTCTTGGGCTAGCTTGAATAACTTGGGAAAAACCACCTTCATGTCTTCCCATTGCTTTAATGAATCGTTTGAGAGAGGTGACACCTGTGCAGACAAGTAATGGCTTACTTCATCCTTATTTTCCTTGTGTAATGAAGAATTAGTATTATTGTTCTGTTTCGTATGAGCCAAATTCTTATGGTGACTCCAGAAGTCATATTATGTTGTCTCTAGAGAATCATCACTATCAGGTTCGCTGGCGATACTAGGACTGGTAGTTAAAATTGTCTTAGCTTAGTCAGATTTATTCGATACGATACTTGCTAAAAAGTACTTAATGAGTAAAAGTATCCATTGAAAAGTATCGAGATCGACAAGATAAATATTATTTTGTTATTTTATCCTATTATGTAAGCTAATATCCGCACCATAATAGATAGAATTACTCGAATTCAACTGTGTTCCTTGGCATAACCCTAGATGCACAACTACAATGGGGACCACATATAGAAAGGTTGGCGAAGAGACTTAGTTCTGCAGCATATGCCGTCAAAAAGATGCGAAATATCTCTAATGAAGCTACTGCGCAGTTGGTTTATTTTGGTTATTTTCATAGCTTAATGACATACGGCATTCTCCTGTGGGGAAATGCTGCCGATATTAAAACCATATTTGTGCTGCAGAAACGGGCTATTCGCTCAATCTACAAACTTAATTCCAGGGCGACACTTAGAAATAAGTTTAAAGAAATTAATATTCTTACCTTTGCCTCACAATATATCTTTGAAAATCTTATGTTCGTAAAAAAGAACTTAAACATGTTCCATAGAAAATGTGACTTGCATAATGTTAATACTAGAAATAAGTACAAGCTATCCGGCTATGATAGTAGACTTCATAAAGTCACTAACTCATTTATGGGTCAATGCATACGTTTTTATAATAAGGTTCCCACAAATATTCAAGACTTACCACTTGATAAATTTAAAGAAACTATTAAACAAAAATTGTGTAGTAAAGGCTTTTATACAATTTCTGAATATATGGACGATAAAAGTCCTTGGTTGTAAATTGTTTTTCAAATATTCTCAATCTCCAACTCCATTTCCTTCTCATCCAACGCCATCTCCATCTCCTTCTTATCCATACAACAGCAAGAACGTCATGCTCCCTCAGGCGGCATGGCTAGCGGTAGCGTCGGGTGTCGGGTCACCCTCTTCCCTAAAATATGGTTGAGGAGAGTGATGGCTGGTGCTTGCGTTATACTCGTGAACGGGTGCTGCTAGCGGTGCCAGGTCGTTTTGCTGAAGACTTTATGACTATGTTACTTTTTTGAATTTGACTCTGACTTCCCCATCTCCATCCCATTCCCCCATGTTCACGTCCGTGTTAGTGTCCAGTCTCTGTCCACGACTATCCTCATCTCCATCCACATTATCTGTAATATCTCTCACCTCTATCGCTACATCTATCTACTTCTATCTTTACCTCTATATCTATGTCTACGTTTCTGTCTAGTACTTGATTGCCTAATGTATAAATATAATAGTAGACTCCAGAAGATCACCAACTCGTTCATGGGTCAATGTGTACACTTTTATAATAAAACTCCAAAATATTTAAGATTAACCCTTCGATAGATTTAAGGATAAGCATAAAGTTTTATTATAAGATATCCGGATGCAAGAAGATTGTAAATTGTTGTCGTTGTTGTTATTGTTATTGTGTATTTTTAAAAGATGATTGCTGTTGAGTTTCTTGCCACTTCTTCTCAACAGATCGACTTTCCGAAGTGGTGGTAGATTCAGTTCAATTTGTAAATTGTGACTTATTTCAAATGTATTTAAATACTTACGAAATAAAGATTCTTTTGACTTTGACTCGATTTGATACCATGATTAAGACCACAGAACCAAATATGTCATAATCTTAATAAATTACATACACTATAGTTCGGCCGTTCAGAGAATGCGTTCCTGACACATCGCGATTGAACTGACGACGAAACTTTGTAATGGCGTTGCAGTTACGATCAAAAATATTTTTGCTGGTTGTTTACCGTTTTAACAATTGATGAGCATTAAAACAACATTATTATATCAGTAATCAATGAATTTTATAATTTTGTGCCAAACTGAGTGTCAAATAACTTGGTAAACAATATTTTTCAAAATCTATACTGCGCTATTACAAGGTTATGTCAAAGCTTTATATTTCTACTGCTGTGCTAACAATAACAGGCTATAACAGTATCGTAATCTGTTCTTAAACAGGTATACTTTATGAAATAATACGTTTTGTTTTTCTTTTTAAGAATTTGAAAATAATGGACTATAAGATAACTTTTATTAAATAAAAAAAATAAACTATGACCAAACCGAATGCGCGAAAAAAAGTTGGTTACAAGCAAAAGGCATTGACGCAAATATGCAGATGCTAAAAGCAGAGCTAATTAAATTAGTTAAAGAAAATAAAGTGGCAAATGTGCGATACGAAATCGATGAACTGGCTCTGGAGTACGGTCATCGCGTTCTAAGAATTCCATCGTATCACTGCCAATATAACGCGATGGAGCTAATCTGGGCTCAAATAAAAGGTGACGCCGCTCGCCATTATACTTCCCCGCCATTCAGCACGAAAAAGATGATGACCCTGTTAAAAGAAGCCTGCGGGGAAGTCACTAGAGATGACTGGGCAAAGGTTGTTGAAAGACTAAAAACCTGATTATGGAACATTTTGACCGAGATATCAGGATTGATTCTGTTATTGATAATAAAATAATTATACATGTAGGCGAAGATGATGATGAAGACACTACCTCCTTAAGCGAATCGGAGTCTGGTTAATATTCTGTACGCACATTCAATTAAATGTACTTTATTGCATAGAAATACAGATTGTAACTTTGTAACAAAAAATAAATAAAACAGTTTTATTATATTTATATTACCTTTTTTTGGTTTCCACTTAAATTACTAAAATATAAATTTTAAATGATTCCGCCAATTTAAAACGAAAATAATCTTAAAAATAACGTGGCATTTCATTTTGGAGGAACGGTAACGAACTCACTGTTATGTTGTGCCCATCACTAGTCGTGACTAACTGATAGGTGTCAGGAACGCATTCTCTGAACGGCCGAACTATAGTGATGGGCACAACATAACACTGAGTTCGTTACCGTTCCTCCAAAATGAAACGCCGCGTTATTTTTAAGATTATTTTCGTTTTAAATTGGCGGAATCATTTAAAATTTATATTTTAGTAATTTAAGTGGAAACCAAAAAAGGTAATATAAATATAATAAAACTGTTTTATTTGTTTTTTGTTACAAAGTTACAATCTGTATTTCTATGCAATAAAGTACATTTAATTGAATGTGCGTAGAGAATATTAACCAGACTCCGATTCGCTTAAGGAGGTAGTGTCTTCATCATCATCTTCGCCTACATGTATAATTATTTTATTATCAATAACAGAATCAATCCTGATACCTCGGTCAAAATGTTCTATAATAAGGTTTTTAGTCTTTCAACAACCTTTGCCCAGTCATCTCTAGTGACTTCCCCGCAGGCTTCTTTTAATAGGGTCATCATCTTTTTTGTGCTGAATGGCGAGGTAGTATAGTGGCGGGCGGCGTAACCTTTTATTTGAGCCCAGATTAGCTCCATCGCGTTATATTGGCAATGATACGATGGAATTCTTAGAACGCGATGACCGTACTCCAGAGCCAGTTCATCGATTTCGTATCGCACATTTGCCACTTTATTTTCTTTAACTAATTTAATTAGCTCTGCTTTTAGCGTTCTGCATATTTGCGTCAATGCCTTTTGCTTGTAACCAACTTTTTTTCGCGCATTCGGTTTGGTCATAGCTTAATTTTTTATTTTAATAAAAGTTATCTTATAGTCCATTATTTTCAAATTCTTAAAAAGAAAAATAAAACGTATTATTTCATAAAGTATACTTGTTTAAGAACAGATTACGATACTGTTATAGCCTGTTATTGTAAGCACAACACTACAAATATAAAGCTTTGACATAACCTTGCAATAGCGCAGTATAGATTTTGAAAAATATTGTTTACCAAGTTATTTGACACTCAGTTTGGCACAAAATTATAAAATTCATTGATTATTGATATAATAATGTTGTTTTAATGCTCATCAATTGTTAAAACGGTAAACAACCAGCAAAAATATTTTTGATCGTAACTGCAACGCCATTACAAAGTTACGTCGTCAGTTCAATCGCGATGTGTCAGGAACGCATTCTCTGAACGGCCGAACTATAGTCGTGACTAACTGATAGGTGTCAGGAACGCATTCTCTGAACGGCCGAACTATAAATACCATATTCTAAGAAAATATCGATAAAAGGCCCGATTTATCGTTGTCGACGGCAGCATGCTAGCCCCGCAGGAAACTTTAGATTATAATTAATATATTTGATAGCACATCATCAACAGAATAAAAGTAAATATAAAGATTCGTCTCAACAACTTGACGGCTATACATGAAGTGTTTACAAAACAACTATTTGTTATGACATTCTAAATACATTCTAAGATTCTGCTTAACATGTGTCAAGTGTTGCCTGCCAATGCTTATAAGTACTAAAAAGGATGCAACCACAGATACAGCCAAATTCAAACTCCAACAAAATGGATGCCATTTTTGAAAAAGTGGAGCAAGATCGACATACTGTAGTTACGACGTAGCTGAAGAATTGGGAATTGACCACAAAACAGTTTTGGCGCATTTGAAAAAAGCTGGGTACACAAAAAAGCTCGATATTTGGGTACCTCACGAGCTCACTGAAAGAAACCTAATGAACCGTGTACTCATTTGTGATTCTTTATTACGACGTAACGAAACCGAATCATTTTTGAAGAAGCTGATAACTGGTGATGAAAAGTGGATCACGTACGACAAGAACGTGCGAAAACGGTCGTGGTTAAGGCCGGTCAGGCTTCACAGAGTGTGGCGAAACCAGGGTTAACTCGCAATAAGGTGATGTGTGTGTGGTGGGATTGGAAGGGCATTATTCATTATGAGCTGTTACCACCAGGCAGGACTATCGATTCTGAACTCTACTGCGAACAACTTATGAGATTAAAACAAGAAGTTGAGAGAAAGCGACCGGAATGTCGCTGTCATGTTTCATCATGATAACGCTAGACATCACACATTTATAGCCACCCAGCAAAAATCCAGACAGCCGGATGCACGCCAGATTTTCCACCTGTTTCGGTCTCTTTAGAATTCTTTAGGCAATGTTAGGTTAAAATCACGAGAGGAAGCCAAATCCACTTGTCGCGGTATTTTGATGAGGTTCCAAAATTTTTATAGCAATGGGATCATGTCCCTACCTACAAGATGGCAAAAGGTTATTGAACAAAATGGTACATACATACTTTAGTTAAATGTTATTAACTATATTAAAAAATGTTTTGAATTTTCTTTAAAAATGCGAAGAAACCCCCCAACCCAATTTTCTATGGTTACGTCTCGCGTAACCCCAAACGCGCGGTTGACCGCCGCTCTACATAAATTGAATGATTGCACTACCCACTTTTCGGGAGGTTCTTTAAATTCTCTAATTGAATTGGAACGATTGAATATTGCAGTTTGCACTATTGATTGAACTTTCCAATTTGCTTCAATCCAACTTTCGAGGGTTTATAAATAAAACACTTTTTAGCGTAATTATGAAAAATAGTATTCTATAATTTTAAGCACTTGATTGACATAATATTTTTTATAGATTTGGATTTGTAGTCTTATAATTAATAACATTATAACATTTTTTCTTATACAAAAATATATCAGAAATACAAAACGTAAGTCTTCGTGATCACTTCTCAGCTGTTTGATGCGATGCGAGCTGAAACAAATAGAAAATGTATATTACCATCCATTAGATTAAGAATGTAGTGCACTTTCATGTGAGGGATTTTCTGAAATAGATAACGATATTAATTATTTTTAATATTCATATTCGCAAAGGATTCGAAAGGAATTATGTAATCTGAACTGCATGCATATGTGCTTAGACAAGATACCGCTCTTCAGAACAGAAGTTCCAAAAATGGCAAGTCATTATCACAGTGCGAATTGACTATTGTCCTCTTCACACACTGGTTGCTAGGAAACGAACTCGAACACGACAAACTATATGTGTATGTATGTCACAGATGGGACGCCGAAATTAATGTAGATTCATAACTGAGCTGTCCCATTTAACACGTTTCTCGGCGGTATCTAGCTTAAGCACAGGGTTGACCCATGGTTATTAGTGTAGAACTTTGATTTAAGACTAAAAAATTAATGAACAAAATGTCTCAATTAATATTTAGAAAGTGTATATTTGTTAAATATGTATATACGTCATCAATAAAATGTTTGATGAAAGTCGTAAAAAATTGTTTGATGTGTAAGATAAAAAATGAAAACGTTTTGGAACGAGCGTCATTCGCTTCGCTAGCCTCTATAAATTTAATTTCCCTTTTGTCTCGAGAACTCGGGGTTGACCTCAATTTCTTCTTATGTTAAAGGGGCCGCCAGACTGTTGAAAACACGTTGAAAACCAATGCTTCCAACCAAGGTTAAGGAAGGTTAAGTTGTTGACTACCAATTTCGAGTCATCCATACTGTTAAAAACGGTGGTTGCCAACAAGGAGACAAACAAGAACACAAGCCAAGGTCACGCCAGGCCACGCCCCTTAATCGTCAGTGTGCTCTGATCTCTCGCGTTGGCAACATCTTCGCGATGGCAGTTTTGTGTGCAATTGAGGATACAAAGAAGGAAGGTTGAAACGCAGGCTAAAAAGCTACAAAACTCAAGTCATTTATAGTTATAGTTACATAGTAAAATATACAATAACAAGCGTACACACTGTCCTAAACACAGACATACATCTACATAGATAACGCAAATGCAAGTTGTTTGCGTGTCCGAACCCCGACCAAGCGTCAAGGTTCGTCGCCTCTAGATTTAATATGTATTGTAATATGCGTGTATGTATGTTCTTTTCACGCGATTATTTCATTGCTTTTTTGAATATTTCAAATGGATTACGATTATTGTTTCATTTGCTAGTAGACACTTCAAAGATAGTCCGACATTTTCAACAAAACCAATACACCGCTTGTCGTAAAATTTGCGTGATGTAAAAAAATATATTATTAATTTGCCATTTTACTCTCTTCACTGCCCACATTTTGATGCGGATTTGAAAGTTTAGTTCGACTTTTAGTGATTTGCCTTCGTTGATTATTCTTTAATATTCTGTTAAAGAGCCACAATAATAAAAAAATCTTACATTCATCTGCATCCTCATTAAGATCGTCACTGGTTCATCTCCAAAATCTGCGGCTGTGGATTGGGGTGTTCCTTCGGCTGACACATCCGGGTGCACGCGGATCCTGTGCGAGCGCAGGGCAGATGCGTAAGGGAACTTGTCGCCACATATCTTGCAGGATATGGGCCTGTCGCCGGTGTGGATGTTTACGTGGGCCTGATGCAAATAGAGCTTTTAGTATAGAAAGGACGTGCCAAGTGTGTGTAAAGATATAGGAATGTCGAGTTGAAATTATATTATCGATGAGTTATTCCGATTAGGGTGAATTCTGGGAAATGTCCAAAAATTTACCCTATGCTAGGTTAAAAAATGGAATTTACTTTAATTCATATTCCGATTTTTCACCCTAGGTACGGATAGCGTGTCAATTTATAATATATGTACTTACTATAATCTTTATCATTATTATTTTATTATAACAGCTGATAGACATTTTATTTTATATTTTAAGAAAGACAACGTCATTTATAAGGGATTGTTGGCGTTTTTGCGGGGGACAGGCTGACCTCCTAACACTGCTATAGTCTCTCTCCATCATAATAATACCTCCAAATTTGTGAAACGTGACATCAGATGGTTTTTATAGCCTCTGGTGTTCTGCCTGCCCCATTAGGGATACAGGCGTGATGTTACGTATGTATGTGTATGTAACGTTATTTACTGCAATTTCAATGCATCTGACTTTGACATTGCATTAATACAATGACAATGTTAATACAGAACAATATAATATTAGACATGTAGATATACCTATAAGAAGAGGTGACAAGTGAAGATGAAATGTATTAGAAAATCTCTAGTCGAGTGTATATTATCGAGGTGATAAATAGGAAGTGAGTATAAGTAAAAAGTCCTATTATTCTCCCAGGTTGAGGTGAATTCTCAGTCATACGTATCCCAGAATTCACCCTAGGGTGAATTCTTTAGGGTAATAGTTCGGAATAACCCTTATCGATGGCAATTTCGGTTGTAAATTCTTTTAGTAAAGTCTTTTATCTAAGTGTGAAATTTTAAAACAACGATTAGATATAACTTCATTTTTCATTATGAGATTATGGTTAAAATCGAATAAACAATGGTAGTTACGGAAACAAAACTTGTCATTTCTGTCTTATATAAAATAAATATTTAAATGTTTAGCAAAAATCATTCACAAGAAACCACTGTACAAGAAACTTAAAAATAGTAAGTATGTTCTTTCCCCTAAATTTAGGATAAAATGTTATTCAATTTGGTACAATAAGAAGCCTGCCTGTCATGCATCACCTATAAAACCCATTGCTTACTCATCCTCTAAAAACCCTGTAGTTATTATAAAACTGAAGTGTTATATTTCTTTAAACTAGTCTGAAAATAAATCTTTTTTGAAAAATAGCTTTTCAATTTTGATTTGATCAAGTAACTCCTACGGGATCATAAGTTAAAAACCTCACGACGCTACTAAAGACACTGAGATGTTGTGTGTAACTGTAAAACAGGCTGGATTTTATTGTTTATAACTGAGTTCGAGCGTTTGTTATGGCTCAAGAAAGGTACTCTTAAATTGAAGAGTATACTATAAAAACCACCCCAAAGGCGCATTTTCTCATTGGTCGTTAGTAACCGCGAGCGGGTTATTGAAATAGATTAATAATAATTATAATAAGCTCCTCACAAATCTATCTCCACGTCCGACCCGTACACCTGAGGTTACGTGAGGAGCGGATATTGGCAGCTTATTAAGCTAAATACACACCAATAACCAACGGAGCAATAGAAAATAAAAGCGATGCGTCTAAGAAGCGGAAACAAACTACCCCAGGCTGGTTCCAGTGCCACTGGCAATGGGGAATCTCGCCCTGAGCCTTCTAGCTCAGGCTGTCCCACGTATTCTGGGGGGGGGGACACCGTGTCGCAAATACCTGCCCAGCCTACAACTTCTGCAGATAATGAAAGCCACAGTCCACGGGCTGTAGAATGCAAGAGGCTTACCAGGCGGGCCCTTGCCACTGTTCATTCTCAAAATACTACTGCCGAAACTTCATCCCGTACACCATCACCTTCAGAATCAGTTATCAGTTCATCTGTATCCTACCAACCCTTTATAGTATCAAATTCAGATAGTGAAACACCAGAAGATGTTGCACAAGAGGCTGACTTAGCCACAAAACTTGCGCCCACTAGTGGTACTTCGAGAACGCGAAAAAGATGGAGCAAAGAAATTAATGAATTCATCCTGCGTACTTACCTACAACTTACTAATATGGACACAGATACTAAAGGTTAGGTACTTACCACTACTTCATACAATATTCACCGAAAAATTCCCACACATACAAGTCAGTAGACAAAGACTAGGAGACCAACGAAGGGCTATCGTAAATAATAAATTACTTTCTCAAGAAACCATCAATAGAATACATTTAGAATTACAATCGAATACACAAAGTAGCCAACAAACTATAAATAACACTCAAGTTATTAATGCAGGAGGACAGCGTCTTCGTTGGACAAACGAATATAATTAAGCCATAATGAGATCTTATTATACAATAACTAAATTAGAAACAAACAAAACAGCCTATAGAAAATTTTTACACCAAGAGTTTGTAACTAAATTTCCACATCTCTCTCACATAACCGAGCAAAGAGTAGCTGACCAAAGACGGTTGATAATAACCAATAAATTAATTAATTTCGAAAAACTAAACAAAATTAAACAGGATATTGCTGAAGAACTACAAATAAACTCCGAAAATATCACTAACTCAAACTCACCAAACCCTAATGATGTAAACAATTTAACTTACCAAAATACTCAGCTGCCATCTCAAGATTTTTTGAATAACTTTGACGAACTAATTGGATCCACCAACGTTGCACCCGAAACACCAATAACCCAAGTAGCTCCCCAAAGAAACCCTGATATAGATAAAACATTCCAAGAAGCTTTTGATTTTTATAAAAACACTGAACCAACTAAAAGAAATTACAACCCGAAACAAAATACTTCAAAACGATTAGCAATATAGTAGAATATATTAATATAGCTTTACTCCCTCAATATATAAACGTAGAAACAGAATACGAACATTTTCAAACTTATATATAGGGTCGCCACATAATAGTAAATTATATTTTTATAGCAGATTCAGAATGAGGAGTGGGTCTGAATTTCGAAAAAAAAAATATTTTTTCAACATTTTTCATTTATTTATTTATTTATTTATTAAAAAAGGTTCGCCAACAAGGCACACACTTTTACATTCATAATATATGTACACAGTTATTAGAAAGGTTACATAAGTGCCACCTCAGTTAAAGGCAAACACAGCATGCTTAAATTAAATACTGTCTTATTATTATTTGTCAAGGAAAAATACAAAAATATTACAATCTTACAATCTATATCATTAATTAAATTAATTATTTTCAAATAAAAGAAAAAATAAAACATTAAGACATAAGAAAATAAAATAAAATAAAGTTACAAAATAAATAGTAAAAGATATTAAAATTAATTGAGCTAATTATCCTATCCTAATTAAAAATGTGTACCTATACAAAACAATAAATTATTAATTACTAACTAAATGGAGGTCGTGCATTTCTTTAAATTTTATTGAATAAGATCTCCTTCAGATCTGTTTTGAAGTTATCAAGGTTCGAAGTAAAAATACAAAAGTTATTATTATTTTTGCTGAGCTCATTGTAGTACCGACACATTCTTGCTAGTGGAGCGTAAAATCCTATGTTAGTCCGTGACCTGTCATTGTAAAATGTCTTATTATTTTTAGTAGATCTAGGCACTCTCAGAGGTACACATAAAGATATTTTATGTAGTAGGCTTTCACAGTCAATCGATCCATTCATAAGTCTATACAAGAACAAGCAGTCATGGTACTTGCGACGAAGCGACAGGCGATGCATTTTAAAGTAAGACAATCTGTCTTCGTAGGATGCCAAACATTTTGCTAAGCCAGATTGAAATGAAAGATGGCGCAAAAATAATTTTTGGACCCTCTCAATTTTATTAACATAGACTGCATAAAAAGGGTTCCAAACTGGACTGCAGTACTCAAGTCTACTACGGACCAATGAATTATAGAGCGTTATTTTAGTAGACGGATTGTGAAAATCTTTTGTGTTTCTATTTATGAACCCGAGCAATTTTAAAGAAGATGTTGTGATGTTTTCAATATGTTTGTGTAGTTGTAATTTGCCATCTAACAATACTCCTAGATCACGAACAATGTCAACTTTTTTATCACGTCTTTATTCAATTTATAGGAACCAATATGTTTATTGCAACGGTTGCGTGAAAAACGCATATGGTAACATTTATCAGAATTAAGGGTCATGCAGTTTTGTTCACACCAGGTCATGAGTCTGTCAAGATCCTCCTGCAGTAAAACTTCGTCAATGGGGCAAGAAACACTTCGTGTAACTTTTAAGTCATCGGCAAACAGATAAATGTCAGAATTATGAAAACATGTATGAATGTCATTTATAAAAATGTTAAATAGTAAAGGTCCCAGGATTGAACCTTGTGGGACTCCAGATAAAATTGGGTATGGGTTGGAAGAAAAACCGTTTATAACAACTATTGATGTCCTGTTTGTAAGATAAGAGTTAAACCAGTCCAGTAAACTACTCATAATCCCAAACGATTTCAATTTGTATAAAAGTATTTGGTGATTAACTCTGTCAAAAGCTTTACTAAAGTCCGTGTAAATTACGTCCATTGGGGTACGGTTGTCAATTGATTTAGAAAGAGTCTCTACAAAATCTACTAGGTTAGAGCAAGTGGATCTAAGTCGGATAAACCCATGTTGTTGTGGGCTTAAACTACGTTTAACATGCCAAGACAAAATAGGATTTATTAGACTTTCAAAAACCTTTGCAAAAATGGGAAGTAAGGATATTGGTCTATAATTTTTGATATTCTTTTTGTCTCCAGTTTTAAATAAAGGGACTACAAGTGAAGATTTCCATACCTTCGGAAATATCCCCGATTCAAGAGATTTATTAAACAATAACTCGAGTGGCACGCTTAAAACTTTAGCACATTTTTTAATAAATATTGAGGGGATACCATCAGAGCCCGCTCCTTTATTCGGATCCAATTCGTTAAGTGCTTTATAAATAGACATTTGACTGATTGAAAATTTACCTATGTAATTACAAGCAGAGGATACGGTATTTTGAAAGTGGGATGGTGTTTGCAACGTCAGATTAAAGTCCTGAGAGAAGCTTTTAGCGAACAGGTTACAGATTGCTTCGCCCGCGCTTGCTTTGTCAGATCCTAAGTTCATCTCTGCGGGATAGGAACTTTGATTTTTACGCTTGCTCTTAATAAACGACCAAAAAAGCTTTGGATTCGATTTTAAAGTTGTCTCAATACAATTAACATATTGGCGATATGACCATGTCAATAACTTTTCGCATCGATCTCTTAATAATTCAAAAGAATATTGATCTCGGGGATTTTTATATTTTTTGTAACGAGTGTGGTATTTATTTTTCTCCCTGAGTAAAGAGATTAGCCGCCTAGAATACCAGTTTGGATAGTCGGAATTCTTTCGCCTTTGCACAGGCACATGAAATTGGATTACCTCATTTAATATATCATAGAATTTTTCTGTCATTTGGTCTATGTTTTCACAGGAAGACAGAAGTGTGTCCCACGTCTTGTTACCGAGTTCATTTTTTATAGAGTCATAGTCGGCTTTAAAAAAGTTTCTTTTTGCAATAAGTTTAGGCCTCAAAGTATTATAGTGTAATTGCCGAAAAGAAAACTCCAAAGGCGGATGCAGAGGATCAATTTTCAATAGTGGTATATCCGCAGTGCTTATGTCAGCTATGGGAGTTGTACTAAAAACTAAATCCAAAATTTTAGATTTGCTATTTACAATGTTGTTAAACTGCTGCAAATTAAATAGATTTGCAAAATCTATCAAATCACCTGCGAGAGAACTATTTTTCACATCCGGTTTGCAACCAGAATCGTCTTTATGTTGTGTCCAGTTAATGCAACTTAAGTTAAAATCCCCGACTATCAAAACCTGTTCAGCATCATACAAAAATTTACTAACATTTACAATAAAATTATTTAGAATATGCCGCTGGACAGGTGGAGGTATGTAAACGGCACATACAAGTAGCTTGTTTATACTGCTATGATCATTATTATGATTAGAAATGTTAATGCTAATCCAAAGGTCCTCACATTCACTCTCATACTCCCTAACTCTGTGAGATGGAATGTCTTTATTGACTGCTATCAACACCCCCCCTCCTGATTTATTAGCGTGGTAGCCGGAGGTATATCTATCTCGTCTATACACTACGTATCTGCTATCAATAAGCTCAGCATCATATATATTATCTCTTAACCAAGTTTCAGTTAAAACAATCACGTCATAGTTATTTAACAATACATTGTGCAACAGTTCACTAGTTTTTGTGTTGAGACCTCGCGTATTTTGATAATAAATTTTTATTGGTAAGAATATGACAAATTGAGGCCACCAAGGCAAGCTCTAGTAAATATTGATCTTATAACCTAAACTAAACAAGTGTTTTTAATACATCTTCATTGCGAACATAAATATATCCAGATGTTTCTAGTTTTCTTACAAAGACTTTGCCATCCCGAACCCAAACATATTTATAATTAAGTTCTCTGGCTTTTTTTCGAGTGGCAGCGTGAAGCGCCTTTGCATCAGGTGCCAGATGTTCACTTACATAAATTGGGGAAGGTTTGCTGCTTCCTATCCCAAGATGGCGAGTATTTAATTTATCAGTTTGGTTGTATCTATTAAACTTTGAACATGCCGCTAAAATTGAGTCTCTTAGTCTAGGTGAGCTTAAATTTACAATGATGGACCTTGGCCTTGAACTTTGCGCGTTAAGTTTTGCTGTTCGCGTGCATTTGAGGATATCTGTTTCCTTTAAGTCTATTTTAATTGTTTTTCCCAACTGTTGTACTAGTGTCACCAGATTTTCCGATTTACTCTCTGGGGCGCATTGAATTTCTATATTGCTCGATCGAGTATACTGTTCCATTTGATTCAGTCTGTTGGATAACTTAGTTATAGATTCTTTCAGAGATTGATTTTCATTCATCACGGATGTAACTTTTTGGTTTGTCAATATAAAATCTTTCTGAATATCGTCGAATTTATCACTTAAGAATTTTATTGATCTACTGTATTCAGCGATTTCTTTTCTAAATTCTGTTAATGCCATTCCAATTTGTTTTGCGATAGTATCCTCTAATACTTTATTAAGAGCTTTGCGTATTTCGTCAGAAATAATGTTCCGTAGCTCGTCTTCTTTTATGTTACTGGAAAGTTCATTGGCTTCCTTTTTCTTCTGTTGAATATTTTTGGCACGTAAAGTAATGTTAGCATCCGCAGCTTGTGTAGTAGTTAAGCCGCGGACAGGAGTATGTGTGTTGTCCGTTTTACGAGTCTTGCTTTTACACAGTTGACATATCCATGTTTGACGGACTGTTGATGTCATTCCCAGAAATTCTTTTTTGCTGAAGTTAGCGCATGGCAGATCGTAGCTTGCGTTGCAGTTTGAGCAGTTTATGTGCAGGTTGTCTTGAAGACTCTGAGTGCAACCAGTACATTTTCCTGACATTTTTAAAAATTGTTTCCAAAATATTCCAAATATATATATTTTTTCAATAAAATTTCCGTAGATGAAGTAATGTCCAATATCAAAATAAGTGGGAAATATTAAATATTAAAAAAGAAAAAAAAATACAAACAGGAATTGAAAAAAGAAAGAGAAAAAAAAAAACTATCGTGTTGGGCCACTGCACTGGGGTTCGAACTCGTATCTCTCGAGTGGTGATCAGACAGTTTCACACTAGACCACGGCGCCTGTGACGTAAAGCGGTGAAATAGTCAGATTAATAACACTAGTCACTACTCACGGTTGGTAACACGCTTATTGTCCGTTACACAAGTCCGTTGACTAATGAGTTCGAAGTCCAGTCCTTTGTTCACTATTGGAGCGTATTTTAATACACGGAGTATTTTTTAGACTTTGATTGCTTTAAACACTTATTAATCACGCGTGAATTGTCTATATTTTTACACACTTGAGTTAAGCACTTCACTACGCAACTTTTGGTATATTTTTCTTCTTATTTAGCGCACTTTTTACCGCACTTTTTGAATTAAGATACAGGTCGCAACTGTAACACGTCTGCCTTGACAAAAATTTTGTAGCTTTCATAAATTAAAATTTCATAATACTTCTAAGTGCATAAAATTTTAGTTTAATCTCTAATTTACGACTACATAGCAAGATGAGAAAACGTTTCCATCTATTTCTATTAAACAATAAAATATTAGTTACATTACCAAACAATACCTATACGTTCTTGCGCGGCACAAGCAAACGAGCCGAAAGTCAAATTCGAGCCGCCGCCGCCGCGCACGCGCCTACTATGTTTGATTGAAAGCACGCCACGCCCCCCGCTCGTCAGTCTGTCCAGAGATTCGCGCGCGCGAACACTAAATCGATAACTAACAAAAATGTCGAATTACGCGATTATGGCACGTTTAATCCACAGTCACAGACGCCGGCAGACCTCGATTTCTGGTTCACTCGAAGAAGACGTACTGGAATGTTTTGAACAGCATCCGATAGCCAGCACAAACGATGCGGCTCAGGTTTTCGAAGTCAGCAGCTCGTGGGTGCGGCGCTTGCTGCGACGAGAGGGCTCAAGTCTTACCACTTTACGAAAGTGCAAGAACTGAAGCAACTACCTATGCTCCGCGTGTGTAGTCTATGGTTGGTTGCTGAAGCACATTCTATGGACTGACGAGTCCAACTATCGCTGTTATCAAAAGTGATAAGGATACTTTATGGATAGTCAAAATTAATAAGCTAAACATGACAGGTTTTTTGTTCAGTATATGGGCTAATGGGACTCCATGTACAGCAGTTATAATTGTGAATGTGATAAGTTATCAGTGACTAATACCTAGCACGGTATTTAACATCAGCGACAGGACGCAAGGTAAAAATGTAAGCTATTTTTGTATGTTATACCTACCTACACTGTACATAGTTATAAATAAGGTTATTCCAGTGACTAAACACGTCATTCTAACATTAAATTAATTGTAAAATCAATTTATTTGTTTTAACAAAGACTTCAAGCACGAATGCTTTATTTTAAGTTCATTTTTAATTTAATGAAGATCAAAACTAAAACAGTATTTAGATACAATTAGTTTAACGTGAAATTGATAGTCAAAAACCTGTAACGGTAGTGTGATGGGACATTAGAATCACCTTTTATCCTGATGTATGACGTAATTACAGCTGATTCCGCGCTAAGTAGGTAACTAGGTCACGCAAACACACGGGCGCGCGTCAACGACCTTCGCTCGGATGCGTAGGTATCTACTATTCGCGTAAGATTATTGTTTTGGTGAAGTGATTTTCTTAAAAGAAATAGACGGAAATATTTTTATTTTTTGCTATGTACCTACGTAGGTGGGTCAAAAAGTTCGCGGAATGGGGAGTATGGAGGGGGAAAAGGTCACTTTTTTTTACCTGCACTAGTTGTGCCACTCATTAAGGGTATAAATATAATTTTTTATTAAAGACAGGTCATTATTCACTGAGATACACGTCAATCAACAAGTCAATCCGGAAGAAAATTTAAAACATGGAAAAAATTGAATTTCGTGAAGGTCATAAAGTTCCTTACCAAGCAAGGAAAACCTCCTCAAACCATTTGGAATGAGATGTTTTCTGTTTATGGGGATACTTGTCCTGGTAAAACCATGATTTACAAGTGGCACAACCTCTTCAAGCAAGGCAGGGATTCGATTGAAGACGATCCCAGGCCTGGACGCCCTGTCAGGGCGACCACGGTGGAAAACGTCGAAAAACTTGAAAAAATTATATTGGAAGATGCCCGTTTGAAGAAGAAGCAGCTTGCAAAAATGATCGGAGTATCAGCTACAACCATTTTGAACATCCTTCACGATCATCTTGGCATGTCAAAGGTGTGCGCAAGATGGGTGCCGAGAATGCTCACGCCACACCAAAAGCAGCGGCGAGTTGAGTGTTGTCGCGAGTTTTTGGCTCTCTGTGGTGAAAACAAGGACGAAGTTTTAGACCGGATTGTGACTGGAGATGAAACTTGGGTTCATCATTATGAGCCTGAGTCCAAACACGACTCCATGCAGTGGCACAAAAAGGGCACACCACCCCCAAAGAAATTCAAAGTGTCTTCGTCGGCCGGAAAACTCATGGCCACTGTTTTCTGGGATACAGAGGGAATCCTTCTTATTGACTATAAGGAAAAGGGTGTCAACATAACTGGAACTTACTACGCTACACTGCTGGAACGACTGCGAGATGCTGTGAGGGAGAAAAGGCGGGGAAAATTGTCCAAAGGGGTGCTCCTTTTGCACGACAATGCACCCGTACACAAGGCACAAGTTGCGGTGGCTGCTGTACAAAGAGTGGGCTTTGAAATCTTGCAACATCCTCCCTATAGCCCAGATTTAGCCCCGTGCGATTATTATCTGTTTCCAAAATTGAAAAAAGAGCTTCGAGGGAAGAAATTTTCCAGCGATGAAGAGGTGAAAAGCGCAATTTCGGCCTATTTTGACGACAAAGATAAAACATTTTTTTTCGAGGGTATTAATAAATTAATTCACCGATCTGATAAATGTATTAGAGTTAAGGGAGAATATATTGAAAAGGAAAAATAATTTTGTGTTTAATTTCTTAATTTTTCCCCTCCATTCCGCGAACTTTTTGACCCACCCTCGTAGTCATTAAGTGTAGATTAAACTTCAATTTTATTCATTAAAAATAATTTTGAAATTTTAATTTATGAAAAATAAAAAAAGAAATTTACTTCATAATTTAAACCAACACATCATTGTTAACCCAATTTTAAAATATCACAGTCTATTATAAATTGACCCTGTATATTGTGCTGCTTGGACTGCAGCTTAAGTAAATGGCTCTTAAATAAATTTAGTACCACTAGAAAATCCCGCTCGATCTACTCCTAAACGATGAAAAGGTATTGGGAAATACGCTTAGAAAAGAAGATAAATGATTTAAGAACTAAAATAGCGCGATTAACTCAATACATAAAAGGTAACAGAAATAGAAAATTAACTGCTATTGCAGAATCCATACTAAAAAATTATAAAATACACACTAGTCATGGACTACCTAATACAGAATTGCAGCATTTCATGGACACACTCAAACAAAAATTATCAGTAACTAGTAGCCGCGTAGATATAGAGCCTGCACACTCAGGAAAACTCAAAATACAGTTTTATACCAATCAAAAAATATTTTACCGTAATCTAAACAATAACATAATCAACACTAACAATGATAATCAACAAACTGATGCACAAAAAGATTCAGTTCAAAATATGTATGACTTTTGGTTTAATATATGGGGTCAGACTAAAGAACATAACAACGAAGCGGAGTGGATTCAAGGGGAAACGAGTTCATTATCAGTCATAAGTGGAATGAAATTTCAACAAATCTCTATAGAAACATTTCATGAAGTTCTTAAAAAACTGCAAAACTGGAAAGCACCGGGCTCTGACAATATCCACAACTATTGGTATAAAAAGTTCACATATACTCATCCATTCTTATTTAACCACATTAATAGATTTGTAGAATATCCCAATAGTACGCCTCACTATATCACAACCGGCATCACATACTTAATCCCTAAAGATATATCTGATCTTAGTAATACAGCCAAAAAAAGACCGATTACCTGTCTTCAAACTATCTACAAAATTATCTAATCTTGCCTTGCTGAAAATATATATAAATACATTGAAACAAATAACATAATGGCTGAAGAACAAAAGGGATGTAGGAAATTGAGTCAGGGGTGTAAAGAACAACTCACCATCGATTCAGTAATTCTAAGACAGGTCGCCAAAACGAAAAGTAATCTATATACGATGTATATAGATTATAAAAAAGCCTTTGATTCAGTTCCTCACTCGTGGTTAGTCAAAATACTAAATATATATAAAATTCATCCTAAAATAATAAATTTTCTAGAACAAACTATGCTAAATTGGACTACCAAATTAAAACTCAGTAATCAGGAAACCGATGTTATACCAATAAAACGGGGCATATTCCAGGGAGACGCCCTCAGCCCTCTTTGGTTCTGCCTTGCTATGAACCCTCTGTCCACTCTTTTAAACTCAGCAGATGTAGGATACCATCAAGAATGGATTGACCCTGTCACAAACCTTCCATCAATAAATAAGATAAATCATCTTTTATATATGGATGATATTAAGCTTTATTCTACCAATGAGCAAGGCCTTAATACACTAGCAAATATGGTTGATAGATTTTCACAGGATATCAATATGGAATTCGGTATTGATAAATGTAAAAGTAATTCAGTTCATGCGGGTATACTTATTGTAAACAGCTACCAACTAAACACTGGAAATATTATGAAATCTTTAACAGAAAATGAAACATATAAATATTTAGGGTATAACCAAGCTAGACAAATAAACTTCAAAGAAAGCAAAACTTCATTAACTAATCTTTTTAAAATACGACTAAATACTATTATGAAAACACAATTGAACTCAAAAAATCTTATAAAGGCCATCAATAGTTACGCTATCCCAATTTTAACATACTCTTTCGGTATTCTAAATTGGAGAAGACTGAACTCAAGAATATCCAAACATCATCCCAGATCATGCATCCAAAGACTGACCTTGCCGAGGTATGAAGGCGGCCGAGGCCGCATAGATATACTTAATCTTCACAATAAACAAGTAAGCTTCCTAAGAAAATACTTCCACAATAAATCCAATACATCTAATCTCCACAAAGCTATAGTCGAAAATGATAAACTCTTAACCCCATTAAATCTTAGAGATAAAACAAGTCAACGAATCACAAGTAGATAAGCAAACAAAAATTGCCACTTGGGCCGGTAAATCTCTCCACGGTAGACACTGGAACGACTTGTGCCAACCTAACGTCGACAAACGAGCGTCGAACGAATGGCTCAAGCATGGTGAACTGTTCCCAGAAACTGAGGGATTTATGTTTGCAATCCAAGATCAGGTAATCGAAACGCGCAACTATCATAAGCATATCATAAAAACTCAAATACCTACTGATTTATGCAGACGCTGCCACAGCGCCTCGGAAACTATCCAGCACATCACCGGGGCCTGCAAAAGTGTGGCCCAAACTGACTATAAATATCGACATGACCAGGTTGCAAACATAATCCACCAGAAACTAGCAATTAAATACAATCTGATCCCCCCAACAGTTGTTCCCTACTACAAATATCAACCCGAAACCGTATAAGAAAATTCAAAATACAAATTATATTTTGATAGGCCCATTTTGACTGACAGAACCACACATTTCAATAGACCTGATATAAAAATAGTAGATAAAACAAACAATACAGCTAAATTAATAGATATAGCAATTCCGAACACGCATAATTTACAAAACACTATTTCAGAAAAACTAGCAAAATACGTTCCACTTAAAGATGAGATAACTAGAATGTGGCGATTAAAAAATGTAGTCATAATACCAGTTGTTATTTCTACAACAGGTGTTATCCCAAAGCAGATACAAAGATCATTTAAAGTATTAGATTTACCAGCCCACTCTACCTTAATAAAGATGCAAAAATCAGTAATTCTCAACACCTGCAGACTGGTCCTAAAATTTTTGAGCAATGCCGAAGATTTCTCTCAGAACAATACCCCTATTAGTACCTAGTTACTCAAGGTGCACACTTGGTTTAGGCCCGTGTGCACTTTTATTCCGGTGCTTACGTAGTACCGAGTACACTCAATGTTTAAAAAAAAAATTATAATAATATAGATTTATAATCCTATACGCGAGATTTTTGAAATACATGCCATACGAGCCGCACGATTGGAACCGTTTTCATTGGTCGTTAGGGCACACATGGGGGTTGCGGGAGTTTTTTGAAATGTATGCAATATTATCATTGCCCGAATAAGAGGACTCCCCGCATGATTTGTATCGACCGAGTTATCGAGTGACAAATTTCATTGGTCGTTCAACCGTATATAACCGCAATAGCCTCTCTCCACCATTATAATGACTCCAAATTTGTCAAAAGTGACATCAGATGGTTTTGTAACCTCTGTTGTTCTGCCTACCCTATAAGGGATACAGGCGTAAAGTTATGTATTTTTTTTATATTGTAAGGATAGGACGTTTGTCTTCCATGCCACCTTATGGAAAGTAATAACATCGAATAACTTACGATCAAATTCTGACGGCGCTTGAAACCCTTCCCGCAGTAGGAGCACACGTGCTTGCATTGATCTTCGTGCACCAGTAAGTGCATGCGTAGAGTGCGCCTACTGTTAAGCACGCGGTTGCACAGGTGGCAAGGATAGGACGTGCCTTCGTGAATATCCATGTGCGTTCTATAGCTGGCGTTCGTTTTGAAACTGTGGACAAAGGTTTTTTTCTAAAGAATTTGAACGAGCTTTTGTTTTTTATTTATTTAGTATGGTTCTGATGTTTGTATTGTATGCAACGTGATAGAAAGTGGTATAAAGACTATGTTCCTTCGTCACCTTGGCCACCCAAACCAAAAAAGAACTATCTAAGCACTTATTTTGACTTTTTGGTAAATACACTACATGAGGATGGAAGTTCTGTCTGGGTCTGGTAGCCCGGTGCCAAAAAGGAGTTAGTTCAATTTAGTCAAAAAACTAATGAAACACTTTCAAACGAGCAATCTTGCGACGAAGCTGTAAAGTCTGCAATTGCAATACATAGAAAGAGTTTGGTTGCGTACACAGCATACATTGCATGCATAGCATACATCAAACAAAAATACAACGCCACTGGGATTCAAGGCTAGGACCTCTGACAGATATGTATGTTAGACCAGCCCGTGCCGGTGGGTATTTGCTAGCTTACGAAAGATTTTTTTTGACGACCACTTTGTCGATGGGGTAAACCTCAGCCTCAGACGTCAGTAGTTGGGGGTTCGATTCCCGCACGGAACAAGAAAAAAGGACTCATCCCTCTCAATCTCGAGGCCCAGATTGAGAGGGATGAGTCCATTGTCACACGCTACAACCTCTCTTTGCATACCCACGTCCACCTTCGCCATAAAATATAAATATAATATAGGCTATATATCTCCCGGTTGTGCAAGGTTTTGGCGCTAAGTAGGCCTCTTCTTCCACACTTCCGGGAGATATACAGTCTCATTACTCACGACCGAGGGTGATGCATTCTATGGAGGGTCATAGTAGTGCGGACCTTCCGATCTAGGGCGTCTAATTCGGTCTGAGTTCATCTGAGTACGCCACAGGTGTACGAAAGAACGGGCATAACCCATCCGTTAAACGCTCGGACTTCGTTGAGACCCGACAGGTTAACGAGACCTAGGTCAACCCTCTGAGAACGAGTAATCCTTCCCCTCTCCACATGAACAACCGCACACTTGTCCAGTCCAAACTCCATTTTGATGGAGCTACTAAAATCTGTCAAGATTTTTAGCTTACAGCTTGAGGTCATCCATGTAGAAAAGATGGGTTAACCACATGCCCCCTCTACGAAACTGAAAGCCCGTCTCTGATCCCTCCAGCAATGTGCTAAGAGCCTGCCTTGGAGATTGAGCATTGTACTCCATTGTCTCATACATCGCTCGAGAAATATTCGAACTATACCTTCGATTTTGTACAGTTCAAGAACTCTCAAGAGCCATGTATGAGGCACGGAGACAAATGCTTTTTTATAGTCAATCCAGACTGCGGAGAAATTGCGACGGTTGCGTTTGACCAATTTGCCAACGACAGCATCCACGAGAAGGAGTTCCTCTGATCCGCGGCTACCGGCCCTACATCTGTTCTTAGCATCAGATATAACGCGATTAGCATCTAAATGTAAGCGAATCTTGGTGCTCCGAACGGAGGTAAGTGTCTTGTAGGTGGTAGATAGACACGTTTTCGGCCGGTATTTCGATGGATCCGCGGTATCGTTGGCCTAAGGAACTAAATGAGTGACCCCAGTAGTGAGGAAGTTCGGGAGAGCTCCGGTGTCCAAGGCTTCCTGGAATTGACGGGCCAAAGTTGCATGGCACAGAGAAAATCCCTCGAGCCAATAGTTCTGCAATCCGTCAAGGCCCGGACTTTTCCAGTTCGGGCTCCGGCGGATTGCAGCACTTACATCCTCCTCTGTTATGAGGACTTGACTCATAGGGATCACCTCCGCACACGCTTCCTCAACCCTATCAATCCAGGGACCCTCTCCGTGCTCAACTGGGGTGCTGTTTAATCCTGTGGTTCCGAAATATCTCGGAGACCAATTCTGTTTTCGACATGAGACTCACAATAGACAATTACGTTCTACTGACAATTTGATGCTAAGTACTCCCCTGCACAAATCACGCACTTTTCATCAATCATTTACAGTACGAGCGGTGTGCTTGTGGAATAAGCTTCCCTACAATGTAAAGTCAGCTCCTTCATTGAACTCATTTAAATATGGACTAAAAAAACATTGTCTTTCATTGATTGATCATAAGAAGAAGTATTCTTATAATTGTATGTATTATTATAATAGTTATGTATAATTCAGACTTATATTTAAACAGAGGTATTTATTTATGAATATAAGTATGTTATTTGTATGTGTATATATATTTATATTGTATATTAGATTATATATTATATGATATTTATATTTAGTACGTTTATTGTTAAAAATGTAAACTTATGCTTTGCTAGTACCTCGTGTTATAGCTTTTTTTTTCTCTCAAACCATTTCAAGGTTATTTGTAAGAGATCCCTTGACAGCGATATGGCCGCCTGTTGTGCTTATCCTTATGTTTTTTTATTTTACAAGTTTTCTTTTTGTAAATGTGTGCAATAAAGTATAAATAAATAAAATAAAAATAAACTGGGCGCTCCCAGGCCGCGGCAGAAGTTAATAGCGTCGGCCTTATCCGGTATGCGACCAGTCGAGCAGGGTTCGAAACTCTACAGGGATTTATAGAACTTCCTCTGGTCACTCGAGAAGAGACGATTTTGGTTGTATCTCTCAACCCTTTAGGAGTACCTCCGAATACGCTTCGCCCATGCAGCGATCAGCTCATCAATGCGCTCTGTCAGTTTTCAGGTGTCCATTCGGTCAATCTGGTGTCCATTCCGGAAAACTCCCTCCTGACAAAACGCATAATCCTTGGCCTAGTGTTGCCCGAGCTGAACGATACGACGCTCAATCCTCCTCTTCCTAGCTGGTACAGCGTTACTCCGGGGAGTAGCACGTCCAGCAGTTGGGCTTGGAGCAGCCATGGCGCCAGTAAACCGACATACCGCCATAGCCGCTACAAAAAGGATTGAGCTCGTCTCGACGAGATCAGAGCTGCTCTCCAAATGTTGGGGCAGCATCCGATTAACGGCCTCAACGACTTGCCTAATACGAGCGCTGCATGGTAGTCTGGGAAGCTTCGGCCTTCCTTCAAGGGGAATATTACGTACTTCCTCAATCGCCTCCTCTAATAACCTTCTCGTGTGCCCTAAATCCTGGGAAGCCATCTCTGTGACTTTTCCACCGGGTTATTCCGGTCGGCCTCACCTCCTGCACGCTGCTCTAAATCAGGCTCTTGCACTGGAGAGGCGATACTCGCAGTGATAGTGGGTGGCACCACATAGAAGGCTTCGCGTCTCAGTTGTTCAAGCTCAGTGGGAGTGAAGATGTTAGAACGCATAATCCATCGAGCTCTATCCGCAAGGTTTTGTTCGGCGACGGTTAAATCAGGCTCCAGCAGCATGAAAGTGCGGTGCATGCGTGCTCGATACCCTGTCCTACCCGTTTCCGTCTCTCTTGCTCCGTAATAAGCTCGCATGAGGTTGGCGTTTTGTGTTTTAGACCATCTCATGCGCCGTCCTTCAGGGGCGGGTACCGATTGCGGGGGCTGTGATGCCCCTGCCGGTACCAAGCTCCCTGAAGGAGATGATGGTGGTGAGGACTGGGCTGGTGGAGACCTCAGTCTCTGTGCGCTGGCGGATCGCATGCTGCCGCGCCCAGCGCCAGCACCAGACGCGCCCCGGCGGCCCCCGGGTAGCGGCCCTATACATGTATCCTTCTGTTCGTCCATCATCATTTGGATTTCCAGAGCCACGTTGCCACGCCAGTTATTTCGGAATCGTGTGTCCGCCTCCCACGTGATTAGTTGTCAATCAGGACGTGTGGTTGTTTTGATTATTATTATTATTTAAAATGTCGTATTTACCATTTATTACACTTTTCGCACTGAAAAGGTTTCTCATCGCTGTGGATAGCCCGATGTTGCTTCAACTCGCCGCAGGTAGCGAAGGTGAAGCCGCACAAATCACACACGTAGGGTTTAACTTTCTCGTGTTTTATACGACGGTGCATCATGGCTCTTGCTTTAGCCGTAAACCTGGGTATCAAATTAAAACGTTTGCTTTATATTTTTTTCTATGTATACAGGGTTAATTTTAATAAGCGCATCATCTCTTGCAGGCAGCATCTCAACATCAATCCCAACGTTACAGCATCAAGATCAAAAATTCCAATTGATGTTTTGTGATAGTATCGTGCTACAATTAAAATAATATTCATACAGATTACCACTAAAACTCAAAGACTAGCAAGGCTGAATGACCTTCATGAAAGCTCAGCACAGTGATAGGACATAATAATATAATCAACACTTTGGCAGACTTATTATGCCATCCATGTTCTCCGAAATCATACATATTGTTTCAAAAGTTTGAAATTTTAAATGAAGTACTCATCCGATTTCGATGAAATTTATATGGCACCAACTAAATATCCTCTATCATATGCATAAAGAATTGTTAAAATCGATTCATAATGGAGAATAAAACGAAAAGCTCTCAGTAGGTGTCGCTTCATACGCTTGACACATAACAAACTATCTAATGAACAAGTTGTAATCGAAATTGCTTGTTCTGTGTTCTATTTTGGGGTAAACCTATAAAATAATATGAAAAATATGGACCGTAATATGCATATTTCCACAAAAGTTTAAATCAAGTAACATCCACAAGTTCCGCATGTGTATATGCTCAGAGAAACTGTGGTATCCATTTTCTATAAAACTTATGACTACGCAATGATGAATTTCTAACTTTTGGATCTAAATCACTATAAAATTAACTCTTACTATAGTATTTGACAGTTGTTATGGGTCAAGCATAATCAGCGCCTCTAGTGGAATAAGAAGGCAGTTTTCTACCCCATTGTCCGAAATATCGTGTGACAAAAAAAAGCATACAGATGAATTGAGAGCTTCCTTCTCAGTCGGGAGTCGGTCGGAAATAAAAAGCGGATACAGCCACTTCTTTGATATACCCTTGAAAAATACTTACTTCATATCACAAACGTCACATTGGAATACTTTTCGCTTTTCTATTGGTATGTGTATTTTTTCGTGGACCCTTATGCCATCTCTGTTTTTGAATTCTTTGTCGCATACCCTACATTTATACCGCCTATCCGGTTTTGGAATATGACGCATTTTATGCTTCTCTAGAGCATCAAGCGATCTACACACTTTCGTGCATATTTCACACCTGTCAAGAAAAAACAATAATGATTGAACCTTCCGAAATTCATCATGAAAGTGGCGCTACAAAGTATTCTTTTTATTTGAAACGATGGACTTTTAGGCCTTTAAGGTTACCGAGCTTAAAGCCTCGGTAATGGCGCCAAGCCAGAACCATCATACTACGTTCTATTGTGGTATGGCAGGTATATAGGGTGTCCAAGAAAGTACTTTGGAGAAAATATCCTAGACAGGGCTAGTCTTCCCCATTCAAATACAAAAAACCGTACTTTATTTGGATAGTTGTTAAATAAAAAAGTTCTTTACATTTCAAGTAAAGCGCGCGCGCGCGACCTTTCACCTATCCAGGTAACTCGCCCGCATTACGTTCAGCTGGGAAGTACTTACATAATAGATAAAAATAAACAATAAATAAAAATTAAAGATTGGAATCAAACTTTTAACAGTAATTAATTAAATTAAGTCTATAGGTTAAAGTTAATATAAATGTATGTACAAAATAATCTTAAGTAAGTTTTATTGTCACGTGCGCACTAAAAATTACAACAAGTCAAATATCTGCAAGCTGATCTTACTGCGCGCGAGTTATCCAGTTAGGTGAAATGCCGCGCGCGCGCGCTTTACTTGAAATGTTTAGATTTTTTATGGAAAAACGTTTATGGAGAAAGTTCAAATAAAAGACGGTTTTTTGTAGTCGAATGGGGAAGACTATATTAGACTATCTAGGATATTTTTCCTACATTTGTTTCATTATTTTTTTACTATAGATTTTGTAAATGTAATGTTTCAAGCTCTAAATTCTCTATAAAAAATAAAAGAATATAAAAAAAATGTGAAGCTCCTATCCTCAAAAGCTCATTCAGTGATGGACATGGCTCCAACATCGCTGTCAGTTTTAACTTAACTAAACTTAAGTAGTGCTCAAGTCCGAGTAACCAAGGCTCGGTAACCGGTTAAATCTCTAAACCGTTATCATGTACTTTGCGTAAAACCTTTATATTTCGGTTTTGTTCGTTATTATTAAACCGGTTTATAGGGCATTATATAAAGTTCTTGTTTGATCTACCGGTCTAGAACAAAAAAAGGTTTTATCCGAAGTTATACATTAGTTTATAACGTTGACGGATAACCAAACGCTATTTTATTACTTTCCGAGTAGGACCTAAACTTCTGATTCGTGAAAGAAGTTTATTACTAAGTTCGAGTGGTAAAATATATAATGAGCCCGGTCGGCTAGTTAAGGCGTCTCGTTGATCGTCGAATAAGCCGGTTTATTAAGGTTTCCATAAAGTTCTCAAAACATTCGTCATAAAATAGTTCGGAGAAAAACCGAAATAAACCGGTATTAACCGCTATTTTTTAAAACAAGTTCCGAGCCTAGTGAGTAACAAAATGTGAGCCCGTATTGCAATTTTCAATTTGTATTTAGGTACTACAATTACCTGTGTGAATCAAGGTTTTCATGGCCCTTAACATGCATGTATACCATAGTCCTCGATTGCAGCTCGCGTCCACAGCTACAATGCACAACAATTCGCTGCCCTTTATGTTTTACGTAATAATGCCGCTTCAGGTGGGACCAGCCATAATATTTTTCTTGGCAGAGTCGACATGAAAAACTGCAAGGAAAATCGCGGTGGAATAAAAGTGTTAACAATTCAAATGACATATAGTAAAAACATTTTTTTTATAATTATACGGCAAATTAGTGAAATCAGGGGGAAAAAATCGTTTAGTATACACTTTTAGAATGTTAATCTGAACTGAACAAGATATTGCTGTGCCAGTTTTCGAAACTACACGAATTATTTCCACTGTTTTTATAAATTTTCTCTGAATATGAGCAAAATCTGAAAATAGGAACCCTCAACCCTACTACACTTTCGGCCCTCAAGGACTCTTAGTATGTTAATCTGGACAGCAAATGGTATATGTATGCCAATTTTCAAAACTACACTAATTATTTTCAGTGTTTGCCTACTTTCGGATTAAGTTGACTGTACTAGAAGGTTTATGCTTAAGTTCTTAATATTAGTCTTAAAAGACGCTACAAGGTTCGAAAGAAATATAAAGTTATTCGATTTACGATTATTATTTATAAGGATGGCCATTACCCAGGAAAAACCCTGGGTAATGGCCATCCTTATAATGAATAAGGGTTGCTGTCACCAGTTGGTGGTCATTCCCATTAGTCGCCATTTACGACAGGCATAACCGGGAGCAAGGGGGCTATCCATAGCCTACAATACCCGGCTATCTTACGTCCGTACTTCTTAGACTAAGGGCACGTTTAAGGAGAACGATTTTACTACAACCTCGGCTTTACTATCTCCCGGTTTAGAGTAAAGCCGGCGGTGTAACGAAAACGCGTAAAGCCCCGCGCGACGCACCGTCTGTGCTTAAACACGACCTGATTAAAAAAATAACACTTACTCAATATATTTCGACAGTCCAAAACCATGTTTTTTCCCATCACGGGGTAATCTGCATTTCAGTTCTTTTTGTTTCGTTTTGTGTTTAGTTAAATGTGCATAAATGCCACTTCGGGTAGTTATTGTAGCGCCACAGACGCAGAACACCTGGGGGCGCAGTTGGTGCTCTGTGATGCAATGACTTTTTAAACGGGGCCAATTCTGGCATTTTTTTCCACAATGATGACAGATGTATCTGAAACAATGTTTTCTTAAATTCTCACAATATACTATCAATGTATACTACTATAAATAAATAATAAATAAATAAATAAAATCCCCAGACAATCACACCAACTACATGGCCCCAAAGTAAGCATAGCTTGTGTTATGGGATACCATATAGCGAACAAGGGGGGAACCTAGAATATAAATACATAAATAGATAAACACCCAGACACGGAACATTTTTTTTTCTCGTTCCGTGCGGGGATCGAACCCGCAACCACTGGCGTCTGAGGCAGATTGGTTTACCCCATCGCCAAAGTGGTCGTCAAACTACGTCAACTACTGTTGTAAAGAGAAAGGATTCATACTTTTGTATTGATTGAATCAGGCGTTACTTTGCGGAAATCCATGACAACTACTTTAACAAAGTTACCTTGCTAATTCCGCGACTTGTACTTGCACTACTGATGCAGGATATTCGTGCGTTAATTCACCGCCCTCCCTCCCTCAAACAAAAAGAAAGAAAAGCAACGAACACGCACTTGGAATACTGTAACCCACGCCACTAGATATCACCGACACGTGTTTCGCTTCAACCAGAAGCATCTTCAGGGTACAACGACCACCACCGAGTTCGGAACACGTGTCGGTGATAGCTAGTGGCGTGGGTTACAGTATCCCAAGTGCGTGTTCATTGCTTTTCTTGCTTTTTGTTTGAGGGAGGGAGGGAGGTGAATCAACACACGAATATCCTGCATCACTAGTGCAAATACAAGTCGCGGAATTAGCAAGGTAACTTTGTTAAAGTAGAAACTTTCGTATGTTTATATGTATAATTAATATCAAAAAAGTAGCACAAGCATATTTTATCAAAAAATCCCACAGCAACAAGCTAAATACAACATGAAATATAAAAGTAGGTACAATATACAATTGTATTTAATCTAGAAGTAACATTATTTATAATGGTATTAAAACATGGTATTGTCAATGACTTAGTAGGTAGGTATCTGGGGCTTGGATAAACCATGGGCATTATTTACAAGAGCCAGAGCGTTCCATCACTTACTCATAGTTACAATACTAAATCAAATAATACCAAAATACTATTATTCGTCAGTTCAATATGCAACCGCGCGCCTATACCTTGGCAAATTATTCATACCAGTCAGTTGAATATTGAAACCCGCCACTAAATTACTGTAAAGTTACTGTCGAATGAAAAAGTAATATTGAATTTCAATCATTCTCTTTCACTACGAAGATTTCAACAGGTATCATTATTTTTCTTTTTGACCTTTCAAACTGTTAGTTTACTGCATAGAATTATTTACAAAGGTATTATAACCGGTTCTATCTAATTGACCATAATTCCATGGCCTCAATATCGAATTTCAATCAGTCGTTAATTGCATTTCTAGGCTTCTGTAACATTGTAATTTCCTTTACCATCAAGTCTTAAACATCGTTATATTCCAACTTATTTTTCACGTCTTTGTGTGTTAGGGCAAAAACTGCGGTACGCGGGCGCGGGTCGCAGTTCTGTGCCGAGCGGAGGTTTTAACCGCGCGCGCTTACGCGTGATAAGAGTTTTGGCCCTTGATCTAAATCAAACATGCAACATCAAAGTCTTTGCTGTGCCACTTCCTGGCTAAAACTCAGTAGAAAGTAACCGCTAAGTGATAACCGCGAGGTAATATCCTTCTGGTTTATACATATATGAATTACATTTGATCATGTATGAATTTAAAAAAAACGAAGAACACTTACTTGACTATATCAGTAATTTGTATTGTAGATAATTTGTAAAGCTCTTCTAACGCATTTGAAGCAATGTCTTCAATGTGATCTTTTTGTTCAGGATCATCAATCATAATTTTTTTAAGTGAAGAAAGAGCAATTTCGTCCATTTCATCATAATCGGAGCTATTCCGGTAATCAGCATCATTACCATCATCGTCATTGACATCATCATCATTGCCATCATCATCATTGCCATCATCATCATTGCCATCATTATCATTGTCATCATCATAATCATTGCCAAACTCATCATTCTGGTCGGAATTACTTTGTTCTTCTGTAAAAAGGAAGGTTTTTTCAAACAACATACTTACATCATTTAAATTGAATGAAAATCAAAAGCTTTTATTGACAAGAAGTAGGTACAGTGGTACAATTAGTAGTAACGTCAAACGCCGCATGAGGGCGGCACGGGACTGGGCTTCGACCTGAAGAACCTTGGGAGAGGCCTCTGTCCAGCGGTGTCAGTCTTTTTTCTGACGATGATTATGAGCATTGAAATAATTAAAACTTCGACTTTCAAAGCCGAAATAAAATTAGAACCCTAGGTAGACCGAGAGGAAAAAAAAGCCGGCGGAAAGAACTCGGCACTCTTTTGACAAAAGTGTACTATAGTACTATTTCGCAGAAATACAACTCTGCTGCGAAATTAATGAACCAACAGTAGACATATTCGTGCTTGCTAATGTCATGTCACATGCAAGCTGTAAGCACAAGGTGATTTACATTTAATATTTGGAAATAACCTGTGGAGACATAAATCCCACAAACTTTTATAATCTAAATAGTATTTGAGTTTATCTTTTGCTAGTGGATCTCAATTTTTTTTGATGTGTGTATGTTATATGAAAATAATGAAAAATATGACTGAATAATATAGTGTAAGAAACAGTTCTGTTAAGAACATATAGGAAAGCAAATATTAGTAATAATAGATATTTATTGCATCCAGTATATTGAATTTCTATCATTCAGAATAATGAACACTTTTAAGAGAGAAGTTAGGACTAGGAATGTTTACTAGTGATTGTTATGATAAAAAATGTTATGAAGCACATTTTCAGAGCTAAAATTTTATATCAACTTTGGCGAACCTGCAATTTCTTTTCTCTACATAAATTTAAAGCCTGTATAAGTGTTTTCGAATGATATTGGTGACAGTTCCCATTTTCGATTACGTTCAAACTACTTACAACTAAGGCGATTAAAACACGGCACTGCGCATCGTTGCGGATAGGCTGAGGCGGTGAAGCGGATTTTGGAGCGCTGCTTCGCGCGGTAAGGTGTGTAAATTGCCTAATAAAATATAAATTGGCAAGATAAAAAATAAAAATTAGGTATCTAAATAAGAATGTTTATGATAAATAAATAAATATTTCCGAAAATCACACAAAATTATTATTATTATTATTACTAGCCCTGGGTGTCCCAAAATTTCGCAAAGGCCTCCCTTTTCTCTTTCCATTTTAGGCGATCAGCTGTTTCCGCGGGCCAGTTTGGGCTAAATGCGTCCAGATCATCTTTCCACCGACGGCGTGGTCGTCCGCGACGTCTTTTGATGTCAGGATGCCACGCGGTTGTTGTTTTAGCCCAAAAATCTTCTGACATTCGACAAACATGACCTGCCCAATCCCATTTAAGCCTGGCAGCTTTCAGGGCGACATCCGTGATATTGGTTTTACAGCGTAGCGTGGTGTTTCTTACACGATCAGTTAATTTTACTCCCAATGCACAAAATAATCTAGCCCAAATGAAGTTTCTTAAAGAACTTGTGTTATGGATACTAGATAACTGATATACTTAAGAAATATATACACATACACATTGAATAAACACATATTTTTTATTACAATAAACTTAAATAAACATATAAACATCCATGACTTGACGAATAGGTAATATCTTTGTTCATCACACAAATATCCGCCGCCGCCAGGATTCGAATCCAGGACCTCTGGCATAGAAGGCAATGTATGTTGTTACCGCTACACCAGCCGGTCGTCATAAAATTATAAATTACACTATTAATCAAATAATTGTTTAAGTAAATGTTATAAAAATAGTAATCTTAAAATAACAGATGCAATGAAAGGATTTTTTATAGTACGAGATCCGGCTGCAGGATTAGTGCGTTCATCTGTTTTTTGCAGAAAACCGAATTTTTATGTATTTTTATAATTAGGAGAATATATATTTATCAGGTTGCCTATCAAAATTTGGCCGCCAGTATTTTTAATTAAATTATTTTTAATTGATTTTTGAGAAAAAAATTCGTTCACTTGTTTTTTAAATAAAATAACGTCTACATCACGGCAATTTATATGAAGATTCAAAAAAATCACGGTTGCCGTTGCGCACTTGGCCGCACCTCTTCGCAGCCATGTGTAAACAGGTATGATTTCGATACATTTATACTTTCATAACGTTTATTCATTAATTATATATCAAATTAAAGCTAATTCTTTCTATTTATTATAATATATGGTCGCCTAATTAAAACCACCCGCAAATTAGGGTTGCTGGTTTTTAAAAATTACAAATATTTAAGGTACAGTGGAAAAGAGTTAGCGCGTAACATCATTTGTCAGACGAGGATAGCGATTGCCAGCTGTGCGACGCTTTTAAGCCATTGCGCATGCGTCGAATGTTAGTGTTCTCAACCACCGAGGATTAATAGAGACGACTTAATAAATACTCCAAACATATCTTTTTTTCAAAATGACAAATTTTAAAATCACAAAGCCCTTATTTGCCCTTATTTGCGGGGAGTTTTAATTAGGCAACCGTATAATAGGTTGGGGAAAAAGTCTTTTCGCATTATAGTATGTATGAACTTGTAATAAAATCTCTTTGGCTATAGTATTTGTAGGTATATGGCTGGTTTTGGTATCATTGAAAGTTAAAATTATAGAAAACATAATTCCAAATTCAAATTAGGAAAATGTGTGATTTTCATTTGTTTTTCGTACTGTCAAGATGAGTGAATCTAATGAAGAAATTTGATACATTTTAAAATTTTACTACAAAAAAAGGTAAAAATGCAACGCCATCCGCGAAAAAAATTTGCGATCTTTATGGACCTATTGCAGAGTCTGTGAGAGTAGCACAAATTTGGTTTAAGCGTTTTCAATCCGGAAATTTTGATGTCAAAGATCCACCTCACTCTGGTCGCCCTATTACGGATAAAATGGATGCTATTTTTGAAAAAGTGGAGCAAGATCGACATATCAGTAGTTACGACGAGGCTGAAGAACTGGGAATTGACCACAAAATTCTCGATATTTGGGTACCTCACGAGCTCACTGAAAGAAACCTAATGAACCGTGTACTCATTTGTGATTCTTTATTACGACGTAACGAAACCGAATCATTTTTGAAGAAGCTGATAACCGGTGATGAAAAATGGATCACGTACGCCAAGAACGTGCGAAAAAGGTCGTGGTCAAAGGCCGGTCAGGCTTCACAGACTGTGGTGAAACCCGGGTTAACTCGCAATAAGGTGATGTTGTGTGTGTGGTGGGATTGGAAGGGCATTATTCATTATGAGCTGTTACCACCAGGCAGGACTATCGATTCTGAACTCTACTGCGAACAACTTATGAGATTAAAACAAGAAATTGAGAGAAAGCGGCCGGCATTGATCAACAGACTATAGCCACCCAGCAAAAATTAAGAGAGTTTGGCTGAGAGGTGTTAATGCATCCGCCGTATAGTCTTGACCTTGCACCTTCAGATTTCCGCATGTTTCGGTCTCTTCAGAATTCTTTAGGCAGTGTTAGGTTAACATCACGAGAGGACTGCCAAATCCACTTGTCGCGGTATTTTGATGAGAGGTCCCAAAATTTTTATATCATGTCCCTACCTACAAGATGGCAAAAGGTTATCGAACAAAATGGTACATACATACTTTAGGTAAATGTCAATAAACTATATTAAAAAATGTTTTGAATTATCTTTAAAAATGCGAAGAAACTTTTTCCCCAACCCAATATTATAATAAATAGAAGAAATTAGCTTTAATTTGATATATAATTAATGAATAAACGTTATGAACGTATAAATGTATCGAAACCATACCTGTTTACACATGGCTGCGAAGACGTGCGGCCAAGTGCGCAACGGCAACCGTGTTTTTTTTGAATCTTCATATAAATTGCCGTGATGTAGACGTTATTTTATTTAAAAAACAAGTGAACGATTTTTTTCCCAAAAATCAATTAAAAATAATTTAATTGAAAATACTGGTGGCCAAATTTTGATAGGCAACCTGATAAATATATATTCTCCTAATTATAACAATACATAAAAATTCGGTTTTCTGCAAAAAACAGATGAACACCCTAATCCTGCAGCCGGAACTTAGACTATTAGTAGATAGGGATTGACACTGGTCATCTGGATCATCGTGGAATTAATGAATACTAGCGGCCATCTAGTAATCTTAATTCTGAACACATTTTTACCAACTGATTTGTTACGTCTACGTAATCAAACAGAAGATGCAACAATTTCATTACAGCAACAGCACTAAGATTGTCAATTTTGAACTGTCACTCATATCATTTGAAATCAAATTATACTATATTAATTATTATATAGTTGCAGTAAAAACGATTATCATTACTTATTTTTGGGGTATGATATACATAAACTATTTATGTCCGACATCTGATCAAGGACAAATGAAGGAAGGGATTATATACTTTTTTTTTTAACTAAGAGGTTATACAATAATCATACTTACGGATGTGTTGATCTTCAGAGACCTCCGTTTTGACCTAAAGAAAGCAATTAAAGTATTGAGTTAAATGGAGAGGCACATTGAGTGGAATAACATTATATTGGACACCAATTGCTTTGATTATATCTACTTTACAAAAGATTACTAGATTTAGGTACAGAAAATTACAATTTGTACATACCTCAAATGCAGTAGGAACTGAGTAATGTAATGTTTTCAGAAAATCTTCTTGAGCTTTTTGACATTCTACTAGAAACAACTCAAAAGTAACAAACTTTTCCTGACAATTAAGGCATATTTTGGTAGGAAGCTCATCTCTGGAACTCACCTGAAGCAAAATTGATCAAATGCAAATTAACATCTTATATGATTTTCTTATGTGAAAAGGTAACTGCACAAAGGGCTGAGTCTAGAGTTTTTGAGCCATTGGCTACAGATGTTTCAGCATAATGTCATGTTATAATTACTTTTATTCGAATAAAGATCTAGTGCAATACTTAACTGTCCAATTATCTGAACAACAAAATGTTTGGTTTTTATTTAAGTAACAACTTAAGTTGCAAGATCTCGCAAAAAAAATCAATTTCGATTTCATTTTAATAAATGCAAATTATCATGTAAATATAGGTAACAAATAAGGCATAATACTATTTTTTTACTTGATTTGACCTATATGTATAAGAACATATTTTACCTAACAGAATATAAGTGTTTTGAAAAACAGTTTAAAATTGGGTTACCTACAAAACGAAAGAAATATATTTTTGGCGGTCTGCAGTCACCAAACGTGAGGTTGCGGGAACGATTCCCGCACGAAACAAGAAAAACAATCTTAAGGGTCTGGGTGATTATCCATAAATGTATTCTATATTCTAGTTTGATTTGAGGCCAATGTACTTGGTATGATTGTCTGCGGTTTTTTACATTTCCTATATTTTCAAAGTATGTTGTCCCAATGACTAGCGTGAAGATATATTGTGGTTTCTTGTCTTGACCATATTATGGTTCACACAGGTGCAGAACAGCCTACTGTTCTACAGCCAACCAAGCAATGGGCATTGTTCACTTTTTTTAACCTATTATTTTTATTATGTTATATTAATCTTTAGCCTATTTTGAGAGAACAATTTGAATAATTTTATTTTTAACTGTGTCGTTTAATTTATATTGATTTTATGAAATTAGTACGTGATGACGTCATCTGTGGCATTAACTTTATTAACATGTGTCAGTCAGTAAAAAAAAACATTAGCTGTGTCTGTGTGCTAAGGTCATGCTATGTCACTGTCAAGCAGCGATCAGACGACACGATTCATCGGGCCGATGAGCAGGGCCAATAGATTGGGCGTTCTGATCACACTACACGATATCGCCGCCCTAACTCACTTGGCAGCCAAACGTCGAGCAGTGAAGATGGCGCCTACGCTTTCAAAGTATCAGAAACTTGGAATCGCTCTCGCAGCAACAGCGGGTGTAGTACAAAAAAAGAATAAAAGAAGATGTTGGGTGAAGGAATATTTACTCTTGAGAAATAAATTGTGTAACATGAACATTTTGTGTGTGTTAGAGCCGGAGGACTTTAGAAATTACGTCCGAATGAATTCTGGACAATTTAATCATCTTTTAAATTTAGTGACTCCATCCATCACACGTGCTTTCACGTCGAACGCCGGGCGGGCACTGAGCGCCCTAACCGCGATCAGACGACACGATTCATCGGGACTTAGGGAGTTAGGGCGGTCGGGCACTCTCGATCGCCCGATTTAGGGACACTAACAGCCTAACAGCGATCATACCACCCAATCCATCGGGACTTAGGGAGTTAGGGCACAATGAATCGTGTCGTCTGATCGCTGCTTCACCCAATGGATTGTCAACAGACAACAAACCAACATTTCAAACATTGATTCAAATCAAATCTTAACTGTCTTTATTTCCTCTGTTTCTTTTCTTTGTAGTTTGTATAAATAATCTATAATTAAAATAATTAAATTAATTATTCTTAAAATTTTAATTGTTAAGTAAACTTAGATCAATCGCAGGGAAAAATAAAGAAGCTGAGTTTGTTACTTTGAGGTTACGCTAAAATATAAACAAAACAAAACAACAACCATAGAGCTATAGAGTTTAGTTTGACTTTTTTTAAACTGCTTTAAGGCATAACACTTGATCGATTTGATACCTTTGATGACGTCATCAAGGTTAAATAAAGGTCAAATGTATTTTGTTAAAAATCTCTTAAACCCCAATATTTTTAAATGTTTTAAATCGACTAAATTAATCAGAAACCTTATTCCTCGAAACGGTTTTTCGTATGAAATAAATAAAAAAAAATGAACAATGCCCATTACAATAATAGTGAAGTACCTATTTGTTTATTAAATATAAAATATATATAGTAAGTTTTTCAGTTTATATGTCTACTTGTTCCATTTTATTAACTGAATACTAAACTAACTAGTAGGTTGATGCCATCGCATATTTCTAAGAAGTAGGTTTTGTTACCATTTAATCTCACAATTTCATCAAAATATAATTCGATGAAATTGTGAGGACTGTTTTATTTGATAGGTTCCACAGCAATTATTTTCCACAACATAGGCTCACAAGATTTAGGTTTGCATTTGCTGTTGAATTCTTTTATGTTAAATTATGTTGGCTGCATAACTTATTTACTGATGCATTATTTACCGGGCATCTTACAGTCCTCCATGACATAATATTTCTGGTCTTTATTGAAAAAATCTGCTTAAATAATTGAAAAACATTGTGTCATTGTACGATTTATAACCCTCAACAACCCACCGAAAAAATTTCAATTTAAAAAACTAGCAAAATCCAGGTCTAATGAGAATAATATGTTGAATATGAGCAGCTCTCGTAAGTAAGAAGTATATTCCTTGATGAGAAGAAATAAAGAAAACGAAAAATAAATTCCCTTGTTGCACAATAACCAAACAATAACAAAGCGAATGTTTTTTTAATTGAGGGTTGCCGATTGAAGAAAACGTTTCCACAAATAATCCCGCCTACATATTTCAAATTAAATAATTGTATTATTTTGGATAAATAACATAGATATTGATATTATACAAAGTCGTTTTGTTTCAATATTTTCGCAAAAAAATCGGTGTACAAGAAATTATAATATTATCTTAAAAACTCAGCAAGTTTCCACTCTTTCTTGGGGTGCCTTACTTTTGTCGCACCAGTAGGGATGTACCTCTCTGGACCCTGGGATTGCGTATGGTTGCGTATGCGCGCGAATGAGTAACAACATTATTTATCTTTCTCTACAGATTATTGAAGTAAATATAACATTGTATAAACTATTGCAAAACGATACTGTGACCGATTCTGAACAAACTGTTTTCAGGTTTTGTATAAACAAAAAATAACATATATTTTCTGTAGTACCTACTCAATATTTTATTTATGAAATGTCTACTTTACGAGTTTGACACATCAGGGTATCCCGCAACTTGTTCATATGCATATTTTCCCATCAATTCAAGAACCCTGCTGGGTCGGTAAAGTAGCACGACTATTTAATGTCTTTTAATTTTAATAAATTGAATTCTGCATTAGTTGGTTCAGACCTTTTCTCAGTATTTTTTATTAAATGTAATACGAATTATGGAATATTTTTTATTTGCAAAAAGTACTGAAATCTAAAATGGCCTGACTATGTGGTATTTAAAAGCTGAAGCCTACTGAGCTCAATTCCATATTAAACTCTCTTATTTTAGGTGTCTCACATGTCAAAATAGAGGACTTCAATCTCTCTTCTTCTATACTGGACTGGGAGTGAAAGAAAAACATAGAATGGCCAGTTGCTTCTCTTCCCGGGCATACTGTAAAAGTCAGTTAAGAGACAGAGGTTTTATTGGCATTTTTGTAGGTGATAGGCTGACCCTTGTCACTACAATTGTCTCTCTCCATCATAATAATACATCTAAATTTAATAATGTTTTTGAGTTTTTGCATTTAAAATGCTCAATTATTCTTAAATAAATGAAAAATGTGATAAATAAAAATTTGCTGAACATGACATTAGATGGTTTTATAGCCTCAGGTATTCTACCTACCCCATTACAGGGTCAGGCATGAAATTATTTATGTCAAATTAGAGAGTGTAATGTTCAATATGACCCACTATGTCTTACAGCCTCATTAGCAACCACTTCAGAGTTACAAAATAAAAATTAATCTAGCAACAGGAGTATGAATGCAACTTGAATGTTTTTATTCTTAAACCTCAAATTATTCTAAATATAAGTAGCATAAATAGTCTGCTTGATGTTCTTTTGAATATGCACTAAAGGTCCTACTCCAGGTGGGTCCATTAAAATATCTAGGGTTTGTGTCACCTAATTAGATAATTTTCAGCAGTCAATAAAAATTAATAATATATTATTGCAGCAAGCAATATTGTACTTCAAATTCAAATGTTACCTTTATGTATCCTAGAAATTAACTTGTGGCTAAATAATTAGCATAAGTATGTATATACTTGCTTGGTTCAATAAGTTACTGAAAAAATTCAGTGCTTATTATATTTAAATGTAAAAACAGAAGATATCAAACTACTTACAGATTTCTGAGTGAATTTTTCAACTATCTTACAAGTACTTGTATTGTTAGCATCTAGTAGATCTTTTAAAGGATCCTGTTCCCTTACACATATCCTACACACGTTCATTTTACAAGATTTATTTCACTAAAAGTCCTGATAAATTCTTAAGATATAAAAGTCACTCCGATCTTAAATATTTACATTTTGTCGATTTTACCGTTTTACACTGAGCGAGCACGGCATTGACAATCAAAGCATTTTATTCAATTTGAACAGATTGGCCATAGCATCATTTTAACGTTTGGTGGCGCCACTTGTTATTGCCAAAAACAACTTAAGGCGAGTATTTTCGACCGCAGTAGGCATTAACGCTATATGGGACTGCGTGGCGGGCAGTCGCGTAAATGAACACGTCAGCGCACAGAAATGTCACAGTATAAATTAATAGCAGTAATATAGTAGTACTATACCTATGGTGTGGCTTGTTATACGAAATTCGTTTCTACGATGACTAAAAATTATGTCAAGGATGATATAATAGAATCTATATTTTTTATTTATCTGGATTTAGTATTGCGATACCTATACTTACTATTTTATTTTTTATAAATATTGTATTTGCCATTTTATAGATGAAATCTTTTTAAATTTATATCCTTACTGAATTCTGTTGTGAAAATCGTGCTATTTTGACTTGAAAGTATATCGTGACGTTAATTTATAACTTTCATAAATTATTTGTTCCAAAATTCATTAAAATCAGATAAGTAGGTAGTTGAGATCTTTTACGTAAGCTTTTATCTCTCATTCCAGTCCAATAGGGCTGGTGTTTGAAAAAAAGTAGGGTTTGGGAGCTATTTTCATTACTAATTTTCTACAAATCGGTCGGATGGTTTGGCTGAAATAAAGGAACAGAAAGATAGACTTTCGCATTTATTATTTAGTATGGATCCGTTATTTAGTCACTACAACACGAGTTAATTTGAGCTGAATAATGTAGTGTGAATGTTACAAATATTTTTTTTTTTATGAAATGAAATTCAATCCACCCCTTCGGAATGTGCACCTGTTTACACGAAGTAGTAAATTTGTAGTAGTTAATTATATCTAAAAAATAGTAATGTATGATTATATTCTTAAATGTCTATGTATCGTCATAATGTATTAGCCGTCTAATCTATAAAGCCGAAGGGTTTGTCTGTTTGAACTTTGAACTAGAATATTCGTGAAAGAACCGATCAGATATAATTTAATGTTACTAAAGTTGATGTATATAGGTCCAAAACACTATATTTTTGAAAAACATAGCATATGAAAGTTTAACCACAAAATACATAAAAGGTGACCAATTTAAACTAACTTTTGACACTGTGAAATTATAACTATCTGGAATCATAATTTCAACACACAGGAAAATTGGTGGTAGATGCCATCTACATTCCCTTTCAAGAACGAAGTAAGTACTTTTTATATATTAATAACTAGGTACATCAAAAGAATTGTAGGTGGCAGCATTACTCAAAAACATATTTGTTGAAATTATAAAGATACCAAACTAATTTGATATCTGGAACTTTTGAAATAGAGTCTATTTTACTCGTGACGAAAATAAATACAAGAAGGTATTTTAACGGACAGACATTATCAATCCATTATTTTATTTGACGTTTAAGTACAGGCAAAGCAATATTATTTGAACGTAACCCATTCAAACAAATTAACTGATATTCTTTTCGATATTAATAACTAATACCCATCTTAATCTCACCATCAGTGCTAATGTCTTATCAGCACTCATCAGTACCTATACTACCTATAAATTACCATTAGTACCTATCAGTAGTTACCCATCTGCACCGATAAACACCTATGAGAAGCCATCAGCACCTATCAGTACCCATCGGAACCCAATAGCATCTCTCAGCATCCTTCATTACCCATCAGCACCTATCAGCACATCTGAGCACCCAACCTCAATACTCAACAGCATCTATCGGCAACCATCATTACCCATCAGCACCTGTCAGCATCCATCAGTTACAATCGTCACCTATCAGTAACTATCAGCACCCATCAGCATCTATCAGCACACATCAAAAAGAACACCTCTATAATATACAACTTTGCATAGGTGTTCTTTAATACTTATATAATATATACAACGTGTAACATAATGAAGAGATAATACTTAAGGGGCTTGTATGTTTGGTGGTGTAGTTTATAAGTAACAGTAACATAAACTTGTAATCCTTACGGTTGGTTCGGAAAACCAGTTCAAAGTTTAGATCAAAATATCTAAGTGTCAACCCTAAAAACAGCTGTTACCTTTTGATAGAATCTATTCGGTAACAGATGGCGTTAAAATAAAGCGATAAGTAACCAAGAGAGATACTACAAAGTGTAATTTTGTGCCTACTAAATTAGACGACAACAACGTCTCGGGAATGTTTTTTTCGGTAGTATCTAAGTGCAGAATATTTTTAAAACTACCTTTTCACCAATATGTGAGTTTATCACGCGGTTTACCAATTTAAAACTCTACTGAAATAATAGATTTGCACGTTCGAACTGACAACACGTTAATTTTAACTATCCGTGAGAATATATTTTCTTAACCTTAAACTATGATGCATCACTGACAAGGATATTAAACTTCTTGTTTATTCTCACATACTTACAACTATCATCACAACCATACAATAAAGCTTGAAATAAATTTTAAGTAATCCAGCATTCTGCATAATTTTTATAGTCTATGAAATAGCAAGTTCGATGCCCTTTGTCTGCCGCGGATCGCTCGCTAGCTACTCCCGGGCTCTCACGTTTAAGTGTTACGTAAGTATTTTAAAAACGTTTAATACTTATTCTTAGTCCCACTGTTTGTGGTTATGAACGGATGCTGAGGCTCGGTAGCCTTCTATTTCTAATACTTAACAACATACATGATCGAAATACATTTACGACTAAAATCAAAAATGTTATCAAATTAAGCATAAGTAATCATCAATTTTAGAGAAACGTAAAACAAAACATTAATTTAGGTACTCTCAATAAACTATGATATCAAACTTGTCATACAAAACACTATCACATTTCTTTAGAAATACGCTATTGCAAGAAACTAATATGAAATTATTACAAATCTATCGGTAGGTAATACGTTGAAATTCTTTCGCACGGCGTCAAATCGCAACTTATACCTAATGAAGAGAGACTCAAATAGACAATCAAACTTACCCATAATTCTAATAAAAAACGAAGAAATATCCTCTCTCCCTTACATTCAAACTTTCTAAGAATTATAATAGGAAACATACATATTCGGTAAATACCTATGATTTTGTAAACCTCAAACTATGATACAATACTAACAGCTTCTTGTACTTACTGTATTCTCACATACTTATAACCAAACTTATAACTATCAATACATACAACAACAAAGCTTTAAATTAATAAAATTAGCAACTAAGTAAAGTCGTTTTCATAAAAGATAACCCGTGCATAGCTCTTATAACAAACACACAAGGTGTATTATCGCTCAACTCGCGGGGCTTCTTTCGGCGTCTCGTCGCGAACTTGCGCCTTTCGGAATTATACCCTTTTGAGATTTACCGCCGCCGCTTCCAAGCCAAACTAAAGGTTGTTCCGTTCAATATTTATTATGAACAAATTCTCAACTCAACAAAATTTTTTATTTAAAAAAGTTAAATTACTTATGACTAACTAATTATTTTTAGTTGCGTTTGTTTCAGGCTGCTGAAATTATTTTCTAACGCTATAGGTAAAAATATCCTAAGTATACCTACCTGTCCTAAAACTTTATTTTTTATGAGGAATCTTTATCTTTTATTATTATTCTCTTTCTTGAGAAACAAAATGGATTAATTTCTTTATTTAAAATGTGTGAAGAGTAAAAATAAGTTACGTAAATTAACAAATCACAGTTTTTAATATTTTGATATTGAACAAACAACTTAAAAACTATTTAAGTGATTTCACGATTGAAAACTATTTATTTGTAACAGAATAACTTAACAATACAAAAACATAATATAATGAAGTCATTTCACTTTATTATGAAATAAATTGGGTACTAAGATTTTGTTTATCATATCGCTATACGGAAAAACCCTAAAAAATTAGGTACTAGAGAACTGTTTGGTTCGGTTATTAGTAAAATTAATAGAAATTTATTTCAGTTCTTTCATGTCCGTTTTGAAGTGTGCACGTCAGTTGCTATCGCTATTTTATTCGAAGTTTTCTTAAAATTTTCAAGTTTAAAGTATTGGAGGTAATGCGCGATGACATGGTGTATTCAAACGACAAATGTTACGAGATGATTCTGTATGTTGGAGCCGCTAGTAACCACAGCATCTACGAAGCTCGAAGGCTTTACAGGCAGCGGTTTGTGGAGCGCAGGCCGGCAGCTGAACAGCGCCACTTACCCGGCTATGGCGTGTTTCGAAGCATGAGTCTGCGGCTCAGCGCGCCGGTTCTTTTCACGCGAAACCCAGCGCGGCCACCTTCGCGTTCCGAGAACTTAGGAGAGCAAGTCTTGGATCATTTCGAGAAGGATCCGAGGAGCAGCACTCGACGAGTCGGTGCTCTTTTGGATGTCAATCACATGGTGATATGGCGCACGCTTAGTGATGATGGCCAACATCCTTATCATTCCCGATGGACGCAAGAGCTGATACCAGCGGATTTGTGACCTCCTCGGTTAGGCTTTTGTCGGTGGCACAAACGTCATGTGGATGTGTGTGTATTGAAAAAGAAGGCAGAAATTGTGTGCCGTTTTTGTAATTCTGGCCAAGTGTAAGTGTTTTTACGCAAAGTGAACTGAATGTCGATTGAAATAAGTGCGATACTTGCCATAAGAGTTTGTCAGATATTACAAATTTAAGTTGTAATAATTATAACAAACACTCTTTATTGTCATTAAACGTAGAAATAATTATGTACACAATATTTAAGCGATTTAAAAAGCTTTAAGCGATTTCTTTCAGGCAACCCGATTTCTTCCGGGCAACCCGTTTATTATTAATAAATAGAAACTTGAAAGTTGTACTAACATGTTGTTTCATTTGTTTTCATTAGCTAGGTAGTGTGATAAAAATTGTGTCATTCAATGTGCCAAACGATAGGTAAGTAATAATCAGCTGCGCTGATATCCGCGCTACTCGCAGTGGGCGGCCGCGGCGGCGGCGCGGCGCGGCGTATCGCTCGCTATTCAGCCGGTGCGGGAAAGGTCATAAGGTCACTGATTGCGGCGCAAGTCTATTTTTAGCTTGTTAGGTTGACTAGGGTTGTCAAAATATTTCATTGTAAAATAATTTAAAAAATTTGTATGAAAGTCTATACCAGCACTGATCATGCTAATTCTTTTACTGTACATTCTACGTATGGTATAGAAGCTAACCCTAAAGTTTTATCTCTCCATTTTGTTACACGTTGTATATACCATAACTTTTCAATAATATAGATATAGATGGCGCTGCTTGCTACTGCTAACATCTCTCTCCGTGATAATATTCGCAAAAAAATAGTAAACTATCAATATTAATTGTTTTTCGATCAAAAATAGCCTACAATAGTTATAACTAAATAGTGAAAACGTTTGTGACGCTGTGTTGTGAAAAATATCTAAGTTAAGACTCAAAAATAAAATCTGAATCTTACACCAGACTAAATTAGTTAAAAAGTGGCTGACACGCTTACGAGTAATACCAGTGAAACCTAGCCGCATCCACGGACAACGAGTGAGTGATTATCATACGAAGTATTTTGAAGCAATACACAAATTAATTACTAAATTCATGTTATATTATGTTAAATGTTAAACAGTGACGGTAAATCGATCATTTTTTTAAATATCCCGTGTCGCAATGATGTCTCTCTATCTCAACTAACCTACTATGAACACCATCGTTTCGGAGCATCTACATTTTCTTTAAAACCTGTAACTGAATTAACGATAGGTAAAATTATCATAAAACTCACTTCCAATGCTCAAGGTATTGACGAGATATCTAGAGATATGATATTGTTGACATTACCACGCACATTAAATATCATTACCGCTATTATAAATAAGTCCATACAACAGAGTTATTTTCCAATTGCTTGGAAGACCTCTAAAATTAAACCTCTTTCCAAAATCACTAATGTAGGTTGCTTCAAAGATATAAGACCTGTTAGTCTGTTATCGTTCTTATCTAAAATACTTGAAAGTGTCGTTTATGATCAACTGATTGCTTATTTAGAAAGTAACTCAATATTAAGTTCTTTGCAGTCTGGTTTCAGAAAGGGCAGGGGAACTACGTCTGCTCTACTGGATGTAGTTGATAACATCCTAAATGCGCAAGATAAAAGCTCGGGTACATTACTAACCTTATTGGACTTTTCCCGTGCTTTTGACACACTCAATATTGATTTGTTAATATCCAAACTGGCTTATTATGGATTTGACAACAAATCTTGTCAATGGTTCTCCAGCTATCTTAACGAAAGATCACAGTTAGTTGAAGTACTAGGAAGTGATGGGGTTCCAGTAAGATCTTGTGAGAAACCAGTTACTCACGGTGTCCCTCAGGGCTCCATTATAGGGCCAGTTTTATTTATTCTGTATAGTTCGGATATTGTCAACGAGATTAAGCACAGTAATTTTCAATTATACGCAGACGACGTTCAGCTTTACATAAACTGTAATCTCGATAATATCAACGAGAGAGTTCAGGGTTTGAATCATGACCTCTCAAATATAAGTGCTTGGTCCTATAGGAACTGCTTGGCTTTGAACCCTTCTAAAACAAAACTTATGATCTTAGGATCAAAAAAACAGATACAGGAGTTAAAAAATTACCAACCAAATATAATAGTAGAAAACAAAGTTATTGATGTAGTGGAAGATGTTCGAAACCTGGGAGTTTTGTTCGATCCATGTTTAAAATTTGAGAAACACGTATCAAATATTGTCAGAAACTGTTTCTTTCGACTGAAGGTTTTATATAATGTCCGTGATCTCTTAAGCATTAAGTTACGTGAACGACTATGTGAGGCACTCATTTTATCGAAACTAAATTATGCCGATGTTTTGGTTGGACCTTGCCTCATGAATAAAACACAAGCGATGATACAACGGGTACAGAACGCGTGTGCACGATTTTGCTACCACATTCCACCAAGAACACGAGTAACACCTTTTATAAATAAAGCTCAATCGCTAAAGATGAAGAACCGTCAGTTTTTACATTTCGCTTGTTTGTTATTTAATGTCGTGAATCATAAGATACCTGAATATTTATTTGCTAAGTTGGATTGGATGCGTGCACAAAACCGTTACAATACTAGGGCAGCCCTCTGCAGGTTGGTCACCCCAAAACATCGTACTACGGCCTTCAGAGGCAGTTTTCGATATCAGGCCAGTAAATGCTGGAACAATCTACCACCCCCAGTAAGACAGACAGATAACAGGGTAACTTTCAAAACCAAGTTAAAAAAACATCTCCTATCTCAGCAGTTACTAGAATAATCGAAAACCCTCTAAGAATTTATATTTGTCACACCATTCTTTTTAATGTTAATATCTCTTTATATTTCATTTATTTTACATTCTGTACATGTTATATATATTTATTTTATGTATAATTATTTGTATTCTCTAATTTAAGATTATCAATAATTACTATTATATAATAAAGCTTTTATTTTATTTTCATTAAAATGTAATAGATTAATTGTAAAGTGGAAAATAAATCTACACCAAAACCCTCATCCCCGACCAACCGTGGGATGCCACTCACTTGGTGCCAACTGAAAACCAGCGTCGTGAACCCTTTAGGATACCGACTATATAATGAGTTGGTTACCATTTTTTATAATAATCATCGTTGGCATTTGTTACAATTATTAATTATTTTCATGTTCTTTAGGTTAAGTTTTAGTTGTAAGTATTATTGTACGAATTTCAGTGGTGATTGTTTTAAGAATAAAATATTTTCTTTCTTTCTTTCTTTAAATTGAAATAACAATATCCGACCCGCATAAGAGTGACAGAAATAGAATAACGTCTTTTCTAGTGTATCATTTATCCGTATATTTCACCGAATGACGTCAGAACAACTGTAGCTCCGAGGTTAAAGCGTTGACTGGTCATCTGATACGTCGTGTGTTCGAAACCTGGCATCGGGAGAATTTTATTTTTTATTTTTTTTTGTTTACCTTACTTAATTAACTGACACAATTGGAGATTCATTATTGCCTTTTCGAAATAATACCTAAGAAGAGAGAAGGAACATTTTTTATAGTTTAATAAATCATACTTTTATTTGAGGTTAACATGAGTACAATACGCTCCCCGCCCTCAGAATCGAACCGTAAAGAAGGATCGAATACAGACCTTACTAAGCCTAAGGATGTTGAAAAGAAAGCAACTTTACGTAAGCGTAAGCAAACCGAGCAAGACTGCATTATAAAACAGGAACTAGAAGACTTTCGTAGGGAAATGATGTACCTTTTTAAAACTTTCACTGACAGTCACAATGAAAATTTGCAGAAAATCCAAAACGAAATTACAGCTGAAATTAAGGAACATGTCTCATCTTTAACAACTAAAATCATGCAAGAACAAGAACATTTGAAAGCTAATATAAAAGAGCTTGAAAATAAAATTTGCACGGTCGAAAATAAAACTCCAAACTTATCAAACGTTCAGAAAAAACTCGAAGAGGCCAACGATAATATATCTCAACTCAAATTAGAGATTAATCAAAATAGACAATTTTCAATGCTTCACAACCTTGAAATATCCGGTGTACCATTTTCTAAAGGAGAAAATTTAAATACCATATTCCAGAATATGTGCACTCGAGTTGGATTTTCTTTACGGGAATGCGATGTAGATACTATTCACCGAGTCCGTAGATTTCAACCCCCAGAAAGAGAAGGGCAGAAGATTACTCGACACCCAGCTATCATCGTCAGGTTTACCCAACGCAATCGTAAAAATGAACTTCTGGCTGCCGTCCGCGCGCGCCGCGCCCTTACTACCGCCGACATCGATCTGCCGGGACCCGCACTCGCGCTTTATGCCGGCGACCACCTCACTCCTACTAATAAACTTATATTAAAACGGGCTCGCGAGTTGAAATTTGAATTTAATTATTCTTATTTATGGGTCCGTGACTGTAAGATATTTTTACGTAAAAATGATACTAGCAAAGCAATATGTGTTATTAACGAAAAGGATTTGGATAAAATTAAGTGATTTTTTTTTTTTTGAAACTATAACATCGATATGAGAAGAAGGAGAGCATGCAGAAAAGGAATACTAAAAGTTTAATACAATAATTCACGGATACTCATATAAAATCTTGGAGCCGTGGATCCTGAAAACATTTTGGATACATACTCATTTTGGAAGTTCAGAGTGTATATAAAAAATCCTAGTGGGCTGTAAGTGAAATAGTGCTTTTTTTATACCACCTTTGTAACCTTTATTTGTAAATATACCAACTTTAACTTTATTTCCCTTTATTTCTTTAACCTTTTCTCTTAAATAGTAGGTTTAGGCTATTACTTAAGGTAACACTACAGAGTCTTTCACTCATGTCAAATGTACGCTTGTTAGAAAGAAATAAAGATATGTCCGTAAATTCATCGCATGTTTACCCCATATATCCGACAGTAAACAATTATATAGAACAAATGGGTAGCTCCTATCTATTACTACCATTACTACCTACCATGGTGTCGACTGTCGAGTCGAACGGAATGGGGAGTTTTCTGACAGCTCATAAAAATTAGTTCAAAACACCTCTATAGATGGCACTTTTAAAAAGCCGAAGGCGTTAATTCTGTTAACTATAATGTAGGTAAGTGGTATCTACCATCTATGGTTATTTATACGTTCAATGGGGAGTTTTCTGACAGCTCATAAAAATTAGTTCAAAAAACCTCTATAGATGGCACTTTTAAAAAGCCGAAGGCGTTAAGTCTGTAAACTTTAATGTAGGTAAGTGGTATCTACCATCTATGGTTATTTATACGTTCAATTTCTTATACAGACGTCAATTAATTTATTTGACTTTTAAAAACGCAGTGTGGAATAAATTCTTCGCCTTCGCCTTTTGTAAAGCGCCATCTATCGAAGCCCTTTGTACCAATTTTGTACAGTTTTGTTTTTTTAATGAGCTGTCAGAAAACTCCCCATTTCTGATACAGACAGTGTGGAATAAATTCTTCGCCTTTTGTAAAGCGCCATCTATCGAAGCCTTTTGTACCAATTTTGTACAGTTTTGTTTTTTTAATGAGCTGTCAGAAAACTCCCCATTATGTCGTCTGATTGAAGTGATTGATGAGTGGTAATTATTTTTGTTTATGCACGATTCGAGCTGTGATTTAACGGGCAATTTAAGACCGTCCTTAAGGATAGTATTATACGAAAAGAAGTTACAATAATCGTAATTTATGTCGTTTAAGTTTATTGTACAAAATATCTTAAGCTATCTTGGTTCATAATCAATACAGAACTGTTCCGCTACTGACTAACAACGAACAGACAGCCATATCAACTAGGCGTAGCGTAGGTACAGAAGCTCATATTTGGTAGTTACCTGCATACTTACATTCCTGGGAGGGAAGGAATTCCTGAAATTCCCACAGAAATGGGAAACATAGAACTTTTAGAAGAATTGTTTTTAGGTGATATTCGTGTCCATGATACTGGCAATCCTGTCGGTTTGTATCGACGATCGACGGCTGGGCCCTATTTCATAAAACTCAAATCGACTGACATGAAAAATGATTCTTAAGGGTTTAAAAAAAATTTGTCTGCGAAAATCCGACCGAGGTGAAAGATACATGACTATTTCTCAAAAAGTTGTCCACTTTTAGAAATTTTAATTGTCCACTGATGAAAAACGTAATTTTTTTATGATATGAAGTTTCTTTTTAGAAATTGTTTTCCTTAAATTGTTGTGCGGTTAAATACTTTTTTAATAAGGTCATACTTACACCCATAAAAGTAAAAACAAATAAAAAAAAGTAAATTGTTTGGGATAGTAAATTAGCCCGCCATATAAAAAAAAAATGTCCCCCTCTTTCTCAAGACGTAAAAAGTCTTCAAAAAACTTATATTTGAAAAAACTCAAAATGGGGTTTCTTTTTCCTACATTTAAATAATATCTGGCACAATTTAAAAACACACCTGAGCTTCTAATTGTATTTTGTATTATTTAAAATTAAAAAATATTGTATGTCTCACAATTTTTTTATGAATTTCGTGACACATTTCTTTACGCTATTTAACACCACCAAACCATTTCCCGAAGTTTGAAGCACAAATTAGAAAGTATTATGTACAAGTACAGATAGGACACATCAATACTATAGGGAGTTTGGAATGCAAGCTTTTTTGCCGCTTGGCGGCGCTTGTGTGCTTGAGGTTTTTTGGGTGGACTACGCACTATAGTGGTTTTTTTTATTATTATTGTTGATAAATATTTTTTACATATGTGAAAGAAAGGGTGTTAATTTTACAGTACACTGGCAACGAACTAACAAGCCACTAACTAAAATAATCAAAAACCAACACTTGTTAGCATGTTTGATAGTCATAAAGTTATTCGTTGAAATATATGAATAGTGAAGTCTATCAAGCATCACAACAATTCAATAAATGATAAACTTAAGTTCACTGGATCTATTTCTGAGTTTGCAGGAAATTATAAAAACACAGCAGATATGTGCAGTTTACAACAGACATGCTCAGGACTTTCACAAGCCGGCGGCAGCGTTTTGTGATCAAATGGCGAATGATTGTCTATCGCTCACTCAATTCACTCATATTAAGTTGTTATTGCCAGTTATAAGTGGCGCCACCAAACGTTAAATTGGTGCTATGGCCAAACTCTTGAAATTGAATAAAATGCTTTGATTGTCAATGCCGTGGTTTGAAGTTGTTTTTTGCGGATGGCAGCCCTGTTTGATTCTATAGACAATCAGGAAATCGTTCCTCTATTTTGTGTTTAGCTGTCAGTTAGCCAAACAGTCGGAGCGTTTGAAGTGGATTTCGTTTATAAAATATTTCCTGACGAGATTCGGACCCAAAAAGTAAGTTATATTATTATCATATACATGCAAAACTTTGAGAGTATAGTGCTAAATATACGGAAACCCTTTGCTGTTAGATCCAATAGATAATTTCGATGTTATTACAAAAATACGATTGTATGTTAGATTTTCCTCACAAAATTTCGTGACAATTTCCTGACGTCAAGAAATTTTGGATGTTTCATGCAGTATACCTACTAGGTAGATAATAAAGGTTGCATAGTAAATTGTGGTGGTATTGTTTTACACTTCAGATCTTAGATGACAAAACAGGTACTTTTATGTGGAAAATTACATCAACAGATCAACAGACTGCTATTCCAGTACAAAAGTTGAAAACTAGAACAATAACAAAACTCAAAAGTAAATTACACCAAAGAAAAGAACAGACTGAAACAATTGAAAAGGGAAAAATGCTTAAAATAAAGACTGATGAAGAAGAAGGGAGACTACCCGACGACAAAAAAAGAAAAAAAAAGAAGGGAACTACTACGTTTTTTCTACTGACATAAATGTAAAAGAAATTTAAATTTGTTGCCCTGTCTTCTGAAAGAATTCATATAATATATTGTGTGTCCAGTTATTAATAAAAAAATAATTTTATTAATATGACCAGTACTTACGTGTTTAATTTTGAGTTACTTGATTCCTATAACAGGTGGTATGATGTCGTCCTAAGTGACGATAATTTCTTGACGTTTCTTGACAAACTGATTTCTTGACAATTTCATGACGGGACACTTTTTTGAGAAACACTCACATTCGAGTTAGTACATTCAAAAGCCGTTCAAAGGAGGCCACGTTTGAAAAAGTTTTTATTCAGTAGGCAATGATGAAGCAAGTGACCTGTCAAATAACCGTCGTCGATCATTGCGATAAAGAATTCTGTAATTATTGTTCTTTTTTTTAAATAATTATTAATGTTCGAAGCTGTGATCTTAAAATAATGTTTTATAATTGATTTTTGTTTCTCATCGCTCATTTTTTTCGCATCCTCTGTTTTCTCCTTAGCGGGGACGATAGCTTTTGATTTGTGTCAACCGTATCACCGGTCCAGTTAAAACTATTTTCTCCCATGTGGCCCGGTGCCGGTCCAAGCCACTGGGCCAGATGGGACGCACCCCGCGGATGAATCTTAAAGTGATGGTTAATATTAGCTCGGCCGGTATTCATTAGATTTAGCTTCGTAATTAACGGAACGTATCAGCGAATAAATATTGCGTTCTGAATAACGCTGGATTATTATAACCATGCCCACACTTTTAGTAGGTATTAAGTACCTGCCTAGTTATTATTACATCGTGTTTCTAAGCATCATTTCTTACACTGACTTACATTTTTCAGCAGAATCTGACAGAAGCTGAAGAGGTAGCTGCGTCACACAAACACACGATTGAACGTTCTGAAAAGATCGCGTCAATGAATTAAGAAAACACACCAAACGATTTTGCGTAGTCAATGAATTAAAGATGGGCGAACCTTGAAAAAGGCTCATCGATCCTGCTAAGTGAGGCGTTGTTTCGCGAGCGCAAGGAGCGCTCACTCCACGTCCTCACTCAAGAAGCGATAGACGAAAAGGAAGGACCGCGGCGACCCGCGGGGTATTTATAGAGGCGAGAACACGCGGCGAGAACACGCAGCGACGAAAGCGCCGCGACAGCATGACGGAGATTGTGTGGAACTAAAATTAATTAGGAACTAACTCCTTTATGCTTACACTAGTTAAGATGTTTTGTAAATAGGTATAAAAACGTATTTTTGGCAATAAAGATATTCTTCGACGCACTCTCGACTTAAGTACTTCCTTCAGCAAGATCCCCTAAAGTGGTTTAATTCATTGACTACGCAAAATCGTTTGGTGTGTTTTCTTAATTCATTGACGCGTTCTTTTCAGAACGTTAATCGTGTGTTCTTATTGAGAGGTTTTATGACAGCTCATTAAAAAAACAAAACTGTACAAAATTGGTACAAACAGCTTCGATAGGTGGCGCTTTACAAAAGGCGAAGGCGAAGAATTAATTCCACACTGCGTTTATAGACTCGTTCTTATCAGAACGTTCAATCGTGTGTTTGTGTGACGCAGCTACACCATCTTACCATCAAAAAGAAATGGTGTTTGATCAACTACAAATACGAAACCGTTAAATATTCCAAAATATGTTATTTACTGTTTTAAAAGTTAATAGAGACCATTACATTTATAATAACCGATTACATCACATGTCTTGATTCCAAGAAATGTTTTGACGTTACTGTTAGTGTCAGTAAGAAAAAAAAAAACGATTGACAGTTGACGGCTAGAAAGATAGCGTTCGCGCTTGTGTGTTGTGTGTGTGTGTGTGTGATGCTTGCTCGCTTGATTATAACGAATATTTTCTTTTCAATAACTATGTAAAAACATTACTTTTTATCAAACAAGAGTTGCAAGTGGATATGGAAATTAAAATATATCGCATTATGGCATAGCTGTGATGACTTACAAGCTGTCACCAGCTTGAATTTGCTGTGAATGTGACTAAATAAATCTTGATAATGGAGGTGCATTCGGAGTCTTTTAGAATGGACAATACCTCAACGCCAGGAATCACAAACATTAATTGTTGGAGGCATGAAGATAGTGGATACCATACTTCATTTACACCCGGGTCTATAGAAAGTTCTGCTGTTTACAATGAAAGCTTAGAAACCAGCATCACTCCTAAAGATATTCGTATCTCAGGACAAATAACTGTTGATTGTTACAATATAACACCATTAGGGCGAAAATACAGCTGTACTACAGTGCATCGTCCCAGTGCTATCGATTCTCCTATCCAACGCCGAGGTATTAAAAGGCGGCACAATGAGGAAACGGATTCTGACGGGTTTAATAGTTCTGTGCCTACTCCTACCAGTATCATAGCTGGTGGTATTCAACGATTACAAGTTCAAGATGAAAGTAGGAGCGACATAAATTTTTCTGTAACTTCAGTTAAATCTGATATATTAAACTCAAATTCACTTTACTATTTTAATGAATATGCTCATACATCATATCCTACAACACCAGTGAAAAAAATGTGTAGAACTAACTGCAAACTGAGTCCAACAAAACGATCATCTAAAAAAATAAACTTTGCCATACACTCTCTATCATGCGAATCTCATGGCCTCCAAATTTCAAACAAATTAAGACCACAATCCAGAGTGGCACGGACTATTCAATTTAGACCAGACCAAAAAGTGGATATCATCAAGATGTTATATGATAAAACATGTGTTTGGCCAGCTATTACAAAGATATTTAGTTATCTGTCCAATAATGACATACATAACTTTTCTCAAGTAAGTAAAACTTGGTTAAATGTGTGGCAGCTTGTCAGTAATGTGCGGACAAAGAAAGAAGAGTATATACAGTATTTGAAATACTCTCAAGAAAACAGAGAAAATTTCAACAGACCTGAAACACCCAAATGTGTAGAAGTTACACAGAATAGATCATTAAAAGAAATACATAATGTTTTGAATGCTGATATTGTGGAAGAACGACATATAAGCCCACCAGGAACTCCAAGGACAGTAAAATTCAAAAGATTTATGAAGGTATTATTGTTTCTTTTGTTACTACTTATTGAAAGTTTTAAAAATTGTACTCTTTGAGTGAAACTTGAAGTAATCATGACAATCCTATTAAATTGAAATTAAAGTTTTGCATCATAACTAACCAACCAATAACATTGGGGTTGTCTGGAAGAGATCGCTCTGAAGCAATAAGGCTGCCCATTGTACCATTCTTAAGTTTGTGTTAACATTGGATGGCTATGTAGATGTTATAAATACATTTTTCTAAACATCATTCCAAGCTTAGCTAAAACCTGCCTCATTGTTATTTATATTTTATTTATTTATTTACACTTCAGTATACAGTACAGATAGTAAATGAGAAAAAAAAAACAGTGTGTTGTGTAAGTACTACTAGGCAGTCTTATCGCTGACGAGCGATTTCTTACAGACAACCATGATTTATATTGTTTTGTATAATAATAATTGCTTGATAATTGCATTTTATGAAAAAGTTAATATGAATGATAATAACCATGAAAGTATGAAAACTCATAACATATTAGTCCATTTGTAACCTTACTACTACAGAAAATATTTCTTTATGTGATACTAAAAAAAAAATACTAAATTAATACACTTGACCTACACTTTTATTTTATGGACGATATTTTTTTCAGTTATTTAAGAATAATTGAACATTATTAAATGCAAAAAACTTAAGAATATTATTATTTCTTTAAGCATGTCTCTGAATATTTTATAGCCAATATTTTTTTATTGTTTCAGACTGCTTCACTGGATGAACGTATTCAATTGTCATGTGTAAGGTGTTGTCAACCTGCTAAAGTAACTGAAGAACCAAATGGCGAGGAATGGGTAGACTGTACTAGTATAAGTTGCTCATATCAGTTCTGTAGGTATTGCAAATGTAGACGGCACCCAGGGAAAGCCTGCTTTCAATATGATTTAGAAGGACCTAGTCCATCTAAGAGAAAAAAATCTAGTTCTATAGGAACCAAAAAAAGCAAACAGAATTTGAGAAGACTTTTATGAAATGTTTCGATAGAATAGTTTTAAACCAGTCAGGCATAAAACCCAGTGAACATTTGTGTGTAATATTTACATTCCACCTCCAAAGAACGAACATATATTTTTGAGATTATTATTGGGATTTTTTAAGTGCCATTATGTATTGGTTATTCTTGTCATGTGGCAGTTTAGTTTTAACCTACAATTAACTATTATTTTACTGGCATAAGTACCTCATAATTCATTATTAGGAGTTAAGTTATTCCATAGTACAAATCACAAAACTAGGTTAACATCACTAAGTTAAACTCCTTACTACATGGAAAATATAACACCAATTCAAAGTGCTCAAAAATAAAGTACTTTCTAAGTTTCCAACTTAGCAACTTGTTATTAAAATTTAGAATGCTTTCATAATTATTTACTGATAGACTGAATGAGATGGCCATAGCTAATTAAAAATAAGTTAATTTAATTTTAATGATAGCGTATAGTAGAGTTTCAGTGTTTACCTTGCTCACTTTCAGAAATTGACAGAAATAAGTACTTTTGCTCATTAATATTTTGTTAGGTTCTTAAATTACTTAAGGTTTTTATTTTAATTTTAGCCATGCCATAACCAGGTCTTACACCTTTTGTAGAAATGTTTAATGCAGAGTTTTTAAAGGAAGATCTGTTGTGACTAATAACTAAACAGTACACACTGAACCACATGTTGAATATTAATTGTCCCCAATATTAAATTGTATGAAAATCATATAATGCATTATACAATGTTGCTGTCATAACATTAATGATAATAATAATTTAGCTTAGTAGAACCCACTAGGTAAAAATACCTATGTACCTATGTGTAAAAAAAAGAAGGTAGCATCCTCAATTTTGATGTTTCTGTCACTCACTAAAAATATGCACATACTGAGTAACATAAGATGCTTAACTTAGATAGTTGGTTCTTGTGTTACATTTTGAGAAAAAAACAATTTGTTTTGTTGACTTCAAAGTGAAACTAATGAAAGCACAATTACGTCTGATTACTTATCCACTTTCAAGATTGATATAGAAACATAAGATGCTTTATTTCTATATAAATGGAGCACTTAGTGTAGCAAAATAACATTTAGAACTAGCACACATCTTGACATTGGCTAAGTGTTGAGACTTTTATTGACGTTCCATAATAGCTAGTGATTAGAAGTAATTCTTTAATAATTAACTGCAGTAGTCAAAAGCCAAAAGTGCCTTTGTTGTAAGCTGCCATTACACACAAAATACCACTGTGATATAATTGATATTTCAGTGATCTCAATAGATAATATTCCCATACTAAAACATTTCCAGTCATATTTTATGTATGGATTTTAAAAATACATAAAATTATATATTTTTAATGATTGTACATTTTTGCAATTTCATGGAGACTACCTAGGTGCTGATTACTTAATTTTTTGAGATAAATAATGTCTTGGCGCCTTCTGCGACTTGCGAACCTGATTTAATAGCCATAAATTGAAAAAAACTTTGCCTCAAGGGATTATTTTTAGTAATTTAATATCATACTCATAGATAGATACTGGATTTAAGTTTTCACCATTATATACTCACCATAAAGACTGTTGTCATATCATATCACATCACCAATAATTTTAAAGAACTTTCAATCACTTATTGATTTTTTAAATTCTTTCTGCTAAATTATTGATTAAAAATGAATCTATAATTTTTAACCTGAAATATTGAGTGTATCCTGAGTTTAATTCAAATCTAAGTCTTTTCAGACATTTAATAAAAATAAATTATAACTTTTCTGAAGTTTTGACTTTTATAGTAACTTCAGTAGGTTTCAATTTGAATATTTTATTCCTAGTCTTAGTTGTTTTATTAATTAAGCAAGGTTCTGTTTTTAGACAGTGAATCTTCTTTCTACCCACCCTTTTACTAGCGTATTGGTTGCGTTTTGTTTATTTTTAATGCCAACATGATAAAATCATGTTACAATTTTAAGAATTCCATGTAAAAATTAAATAGATTTTAGATTTTTTGTATGCCATTAGTGTGGTTTTTAGTTTGTGTCATGAAAGCTGTTTCAAGGGCCTTCATTTTATGCCTAAGAATTTGTCCAAAATGCCTAAACATTGATTTGTTTAGAATTTTTTATTGGACAACTAAATGGTGAAGGCTACCAGGAACATGTTTATTTTGGTTTACTTTATTCTCGTCACAAAATACCATTAGCCCTTGTTATTAATGAAAATTGCATTGAACTGTTGGCGACATATATTATTATATACATACTGAATGTACTAGGTGTACCAATAACATTTATATAAATGATGGATGTATCTTGGGTATGTTGCTTGAAATAGTATGTCTTAAATGGGGATTTAACCATGTAACCAGAGTGGAAAAATATGGTTAAATATTTGGAATATTTGTGGTATCAGATTATTCATAAATTAATCTATTGACCAGTGTATCTTTCAAAAGCTAAGGTATTAAGATTATCTCGAGTTAAACTATTTTAAATTTCATAGATGAGATTGCTACACCTATAAGGTCTTGCTCTAAGTCTCAAGTATCATCATCATCATCATCATCTCAGCCCGCGCTAGTCCACTGCTGGACGTAGTCTCAAGTATAGTTTATTGCAATATTTATTAATAACATAGATATTATGTATCTTTGAGGGAATGGTGTATCTTATTTATTTGTACATATAATTTTAAATCTGATTTAAATATGTGTGTTCTGTTCTTATGTGTGTGTGTGTGTGTGTGTGTGTGATCAAAGAATATAAAACAGTAATATTCTTGATTAGTTGCTGTTCTCAGAAATTAAGACGAATGTGTCCAAAATATTTCTTATTTATGATACTTGCATCTTTATTTTTCTAAAATAGAGCAATCCTAAGGGAATATTATTACATTTTAAATTACTCAATTCTTTGATTGATTTTCTCGAATTTAATTTTATGACTTTTATGATTTATGACTTGACATGTAATTACTCCATATAAAGAAATATGCTGGCTGTTGAAAATTAAAGTAACGAAAACATTTTATCTTCACGTATTTATTCATATGGAGTATTGAATTGTCTTATTAGATTCCACTTGTAAATGCTTTTAAAAAGCTCTCTATTAAATAATTTAATGTGGTAAATATAATAAATAATCTTAATTTTATAAAACTTATCTTTTATTACAAAATTTACAACTTCATATTTACAGTTCAGTTCTTATAAACAGATTATATATAAGATTTTAACGCTAAAACAATAGAATAAACAAAGAAACAAGGAACCACCAATTATTTAGACATATCTACATGAACTTTCATAAATTAAATAAAACATTAACTCTACTATCATACAGCTAGATTTAAGAAAATAGAAACTTAATATAAGTTTAGGAATGATATGGCTTTACAAAGTTCTAAGTGCAGATATCGGTGTGTTCGGTTTTTGAATGTCGGTTGGAACTTCCGGTGGTTCTCGGATTTAGCTCTGTTTCCGCGAGTGCGCGTGAGTGAGAGACTCCTCAGCCGAGGCCCATCACGAACTTGGGAATCTGATATGCTACTTGCGGCAGCTGCATTATCATTGACATTCTGAAACATTAAACTTTCATTTAATATCTTGCTTCTATGAATAGCTCCAGTCTATTTCATCCAATGGTAGTCGTATGACCGTAAAACCAGGTGATAGACAACGGTAACTTACTTACGGCCGGTGTCAATATCTTTTAAAAATGTTCAAGTTAAAGTACCACTCAACACAAAGAATTGGATTGAAAGTTAAAGTAAAGATAGAAATTTCGAAATTTCTAAAACTGTCCTGTGTCAAATCTGTCACGATAATAAAGGAATTTCTATCTTTACTTGTACTTATTGGTAAGGCATTGAGACCGGCCGTAAGTACCTAAAGAACCGTCATCTACGATCGTAATCCATTCTGCGACCCGAGACATAGTCATATACAGAGTTGTGTGCATTAGGTAGACTAATTTTACCAGGGTAACGTTTCCAACGCAGTTTTCCCGTCAACTACAAAATCAAAATCAAATCAAAATCATTCAGTAATTTTGCTATTGATGAAGAAATTAATCCTCACAATGAACTAGTTATCTTCCTAACACATTTTGCTGCGGCACGGGAGTTCCTTAGAAAAACAATGTTTTGGTCTATAACTATTCAGGGTTTATAAAAATATACAATGTTCTTAGATAAATTTATTATTATTTTTATGATATTTTGTTAAGTGAAAATATTATTTGTCTACTGTGGCGTTTTTCGTACTGAGGATTTTATCGTGCTATTTTCAAGAACACTCAGTATTACCTACTTTACCACGGTCACTTCCTGTCAGCATTAAATCAGCAAAATATTTTTTTAAAACTAATTGAAAGCTCTTAAAACTAACGTTATATTGCAAAATATTTTAATATTACTTATTTTGGTTGGGAAGAAATTCTTAATCTTAGCAATGAAATGTGGAAGGTACCTATAACCTGTTAAAAATAGATAGTTACAGGTAGGCATTTATATAGGGTGACTGGTGGGTCACTTTTGAAATTCAAGGACGTGATAGTTTGAGATCATACATCATACAACCACTTTGGCGATGGGGTAACACTGTCTGCCTCAGACGCCAGTGGTTGCGGGTTCGATTCCCGCACGGAACAAGAAAAAAAAATCCGGGTCTGGGCGTTTATCTATGTATATTATGTATTTATATTCTAGGTTCCCCCCTAGTTCGCTACATGGTATCCCACATCACAAGCTCTGCTTAGTTTGGGGCCATGTAGTTGGTGTGATTGTCTAAGGATTTTATTTACTTATTATTTATGAAGAGAAAAAATAAATATCAATTATTTACTGAGTAAACTTAATCGAAAGTTAAAGAATTGATTACGCAACGCATGGTTACAATTATCTGCATTGTGGTTACAATAGTATTTGCAGCGATCCACGCGCCATGTCACGTGCCACGATTGACTCAGGCGTAAGTAAAGTGAATAGTAACAAAACTTCATTTATTTATAGGCAATTCTAGTGATAAATTAAGTAGGTACCTAATTTTATTACGGTATTGTGACCAGGATCGAGTACAGAGTGCTCTCCTTTAGTATCCAAAATTTGTCACCAGTCACCCTGTATACATATTAGTAAAAAGCGACTATTTTTTTTTAAATATTTATTGTAATACGTAAGACACAGGTAGAAAAAAACTTAGGTAACGGGTAATGTTACCCGTTTAAATTAATATATTTATAATTTAAACGGGATTTTAAATTAAGAAAAAAAGATTTTTATCCCAACAAATTTAAGTAATATGGTTGGGATAAAAATCTTAGCTTTAGCAAATAAATGTGGTTTAACTTTTTAGAAAATGTTTTTATCTATATACATATCAGTAGAAAAGCGTTAGAATTTTTAATATTTACATTAAGGTGAAAGACATAGCTGGATACAAAGTGGACTTTTAAGTCTCTAAAAGGCAAACTTAGAGTCTTTAAAATCCATTTTCGTTAGCAACTGTTGAGTGAGATAGAATTACACTAATTTTACATTAAAGAAACCTAAAATTTGACACTATAATGTCGATTGTACCCACTGAATGGCTAGATCTTTCACCTTCCGACGTGTAGATATACGAACCTTGTAACCATGTGTAGAAAGGCACCTATGGGTACGTTATACCATCACCATTTAAACTTGTTTTACACTAACATCTCTGTACAAAAAAAGAAAAGAATTAGTGGGTACAGTTTTAAAAATAATTGGAGTGTTTAGAAAACTTAGTGCCAATAATAGGTAGGTAGATAAGTAGAAGAGCAATAGGTTGGTATTAAATAAAAGATTTCTTAACCGGATTTTGTCTCGTACAGTTAATTGTCCTGTATAGGTACTTAATTGTCGGATGACGCGTGACCACGGGGTCTGTAAATATCTCAGACTAGTCACCGCGCGCGGTTTTACCCGCGTAACTTTTGATCCCGTGGGAATTTCGGGATAAAATATAGCCTATAACCTTCCTCAAGAGTTGGGCTATCAAATGCAAAAAGAATTTTTCAAATCCCACTTGTAGTTTCTGAGATTAGCGCGTTCAAACAAACAAAAAAACAAACTCTTCAGCTCTATATATTAGTATAGATCATACAGTTGTTTGTATGATCTGAGGTAAAGACTAAAGATAGCGTAATTCCGGTTCAAAAAGTCCTTTCTTTAATAAAAAAAAAATTTAAGACAATATTAATAGCTTGGTAACTTTGGAAGTAAACAAATCCTAAAGTGAGTTTATTGTTTAATCCTCAAACACAAAAAGAACGTTGGCTTTTGTTTGAGGCTTCGATTTTTACGGGTTTTGATTCCCTGCACTTAGCGACGACGTTTTGATCTCCAGTCGATACCTTCACAACACATTTTGTTATGCATCATGCATCACAATGTGTGCATCCTGAGCCCTATAGTTGTGATCAATATTTCAGTCCATTTTCACTGTTAGGTAATAAAGAGTAAGTTAAACTTTGTTAGGTAATGACATAATCTCAGAAGCATGAAGCAATGGCGTGAGTTAAAAAGTTTTTACACATCTATAAGATAGGAAAATATACAGGGAGGTAGCTAAAACGAGATCAGTCTGTGTGTAGGATCGTAAACGATGGCTTAAGTTTATAGGCTCCATAAGTCTATAATAGGTAGGTACTTTGAAGAGACTATAGAGGTACCTACTTAAGGATTGTATCTACTAAACGAGAACGTTTGTTTTGGGACGGCATCAAAAATGTATAATATGCAAACATATTACCTATGTATCGTTGTCCAGATCTTATTTTACATATACTTACACAATTTTTTAATAAATATTTTTTTAAATTAAAACATTTTCGATACCAAACTTAAGCTTTATACAAGGCAGGGAAATTCAGACATTTAGACACCAATCTTTTTCCACCATCGCAGTTATTAAAAAAGCTCATGCAAAAGCCTCGTCAAGCATAACTTACGATACTGATAGTCCATTATAGAACCAAGCCCGCCAAGTCTGCGCGGCTGGCTGGGCGCCGTCGATGCGTGCTTCGATGTGGCCGCAGAGAGCGCGGCGGTCGTGCGAGCGGCCGGAGCGCGCGTCGCAGATCATGCGCTTGCGACATTCGCCGTCACAGGTGCCGCGCCGGGGACTGTTTTTCCAGTAGTTCCTAAGAAATTTAAAATAGATGATGTATAACGTAATGATGTTTAGCAAGCCCGTTAGTAAACAACGGGTAGATCTACCTTTAGGTTTTTAAAAGGCACTAGAAAGGGACTCGACGAAGGCTTCCGTGCCATTATAGATAAAAACGGGAAAAGGCTATGTTTAAAGGGGGGCATTTTAAATACTTATTTTTTTAAAGTACCTACCTATATTTCTTGTTATAGCGGTAACAGCGGTAATTTTACTGTCCTTCACGGTTCCTGAGGTACCTAATAGGTGACGGACGAACAGCGGAACCTAATAGAATCCCGTTTTTCCCTATTGGTAGAGAACCCTAAAAAGCACAAGTAAACCATTCTGCATAGAAGCTCAAGTTTCAGCGAATACGATATTTAGTATGTAGGCTATTATATATAGAAGAAACGCAAATTAAAATGCAGGCTACGTTTCAAATTTCTGGTCAAAAGTAGGATCTACTTAGAATTCCACGGCGTAATGTTTGTGTGACCAGTAAGACGAGGTCATTCTGTATCGAGCAAAGCTAGTATTTTTACTACTTAGTAGTACTTACTTTTACGTATCTAGTCTCAATTCTAGCTGAGCTTGGGGTCACAGTGGCTTAATTTAAGTAATAGTTTCGAGTTAATCCAAAAAGCACCTACTTGCTTTTAAACTTTTTACCTAATTGATTTCACTATCGATTGTAAATTAAAAAAGAAAAACAACAATCATACTTCGCATTTAACAGTGATAAAAATAACTCCAGCCATATATCCAGTACATACATATGTATAATACCTACAACACAATGGGGACAACCCGGAACCGGTAAATTACACACGACTTTATCCATTTAGCGTTCGTTACCATCGCGTGACTCAGTGACACGGATTCCCTTAACAATCATTCAAGGTTGAGGAACTGTTGAACGATATCTTGGACGTGATTTGATAAAAAAAAGCATACATGTGCAGTGCAACTAATGCAATTTATCATTTTGTAGCCCATAATCAATTAATGTAGAGCAATAAAATCAATAAGTAACAAAAATACAGACGTGTTGAGAACCTCTTCTTTTTGGAAGTTAGCTTAAAATATGGGCTATAGGTAAATAATAAATAAATATAAATATTTCTGACACACAACATTATCTAGCCCAAATTAAGTTTCTTAAAGAACTTGTGTTATGGATACTAGATAACTGATATACTTACTTACTTAAGAAATATATAAACATACATATTTTTTATTAGAATAAACTTAAATAAACATCTTAAAGAACATCCATGACTTGATGGCTAATATCAGTGTTCATCAAACCGATATCCGCCGCCGCCGGGATTCGAACCCAGGACCTCTGGTATAGAAGGCAATGTATGTTACCACTTCACCAGCCAGTCGTCAAAGGTATTAATAGTGTATTAATAATTCTTTACAGGGGGAATCCGTAACGAACGATATTTTTTAACAAAATATGTCTAAATGTTGCGTAACTAGAGCATTACTTACTATGTAGTTAAGTAATGAACCTTTGAGTCGTTGATTGAGTTTGTCTCATTTAATAGAGGAAACGTCCTTTACCAGCGCCTGCTATCCACTCGATAAATAGCTCTAAATAAGCAATAAATCGGTGCAAAATAAAGTACAAACTTACTTGTAATACAAGTTGAAAACATCTTCCTTAGCAGTCATGTCATCTATGAATTTGTCCCAATCTTGCGGTCGTAGAGATGGCATCAAATATGCAGATCTTGCCGAGTACAGCTTGTACCAAATCGGGTAGCCAAACAGGTTGGCCTCCTTCAAATTCATTATCCAAGTCTCATGGTCGACCACCAACTGCAATTTTAATAAGGTAAATTAACTTAATCGAAAGGTCAGTTATGGAAATTAGTATGCACGCGAAGTAGGTAAGTATAGATATACCCTAGAGCTATGAGTTTTGCAGAAACTACAAATATTTATAAATGTGAAAGTTCGGATGTTTAGATGGATGCTTTTTCCTTAATCACGGCAGAACGACTCAACGGATTTGGATGAAATTTGACATAGTGATAGTGTACAGTGTGGAATAGCACAAAGGCTACATTTTATCCTGATATTCCTGTGGGATTCGAAATTGCGCGGGCAAAACCTCTCGAAACAGCTAGTAACAATTTTTTTTAATTCAACAAGATTATGTAGTGGTAAATATTGCATTTTTACTCAACATTTATATAATACTACTTTTTTCTGTATTTTCAATTTTAAAGTTGTAGGTATTGTAGGACATACCTATATTCGCATATTCAGGAATTCAGGAATTTACAAACTATGTATCAATCAACTAGAACTTGGCGACGAGCTAGGAATGAGGATAATTTCTCAATCCAAAAGATAACACGTTGAAATCGACGGTTGGTCAACTTATTTTTTGCGCTTCCATATTATTAAATCATGTTAAATTGTCATCATTTCCTTTATTATTATTTCACGAGAAAATGAAAGTAATTAGGTAATATTTTTCCTTCCTTGGACTAGGTACGGTGCCCACTTTATTTTATTCAAATAAGTTAAGTGGCTCATACAACAATAACGGTTATCTGAACAATACAATGTGAAAGGAAATAAATTTAAATTATATTTACTGCTTTCGAAACATCGCAAAATATTTGAGTGGGTGAAATTGATTGTATAAAAATTGTACAAGCTCTTGACCATATTAACAAATACTTAGGAACTTATAGGTACTTTGTTTCATAAAAAAAGCAAATCTTTATTTGTTGGCTTATAACTTTTAAAGAGTTATAGGAAATAAATAATCAACAACTTCAGTTCCTGTTTTGGTATGGGTTGCAAAAAGTGTGAAACACCTTTGTCGGCGACGAAAGTATGAGTGTCACATATTTTTAATAATCCCTATTCATCAGGTATCATGGAATAAGTTAGATAAAGACGTATTTGATAAGATGTAAAAAAATATATTTACCCGTGTCGTAGCATCATGATCTCCATCCACATAATAGATCCTATATCCGAGATTTAAATCATAATATGGCGACACTGAAGGTCCGACATACGCTATGCTTGTTGCTCTACCTATAAACAAACAATATCATAGCATAATTATCCTTGTATGTAACAATATTACAAAAGTTTATTTAAGTAATTTTCGAAATGCATGTCTAACCTAAATCATTTGGATCATAAAACACTTCGAACTCGTCAAAATGCGTATGACCGAAGAATTGAGCTGTGATCGTCGATTCGTATCTGTTGATGATTGCATAGTAGTTGCGGCTCCATACTTTGAGGCAGTCTGAGTGACCAGGGGGTATGTGGCCTATGATGTGGACCTTCTCTCCGCTGAACTCCGCGGATTGGAGCTCGTAGATGAGCCATTGGAGTTCTGTTGCAGGGTCTGTACTGTTGAGCAAAAGCCACCTGGAAGACAGAAAAAACTCAGGATTAATTTTCCAAATTCTGTAAAATCTGGATTAGGTACTTACTTACTTATTCTAGAATTTTATTTTAAATATTGATAAAGACGATGCAAAATCTCTTGTTGGTTACATTGTATCACAAATAGGTAATTCAAAATCGTTTCATTTGATAAAATATAACCTTCGATTGATTCCATAATAAAAGCTACCTAATGTTTCCTAAAATATGGGACAGGTATTTATTGGTAACATGTATGTGGTATACTATCGCCGAATTAGCACCAAGTAAAATTTTGTACAGAGCAGGTGCAGGTACCTACCTACACTTACTGTTTATGTTCTTAAATCAATAAAACACCCATTTATTATCGTTCAACTAAAATACACGAGCCGTTTATCGAGAGCTCTATATAAATCTCTCAACAGACGTTACACTGTAGAAACCACAGGTAACCACAACTCATGTTTTAATTACTTTATGGCGGGTTTCAATATTCAACTGACTGCTATGCGTAACCGGTACAGGTACAAAACTGGTAGGAAAAAAGTAGCGTTTCACAATATCTACTAGCTACGGGCTGTAAGTTCTCAAATTTGGCATGGGCCCTCCTTGCGTGACGTTCTTCCAAGAAAATAGGTGATATGTGATTTATAGAATATCACGCATTCGCAAATTATTTGTATGATATTTGAACTAAAGAAATATATAAACTTATTCAATTTATGTTTGCTATGTTTTAGTATTCGATAAATATATTATAGTATGTTTTTAGAGCTTTTTATTAATAATTTCGTTTAACTGCTTACGTAAAACGAAACGCCAATCCTTCGACTAATTTTGCCATTGGTTGAATCAAATTTTTATGACGTTAAAGTAAATATTTAAAAGAAAAATTATGTCATACTATAATATTCGTCCTTTTTTTCAGAAACAGTTATAGATAAGTTAGAAAGAGAAAACTGGATTATTTATATGTTGACAGATATTTGATAGGCTATTTCTTAATTTTTACGTCGTTGGCTAGATAAAATTACCTATTCTTTAATTGGGCATACGTAATGAAAAGATAACTCTTATTGGCCGCAGCAGACTGCCATGCTACCTTTACCTCATTGGTTTAAATTAATAACTTGTTACGTCGTCGTTGGCTAGATATAATGACTTATTTTGTAAATGGTCAACAGTTCGTAAGCAGTGGTTTAGATGTCAAGATTTTGAATATAGAAAGGCATTTTGGTAGTGATTTCTATTGTTCGTAGGCAAAACGAACAGTTTTCATAATATTGAAACCCGCCAATCTGTAACAGTTACAGTGCTATGTCGTCAGGAGCAATTATATCAGCAGATAACTCGCAGATGACTTTTATCTTGTTTGTAATTAGATGCGTTGGTATCTGTCTATTTACGTCACACAAGGCAATGTTGTTTATATTCATTCATTACATAATTCAATACATAATATTACATCTTTAAAGTGCCTACTTGAATCACAAATATGAATGACTGTTGGTGATATTTTATTGGTCATTATCATGGCACCTTACTTTGTAAATTCTTTTAGGTATATACCTAAGTGATTAAAATTTCCATGAACCTTTTGCACCAAATCCTTTTCTCGTATTTCCTTTTATGTTTCACTAACAATTTTAAAGAATTCTGAAAGAGCTAATATTGTATAAGTAACCCAGTTTGTGGACTACTTATAAAATAAAAACGTGACGGATATGCTAGTCAATCACAGTTATGAAAAATACTTTTCCAACGAGCATTTCTAAGTTATTGTAACGCTATTAGCGATGGCCTCAGATACTTAGATACTCAGGGTTCGTAACTCTTAGGTAAGTTCCAAGATAAGGCAAACAGATAATTTAAGCGCCTTTTCCCGGGCGGCAGAGGATTTAAAAGTAAGAACCCACACACTGAACTCAAGTTCATACAGTAGGTTTAAAAAATCATGAAGGACTCACCAATTCTTATTATTACAGTAGTTCATGTTAAGCGAGATGATTCTAAAGCCAGGCCGCACAAGTACGGAGTAGAAGGCGCCTCGCCGCACAGTGTGTGACACGCCTGCGGGCAGCCAGCGCCGCCACTGCGCGTCCAGCTCATTGTACAGCCACGCGATGTTGGAGTCCGGAGATGAGATGTATGGCGGTGGGAAACTGGAAGCCAACGTTCGTATAATGTTAATAAGGCAATCTAGAGATCAAGATTTACGATTTGACCATTTAGTTTTTTTTTTTGCAAACGATGACCTAAATTTCACCTCATGCCAAGTGAAGATGAAGTTAAAGATGATTTTCATATAACGAAGCAAGCAATCTAGACTAGAATTATGATTTTATAACGATAGCTAAACCCACGTTTGAACTTAATCTCACCTAAAGATAACAGCACACAAACTTATATAACTTATAATATTCATCATAAATAATTGACGGAACATTTCACCACTGGCGCGGTGGTAACTGCCAAAACTGTATATGAAGAGTGATTGCTGTGCCAGGTGAATCCTGAAACCCTCTCAACTAAGTTAGTCACCTCGCACGACGCGCTTATTTAGGGGCAATAGGGCGATTATAATGCGACCATCTGTCACAATGTAAACTGCAGCGTTAGAGCAATTGAGCCTAAGGTAAGTAAGTATACTACGTTCCCCATAATTTCGTAGCTTAGGTACTTATTCTTCTATTAGCAGGAGATGGCTCTAATTTAAGCATTGTAGATTGGAATAGTAATGTCACAATTTAGTTCAGTTCAATTTAGGGCCAATGTCTTGTTGAGAACTAGGATGCTTCTTAGTTCCCTTGCTGACTTAATCTCCGTAGATGATAAAATTCTTACCTATTTACCGGAGACGACTCATGGTTTCCGAGAGCTGGGAATATGGGAACACCGGGGAACATGTCGGACATCTGAGCAACGGTTTCTTGCAGAACCTTCAGGTTTTCTTCTTTGGTTTGATTCCAGACGTCATGAGGTGGTAAGTCCCCGGTCCATAAGATATAATCAATATCCTGCAAAAGTAAAGAAATATTTAAATTTTGTATTAGAGAACTAAATGCCTACATAAAATAAATAGGTTTGCATTCGTTTTTTTGCGTCTCTTTTTTAATAAACAGGGTTAATTTTAATAAGCGCATCACCACTAGCACGCAATTAATAGTTTATAAAATTTTAGTGTTCCCATACAAAAAATATTTATAGCCTCTGTTTAGAGGCGTAACTCTATTTACTCTAAGCGTGCACCTTGCGCAGTACAATATCACTTCATAATAATAATAGGTAACTACTTCATACAAATTGTAGGTTAAGGAGCAAAAATTTTTTTGGTTTTATTTTTTGCGTTATTTATCAAGATTTGTAAAAAGTCGTAGAACAAATGTTGTTGGGATTGATGTGGAGAGGCTGCCCGCAAGAGGTAATGCGTTTAGTAAAATTTACTTGGTATAAATTCAATTATATTATCAGAAAAACAACCATAGAGGTATAAAAAGCTGACACCGTTCCAGAGGTGATTTATAGCCCTCATGCATTTGAAAGAATTTCATTTTTCTAAATTATAGTACATTATTTTTATCATTATAAGTTGACCTACTATGCTGAAATGTCATTATGTAATAAGTATGCGGGTTTGTCAATTATAACCCCGATTTTAGGTATAGCTTATTACGAGTATACGTTTAGTATCAAGATACAAATGACGAGAGGTAACTACTAACAACTTTGAAACATTTTAAACTCATCTCAGCTGACGAGTTGAAAAGGGAAAAAAATATGAAAGTATCTGACGACCGGCTGGTGTAGCGGTAACATACATTGCCTTCTATGCCAGAGGTCCTGGGTTCGAATCCCGGCGGCGACGGATATTTGTGTGATGAACACAGATATTAGCCGTCAAGTCATGGATGTTTATATGTTTATGTAAGTTTATTCTTATAAAAAATATGTATTTATTCAATATGTATGTGTATATATTTCTTAAGTAAGTAAGTATATCAGTTATCTAGTATCCATAACACAAGTTCTTTAAGAAACTTAATTTGGGCTAGATATTTTTGTGTGAAAGTCAGAAATATTTATTTATTTATTATTATTATTTATTTTATATTGAAGTTGAATCATAACATAACATAGGTATACTTATGTTACGATGATGGTAGCTGGCATCCGGACGCAAGGACTTCATCATTTAAAGATGAAAGAATTTATGATGCGTTGCCGACCAAAATGGAGCCGAAAAAGTCTATTGTACCTCTTTAAACTCATCCCAACTTGTGGTCAACGCTACCATTTGACCATTTGATCAGCGAAAGAGTTCAAATTTCGATTGCAATACAAAAACTAACGATCACTAAAAACTGATATGCAACCCCTTTTAGTAAACGTAGATTAGTAGTCGTGGTCCTTGCTAATAATAACAAAATAAAAATAATCAACGAATGCAGAGCATCAAAAAAACCGACTTCACGTCAACACTTTGGCCTACTAATAGTGTCATCCACGTAAACATTCTCCGAAATCATACATATTGTTTCAAAAATTTGAAATTTTATGAAGTACCTAACCAATTTCGATGAAATTTATATGGGACCAACTACGAAGTATCCCATCATATGAATTAAGAATTTTTAAAATCGATTCATAATTGTCTGAAATACCGTGTAACAAAGACACAAAAAAAACATACAGACGAATATTGAGAACCTCCTCCTTTTTTTGGAAGTCGGTTGATTATCCCTGGCCAAGAAATGGATATTGAGTGATTAAATAGGGGCACCTCTGAACAGAACAGGTAGGTACACTACGTAAAACCTGCACATGAAAGACATAAATACTTAATTGAATCTGCCCTTTATTAAGTTGGAATCAAGAAAAAAGAATCAAAAGTACAATTCTCAAGTTGGATCGACGAACTAGAGAAGGTCGCAGGAAATTGACTGATGCGGGCAGTGCAAGACCGGTCGTTGGGGGAGTGCTTTGTTAAATAGTCGATGTCCTTCGGCTCAGATAAAATAACAATATCAATCTACCCACAGATACACTTGAGATATGCGAGATGATGTTCCCTCATAGCCAAATTTGAATGCTTGATAGAAAATGATGGATGGAATGAAGGATTTTCACGATGATAGTTCTTGCAGCAGGCAGTACCAAATTAAAAAGAAGTGGTAGGTTTTAAGTATCACGGTTGTATAGAAAGAAAGAGGGACCTAAAAACTTTGTATGGACTGCCTGTGTATTTATCACCCGCGCATTCAAACAGGCATACAATAAAGCTAGAGAAGAGGAAAACGTTCTTTTTCTCTGCAAGTTTTCTTTAGATCTGCTAGTTTGATCAACAACCTTCCTACCCTATTTATGAAGTAGACAAATTACTTCGATTAGAAATGTTGGATCTGAATATGTTTTACTACTTAATAGTCAGTTCCTTCCTAGAGCTGAATCACAGAATACATTAACAAGACAAGAAGAATACTTTAAGTAGGGCCTGCATGCGTTCTTTATTTTTTCAATATTTTTAAAGGAGGAGGTTCTCAATTCGTCTGTATGTTTTTTTTTGTGTCTTTGTTACACGATATTTCAGACAATTATGAATGGATTTTGAAAATTGTTGTTTCATTTAATAGAGGATACTACTTCCTAGTCGGTCCCATATAAATTTCATCGAAATCGGTTGAGTGGTTCATTGAAAATTTTAAACTTTTGAAAAAATATGTATGATTTCGGAGAATGTTTACGTTGATGACATTCTCAACTCAGACAAAGTTTTGACGTGAAGTCAGTTTTTTAATGCTCTGCATTCGTTAACTACTCTTCTATTTCAATAGATTTAATTTACTGTCAAGTAAAACGCGTATTTTAGTTATTTCTGACCAGAAAAAAAAACAAGAGAAGCTCTCTTCTGATTTCCTGATTCATTTTTGAAAGTCTCTGTTGCAGCTTTCAAAAATTACTTAATACTTTTCCTTTCTTTTATGCTTAACAGAGACATTTATGCAAATGTAAATATTACAACGGACTTAAAGTGAAACACCAAGTAAGTAGCTTTAAACGCGCATGACTATAAAAAGTGCCTCCTTAATCGTTTTAAACTGATTTTTAAATCATGATTATGCTTCGAGACTAGATTCATTCTAAATGTGCTATTATTAACCCATGTTTTATGTGAATGCGATAAGTTTTCATGACACCATTTGTAGAATACTCTTATAATAGGTAGTTTCATCACAAAGTAAATAAAAGCCATATAAAGTTGCAAAAATTTTTGCAACATCTACATCATAATAAATATTTCTGACACTCACACAACATTATCTAGCCCAAATTAAGTTTCTTAAAGAACTTGTGTTATGGATACTAGATAACTGATATACTTAAGAAATATATAAACATACATATTGAATAAATACATATTTTTTATTAGAATAAACTTAAATAAACATATAAACAGCCATGACTTGACGGCTAATATCTGTATTCATCACACCGATATCCGCCGCCGCCGGGATTCGAACCCAGGACCTCTGGCATAGAAGGCAATGTATGTTACCACTACACCATCATGGTGGATGTAATATTGTAGTATTGCGCTTTGTGTATTATCCTGAATGTGACTTATTGTTTTCTATAATATGGTTGTAGGACGAATTTTTACAGACCTTATAGAATCATAAATACCTACCGTGTGTGTCTCGGCTATATGCTTCAACATGTGGTCAATTGTTCGTTTCGGCGTGTCACATTTTCTGTAGTCGCCCCACCGCCCCGCACCCCCTCCAGGTGTAACGGCGGGCCCGTTTGAAGCTCGGCAGCATAGAGGCTCATTGCATTCGGCGTTAGCTCCTAAAGGAAATAGAAAAAGTAAAAAATTGAGTTTTTCCCTCGTTTTAGAATGGGCTATTACTGGCCCTGGATAAGCCTGCCATAAAATGTAACTAATGCGAGCGAGCCCGCTTGATGGTAGAAATAGATGGAGATGATGTATAACTTTTTCCACTATCAATCTGACGCCTGACACCTCAGTCGTTTGTGACCACGGGGTCTGCAAAGACACCGAAACGTCGAGTTAAAAAGTAAAATATAAATTTTAAGCGATTAGTCCGGTTAAAAAGTAGTTTTATTTAAATTATGAATCGTGAAAACTTAAGACAATATTATGGTAGGACCGCTTTAGGCTGAACCTGGCAAGCGTTCACCGTTCATATCATAAAATCTGTAGCTTTGAAGTAAATGGCATTCTTTCTTTTTTAAAATGGATTTATGTATACGTATACACCATTTTAGTGGTGATGTATTCCAACCAATTTCATGAAAAGCCAATTTTTTTTCTAAAAACCATTTGCTGTCATCTTCGACCTCATATTCACTTACCATCAGTTAAGATTGAGGTCAAACGCTGGGTTAATAAAAAAGTCAATAAATACCTAAAACAGCAATTAACACATTATATATGTAAGGCGTTTTTACAAATAAGCTTAATAAAGGTAAGTTTTACTTGAACAAATAAAAACACGAGTCTAAAAGTATTTTATACTATATATATTTTTTATATTTATTGGGTTGATTTTGGTCACCAGCCAAATTTAAATGTTACTTTCTTTGATACGATATAAACGTACCTGCATATTTATTTTAGCGTCGCTCAGTACAAAAAAGTGGAAATATGAAACCACAAACTTTTATAAAAAAAGTCGCTGTTGATGAACATAGCTACTACGACGCGGCATTTCATTGATAATACTACGACCTAGTACTACGAGGTGTTTCTTAGTACCTCGTAGTTGACTTTATTTTAATGGTATTTTAGAGTGACCATGGTTTGCTTAATATGCTAGCGGATATAATAATTTCCTTGCAAAAAGAATACTTTTTTTCTACAAAACTGATACTTTTAGTGTAAAAAAAATTGGCCGGTGACCACAAATCAACCCTGTATATATTTTATAGGTAACTATCACAAACTCATCTTCATTTCATTTTAAAGTCACAATGTTCATAGGAATATTATTTCATTTCTCATGTTTGAATTGCAAGAAACCTGATACGGACCTACAACTATGCAAATAAAATGGAATATCTACGATAATAACATGGCAACGTACGTAAGTAAAACCACTCGGAAACATTCCGTACGATTTTATCGATCACACGAGTAAAGACACCAGTTAAATAAATTATTCAAACCAAACTGCCTTGTATTTTCTATACGTACCTTCGGCATAGTATGGATCAAAGTGTGTGTCGGATATTTGCAACACTTTGAACGTGGGAGCCTTGTCTATGGGTGCCTCTAAAGCTGCGATTGCTGGCTTCATAACGGGAGGGAATGCGACTTCCCATTCGTGGTAAGGATTGTAGACGTCACCGCAGGCATCTCCAATCACGAAACTGCAGATCTCATCTGGACCAATTGTTATTCTTTTGAGAACGTACACCACTTCGCTCTGGAAGAAATGTTTTGTTGTTAAATGTATACCGTCAAAGATGCGGCTTGCTTCTTTGTATTTGGACTATAAGTTTGAAGTTGGCGGTTAGGTTACGAAGGCTGCTAATAGGTACTAGCACAGACATGAGTCTTTCTTAACCGCAAAACACAATACAGCTTTACCGCAGTTATAGCAGAAACCCCGTTAGTGACGCCGCTCGAGTGCTTTTTAATAATATATCATCTATCATTTAACTTCGATTTTAAAGCATGATTTGAAAAATAAATTCACAAAGACTGCTTGAATAGCCAGCCTATTTAAAAATTGAAAGCCTTCACTTAATAACCAAGCTATAATATAAAATATAAGCACAAAAAAGTTACAAATAATATCTTTGGAAGTCACGCTTGAGAATCCAACATAAACCTAGAGAATAAATTTAAAATACATACCCCAAACAATCTAGTGATGCCTTCACACACTCTCGCTGACTGTATTTTTAGCGAGACACAAAATTGGTAGATCATCTTGTTTATCTCATCTCTACTTTTTCCTAACTTAATGTAATGTTGTAGAAGACCAGCGCCAGCCTTGCAAGCTGTACACGAGACTTTGGACATCAAGGAATGTTCAACTTCATAGTAAACTTGCTTCAAGTTCAGTAACTTTAAAGCTTTCTCAACAAATACTGGCAAATTAGTGCTTTTATCACTATCCCAAAGGAGTCTGGAATAGTTCCGCTTTAGAAGAGCCATGTACGATATCAACTCGGTCTCATTAGCCGAAGGAGGCAATTTGTGAGTGAAGTTGGATGGATTGAAAAATGGCTCCTCGTTTCTGGGTGTTAAAGTCCAATTCCAAGTGTCCATCGGCGGTCTCCATCTTATTACAGGTGACATTTTTCTTCCAGTTTGATCTAAAAATAACGGGGTACCTGCGATAGCATAAAAGTGCATATAAGATTATGTGAGGCGATACATGACTTGCAGCAAAATGGTTAAAATTAAATTTTGCTTACCTAATGTCGAATGAAGAGAGAAAATTAAAACTAATATTTGGAGAAGCCATGATATCCTGAGAATCATGACTTTGAGTAGAGAAGAGTGAGATCTGAAACAAACGAAAAAACATTTAAGCATGTAACATATTAATGCTTCATCTCATTAGCTCAATAATTTAGGCGTTAATTCCATTTTACTGATATTGTCAGAATTTTTATCGCAATCACTCCTTTGATTCAACTTTCTTCGTTTAAAATATAAAGTCGTAAAGCGGATCCTTATTAATTGTATACGTATAGAGCAGTAAATTAATATCCATATAAAACATCATAAAAAACGACGGTCAATAAATTAACCGTAATCCAGCAACGCGTAGGATATCGTAATAAAAGTTATCATAATCGGATATAAAACTTTCCAAGTATAAAAAAATCGTGGAATTAAAATAGGAAAATAATAACAGAGAAAGTAGGCCATGCACGGTGGAGTCAACATATTTTTAAGGCATGTAGTAAACTTTGACATTATTTATTACATCATCATTTTTATTGAATTGCCGGAGAAGGTCCTACTTAAATTACTCCGTCTATAAAAATGCCGCTATGTTATTAAATGCATAGGTACGAGTATGTATTTAAGGTATTATTATATCAGAATAGCTTCTTATTGGAATATAATTCAAGTAGGTACTGGTTTACTTCCATTTATAGTTTTACTGCAATTAATAAAAAACAAAACTGTAAGAAAAAAGTAATATGTCGCTTCTTGTACGTGGTAAACAATAACTTGTTTTATCCGCAATATGCCTGACAGATTCCGCTATCATAGTCCGCAATATACCTTTGTGCTTACTTTAAAGAGATTATGATCAGCTAATTTAAATTCCCTTGTCGAGTTAAGTTCCTTAATTTGATAAGTATTTAGGGCTAAATTGGTTTTCTACGTTACTAATTTTTTTAGGAAGCAGCTGCAGATTAAGTAATTTTAAAAAGGATGAATAAACACCTAGAGATAGGATACCACGGACAACTATAAAGAAATATCATTGCCACATTTTCACTAGCCTTGTAGTTATTTTTTCGAATAAAATGTTAAAATTTAAACATGGAAAATATTTTATTTGTCAGCACACACAATTAGGGTAGCAAATATTAATCTACGAAACAAAAAACAGGTTTTTTTTTCTTAACATCCAAATTCTTCATACAAAGGAAAACAAAATGATTGTAAATTTCGCCATGTGCTATTGCTATTGTGTATGAATCAGCGGATTTTGCAGAATAGTGCATGCGGACGTGTGCCCCGACATCGACACTTTCACCGCGCTTCATCGACTTTGTTGGAAAGAAAGTGACGGTGCGCTCTGCGTATGCGCAAGTGACGCGCCGCGGTACCGCACGATGCAATTAATGTAGCTTATACGCAGCTATATATAACTAGATTTAAGTTAGAGCCGAATATCGAACGATCAAGTTTTTTGGAGACAATCTTCTTTAAGCAAACTCTTCTTACTAAATTAAATCCAGGATGTGCAGTGTCTGACTAAGTAATCTGTTATTCAATAGTGGACTTTCTTTTTTTAGTATCGAATTTAAGATCTGAATTCCATAAGTCTTACGTAAGGATTTGTTGATGCAAAATCTCGTTTTTTGGTACGTAATGAATAAATACCTTATATCGGCGTATTGCATATTGTGACTTAACTACTAGTTAGTTGTTCCTTTTCTGGAAAATTTGTACAAAACTAATGCATATTGTTTGCTAGTAGGTATTTTTGAATATGGGATAAGTAAGCAAAGCAGCATTTTTATAGCCCAAGATGTGAATGTTCATGACAGCCTCTCAAATCTATAACAATACTTCATACAAATCTTAATGAACAGAGATCGGGATACATGAAGAAAAATACGGGTCGAATGATCATAAGTAATGTATGGTTCATATTATGCTTTTGTGGCATTGTTGAAATTCATAATATTCGATATTATAAATAAATTTACATGAATAAACATAGTTTGAGAGCGGGAACGCGCACGGTTTAATAAAAAATCGCTGACCTAGTGATACTAGCGGTAATTAATTAATGTTCGACTGACATGACTGCAAAAGTGCAAACTGCCCATACAACCATACTGAGAATTATTCGAGTTCTCGATATTTCACAAATGTACAGGATTTTCGTGATACTTAAAATAGCCAAATATGAAGTTTACATAACATAAACATTCTGAAATTACCAACCTCTGTCGTTTAATCGTAATTAAGTTTCAAGAATCCTTTAAAGAAACAAAAAAAATACAAAAATGTATGAGTTATTCTTAAGAAAATACTCATTAAGACGAAGTTTATTACTTATGTAAAATAACAAACTTAGTTATGTTACTCGAGTAAGCAAGTTTAACGAGGTAAGTTCACAGAGAGCACACGAAAGTTTCACAACAAACGAAGGATTAGCTGCTTTCTTCCATAACGTTACTTGCCAGATAACTTCTTACATCAACTTTCTCCATTGCATACTGTAACGTTTATGTTCATAATTTGTCCATTTAGGTGACGTTACTTACTTTCCACTGCGGTTTCCAGTATGTTACGGTAAGACGTGACAAAAATATCACTTTGTTTTACATTGCTTTAATAAGTTAGTATTTTATTGACTTTACAAGCTATATGACAGGTTTTAAAGAATTGATTGTTGTTTTGAAAACACTTCTTGAACCAATGAGCCAAATCACTATCTGCCTTGGAAAAAATCTTTAATCTACACATACCTATAAACAACCTAAATGTGGATGGCCAATGAATACAAAACCCTGTAGCCAAACTTTGAATACTAAATAAGAGACTATTTCTTCTATCGCGATGAACTGTTTAATTTTTTGTGTATCTCTATGTTCTAGATAAAATTAGCTCGAGATAAATCAGTTGAGCAGCTGTTGATATGAAATTCGTCCCACATTCTCAATGATGGTCAATATTTATACACGAATTACGAAACCGAATCCACCTCAGCATGGTTCAGTTGACCTCCATCGGAAGGTTCACAAGTGATAAAATTACCACTGTACGATTTCTTGTTGACAATTGTTAAGTGCATATATTGCGCCATTATATTGTTAATCCTTCATAATGCTGTACATTGTAGTTTCAACTGGTAGAAGATTTTTTTATTAGAGAACCTAAAGATTTCTGTAGACACACACATGCGTTGAATGGCCTTTGTTGTGGTAACGAATTTTTTGTAAAATAAATCAAAATTTATATTCTGTGTCGAAAACCTTTGGAGCTGAAATAGTCTTCATTCTCATAAAGCTGGATCAAGCCTACTATGATTGGCGCGCTTGGCAACAGGGCTTACGATTAATTTTTTATCGATATAAAAGGGCTTTTCATCATTTATTTGTTTTTCTTGTATCCATCGATCAATTCTTTAAGAACCTTATTAAAATGTTGCTACCTATAGCGCTTTCTCATTATTTTCACTAAACCAACCCAATCAATGTTTTCATCGGTCTTAACTTCTTAACTACACGTTTGATTCCCGGTCCCATTATTGTATGGCGATCACGATGGTGTTTCTTATTTTTCTGTGCTTTTATATATAGGGCTGCCATATAATAGTCCATAATATTTTAAAAGCAGATTAGGACTGATGAGTGGGTCATAATTACGAAAAATAAAATATTTTTTAAAAATATTTTTCATAAATTAAAGTTTCAAAATTCTTCTAAGTGATAAAAATTCAAGTTTGATCTGTAGTTTATGACTACAACCACAAGTAATAAAAACGTGTCATTCTAATTGTATATACTCATAAAATCTAGATTAATCTTAAATTTTACTCACGGAGAACAATTTTGAAATTTTAATTTATGAAAAATAAAGAAAAAAATTATTATTTTTTTCATTATTCAGACCCTACTCCCTAATCTGCTTTTAAAATTTAATTGGCTATTATATGCAGACCCTGTATATATTTTTTATGTTTTTTATCCTTTTAATGTCATTGTACTAGGTTGGGTAGTGCACTGGGATATTAGTTTCAAGGTTGACACCACTTCCCGATAAACAACTGAAGTTTAATTTACGAACAAACTTTTTTACTTTTTACCATTAAAAGCTATTTTTAACGGTAGTCTAGTTTTACTATTTATATTGTCTTCGTCTTATTCTCTCAGTCAGGTAAATGTCAAGGCAATAAATAAAAAGAGATGAAATAAACTAGGTAGGTACTCACTTGTAGTTGACTTTTGTAGACACTGACTATTTTTAGGACCGAGTTTCTTGTTATTATACCTACGGGTACGATGCTAAATGCTAAAGGATTGAGCTCCTTCAAAATACTGCTTGATTTCGTAACTGCTTGAACTCATGGGGAGCCAAAATATTGATGTAAATGATATCACATGTTATTATGCAATGTACACCGATTCTGTAGCCAGTTCGAAATGTTATTTAAAGTTATTCGAAATATCGTATTTATAACCTCTAGCGAAAACAAAAAACATCCAAATGTATGAGATCTTTCAAAATATAATATGAGCTGTTCATATTTTACCTATTTATATTAATTTGGCGTGTTGGTTCTTTTTCAACCAACTTCCAAAAAAATAGGAGGTTCTCAATTCGTCTGTATGTTTTTTTTTGTGTCTTTGTTACACGAAATTTCGGCAATTATGAATCGATTTTAAAAATTCTTCATATGATCTCTATCAGTAGTCTTCCTCTATCAATATTTTATATGATAGAGGATACTTCATAGTTGATCTCATATAAATTTTAATGAAATCGGTTGAGTACTTCATTGAAAATTTCAAATTTTAGAAACAATATGTATGATTTCGGAGAATGGTTACGTGGATGACATTCTAAGTCGGCCAAAGTTTTGACGTGAAGTCGGTTTTTTAATGCTCTGCATTCGTTGATTATCCTACGATGTGGTCATAAGAGATAACTTTGTTAAGAGTCTAGATGACAGTCATGGGAACCATGAAAACAACTCCATGACATTACCTCCATCTATTTCTCAGTCTACAAGCTTAGCTTCCCGTGGAGCAATTTACAGCTAATTCAAGCAATCCAAATATCTTCAGTCCTGTCATGATTTTTTGTCTTCAAAATCCTACAGAAAAAGTTAAGTTCTATAGATATTATGTTGTTATAACATATTATATTTCGTCGCTTCATTCTTCAGATATTATATAACAGGTAGTCCTTTTTAGGTACTAGGTAACTTCGCATAATTTAAAGTATCATAAAAAAAACACTGTGGTGGGGCGCCGCGTGGCATGATCCACCCGGTTCGCGCCAAGCCCTCATTCTTTTTTCGTGCGTGGTAACAAGCATACGTCATTTACTTTAATCATTTACTTAAGTTTTTACAAAATGCCTAAACGTACAGCAGAAGAACAGCTTCAACATTATAACAAAAAGATAAAAAAGTTGGAACAAAAAATAAATAAAAAACGGAAACAGCGAATTATTTCTTCCAAAGAAGAAATCTTCCAAGGTACGACCTACTTATTCGGTTTAAAAATGTTATTTAAAAAATCAGAGCAGAAAATGCGTGTAATCTATAATAGATATATCACGTTAACTGCTCAATATCGTAATGATGTAAACTTTAATAAATTTTATCTGATCTTATCGATCACCTTTTGTTTTCAATACGATTACAGAAAATGCGGGTAATCTCAAAGAGATCTATCTCGTTGTCTGTAATACGTTATGGGCGTTATATTAATATGAATTATATGTTTGTTAAAACATAAACATGTCGCCTCCAAGGTATGAGTTACCGCTACCACTGGATGATGTAAACCTGGATAGCCAGAAGACTGCCGCGTCATTCACTGTGGCCCAAGAGCTATCTGCAGAGACGCTCCCTAATCCGGAGCCGTCAATATCACAAGACGCACCAGGCATATCGGGAGAACCTAATCCCGATCTGGATCCAGAGCTGCTTACTGCACTTGGAGCTGCAAATTCCGATACACCCTAATTTGGCGCTAAAATACACGATGCGCTCTCAAATTTATGGACACCTTTACTAAGAAAAGGACTGTCCAAAGAAGACAAAGATAAATTAACCATAGAAAATACGGTACCCGAAAACTGCAAAAACTTGCAAGCCCCAAAATCAAATGCTGAAATCTCAGCAGCCATAACAGACCTAGCACGAGCACGTGACAAAAAAAAAAAAAAAAATCCAAAACTTTCAGCAACAGCTGGGGTACGGTATTACCGCCATAAATCGAGGGATGGACGTCCTCCTTGAGAAGGAAGAAAACAAAATGAAGGCCCTGCGTCACGTAAGTGATGGATGCTGCCTATTATCAGACCTCCACTTTATGTTCATCAAAGATAGGGTAAAACTGATTTTACCTAATTTTGATACAAACTTTAAACATGTTATACAAGACTCCGAAAGAGACGAAACTTTATTCGGAAGTTCGTTGCCGGAAAAAATAAAGGCAAGTAAAGCCACTGAAAAGCAGGGAGCCCTAATTAAAAAAGGCCCAGCCAAAACAGTCTCCTCTCAAATATCAACGGTCAACCGGTCGTCTCAGCAGGGAAACTGGACAGGACCTCCTCGTTACCCGTCGTTCAGGGGGGCGCGGGGAGGTCAGAGGAAACCGATAGCAGCTCAAACACAGCGGCGCCCTCAATCGAACTCTGCGTTCAACGCCAAGTTCCAGCCGCAGACTTCGTCCAGGACGCGTGCTCCGACCCAACATTAATCAAGGTACATGCAGGTCAAATTAATTTATTTTATGATTGTTGGACAAAAGTAACTAAAAACGAAGTCATATTGAAGTGGATAAATTATGGATTTAGAATACCATTTGATACTCAAATTTGTCAGTATTCTATTCCTAAAAATAATTTGTCATCATGTGAAAAAAGAGACATGAAAATAGCTATAAATAAATTATTAGACTTAGGGGCTATAAAACCTTGTTCTCCTTCAAATGATCAATTTATTTCAAATATATTTTTAGCTCCGAAACGTAACGAAGAAAAAAGGTTTATACTAAATTTAAAATCTTTAAACAAGTTCGTAACAAAAGTACTTACATTTTAAAATAGAATCTTATAAAACAGCCTCGAAATTAATTCCTCGTAATGGATACTTAGCCAACATAGATATGAAAGAATCATATCTACTTATACCGTTTTTTGTTAGTGACAGAAAGTACCTACGATTCGAATTCCAAGAAAATGATTCGTCTGAGCCGATCACTTACGAGTTCACAGCAATGCCGTATGGATTATCGGTAGCTCCGTGGGTATTTACAAAAATTATGCGTGAAGTAATGAGTCATTTGAGAAAACAAGGGTTTTAAGTCTACTACCTACTTAGGAGATACATATGAAGAATGCATGATTAATGTGAGAGAAACTTTGAAGTTATTACATTGTCTAGGTTTTATTGTAAATTTCGATAAAAGTCACATTGTACCAAAAAAGTCAATCAAATTCTTAGGTTTTATGTTCAACACAGAACATATGTCTATTACGTTACCTGGCGATAAGCGGCATAACATTGCACAGTTAATAAATAGGTACATTAATCTTAAAACTTGTTCATTACGAAATTTCGCTAAACTTATAGGTGTATTGATCGCAGCCTGTCCAGCCACAAAATATAGATTCTTATATACAAAAATATTAGAGAGACAAAAGTTTTTAGCCTTAAATAAGTTCGGAGGAAACTAACTATGAGGCGAAAATGAATCTTAATAAGATATTACTAAAAGATTTATGGTGGTGGAAAAATAATATTAATATTATTTCTTGTCCAATCATTCCTCAAAATTATAAGTTAGAAATTTACACCGACGCATCTAGGACAGGCTGGGGAGCAGTATGCAAAAATAATAAATATAGTGGTTCATGGACGAACAGTGAAAAAGAAAATCACATGAACTTTTTAGAATTACTCGCGGTTTTGTTAGGTCTCAAAAGTATAGCTAGTGAAGGAAAAGATTGTGCAATATTATTACATATTGACAGTACTACCGCCATTAGCTACATTAACAGGATGGGAGGTATTCAGTTCCCACATTTGAATATTTTAAGTAGAGAAATTTGGCAATGGTGTGAAAAACGCAATTTATAGATATTTGCTTCTTATGTTAACACCAAAGAAAATCGAGCAGATTTCGAGTCCAGAAATGGGCCCTCTCGGATAGCGCTTTCCAACTTATTGTAAATAGTTTCGGGCCCATTAAGATCGACTTGTTCTCAAGTCGAGCCAATGCCAAATGTTAATTATTTGTCACCTGGAAGCCTGAACCTGATGAAGTCGCAGTTGATGCATTTACAATAAGCTGGGCTGACTTGGATTTTTATGCATTTCCTCCTTTTTCTCTTGTATTAAAATGTATACGAAAAATCATTGATGATAAAGCCGAAGGGGTACTTGTATTCCCCTTCTGGCCTTCCCAGCAATAGAGTCAGCACCCACTGCACTCCAGCCTTACCCTGGGTGCTGCGAGGCTCTCCGGGCGTCGTTCAGCCGGCGCGGCTGCCCACCAGAGGCTCTCACGTTGATGCTCGCCTCGCTCGCAGACACTACTGTTCGCCAGTACAACGTCTCATTGAAGTTATGGTTTCAAGAAGTGTGGTTATGCATTAATAGTTTCGAAAAATCCATTCCATTAGTTCTTTGATTCTTAAACGAGCAATTTAATAAAGGATGTTCTTACGGTTCATTAAATACACATCGATCTGCATTATCTCTTTTATTAGGAGAAGAGATAAGTGATAATAGTTGTGTTAAACGCCTCTTAAAAGGAGCCTATAAAACTAAACCTATTTAGCCTAAATATTCATTTACTTGGGATCCAAATTTAGTACTAAAACAACTGTCTTCTTCTTATCCAAATATAAATTTATCATTAGAAAATAATACAAAAAAAAAAAAACTCGTTACATTATTAGCTTTATGTACCGGTCAAAGAGTACAGACATTGTCTTTAATTTAATTAGAAAATATTGTTTTTCAATCTGATAAAGTAAATATTATTATAACAGATATAATCAAGACTTCCGCTCCAAATCGTGAACAGCCCTTATTATCTCTCCCAAACTTTCAAAGCAATATCAACATATGCCCAGTATCAACTTTAAAAGAATATATTTTTATTACAAAAAATATCTGAGGTTCAAACTCCGGGAATCTCTTCGTAACATTCAAAGCTCCCCACAGAACTGCATCAAGTCAGACGCTAAGTCGAGGGATTAAGCAAACGCTTGCCACGAGCGGCATTGACATGAGCGTTTTTGATGCGCACAGCACACGACACGCGTCAAACTCAGCCGCGCGCGCGGCCGGTCTCAGTGTCGATGTCATTCGAAAAACGGCCGGGTGGACACAAAACTCACAGGTGTTCGCAAAGTTTTACCATCGGCCTTTAGATGATCAACAAAATAACTTTGCTTTGTCGATACTTAATCGAGACATGAACAATACTTAACCTAATATTAAAAATAGTTATTGAATATTACGTATTTTGATATTAAGTAAATTACTACATTAAAAATTATGTGTCTATAAATAGACTATCACTAAGTTTCATTAATTTAAGCTGATTATAATTTCTAGCGACTCAAATAAAGTAAGATTATTTGAAGCTCATTATGTGATAATACTAATTATTAAGTACTATAATAATAAAATATGTAATTTCATATTTATATCTTTACTTATTTCAATTCCAAGTATATACCTAAACAAAACTTTCTATCTCTGAAAATCTACCTGTTATATAATATCTGAAGAATGAAGCGACGAAATATAATAGATGATTAAACGAACTTCTAAGTGAAGTTCTATCGCTATTATATGAGTCGCTTCATTCGAAGATATGACGTACCCACCCACCCCAGAACCCATTTAAAAGTTTCGTTTAGGGTCTCTAAAGAATGAGGGCTTGGCGCGAACCGGGTGGATCATGCCACGCGGCGCCCCACCACAGTGTTTTTTTTATGATACTTTAAATTATGCGAAGTTACCTAGTACCTAAAAAGGACTACCTGTTATATAATATCTTCGAATGAAGCGACTCATATAATAGCGATAGAACTTCACTTAGAAGTTCGTTTAATCATCTATTATTTTGTATGTGGTTTAGGAACGATATATATAATATAGTTTTTTTCCCAGCAAACCCTATACAGAAAGATTTTTAAAACGCAGCCGTTGAAATTCGATCACCAGACATAAATACAAAATTTCGTATCTAAGACGATGTCGTCACGATTCTGTGATGATATTACATATTATCCAGTTTAATTGCTTTTTATTAACGTGATAGAGTAGCAAACTTCATATATCCTAAAAACTTTTATTAGGTTTTATTTCTAACGAGATTAAACATATAATAAAAATAATGATAAACTTCCATGCTGGACTGGGAGTGAAAGAAAAACATAGAATGTGCCAGCTGCTTCTCTTCCCGGGCATACTGTAAAAGTCGGTTAAGGGACAGAGGTTTTATTGGCATTTTTGTGGGCGATAGGCTGACCCCCTGTCACTGCAATAGCCTCTCGCAATCATTATAATACCTCATTAGTCAAACGTGACATCAGTTGGTCTTATAACCTCTGATGTTCTGCCTACCCCATAAGGGATACAGGCGTGAAGTTATGTATGTATGTATGTATGTACATAAATACAAAATTTCGTATCTAAGACGATGTCACGATACTGTGATGATATTACATATTATCCAGTTTAATTGTTTTTTATTAACGTGATAGAATAGCAAACTTCATATATCCTAAAAACTTATACTTTTATTAGGTTTTATTTCTAACGAGATTAAACATATAATAAAAATAATGATTAATTAACGTGGAGTAGGCGAAAGAGGTATATCTGGATTGCTATTGGCGTTCCCTAGACTCTGCCTACCCCAAAGAGAAACCGGCGTGAAGTTATGTAAAATACCTACATGTAAAATATTAGGTTTGAAATAAAGATCAGAACAGAAACTGATGTTTTTAACCACTACACCATTGGAACCAAAACAAAATGCTTGTGTAAAGCACTAATGGATATATAATGTTTACAGACAAAAAAATTACAGGTTATCTGCGTTTGCAATTTAGTAAATTACTTTAGCAGCAGATTTAATCTTTGTTAATGGTAATTAGATTTTATCAACTAAATTGCTATTGTACCATAGTAAGACAATCACACTAATCTTGCACGTGTAACAAATAAGACATACGAAATGTTAAACGACAGTGAGGTCGAAGAAAGAACAGGTATAATTCGGAACTTAATCCTAATAAAATATTATGAAACACTCATAACAGAGTCGTTGACTGAGTTATGATATTTGGGGACTGATTTTACACAGGGTTGATTTTTAGTCACCAGCCAAATTTAAATGTTAGTTTCTTTGATACTATATAAACGTACCTGCATATTTATTTTAGCTTTGCTCAGTACAAAAAAGAAGAAATATGGAACCACAAACTTTTAATAAAATAGTCGCTGTTGATGAACATCGCTATTACGACGCGGCATTCCTTGTTAATACTAAGACGTAGTACTACAAGTTGCTTTGTAGTAGCGCGTACTCATCTTTATTTTAATGGAAATTTAGAGTGACCATGCCTTGGTTAATATGTTAGCGGATACATTCATTTCCTTGTAAAAAAAACTGTTTCTTTGCAAAAACCGGTGTAAAAAAAATTTGGCCGCTGACCACAAATCAACCCTGTATAAAGGGTATCGCCAAGTGGACCCTCATCGGAGCCTTTCGAAGAACTTAGTTAAAGTTAAACTTTGTTAAAGAAGTCACTTAGTTAATGAGCCTTTCATTACCTGCATGCTTATTTCTGATGATAGAGATTAATTTAAGGTTACTAGCGTTGTTTCTGTAAGCGCCGCCACTCAGGAGGGGAAACATATCAAACATAAACGTTTAGTGCGCATGCGCAGGGACATAACTAAGTGTTCAATGATCGTTCGTGACACACACCTGCAAACGAAGTCTTTATGAATCATGCGACACAATTGGTTCGTATTTGCGTTCATGGTTTAATAAATTTACCTTTAAATTAACCGAAATACTGTGGCAACCCATCCACGTCTTGCTCTTTAAAAGAGTAAAATGTGCAAAAAAAATGAATGTATTGGAAGGGGATCCTATATTTGTATAACAGATTCGTTTACAGAGATAATAATAATAATAAAACTCTTTATTGTACACCAACATGGTTACATAGTTTAAATGAAATAACAATTGCAATTAACATACAAAGGGCGGCCTTATCGCCGAAGCACGATTTCTGCCAGGCAACCCAGAGTTAACAGATTGATGTGCTTATGTCATTTTTAACTGACTTAAGCTCATCATTGCTACACGGACATTTTTGCTCATTTGGATCATAGATCTAAGCGTATCCAAGTAAGTTTATATAATCTTTTCTTCTGGATTTATTTTAAATTCTAATCGGAATTATGAAGAATATCCTATATAATAATATAAAACTGGAACTGTCCCATCATGTAAACGTACGTTCGTACTACAACGTAGTCCGGCTCAGAATCGAACACAAGACCTTCACTCTTAAGTTCCTGCCGAGACTAATATTTTCAAAATAACCTTACTATTTTAAGAATGGTTTCCGATTTTTTTTTTTAATAAGTAGGTCGCTACCTACCTTGTCCTACTTTACATACTTTGACAAAGATTTTTTCTGAAAAGGTTCACATTGATTTATTATATCCATTCTATAACCAACAAAGGGTTAATATTCTGATATATCAAACTCTGTTTTAAAAAGAGAACGCTCGTGATAAAGTTTCAGGTCTCGAGTTTCGTGCGTGACGCATGCAAATTAAAGGTCATAAATATACGAACCCAGCACTGCATAGGCATAAATCTCATTGTGATTTACTTTCTTTTACAGTAACTTTAGTTAGAATTTCTTGTTTAAAAGTCCAATTGATCAATTATATTACATATGAAATTGTTGTTTTGTCATACTGGCCACTTTAATCTCAAATATCGCCTCTTTGGTTTAGAATTTTTTTTCTTGGTGGTAGGATCCCTTCTGGGTCCGACTGGCTAGCGACCACCCTTTATATAAAGTCTGCCGCCAAATGTTACCGCTCCGGCGGTAATGTGTTCCGGCAATATTGTATAAAGAGCCAGTTCCTTCCTAAACCCGTGTGCTTTCATCTTCGACCTCATCGTCACTTACCATCAGGTGCGATTGAGGTCAAACGCGGGTTTAGTCACTTATAAAAAAAAAAAAAAAAAAAAAAAAGAATTCCAAATTCAAATTTATACAGCTATTAACTCATCAATTTGTGTCTTGAAAACCATACTTCTTTTGTTTTTTTTTATTTTATTTTTTTCTCTGCGTCATTGAGTTTACAAAATGGAAAATTTAAAATTTCGCTTTATTTACGAATATGAGTTCCGCCGTGGCACCAGTGCTGCAGAAACGGCTCGAAGAATTAATTATGTGTATGGCAGTGGTGTCGCTAGAGAAAGCACAGTGCGTTTTTGGTTCCAACGATTTTGTTCTGGAAATTTCAACCTACAGAACAATCCCCGTGGGCGACCGGAGACCAAAGTTGACAATGAAGAGTTGAAGGCTATTGTGGAAGCGGATCCATCGCAAACTAAGTCCGAGTTAGTTGTAGGCTGCGTAGTTAGTCATAAAAGTGTTGTAATCCACATGAAACAAATTGGGAAGAAAGCTCGAAAGGTGGGTACCTCATGAATTGAGTGAAGCAAACCGACAAACGCGCGACGACTGCTGCGTTACATTACTGAACCGGTACAATAGTGAAGAGATTTTAAATCGAATCATTACCTGTGATGAAAAGTGGATACTCTAAGACAATAGGAAGCGCAGATTGCAATGGCTGAACACCGGTGAATCATCCAAATTCTGCCCCAAGAGAAAATTAACTAGAAAAAAGTTATTGGTTAGCGTTTGTTGGGCTAGTGCCGGTGTGGTGCACTAAAGCTTCCTTAAATCTGTCCAGACAATTACTGCAGATATCTACTGTAGTCAGCTCTAAATAATGATGGATAAACTAGCCGCTAAACAACCGAGTCTGGTCAATCGCACAAGGCCACTGCTGCTTCAGGACAACGCAAGACCACACACTGCAGAACAGACTGCTAACAAATTAAAGGAGCTTCAATTGAAATGTTTAAGACATCCACTTGAATTCCCGGCCCTTGCTCCAACAGACTACCATTTTTTTTAGAAATTTGGATAACTTTTTGCAGGGGAAAAAATTCAACTCCGATGAGGCAGTCCAAACCGCCTTCAAAGATTTTATTGATTCCCGTCCTAATGTTTTTTTTACAAAAGGCATAAATGAACTAAAATGGCATGAACTAGATGGCAGAAGTGCATACACAGCAATGGATCGTACTTTGATGAAATAAATATATGATATTAAAAAAATAAGCGACCTTTATTCCTCCCATACAAAACGCATATTTCATATGTAAGGACCTAATATATGATTGTATACTAAACTGTTCAGGGACTAGTAGGGGAGCGAGGGGGAATGGCGCTCACCGGGTAATGGCGCTCACCTCTGTAACTCTGTCAAAATGAAAGATAGCATCTAGCAAAATCTCTTGAAGTGCAAAGGGATAGGGCCTCAAAAAGAAAGCGATGCAAACCGTTTGCGAAGTCGCGTCATGTGACAGTGAAGTGCGTTTTTGCGTTTGCAGACGCGATGATGTAATTTTTGATTGGTTGTTTATATCGGTAAGTTCCCATTTTAAATGGTTGTTTAGTTATTAATGTATTTATTTACAACTAGCTGTTGCCCGCGACTTCGTCCGCGTGAATACCGGTTATGGGAGTTGGTTAGATAATATTATAATATCGTCCTTGAAGTTCAAAGTCAAAATCGATTCAGTTGTTTAGCTGTGAAAGCGTTACTGATAGATAAACAGAAAGAGTTATTTCAAAAACTGTTACAACAAAGCTGTCATTCGCAGTTTCACCTAGGTTTTGTGAAAAAGACCTACAAAAAATAAAATAGAAAAAGTAACCTACAAAAAGTATATACCAAACAGGAATACCCTACGAAAGGCACACTGGGTAAAAGTTAGGCTGCAAACTGGACGGCAGCGACAGCGAGAGCGACAGCGGCGCGGGGAGCGACGCGACGCGGGGTATCTGCGGGGCTAGCACGCTACCGTCGACAATGATAAATCGGGCCTTTTATCGATATTTTCTTAGAATATGGTATTTAGAGTTAGTAATTTAATAAGACTATGACATATTTGGTTCTGTAGTCTTAATCATGGTATCAAATCGAGTAATTCTATCTATTATGGTGCGATATTATATTAGCTTACGATACTATATTAGCTTACTCTAGCCACCGCGCGCGGTTTTACCCGCGCAACTTTTGATCCCATGGGAATTTCGGGATAAAATATAGCCTATAACCTTCCTCAAGAGTTGGGCTATCAAATGCAAAAATAGTTTTTCAAATCCCACTTGTAGTTTCTGAGATTAGCGCGTTCAAACAAACAATAAAACAAACTCTTCAGCTTTATATATTAGTATAGATAATAGGATAAAATAACAAAATAATATTTATCTTGTCGATTCGACTATTTATCGATGGTTGCTAGCCCTGCTAGGCCGTTCTCGACGCCAGCGGGCGCTCGAGCGATTTGTCGCGGTTTCATACAAACTCAATACTTTCTATCGTGTCGCGGAAATCGACATCGCTGCCCGCGCCGCTGTCGCTCTCGCTGTCGCTGTCACTGCCGTCCAGTTTGCAGCCTTTGTATATATGTATAAGATTAGGTTTATATGTAGGTAGGTTTATTACATAGATGGTGCCCGCGACTTCGTCTGCATTGAATTAGTATTTCGAATAGGTTATTTTCTTCTCCAAGGTCCTATCTAAAAAAATAAACATGAAGAATCTTCCCCCATATAATATGTAGGTATAACTCCTAACCAATACATTACAAAGGCACATTCTAGGTAAAGCTATATTACTGTAAAGTTTCATAAAAATCCATTCGGTAGTTTTTGCGTGAAAGAGTAGCAAAAATCCATCCGTCTAGCCATTATCAGTGTATAATATGTTTAGTAACCTACATGTTTGGCTGTTTTTCACGGTCAAACGGCTTGGCCAATTTTAATGTAATTTGGTATGGTATTTCATAAAGTCCTGTGTTGAGTTTTGACACTTACACCACTTTTTATTCTGAAGAATTCTACGGGTTATGACTTCCTAGAGGCAAAAACGATCAAAAAAGAAAACCGAAACGATATTGAGTTCTATTATTTTACGTTTAACTTTTTTACAATATATCTCTGTATGTACACTACCTACATTAAATCTAGCACGAAGCTTTATTTATTAATGATTTAGCCCTATCAACATAGTAAACTTTAATACTACATACCAACTATCTTTCGGATTTATTATAATATTATATGTCAGCCACAGATGTCAGCAGAATAGAACAACAAACAGACAGACACAAAAAGACATTTTTTTCTTTCAAATTCTTACTTTTTTTTTTAATTTCTTAATAACCTTAGGTACATATTTTTTTTGTAAAAATATTTCATGTCCACACGTTATTGTTAACTGTTTTATATATACATATGTATGTAAAGATAGATGCATGGTAAAGATTGATACAAAATAAAAAAATATATAATAAAAAAAAATTACGCGAGCAGGATCGAACCCACGACCTTAGACTCATGGTCGGTCTACGCGCAACTGAGCCATGAGTCTCGTACTTCTGATCTGTATGCCGAACATCTCCACTATATTCTAGTAAGTTTTAGGCATAACTTTTAAAAATCTATTACAATTTTTTTAGATCCAAGATTTTTTTTATGTCCGCAGAATCTGCTCATCATCCTGGACAACTTTTGTTAAGGCATCATATCTATATTTGTTACGGTTTTGATGATCCCTTAAGGGTTCTGCATCAGGTGTTCCAGTAACCGAAATAAAATATACCCTATATGTTGCCCCGGCTTCACAGCTATACATCAAAAAAAGTTTCATTCAAATCCATCCAGCGGTTCCAGAGATTAGCGTGTGCAAACAGACAAACTTACAAACAAACAGACAAATTTTTTTTTTCAGATTCTTACTCTTTTTTCATTTCTTTATAACCCTAGATAATTTTTTTTGTAAAAATATTAAATGTACAGACACGTTTTTTTTACTGTTTTATTATATGTATTGATGTTAACTGTTTTATATATACATATGTATGTAAAGATAGATGCATGGTAAAGATTGATACAAAATAAAAAAATATATAATAAAAAAAAATTACGCGAGCAGGATCGAACCCACGACCTTAGACTCATGGTCGGTCTACGCGCAACTGAGCCATGAGTCTCGTACTTCTGATCTGTATGCCGAACATCTCCACTATATTCTAGTAAGTTTTAGGCATAACTTTTAAAAATCTATTACAATTTTTTTAGATCCAAGATTTTTTTTATGTCCGCAGAATCTGCTCATCATCCTGGACAACTTTTGTTAAGGCATCATATCTATATTTCTTACGGTTTTGATGATCCCTTAAGGGTTCTGCATCAGGTGTTCCAGTAACCGAAATAAAATATACCCTATATGTTGCCCCGGCTTCACAGCTATACATCAAAAAAAGTTTCATTCAAATCCGTCCAGCGGTTCCAGAGATTAGCGTGTGCAAACAGACAAACTTACAAACAAACAGACAATTTTTTTTTTTTCAGATTCTTACTCTTTTTTCATTTCTTTATAACCCTAGATAATTTTTTTTGTAAAAATATTAAATGTACAGACACGTTTTTTTTACTGTTTTATTATATGTATTGATAAAGCTTTATTCTATTTTGTAATAATGCAATCAAATTTTAAATAATGTGCATGTTTTTTTTTATTTCAACTAATTTACCGAACTGCCGTTTGGGGTAATGGCGCTCCTGTGACAATTTTGTATTGCTGCAGATATGCAAAAAACTAAGAAGAAGGTTTCTATAAAGAAATAGCCATAAAACAGCTGTATTCGATCTAATCATAATAGTTTTTATTTTATATCATAATAATTGAAGTTAATTTGAATCTTAAGTTTCACTATATTGGTGAAATTTAAAAGAAAATGGTCTTCAGTACAAATGGAAATTATCGATGCCTATTTGTGATTTTAAACTTTCCTTTAATTGTATTCGGTTGATCCAATTAATATTTCTTTAATTTAAATGTATATTACTAGTCAAATTCTAAAAAAATATCGAACGTCATTACCCCGTACCATGAGCGGCATTACCCATAGTCGGGGGCAATGCTGCTCAAACTTGTTTTTTTTTAAATGTTTTTCTACAGCTAAAAGGTCAAAGATATAAGTTTTTGTTGTTTAATTGTTGATTACTCGATAATCAAAGAATTGCCTAGTCTTTATAGTTTTGATTTATCATAAATAATTTTAAAAATACACCATGTTTTCCTTAAGTGAACTCCATTCCCCCTCCTTTCCCTAAGTAAAAGTACTTTAAAGCACAAGATTCCAAAGAAAAGGGTGTGTGTCGTTTAAGTCTTTTATTCTATACATATACATATAGAATATACATTTTAATGGATTCTCATGACAAATTCTCATTTTTGTGTTATTATGAAATCTTAAGGGCTGTATATTTTGTTATAAATAAGTAAATTAATAAAAAATAATAATAGAGTCATTCTATTTTCCTTTTCAATGAGTCTTTATTTAAAGAGCTACGACAAGATGCAGTCTTTCTAATTTTTGTACACAAATTTATATTACGTCGAAGTTGAAAATATACATCTAATTTAGCACTACTGAAGCAAAAAACATTTGTTTGATTTGCAGAAGATCATCAAACTGATAAATATTTGACCATGATCCTAGATGAAGTTCATATTAATTAAGATCATTACAACGTGTGTTTAAAAGAGACACTGCGCCATCGTTTTATACGTCGTAAGTAGGTGTTACAGGGCAATACACGTATGGATGATATGTGTGGTAGGATATTGTAGAGTAATAGGAAGAAATAACTAGTCCGTCTTCAATATTGACGACCGCCTGACTCGGGGTGTCTGGCATAGATAGGGTTGCCAAATATACTGTTTTTCACATCATTATACCGTTTACTGTTGAATAAAAAAAAGTATAAGTACCAAATACTGTTTTCAGCATAAAAAGCTAAACACTTTATATATGCTAGATTTTAATTCATAATTTATGCAAGAAGCTCTAAAATTATGTATTGAAAATATTCAATAAATTGAATACTGTTTATTTTTCCAAAATACTTTTTGATATTCTTTTCAGACTCAAATATAAGTACTTTATTTTTAGAAAAAAAGTTGGCATCCCTAGGCATAGAAGGCAATGTATGTTTCCACTACACCAGCCGCTCGTCAAATTTTATGTCCGGGATAAAAAGTACTATGCGATTCAAATGAGAATAGGAATGTGAATGACCTCTATCCTGTCAAATGTCACTTGAAAATTACGGTCAGCAAAAAAAATTTTTTTCTGTAAAAATAACTATTTATTTTACTTATTCTGTTTATGAGAGCATTATAGCGATTAGAATTAAGAATCTTTATTTTATTATTTTTGTTTTATTATTTAATTAGCTTTTAAATGATATTTACACGCGACAGTAAAGAGGGTGCAAGGTGAAAAGCGCGGAAACCATGCCAACATTCTACGAAGACGATGACTCTTCAGAAAATGAATTTTCATATTTAAGTAGAATGGAAGAAATGGCAAAGCGGAATATTTTTGTATTTAAATGGTCAAGTCTAAGTTAAATAATATTTTTTGGTGACTCTACCTAACTGGTTCGAATTTACAGCTATGACGTAACAATATGGCACTAAGCCAGTCCTATTCTCATTTGAAACGCATTGTAAGCGGGAAAAACCATCTGAAGTTTCTAGTCTATAATAGTATGATTAGTTTTTTCACAATTCACTTAGTAGTTTTTTATTTTTTATTCTTATTTATTTTATAAGCCATATACATCATATCCACTTACTTGTAAAAGGGAACCTAACAGGTTGTACTGAGAACCTAAGAACAATAGATAGATTATGTGCTAAGTACCTTTATGAGGAAGAAACACGTAAGTAGTCAATCTATGTTTTCTTTATCTATGTTCAATATTCTTTGTTTGTTGATTGTCTTGTTTGGTTATAACAGTAGGCGAGTGGGTTCTGCTTTTTGGGTTTTCTACGTCAATCAAAATGAAGTTTGATAAATGTTGGTCATCATTGCTTTGTTTTTTATATAAACTACTAGCTGACCCGGCAAACGTTGTTTTGCCATATAAATAAATTTAAAAAAAATAGATGTCGGCCGATTCTCATAGATACCGGATAAGCACAAAAAATTTCATCAAAATCGGTCAAGCCGTTTCGGAGGAGTATGGCAACGAAAACTGTGACACGAGAATTTTGTATATTAGATAGAGCATATTCCGATATTTATTATCGCCAAAAATGTTAAGCAGTTTATCTCAAAGCCATGTCTAAAATGAAAAAAAAACTATTTGTTTTTTTTTGGATGTAATTTTTTTATGAGTGCACTATTTATATGCTTTTCGAAAATTTACACTAAATTAAAAAAAGAGTTTGTTTGTTCTTTTACCCGGGTGAGACTCTTGCTAATCCAAAATAAAAAAGGATAATGAAAGCTAGACTGTTTGCGTTACGCTCTGAAACACTTTTTGCTCAGTCCTTGAACGTCTGTTCTACTGATTAAACAAACGGTCAAGACCTGCAGCCTTACGTTAGGTTACGTTATGGTTGTGTTGGTCTCGACCTAGACATAGAAAATAACCGTCTGCTTAGTTTTGAACCAGCAGTTAAAGTTTAAGAACTTAAATTCCAGTTAAAGATGTCGCTTGCAGTTCTTGGTTCACCTGTTGGTATGAGGCATTATACGAAACATCCATAACCGAGTTCGTTTTTCAAATTGACTCTGCTGGTAATCGAAAACATTAATCCAGGTTTGATTATCATACTTTATACTTATGAGCTTACTACAATTATAAAATTTAATTTAATTTCCTTCAATTTAAGCTTCTGTAGGAAGACACTTATCCCTGAACATTACAAAATTTCGAAAGCATACTTTTATGTTGGGAGATGGTACTGTTAAATATTTTATGAAATTTTTATTGATAAGTCTATCCACATTCGGCAATATCATAAATATAGTATGTATGCCCATAAAAGGAACTTTCAATGTGCAATAATATGAATGTATTTTTGTCTTCATAGGGATGGTTACATGAGAGAAGTCATTGACAAAAGCTAGTGTCTCCATTATATGATTAATGTAATAAACTTCAAAACGTTACTACCAAATCGTGAAAATCAAAAACAATAAAAGTAAAAACTTATATTTTCACTCGTTTATTACCGAGCTGTTAATGAGTTATAAACTTACACGATAACAATTTGATATCTTCGTGATCACAGGTCATTACACCATGACTTAGCAAAGGTGAAATTCACTTTTTCCCATTGTAAGGGCGAACGTCCCTGCAACCAAGGACTCCGTCGGATTCCACTTTCGTTTGGTTCATCGAACTCACTTTCTCCGACTTATAATAATGTTATTATAAGCGTATGTTCCCACCGGAATGCACTTCGATTATCTACCTGAATTTCTAATAGTTTCGTAACTTCGATTACGATCATGGAGTTTAATGAGGCAACCATAGATAATAACAGCCAGAATAATTATAAGCGATCCCAAAGGTACAAAATGTCTCATTTGTAAAAACGTAATTTCATGATTGGCACTGGACATCCTAAACTCCTTAAGTACAGTTTTAATTAACCAAGTGAAATAATAGGTACCCGAAGTTAAAAGTTCAGTAATCTATTTACTTATATATGAAAATGATTACGATAAATAAGAGAAAATGTGTATTTTCTCTTTTTCAAATTACTTACAGTCATTAAATATCGTGTAAACTTTTTCGAGGCAAAAGTTAAAATCTTAGTTATGATAGTTTGGAATCTCGTGGCTTTATGAAATTCAAACATTTCTTAATAAATCATATTGTCTCAAGCTTCACGATTTCAGCTATAAGTATTTAATATATGACCTATAAATTGCGATCATGTTGTAGAAACAATGTACAAACAGCAAGAAAAAAGGAAATTGAAACAAAAAATAGACATTATAGACATTTTCATAAAAACTAAAGTTCTGTACTAAAGTTCTGTGTAAACATCGGTAAATCGTACGAGTAGGTACGGTAAAGATATTTTTCTAATCTCGATCGAATTAATATGTAAAAACTATACAAAAGAGAAATTCAATTGACATCATTTAACATTGTAATTTTACTTATGGTTACTTATGGTTGAACAATTTTATTATGCTGGAATTTTTATTTATTTTTATTAGGCATGCAATTTTATCTAATTTTAGACAAGTTAATGTGATTTAAATTAGTTGTAATTTTAAAATAAAAAATAAAATAAAATCCCCAGACAATCACAGCTTGTGACTTGTAGCGAACTAGGGGGGAACCTAGAATATAAATACATATAAACGCTCAGAGACGGAACATATTTTTCCTTGTTCCGTGCGGGAATCGAACCCGCGACCACTGGCGTCTGAGGCAGACACTGTTACCCCATCGCCAAAGTGTTCGTTTATATATAAGGTATTGCATATTAACAAGAAATATTCATAAAAAAATATCTTATTTGTACATGGTAAACTGCATCAATAAATGTCTTTTTTTTTGTTATTTAAAAAAAACATAAAAAAATATCCATACCTTATGTTAACACACTATTTGAGATCTATTGCATAAAATATCCAGCAATAATTCACAAAGAAAAGCGATTTTCATAACCCTTTCGTGGAAGTTCACTCAACACGCGACACACACCGAACTGTAACTTTCAGTCTCCAGACACTACTGATTTAATTATATAGCTTTCAACTATTTATTCTCTTATCTCTTAAACTCAGTACGTTATTATATTAAGGAGTCAATCGACACAAGTGCTTGAGATCGCGTTGGAAACACGTGTGATCGCGGATTTTTCTCATTTCATATTCAGTGTTAGACTCGCTTTGTCCATCGTTTGAGAGCATATAAATAGTGACTATCGTCGGTTGCATCGCGTCGGAACAGTACCTAGGACACTTTCTAACTAATTTAACGTTTTGAAAGAGGAACAATCAAGACCTAAAAATGGCGGCTGAAATGAAAACAAGTAAGTCTGGGAATAATTGTTTTTGTCGCGAATCCTTGTGTTATATCCTGTATTTATTTATTGTATTAATTGTATAGAGCGCCTATTCATAAACATATCTTTATATTTAGACTAGGTTATCTGACTCTACCTGTTTACCTACATTTTAAATTAAATTAAAAGTTAGTAAAAAAAAAAATAAAACAAAAATAAATGCGACTATAAAAGTTAATTAATAAACATAGGTAAATACGGCGAGCCTTATCATTAAGAACTTTCCTCTAGGAAGTAACGTTAACATGCTTTCCCTTGAAACTTTATTAACTTGTGTCTTGACTTGTTTAAATAAAAATAAAAAGTTTGTAAATAGGTATACATTAAAAATCAAATTATAAGAAATTTAAATTTGATTTAAATTCATTATACCTTCTGAAATACTTTCTTTATTTAAATAAAAAAGATTAAATTTAAGAGGGCAGTGCCATTTGGCGCTCCTACTTAAAAATCTTTGTCACAAATGAAACGATAATTGACCTCATAAGACCCCAGAATAAGGTCTCAGATAAAAAAGAAGCTATCTTTTGTTATGACATTTTTATTGTTTCTGTAACTTTTCGCAATGTTTATGTCACTCTAATACGTTAATAACCCGCTTGGCACCCATTATTTATAGCAACTAATAAATTATTATCAATTAATAAATAAAGCTGTTGCTCCAGATATACTTAGAGATATTTTTGTTATCAAAATTCTATTTGATTCCCCAACCTAACCTAGAAGGAAGGAATTATTGTTTCAATGTTATCAGACAAAAAACAAACAGCTTCAGTATGATCGAACTACTATTATTATAGCAACCAATTACTGCATAGTTTCTAAATTTACTATTAATTACTCACCTCGTTACCTACTGAACTTTAAAACCACCACAATTCACTAATCTTCACGCACATTTATTAACTACCGATAAATTCGCGTAACATTGACTTTAATTAAAGCAGAAGCAGGATCAAGCGGATTATAGAAGCAAACTGTTCAATATTCTAATAATCACTTAATAGTCTATTAACACACGTGTTGTTAGAGACAACAATAATTTTAAATTGATCATGTCCTAATATACACGCAATTGATATAGGAAATTAATTGCGAATAAGATGAATGACGTAGAAAAACATTGACCTAAATACTGATTATAACAATAAAACAAGACTAGATCAAACAATGACGACATTTAATAAACGCAATATAGTGAATCATTTCAAAATCGTAGGTTTTACTTCCTCTTTGTTTTAATATCCTCATAAGTTGCGGGCGTGAAACTGAAAAGTTACTTCTTAATTATATAGTTATTTTATTTTAAATATTTCGTCGTAACATGTCACGTAAATGTAAATGTAATGTAAAATATAATGAATCGTGAATACTTTAAGAAATTATAATATGTATTAAATTAGATTTACTAGGCACTATAAATGTACCTACCTTACAAGTTCTAGGTAGTCCTTGGAAAATAATTATTTATTTAATTGATATCAGGATCTAATATCGATGAGAAGGAAACAGAATATCACACACAAAGCTTTTGGTTTTAAAAAACTGTTCTCATAATCAAGAAGCGTGTCTAATTTTAAATACATTAGAAAAAGAATCGCCTCCACTGGGATTTGAACACGGTGCTCCCGTTTGCCGAGCGTATGCTCAACCAATTGAGCAATCGGGACCTTATCTGTTATATTTTTTGGTTATGATACCTATCTTATATTTCTATCGTAAAAAAATAGGTTTAGGTAAGTTAGATATAGGTAATTAATTTATGATAAAAATGCAAAAAACTTAAAAGTATAATTTTCCAATACGTATCTGCCACATTACGAGTTTCGGGAGAAATGATAATCGGACTATTGTTTTTTTTTAATTATATTTTTCAATCGTGACTAATCGCGGGTTTGTCATAAATCTAAAATGCAGGCCTATTACGGTTCTTTCATGACATGACATGATAAACAAGATTTCTATCTTAGAGTAATAATTATACTTTATTCTTACTCTAAGATTTCTATGATACTATGATGATATATTGAATGAACGAATACATATACATAGGCATTTCTTTTTGCAATGACAATTTCAATGATATCATCTATGACATAAAAACGTCAATTGAAAAAGGTAAATCGCACCCACCTCTATTTGTATCTATTTGTTTCTGGATTTCATTTGTGTTTTTCCGTTTCGAATACTTTCATAATTAAATACTATATAATCATATCTTGGGATTATTGTATTCAGTCTAATGGCAAGAGCTTGGCTAAGAGATTTCGCCGAGGAGTAATACCGAATAATGATCGCAGGATATTTTTTACGTCAAAACAATTTCATGATATCATCGCATGGTTTTGAGATCCATAATTATAGGCCTGCTCATGGTAAGTAACGATGAAGTCGACTATGAAAGCACACGTGTTTAGGAAGGAACTGGCTCTTCATATAACATTACATAACAGCAACTAACTGCCACTGGAGCGGTGGTATTTGGCAGCAGATTCTATGTGGATAGTCTAGTGACCTCGGCCGAGAACTATTCGAGAAAGCGATGTTCAGAAAAATTTAAATTAATCACATTTCATAGAAATTACGCTTATGTGTTTGCATAACATATTGGTAGTATGAGTAGGTACTATGAATAAGTATTATGCAGAATAATAAACTTCCGTAATGGCAGTGTCCCCCTCGGGTATCCCCTGGACACTTTCTTCATTAGCTGCAGAACACTGCTTCTAAATATTATTTACAATTAAAATTTATAATTCTACTATAAAGCCAAATGTTGTCTAAGTTTTTACAATTCATAATCTTAAATAAAACATTTTTAACCGGATTCTTCAGACCCCGAGTGACCGGCAACTGACGGAGGAAGAAAGCTAATATTAAGGTTATGAAGTTGGTCATTTCCTAAAAAGTTCGTTTAACTGAAACTGACCGAACAAATATACAGGGTTAATTTAAATTAACGCATCACCTCTTGCAGGTAGCCTGTCTACATCAATCTTAACAACATTTGTTCTACGACTTTTTACAAATCTTGATAAATAACACAAAAATTAAAAACAAAAAATAATTTCTCCTAACTTTACATTTTGTAAGATGTACTTATTAGTATTATGAAGCGATATTTTACTACGCAAGGTGCGTGGCATAGCTACGCTCAGAAATAGAGTGACGCCTCTAAACACAGGCTATAAATATTTTTGTACGGGAAAACTAATATTTTAAAATCTATTAATTTTAAAATGTTGTAGAACAAATGTTGTTTGGATTAATGGGGAGAAGCTGCAACAAGAGGTGTTGCGCAAATTTAAATTAACCCTGTATTAAAAGATGAAAATACCAAATAAAATCAATGCCGACTAGGACTCGAACCAAGATCTTCCCATTCTTTAACTCTGCTACCTACCTATGAATTATAACAATATTTACTCTCGAGTTTTCACAATTTATTTTAATAAATAAAACACTTTTACAATAAATGTGACTGCAAAGACATCGCGAAATGTCGAGTTAAAATGTAGAATATAATGCGATAAATCTAGTCATAATTTTTTTTTATTAAAACAAGATCACGGAGCATATTCAACTATTTCTCTATGTTACGATTACAACGCACCAATTGACATTATTTTACGTTATTATTCTTACAACCCGCATCAATGAAGCTGGAGTAGGTATATCGCTATTATGGTCAATTATGGAATATTTGTATTTATCTGTCCACATAATTGTTTTCTACGTTATGTAGCCGGAGACGTGCGGTTTAAGCGTTTAATTGTAATGACGTCGGTTTTGGAAAATTCGATTAATCATGAGTAATTTTTAGTTACATAAATAATTGAAATGGCAGCCTTTTTGATGATTTCGATATGATGGGTTTTTAAACTTTATTTTAGAAGGTCCCCGTTTGATAGAAACCTCACGCTGCCTGGGCTATTGTGGGAGTTATTTTTTCTTATTATCGTATCTCATTCTGAGTGAATAGGATGCTAATAGTTCCGAGGTATGGAAACAGAATATATATTTATTTAATCATAGTAAAAAAGAAATCTAGTACCTAAGTAGGTTTTAGGTAGGTAACAGTTTTAGGTAATAATAAAATAAAACCCCCAGACAATCACACCAACTACATGGCCTCAAAGTAAGCGAAACTTGTGTTATGAGATAACATGAAGAAAACTAGGCGGGAACCTAGAATATAAATACTTATATAGATAAATACAGATATATTTATTATTCATTTATTTAAAGACTTTAATATTAATAAAAAAAACTAAAAGCAATGCCGTTTTTGTCGTATAATTTTCTTTTATAATTAATCGTAAACTATTGTGGCCATTAATGAATACAAGGCACAAAACACTTTATTACACAAGCACAAACTTTATGAGCTTTCTTATTTGCAGGTTTTTTAGTCAAACTCTTATCAGAATTTGGTAGAAGACGCAAATTTTATTTTAGTCATTAAAACTTTGAAGTCTTGAAAGTCTCTTGAAAGGTGTGTTTAATCAATAACGCCAAATTTATTTTATTAAACATTTGTTTCCATCGTCACGGAGAAGTCTTATAATTTAATAAGTTTGATTGCACTTAGCATGTTTTAAACACGTCTTTTGTAACATTATTAAGCATAATGTTCTTTGCACAATCTCTTTTTACAAAACTAAAGCTCAAAAAACTCATTTAGAGATAAATTGAGCCATTAAGTCGCATAAACGCCGTATAAAATAAATTTCATTACAAAAACATACCTTAGGCCTTTAAAAAATAAAGTTGCATGAAGTTTACCTTTAGGTAAGCGTAAAAATATTTAGCGCAAACAGTTAATGACGTCGGTGGACGCCCTCTTAAGTAACCGGTTGACTTGGTGAACTGGCCAATCCAAGGGCTAAGCTATATAACGGATTTCTTACAATTTACTTTAATTTAAAAAAGTCACATCCAAATATCCTTACCTATTTAATTTGTTACAAGAAGTTTGCTTCGTCCAGCATCTATAACTAGCATATTTATTTCTTTTGTATTTTACAATACGGTTTTTTTACTAACGGTTTGTAGTACCTATATTTATGTGGTACAACGGTAATGTTCATCTTTGGAATTACTGGGTTTGGCTTTGATCAGGTCACATTAGGAAACTTCAGTGTTGATAATAAGTATGATTTTCTCGTGATGTCTTCACAACTTGTGGAACAAACGATAGTTGAGTTAATTTTGCTAATAGTTCTTAAAGGTCGTCACTCAGTTCTTCCAATTGAATTGATAACTGCTATTTACGTAGTGTTTTGAAACGATATACATAACTCGGTAAATGTAAATAAAATGTATATAATAACAATTTCAATTGTCATAATCTAATCTTCCTATTCCATAACAAGGCTTATCATAATATCCCAAACTGCCTTGGGATGATCGATTCGCATAATATACGTGAAACTGTGGTAGAATAAATCCAATGTTTATGTTCCGATATATCTTTCTCATTTACCGGACTTAAGAAATAAACTTTATTTATTTCAGCTTAAAAGCCGATACTTTAAGGTTTAAATAATAAAACGTTATTATAATATGACTCGTACTATCTAATATATAAAATTCTCGTGTCACAGTTTTCGTTGCCATACTCCTCCAAAACGGCTTGACCGATTTTGATGAAATTTTTTGTGCTTATCCATGAGAATCTATGAGAATCGGCCAACATCTATTTATATGGCAAAACAACGTTTGCCGGGTCAGCTAGTATTTACATAAATATTTATTTTCATTGCGCACTATGTGATCGTGAATTCAAAACAAAATTTGGCTTCGCGAGTCACGTTCGAGCACATGAGCGAAGATAGAATCCGTGCAACTGACAGGGTGTCGCCGTCGACGGATACGTCTAGGAGGACATCATCATCATCACATAAATAAACAATAGTATTAGGTGTTTGATGGCATATAGAATTGGAATTGTCTATAATGTCTTTCGAATCTTCAAATACCTTGTGACTTACGAAACTTTAGAAGGACTTATAACTAACAACAACCCGTTGCAAAATATATCAAGCAAAACATATAAAGAACATCTTAACGTTCGCAATCGGAACAAATGCATTATTTATATGCGACATCAGTACAAATATTGCGTTAATATTCTACGCGCATTTAAATTCGTCGTTAACCTCCTTTGTGGTGCCAGAAAGAAAGTGGCCAACTATAGGATGGCATGGATTTGATGGCCGTTACGTTACACTGTTTGGCTATAGTCTAGCGAAGGTATCGAATCTAAAATAATCGTCTCGTTCGATTACTTATTGGGTGCGTGAGAAATGTGTAACCTAGTTTGAATCTCTTACCAAGCGAGTCCGATTTCATAATAACTCATGTTAAAGAACTTATGTCTAAGATTTTTTGATGACTTCTGATTCAATTCAAAATAGGTAGATTGTTTTGAAATAGATGTTTTAAAAAAATAAAGGTTGTTGTAAAGAGATTAACATTGTATCTAAGTCGACTTATTTTACTTAAATCAAATTTTTATTTTTATTTTTATCATGTAAGTACCTACCTACTTAAATATCCGTAATTTAATAGTTTCTGGAGCTAAGTTAGAAAGATTTAGGTACTCTTATATTCTTTTCTAAGGTTTAAACATTAAAAGGTTTCCTCTCTTACATGAAATCACAAAAAGTTTCTTTAGGAAATCAGAAAAGTTTTGCAAATGCTAAGTTCACTAACACGTGACGTTGAGAAGAAACTTTTCCAGACTTTATCTGTCTATTACCGAGAAACAGGTAACACTTGTAATGGGAAAGTAGATTTTGTTCAAGTCTAAATATTACTGGACTCTACACTTTTAAAATGCAGTACTTTGTCGAAAAAAAAAGCTTTTTGAATGCTTTCTATAAGATGTGTTTCCAAACTGAGAAAATAGGAGGCGTAAATAAACCTCTGTTAATTACTTTGGCGTCTCGTTCTATCAATTTAAACGGTATTCGATGAGATAGCATGCCCGATTTAACAATTTAATTCTAACAATCGCGAATGCTTTAAGTGTGAGACTGTACAGTTTTCACTTTTTTCGATGCAAAAACTGAGATACCGTAACACCACATAGCAATTTGTGGACGGTCACGTTTACAATTTTATACTACAATTTGCTTTGTAATCATATCTCTGGTTAATCTAATTAGTGTTCGATTCTTAAAAACAAGATTACTAAAAGTTGTTTAGATAGGTACCTTCTTAAATAGCCTTTTTATAACCATATTATAAAGAAATAAATATATTTATTGTAATGTTTATTAGGAAGTGTTGGCTTTTGTCAGCGAAAACCAGCACAAACTAACCGTCCGTCACTTAGTAACTCGATGTCGTTTCAATGTGAACTGGGACACCTCACTTTCTGGCCTACAACATATTTTTCTCTTAGACACAATGAAATAAAATAATTATTAAAATAGCGTCCGATAACACCAAAATGTTATACAGCTAAGTAAATAAAAAAAAAGTTGCGAAAATTAAATAAAAATTCGCTTGAAGTTTAACTCATCTCAATATTGACAGTGAACTTACCTCTTAAAGAAAAATTTGAACAATCCCTCATAAAGTCCGTCCGCATAAACGCAAATCAATGTTTGCACGGTAACATTTCACTTAGTTTTCGTGTTGAACAAATACAAAAAAATCGTCGTATTCACATACTAATTACGTGAAACGTTGCGCGCATTCGGAACGCGGTGCGGCGGTAAACTGTCCGAGTGGAGTGGGCAAGTGGAGAGGCGAGTGACTGGCACTAGGCACTACCGCACTCGAGCCGCGCTGCGAGAGTTGTGTTGAGGCTTGAGGCAGAGGCCGCAGCCAGCACGGGCTCCGGCTCTGGCCAACGCGAGATGCACTCGCCACTTGCATCACACCCTACACTCACTTCTCTATTAAACTGTACCAGACTACGCTAACTACCGTATACCCTATAATTAAAAACGCACTTCTTACTAAACCGTAATTATAAAGTAAGTTTAGCTACTTTTCCTTCCTATTTTTGTATGTTAATTTCTTTATATAGACTAGCTTTGTTAATACCGCAATGCGCTAACTACCTGCGGCAGATGAACCAATCTAGTACTTGCTCGTAATCTACCTTGACCGGACAATGACCCACCTTTATAGAATAGTATGTTAGCTGATGATTGATATTAAGTCGTTAAATATTTAAATAGTCATTAACCTTAACCCAAACTCTATCTGTGATTTGAGTCGATTAGACTTCCTGCAATGACATTTGTTATTTACTGTAAATATTTAAACTGTATTCAACTGTAAATATTTAATGGCAATAATTGTCTTAAGCTCATCAAACCAAACCTATTAATGTATTCTTTATTGTCCACCACAGAAAAAAATACAAAGTAAAACAAAAACAGAAACAAAAATTCCGATAAAATTTACTTTCTAAAAGTGGTAAAAAAATATTTGAGATGAAAATGGACCTATTACCGTCTTGTCGAGTGTTGATTTTGCTTGAGCACTAGTTTACTAGAAGTCACGGCTTACCCATATATTTTCTGAACACCAATGGTTATATGTGGCTAAAGAAGGACTATTTATAACCTCTTTCAAGGCTATCAAATACAAATATACATACATACATACACATACACATACATAACCTCACGCCTGTCTCCCTTTGGGGTAGGCAGAGACAAGGGAACACCAATTGCTTTGATCCAGACATACTTCTATATAATAAGGTATCTCTAATATATCTTTGTTAAAATATATAAGTAGTAAAAAAGAGAAATAAAAACATATGCTGTTAATTATGTGACCAGTGCCGACCGATGAAACGCCTCCGTGGTGCAGTGGTCGACTTTTCGTCTGCCGCGTGGGAGGTCCTGTGTTTGAATCCCATCAGGGTCAGTTTAGGAAACTAAGTTTTCTAAACTAGCTTTGTTCTGGGTCTGGGTTAGCTGTAAATTCAATTAAATTTAAAATCAACTATTATAAAAGTTTCAGTAGGGCTACTCGCGTAACTAAAATAACAGCGCTATGCTCTACGACGATCTCGTCGACGAGATGGCAAAGATTTCGTCATCGAGCTCACAGACGTTACATTTATCAGAATGCCAATACCTAAAGAAAATTGTCAAACAGTTCGATGAATAACAGTTCTTACTCACGCCGTCATCCATCAGCGACGAGCCCTGGTGTCGTGTTATGTATGATATACCTAAGTGAATACCAATTATGTCACTCGTCGCTGTTGCATCAATGAACTCGAAGCTGTTGCTTAGGAGAATAGCCTTGCAGCAGGGCACACGAATGCTTTTCACCTGTTCAGTCTTAGATACTTATTTATGAGTGTGAGATATTAGATTCTTGCAGTTCCGGCCAAAGACATTTATTTAGATTACTTATGTAAGTAATTTAAAATAGTGCAATGAAGTGAGTCCATTATTTTGTTAATATGTATTGGTATTGCTTACCGTAATGGGAGGTTTTCTGACAGCTCATTAAAAAACCAAACGGCACAAAAATGGTACAACAGGCTTCGATAGGTGGCGCTTTACAAAAGGCGAAGTCTTGTCTGAGATTAAAAGTATAATAAATTAATTGACGTCGGTGTCAGAATTTGAACTTATAAATTACCATAGATGATAGATACCACTTACCTACATTATAGTATATGGCTCGACGCCTTCGGCTTTTTAAAAGTGCCATCTATAGAGGTACTTTGAACTAATCTTTATGAGCTGTCAGAGAACTCCTCATTGCATGCCGTCGAATTAATAGTTATCTATAGTTAATCATGTAGATGCATAGGGCTTGGACTCTGTAAATAGTACATCACATCTTACTTACCTATATTATAAATGTGAAAGTTTGGATGTATGGATGGATGTTTGGTCATCAATCACGGCAGAACGACTCAACCGATTTGGATGAAATTTGGCATAGTGATAGTGTTCAGTCTGGAATAGCACATATTATGAAGGCTACTTTTATTCCAATATTCCCGTGGAATTCCCAATTGCCAAATATTAGTAGCCGCCCTGCTGTTTTAAGGTTTTCATTATCTTTATGAGTAATTAAGGGCATTAAGGGTTTTGTATTTATATGAGTTGGAAAGTAATGAAACAACTACGAAAACAACTTTAACTATGTTATATGGTTGTTATTACCCCGTAAAACAAAATCAGTATGGTGACATAAGGGGGTCCTATTGCGACATAAGTTACAAACAATTTAATGATATTTACCATATTCAAACAGGTTGAATACCTAGGTATTTACTTAAAGAAGATGTAATGAGCATATGTTGAATAGAATTTTCTTGCCTATTACATCGTTGCCTGGTTTAAGTTATTTCATGATAGATCCTTATAATTAATATATTTTTAAAAGGTTAAATATAATTTTGAAGATAGCCACGCCATTTATCATGGTCTTGTGTTACCTGGAGCCAGTACTTCCCCGTCGTGCGCTTTGGCCGTTCGCTGGCTAGCTCACCTTGCCTTTTTTTGACGGGAGGACAACGTGCCATCACGTCTCCGATCGCACAAGGGGGAGCGGCGGGGTATGCGGGGATGATCCGGCATAGGGTCGGACCCACCCACTAAAAACCTCCAGGTGTAGCTACCTCATCCGCCATGCCATACGTGGAACTCACGGTATCGCCATTGGCATTACCCGCGGGCCCCAGCGGGTTGCGCTCAGCCTGCACCGATCGCCCTCTGACGTTAGCAAACTCTGCCTATTAATTTCAACAACATATTCTCTCCGTAGTGATAATGAAAGTCCGCCTGGCAAGCGACTACGTCAGAATAAACTGCCAAATATCCAACATGCCAACAGTGATAATTTGACGACCACTTTGGCGATGGGGTAAACCTGTCTGCCTCAGACGCCAGTGGTTGCAGGTTCGATTTCCGCACCGAACAAGTAAAAAAAAAAAGTTCCATGTCTGGGTGTTTGTCTATGTATGTATTTATATTCTAGGTCCCCCCCTAGTTCGCTACATGGTATCCCATAACACAAGCTATGCTTACTTTGGGGCCATGTACTTAGTTGTTGTGATTGTTCGGAGATTTTATTAATTACTAACTGACCCGGCAAACGTTGTTTTGCCATATAAATAAAAAAAAAATAGATGTTGGTCGATTCTCATAGATACCGGATAAGCACAAAACATCAAAATCGGTCAAGCCGTTTCCGAGGAGTATGGCAACGAAAACTGTGACACGAGAATTTTATATATTAGATTATAATGATTCTCGACAGGGCTGGGTGATGTGCGACTTAGGTCAAACTAGGGTTTAGACAACAATATAATAATTAGCTACGAACACGTGTCCTCTATACCCTATCAGATACACGTACGGATAAAATTAGATAATACGTAGTTGATCTCTTAACCTTACTTATTACTTGCTTTAAATTGTTTATTAACATAGATTAAAAGAATCAAACTCAATTAGTAACTATTTTCAAGTACGTTGAACTTTCATTTGTTTCTAACAGACAAAATGTACACAGAAAACATATCACAATAATTCAAATCGGAACAAAAATACATAATGGAATATTAAAAGTCCAAATAGCTTTAGTATCTCACTGTACAAAAAAAGAATGCACAGTGCACGCTCGCACCCCCGCGATTAAGTAACAGCTGTGCCAGTTGCTTACGTAAACGCGTTACTCTTCGCTGAGCAGCCTTGGCCATGGAACCATCCAACACCAACCCCATATCACCCTCCCTATCACACTCATTCCATTTCCTATCTTTTATCCCTATTTCCCACTGGAGCTGGTTGTTTGGACGTTGTCCCAGGCAACCGTGGAGCTATACAAACCGAACGGCTTAACATTCAGACGTGTACGGTGGCTTCCATTCGACAATACTGTTTTAGAAAAATTAATTAAATTAAATAAGAACAAGCTTATAGAAGCAAATTATCGTCGTATTTAAGGGTAAGTTTACCTTTTACAGTAATGTTTCATAGTAGAGTTGTGACGCAGATCTTTATCATCAGCTGATCGGGGTATTTAAAGGTCATAAAAAAGTTAAGTTCGTTATAAGAATCGGTTAAGTTTATATCCCTATTTAACGTTGGTTTTTTTTTTTGGTTCAATTAAAAATAGTTAGCAGTTAAATGGATAAAAGTTCTCCTAAAATTATATTTAAGTTTTGATTTAGGTTACCGGTCCATTTTTGGCCACATTTTTTGTTTTTGAACAGAAGATTTTTAAACTTTGTTTAATTATACTCTATATTTTAACTCCTTGTTTTGGTGCCTTTACCGAAACCGTGGTCATGACCGAAAACGAATTGTGAAAACTTAATTTCTTTTTCAAATCAATAAGCACGCCGATGTATAAGGGTTTTTCGATAAAATTCTACTATTAGGTACTGGCTACAGCCTGAAATTTTTTTTATAAAAAAGAACGATAACAATAAAAAATAGGCTAATTTTTTTCACCTAATCATGTTTGACGTTTATAAAATTAAAATAATGATTTATTTAACCGTTACAAAAAAGTCATTGGACATACTTTAGAGTGATTGATTGGTTTTATTTAGCTACACTAATATTATAATAGGTAAAGATAAGATTACATTTTTGTGTGTTTGTTGGTATTTATTTAACCCAAAAACGAATTAAACGACTTAAAACATTATTTTAAAACGAATAAAGTACAAACCAAGAAATTCTTCGGGATTAGGGGTTACGCGGGTGTTAGGTAGGTACCGCGCGAAACCGTTATTTATTTTATTGAAATAACCGTAATATAAATAAAAATGCATCTATGATATAATGTAAGTAGATATTTATAGGTACAATTGTAAAATTATTAAATAAAGGCTACGTTTTAGTCTAGGCAGTATTAAAAGCGGATAAATAATGTGGAAAGATAAAAACAATTAAAACAGCAGAAGATCGATTAGTTCGAACGATGGAATTTGCATAAAAATAAAGCTAATATAGCTTTAATCCCTTACGCAATCGAAACCTTTCCTTCCTATAGTTTAACGCGTATTTAAGCTCGAAGTTAAATGGTATCGCTTACACAGTTAATTAAACTCGAAAACATAAGCGTGCCAGGGATCGAGTTTCCAGCAGGGGCTTTCTTATTTAACAGTTACTCATACACTTTAAAGAAAAACGAACAACACATGAACGAACACACAAAAATGAACCTAAAATTCAGTAATACTTATAAATAATAATTTGTATTCAAACTGAAAAAAAAATGTATTTTTGGAAAATGGCGCCATCGATAGTAAACATGGCTTTTGATTTTGGAATCAGAAAAAGAATACAACACCTTATTTATATATTGAAAATTTTATGTAAGTACCCGGAATTTTAAACAAATTTAAATTATATTGATAGAAAGTAAAACAACTAAAGCTCTAAAAATATGTAGAGGCAGAGGGACTTGTTTTTGAAAATGAACCTGAACGTTCTCGGTTCACGGAGCTCATACTTAATATCTACTACATACGTAATTAGGTAAAGCATAGTGCAACGAAATCTTCTCAATAACATAGTAATATAAATTAATTATCATAATAAATGAACAGAGACTTGGAAGATAAGTATTATGTAAGAAACAACCTCTATTATGCAATTTAATATGAACTTGTTTTTATTTCAGATAAGCTAAATGACATTATTGGTTATATGATCGTCTGCAAGTTGCAGCGATGATTTTATCTACGGATCTCGACGACAGCTACCTAGCAAGGGGACCGACTGATGCGCATGGTGACTCAACTACCTCATGGGATGTCCTATACTGCTCGCATCTTTGGGCAAACAGTGATCTAAGAAAAACTATTTTAAGCGCACCTTATGATAACAGAAAACTAGTAAAATACTGTTACACGTGTAGAGGAAAAGTAAGAAAATATGAAGTAAGGTCTCCCAAAAACGAATTCACTCCAGGTACACATTCCACGCCAAATAGAAGAATGGTAGAGATACAAGATTTGTCTATGCTAGATTATTTACATGATAGCTCAATTCAAGATAATCTTGAAAACGAGATAGCGACATCTCAAAGCATCGTCGCTGAAGATCCTAATCGTGATCCGAATGTTATACAGCGACCGCGTATAGCCACGATATCTCATCAAATCGACTTAAGTTTTCGCCAAAAATATTCTTCCCATGAAGCGCGGCCTAATCGAAGTAATCATAATAGACTGAGAAAAACATTAAAAGGACTAGGGTGTGCTATTAGCTTTAAGCTAACGGATAGCCCTGTGAAGAAGAGGACTCAAATACAAGCGTGCTCAATAAGTGTGATGGTCGCTGCAATAGTAGCGATAAGTTTTGTTCTAGTTAACTTTACTAATCCTAGTTTTACACATGCAAATAACGTTGTAAGTACATTCGTAGTGCCAACCTCTAAAACTAATTTAAATGATACATCCACGACAACTGACAGTATGTCTACTGAATTAGTGACTGAAAGTGAAACTCTGACCGTCAGCAGCACTGAAAGTGAAGTTACTATATCATCTACAGAAAGTACATTACTATCGGATGTAATTTCAAAAATTCGCAAGAATATCAAGACATATCCTAAAGCTAGTAAACCGAAAGAAGTTATTAATAGAGATCTATCAAATCAATTTTGTTCGTGCCAAAGTGATCAAGTTTGTATGTTGGATGAAAATACTGGAAAATCTCTGTGTAAAAAAGCAGTGGATGCTGAAGATCCCACAGGTAAATATCAGTGTCTGGATTTCTAATTTTGTCAATAATTAATATCGATATTAATTTCATCCAGGTATCGATTGCCTGATTTAAGTAACCGACTAGGTAACCCATAAATTCAAAATACTAATTACCACGTTAATCAATTAATGTAAAAAAGTATAAAATTCCATAATATGAATACTTTTTTTCCTATTCGGTGTGACTTTATTTTTTGTAAGTATTTATTATGAAGTCGTCGTGGCGCCGTGGTTACTGTGTAAATCAAACGATATCACAGATCAAGCAACGTTCGGCGCGGCCGGTACTTGGATGGGTGACCGCCGACCATTCATTTCTCACGGCGGTGACTTCCGTGCTTCGGAGGGCACGTTAAGCTGTCGGTCCCGGGTGCCGTATACTTGTATACAGTAGTCGTTAGGGTTTGTCAGAAGCCACTTTCAGCGCCCTGAAAATTCTGACATCCACCACCCAGCACTGGGCCAGCTTAGTGGATTATGGCCTATACCTCCTCGTCACGCAGGGGAGAGACTCATAGCCCCTGCAGTGGGCTCTTTACAAAGAGTCGTGATGATGATGATTTATTATGCTGCGTATGTTTGGCGAATACACGAGAACGTTTTGAACACAGGTTTTTAAAAATGTCACCTCCATTTTCAGTGGAGGGTCGATTAAGAATAGCCCTACCGCCCTTGGATAAGCGTGTCGTAAAAGGTGACTAATCCGTGTGATCCCCACTTGATGGAGGGACCTTTTCAGGGCCCGCCTGGCTAGCGACCACCCTTAAATAAAATCTGCCGCCAAATATTACCACCCCAGCGTTGGTGTTTTCCGGAAATATTTTATGAATAGCCAGTTCGTCCCTAAGCCCGGCTGCTGTGGTGTTCGACCGCATCTTCACTTATTGATTCTAGCCGCGACTTTCCTTAACCATTAAATTTTGTTTTAATTGACCACCTCTTTCAAAACATGAAGCTACTTTTTGTTAGCTAAACGTGATCAGGCAAAAGTTTTCACTTGATGAGATAACAACATCTTTATATTTATTATTATGATCAGTTGAAAACTTGAAACACTGTCAAGCATATCATAATATTTAAGACTAGCCACCGCGCGCGGTTTTACCCGCGTAGCTTTTGATCCCGTGGGAATTTCGGGATAAAATAGTTTCTGAGATTAGCGCATTCAAACAAACAAACAAAAAAACAAACTCTTCAGCTTTATATCTATACTAATATTTGTTTGTTTGAACGCGCTAATCTCAGAAACTATAAGTGGGATTTGAAAAATTATTTTTGCATTTGATAGCCCAACTCTTGAGGAAGGTTATAGGCTATATTTTATGCCGAAATTCCCACGGAATCAAAAGTTACGTGGGTAAAACCACGCGCGGTGGCTAGTATTAGTATAGATAGATTTCAGATGTACTTACGTATCTACTTATTTGTTGGCCTCCTCCGTGGCGGCGCGCAGCGGTTGTTTGTTCGGCTACGGCGAGAGGTCCGTTTGAGTCCTAGCCACTTTAGGAAACGAACTTTTCTAGACTAGCTCGGGTCTGGGTGTACACCCTCAAGTTCCATTGTGTTGTCTCCATAACACAAGGTTACTTTGAGACCACACAGTTGACATTTCGGTCAGGGTTCCTCTCAGTCGCACACTCTTGAGTGGTCGTGGTTGTTCTGATGGCGCCTACAAGGTTGACGGTACGGGTACATGTTAAGTCAATCGTTGATCGTTTCGGCTTGTACAATGTAACTGGCAATGTCTCTCCATTTTTCCGGTTTGCTGCATTGCGAAAAGTTGTGTTATTTATAGAATAATTGATTCAATAACTTCAACACAGGTTGCGGTGGTCTCTGTGCCTTAGAGACAGAAGCGTGTCAGCTAGTGGACAAAACACGAGGGGTCCGTGTTTGTCGACTGCTGAGTCTTGTGACGTGTTCTGAGGAAGAATGGCGGTGCCGTAACGGCCTGTGCGTGTCTGCGGAAGCGCGCTGCGACGGTGTCATACACTGCTATGATCGGTCTGACGAAATGCATTGTGGTAAGAATAGCTGTTATAGGATTTTTAAAAAGAATCAAATTAAAGAGTATTGTATTGTCTTAATTTTCGCGATACATAATCTTGAATAAGATACTTTTTTAAACGATTTTATCGCTAGTCCCTCGTTACTGCGGTAGGTACGGTGTAACATTATACGTCATTAAATCCGTTTAAAGAAGGGTTTATTTAAGATTTATTTGGGTACCTATTAAGATTCTATTCCTTACTTAACTTTCATAAAGCTACCTTTTTAAGGCTTTTATAGAGAAAAATATATCTGTCATGTCGGATAAATAGGTTTTGAGTTTTTCTAAAAGAAACTAAAAGAAACAAAATATTCTTTAGATATTAATTAATTCTCTATTTTGAAATTGAAACATAAATACTTATACCTATCTACTTTCATTAAACCATATGCCAGTTGAAGTTAAAGTTACTATACCTATAGTAGGTAAGGCAATACAAACGTATTTTCGAGTTAAACGAAATTCATTAATACCAAAAATGCCCTCACACACTTCGTGTAGGTATGTGTTAAATAATGAAACAATTACAGAACAATTTGGTACAGTTCATTTTGACATGAATATTTTTTCCAGAATGTGATCTAACAAAGCAATTCCGATGCGGTCATTCCATTTCATGTTTCGTGAATGCCAAGCTGTGTGATGGCGCTATTGACTGTTGGGATGGTTTTGATGAAGTTAACTGTACCACTGGTTTGTATATTTTAATAAGTACCTGCCTTTACCTTTAGTGCCTTTCTACGTTAGACGTACGACCAGGCTTTGTCATTAGAATAGCTAAGAAAGAAATAGTAAGACGAAGCTTTTTGTTTAGATTATCCGTTATCTTATACGGTACTCGTATATAAGTAGATTTGAATACCGATTAGGTACTTAACCTAGCTAAAGTGGTTCGTGCACACTTCAGTTTCAAAGTTCAAATTCTAATGAGTTTTTACAACTTGCGGCTACTCTTACAATGAATTCAAGTACTTACCTACCATTTTGTTTTTGTAAATTCTGGCTTACCGCATCATGCTTACGCACAATATGTTAACGGTAACAACTAATTTTACCCAGACTTTCAAAACTGAGCCAGCTAATGATCACCTAATGGGAACCTCATGCTCATTCATCAGTTTGAAGAACTGGTACCTACTACCTAGTTAGCAATGTTAGATAGGTATAGCTAAGTTTTTCGAGCTTCAATTTATTTTATAGGTTTTAATGCTATGTATATTTCCTTCTGCAGAATGCCCTGAAGACCAATTTACATGCACTGATGGTCAATGCATTCTTTCGGGTCGGTTTTGTGATGGATTAGCTGACTGCGCTGACAGCAGCGACGAGCCGCAGGGCTGCGGCGGCGGCTGCGGCGCTCACGAGCACCGCTGTAAAAACCAACGCTGCATCCCTCTAACCTCAAAATGCGACGGACAAGACAACTGTGGTGACTCCTCCGATGAACTAAACTGCTCCTGACGAGACTTCAAAACGAGTGGCCTCATATCGTATGCAACGAACATCACGTTCTTCATATTATCCTTGATTCTGTATAGTTTTCGTGTATAAGTTTTGTGTGTTTTTGTAATCATTTTAATGTTGCAACTGGACAATTTTTATTGAGACATTTTATGATGTGTGATGGATTGTGTGTTGAATGAAAGTTAAAACAATAAATGTTCCTCATGTACCTAATCATTTTACTTAGAAATTTAAAATAAACAGTTAAATATGAACAAATTGCCTATTATTCGGTTTTCTTTAATAATTTTATTACTATGTAAAACGGTCCAGCTCAAGAGATATGCACCTACCTACTTCAGTCAAAATAAATGGCCATACCACACTTTTGATCTCTAAGCCCCGATTTCACCGATTTCCTTCTGATCTTAGATTAACAAAATCTTGGATTTGACTAAAGAAAAATTGAAGGCGGAACTCGTTTTAACGTGTAAACCAAGTTCAACTCGAATTGATCGCGTTTTATTACACGGTGAAATTGGGGCTTAGTCGTAGCATCACCTAGTGAGTTCATACTCAAAATTAAACTGGTAAAGTCTGGATGTTTCATTCACAGACATCGAGGAATTATGTATTAGCCGAGTACTTACCTATGCGAGTCTTGGCGAACGTACTAAGTTATTTATTGATATACCTAACTTCCTCAGTAAGTAGATAGGTACTTAATATTTTTAATTGATCAATCGGATTTTAATATTCATTGAGCCCCTTTGGCACAAAAATTGCAATTACCTACTTACGTTTTTCTTCTGAGCTAAAAAAGCAGAAAGGCTTTTAAATTTTTGGAATTCAAGAATAATAAAAGTCACGCTTAGACAATTTTGTACCTATGGTTTAAGATTAAGTCCATTCTACAGGGACCGTTTATAATAGTCAATTATATTTTAGTAGCAGATTAGGAATGATGAGTGGGTCTGAATTTCGTTCTTTTTTTTAATATTTTTCATAAATGAAAAACTATTTTCTGTGAGAAAAATTTTAGATTAATCTTAGATTATCTTTTATGACTACATACAATTAGATGGAAACGTTTTTATTACTTGCTGTGTAGTCACAAACTACAGATCAAACTTAAATTTGATCACTTAGAAGAATTCTGAAATTTTAATTTATGAAAAATATTTTAAAAAAATATGTATATATTTTTTTCATTATTATGACCCACTCATCAGTCTTAATCTGCTATTAAAATATATTATTGACTATTATAAGGCAACCCTATACATAAAATAAAACACTTTTTAACCGGATTTATCGCGTATATTTACATTTTAAATTTTGACTCGACGTTTCGGTGTCTTTGCAGACCCCGTGGTCACGAGCGATAAACCGGTAAAAAGTGTTTTATTTAATAGTATGAATCGCGAAAACTTAAGACCCTATACATATATTACCAACCATTGCACAACAATTTTAATAAAAACATCAATTAACCCTACACGACCGGGCTTAGAATAACGTGTACTAAAAAAATAAAGTTTAATAATTAACGAATGCAGAGCATTAAAAACCGACTTCACGTCAAAACTTTGGCTGAGTTAATGTCATCCACCTAAACGTTCCCCGAACTATTACATATTTTTTCAAATTTTAAAATTTTCAATGAAGTGCTCAACTGATTTCGATGAAATTTATATGGGACCAACTATGAAGTATCTTCTATCATATGAAACAAGAATTTTCAAAATCGATCCATTATTGTCCGAAATGTCGCGTAACAAAGACACAAAAAAAAAACAAACAAACCTCCTCCTTTTTGGAATTCAGTTGAAAATTAAAACCCGACTACGCAAACACGCTCTAAAAAGTAGGAAACAAGTAAGTACCTAATAGGCTCCGCTGAAAATATTAATGTATTTATATTTTCAAGACGATCAATCAATCAATCAATACATATTAATGTATTTATATTTTTGACGACCACTTTGGCGATGGGGTAAACCTGTCTGCCTCAGACACCAGTGGTTGCGGGTTCGATTCCCGCACGGAAAAAGAAAAAAAAATGTTCCGTGTCTGGGTGTTTATCTATTTATGTGTTTATATTCTAGGTTCCCCTAGGTATCCCTAGTTCGCTACATGGTATCCCATAACATAAGCTATGCTTACTTTGGGGCCATGTAGTTGGTGTGATTGTCTGGGGATTTTATTGTTACCTAATATATTATTTATTATTTTTATATGTCATACTGATAGAGATTTATTTACAGGATAGCCGTGGTCGTATGCCACCTATGCACACGAAACAATCAACAATTTATTTTTTTATTTTGCTTTTAATTATTATTTCATTTCAATTGTGCTAAAAAAGCTCTTTCATTTGATACCCCACACGAAACCATCGAGAAATTTTTTTTTAGTTCTTTACTTTAAGTCCCCTAGAGGGCACTGTAGTCAATTTAACATGACGTCATGTAGCCTATAACCAGCGGACAATCAAGAAGCTGCCGAGGACATTAGAAGGTGTGAGGGAACAGATGAACATCCATACCCACATACATACATACATACAGGTCAAAATCCTCCTTTTTGCTTCGCCGTTGTCGGGTAAAAAGAGAATAAATGACATGACGCCTGCTTGGTGGTAGAACCTCTTCTGGGTTCACCTTGCTAGTGACAACCCTTTATTAATCTGCTATTAAAATATAATTGACTATTATTGGGAAACTCTATATAAAATCTGCCGTAATGTGTTCGGCAATATTTAATGTAGAGCCGTTCCTTTCGAAACCCGAGTGTCAGCTACGACCTCATCTTCACTTACCATCATGTGCGGTGTGATGGAGGTCAAATGCGGGTATAGTTGCCTACCGCAAAAAAACTTAGCTTTAAGTCTGTTGATATTGTGGAAGCGTGCTGGGCCCATATCCAGTTCGAGAGGTCTCTTCAAGGCCCTACAGGGAATCTATTGTCAATCAACGAGAGATTTTCTGACAGCTCATTAAAAAAACAAAACGGTTCAAAAATGGTACAAAAGGCGTCGATAGATGGCGCTTTACAAAAGGCGAAGTCTTGTCTGTCATATAGCCATTTATTCCACACAGCGTTTTCAAAAGTAAAATAAATTAATTGACGTCCAGAAATTTAATTTATAAATAACCATAGATGATAGATACTACGTACCTACATTATAGTAGACAGACTTAAGACCTTCGACTTTTTAAAAGTGCCTCTAAGAGGGTTTTTGAATCTTTATGAGCTGTCAGAAAATTTCTCATTAAAGAAGAGTGCAGCATTTTCAATTTGACTAAATTACATTATTCCTCAATACATAAAATTCACTTATAAAAAACACTTCAGAAGCTTCTGTCAGTACTAATATGAAACCATACAAAAAGGCTGTCAATTTCCCATTTCAAAATAAACATCGATTTTTTTTTCTAATCTGACGTAATACCATAAAACCCCTAAAATTCTCAACCTCCAACAGATAGAGTTGTTCCGAACTGATCCCAAAAAGAAATCCCACCGGGGATCAGTTTTAATTTTAATTTATTTTTTATTCCTAACTGATCCCAGGAATGTGAGATCAGACGGGAATTGACATTTTTAATAAATTTATTGTTCCTAACCGATCCCAGGTGAATTTTAGGTAGTAATTTGGTACAGACAGTCTCAAAATGTAAATAATTCTTCAAGAATGATCATTTTATGTTTTAATTTTCTCTCTAACCTAAGAAGCATAATAGTTAGCCGATGGTAGTAATCGTAAGGACTTAGCAAATCTGCTAAGCTTGAACAATATTCTAAGAATTTGATACCTGCCTACTCGCAAAACTGAATCGAAGCACTTCCAAAAGAACAACTTATGTCAGCTGTTAAGAACTTTGAAAGACGACTCCAATTACCAAAAAAACAATAATTGAGCATCAGAAAATCAAAGCGCCACCTTTGAAACGTAGAACAACGGACGAAACGAACAGAGAGATTCGACGACCGGCTGGTGTAGGGGAAAGGTACATTGCCTTCTATGCCAGAGGTCCTGGGTTCGAATCCCGGCGGCGACGGATATTTGTGTGATGAACACAGATATTAGTCGTCAAGTCATGGACGTTTATATGTTTATTTAAGTTTATTATCTCATAAAAAATATATGTTTATTCAATATGTATGTTTATATATTTCTTAAGTATATCAGTTAACTAGTATCCATAACACAAGTTCTTTAAGAAACTTAATTAAGGCTAGATAATGTTGTGTGAGTGTCAGAAATATTTATTTATTTATTTATTTATTAGAGATCAATGGATCAATTATGTCACTAACCAACTTCTTTATGGCGAAATTACTGTAGGCCACTGTTTAGAAAAGTTAAAACTTTGACAGTTACAATAATTTTATATACATCAGTTAAATTAGTTAAAAGCACCCCCAATCAATGGTTTTTGTTTAACGTTGTTGATTTATTTGATAGTTTGGTGGATAATTAAGTATAAGTTAGACATTTAGTAAGCACTAAATCTGACCATTTTATTTGTTGATTCTGTGTTAATTTTATCCTCTTAAGTCGTTAATTTAACAAAATAAAAATTTATGTAATATTAAAAAAAATTATAATTAAAGACTGATTTTTACTAAAAAGTGTATAATATTTAATTTCCCTAACCTATTGCGCTATACCTACTTACAATCACTTAATTTATCAATGCCCCTTTTCACTTATAAGTTTTTAATTCCATTGCATTGCATGAATTCTACCTAAAATAATTTATTACAAACTTGCTCCTTTTTTGCCTGACTGTACTGTCAATCTAAAGTTGTAGGTAAACGGGGATCGGTTAGGAATAACAAAACGCATAGGGGATCCGTTAAGAAATTAAATTCGATGTGGGATTTGTTGGTGGGATTAGATCAGAATAACTCAACAGATATCCGTGGCTTCGATTAAATACTAAGACAAAAATAAATATAGGTAGGTATTATCATGCGTTTGACCCCTTTTTTCGTTTCGGAGGAAAACTCGCAGACACGTCTCTCCGACCAGTTCGAGGGAGCGTTTGATAAAGTGTTCGGCATCTTCAGAAAGTCACGGACTCATTGACCCGCGCCAGGTAGACTAACATATAATAAAACTGCGCGATTCTGGAAATATTACATACATACGGGTGAAATTGATAACCTCCTTTTTCGAAGAAAAACTTTATCCTGTTTCGTTGTCACTGTCAGATATTTAACCGTTAATAACTGCATTTTATCGGTAGCTAAAATGCCATTTTGGTTAATTAACGGGTTTTTTTACAACTATAGTTACAGTATCCAAGTGTGTGTTCATTGCACTGCTTCCTTCTAGCTTGAGGGAGGGAGGACGGTGAACCAGCGCACAAATATCCTGCATCTCTAGTGCAAATACGAGTCGCGGAGTTAGCAAGGTAACTTAGTTATAGTACTATCTGAAACCATTGTAGTATTTTGATTAGCAACACCTGTTAAAGAATTCATAAATCCCTTTCGATCGTAGAGCACAACACACAAGAAAATAAGTTTGCCGAATTTAAACGAAATCGAAATAAGAAAACCGAAATAAATATTGACTGGCTGACCAATTAAAAATTTGTAGGTGCAGTAATTGTATGTCTTTCAAATATAATGTTTTCTAGCTGAGGTACCTAGTTAATTATAAAGAAATTAAGTTTTAGACTTGATTTGTATCTAAAAATAAGTCTACAAGTTTTTCGGACTTTACTTACTTATTACTTACCTACTCTTTATCCAAATCCTCGACTCAAAAAAATGTGATTACTAGGTACCTAAGTGTGAAAGTGTGTTGTAAAAGCTTCGTATATTTTTAAACTCCCCATTCTTTTACAAAAAAGATAGTAGACAATACCTACATAAAATAGTTCAAGAGGAATGTTATATATTACTTATTAAGTTACTTATTAAGTACACAAAATTAAATTAAATTACTCTTTTTTGTTACACTTTTTTATTAGGAATAGTTTTATGTTGACGACCGGCTGGTGTAGCGGTAGCATCAGGCGCGGTCCCAGGGGGGGGGGTCACAGAGGACATGACCCCTCCCCCAAAATCATGAAAACATGAACATCTTATAAGAAAAGAAGCTAAAAAAGATACTTCTGATTAAAAAAAATTGTTGGAACCCCGCCCAGAATTCAGATGTGACCCAAATTTTCATTCTGCGATCGCGCCTGGGTAACATACATTGCCTTGTATGCCAGAGGTCCTGGGTTCGAATCCCGGAGGCGGCGGATATATTTGTGGTGAACACAGATATAAGTCGTCAAGTCATGGATGTTTATATGTTTATTTAAGTTTATTCTAATAAAAATATGTATTTATTCAATATGTATGTTTATATATTTCTTATGTATACCTATCAGTTATCTAGTACCTATCCATAACACAAGTTCTTTAAGGGTCGTATTTTAAAACGATACTTAAAACTAATACTAGTTTTAAACAAAGTTTAAATCTTCGAGCTTATTATCAAACGTAACTTAAAACTGCGAAAACCAACCGAATATCAGCAAAACAAAAATAAGTTTAATCACAGTTTAGTTTTATTTTAAAACTTAACTTAAAACTCAATTTGTGTTTGCTTATTATTGAAAGAATATTAACTGCTGAATATTAAATCTAAAATACACAAAGAAAGTATACGTAAAACGAAGCTGATTAAATTTTTTATTAAATTGTAAACGAGAACCAGTATATCCATTGACAAAAATGTTATAAGCTAAGTACGGATAAATAAGTAAGATTCAGCTAACAATAACTTAATATTCATTCAATAATACGACGCGTACTTAAAACTGGAATCGTTATTTAAACTCAGATCATCTAATTACATATTAAACTGCTTTTAAGTTTTGTTCTATAATACGACCCTAAGAAACTTATTTGGGCTTGATAATGTTGGTGAGTGTCAGAAATATTATTATTAGTATATTATCATATATTATACCTATTTTTATTTACCTATAAACTTTTCCTAAAAAATGCAACTTTAGCCGTTGCAATTAAGCCTATTTCTACCATTTCTACAGATTTAATATTCTTTCAATAATAAGCAATTAGCAAACGCAAATAGAGTTTTAAGTTAAGTTTCAAAATAAAGCTAAACTGTGATTAAACTAATATTTGTTCTATTGATATTCGTTTGGTTTTCGCAGTTTTAAGTTACGTTTGATAATAAGCTCAACGATTTAAACTTTGTTTAAAACTAGTTTTAGTTTTAAGTATCGTTTTAAAATACGGCCCTGTTTCACATTAGTCATGTCAAGACACTGACCTCTATATTTACCACTGGACTGGCGGCTGTCAAAGTGCTTTTGTGCCCGTTTGATAATCGCCATTTTGGCGCTGTCGGACGTAGCGAGCAGTAGCGAGTGTCCGTGGTACTAAAACTAGTCGCTTACACATATGTCACATGTCCTCATTCTTGATAACTTTTATATAATGCTTATAACAATAACAACATAAAATTCGAATTAATATTTAAAAAATATAAAATCACTTAACAATAAGCAAGCACTTCTCTGGCGGCCACTTGCAATATACGTCAAAATTTGTTCTGCGGACACTCGCTACTCGCTAGTGGCGCTTCAAATAGGCACAAAAAAATAGCTGTCAAACTTACGGAACAGCCAGTCCAGTGGTAAATATAGAGGTCAGTGTGTCAAGATATCAATGCTTTGTTTCATTCGCATCATTCATCCTTTTCTCACTCATGGTGAGCGATTCACTCATTCACTCACTCACTTTCACTCGGTCGGTCAGTGAAATTGCGTGCGTCCGTACGAATTTTGCATACTTTTCAGTATCTTTTCTTTTCAATCTAAATACTTTATTTATTTATAGTCAGGATTCTTCATTTTAACTAGAAAAGTTGTTCTTAGTAATTAATATCTGTGTCAAAAATGGCTGATAGCGATGACGAGTACGATCGGAAAAGACGCGATAAATTCCGTGGTGAACGTGGAGCTGCAGAGAGCAGTTACAGAAGTAGTGATAGAAGAGAAGAGAGAAGCCGTGGTCGTGAAGAATGGTCTGAAAGGTAAACCAGGTTTGATCCCAACTGAATTCCAACTCCCCGCTCCTTCCATTAACCCTACTCCTTCCTTGCAGACTTCAAATGAAATCTGATGTTAATAAACCTTCTTCCCAAACCTCAAAACCCATGAAAAGAATGGCTACAACTATAGTTTTAAGGTATTTACTGGTTACATAATCATCCTTTACTTGGTATATCCTTAGTTTAATAAAGTTGCCATATATTAAACTCTAGTTGAGAGCTGCATGCTAATTAAGTTTATTTCATGTAAAGATCCCGTGGAGGTCGATCAGGACCTGACTATCGCGACTACAGAGGCGGAGGGGGAGCTAGTCGAGGATATTCCCCTGTTCGAGGAGAAGGTCCTCCCAGCAAACGTGTGAGACCTGACTGGCCTATTGATGACCGCCGTTATGGAGGAATGCCCCATGACTCATATGGTTCTTATGGATGGGCACATGACCATTTTGGACCACATCCAGCACATCAGGGTTACGGGCAACCTATGCCACCAGTTCCTGCCAGGTAAAAGTTTATGATATATTTACTTAATATGGTTATCTCAATCAATTATTCTTTAATACTATTCTCAAGGGTATAAGATTATTTTAATTGATAATTTGTATAGGAAAACACTAAATGCCTTATTAAAACAGTATTATTTACTGGCAGTTTTAGTTTTGTATCTCCTGATCCTATAGGAACTTCTTTATAAAATAAAGTATGACTTGTAACTATTGTACAATGTTGTTTTCTAATGTAAGTGTGCGCAGTTTATCCATCACATAGAAAATAATTAAAATTGCTTTGACTTGACAATTTTTACTGTGATAATTTTAGAAACATTATTGTTTTAACTGATATTTAATGATTATATGCATAATAACTATTACAAATAAAAGATATATGATGTGTACATCCATTTTAGCACCAAAAATATAAACCAAAACGTTTAAAATAAATAATAAAAAGTACTAAAATTACAAGACTTATATTGATTTCCTATTTTTATTTATATTTTCACAGGGATTCAGTTCTTCCAATGGGTGCTACTGACGGACCTCCATCCATGATGACATTCAAGGCTTTTCTCGCAGCTCAAGATGACTCAATTACTGTTGATGATGCTATCCTGAAGTACAATGAATACAAACTTGAATTTAGAAGACAACAATTAAATGAATTCTTTGTTGCCCACAAAGATGAAGAATGGTATGTATCCTCTTTTGTTACACCTTACAGAGTTTGCTAAAGCCCATTTTTGATGAAAACCAATGTTAGATTTCAATTCAAGTTTCAATATTTCTAGTTTCCAAAGAGTTCTTATCTACTTCCCATGTTTGCTAGTAATTAAAAGATTCTAAGCACTAACTAATATTTTGCTTTTTTTATTGAAAGTCTTGATTATAACATTGAGAATTATACTTTTGGTGGTTAGAATCTTTTAAATTCACTCTGCAAATGTTAACATGATACTTTTTTCCCTACAGTCAACAGCGTAAGCACACGGAATTGCTGGACAGCGTTGAGAAACCATTACAAATTATATAAAACAATGTGTGTAGCTAGTTATTCTCGCGTTGACCTGTGGCGCGCAATGCCACAGGTTCCGTTACAATTAGGTGTAGGGTTTATTTACAATCCACAAAATTGGTCAGGTGAGACTTCATGAAGATTTTTTCATTGTTTAACCTTTTTAGTTTAACATATGAAGAGGTCATATGGTAATCTGAAGGTAATTCATTTACCTTTTTCTACATAACATGTTCGAAATAATTGCTAACGATAAAGATATTTCTTAGTTATCAGCATTTCTAATTTAAACGTGATGATATGTAGAAATCGGCAAAATGCGACGTCACCATAGTTTAGTAGTAAACTGTGATGTTTTAATTAAACATGATGAAACACATTTTAGATGATGTTTTCTTATTTAGGTTCAAGATCAAGTATCACCCAGAGGAATCAGTTAAGCGAAAGGAAGAACAGCTGTCTGCATTGAAGGTTAGTTAACAGTAGAATGAGAATTCTAGAAGAAGTTTTGTATCTTAATTTATATTGGCTGCACCCTTGGCCTACCGCAACAAGTGGGTGGCTTAAGTATCGCAACAGCGCCATGCGAAAAGCTGGCTCCCAACTTTAAAAACTACCATACAAACACATAAAAAACTACCACCCAGTATCACTAAGGTGTTAGGGTTACCAACTTTTTTTCTAGAAATAAAGTATATTTAGGTCTGAAAAGAACATCAAACAGTATTTTGGAAAAATAAACAGTATTTAATTAATTTAATGTTTTGAACACATATGTTTCATTAGAGCTTCCCGCACAACTTATTAATTTCAGTCTAGCACAAGTGTTGGCAACCCTATATACTGCACACTAAGGAAGTAGGAAGTATCGTTGCGTGGTATGCTCATCATATAATTGCCCGTGTATGGTCAGCTTAGAATAACCCTACCAGCCCTGGCTGAACCCCTGTACCCCTGCTTGGTAGCAGGACCCCTTCGGGCCACACCAGCAGTGCGAGCACAGAACTTTATCGAATCGTTTGTTAACGAATGTTCGTATAGTATGGAGACGGTTTTTAAGAAAAAATTGAAATCTATCCATTGCCGCAAGGCCAGCGTAAATAAATGTGTGCCTTGTTAATTTTGAATGTTTGTAAACATGTTGTACTCATAAATATCTGTAAAATAAAAAATTACAATGTTACTCAAAACTTGCAACCAACTCCATACTATACGAGCATTCGTAAACATTCGTTAATATACGATTCGATAAAGTTCTGTGATCGCATTACTGGATAGCAAACATCCTTCATATAAAATACATACCTACATACATAACTTCACGCCTGTATCCCTTATTTATGGGGTAGGCAGAACACCAAAGGCTGTAAAACCATCTGATGTGACGTTTGAAAAATTTAGAGGTCTTATAATGATGGAGAAAGACTATTGCAGCGACAGGGGGTTAGCCTATCGCCCGCAAAAACGCCTATAAAACCTCTTAAGCTGCTGCCACATTCTATGTATCTAACATACATATTGAATATATACATATTTTTTATTAGAATAAACTTAAATAAACATCCATGACTTGACGACTAATATCTGTGTTCATCACACCGATATCCGCCGCCGCCGGGATTCGAACCCAGGACCTCTGACATAGAAGGCAATGTATGTTACCGCTACACCAGCCGGTCGTCAAAAAATATCGCCGCTCTTGCGGTGATGTGTTCCGGCAATGTTTTGTGAAGACCCAGTTCCTCCCTAAACCCTTCTTCGCATCTTCACTTTATGGTGAGATTGAAGTCAAACGCAACCCGCGTGGCCAACAAAAAAAAAAGGAATACTGATGAAAAAATTATGACCTCCTGTAGTTATAGAAAGAAGCTAATCGCGTTCCAAACTATACCATAGCATAACTTTACTGCTTGAGCTGACTAGCGCTTCACATAGGCATTACTTCTCTGAATCTTAGCGATATCCGATATTACTGATTACGATATTACTGTCTGCTGAAATAAAAACGTGCTGCAAAACTCGCCTTTTTATGATTGAGGACACAAATTGAGTTTAAATTATCTATGCCGCATTTTTCTTATCATCGGCTTAGAGCAAACGTGATTCATAATAAAAATAAATACTTTTTATTGCCATTAAACTTAAAAATTATTATATTCACAATATTAACAAAAAAATATATGCCAATTTAGGCGGCCTTATCGCTTTAAGCGATTTCTTCCAGGCAACCTATTGATGCTGATGTCTAAATCATGATTGCTACTTTATTATATTGACTGCCGCTTCCGGCATAGTTTTATCTACTAGAGCGTAGTACCTATGAATGAGATAAGTAAATAAGAATGACGACCACTTTGGCGATGGGGTAGCACTGTCTGTCTCAGACGCCAGTGGTCGCGGGGTCGATTCCCGCGAGGAACAAGAAAAGAAATGTTTCTGGTCTGGGCGTTTATCTATATACGTATTTATACTCTAGGTTCCCCCCTAATTCGCATCATGTTATCCCATAAGTTCCATAACACAAGCTCTGCTTAGTTTGGCGACATGTAGTTGGTGTGATTGTCTGGGGATTTAAGTTATCTTATAATTTACTCTTACTTAATGCTGACTTTTGAGAACCAGATACAATCCGCATACCAATCTTAAAAAAACATAGATTGAGATAATAATATAACTCTTTATTGTCATCGTAAAAGATTTGATTTTACAATATCACTACATAGTATAAAACAAAGTCGCTTTCTCTGTCCCTATTTCCCTTTGTATGCTTAAATCTATGAAACTACGCAACGGATTTTGATGCGGTTTTTTTTAATAGATAGAGTGATTCAAGAGGAAGGTTTGTATGTATAATAACATCCATTAAATAGTGGAGAAGGACTGTTATTTTTGAGGTTTCTAATGTGATGTCGTAAATAATTACATTTTTTCCGCTTACATTGCAAACGCAGGCTGAACCCTACGAGTTTTATCAAAATAATGTACTAAGTATTGTACACATTGAAAAGGTCTACAGAAAAGTCCGTGATGGTATATGTCTATCTCTTATGGATAACCCACAATAACTTTTTTTTGTCATTTACTTTTTACGACAAATAATGGCTAATTTTTGAAGCGATTTTAACCAATACAAAATTAATCCTTAACCAATTATTATACCTTGAATACATTGTTCATTTAATATAGATCTATATGGCCCTTTACACCGTATGATTTAAGTGAATATTTTCGAAGATATTACAGATTTAAAAATTGCGGGACGTAGCGTTTGCGGCGGTACCGGCGGGCCGCCCGGTGCGGCAAGAGCGTGTATCAGCATTGCACCCGTGCGAAGCCGGGGCAGGTCGCTAGTTACAGATATGGACAACTAGATCTTCTATCAGATATTTATTTTCGTGCTCACTTGATGTTAATCAATTTAACACAAATAAATTCAATTAATAAATTTGATTTTACTATATTTTTTATTGAGATATTTGGTGTCGAAATGAGTTGGCGAAAGGACAAAAATGATTATGCATAAAACAGTGCAGGACTGGGAACTTATTAGCATTAATTTCTAAAAACGTAATGCACCTCAATCCGACACCTGATATACAGGGTGTTAGGCAGAACGTTGAACATACGCAAATGGTGGATGGGTGGGGTCATGTGCTACTTACTCAGCCCAAATTATTTGACCTTGGCCCCTTGTTTTTTTTATAATTTTTTTTTTCTATACTTTTCGAATTTCACCACTTTCATGACTTTGAAGGCGAATATTTTATTTACAATGAGTAAAACGGGAAACATTTTGTTTTGTTTTTATTTTGAATGTGTACAATGATTCTCATGTAATTATCGCTTAACGCTGATGTTACCTAAAAAAAAGTTATGGGACCTCAAAGTCACAGAAACATGTATGAAAAAACTTAAAGCTTAGTTTCAACTTTCATTTAAAAAAAAACTAAAAGAGATTGAGGGCTTCCAATTCTAGCAAAACATCCCTAATGTGTGACCTTTCTAACGATATGTAATTTGTTTTAATTAAAAAAGAACTTCAAGAGTTATTCAATTATCCCAAGGGGCCAAGGTCAAATAATTTGGGCTGAGTAAGTAGCACATGACCCCACCCATCCACCATTTGCGTATGTTCAACGTTCTGCCTAACTCCCTGTATTTTGCTAGACAAAACGTTGCTTAATACTTTTATTCACTTACAGAATCGCCTTAGCGTATTTCTTGAGCTGTTGGAGAACGGAGAGTTAGAAAAAGTGACAGTGGATGTAGAAAAATCAGAGAAACTGGTGCGGCTTCTGGACACAGTTGTAATAAAACTAGAGGGCGGCTCTGATGAAGATTTGAAAGCATTAGACGAACAACCTACTGAAATTCTTGAGAAAGAAAAACCAGGTATGCATACATAAACTTGCTGTTACTTTTTTTAAGGACAACTGCAGTATCATTCAGGATTATTTCTCAATCAAGGGTGGTATGTTTCGTTAACTACGTACCTTTTGTGTCTGCATGATATCAATCGCTTCAAGCTCTTGAGAGTAGTTTAATCTACTCTATTAAAAACGTATTTTCAAGTATAAAAATGTTAACCCTTATTAATGTTATTTCTTTCTCAGACAAAGAAGTTGAGAAGCCTGTCATCATTGATGTAGACGAAGTCAAGGTTAAACAAGAGAAGGATGATACACTGGAGAAAGACAAGGAAAAGGATAAGGTACTACATTTTTATATGATTGCGCCCTTCCATTAAGTCGTAGTATTAATCAAGCATTCTTAACTCTAAGAACAATTTTAATACATATAGCAGAACTTGAAATCACTCTAAGTCAAAGTTAAAAGATGTTAAATGCAGTTGCATTTTCAACAGTACCAGCTCTTCGTAAAGCTGTGCCTGTCAGTTGCCCTGCCGAAAAGCTTATCTAGAGACAGTACTTAAGTTTGCTGGTGGGTTTAAGAGTGTTTTATTAATAAAGACCTCAGATGCAACCCTAATATGAATACTTATGACCATGAACATTCATTTCCATGTGGAAAAGTTGAATGGTCTTTTCACTCTAATCCTACCAATTTTTTATTGTATGTACTTTTTTGCGATTTGCTCAAATTATTTTTAAAATACAGGAGAATAAAGCGGATTCGCCTCCAAAGTCAACAGCGCCATTGACCATGGAGATTGACCCCCACTTGCGTCAACTTCAGGAACAAGCGAAACTGTTTTCGCGATACAACACGCCGCCGGGGACTGAGCCGGAAACTGAAGTTCCTGAAAAAGAACCTCGTAAGATATTATGTTTACATATCATAAGCAAACAAGTATTTGATTTGATTGGATTTTATAATAATATAATATAATATAGCTAACTAAACCTGCTTAAAGCTACTGTATGCCAAAATGATACTGTAGATAAGGCACACCGGATTAAAAAGTTAATATCCATAACTAAATTCGTTATTAAACTAAACTAACTAATGAACTAATATCTATACAGGGTTCATTTGACAACATCTACCAAATTTTTTTTACGTAATAAGTATCATTAATAGAAACCATTTCTGCAAAAAAAAGTAGTTATTTTTTTACACGGAAATTCATATTATTCACTAAAATGTTAAGCACAACATGATCATACTGAATACTATAAAGACTACTCGCAGTGGTACAACTTGTTTAACCGAATGAATTACATCACAGACGTGCGGAACGCAACTGCGTTCGCGAGAGTCCGCGAAACCTGCGCCGCATGTGTTTATTAGACAGTGAGTCGTCGCTAACTATCGATAATGTTTACAAATAGGGAATCGTTTATCAGAACGAAGCTCGAAGCCTTTCTGATTTAAAAAACCAAATAGTGTGTGAATTTGACAAAGTGACACTGCAGTGCTAAATAAAGCCCATGAAAATACGTTAAAACGTGCTAGACTCTGCCTGGAGAAAAATGGTATGCATTTTGATCACTTATTACACAGATTAGAGCTTTAATTAATGAACATAAGTTTATTCAATCTTTTTAAATACGCCGAAGTGCAAAATGCTTCTTCTTTCTATCTATTTTTGCATTCACTGAAAAGTATTATGTTAAATTTTCTCACATTAAATCCCTCAAACCTTTTGCAATTTGCCGGTTCTAAGCCTGTAAAAGTATGAAGAAAAGATTGTACGTAATTTGTGTAGGTAACTTTTTTTATTGCCTGTAGGTATGCATAACTACTGAACTCAAAGTGTGACCTTGCAACCTCATATCGTTAACATGTTTTATCGCGCGACAAAACATCTTGTAGTACTACGTCTTCGTAGTATTATTAAACGTAATCAATAAAGTGCCGCGTCATAGTATCGTATTGTGTATAGGGCATTCATCAATAACGCCTATTCGTGAAACAAATCAAGGTGCCATATCTTTACTTTTTTCTACTGAGCGATACTAAAATAAAAATGCAGGTTATTCGTATTATATCAAAGTACGTAATATTTAAATTTGGCAAGGGCCTACAAAACAACCCAGCAGTGCTAGCACGGATCTTTTGTCGATCGTAAGTTTACGAATGCTCGTATAGTATGGAGTCGGTTGCAAGTTTTTAGTAACAATGTAATTTTTTATTTTACAGTTATTTAAGAGTAGAACCTGTTAACAAACATTCAAAATTAACAAAGAACACATTTATTTAAGCTGACCGTGCGGCAATGGATAGATTTCAATTATTGCTTGCAAAACCGTCTCCATACTATACGAGCATTCGTAAACTTACGATCGACAAAAGATCCGTGCTAGCACTGCTGTATATGTATTTATATTCTTGGTCCGTCCCCCCTAGTCTGCTACATGGTATCTCATAACACAAGCTTCGCTTACTTTGAAGCCATGTAGTTGGTGTGATTGTCTGGGGATTTTATTAAAAAAAATATGTATATACATAAATATTTGAGGTAAAACAATATCAATTTCATCTTAAAATCCCGCGCGATTATTGAAGGATCTGTAGAGATTATAAGTTAAAATATAACATGGAATAAAAACTATTGCAATCAATGCTGATAGTGATCCTGAAAAAACTGTTTCAGGTGTCTTATAAACAAGAAAAAACATTGTATATTATTGTGGCGTTCCGCCGATTTCTACTAGCAATGGGTGAAATAAAATACAATCAGTACTTAGTCAGAGAAGTCGACACGTCCACTCGCACGCGCTGTCAACCGGTCAATGCACGGCTGGTAATCTCCATAGTGTATATTAGCATCAGTCTATGGATTTTGTCCATGGGCTCACATAATGATATTGACACTTGACTGCTTAAATTGGTTGAATAGTTTGATTGAATTCGAATTGAACAATCTTTGTAGAGATTGACACAATAACAATCTTTGTGAATTCATGTGTAAATGAATTTAATTATAAAAATATTGTTTAAGTTGTGAAAATTGTGTTACCCTTATGTGAATTTCCAAGAAAATATACCAAAGGAAGTACCTAACTATAACTCAACAATACCTGAAATATACTGACAGCGAGGACTGAAATTATATACCTATATTGGATTTGTAATTGGATTGTCAGAAAAATTTATTTAATCACACCACATTGTCTAGCCTAAATTAAGTCTCATTAAGAACTTGTGCTATGGATACTAGATAACGGATAAATAAACTTAAGAAATATATAATTTTATTTTTTATATAGAAAAACATCCAGACCCATATTTATTTATTTGTAAATTTTATTATTTGGCAAAGGAATTACCTATAGAAAGTTCTTTGCCATGTCCGTAGAAAAAAAACTGCTACACCTCATTGTGTAGAATAGCATTAAAAAAAAAACAAGCTGTCAAAATCAATATGTGAGCCTCGTATAGACCGACATCTATGACAAGGGAGTTGTCCGTCTGAACTTGTTCTCCTTATTAGTCTGTGGGTCCGTAGTATGTGCGGAAATCAGCTTAAACAGAGGCTACAAAGGGCAAACCATATACATCTTCTCTGACAGCAAAGCTGCACTAATGGCACTTGACTCTTCAAGGGTTGACTCCAAACTGGTGAAGCAATGCCATGAAACGCTAAACAGGCTGGCAAGCCATAATAGAGTTTTTATTAAATGGGTTCCGGGCCATTCCGGTATAGACGGCAATGAAGCCGCTGATGAACTCGCGAGAGCAGGAGCAATGGGTAGCCGATATGGTCCAGAACCATTCTGCGGCATCCCGAAAAGCCTGACGCGTTTAATACTCACCACCCAGTGCCTCTCAGAAAGCAAAAGCCTCTGGGAACTTTCATTAGGCATGAGACACTCAAGGGAACTGATAGAGGGATACTCCAAGTCATACACAGAATCGGTAGTATCTCTTAACAAACCCCAACTACGCGCAGTGGCAAGATCACTAACGGGACACTGCAAACTAAACAAGCATATGTCCAACCTGGGTCTCACTGAGACAGCGCTCTGCAGATACTGCGAAAGCGCAGAGGAAACCCCTCTACACCTACTGTGCCACTGCCCCGCAGTTATGCACAAGCGCTCCGCTCACCTGGATAAGCACGAGCTGGATCCAAAAGAGATTAGGAGCATCGCCGTAAGGAAAATCTTAAATTTCCTGGACTCCATTGGAGTGTGCGGCGAGTTATAAATTGGGACTCACACAATAGATCTTTTTTAGGTCGCAGTGTGACGAGCGGACAAGACTGCTCATATAGTCCCAAAACCCCTAATAATAATAATAATAGTCTGTGGGTCAATGCCATAACAGAGATACGAGAGGGCGCCTCGATGCCTCAATCTTTATTCCATTCACTTGTTCATTCCGAGTCACCACAATTATAATTTCAGCTCCACCTGGATCTTCCTCGTCATCATCATCTTCCAGTTCATCCTCATCAAGCTCAGAAGAAGGTGAAGAATCAACATCGACTCGACGCAAATCCAAGTCAAAATCTAAATCAAAAACTCCTGACAAAATATTGACAAAAGAAAAGGAAAAATCTCCTATAACAGAGAAAGTTGCCGACAATGATGACAAAGAAAAGGATAAAGAATCCGAGTCTGGAACTGATGCAGCGGAGAAAAAGGAAAATAGAGCTTTGCATAAAACTACATCTATATTTTTGAGGAATCTGGCTCCTACTATTACAAAAGCGGAAGTTGAAGCTGTAAGTACTGTTTGGAATCAGACTATAGATTGTGTCATAAGTCAATACTCGAGCCAATACGGCGACCGGCTGGTGTGGCGGTAACATACGTTGCCTTCTATGCCAGAGGTCCTGGGTTCGAATCCCGGTGGCGGCGGATATTTGTGTGATGAACACAGATATTAGTCGTCAAGTCATGGATGTTTATATGTTTATTTAAGTTTATTCTAATAAAAAATATGTATTTATTCAATATGCATGTTTATATATTTCTTAAGTATATCAGTTATCTAGTATCCATAACACAAGTTCTTTAAGAAACTTAATTTGGGCTAGATGATGTTGTGTGAGTGTCAGAAATATTTATTTATTTATAAAAAAAAATTAAAAAATTTAAAAAAAAATACTCAAATTTTGCATGTAGCCATAAATTCTATGTGATCTGGGTGTTGGCTGAAGCTATGTGGGCAGAACATTAATAACTTATGTCCATTAAAAGTAACTTGTGTCCTGTGCATTTTTCTCTTACAAACCATATCCGGTAATGTTTTATTTTTATTTTTAGGTAACTGATAGATTGAGTAAAACTGTGGGTAGACTTAATTCTTTTACACAAGACCAGCAAAAATATTATTAATCATTAAATTAATTTTCAGATGTGTAAAAGGTATGGTGGTTTCCTGCGTGTGGCGTTGGCGGATCCCTTACCTGAACGCCGCTGGTTCAGACGCGGCTGGGTAACCTTCCGCAGGGAAGTCAACATCAAAGATATCTGCTGGAATCTCAACAATATCCGGGTAAATAATTATTTTGGTTGCTTTTGTGTGACAATGGTGCAGTGGTGTAACATAGGGATTCCTGGGTTCTAGTCAGCTTGAATGCCAAAAAGTATTGGGTTTGAGTGTCTACTAAGTTAAGCATACTAATGGCATTAATGTTTTTTCTTTGAGGCTGAATAATTGTCCTAATAATAGGTTTATCATAGAATGAATATTATTAATTACTTTTAAGAATCTGAACCTTTAGCATTACATCAAGTAAACACCCATTTTACCAACCTTTAAGCAGTAGTTTATGTATCAGGTAATGAATATTAACTCAATTACCTTCTTTTTACATACTATCCTACCATTGTCTTAACACAGTTACATTAATATTTAAAATAGACCTAAGGCCATTAAGTGATGTTATTGTCTGGGGATTTCATTTATTATTTATTTATTTACTACCTTACACACATATGTGCATATTAATATATTAATATTTTCCCCTATTTTACAGCTTCGTGAGTGCGAGTTAGGTGCCATCGTAAACCGTGACCTACAGCGTCGTATTCGGCCCGTGTCCGGTCTCACTCTAGAGAAGACCGTGATGAGGGCCGATGCAAGACTCGCAGCTAGAATCGCACATTTGTTGGACACTCGCACTAAATTATGGGACTCTGGTGCAGAGACAAATGGAGATAAACCGGAAAGTGAAAGTGTGAGTGTGTCCTCTCATATCATGAATATTGCCTATTTTGCCCTTAAGGCGACATATTGAAAAAATGCATTGACTTTCATCGCAAACTATGAGAATATGGCAAGACGAGTGAATCTGACATTTTGATATGTGTAAATTCATATCTTTATCTATACTTTGCCTGCTCAGAAACATGATTTGATTATTTTGACTCGATAGTTTTATTTTTCGAAAACACGTCTAAAAACATACTTTTGTTAAAATTACTATGTAGTTATGCAATCCATATGCTTAGGATTTACTTAAATTCAATCTTCACATTATTATTCAGACTTTGGTTGCTCAAAATTTACATAGCATTTACCGTTATTTTTTTATCGATTTTTGAAACGATTTCAGTGTCTGAGCGGTGTCGATGGTTCCGATTTCTATGCAATACGCGACCTTATGTCGGCGTGTTAAGGTGCTAAGATTTCAAGAAAAAACATTTCGATGTGTCGTCTTAATATAAATTTGTAGCCTTTTAGGAAATATATAAGTTTTTGAATAATTAAAAAAAAATGCTTAAGTTTTGTGCTGTGCATGGGAAAATCATTTTTTTCCTTATGAATATACAAATGATATGCAATATACAAAGGGTGTTGGGAAACTAATTACATGCTGTGGCTGTTGAAACATATTCACATAACTTCATCATTATTATTGTATTGTAGTAGAGACTTGTCCGGCTGTGTATTTTTGGTTGTAGATTATATTTCTTTCATTGTACATATGAAAAGGGATATAAGTGTCTGATGTTAAGGAGTATACTATTATTCATATAAGCTCAATTACAAACAACATTTATCCCACAGAACTTCAGCCTCAACTCTAAAAACCCTGTTCTGCACAAGATAACTGAGCACCTAATTGAAGAAGCTTCCACAGAAGAAGAAGAATTACTAGGAGTTGACTCGGCAAATGAATCATCCTCTCAGGAGCAAGTTGACCCAGAACTAATGAAAGTTCTAGACAGACTGGTGTTGTATTTAAGAATAGTTCACTCAGTGGATTATTACAACCATTGCGAATACCCCTATGAAGATGAGATGCCAAATCGCTGTGGTATTATGCATGCAAGATCAGCCCCACCTGCTAGTAAGGTTAGTATTGCAAGCGCCTTCTATATTTACGTTGTTATATCAAGCAATATGAATTTTTGAAACTGACATTTTATTTCAAGAACATGTTGCATATCATGGTAAATTAAATTAAGTAAATTTTTATAATAGTAAGCAGTTTGTAATTAGTGTATTTCATATTTTATAAACAGTGCTGTGTCGCACATGATAAATTTTCGTTGATTAAAGCAAAAGCAAAGTCGATCGACTTCTATAAGTATTAAGCCCCTTTATTATGTTTTTACTTGCTTTCCTATGATATTACATACAGTAATAATATAAATACAGCTTTTACGTCTGATGAGTTCTAAATTAATTTCGAAACACCTTACATTGCAGCCAACTCAACAAGAAATTCAAGACTATGTGAAGACATTTGAGGGCAAAATGGCCGCTTTCTTGCAAGAGGTTAAACCACTTCCTGAGGAAGAGTTACAGAAACTTGGAATAAAGGTAAAGCACAACTCTTGAGATTTTAAATTTGAGTTTGAACTCGGCCAAAACTAAGAATTATTCTTAATTTTATGCGGACACAAACCAATTGGAAATTTAAAAAATATAGCACGTGTCGCCGTGTCTAGCCACAACTGAAAAAAAATTAGACCTTCCAAACACCTTCGTCTACCAACTTAGAGAATCCTTTTTAAATTTATTCTATTCATATAAAAAAAATTACTTACCATTTTTGTTGAGATTATTAAGACTTACAAAAAATAATGACTAAACTACCTATGATAATTTCTTTATAGCAATGTTACTGAGCAAAAAAGAGTTAATTGTGAGAAATAAATCATAACATCACAATATAATCCGTTTTCTTTCCTCATAGGACCCTGTTGGGGAAGTGGAAAAATTCATCCAAGCCAACACGCAGGAACTGTCTAAGGACAAGTGGTTGTGTCCGTTAAGTGGCAAGAAGTTCAAAGGTCCGGACTTCATCAGAAAACATATTTTTAACAAACATGGTGAAAAGGTAAATATTTTAGAGATCTAAAACAAAATTGTTAAAAATCGCATTCAATTTACTTTACTTGTATGGAATACTATAGACCATTAAACTTGTAACATATTTAAAGAGTTGTCATACATTTTTTCATGCAAAAATTAACTGATATGAATTTGTTAGAGCTTTTCGTACTCAACTTTGTGTCATACATATTTGACCATTTCAATAGGTACCGTTTCTGTTGCTTAGTATCGGCGGCTGGTTGCCGCTCGACCCAAAGAATTGTATTGAAACTCAACTTTAATCCTGATTTTTGAATAATGATACTTTAACACCCTTTTTGATAATTCCCATATTTTGTATGAAATAATTTTGTTATCTGGATGAACTGTCTGAGTAAAGTCATATCATGAAAGTTTACTCAGATTTGAACACTATCCGGCTCGAAGGACCACAAAAAGATGTACGGACCGATGCCGAACACCTTGAAGATAGTTGGAATGATAACTAAGTAATAGAGTAGAAGTTAATTTATAAAACTGTTTATTGCTGTACTTAAGAGTTAGATGATTATGAGGACGCGTAATGGTCAGGTGCTTGAATAAGTTTTATGTTACAATGATTAAACTGTACAATGTTGCGAAAACGTAGACGGATGACCTAATTTAGGCTTTATTGTACTCCGTACACACATGTATTGAGTTTTCGACAGTTCTCTAAGCGAATTTCTGCTACATTAACCATCAAAGCATTTATTAATTAGATTTACACATTTACAAATCCGCTATCTATCAAATAAACATATTATGACCTAGCAAAAATCACAGAGCTGAATATTGGTAGAGACGTTAATACACCCTTATGAATAAAATGTCAAAAATAACCTTCGATCTTGCATACAAAATTAAGTTTTTTTTTCCATGTTACACGAAAACGGAATGTTTTATCGTGAAAATAAGTCAGACAAAAGTACTCTACTCTATGCGATTTCTCATTTGTTATGATTAACTCTTTTCTATTTTGACTGGACTAATAATGGCTGTAATTCTCAGGTGGATGAGGTGCGTCGCGAGGTGGCGTATTTCAACGCGTATGTTCGGGACGTGAGAAGGCCGCAGCAGCCCGAGCCGCCCGCGCGCGCCGCGCCGCCTTCTCAAGCACACCCGCCCGCGCCGTGAGTACCCTAACATCATATTACTATACCTACATTTACTATAGTTGAATTCTTTCCATGTGGTTTCTGTGATAGTTCAAAATTGTCCACCTTTGTGACGTTGCCATTATGAAATTGTTCGATCTTCCATTCGATGACTTTGACGTATCGAATCAGTTGGTGAAAAAAATGTATACAAATAATCGATTCAATGTCGATTCAGTAGTGTCAATCACTATCAACTGAATGTTCCGTTTCTTTGAATCTGTCTATTTAAGATGAATATTTTTATGACATTTACTTAATTTATTTACAGTTAATAATAACAATTACACTTTATTAATTGTTCAATTTATAATTTTTAAATAAACAATTTTACTGACGTAGTTTTTATTTTCTTAACGCGCCAATTAATATTTTTATTTATTTATGTTTTTGGAGAACCAACAGTTTTGTTACAAAATAAGTAAATTTGTTATTTATTAGTTGTAAATAGTTTGCGCGTAATGGAAAATGAGAACTGTCACGAAAATCATTCGAAAACAATTCAACTGTAATTAATAAAAATATTATTCATTATTTTTTTCCATTACTGAGGGATAGAAAAAAAGACTAACATTAAAAATTCAACCTTAAGGTGACATTAAGGTTAGTGTTTCTGTTATTAATTAACATGAATAAAGTTCCACTGTTTTTAAGAATATGAAGAGAACATTAAAAGAATATGTTTACTACTTATTTTTCATCCAGTATGCATACTATATGCATACTTATCACCATCACAACTCTTTGAAATGAGCCCACTATAGGGTTATGAGTCTCTCCCGCGGGTGACGAGGAGGTATAAGCCGTAATCCACCAAGCTGGCCCAGTGCTGGTTGGTGGATATCAGAATTCTCAAGGCGACGAAATGACTTCTGACAAACCCTAACGACTTCTGTATACAAGTATACAGCACCCGGGACCGACTTGTTAACGTGCTCTCCGAAGCACGGAAGACGTCGTGAAATATAAATAATCGGCGGTCACCCCTCCTTGTACCGCCCGCACAAGGCGTTGTTTAACCTGCAATATTGATTGATATACAATGATATAACGACTAAAACTACACAATTACATATATAAAATATTGTAATTAAAAAGCCGCCTACGCCGTACATGGGCACACTACACCTACCTATACACCCAAAGAAAATAATAAAACTAAATTTAGCCCCAATTTCACCGTGTAATAAAACGCGATCAATTCGAGTTGAACTCGGTTTACGCGTTAAAACGAGTTCCGCCTTAAATTTTTCTTTAGTCAAATCCAAGATTTGTTAATCTAGGATCATAAGGAAATTGGAGAAATCGGGGCTTAAACCCTTAGCAGTAAAACCCCTTAAGAGTTCGCCTGGCTCACCTCCGTATAAAGTCTTCCACTAAATATCACCTCATATACACCATGCTGGACTGGGAGCGAAGGGAAAACATAGAATGTGCCAGCTGCTTCTCTTCACGGGCATACTGTAAAAGTCAGTTAAGGGACAGAGGTTTTTTTGTGGCCGATATGCGGACCCCCTATCATTGCAATAGTATCTCACCATCATTGTAATGCCTCGAAATTCGTCAAACGTGACATCAGATGGTTTTACAGCCTCTGGTGTTCTGCCTACCTCATAAGAGATACAGGCGTGATGTTATCTATGTTTATTCACTTACCATCAGAAGGGCAAAATTCTGTTAATTTACGTCTCATTTAAAATGACATTCGGATCTCATTTCGATCTCCTAAACCTCTAAATAATATTCATGTAACGCAACCAAATCGAAAAGCTCAATGCTGTCAAATGCTGGTTAAGGTTACAGCTTTTTTTTCAACACACTTGCTCGTAAAGTGAGCCTTATTCTATTGAATTTAGAACTATAAACTGGGCTATAAGTCACATGTGCATAATATATTACACCCTAGTGAATAATATAATAAATCCTACAAAGTTGAATTGTACCTTAGTGCAAATTACATGCGAGTAAACAGAGCATATTTTATTGATCCGGGTTATACATTAAAGAGATTTTATACCACTTCAAATCCATATACATTTTTAAATGTTTATGTCTATGTCGCCGACATAAACTCAGGACGAGCTGGCCAGCAGCACTTCAAATAATAATGTAGAATGTAAATGTAAAATTTTGACAATTTGTAACAGATACGGCGGCGGCGCTGGCGGCCGCGGCTGGGGCTGGGGCGGGTGGGCCCCGCCCGCGCCGGCCCCCTACCAACCGCGTCATCCCCGGTTCACACGACCAAGGTAACTACAACATACACTTACTGCTTCGCTTTTGTGGAGGAAACAGGCTTTTTCGAACACCCATTAATAATTATAATACAGGGTTGATTTTTCGTCACCAGCCAAATTTAAATGTTAGTTTCTTTGATACGATATAAACGTGCCTGCATATTTATTTTAGCGTCGCTCAGTACAAAAAAGTAGAAATATCGAACCACAAACTTTTAATAAAATAAAACTACTTTTTAACCGGATTAAAAAGTAATAATTAAATTATTAATTACTAATTTACTTTTAATAAAATAGTCGCTGTTGATGAACATAGCTACTACGACGCGGCATTTCCTTGATAATACTACGACGTAGTACTACATAATGTGTGTAGTAGCGCGTAGTCATCTTTATTTTAATGGTAATTTAGAGTGACCATGCCTTGGTTAATATGTTAGCGGATATATTAATTTCCTTGTAAAAGAAATAAATACTTTTTTTTGCAAAAATCGTTTCTATAAATGATACTTATTTTGTAAAAAAAATTTGGCTGGTGACTACAAATCAACCCTGTATAAAAAATCGGCTGTAAGATACGTAAAAAGTCGGACATTAACTGCCTTTACGGTGGCCGTACTAGACGGCCTTTAGACGTTTACAAATTTTCTGTCGTAAACGTCTATTGACCAGGCTCAATAACCTTTGAAAATTTTAAGTAAAATATAAATTCAAATACTCTATTGTGTCAAATCTGTCATTCGAGCTCAAGATTTTAGCTTTTTGATAAGTTATTGAAAGCTTAAGTGTAAGTTAAAACTTAGCAATGTGCCATGTATTGCATTCAAATCAATTTGAAGTGATTTGGAAAAAAAAAATACTATTTTAATGACAGTATTCTGTTAAATTATTAGCACGACGTAGTGCAGCACTGGATTTTTGATACTTAATTAATAATAGAAACCCTTCATTCTTATTAAATAATATTTATATGATGTCAAAACCTGATTTCTCTACACGCCTCTGTTTCTAAACAGCTTGCTACATACTCGCAATATTAGTATTACATAGTCATTATTGAAATTCATTTAAATTTTTAGTTTTTGATTGATGTATGGATAATAATTTGACTGGAATTGCATGCCTTGAATTTTTGCTTTTGTATGAATGGGAATGCAGTTTTTTTTTTATTTCAATTGCTAGGGGATGCATGGCTAAAGTGTTTTTTATCGGCTTGCTTTTTATGAAATTGTGTTTTAATGTGATGAAAAAACATACTTATTTAAGAACCATAAAGTCTCTGCTAAATAAAAAATCACTAAGTTTGTCCGGAAAGATATAGAAAGTTCAATTGGAGTGCAGCTTTAGTTCTAAGTTCTAAATATTTATTTCGGTTAGATAAATCAAAACATTTAAATTTACATTAAAAACGGGATATATGTTTGTTATTTATTTCGATCGTTGGTGACTACTATTGTCACTTTTTTTCACTTATAACTCGATTTTGATTTCGACACGAACAACTCACAGTATTCCATGAAAGTTTAGAAACTAAATCGAAACATGTTTATTTTTTACATAGGTTTCTCATAACTAAAGCATTTTGTTTATTTATCCACTACTGTATAATCTAATGTTCCAAAAAGAGTTTGGAGATTCCACTACTAAAAATGTCTAGCTCTTGTTTTAAAATTGTTTAGTCAACCCAGACATGGCAAGAAACGGTATTATTGTTTTTAATGATTATGAAATAAACTTTATTCGATTCATTTGCCTTTCGCAAGACCCAATCAAACATCTCTATATCTTTCTGAATAATCAGTTCTCGATGTGTTAGATTTTGAATGGAACCTGTTTTTGAGATGAAAGAAATTTGCAGGGATAATGTGGACAGATCGCGGCCAATTATTGCATACAACGATCTTGACTTCCCGGACAGTGGTGACATATTCTAGACTATTTCTATAGATTTTATACTAAATTGTTTATATCCTGGCAAATAATTCAATGCAGTAAACTAACAGTTCGAAATGTCAAATAGAAAAATTATGATACCAGTCAAAAACGAAAGAGTGTACGTACTGAATGAGAATGATTGAAAATGAACGAGCATTTTCATTCGTTTTGCGTAAAATTTTAAAGTGAATTGGAATTTGAGCTGTGTAAAGTACACCGTCATCTTCAAAGAAACTTTGATGAAATTAATTACCATATAAACCTAGTTTTTTAAAACGGCTACAATGAAAGTAAAATTGACTTTATAACCTCTTTATTTTTAAACTCCTTTAGTTTTTAAAAAATAAATTTCAAGAAGAGCTGTCTTTGCCAACAGAATCACAAAAAAAATTAAGGCAAATTATCTTTTTTGCTAATAAACCATATCACTATTTTTTCTTCCCTAAAGTGGGCACACTGGAACTGTCATTTCACTGCATTGAATTTTTTGCCATAGTTTAGTATGGATTTTAAGGACAAATCATGGCATTATTTAATAGTGAACATATTTTATGTATAAACTAAGAGTTAGCTTCTAAATGGCTTGATCTAATCATTCCATCTATATATCTTTCTATTTAAAGTTTCCTTAAAATTATATCGAAATTTCTAACAATTCTATGACGCCATTGCTTTGTGAATGTTTCTTGGAACATTATAACCTTTTGTGATCGATGTAGCCATGTTTCCATAAATCAGTGTTTACAAAATAATACATTGCTGTGTCATAAATTGTACTTGATATATTATTATACCATATTATAAGGACTTATTGGCAGTTAAGGTGCTGTTTCACCACCGTACATATTGTATGTATTAGTCACTTCTACTCTGTGTAATTGACATATTATGTATTGAATCATTTATTTTTGATAAAATATTTAATAGCCTCTTAACAAGTTGTTTCCATAAATTATTTTAAATGTGTTACAATATTAAGTCTTTTTATTGTATTACATCAGTAAACAACATGTTTGTGAACAGTTATTATAAGAATGACAGAAGCTGTAATAATCTTTGTAGACTCTTTTCTTGTTTGAATCTAATGTGTAAGTTTTTTTTTATAAATAAACTGTCCTTTATTTCACTTTGTGACGTTTATATCTTAATCCTTTAATCCCTGTTAAACTTTGTTTTGAGTGAAGCCGGGAAGCTGAGATTTTTATTTTTTTATTTATTACATTTAAAGCTACACGCCGCAAATATCAAAGTAGTTAATTTTTTGGCGAATGGTTTTTTATGTTGTGTGAGTGTGCAAGATATCCCAGAGTGTCTGGAACCTGCAAATGTGAGATGCAATGCATGTGAGGCACCTGAAGCAATTCTTTAGTAGATTTTTTAATAAAATATGCTTTATTTTAGATTGTAATATTTTAGCTTAACAATGATTTCTAATAAGTAAGGTTTCTTGTTTTTTCTCTGTATTTTATACATTTTTGGTATATAGCTTAGTTTAATAGCCTAGGCAAACAGGTATTAAGCGCTAAAATGCATTTTTAATGCATCACTTTATATTGCTCATACTCTCAACTGATGGTAAGTAATGATGTCGGAGTTGGAGACAACAATAAATACTCTTTATTGTCATTAAATTTAAAAATAATTATGTACAAGATATTAAAAATTAATGACTATTGTTGCGACCCTATCGCTTTAAGCGATATCTTCCAGGCAACCGATAAATTTCGTTTTTCAATTACATAGACACAATAGATTTTTGATTGTTAAACTAAATTAATGTAATTCGACGCTCCAAAGTCAACTGACCCGTTGTCTTTTTTGAACGACAAACTCTACGCGATACGGAAATAGCAAAATTTTATGTATGTTGTATATAGGAGGCTTCCTACGTTATCGTGTGGGCACAAGTCACCTGAAGTCGCTTTTTGTCGTATCGCGTCCGGGTTACCTAGGCCAACCCCTTAACGGAAAGTAACTGCGCTTTCTTACTACATCCGATCCGAATCCAAGAAAATACGGTCTGAGACGTTGCTGTAGAACTACAGTGGAATCCTTTTATAATGACATTGAATGGAAATAAGAAACGTCATACTAAACGAACGTCATACAAAGCAGTACCGCAAGGATAAATAAACTGTTTAAGTTAGTATGTGATTTATTTTAATAGAAAGGAATACAATAGAGATAAATCAAACTAGATATTAATAGTACGAGATCCGGCTGCAGGATTAGTGCGTTCATCTGTTTTTTGCAGAAAACCGAATTTTTGTGTATTTTTATAACTAGGAGAATATATATTTATCAGGATGCCTATAAAAATTTGGCCGCCAGTATTTTTAATTGATTTTTGGGAAAAAAATCCGTTCACTTGTTTTTTAAATAAAATAACGTCTACATCACGGCAATTTATATGAAGATTCAAAAAAATCACGGTTGCCGTTGCGCACTTGGCCGCACCCCTTCGCAGCCATGTGTAAACAGGTATGATTTCGATACATTTATACGTTCATAACGTTTATTAATTAATTATATATCAAATTAAAGCTAATTTTTTTCTATTTATTATAATATATGGTTGCTTTATTAAAACTACCCGCAAATAAGGGTTGCTGGCTTTTAAAAATTACAAATATTTAAGGTAGCGTGAAAGTGAGTTAGCGCGTAACATCATTTGTCAGACGAGGATAGCGATTGCCAGCTGTGCGACGCTTTTAGCCATTGCGCATGCGTTGAATGTTAGTGTTCTAAACAACCGAGGAGTAATAGAGACGACTTAATAAATACTCCAAAAAATATGTCTTCCTTTTCAAAATAACAAATTTAAAAATCACAAGAAAATTACAATATTCATTTAATATATTTAATATTGAATTAATATTGATTAGGCAACCATATATTATAATAAATAGAAAAAAATTGCTTTGATATACAGGGTTGATTTGTAGTCACCAGCCAAATTTAAATGTTAGTTTCTTTGATACGATATAAACGTACCTGCATATTTATTTTAGCTTCGCTCCGTACAAAAAAGTAGAAATATGGAACCACAAACTTTAAAAAAAACAGTCGCTGTTGATGAATATACCTACTACGAAGCGACATTTCATTGATAATACTATGACGTAGTACTACAAGATGTTTTTTAGTAGCACGTAGTTGCCTTTACTTTAAAGGTAATTTAGAGTGACCATGGTTTGCTTAATATGATAGCGGACATATTGATTTCTTTGTAAAAAAAAAAATACTTTTTTTTTCAAAAATAGTATCTATAAATGATACTTATTGTGTAAAAAACATTTGGCCGGTATCTACAAATCAACCCTGTATAATTAATGAATAAACGTTATAAACGTATAAATGTATCGAAATCATACCTGTTTACACATGGCTGCGAAGAGGTGCGGCCAAGTGCGAAACGGCAACCGTGATTTTTTTGAATCTTCATATAAATTGCCGTGATGTAGACGTTATTTTATTTAAAAAACAAGTGAACGAAATTTTTTCCCAAATATCAATTAAAAATAATTTAATTAAAAATACTGGCGGCCAAATTTTGATAGGCAACCTGATAAATATATATTCTCCTAGTTAAAAAAATACATAAAAAATCGGTTTTCTGCAAAAAACAGATGAACGCACTAATCCTGCAGCCGGATCTTAGACTATAATAAGTAGACTCAATAAGTAAATCTACACTCTGGGACTCAAATCAAAAAAGCCTTTCACGCGCCGAAAGTCTTTAGGTATAACGTGACTCTCCCGAACACTGCCAAAGGTGTTGGAAATCATACGGTCGGTCACTTTAAGCGGACAAAATTTTATAAAAAAGGGTCACAATAAGCGATATGTCACTATAGGCGAAGTCATTATATCCGACTTAGTTATATAATTTATATGAAAACCAAACTTCACTGTGTAAACACGTCATAATGAGCGGTTGGTCAATATAAGCGGAGTCATAATAAACGGATTCTACTGTATTTCTATGGTAGCTTACACACTTGATTCGGCATATCAGTCATCTCATACAAGATTTCTGGATCCGTATTTTCGTGGATTCGGATCGGGTGCAGTGAGTAATCGCTCTAACAAGCTAGTACTATGATGTCAACTCAGCTGTTGTGTAAGGATATCCTAGTACAGGGTGACTGCTGACAAATTTTAGATACTGAAGAAGACCACTCAGTGTTCGATTCTGGTCATAATTATGAATTGAAAGTATATACTTAATTTTTCACTAGAATTGCCTATAAATAAATAAAGTTTTGTTACTATTCACTGAGTTAATCGTCGCACGTGACCTGGCACACGGACCGCTGCCAATGCTGGAGCAACCATGCGTTGCGTAATCAATTCTTTAACTTTCGGTTAAGTTTATATTTAATATTTATTTTTTTCTATTTATGTATGATGTCAAACTATCAAACCTTGAATTTCGAAAGTGACCCACCAGTCACCCTGTATATGAAGAAATCACAAATGTAGTGTCATAGAAACATTCCGGTGTTTAAACAGCTGATGTATCGGGTAAGTGACTAACTATATGCAATTGTTAAAGGGGCGGCGGTGCGGATTTCAGACCGGTGGTTCACTATCGAGATCTCGACGCGCCACGGGAACCTGACGAGTTTATATAAGGACAACATGTGCTCTCGGAGCATTAGTTCATAAGAAGATTCGCTTCTAGATTTATTTGTTTCGACTATTATGAAAGTTGGTGACTGTGCACGTAGCAAGATTCGACTGCCGAGATATTCCAGGGCTAATGGGCTCGTATGTGCATCAATAAGTGGAGATACTTTTAGTATCTGTTTTAAACCTCTTTTTTCCAATTTGTAGCTCATTTCTATTCGCGACTTTAATATAAGTAATTGTGATTAAATTGTGTACTTAAAATTTTAATGTTGTGACATATAACTTTTATTATCAAAAAAGTATAAAGGTAATGTATTTGGTAATTTACCGAAAGGAGCAATAAATCGCTTAATGCCTAACTAAGGTTAGGTTCTAATGCGAACTAGAAAGAAATGTAAGTTATATTTTTCCATCTCCACTCTATGAAAGAGTTAAAAGATTCAGTTAAATAATAATCTCTTTATTGTACACCAACATGGTTACATAGGGAAGCTTAAATTAAATTTTTGAAAATAACTATTTTACAAAGGCGGCCTTATCGCTGGTGAGCGATTCCTGCCAGGCAGCCTACAGTTTAGTGCAGAGGCATTCCGTAGAAAAAACCGTGTGTAAAAGCAAGCTATTTTAATTTTGTTTTAAACTTTGGTACACTCAAAACTTGTCGAATCTATTCGAAACTCAAGATTTGCTCTTATTTTCCTACGTGGGACGTCACATCCTAGTTTTGCATTTGATCTATTGTATAACAAAATCAATGGTCTAAAAACTATAAAAAGTTACTTTGATGTAAGTACTTACTTACTTTTCGATAAAATTGTTTTTTTCTTTCATATAGATTATTTAAAAAAATGGTGACTCGGTGAAAACCAAAGCTAAGCGAATGAATTTACTTGCAATATATGAGATTTTTAAGTGGTTAGCTCCCATTTCCTTCTGGACTTCATCCATTTAGGCGAGGATGCAGCGTTTTTACGCTTTTGTGAGCGTTAATATAACCTGAAATGTATACATGTTGCGTCTGAAAAAAATATTCACAAAAATTAACCATAACCGCTGCTGTGTAAAGATAGGAACACGATTTATGAAAATTGGCTCGATAAAAAAATCATAACATAACACTAATTTATAACGGATATTGCTACAAAGTATCATAATAGGTTCATATAAAAGTTACATGAAAACATAAAACGGACTTCTTTAACCGATGTGTTAAGCAAAATTGTTAAATAGTTGTAATTTTTGAAAATAAACCCGATAAACGTATTTTCGTCGGCGAAATTCCCTAGCGATATCTGGCCGGGAAGTATGGAAAGCACCGAGCTACAAGAGGCCCTTAACGTGGTATTTTTTTTTTAATAAAATGGATCAAATGTAGAACTATATGCTTAAAATAGCGCCACAGACCTGCGAGATGGGTTTTATCAAGTATAATCACGGAACTGCATTGATTTAATGTTTCTTGAGCCGTCAAAGTCACGTATTAGAATGACCACATAAACTCTTCCACCAGCGAATGTTGCTATAATAGAGAAACGTCAATATTTTTTTACAGCCACTATAGACGACTCGAACTGAATATACTAATAGTTAAATGTAAACCAAGCAATAATAAATACTTATCTTATGAATACAGTACAAAATATAGAAAGTGCCTCAAATATGTATAGCGTTATGAAGATTTAAGAAGCGACAGTTAGTTTGTATAACTCGAATATTGCTCATAATAATAATGATTACAAGTAGCTAGTAGTATGTATGTAGTATGTTGTAGTGTAAAAAGACTTATAATGAGATTTGATTTAGAATGAAATACAATGCTTAAACTTAAATTGTGTTTTTATTTTGGTACTAAGTCCTATGCCCGCTGCCTATTATTAAATATAAAGGGTTTTATAAATATTTAATGAAAATTGGAATGAAAATTGGGGGTAAGTAAGAGTACAAGGTCAAGCTTATAAAATGTGATATACGAGATATGGGTTCTTCGTGGATTACAATGGAAATTGAGGTCTGTATTCTTACATAATATTCTTCTTTAGGTAAGTACGATTGAAAAAGTTTGAAGTGTAGGATAGTAAAAGATACATCAATCTATATCTTCTATCTATATACTTATAATAAATCTGTAGAGAGGTCAATTCTGTACATGAAATATTTTTACAAAATAACTATCAGGGGGTGATTAGTGATCGATACTGATGCCAAAAATGCAATCAGTAAAATTTTTGTCTGTCTGTCTGTCTGTATGTTCCTTATAGAAACAAAAACTACTCGACGGATTTTAACGAAACTTAGTTAAATTATTCTTCATACTCCTGGGCAGGTTATAGTATACTTATTATCACGCTTCAATCAATAAGAGCAGAGCAGTGAAGGGAAATGTTGGAAAAACGGGAGAAGTTACTTCATTTTTTAAGCTTCCGTCGCGTGTGCAGCCTTAATGGTTAAAGCTACATAGAAATCATGTATGACAGAAATATTCTTCATAAAATTATATAAAAAATATCCCACAACAGTATATATTTATATTTTATGGTTGACTCAGAATAACACGTGTAAATCCCGATAGCTTAGCAGTTTGGAGCTTTCTGATTATATTTGTTTACTCTTACGTTTATAATACTCTCACTAATCTCTAATAAAAAAAAAATAACATTATTACCTATTCAATAAAAAAAGAATCATAGAAATCGGTATAGAAACACCAAACTTATACATGAAATACGCTAATAACCCATCGCGCGTGAATACTGAATGATATAAGGATTATTTTTGCGTAACGGTTGCCGCGCTCGACGCGGCTCACGGCGGTAGGGTATAAAAAGGCGGGAGGCGAGCGCAAGCTTTTGCGCGATTTAATATAGGTAGGTACAGAAGGAACAAGCGTTACATTACCTGTCAAATTTCCCCAACCAATTTTAACTTATTATGGAGGGCATATAGTTCAAATTCAAGTAAAAAATTTTGACAGATTTGTAACGCTTGATGTACTGCCTTCTGTACATACAGAGATAAAATGGAAATCAAGGTTTTGTTTATTTCATGATCGTTTCTGCCTCTTGGAAGTCAGAAACCGTAGATTTCTTCGGAATAAAAAGTAACGTATGTGTTACCCACTATACCAAATTATGGCAGTGAAAAGCAGCCATACATAACTATAGGTAGTATTGTATGTACACTGATAATGGCTGGATGGATGGATTTTTGCTATTCTTTCACGCAAAAACTACTTAGCTTTACCTATAATAACAATAAGCTAAGTATAATTAATAAAGATATTGCATGAATTAAGTAAAATTGAAGGCTTTAAATAAAACACTTTTTAACCGGATTAATGGCGTATAATTTATATTTTACATTTTAACTCGACGTTTCGGTGTCTTTGCAGATCCCGTGGTCACGAGCGACTGTTAAAATTTAAAATGTAAATATACGCGATAAATAATATTAAATAAAAAGTGTTTTATTTAGTAGTCATACATAATAGTTATCGCGAAAACTTAAGACAATATTAAAATTTAAGGCACTTTGGCACCCGATTTGTTTATAACGCTATGTGCCTTTGTAATGTACCTAATAGATAGTTACCTACCTATGTTTGTGGTAAGGAGTTATACTTATTATATGGGCGAAGATTCTTAATTTTTATTTTTGTTATTAAAGATAGTTAGGACCTTGGAGAAGAAAATAACCTACTCGAAATACAAATTCAATACAGACGAAGTCGCGGGCATCATCTATGTAATATACTACCTATCTATTTTCACAAAACCTAGGTGAAACTGCGGATCACTGCTTTGTTGTAACAGTTTTTGAAGTAATTCTGTCTGTTTATCTATCAGTAACGCTTTCACAGCTAAACTACTGAGTCGATTTTGACGAAATTTAGAATAAGGTAAGTTTTAACTTCAAGGAGGATATAATAATAGTATTTATCCAACTCTAATAAACGGTATCCACGCGAACGAAGTCGCGGGTCACAGCTAGTCTTAAATAATTTTACGTGAGAGATATCTTTCATATTGATTTTCTTTTGGTATTAAGGATTGATTGCCTTTGGGTTCTATAATTATTTTGAAGGTCTGCTAATTTAGGACATCGATCTCTACGGAGTAGTTAGTATATGTTTTTCTAATTATGAAAAAAACTCAGCTCTGTAATTAGCGAAATGTTTAGCTTGTACAATTGTAAAAACGAATGAGATCAACAGTGACGTCACGTCGTCCCCGGGCCCGGTTCGAGTACCTTCGTTTTTTTATTGTTATTGGTTACGCATTATTTTCGTTCATTGTGAGCCGTGATTGTGAGCATATTTTTATTGTAAGGGTTTTTGTGAATACTCTCTTTAAATTTCCAACAGAAGCGCCAAAAACCTAGCATAATAAGTTATGGTACCTACCTATGGCGCATGAAATACCCAATTCATATTCAAAAAACTTGTCTCTAAGATCAATTTCGGGGTGTATTGTTTTTTTACAGTTTGCCACCCTCGAAAGTGCAGAGATGATACGGGAGCACTGTTAATCTAGGTTATTCCCAGAAGTTTGTATTTTGATGAACAAGTTAAAATGATAATCTAAAGACTGGTGGTGCAGGGTCATGTAGAGGGAAAAAGATCTAGAGGCCGGTCACCCACTCGATGGACAGACCTCATCGAATCGTCCACTCAAACTACTATGATAGAATGCTCTCGCAATGCAGTAAACCGAATAAAATGGAGAGACATTGCTAGTTAAACAAGCCGTAACATTGATTAAACCCGTATGCCTACCGTCAACCTTATACGCCATCAGAGCAACCACGACCACTGTCAAGAGCGTACGACTGAGAAGAAGAAAATGTTAAATTTTCAAAATGGTGATAAATACCAACACTAAGGACATTTATTTTTAATTTTGACCCGTAGTCTGTTGTATCGTTGTTCCCGAAAGGATAAACCGTGTCGAGAGCAGTTTTTCTCGTATAGACAGATGGTTTGTGTTGAAAACCTATTCATTTTATTTTATGTAGATCTCATTGGAATTAGTGGCAGGGTTTTAGCCAATATTGAAGCTAAGAAATCAACATTTTGGTTGTACAGTCTGCAACAGAATTATGTATACCACCCAGTCTCCCGCACGTATACAATATGCTACAGTGTCTACTTTCCGTTTGTCTGTTTGTCTGGCGGGTTCTCTATTAGGGTGGGAGGCATGTCTTTTAAAATATTTAGGCCAAACCATCGATTTATTAATGCTATTGAAGAACTAATTTACTGGAAAAATTAATGTGGAGAACGGAATCACAAAATCAAGATTATCTTAATGTTAAAAGCATTTTTGCATTCATATTAAAAATAATTCAAAAAAGTTGGATACCAGTAGCGGGGCTAGCATGTGACCATCGACAACGATAAATCGGGCTTTTATCGATATTTTCTTAGAATAATGGCACTTAGAGTATGTATTTTTTAAGAATGTGGCATCTTTGGTTGTGTGGGCTTAATTATGGTATAAAATCGAGTAATTCTATTTATCATAGTGCGCATTTTAGCTTGCATAATACCATATAATGACAAAATAACATTTATCTTGTCGATTCGAGTCTTAATCGATGGTCGCGTACTAGCCCTGCAGGAAGGAAGTTACCTGCCAAATGATAGAGATTTCTCCCATATTGGTGCTGGTGATTATGAGCTCGTAATTGAAAATTGAAAAGAATGTTCCTCTTATTGTTACAGTTATGACTAAAAACAGTTTTGTAAGTAGGTACTTCTGAAGTTGAAAAAAGTAATTATTATGAGTAGAATTAATTAAGAAACAATCGGCCAACTTCAAAAATATGTCTCAAAAAGACTCATAAATCTACTTATTTAAAAACTTTCAAGAAAGCCCGGTAGATGTACCTAAATAATTATGAGATCAGCTGTTCCGGGCAGACCATCTAGAATCTAACTGGAACATTTAGTTCCATTACGGCCTAAAGGTAAAAATGAGAGTCACCTGAAACAAGCCGATATTAAGTATACAGGGTTAATTTTAATTAGTGCATCACCTCTTGCAGGCAGCCTCTCCACATCAATCCCAACAGTTTAAGTTAAGTCCCACCAATTTTAGTTTTCCCATACAAAAAATATTTAGGTATTGTTCTTACAGCCAGACCTGAGTTTTAGAAAAAATCGTTTCATAAACTTGCTTGACTGGGCTTCGAGCCCAGGACCTTTCACGCTGCAGCCGAACACCGGATCACTATGAAGCGGAGACCGTCAAACCATGTTTACCAATGACGTGTGTGTACAGCGCCCTACTCAAAGCACTGCCTGTTCCCTACACTGTGCCAATCGTGTGTATACAGCAGGGCCGATATTTTAATTGTTTACCCTGTTGCAGATTGGCCCTGCATGCATACACACAATACGATTGGCAGTGCCACTTCAAGCAAGCAGGGCCCTGCAGGCAGTGCTTTGAGTAGGGCGCTTCAGAAGTATCTACACTGTTGCCAAATTTAGAATTTATAGTCATTAAGTTAGTACGTTTTGGCTAGCACTGCCATAAGGAACACCAGTTGATCTATCAAGATTGCTTGCCAACGAAAGCTGTCCAAGAAAAAAGGCGGGAATTTAAAGAGTTCAAGATCAGGCGACCCTGAGTTATTGCTGCCTAAACGAAGTTGACCGACTCTAAAATTGCGTGCGTCCGGCTGTATGGACATTTTCTCGCAGAGAGTTGCTGCTTACCTATCTGGCTAAATCGTCGTTTGTGCCGAAGATCTATGAGGGTTTCATCGATTGTGACGCTATAGTTTCCTAAAAAAATTGAAAAAACTTTGGCCAGCCAGCCAGAATTTCGCATTTTTCAGCATTCCAGATCTCAGCCCCCAGAGGGTTTTGTCGATCCAGCTGGTATACAAAGGTATGGGACGCGATACGTGACAGCTACTAAAGTAGTTTTATCAAGTAAAACGCCATAATTTTCGAGTAAACACAAAAAACAAGTAGCCAGCCAGCCGGACGTTTCTGGCTGAGCCACTTTATATTTTCCTTATATATCGCAATTAGAACTGAGTTTTAAGTCTAAAAGGAATGTGCTGCGATATCTGTCAGACCTCATATATTCAAAAACATACCTGACGCCTATGTTTAAGAGTTATTTAGAAAACGATTTTGATGACATGACAAATGTCCGGCTGGCTGTGCCACCCATTACAGCGCTTGCAGACGGTCTAGAAAGCTGGATACTTATCAAAAGGAATGTGCCGGCGACGAAGACAAGAAATCATCGTCTGTGACAGCTCTAAATACTGCCAAACAAAAAATATAAGCGATTGTTTATTCTTTCATACAAAGTCAATTAGGGTGACCATATTTTACTTCAGTACATTTTCATCCTTATAACATACTTTCGACATTTCAAGTCACTCCTGGTATTTTTTTTTTATTATTTTATACCAATAATTAAAGAATCAACGAACGGTAAGCCACGGAGACCGGAAAAAATTCCTAAAAATCCTTCTTAGAGAAGGCATTTCATAAATGCGTCAAAAATATTTTTTAAAGATATCTACTTGTTGGTTTACATTCGCTCATGTAAGCAGGCAAAGGATACTAAGTAATGATTATACGAATAAACCTACTAAAGTGGCACACCATACATCCACTTCAACCAATCACATCATACCTAGCGCCCTCTACAATAGTTACTTAACATTAATTAATACAAACATTTTTTACAAGTTTATTATTATTATTATAACTAAGTAAGTAAGTATAAAATTTCAGATTAATTTTTGGTATTCCCCTGTTTCGAAGAAATTATCCAAATGACAAACAATCTATAAATTATTCAACACTTTAGACACTATCATTTCAATAATTAAGTAGGAAAAAAATTATTACCTAATAGATATAGGTATATGTTTATTTTTTATTAATTTATAAATATAAATATGTTTCTTATTGTAAACCAAAATATTTTTTATACATACCTACATTAAAATATTATACTTAAAAAAATAATTACATTCATTCACTTAAACCACATCACTATATTTTTTCTTCCCTAAAGTGGGCACACATCTCATCGTCACTATCAGGTGAGATTGAAGGTTTAGTAACCGATACTAAAATAAACCCCTTATGATCATTTTATTTAGCATTTTTTTCAGTTATTTAAGAATAAACACCTTATTTAGGTAAGCATTACTGTTAAAAGCTTAACGGTGGCAGCAGCGTAATGTCGTACCTAAATCTTACTCTCACTAATATTATAAATATGAAAGTTTTGATGGATGTTTATTCTATGTCAATCACGGCAAAAAAGCTCAACGGATTTAGATGAAATTTGCCAAAGTGAAAGTACCTATACAGTCTGGAATAGCACAATGTCTACTTTATATCTCGATATTCCCGCGGGATTCGAAATTGCGCGGGTAAAACCTCGCGAAACAGCTGGTACATTTATAAATGGGTTTAAAAAGTTATGGACAATTAATGTAATTAATGCTCATCTGAAGAAAACGAATATCTCAGAACACAACCTTCACAATTTTACCTTCTGCTTTATTAATTTTTACTAGAATCTATAGAATTTGTAAGCAGCTTTTATAATTCATTAAATTTTAAAGGACAGTCACATGATTGAATTTTGTTAACCAATCCCCCCCACAGTATGAGGATTTCCTAAAATCATTGTTTCGCCAGAATAAATATTTTTTTTTTTTTTTTTTTATATACCTACAATTTTCCTTGAATATTGATTGGATCAACGTAACGACTTTATTGGTTTAATGATTCATAATAATATACTTTATTTGTAAATGTACGTGTTACATGTTACCCCTCATACGTCCCATACAAACTAATTATGTACCTAATTAATGTCGAGCATACCAGAATAATTAAGCAACAAGCAATGATGTAACGACTTGGGTGGCCACAGGTATGAAGCTAATTCTACGTAAGTACTTGATGGGAACGGCGTCGCAACCAATTGGGTGGTCAACAGGTGTTGAATCGTACCAGCAGCAGACCCGATTTGAAAAATCACTTCTTGTCTCACACTTCGAGTCGTCTCTTTAGTATATAAGTAAGTAATGTAGGTATTATTTTAACTTTGTAATACATTTAATTAAATAGTTTTAAACTTCGGTTTTTTTTGCATCCTCCGGCTGAGGCCTTCGTAATTTGCATGTTCTGTATAAACAAAAAACAGCGGTAAACAGTTTCGACGGAATAACGTCTATTTTCCTGTTTCAACTTAAACACCTCATATTAAGTACCTCAGTATTACGTTAAGGGATGTCTAGTTAATTTGAAACCACTAGCACTAGGACTCAACTCGTAAAGTAACAAATATTTTTAGACATAGGTAATACAGGATGACTAAATACAGGAGGACGTGATAGTTTGAGATCATACACGAAGAGAAAAAAATATATTAATTATTTACCGAGTTAAACTTAACCGAAAGTTAAAGAATTCATTACGCAACGCAGGGTTACACTGGTAACTACTTACCACGGACACGGTAATACTATCTACAGTAATTCATACAAACGGAGCGAGCTATACGCACGGTGCTCGATCTCGGCATGCGCTCAGCATGCGGCCAGTCGCGAGTGTCTATATGCCAAAACAATTTTTAATTGAGCTTTATTTTAAATGTGGATTTTTTATACTTTAAAATTTAATAATAAAACATTTCGTACGACTCAGTCGAGGCGAAAATATTTTTTGGTCGCTAATTTATAAGACCGATTTTTTATTCAAACGTAAACATGGTTTTTGACAACGCATATTTGAACACTTCCGATTCAATTCCCAAAGTATTTTATTTGTGTATCTTTTACAATCACAAAACTAAATGGAAGTAATCAAAGTAGGGAAATGTAATTTAAATGCTGAAGGCGGGCAGCCCGTCGCATGTGGACGGACAGGGGCGCTGTAGGCATTTATTTCAAAGATGCGCCCGAGTTGAATTACTGGTAACTAACATTACCGTGCCACGGACGAACGCACGGTGCTACCAACACAGAATAGGCAGGTAGGTGTAGACGTCTTCACGAACGGTCGTCGAGCCGCGAAGCATTCGTGAACTCTTTATTTATTTATAGGGAATAGAATAAAAAATATTATGATCACAATCGAGTACAGAGTGCTCTCCTTCAATATCTAAATCACCAGCCACCCTGTATATCAAATCTACTTAATATTTAAAGCATTGAGTCATTCGTCATCGTGTAGCCAACTTTGTCAAGGCATGACAACTTTTTGCTGTCGTTGTTTCTTATCTAGATCCAGATCTTAATGGGTTTAGCTGAAGGAAGAGTTTTTATTTTAATGTGCTAATCTTCATAACTATGTAAGAGTTGTTTTTTTCTGCGTTTGATAGTTCCTACCTATAACTCTTGAGGAAGCAAAAGATTCTTCATCATCACAACTCTTTTTAATGAGCATACTCAGCGGGGCATGCTACCGTCGACAACGATAAATCGGGCCTTTTATCGATATTTTCTTAGAATACGGTATTAAGTGTATGTATAATATGTAATTTATTTATTAACATTATGACATATTTTGTTCTGTGGTCTTAATCATGGTATCAAATCGAGTAATTCTATCTATTATGGTGCGCATATTAGCTAACATAATAGGGGATAAAATAACAAAATAATATTTGTTGTCGATTCGACTATTTATCGATGGTTGCATGCTAGGCTATGTACGAGTCTCCGCTAGGTGATGAGAAGGTTTTTGCCAGAAAACCACCAAGCAGTCCAGTGCTGGCTGGTGGTTGTCAGATTTTTCAGGGCCGCGGAATGGCTTCTGTCAAACCCTAACGACTACTGTTTACTAGTAGCTATACCTACAACACCCGGGACTGACTGTATAACATGCCTGTATAAGCTTGGAAGTAGTCGTGAGAAATGAATGATCGACGGTCACCCATCCTTGTACCACGGTACAGGTATCTACAGTATTTCAACTTGGCCGCATCTCTGAAATAAATGCCTACAACGCCGCAGTCAGTTCACATGTGATAGGGCTGCCCGCCTTGAGCATTTAAATTACATTTGCATACTTTGTGTTTACTTCCATTTAGTTTTGTGACCGATAAATACACTTTTTTTAAATAAACAAATAAAATACTTTATGAATTAAATAGGCAGTGTTCAACAAAAATGCTTTTTGTGTCAAAAAAACACGTTTACAATTGAATAATAAATCGGTCTTATAAATAAGTGATCGAAAAATACTTGCGCCTCGACTGAAACGTACAAAACGATTTATTATTAAATTTTAAAATCCGCATTTTAACGTAAAGCTCAATGAAAAATTATTTCGACATGCAGACACTCGCGACAGGCCCGGCCGCATGCCGTGTAGGTATAGCTCTCGTTTCGTCCGTTTGTATGAAGTTTAAGTACTGAATATTGTATTACCGTGCCGAGCCTTGCGCCACGAAAATTTCTTCATTACGCCACAATAGTTTCTTTCAGGGTCAAAATTACGCCCGTAACACCTTGTAAAAGCATGCGCTACGAGATCCAGATTACGGAAATCATAATTTAATTCCGTTTTTTAAATAACATACATAATTCTAATGATAAAATCATACATAAAAATAAAAACTTACAAGCCCATTACAATTATCCGTAGATCACATATAACAAAAGCCATGCAATGCAGCCCACATACATAAGCCGTCTGGCCTATCATGGATCAAGTCAGTAGTTACATAGTGTTGCCGATGACATTCTGAATTTCAAATAGGTAGGTATCTAACTTTTTAAAGGATTAACTCATGGACCCACCTTATTAATAATTATTATTAATTAATAAACTATGACTAGCGTCAGAACAACTTTACTCCAAGACTTACGCAAAGATTGGGCAATTATGGTATTAATAAACTAGGAGTAAGGACGGAGTTAACTAATCAATATTTACTCCCGGAATAAAAGTTAGTCCGCGGAGCCCCATGGTTTAACGCTTGAGCAAGCATAGAATTGTGTAATTGTGTTACATGTTAACCTCACTATGGTTCTTATTTATACAGAGTTTATTTCAATTAGCGCATAACCTCGTAAGTAGATCAGTCGTAGAACAAATGTTGGGATTGATGTGGAGAGGCTGCCTGCAATACGTGATACGCTAATTTAAATTCACCCTGTATAGGGTTTAACTTATTTTCATCCTAAGCCCGTGTGCTGTCATCTGTGACCTCATCTCTTACCACCAGGTGTGATGAAGATCAAATGTGGCCACGGTTTTGATCCTCGATACAATAAAAATGTAACTGCTGGTTTAATTTTTCATCAATATTGTCTTATTTGTACTGTAGGTACCTACCTATATTTTTTATTGTATAAAATACTCAAAAAAATCGGTACATACCTATGAGATTCTATACGTACTTAGGTAACTTATTAGCCCATTTCCAGTTGTTTTATGTTAGTTTTTATTTTACCTATATTATAAACAAAAGAATTATACTTACGAACATTTTTGTATGAATTTTATAAATTGTAAGAGAGAAACATATTTTTTAAATAAAACAATTATACGAACACTTTTGCACTTAGGTACGGATTTTTTAAATTGTTTACTTATCAATGCGCATAATTGAAATGTTATCAGATACATTAAAAACCTACATATTATAGAACTGTTTTCCTTTTATTATTTCATTTTATTTTTGCTTTTATAACAAATCTAAACAATTTTTTTATTCTTTTTTTTTTTTTTTATTGGTTTATTGGTTTACCAGAGAATGTTACATCAATACATACAAAACGAAACAAACTTAAAAACATAAAATTTAAATGTACATTCATATTAAGGTAAACACATCATGCATAATAAATTACAATTGGGTGGTTCTTTAATAATTACTCTTCTAACAAATTATAATTAAGTACGGTATAAAACTGTAGAATATATTAAAACAATTTCGAAAATAAATTAAAAAATACTTGTACAAGGTACAAGCAATTTTTAGCAAAAATTAAATAAATTACATTAAATAATAGAAATTAGAATTCAAATCTTACAAATTCAAAGTTACTATTGGAATTAATGAAAGATTTTAAATGACTACCTACCACACAATTATCAAGGCCAAAAATTTTAAAAACAACTAATACTAAACTTAAAATTAAATTAAATATAAAAAAAAAAAAAAAAAAAAAAAAAAAAAAGTTTATAATTAAAAGACATGAAAGACATAAAGAAAGTTTGTGAATAAATTTTAAATTTAAATAATTTTCATTTTACTTTAATCACCTCTCAGAAACCTGGCTAAACGAGTTTGCCGTCACTATCTAGCTTTATTGTAGGTCTAAACATGAGGTCCATTGATCTATGCGCATTATACAGTCTACACAGTCGTGGTACAGGCGATTCAAATCCCAACAAGGTTCTACGATAAGGTGGGACGAGGGGTTCAATTTGGTTTCTTGGATATCTGATTGGAACCCTAAAATTTATTTTATCTAAGACTTGAGGACAGTCAACAACATTATTAAGGAGTCTACTGAGGAATTTTAGATCTAAGAGATTCCTACGATTTTCCAGTGAGTGCATATTAAATCGCCTAAGTCGTTCAGTGTAGGAAGGAGTAGCTTTCGCAATTTTCTCACTATAAGCTAGGTGCCAGACAAATCTTTTTTGTATTCGTTCTATCCTTAGACTGTGCACTGCATAATGTGGTCTCCATACAGTGCTACCATGCTCCAGTACACTGCGTGTCAAGCTGTTATAAAGTAATATTTTGGTTTTTCTATTTCGGAATTGTTTGACACTCCTTATAATGAATCCTAAATTCCTTGAGGCCTGCTTGGTAATGCTATCCACATGTGGATTGAATGTGAGTTTTTTATCCATCACTATCCCCAAGTCTTTGATTAGGTCGACGGTTGGAAGTGTTTCTCCGTTGATTAAATAAGAAGTAGGTATAATACTCATATTTCTTGTAAATGTTAACTGTGAACATTTTTTCGGATGAAGTGTCATTTTGTTGCACTTGCACCATTTCTCAAATCTATCAATATCTTTTTGCATAAGATCTCTATCGGCAGTTGTTTCTATAACTCTCACTATTTTTAAGTCGTCGGCATACAAAAAAGGAATGGAATTGTGAAAGCACTCAACTACGTCATTAATAAATATAACAAACAGTATAGGACCCAAGTGAGAGCCTTGTGGTACTCCAGAAAAGATGTCGCAGCTCTTGGATCGAAATCCGTTGGCAACCACATAAAATTTTCGATCAGTGAGATAAGAAGCCATCCATGTCAGTAACGATCCGGAGAAACCATAACAGTCTAATTTTTGTAGCAAGACTTCATGTGAGACCTTATCAAACGCTTTAGTGAAATCCGTGTATATTGCATCTATTTGCATTTTCCTGTCCATAGCAGAGGTAACAGTTTCGGAAAAAGATATAAGATTCGTAGTTGTGGAGCGTCCCTTTATAAATCCGTGTTGATGAGGTGTTAGAAATTTTTTGAAATAGTTTTGTATTTGTGGACATATAAGAGATTCAAATACCTTTGCAAATATAGATAAGAGAGATATAGGTCTATAGTTATGAACGAGGTTGTGCCTACCACTCTTATAGATTGGAACCACTTTGGAGGTTTTCCATTTAGAGGGAAATACTCCAGTCGATAAAGATTTGTTGTATATGAGAAACAGCGGTACAGATAACGCTTTTGCACATTTAACTACGAACAGCGGAGTAATTCCGTCATCTCCTGCACCTTTGTTCGGGAGATGACGGAATTACTCCGCTGTTCGTATAGGGTTTGCTTCGAATAATTCTACCAACATTGGACAATCAGTGTAAGACCTATCGTAGAATGAGACTAATCCAAGTGGGCCACGCATTGTGTTAGCATATCTTCAAGTCCACTTGGTTAAATTCTCGACAAATCATCATTTCAGGCCGCGAGAGACCCTGGATTCGATTCGGGGTCAGTCATAAAATGGCCTCTGACCTCTAAACTGCTTGGTGGTAGGACCACTGTAGCGACCACCCTTTATAAAAAAATCTGCCGCTAAATAGGTATTATCGCTCCAGCGGTGATGTTTTCAGGAAATGTTTTATAAAAAGTTCCTTCCTAAATCTGTGCGATTTTCATATTCGACCTCATAAAATAAATAAAATAAAATCCCCAGAAAATCAAAGGAAGCATAGCTTGTGTTATGGGATACCATATAGCGAACTAGGGGGAACCTAGAATATAAATACATAAATAGATAAACACCCAGACACGGAACATTTTTTTTTCTGGTTCCGTGCGGGGATCGAACCCGCAACCACTGGCGTCTGAGGCAGATAGGTTTACCCCAACGCCAAAGTGGTAATCATATTACCCCAACGTCAAAGTCATCTTCATTTACCATCGTGGGATGGAGGTGAAAGGCGGGTTTAGTTTAGCAAACGATATAAAAATGCGTAATTTGACATTTATTACTATGATCAAGTAAGATCGTCTTTAAATAGGGTTTTAATTTTTAATACATACTGATATATCTATTTTCCTTAAATCTTCGATAACGTAACTCTCAAGCTCATTTTAGTAACGTCATTGTTATAACCCTGTACGCAGAACTCTGCATCAACACATCCGTAATGTATTCTGTGAACTTTCAAGCTAAATTCCTTATAACCATGAACCTATGCCAACGTTTTACAAAGCATATTGTGGCATTAACAATGAGAAAATAACTACTAAACGGGCTGTAAACTGTTTGGGAGACTGCGTTAAATCGTCCATAAATATTACTTCACCACACCCACTCCGGCACAAAGGTCCGAAGCTGCCTTGACCTCTACAGCAACGTGAACTTGTTATATGAATTATATTATGGGCTTTTTATAAAGGGTGTCTCAAATTTTAACCTCGAACTCAAGCTGACGCTTCAGTATAGATTTTGCAAATGTAACTTACCACTTTTTAAACTGTTGGTATGTTAAGTTGTTAAATATGATGACGTTATTAAACTCTACTACCAAAGGTTTGGGACAGTTAAAACTGAACTTTATTACATTATTTAGGTAGGTACCTATATCGCTGCACACGTATACCTACTCAAGTCTGATTTTAATTTTGAGACACCCTGCGCAAGCCTCATGTCGCTGCTGTGATCTGTCTACAAAAGTCTGTCTACCAAAAGGTTTAATTAGAAAGTGAAGATAGGTAGCTTATAAACAAATGTGCTATTTAACCCATTTCATGCTCATTGAACAATATGAACAGTGCAAAAGGAATAAAGTTACTTTACTTACTGTAGAAAAATATCGACATCATAAATAACGTTAAGGTATCAAATACTATATTTCTACAATCATGATCATTTGGGAGCTAATAGATTTTTAGAGCGATTTTAGAAAAGCTTTAAAGTTCTCATCCTGTATTATATTTGATATGTAACATGCGATGATAGTGTCCTAAAAGACGCTAAATCTGTAATAGGTATAAGTAGGTTTTAGAATTCAATTAGACTTTATTTGTAGACTAGAACATTCTGGTTAGGCTTAATTTGATTTACCACAGTTGTTAATTGTTTAATATATTATGAATTTGTAGGTACAGCTTTGACAATAATTCCGAAATGAATTTGCGTAAAAACTGCATGGAAATTAACTATTACATCAGAACACAACAATGATTATAATAAACATTTTTTAATAGAAAAAAAATACAATTTACCTTTATAAATGATATAGATTAACTAATTATATCTCAATTAACTGCTAAGTTGTAGATTGAACCATAAATGATTCTTTACATTTAAGGTACATTTGCCTTTAACGTCAAACCAAGATCATAAGACGCATATTTGTGTGTCTGCTACAAATATAGTAATGAATGATTCGTGGTAGATAGATAACTATGTAAGATGTGCGTACCTACCCGGATGTAGTTATACAAAATTGACTTCAACACGCCTGCGGTCGTACGATGACAGATTCTCGATTCTTCTTGTCACGTTTCGATGATACAGATAGGATATTTACATTAACGTGGATCCCCATTATTAATGCATCGCATAACAATAAGGAGCCACTTAGAAGCATTTACGTGCTCATAAAAAGCAACGGTAATGCCGGAATTAATTCGCAGAAAGAACGCTTTATATGCATATAATTAGAAACCCAAACTAACTCACTAGGTTTGCTGTGAAGGTCGCATGCGGAAGTGACACTCTGGCGGTAGTTGTTAGTAATTACCCAAATTTGAAGCAGCTTAGAAAATAATTCCAAATTTATAACTTCCATGATAGACTGGGCGCGAAGGAAAACATAGAATGTGACAGCTGCTTCTCTTCCTGGGCATACTGTAAATGTCAGTTAAGGGACAGAGGTCTTAGTGGAGATTTTTTGTGGCCGATTACCTCCAAATTTGTCAAACATGACATCAGATGGTTTTATAACCTCTGGGGTTCTGCCTACCCCTTAAGGGATAAAGCGTGAAATTATGTACCTATGTATGTAAAAAAGTTAGCCATCAATGCCAAAAATGTTGATTGACAAGGCAGCTTAAACAAGTCCACTCTCTCCCAAAAGGATACAGTTATATCACTTCGCTTTGAGAGCGAGCATTGGTTTGCAATATTAGTAAAGGAAGATATTGATTTCTTCCACCAAACTCCAATTCATATTCTCTTAGTCCACTCGTATTCACTCGATAGTCGTCGGAAGAAATGCAGTCGCGCTTTGCGTGAGACTCACACAAACAGAATAGTCTCCTCTTAGGTTGTCTGTTGCATCTTATAGAATGAGAAAGCATTGAAATTAAACATATAAACCCCTTTAACATCGTAGTTTTCCCCGATACCTTTGTGTTGCTGACCGATACAATGAACTGGCTGCCGAGGTTAATGTCATAGATGACCATGAAAATATTAGGCAGCTTTACCTATACAAAAAAATAAAGTGCAACTTAGAGATTTCAAGTTATTATCAAACCCACCATCAGACTACTAGACGCAGACAGAACTTCCATCCGAAAAGTCGAGCTAGCGCTTTGACAGTTCCTTCTTGATACGGGTCGCCAAGGTTTGGAATGAACTGCCTGCGTCTGTTTTCTCTGACCAGTAAGTCCTAGTTCTTTTAAGCGTCGAGTGAATAGGTTTCTCGTGGATGAATGTGTACCACCTTAGTCTTCATGTTCATTTAACATCAGGTGTCATGGAAGACAAACGGACCATCCATATTTTGTAGAAAAAAAAACAGAATTTTCGTTAACAACTCAAGCTCAACACTGCTGAGATGCCCCAGAGTGACCGTTAAAACTATTAAGTATCAAAATACTGGAACAGTCTCTAACACACGATAGCCAGGCAGCTAATGTGGAAGAACTACTAAAATAACTCAACAAAGACTTAAGTTCTTTAAATTTTTTTATACGAATATAGAGTTTAGTTTCGGTAATTCACTTAAATTATGCATCGTAGAGTCGTAAACAAATCACACATGCACGTGATCATTACGTGCAAACCGAATCCCGGACACGCCGTCCCTTAGCAACAACGTTTTTCCCAATGACCAATCCTAACTACCAACATAAAAATTTGGTAGGCACTTCACATCCAATTACGATTCTACACAGATATCTTTGATATTATTTTAAATACGTACGGGAAACAACAGCACCTACGCCACGCTGCCTTCGCTTAGATTCGCAGTAAACGCCAACAGGTTTTTTGCTGCATTACAAACCTATTTGTGTAGTGGTTTATAAAGGCTGAGCAATACTGAAATAATAACAGTCAGTAGGAAACAAAGCGAGGATGGAGATGAGAACGGCCGCTTTGTTGTTGTTGGGTGTTAGTGCTGTGTGTGCCTCGCCTCATGGATACGGTGTGAAAGGGGGAGCTGCGGCGAAAGGTAACAGCTTTCTCCGCTTTCAGTGTAAATAAGATCTAATTAAACAAATAGAAAACTCATATAAAACCTCCTTTTAGAATGATTGATTGATCTAATTATAGTTTTTTAATTCTAATTCAATTTTAAAAGTAATGAAATGAATTTAATTGATTTAATAAGTTTCTTATTCCTTAATAATATCAGGTGTGTTAGTGTATTCGTATGCCCGTTTAACTGGAAATGTGACTCTTGCTGTGACCACTTAATATTGTTTGATAATAATTGTTATTTAATCACAAATAAAGGTAGGCATGTATGTGAGTTATAATAGTGACTTTGTAAAATTTAATTAAAATATTTTATACTTACATTCTTGCGCTATTAAATTCATAAACATCACTTCACTGATGAAAACCCTTCTGAAAACTCCTTCGGGAAATTGGAACCCCTTTCTCTGTTTTTTTTGGAAATTTTAACCCTTTTTAGTAGATCGATTTAGTCAAATTAAAAGTTGAATATGTTACTATGTTACTAATAAACGGACCTTTTCAATGAAAGGTTTTAGGAGGATATAGTTTTGTGCGTTGAACACATAGCTCTAGAAATAATTGTACTTAGTAGAATTCATAGAACAATTTTTGTACATACTTACTTAAATATTCTTAAGTGTTCTTATGATATAAGTTCCTAGATATAGACATTTGAATACCATACGATAAGGTCATTCAGAGATCGTTTCCGCGTCCTGAAAATTATGACACCTACTAGATAATTCGTACTTACGCACACGACGCCAGCATTATTTAACTAAACTGTTAGAGTTTGTTATTATCGAGTTGATTGTTATCAATCAAACGATTTAAAAAAAAGTTTCTCCATTAAATCTATGGGATTCTGTGGGTATCAATAAATACAGACAAATTATGATGTATCTCTATCATGTTGGACATGGGTGTATAAAAATTGGTATTGTATGATTAATTTTTGATAACCGTATTTGATATCTTCAAAATATTTTGATTGAATGGAATATCTAATCAGACTATTTTGTAAGCTGCGAATTAAATTAGTGTTTTAAGCACAGGTTAGTATTACCTTTCATATGATGACCGGCTGGTGCAGCGGTAACATACATTGCCTTCTATGCCAGAGGTCCTGGGTTCGAATCCCGGCGGCGGCGGATATCGGTGTGATGAACACAGATATTAGCCGTCAAGTCATGGATGTTTATATATTTATTTAAGTTTATTCTAATAAAAATATGTATTTATTCAATATGTTTGTTTATATATTTCTTAAGTAGTCATATTATATTTATATTTATTTATTATTATTATTTATATGAGGTGACTAATTCGAGTGACCCAACAATATGGTAAGGAGTCGTCCAGGGTCCTCCGCTATGAACAAACCTTCATATGAAGTATGCTAACAGTATTTTTAGATGCGAAAATTACTTAGTAGACCCACGTACTTATAGCATCTTAAACATGATAGATATCTGTAGGTATAGCTAGCCGTCAATGGCAAAAGGATATCTTAAAAAAACATAGCTTTACATATCGTTAATCTATTACCTACTTGGAAAGTTAAAATTGATTAAATAGATAGTTATGTGAAGCAATAGTTTAACGATCGATTAAATTTTGTATATGCAGGTAATTTGAATTTAATTAGTGATCCTTGATTTGTGGAAAAAAATACTAAACGCGTAAACAAAGAAGCCTAAACGAGTGGACAGCTTCACTGACAGCTCATCAACGTCACCTTGTTCTTCATATCCCAACTTTTCTATCTATCAAAAAAATCTATCAAAGAATTCGTTGTCACTTTAAATTATGTATTCTCTCAGTGGTATAGTAAATTAAAATTAGTTTTTTAAGTATTTAAGATAAATAAATAATAGATTATCTAAAGCGAGAAAAATTAGGTAAGCAAACAGTTATAAGTTAGTCGATATTCAAAATATGTTAATCGGTTGATTTTATAAAAAACAATTTACTCTTCGCAACGAGTTGATCACGTTAGTTTAGTTTAGTTTTCAAGAACTTCAGAGTATATAAAAAATCATTCTGATACTAACACATGATTTTCTTTTGTTACCAGCTGAAGCTCGTGCAGTAGCCGGTGCATATGGAGGTGACATTCCAGTTCCGATCCAACCAGGATCAGGCTACTCTGGAAGTTTTTCAAAATCATCAGCATCCAGTTTCGCATCATCTAGCGCCAGTTCCAGTGCTAGTTCTTACAGTTTCAGTGGCTCAGTTCCCCCAGGATTCGACCATAAAGGTCTAGGAAGTGGTGGTTGTGCTACGGGAAATTGTCACAATAATGCTGATAAATCTAACCCTCATTATGGTAGCGCACCCAGTTCACTAAGTGGTGCTCGTGCAGGTGCAGTAGCTGGCGCAGCTGCAGGGTCGATAACCTTCCCAGGATCCAAAGGCGATTGTGGAGATAAGGGCTGTTCCAACGACAATGCTTCGCCTTGCAATGGTGGTGAATGTGGCAATAGTATAAAAAAATGTGAATCTGGGCAATGCAATACCCCTCTGGACGATGGATTAAATGATATTAATTCAAACTCTGCTAAATCCTCAGAATCTAAAGATAACAGTGCTCAAGATTGCCTTAACGGTAACTGTGGCTCGACTATTTCACACCATGCAGGTTCAGAGCCAATTATCTCATATCCATCATCGGCAGGAACAACTGCAATTCCATTATACAGTAACCCATCATCTACATACCTAGCTACCCCAAAAGAACCCTGTGATTCAGGCAATTGTGACACTTCGAAAGTAACCCCTCCTTCAAGTTATAATGTTCCTTTAGGTACCATAGACTCGCAATCATTGAAACCTTGCGCTTATGGAAACTGTGATACACAAGCAAGCTCACCAACAAGTGTTCCGATCTCTAATCAATACTTAAGTCCAGGTTGTTCGACACCAGGCTGTAGTGCAAAACCGCCTCCTAATTATCTTCAAGCACCAAACTATTCGGATGAGAGCAATGATTGCAGTCGTTCAGGAACATGTGGAACTAGCACATCAAATGGGAACGATATTGGTCCTATTACTAAGACACCAAAGGCACCCATACCATCTTACGCGTCTCCAAACCCTGCATATTCTTCTGGAGTAGAACACCCTTCAAGTTATTCGCCAACTCGCCCTTACACTCCTTTTTCTACCAAAAATCCACAGACGACTTTAGATTCAAAACCAGCATTTGTTGCACTGAATGGACCTAAAGTTCCTGCTTATATCAATCAACCTTTACCAGGGCCGCAATTCACGTCACCTTCGTATGTTTTAGGTAGACCATCGTATGCTCCAGTTGGCACTAAACCCCATTCTGCTGGTGGATACTCTACTGGAACATTTGCGTCATTACCAGTTGCCGTTCCCACAGGGCCTAGTTTTGAACATCCGACGTTTGGCTCTGGATGTGGGCCTTCGGGTTGTGGTGGTAGTTATCCTGGATCTATCCAGACAGCTCCAAGTTATGGCCATATTCAACTACCATGTAAAACACCAGGTTGTAGCACACAGACAGTGCCTGGAGCTCAAGTTCCTCCCAAACCATACTATGACTCTGAGAAATCTCCCCCATATTCAGGCGGTTTTGGAGGACCTTCCGGATTATTGAAACCTAACGAATTCACCGTTCCATCTCTCAACCAAAAACTCCCTTCTGAAATTCGTCCTGTTGCCCCTAGTTTTGGTCATGGTAGTACACCATCTGCAGGTTGCACATATGGAAATTGTAATAATTCACCCAGTTATAGTGGAAGTGGTCATTATAATCACGGTCAAGATACAAGTGGGACACACGCAGATAACCATACACCGGCCTCAGGATTAAGTGGTTGCGCTTCAGGAAATTGTAATCAACAGCCTAACTACATTGGTGTTGCAGCTGGATCACACATTGCTGGACATGGAGCAATAGGTGCTGGTCCTACACCATGTGTTTCAGGAAATTGTGATCAAGCTTCAAATTACAATGGATTTTCCTCAGGATCTACCAGCCCTGGATACGCAGGCATAGTAAGCGGATCAACTCAGTGCAAGTCAGGAAATTGCAACCAAGCTCATTATAACAATGAACCAACAACTGCAACTGGAGTAGCTGGATCTTATACTCCTGGTAATGTAGCAACAGGTACTGGTCCTTCGCCGTGTGCTTCAGGAAATTGTAATCAAGCTCCAAATTACAATGGATTCTCGTCATCATCTACCAGTCCTGGATACGGAGGTGTTGTTGGTGGTTCGTCTCAGTGTAAGTCAGGAAATTGCAACCAAGGTCCTTATAAGAATGAACCAACAACTGGATCAACTAATCCTGGTTACGCAGGTGTAGCAGGAAACCCGGCTGCCTGTGCCTCAGGCAACTGTAACCAACTTCCACATCAAAATGTAGCAGCAACAGAATCTCATACTCCTGGACACATAGGAAACCCTGCTACTTGTTCATCAGGAAAGTGCAATCAAGGATCAAGTTCCAATGGACAATCAGGTGCTGCTGCAATTTCTAGTGCAAGTGCTAATGCAGGAGTTTATACTGGAGGATTCGGAGGACCTCCTGGCTTGTTAAAACCTCATGATAATGGTAAATTAGAAGGTAAAGATACATCAGGAAAACTGCTGGCTAGCTTAGGATCAGGCGATCAATATGGAGCTAGTCTCCCAAACAGTGCGGGTTCTGATGCACATGGGAGTCACACTTTCAGTGGTGACGATCATGGAATTAATGCGCATGAGGGTAGTAAGCACAGCGGCTGTAACAGTGGCTGCGGAGGTGATGGCAACGTAGCAGGATCAGCGGGAGCGTCTGCTGGTGCATCGAGCGTGGCTGGAGCCAAAGGCTATGGTGGAGCATTTGCAGGCAGCTCTGCTTCGGCCCATGCGTCTTCAGGAGCCCACACTAAAGGAGGTGAGTTTGATATCACCTTGAATTACTTATTCAGTAACGAATACTTAAATGAACAATTTCTTTTAATTTGCTATTCACGCTCAACCAGAGGTGGTAATGCTATTCCAAGTCTACATTTTCAGGGCAATAGCGGTTCATGTGATTACAATTATTAAATTCTTTATAATAAATCGTGACTAAATAGCGATAAACATTTCCTTACATATTTTTGTGTTAGCTCCGTTAGGAGGGCGAAGGGACTCTTTTCCACGCCATCGTCGCTTTTAGGCCTCGATGAGTCGAAACTTACCTTGACTTTTACTTAATTTATAGAAATGTAATCTAAGTACCTCAATAATACCTCAAAACATCTCAGATTTCACGTCGAGCCCTATCTAAATCTGACCAAAAAATACATTCTTACTTTGAAATTGAAAATTGACTTTAATAAATGGATAAAAATAATCCCTATATTTAACCTAGTATAAAAATGTCAAGTTTATGCAAACGCGTTACTAGAATGTATGTTTTAATAACATATCCATAACATATTAGGTACATATTATTAAAACATTTCTAACAATTTACTCATCTTTTGCAGGATATGCTGGTCGATAATAAAGAAATCGGAAAATACCACAACTCAAAACCAAAAGTGATATGAATAACAAGTCGAAGCCATAATAGACATAAGTATAAAATATAATCGTTTACTGTTTAAGTTAATCTATTTATTTTAATAATAAATGTGATATGAAATTTATCTAGAAGTTTCTATTCTCAAAGTATATAAGCTGCGTTATCTCCATTTTGAAATTTTTATGAAGTGCTCATACCTTCCCTATCCTCTTACTCATTATCGTTTCAATAAAATAAGAAGATTTTAAGAATATGGTAAATAAAATAAATAAATAAGACTTTGAATCAACCACGCCTTTGCTATGCCGTTTTGCGAACAGCAAAGGCGGTTTTCGCAAAACTGAGTTTTGCAAAACACAGTTTTCCGAAAAACCTAACAAATAATTGTAATAATATTTCCTACCTGTAGACCCCATTAACTTGTGTTATGGATACTATGTAATGGAGAAATATGCTTTATACATACACGGCACGTAGTACATTATATACATTATTATGGATGTCAGAAGGGGAATTGGGTAAATCCCGATGGAGGAGGATATTTGTGTTATATTACACGGGTATTTACCGACAAGTCGTGCGTGCTATTTTATTTCTAATTTTCAACGACTTCCAAAAGAAGGAAGTTTACAACTCTTGTGAATGTTTTTTTATTTATTTTTTTTATCTTTGTGACCCGACATTTTGGAGAATTATGAATCGATTTTGAGTATTGTTATTTAATATGATAGAAGATACTTCAGACGTAGTCTATACTAATATTATAAAGAGGAAACCTTTGTATTTTTGTATGTTTGTATTGAATAGGCTCAAAAACTACTGGACCGATTTCAAAATTTCTATTACCATTACTTAGAGGGATTCTTCTGAATCCGTATAGGCTACTTTTTATCCCGGAAATCCCGCTGGGATCGAAATTGCGCGGGTAAAACCGCGCGCAACAGCTAGTCCCATATAAAATAAATCGAATTCGATTCAGTACTTTAAAAAAAACGTATAAATATGCATGAAAACAGGAAATATTTACATTGATGACCTTATAATTCAGACAAAGTTTTGCAAGGATATAAAAATGTTAGTGAAGTCGGTTTTTTATAATGATCTGCATTCGTTGATTAATTATTATGTTGGTATTCAATATGTAACCTTATGTAATATACCTATGTATCTTATATGTATTAATCCGTTATCGAGTTGGTAGGTATCGATAGCACGTCAAGTTCTTTAACGGTTGGTTTCAATATCGAATCTCCATCTAAAATCCGATTTTTTTTCATACAAAAACAAATCTGGATTTTTGGTTGTCATGGCAACGTCCATACTTTTAAGTGTTTACAAAGAAGGATTTTGGATAAAGATACAATATTGAAACCCCACCATACATAACTTAGGCTAGATACTGTGGTGTGATTGTTACAAATATTTATTACTGTATATGTCAGAATTATATTATTATTAATAAAATAACTAAATAGAAAAAGCACAGAAGTCGTCGCGTCGTGGCGCAGTGGTTCCTGTTTGTATGCAACTTACCTAATACCTACTGCAACGCACCAATAGCAACGCACGGCGCAGGCGCACTGCCAACCATAATTTTACCACGGTGACTTCCTTGCTTCGGATGGCACGGTGGCATCGGTCCCGGGTGCTGTATACAATAGTCTTTAGGGTTATTACAAGCTATTTCGGCTCCCTGAAAATACTGACCTTCACCGACCAGCACTGTGCCAGCTTGGTGAATTATCTCGTCACCCAGGAGAGAAACTCATACTCCAGCAGACCCTGCAGAGAAACATAAAAATATCCACGACTTCACTACCAATATCTGTGTTCACCGTACAAATATCCGCCCCAAATAAAGTTTGAAACCAGAACCTCTGGCATAGAGTGCAACATCTACATCTGGGTTATTGTCTTAAGTTTTTCATAAAAAAAAGTATGTTAAAAAGCCAACTTTACACTACGGCTAAATAAAAAGGCATACCTCAGTCTTTGCGCCTTTAAGGCGATAATTACTTACGTCACAGACCATAAGGAAGTATGAGTGCAATACTTATCGAGGCTTATTAAGCTAAGTTATCGTTTACAGGATCTATTCTAAAGGTGGAATTTATCATGTATTGCTGAATGAAAATATGTCTGATCGTGTTATTTAAAAAAGATAAGTTTTTTATGGTTGTACCTGCATATATTCACATAGTGCCCTAGTCAGTTCAAAAGCTTGTGTTATGGGTAAGCCAGCAGATCAAGCGTTACATTATCTGTCAAATTTCCCCAAACCATTTTAACTTAACGTCGAGGCCATAGAGTTCAGATTCAAGTAAAAAAAAAATGAAAGATTTGTAACGATTGGTGTGCTGCGTCCTGTACTATGTTAGATAACGAATATACACATTTAGGTATACCTACTATTATTTTTATCGTAAATACCTACTAACATCTCGACATAATATCTACAAACAAATCATTATGCAAACAAATATGAAGGTACTACATGTGCATGACACATACATATTTGCATTGTGCGGGAATCGAACCAGCGACCACATGAAGTCTGAGGCAGAAAGTGTTACCCTATCATCGCTGCAGCGGTCGTCACTCTATAAATAGATATACTCACATATACAAGGGTCACTTTCGACAATCATGGACGTGATCGTTTGAGATCATACAAGAATTAAATAAATATTAGTTATTTACTGAGTAAATTTAATCGAAAGTTAAAGAATACATTACACAACGCATGGTTAGTTAAGCGTAGTACAAAAGATACTTAGCGGGTTGTGTTGTGCGTGTGATGGGAAAACAACTGTGTGCGTGTTGACTGAGGCGGCGCGTCGGGAAAAGTGTAGTATGGTCTCTTTATTTATTTATAGGGAATTCGGCTGTAAAATTAAGTGCCAACTTTTATTACATAATTATGATAAGAATCGAGTACATAGTGCTCTCCTTCAATATCTAAATTTGTCACCAGTCACACTGTACAATATCCATCCCAAGTGAACTACTTATAGAAATCTTATATGTTACAACCCATGGTTACAACAGACTTATCTTACTTATGTTCGAGGTCTCAGCTTAATCCCATTTCATTATCCTTATATGTATAATTAGAGAAGTAGGATCAAGATATTAAAAAAAAAATCATTTTGAGCAGTTGAAACATAATCTTTCATCCGTTAATAAATCTTATTAGTGAGTAATCGTACAGTGAAGTCTAAAAGAAACATTTTGTTTTTAACAGCTTGTAAAAAATATCGCAGGTTGTCTACATACAAACAGTGAGGTGCGATGAAACAAAAAACCACGTTATTACTCATGCATAAATGGCCATGACGAGAATCTATAGTAAAAAAAAACAAGAAACGAAGATACGAAACTTATGTAATGCATCAAAAGTAGTAGGTACCTTTTAAATTTGAGAATGTTCAGGGTTAATATCTGGATTATATTAACTGGCGTCCATGCTGGACTCGGAGCAAAAGAAAAACATGGAATGTGCCAGCTGCTTCTCCCGGGCATACTGTTAAAGACAGTTAAGGGACAGAGATTTTATTGGCGTTTTTGGGTGCTGACACTCTGTCACTGTAATAGTCGTAACAATGTTTGTGTAGAGTTTCGTTTATGTCCATGCCTTTAAATAATTTCGAGATGAAGCAGCCTTTAATTAAAATAATACAAACGTTACATGTGACGTAGTAATCGTTTACTATGTTTTTAATCATGAAAATTAAAATGATTACCCGCATTATAATGAAGGATAATAAAGAATACAGTCGCCATCAATAAATCACATTAACTTAAATAAAGATTGATACAATCCTGCGCTGGCACTTCCATTGTCTACGATCTCTGCAATTATGGAAGCACATAAGCAATAAATAATTCATTAACGATCTGACAGTAAATACACCGTCGAGGTTTATAAAAATTACGTGTCCCTTGTAAGCCCCACCCACATTGGTATTGTTGAAGTCACTAGTATATATCATCGTCTTGCCATCTGATTTATTCATGCGATCAAAATAAGTTTGTTCATCGCATTTCCATATTACAACACAAAACAATACATATTTTTTTTTATTTGAATATGGTGATCATTCAATGTCTGTATTCATAAAGTACTAACCTAGCTACTAACTTCAGTAAACGAGCAGGGTTTGATGAACTATCTTAAGGTAATTTTTCGTCTGTAGTCTATACGACTATGTAGTATATACGACTATATCTCAGTCCATTTCACCTCCTTTTGATTTTGTTGAAACAGAGATTTGACTTAAAGAAACTTGAGTTGTCACAGTTAGTTTAAAAACTTAGTAACTTTTTCATAGAAGTTCACTAGAAACTAAGAGGAAAGCAAGAATTATGTCGTTTAAACCCCCTTATATTCATAATACACGATAATGTAGCTATATTTCTGCATAATTTACTACCTATAACTCTTATAATAATAACTTAAAATCATAAGTATCAAGACGGCTACAATACTTCCGCTGCTAGATGTATAAATAAATTAAGTTTAAGCTTTTCCCAAAAGGGAAAATAATGGTATAGCTATGGTATGTTGTAACGAGCGGTTTGCGCGTCGCAGTATTCTGCTCATTATGGCTGAAGGACATTGCTTCCCATCGCATATTTAATTATCCCAGAGTCTTCTTATAAATATCTGTAATGCTATTATTAAGCTTACTAACATTTAATATACATACTTATAGGAGAGACAAAGGTCATAAGTTTGGTCCCTGCACAATACAAACATTTGTGTGCATGAACATGTTTCATTGCGTTGCTCGGAGTGTGTTATTTAAAAAAACTATATGTAAGTATCCATGGTGTGGTACCCAAAACAAAGATGTTTAACTTTTCTGAGTTTTAGATGTTGTACCTATGTGAAAATATCAAATACTTAATTAATTTTTTTTTAAAATATACCAATCTCTCATACAAAGCTGTCAGTAAAAATTCAAAGCCTACGGAATGCCTTTTCCTATAGTAGCTGCTTCAAACAAAGGACTCACTAGACTTTACAAAATCACAATAAAAATTAGGCAAAGCCTTTGTATAAAGATCTATATTCTGAAAATGTACTCATGTAATTTTGTTACATACATGTCTCTTTTCAACCTTCAATTTTTTTTGCCATCCTCACGACTTGATAACATGAGTCTGTTTTTTAAATATTAATAAATCCGGTCTTTTTGATGTAAATTGATCAATTAAGTAACTCCACATAGATTAGAAACTTTTTGTTGTAACCTTTTTTGTACCGTGAAAAATGCTTTTAATTCGCTATTAAGTGTTTTGACCAGTGTTAAAAATGTAGAAGGAATATGCACAAGAAAAAAACTAAAATGTTGTCTGATACGTGACCAGCGTTCAATTCCATTGGTTCAATATATTGTATTCTAAATTTGGTAACTGTTTTCAAGAAACTCTATTATCTTTAATCTATCGGAGATAGACTTTTGTATTATAGTTTGATTCGTGTTTTAATTAGTACACATCTAGTATACGTAATAGCATCGCAATGTAAGGAAAATGCCAGCGATCATGCAAGTAATAGTTCTGGAGTAAACACCGACTCACCAGCGCAAACAATTTTATCGTTAAAAGTGTGACCAAGGGTGAGTTTAACCTATAAATTGGTTCCGTAGTTATACATTTTAAATTGCCTATGAAGTAGCCGTTTTGTTGTCTCTACAATAAAGACTTACACCTTATGCTTTCTCATGTATCTTTGATGGCCACTGAGGCGATGGGACATTCGATGACAGTGTCTGCCTCAAAACCCGAGTGGTCACGGTTTGAATCCCCGCACAATGCAATTATCGAAAATAAAGGTGTTTGCGTTGGTCTGAGTGTATTGAGAATGATTTTTATGTTTTAACAAAAAAAAATTTATAAGTATGTCGGGGAAACCGTATACCGGGATAAAACCGTACAGAGTAGCTATTTTCGCTAATAATCCCAATTTCGTGTGCACAAACCGCTTAGAGGTGCCTACCAACCAGTACTATTTGTAAACAAACACTTGTCGCTGTAGGCTAGCGCAATATGGAATTATGTAATTTTATTGTTTTTCAGTAGTTTTGATCTTAAATAATGTTTTTTAAGTTTTTGCATTTAAAATGCTCAATTATTCTTAAATAAATGAAAAAATGTGATAAATAAAAATCACCCGACCAGGACTCGAACCTGGGACTCGTTTGCCGGACGAGTGCTCTTCCACTGAGCTACCGGGGCCTGGCGGTACGCTTCGAAATTACTTACCACATTTTTATTTTACGTTATATAGCTAACGTAGCTCCATCTAATGGTATAAGCTTTGCAGCTAAGACCACCCGAGACCGATTTCTTTTCAGAAATTGTTAATCCCAGTTAAAGTGAAGCGTTGCAATGTTTTAAATAACGTTTTTCAAGTTTTTGCATTTAAAATGCGCAATTATTCTTAAATAAATGAAAAAATGTGATAATTAAAAAAAGTCTTGATCAAGAAAGTCGAAGCCTATAAACTATGTTGTTGTGATGTATTTGTTCTTAAATGCAATGTTTGCCCCGACAACTTTGTATTGACTATGTTTGAGTGAATGATGTTTTTGTCCTACACCCGCCTTGGGGCACAACCGTATGGGCTAAAAGCTATATACGGTTTTGTTCCAGATAGATAAGTCTAATTACTACTTTAATTTTTTCATCAGTACTGCTCGTTGACCAAACTCCATCAACTTTTTATGTGTCATTCAAGACAACTTCCATTGCACAAAGAGTTGGTCGAGCGAGACCCGATCTCATGCTGTCAAGATTGAGCTAATGAAGGCTGAACCAGTGTGATACAGAGAAGTTGGATAACTTCTTTTGCACAAGATGCAATGTCACACTGTAAATCCCGGAGCAATATCGTATATAGTATACGGTTTTACCCATGGGTCGGGACAAAACCGGGAAAAGTAGTTATTTGCTTTTTCATTAAAATTTTGTATAATTTTTTTTTTTTCTAAAATATGTTAATTGTAATGGGTACCTAATGAGCCTGACTGGATATATTATATGTTGATTTAAAACCTTTGCGTCTTGAAACGGATGAACTACATGCCCAGATTCCATATATCTTTTGTCTAGTAATAGCAAAAGCATTTGACCCTGTATGAAGAAGTAAAGACTTTAACTTTCTTAATATACTTATGTTCACAAATGCCAGCCATAGTTTCCCGATTATCCATAGCTTTTGAGTTATGGTACCTACAGGTGTTCTCGAAATAATGCATTGGTTAAAGACTTGCATATGAAGAGAGATATCGAGGGTGGATTATGAATAAATAATATCTTTTTTCCTAGTCAGGTTTGGCTTTTTATTGGAGAGAGGGAGGTTTTTTTGTGGACGATAGACTGATCTCTTGTCACTGCAATAGTCTGTCTCCATCATTATAACGCCTCCATATTTGTCATACATGTATGTGTAGGTTCGGATTTAACAGTCAATGGCTCTATGCTCTCCTCGTAACATACTTAGGTACAGTACGAATCTTTGCCGAGGCTATTATAATACCCTAATGTAAGTATAATAAGTAAGCGATGTTTGGTAAAATTAACTGCTGCAAAAGAAACGATGACGAGGAAAATAGGCCTTCTTTGTATGGGCACGAAACCCTAAATTTAAAGTGTATATCGCCTCGTATGAATGATATGGACATTGGGAAGATGTCGCAACGGCATCGCTTCTGGGCCTCAGCGGGCGACAATGCCGTGACGACTGCCAACACAAATACTTGTTATCTTATGAATAATGTCGATTATATTGTGTAAATACGAATGTCCAACTTATTTTTTTCGCTAAAAGCTTTATCTTATACAGAGTGTTTTGCTCATTTGGTGGGTTATTTTACTGGACTCTAACATTGTTTAAAGTATTCATATAACCGCGGTTGGTTCATTTCAATGCGCTATAAATTATAAAAAGTAAAATAATAATAAATAAATTTGTAAATCATTGTTGATTCTATATACTGAAAAAATAATAATAGGCAGTATACTTATTTATATTAAATCCGGATCTAGTCCCGGCAAACAGGCAGTGTCTAGGTCTGAAAAAGACACCTTATTAGTTTACTATTATAAAGTAAGTAAGAAAATAAGTTAGCTAACTTTAGCCTATTCTTGTATCTTCAATAATCTTATTTAAGAATATAAATGATGAAACATTTTTAAAAAGCATCGCTCTCATTCATTTTGAAAAAAAAAATGCACGGGAATTAGCAACGCATATCAGTTTCAAATCTGCGACAGCCCAAAGCCGCGACCTAACGTAACATCTTGTGATTAGGTATACCGCACTCACGACAGCCAACTCCAACATGGTCCAATTACATTAAAAGAACGGATTACGCAAAATTAGCACGTCCTGTGTACAAGATATGATACACGACTCGCCTAGATGTCCCACCCTATTGTCCGCGGTTATGGGTGAGCCTCATTACCTCACACCAATATTGGGTTACGAGAATTTTACTCCAAGGTCCTCTTTTAGGACAAATAGAGGCGGTATAAATGGCAAAGACGAGCACCGTGTCACACAGTTGAAGCTCGAAAATTCGGTGAAAATGAATGCAGCTGTGACTATATTTGTGGCATGTGTTTTGGGTACGTGAGTTCGTGTTGTGTTTTGTTTTTGTCGAATTTATTGGTGGAAAATTGGAATTTATGTTTGGAGTTATTCTCGTTATGTGGGATTGAGAAAGTGATGGTTCTTTCTTAGTTATTTCATTCATTGAAACTAATGTGCCTACAAATAGCAATAATTCAAAAACGTTTTTAAATTTGCATTTAAATCGTATTGAACTATTTACTATATCTCTACTTAAAATTATATACCAAGGTACTTTAATATTTTTTTATTGAATATTTGGATCAAGTGAAAACAAATCAAATTAAAGATAAACTAACGGCAAATACAAAAAATATATGATGGCATACCTTCATTAATTTAAACGTTTATTTTAGGTAACGCCTTTGGATACAACCTCCAAAGGGACGTCCCTTACAATGTGGGACCGAACGACCCTTACTTATACGCATCAAACCCTTACATCCAAGAGCCATCTCAGCGCTTGTTCTTCGGAAGCCAAGGGTCCAACACAGTGGGCACTGATGGCAGCTGGTGGTCACACTTCACCAACAAATTCCCGTTCTTAGGCAACTGGTTTGGACGATACGAAGTACAGCCGCAGTATCAAACGCAATACGGAGTTCCAGAACTATCTACGAATTACGGGGCACCAGCGCCATCTATGAATTACGGAGCTCCAGCGCCATCCACGAATTACGGAGTACCTAATTACCAGCCAGCGGTATACCAGTATCCTGGGGTTAATTCTGTGCCTTACTACCCTTCAGGGCGTGATGTAGGGTTTACTGATGATGCAGTGATTGTGACTCCGCCTCATGTGCCTATTGCTCAACCAGCGCCGGTTCCTGAACCCGAGCCTAGTCTAGGCTATCGGTATGACAGACCACAAAACCGACTCGAATTGCCACAAAAATAGAATAGAAATGTAACCTTTATTATGCTAATGACACTTTCAAAGAGTTATTTCTCTCCAAACTACCATTCAAATGAATGTCTTTATATAGCAAACTTACATAGTAAAGTATTACAGTTTAAACACTTAAACATAATAGTTTGTATTCCCTTTTGTGAACATATAAATAAGTTCATGCCGAACTCGAACGTGGCCATAACTTTAAATTAATTACTTTGAGGCTCTCTAAACCAAATGTTTTGTGTTAAAATAACTTATGTCAATTGTCAAAGGTCGTTTCAAATGAAGCAAGGCTAGCTAATAATGTAAATTAGTTTATTAAATAGAAACTAACAAATAAATACAGTAATATTAATAATCAATGTTGTTTTCTTATTACTATTTATTTCCTTTAAATATTATGGAGACAAAAAACAAAATATGGTCACTTTTAGATACTCCTACAGTTAGTTTAGCATATTTTTTTTAATTTCCAACGGAGGCGGATTGGTCGTAGTATCCAACGCCGGAAGAGTCAATTCCAACAGAGGTACTGGCACTCGCTGATCGTCCCTGTATCGCTCCAAACTGACGACGCGTCATTCCAACTCTGCAAAACAAACCAAACATGATTTTTGTATATACTATGGGACACTCTATCTGCCCTGGGGCCTAGCTGCACAACGTGACTCTTTGAAAGTTCAGCTAGCTAGCGACATATAAAGTATGCCTCAAAATGTTGTATAACAGTCACTTTCACTTACAATAAGGTAAAATAGATGTCAAAGAGGGTAAATATTAGGTGCAAGAACAACTGCAAGAAAAATTTGATGGAAGAAGCTCTAGAATAATGACAAGATTCATAAAACTCTGCTGAAATTGTTTTTGCAAGTTCTGGTAGCAAACATCGATGCTTTCTCAGAAATTATTCAATGATAGGTAGGTACTATCGAACCAAGTGAATCATGACACCATAAGCTCATTTTGGCAAACCGTCAAAATGCTAGTAGGTTGAAATTCGCTTGAAGATAGGTTTCCTTGGTGACTAACTTGTTATCATTTCACTGACATTTAGGTACTGAGTACAGAATTCGTACAGTATATAAAATGTCCTAATTATACGCGGCAGACCTTACAAGTGTCATAATTCGTTTCGCTGATTCAGTTAATTCGATAGTACATATATTTAGTACATAGGTTTTTTTTTTACTTTTGGATATTTTTAGTTATAAAAGAGCTACTTGGCAAATCTCTATATCGTAAGTTAAAGTTTCGAGTACATTTCCATAAAAAAAAAATTACCATAACAGTCAACATTTTTATAAACCACATACCCAAATAAAGTATTATTTAAGAAACCAATGACTTACACTTAGACTAGTTCTGAAGGTGTGAAGGCAGATAAGACTTTTGTATAGATAATTTCAAGTCTCTACATATTTGTCATGGATTGATTACACTTATGTTAAACAACAGTCTTTTAAAATCGATATTTTTACTGACTTGGTGCACAACATCCATTATTACTCGGCTTTTAGGCAATAGTTTAATAGTCTACATATATGTAGTAAGCCCTGGAAACTACAATTTAACTGAAACAAATGCAATCAAAATCTGTTCATAAGTTCAGAAGCTTATCTTCATCTTGTGGAATTGCTTGATTTATAAGAGTGCCCGCCCGAAACACAGGAGAGCTGTGTTCGAGTCCCAGCGAGGATCGATTTTATTTCGTATTTTTGCCATTAAAATTACAAAATTCAAAAAAACTTTAGTAAAATTTTATGTAATTTTTATTGGAGGAAAGCCGATCTAAGTATGTTAATATAAATGAAATGGGTATTTCGCCAAAGACAACATTTTTGATGTCTCTGAGTAGGTATATTTCTATAAATAGTGAACACGAATGTATGATTTTTTTTTTTGAGTTTAGTTTAGCTTTATTACGTACTAGTACAAATTATATTTTTACAATAATTGCAGCCCAAACCAAATTATATAGTTTTTATTTTATACCTAGATAAAATAAAAACTATATAATTTGGTTCTTCTGAGTCATATGGCGCGTCAGTTTGTCATTTTCCGCAACATAATGGTCTATGTATCAATTTCTATTCGATGAATGAATATCAATTGTAATTTTATCGAAATTGACCGCTAACAAAATAAAATTTGTGTGATTACAACTACATTGGTGTTTTTAAATATAAGTAACTAAGAAGTGTCCGGTGTATAACACTAATTAATGTGGCATAAGCTGCGCTTGACCTTCAGATAATTGACTTTCAGATAAATAAATTCGGAATATGTCTAGCTGTGCGGGGAGAAGCAAACCTTGCAATGAACGAGCTTAAAAGAGGATGTGTAGCTAGGTAGATTAGATCCTGGTGTCATGATTCATCTGTATTTGGTTTAGGTGGCAGTCTGATAACAATGATTATTTTATTTAAAAAAAATTATAACAAAAGCAAAGTCTGTGTGTATGATGGATTATTCATGATTTTAGGTAAATTTCTGATTCATCTGTGCATGATTCATAAAAAGTAACCACCATATCGATCAAAAAATAAATAAGTTTTTACCTTTCCATCAAGAAAGGAGCGCTTTTAATGCCTAGTTATGCTCCAAAGAAAACATTTTAAAGAGAATATGCCTTGAAAAATATTTTACGCATATTTCAGTAAATTTACCATAAAGACCTGCAATTGGATTCAAGATCTGAAAACAGTCACTAAAACTGCCGGAACAAGTTAAAACGCTTAAAAAGATAATAACAAAATCAAACGTTCATAAAGACCACACAAAAATCTACCTAAAAATAAAAAATACAGCAAATACAATACAGCAAAAATATCATTAAAATAATATGTTGTGTGGTATATATATTTTCTTATAAACATGTGCGACGGACATAAAATGGAAATATAATTTTGGCCAGATGAATCAGTCAAAGAATGAAATTTTGGAGAAATACCCAAATAATCTTGGGTATTTCTCCAAATAAGGTTGCATGTTTAACCGTGTACTACAGGATACATTTTGGTGAGTGCGCGAGTGCTCTGTTTGAACAAATTGAACCCTCACCCTCTTACCATCGGACTACTAGACGCAGACAGAACTTCCATCCGTATGTGGTAGATATTCCGAAAAGTCGAGCTAAGCGCTTTGACAGTTCCTTTTTGATACGGGTCGCCAAGGTTTGGAATGAACTGCGTCTATTTTCCCTGACCAGTATAGTCCTAGTACTTTTAAACGTCGAGTTAATAGGTTTCTCGTGGATGGAGGTGTACCACCTTAGTCTTCATGTTCACTTAACACCAGGTGTCATGGAAGACTAACCATGCTAGTTTGTCTTCCCTACAAATACCAAAATTCTATTACTACTAGCGCTACGTGCCGGGCACTACTGTAACTTTTTGCGTTCGATATCGATATATCTATAGTACCAAGGAGCGTATCTATAGTATGGTATTCAACCAATCAAGTGTTTGCGCTCGTTGTATTTGCTTATTTTTCTGTGTGTTTTTTGTCGCTTAATTCTTTTGTTAGTGTTTTCTTTCTACAAAGTACGTTGAGTAGAGTGTTCACTCCTCGCGTTCTTACGATCTCGAATTGAAGATTTTACTTTTGTGAAGTGATATTTTAACGTAGGATACTGACTTTCTAGTGTGATAAGAAAAGGAATCGCATTGATTTTTAATGACTGGTGCAAGGAGGTGAACAATTTGTGTGGCAAAAGCATTGAGTTTGACGAAGACGACCCGAACAAATCTATGGCCTGCAATTATTATATCAAACACAAATATAAAAATAAAAAAAAATAAAAATTAAGAAGAAATAAATAATTGTCTGAGATTCATATTTTTTATTGCTCCCAATTCCCATAGCATCATGCTTTGTGCAGTTTATTTCAACTTATTAGTATTGCGCAGTTTAAATTTGACTCGTTACTCGAATCAAATTTTAATTGCGCAATAGCAATAGTAAACTTGTACTACGAATTTCTGAAAATATGAAAGTGGCGCGGTACGGCCGGGCTGCATTCTAGGGTTGCTTTGGTCAAAAAGGTTCCTAGAGTGGATACTGTATGGCGCTAAAGTGCAAAAACCGCGAGACGGTCATCTATACTTTAGTACTTATATTCAACTATGAGACTAACGTACCATCCATATTTTATAAAAAAAATAGGTAATTTTAAAGATATTGAAAGACACTAGCCAAAAGTAGTAGAGTTTAGCTCCCAAATTTTCCTGCTGCATGAGTTTCATGACGCCAACAACAATCGTCATCGAAGTTCAGCCAATTAACATAAAATAAATGAGGTAAGTTATTATATACCTTCTCCATGAATCACTCAGTACATTGACAGTTTTATTTTTCTGGCGTCAAGTCGTCGTCATGTTCATACAATTTATTGTGACTTAAAAAACTTGTATGAAACTTTAGTAGGCATGATTGTATTGTTTATGTTAATATCTCCAAATCTATTGTACACTTTATTCATTTTATTCGGTAAAGAAAACATCTACAGATTAACTTCATGTACGAAGTAGATCGGAGTACGCTTGTTTTCTAGAACTATTAGGAACTACATATATTATTTTCGAATTAGAATTTTGTTGTTGGAAGAAAATAAATGAAGAGTATGGTTTCATGGCGTCTTGTTTGAAAAATAGTCGGTAAAAGGAGGAGTTGTATGCGGATGTTTAATAAGATATTGTCAATCCTTAATCTTAAGGTATGTTATTGTCTAGCTAGAAGCTTAAACAAAGACTATACAGGGCGACTGATGACAAATTTTAGATACTGAAGGAGAGCACTCAGTACTCGATTCGATTCACTAGAATTGCCTATAAATAAATAAAGTTTTGTTACTATTTACTTTACTTAAGCCTGAGTCAATCTCGGCACGTGACCTGGCACGCGGATTACTGCCAACGCTAGTGTAACTGTGTGTTGCGTAATCAATTCTTTAACTTTCAGTTAAGTTTACTTAGTAAATAATTAATATTTATTTTTATTATATTTTTTCGCTTCATGTATGATCTCAAACTGTCACGTCCTTGAATTTCAAATGTGACCCACCAGTCACCCTGTATAGTATGTGCCTGTGCCGTTAACGTCACTATAGTAAAGATCCCAAATAAATAGTCCAGAGCGTTTCATGACATCAATATTATTTTTTTAACTCAGTGAATTTTAACCCTATAAATGTTTATAAATAACTCTATCAAATGAAAAGTAAGCAATTCTGGAAACGAAAAAAATCTCAATAAACTCGTGTTTCAATGTTCTACTGGTTTAATAGGTTGATAATGTTCGAACATTGCACTTAGTAATAGCTTTCGTTATTAATTTGTGATATTTCTATATTGTTATTCGAATACATTTTTTCTAAACAGACGACCATTTACTAAGGCTTAAACCACGTTGAACTCTCATATTTCTTAACGAGCGCTACCCTGGGTGGTCTCCCACGATACTTATAGGCATTTTGAAGGCGCTGCTTATACTTAAACGCTAAATAACTTTAAATATTTAATGATTTTGGATGCAGCATTACAAGGTTTCCAAGATTTAAATAACCCAGAAGAAAAAGTACATTATTGAAGGTTTTCAATAACGCTAATGTTTGCCATAAAACATACATTAAATTTTAACTCATATGTCTCCTTGAGTTGGAAAATCATGCTGATGACAATATGGAACGAGCTTTGCTGTGACTATTTCATTAATTGATAATATCTATAATTTATCCTATCTTTAATTTATAATTATCATAGAATGTACCAGCTGCTTCTCTTCCCGGGCATACTGTAAAAAAGTCAGTTAAGGGACAGAGGTTTTATTGGTATTTTTGTGGGCGATAGTTTGACCCCCTGTCACTGCAATAGCCTCTCTCCATCATTATAATACCTCAATCGTCAAACGTGACATCAGATGGTCTTATAACCTCTGGTGTTCTGCCGACCCCATAAGGGATACAGAACACCATTTCCTTTCAATTCATTGTTTTATGCATAGTTCTGATAAATTCAGGTTTTCAAAAACATGTTTTGTATCTTCAATTCCCAGTTTTTATCTTATCTCTTCGGACATCTCGGTCCAAAAGCGCTCAGCGAAATTAAGACTACCCGCCGGGCGAATCTTTAAACTCTACCGACAATAAGAATAAATAAACGGTTTTTATTACACTTCGAGGTTATTCCAGACATAAATATTTATATTCATCAAAATTCACAATTTGCTGCCGCTTAACGTATAAGAATACTTCTCTTGTTTTACTGCTATATAATGCAGGAATTCGTAATTGATGCCCAAAACATTTCTTAAATAAACATTTAAATTAAGGATATCATGATATTTTACTCGGCTTTTCTAAATTGGAAAATGCAGTATCGGTGATTGTCAGTAAAGGTTAACAACAATAAAACAAAACGTGGAACAATTAAAACAAGTTTTATTAATTACAATTTACAATAAATAGTTTCGTTTCATCTTCCGGCAGTTGCACTTATTTTTGCAACTGAAGATGGTTGCAATAATCCTCTACCTCTTTTGTTAGAAAACAAAAAGTTTTTTTTAATGTCAAAAAGGTTTCAAGCAGTTAACTTAAAACCTCTTTGCTTGAGTCAAGTGCAACTGGTGGAAAATATTTATTTTGGAGCTTTATTAATTAGTGACCATCCCAGGAGTTAGAATGTAGCCAGCGGCGATGATATGATGACGACTATGAGTGAGACCTAGGAACAGAGAAAAATAATTATTAGTATTTTTATCCTTCGGAAAATATTGGCAAATAATGGTAGTAATGGTATAAAGCTTAACTCAAATAACAATTGTTAATAAGAAAAATATGATCTGCGTTTAGTAATAATATGCCGTTGCCTGCCTTTTACAGCAAACTACCCATTAAACTATTTAATTGCATTGTGTACATATAAGTCTTAAAATTAAATGTTTAATTGGTTGATGTGATGTATTTATTTGAATCAACCTTATAGTTTATGTGTTTTTTAACCACGCAATGTTTATGGACGCTTGAATTGATGATCTATTTATTGATATGTTTGTAGTAAAACTTAGCAGAACACAGATTCTACCCATAGCTTCGATATAATTTTTTGTAAAAATACTGTTTAGCCATTCTTTTTTTTCATATAATAGGTTGGGAAAAAAGTCTTTTCGCATTATAGCATGTATGAACTTGTAATAAAATCTCTTTGATATTTTTATCTGGCTGGTTTTGGTATCATTGAAAGTTAAAAATTTTAAAGAACATAATTCCAAATTCATATTAGGAAAATGTGTGATATTCATTTGTTTTTCGTACTGTCTAGATGAGTGAATCTAATGAAGAAATTCGATGCATTTTAAAATTTTACTACAAAAAAGGTAAAAATGCAAAGCAAGTCACGAAATAAATTTGCGATGTTTATGGACCTAGTGCAGTGTCTGTGAGAGTCAATAGCAAAATTTTTTTTAAAGCGTTGTCAATCCGGAAATTTTGATGTCAAAGATGCACCTAAAAGATGACGATAAAATGGATGCCATTTTTGAAAAAGTGGAGCAAGATCGACATATCAGTAGTTACGACGTAGCTGAAGAACTGGGAATTGACCACAAGTTTTTTTTTTTGGCGCATTTGAAAAAAGCTGGGTACACAAAAAAGCTCGATCTTTGGGTACCTCACGAGCTCACTGAAAGAAACCTAATGAACCGTGTACTCATTTGTGATTCTTTATTACGACGTAACGAAACCAAATCATTTTTGAAGAAGCTGATAACTGGTGATGAAAAGTGGATCACGTACGACAAGAACGTGCGAAAAAGGTCGTGGTCAAAGGCCGATCAGGCTTCACAGACTGTGGCGAAACCCGGGTTAACTCGCAATAAGGTGATGTTGTGTGTGTGGTGGGATTGGAAGGGCATTACTCGTTCTGAGCTGTTACCACCAGGCAGGACTATCGATTCTAAACTCTACTGCGGACAACTTATGAGATTAAAACAAGAAGTTGAGAGAAAGCGGCCGGAATTGATCAACAGAAGGGGTGTGGTGTTTCATCATGATAACGCTAGACCTCACACATCTATAGCCACCCAGCAAAAATTAAGAGAGTTTGGTGTGGTGAGGTGTTAATGCATCCGCCGTATAGTCCTGACCTTGCACCTTCAGATTTCCACCTGTTTCGGTCTCTTCAGAATTCTTTAGGCAGTGTTAGGTTAACATCACGAGAGGACTGCCAAATCCACTTGTCGCGGTATTTTGATGAGAGGTCCCAAAATTTTTATAGCAATGGGATCATGTCCCTACCTACAAGATGGAAAAAGGTTATCGAACAGAATGGTACATAAATACTTTAGTTAAATGTCAATAAACTATATTAAAAAATGTTTTGAATTTTCTTAAAAAATGCGAAGAAACTTTTTCCCCAACCCAATATTTATATTATGTGTATTAATGACTGTGTGTGCCAAAATAGCATAAAATAAAATACACAAAGTTACATAAGTTCACTGTTTATGAATCTTCTGATTTAGGCTCTGGCAGAATTACTGAGCTACCTTCAGTATTCAACTAATGTGTTTATTTAATTTAGTTTTTTCTGTTCTTTTGCAATCAAATTCGTAATTAAAGAAATGAAAAGCGGACTCTACGACAGATAGGTATACAGGTAAAAAAGACCCCCACCATCAACTGTCAATCAATCAATCATCACTCACGTCATTGGGTTCGCAGCGCCGTACACCGCGCCGGGCGGAGCGGAGCCCCAGCCGCCTGCGCCGGCGTTAGCGTTCGCGTTCGCGTTGGCGCGAGCGTTTGCGTTGCCGTTCCCTGGAAATATTACACGTGATTTTATAATATTGTAAAAAAAATACAATTTACTAAAGGTATTCAATTATAATAAGATAAACGATATCTTGGTTCCTCGGTAACATAAATTCGGGTCTCAATATGTCATTCATGACGAATAGAAAATGTATTGAGTTTTGAAGAGAAAGGGCTAAGCCCATTCTAGTATAAATTGTACATTGAATTGAAATAAATACAGTAAAAATCCTTTATGCGATTCGCCTTCTATCTGATAGTAGATACAATTGTAGAACAAATGTTGTTGGCATTGATGTGGAGAGGCTGCCTGCAAGAGGTGATGCGCTAATTAAAATTAACCCTGTATATTACATCTTTCACTATCAAGACAAACAAACTTCTAATGTCATGAATTTAGCGCTTAAAAACTGTTATCAAAACCTAGATTTATCACTTTTGGCTTTTACATGCTATCTAATGAAAGTTGCACCATGGAGAACGTGTTTACTTATTATTTTAAAATATAAATGAAAAATAAACATTATTGAACTAGTATTTCTTAATAAAGTAAATATTGGAATATACATTTTGCGAATATGTATTTTTTTTGTATTTTTGTCATGATTAGTTTTAACGCGTAGGTCTATACCTCCTATTAAATATGTTTGTACATTATATGAGCATAACTATTGCGGTAGATATTTCATTACAATTTCTATTTTCAAACCCATCAATTAAAACGTCCAACGAAGTACACATACCTACATACATGAACTTAATTAACACTCATAAAATATTAATGTAAAAAATACATAGGCGCATTAAAAGCTCTACAAAAACAACGGGAATACGATAGGTACCTATCTTTCTAAACATACGAGTTATATTCACATCCATCAAAAAGAAATCTCGTTTTTTATCAATTACTGCGACCTACTCATAGACAAGTTTTTTTTCTTATTAGTCTTCCGCAGGTCAAGTGCTCTACTTAACCGATATTTGATCGTATTTATTTCATCGATAACTTTTTGCGATACCTCGTTTCTTCACCGTTAGACGAACGGGACGTGCGTAGGCGCAGACAGACGTGCACTGCAGTCCAATAACTAGTACTTACTGCTAGATGCTCTACTTAACGACTTTTCTCCTCTATAATCAAGATATAAGACAATTGTGTCGAATTATGAACCTTCGTTGTTCGCTCGTTAGCATTATAGTTATCGTTAAATTTAATGGTTTAAATACACCGTCTACAAGAATGATTGCTTATTTATTGTTTAACGAGGAATTCGGTCGTTCATTATTCCCTTGCTTAATAATATCCTCATTTATGTGCATACCAAGTGCAGACTTTATTGGAATTCCCGGTAAAAATTTAAAAGCTTGAAGGTCTCAAATAAATTTTAGTACCTACAAAAAGTAATTGTTAAAATATTTCAGACCAAGTTACTTTCTTATGCTAATAGTAAGTATTGATTTAAGCATACAAGTAAAACATTGTTTGGGCAAGTAACGGCAACGACATGTCGTCTGCTTATTCATGCGGGTCACAACTTGCGTACAATGACCTCGATTTTGAAAAGGGCTTTAAGTAAGTTTTAGAACTGAAACTTTATATCTCAAGTTTGTTGGCCACATTCTTAATTTACATTGTTCATATTCAACAACTATTTTAAGAGTTTGAAACTCCGTGTCAACCAAAGGAACGATCTTCTTAATGGCAATTTTAGTGGCAAACGAAAATAGACAACAGGTAGGTATACATAAATATCTTGTATACATGGTATGTGTTGTGAAATTGGTGGCCGTACAAACTACCGTTCTATATAAATATTCAAACATACAGTCAACGTGTATCCATCAATGATGTTAGTTATTTTACCAGACATTGAACCACACATTATATTATTTTTTGTTTCAGAGGCGACTCGGGATGTAGGTATAAATATTTTGAGCACAAGTTAAGACCTTAAGCTTAAATGTGGTTGATATTTTTGTAAGGTAGTGTTACCATTATTAATTATTTAGCATATAAATCTTTGTTCTAATAAATTATAAATCGTCTTTACAAGTGTCAAGCTAGAACTAGATACCTATCTCAATAGTGAATTAAGGCTGTAGACACTTATTTGTTAGTTGTATTCTATGTTTGGAGGCAGCATTTATATTTTTAAAATACTTACTAGAAGGACAAACAATACAGCAGAAATAGTCGCTCGTGACATAGCTTTAAATCCTGTCGAAGTGTTTTATTTAAAAGCTAAATATTTGTGGCTAAAATCTCTCAAACTTTATAAAATTGAATCAACAAGCCATCTTCACTCAACAATTAAAGACCGCAGAAATAATTCAAATATAACATAATATTCAAGCTACGTAGGGTTGGCTAAGAATATCCCTATCTCCCCTACATCATCGTGGCGTCTGGCAAGCGACCATCCTTCATATAAAATCAAGCAAGGAGAGCCAGTTCCATCCTAAGACGTGCGCTGACAACTTCGACCCCATCTTCACTTACACAGGTGAGATTGAAGTCAAACTCGGGTTTAGTCGCAAATAAACAAATAATAATAAAGACAAAACTCACAACCGTTTGCATTCGCATTGGCGTTGGCCTCAGCATTCGCGTTGGCGTTGGCTCCCGGGATCGGGTAAGGATTGAAGGACCGCGCCAGACGACGAAGAGGGATCGGGGGCGTCTCGTGCCCTTCAGCGTCGATCAGGTAGTAGGCACGGGGCACGTAGTATTGACCCACTGGAATTAAATAGTGGAAGGGTTAGTGTTACAGATATTTGTCATCTCTATTATTATACTTATACAAGGTGTTCCTGTTGATTTCCCATAACTTTGATGTTTTGTTTCTTTCCAAAGAATATGTGGTTCAAAAGTGCATACTTTCCAAGATATCATCAATCTTAATATAATGAGTTCATAAATTATCACCCTTGTAAAATATCTTTAACATTAATTCAATAGACGCGTGTCACTGAAGCAATACAATAAACAACAAAAACATTTTAAACGTTGTGGAACGTTGCATACAATGTAGGTACAACGCAAAGCGTTGCTAACTGAACCGGATAGAAAATGACATGTTGTCATACTTTGAATTAAAGTGTTTTACACAAGATGTTGTGACTTAATTGAATTATTTTGTATGATAAATAAAAAAACAATTAGAATTGAAAAATTATTCACATGTTATTTGATTCTATTACATGGTCCCATTAATATCCTAAAGTTGTGGGAAATCAACAGGAACAGCTTGTATAATAAAGTTTAAAATTTTTTTAAAACCTCGCGAAGCTGCTAGGTTATAAAATGGTTTTGATGATCATGTCATCTTGCAAAACTGCTGTTGATCTAAGATTTTGTATAGTTCATAATATTTCAGAGAAAGAACTCAATTCTCAAGAGATACAAATTGTATCATCAACATAAATTATTTCTGTTAAATTAATAAACAAATGTTTATTATAAACAACAATGTCTATTTAAGTACATATAAATAAAACAGCAAATTCAGTACATTTAAGATGACTTAAAGTTATGCCGATGTTGTATTCAGTAACTGACGGAATACTCGCAATAATATTTTTACTTTATAGGCGTTGCAAAATTGTAGAAGCTCGAATCTTTTTTGTTTTATTATCATCACATTGTATATTTATCACATTTTACCCTCAGACCATCGTTGTGATTGCAAATCATCGACAGCAAAGAGAAATATTTTAAATAAAATAAGGTTTTTACACGATTCCATCACGACTATTAATAAATGAGAAATAATAAGTCCAGCCACAGAATACTTATATTTTTTTGGCCACGTGATCAAGCTTCTATTTTCATAACTTAGCCACGAGACAATAACTGTTGCGAAAAATGTGTCTTGAAGCAATTTATACTATAATTATAACATAATAATTTATACTTAGTTATATATTCATTAACATTGCGATGAAAAATATTTTGCGACAAGAAGGGCTCCCGTTCCGGTAGACGTAGTCGGCACGGTTAGGTGCGACGACGAGCGCAGCGAGGAGGAGCTGTTAGGTTGCATATAGTTATACACGTGCGCGAGCCGAGCGAGCGAAGCGAGCGGTGCCGCGGCAGCGGCCGGCGAAGCGCCATAAACCCAAGAGCATTTTTAAATAACCCCGACGCCCCGAACCGGCGACGTTGTTTGTGGCACGGATTGTGGCTGACATAGTAATTTAGAAGGCAACTTAGATTTTTAGAGAGGAATAATGCTATTTAAAAGAAGTCTGTTTAATTAGCACCCTTAATAAATTGTATAAGATCTTTACAAAGTTTCGGCGTCAGATGATGTTTTTATCCGCGTGTCTTTTAATCTCGTAAGAATATCTTGATAATTTTTTTTCCTAGTTTCCTAGCTGTTTCGCGCAGTTTTACCCCCGCAATTGCGAATCTCGCGAGAGTCTAGGGATAAAAGTATCCAATTTTCTATTAAAAATCACAACAAACATCTATTCATCCGAATTTTCACATTTATAATATTAGTAAGATTACTAAGATAAACTTTCTTATGAGTTGTGGGTTCAAACCAACTTACCATTCACATTTATAATAATAGAATAGATATTGAATCGTGAATACTTAAAAGAATATCAAAATACTTTAACCATAAAAACAAGAACGCACGAGTCGCAAGCTGAAAAGGTATTCTAAACGGCCGGTAAGCCGTACTTGAACAAAAAACAGAAGTGCACGGCATAAATACGCTGTAAATGGATAACATTCCTTTTTGCTAAACAAAAAGAGGCATCTCATAGAATGGTCGACAGTAAAAAGAAACTTCATAGCTTATTCCACTTATGGAGAAAAAAGTTTGCGACTTTTTATGTGTCTGGCTATCTTTGTAGAAAAGAACTTGAGTTGCCAGTTATTTAATTGTGATGACAATTTGTCATCAACTTGATGGCAAGGAATTTTTGATGCATAACTTTTTTTACATATAAACGCAGGAAATTAGATTTTTTTCCCTTCTTTAAATGGTAAGTGATCGTAGCATAAACATCAACATTATTAAACTTTAATATTGTTCTGAGTTTTGAAGGTTTTAAGGGTATCTGTTGAGGTCCAGAATCTTAGTAGAACTGGTTGTAACTTATTTAACGTTGGTCCTTAGTCGACAATAACGTTTTCAAGTTAAAATAACTGCATTCCATTTAGTTATGAATAGACGATAGCACTCAGTTAACAACGTGTCCTAACTTTATGTTCATGTTTTAGTTTATGTTTATTCTCACGATTTAAAAAAACTTTTCTACAACAATTCTAGGTTATTTTAGACTTTGCTTTATCTGAATCAATAACAAAAATAGATTTTATGAATATTAAATTCATATACCAGGCATGCAACTACGATAAAAATTACATTGAACTATGAATAGATTTTTACAAATGAAGATAAGAATAAGAAAATATCTACTTACAAACAAATATGTTTGATTGAATTGATTCCATGAAATAAACCTATTGTATTTTTATTTTTTTATGTAAATAAAACGCTCATTGTCTTAGTAACTTCAGGATTTAAATATTTTGTACCTAATTTAAATAAAATTATTTTTAATATAAATATAAATTCCGTTTACAGTCCAGATTATATCGCAGATTGTACACGGAAATCTCGAATGACTTTAGTTGCTTGAAAGCTCAAAGCAACATTTAAAGCAAGTTAGAAGTTAGTTAAAGCAAGAGTGTGTTATGATTAAACCAAATGTATCGGCATTGCATCGTATTTTCTTTCCAACGTCTAAATTTTATTGCTATCAGACCGATACTTGCAATGTTATGAGCATTATGGCATAAGTGCTATTAAGTACCTACAATGCCCGACATTCTTTTCAAAATACAGCAAATCTTTTTAGCTTCGCGGCATATTTTATATTCATATAGTGTCGTTTTTCAATTTGCTAATTTAAAATAATTATAGTTACTTAATTTTATTATATTTTATTGAGAAAACTGCTTTTCTACTGGTTGAAATTGGAATTTGTAAAGAATTATTATGAACTTGGAACGTCTGACGCTTTACACAAACCTTTATGAAGTGGTCTTTATAAATTCAAATTTAACGGTCACTGTAGTTGGTATTAACCAAGTTGTAATGTTATGCACTGCTTATATCGAACTATATTAATAAAAAGCCATGATTCCATCGCCCGTTTTAATCAGGATTAAATGGGTTTGCTTTACATTTTATCCATAATTTTTAATTAAAACCTGTCCAATCAGTATTACACATTTTTTTTATGTAAAGTAGTAAACTAACTTCCACAGGATTCTATCGAGACCAACGACCTACGAGAATAACATATTTAGATAAATTAAATTTTTAGACGAAATCACTGTAAAATAGGTTTACAACGTGAAAAAAGGACCATTTAAAAGTCTTCATATGCTTTCTTAAAACATACAGACATAATTACTTAATCTCTCTTTGTTACATAAACGCTGTTAATAAAAAGACCATAAAACGACACTCTTATATTAGATTGACCGCGTAGAGTCACATCCTAAGATTAGGATCGCTTCATTTTCATCCATGAGGCTTAATATTACTAAAAAAAGGTTTGTAATAAGAAGCCGGTAGCAGCGTACCTTGTCAAAACAAGAATCAGTAGCCTAAGACTAATAACAATTGCCAACCCACTCCTGAAAAATATTGTGTTTGGCCTTATTCTTCTCTTTTAGAGGTTGTACCAATGGACATATTTAGACAGTAAGAATAATAAATAATAAATAAATATTTCTGACACTCACACAAAATTATCTAGCCCAAATTAAGTTTCTTAAAGGACTTGTGTTATGGATATAGTTAACTAATATACTTAACAAATATACATATAAACATACATATTTTTATTAGAAAATAACTTAAATAAACATATAAACGTCCATGACTTGACGACTAATATCTGTGTTCATCACACAAATATCCGTCGCCGCCGGGATTCGAACCCAGGACCTCTGGCATAGAAGGCAATGTACGTTACCCCTACACCAGCCAGTCGTTGATCAAATAACTATAAAGAAATAATAATAAGGATGAGATGTTGATCAAATAAACATAAACCCTTAAAAAACCATCTTGAAAATCTTTCGTGTTTACAAGGTCAACTTATTAATATCTTTAACAACAACATCGATCATCGATTTAACTGCCAAACGAGAATTACAAACGGCAATTAAAGCAAAATAATTACAACCTATTCAAAAATATACGAAACATCTTCATTATATATAAACTTATTTATTTATCTATGTATTGTATAATTACGTGAAGGTTGAGATCATCGCCTTAGGATTGAAAAATAACCTTCGCTAATCGTGATCATCCGTATTCTTGAATTTTGTATTATGATATCACGTTGCTTATGTTGCAAAGTAATCTGAGAAATATAAAGTTCATGTCAGGAAGTTAATAAAAGGTTGTGATGTAATTAGTTAACAGAAATATTTGTAAAATGTTTAAGAATTTACAATTTTAAGTTAATTCAAACTCTCTTTAGGTCTGCTGTCATAAATTTCTGAAGATAATAAGAGCTGTACCTTTGTACCTGCCTTTTTTGCCAAGTGAACTATGTGAATTTTCTAATAGTGTGTGCATAAATGGTTACATTAATAAATGAAAGGCCGCTTTGGGATGGGCTGAGAAAAGACCTTCTGTCTCCTAAAATGCATGTCGTAAGAGCAAGAGATAGAGAGAGGATTAGGGTTCCCATCTGGAAAGCAACCAGCCTTGATGCTGTTTACCGCCAAATATCGCTTCTCAGTAATGTGTTTCAACCTTTTATGCAGTTCAATTATAGCCAGTGTGTTTTATCTTCAAACTCATCGTCACTTGTAAGGTTGAGGTAAGGTTGAAGGACAAACGAGGGTTTAGTCACCGATAAAAAAGGAGTTCTTAACTGAATTTTATTGCATTCAATTCTATCAAATATTACTTTAACTCGGAGTTTCGAATAGCCAGTACAATTTAAGATACCCTTTATTTTCTTATTAAAAAGTAAAAATTAAAATGGTATTGCATCAGGATTTAGGCTTCGATTCACCTACAATATTTTAATGAAATTGGTAAACTGATCTGTTTTTGTTACAAATTGCCATTGTAATATAGCCTCATAAATGGTTATAAAGACTATAACTATAATTAAATTTAGTAAAAAAAGTGTTTACTACATTCGTCGCATGGAAAATCATCATATAAATAAATCTAAAAGAAAATGCTTTCATTGGCGCGTTGATGTCTTTTGTAACGACGCCATAAAATTTCTAACATTTTATCCTAAAAATTGTTTGATACTTATGAAAATGTGCACAACGCTTTACAAACCTAAAATAAGCAAATACATTTTACCCTCAGACAAATGCAAGCGAACATGTTCTTGCACACAAATGTGCATTGTGAGGGCAACGAATGATAATAGATGTCTGAGGCAGAAACTGTTGTCCCAGTACCGGTAAAACGGTTATAATTCAATATTTATTTGGTCTCTATTGTAAGTAAAAGTATACTTTGTAATAATAAATACCTTTTTAAGTGTTATGGGTCAACCTAAGGATAAAGCGAGGTATTGTTTGATCTTTCATGGAAATCTTATGTTCCTATAAATTTACCCTACAATTTTTATTCCATAATTTTAAATTACTTTTATACAAGTCTAATTCGAACAAATTTTCTAACATTCTAAATCCGAATTCAAAATAAGAACAAAAAGCACAGAATATCAAACTTTTAAGTGATCAGTCATCACTCGCAAAAACGGCGACAATCATCCTTTCTCACGTTTATTCACTCCGAGTGCGTCCTATCGGAAATTACCGGGAAATGATATTGACGCGAGTTTGATGGACACGCGAGGAATTGTATACATGTGATTGCATTCTGGTATGAATGATAGAAACGAAATGAGGACTTTTAGGTTGCAAATGAAAATCAACTCTATGGGATAAAGATAGTAGGTACAATTCTATTAAATTAGGATAAAATCTTGTAAATTAAGATTTTTTCTATTCTGCTTATTCTTTTTTTATATCAAATCTCATCTTAGATTTAAAACGCTACAATGCGTTGCAATTTAAATATTGAAATGAAAAAGTAATTGAATATGTTAATTTACCATGATATAACGTATTTAGAAAGTAACAGTAAGAAGAAAGATTTTCATACAAACTATACTAAATATTTTATTATAAATGTACTGAATTTTTTTTTTATTAAACTTTTCGTAATTAATGTTCTTCGGTCAGCAAACTCAAAATTAAACTTGGTTATATCCATGTGTTTTAGGTAAGGGATTATATTTTTTATTTCGGTGTTCAGTCATATACAAAGAAACCCAGTCCTCCCATGATGTAAGAATTAAGTTATTTCATAAAGCTCTTTAATATTATTTTGTCATTAGGATCGAACATAGCTTTAATTAAATCTGCAACCATAACAAATTTTAGGCTATAGTCGTCCTAAATAACCATTATTCTTATGAATTAAAAGGGGTCCGTGTTCACTCAAGCTACATTATACTATCGTACATATTTTTTTTACCTCGTTTATAATAAATATTTTAATTAAAAGCAAACCATAAAATATTTATTTAAAATCGAAGTTGTGAATAAAGGTGCGCGTTTTAACGTCATATTAGACTCTAAACCAAAAAAACAGAGGCCACAAACCTGCGCAGGCGACGGCCAAGATCGCAGCAACCACCAAAAGTACAGCCTTCATGATGCACGTCTAACCTTCGCTAAGGCTTCAGAGGAACTGACTAAACAACACAGCCTCGCATTTTATATATTCAGGTTATATCTATAGCTTTTTTGTGCATTTTGTTCGGCTTAGAACCGTATTCACGTAGAGTATTTTGAGGCAACGGAAATAGTACGCGATTGTAACTTTTAAGCACTTACAATAGTGTCGAAAAAAGATTGACAAGCTTCTATGAATGTTCTAAATACGTAATGTAGGCAATGGTAGTAAAAACCATGCATTTCAATAAATTTATCTTTTCAGTTGTTAAAGATATAAAATACGTTGTTTATGGTACGGGAAATCTGTTATTGCATAATAGGGATATCTATTTGTTCTTAATACTGATTGGTAATCAAAAATGTGAGAAACTTAAGGTATGGTTACTATATTTTCCTCTTTATATTATTTTATACAAAATATTGTCAAAAATTACGAAATGGCTTGGAATGGCGAAATGGCTTGGCTTATCATATAGGCTCATCATCATCATCACAACTCTTTGTAATCAGCCCACTGCAGGGTATGAGTCTCTCCCCTGGTTGATGAGGAGGTTTAAGCCAAAATCCAACAAGCTGGCCCAGCGTTGGGTGGTGGATGTCACAATTTTCAAGGTGCCGATACGGCTTCTGACAAACCCTAACGACTACTGTATACAAGTATACAGCACCCGGGACCGACAGCTTAACGTGCTCTCCGAAGCACGGAAGTCACCGTGAGAAATGAATGGTCGGCGGTCACCCATCCAAGTACCGGCCGCGCCGAACTTTGCTTAACCTGTGATATCGTAAGATACACACAGTAACCACGGCGCCATGACGACTTCAAATAGGGTACTCACCATATAGGGTACTGATACTGAATTTTAATATTGAAAGTATTAATTTTCCTAAAATTACAGGAACTTTGTAAAGCCTACAAATTATATTGAATGATTCAAAGGCCCAAAATCAGCTTACTGTCAGTTGCAGCACAGTCCGTGCTCGTTGGTCGACTTACATTACTTAAATATTTGTGTGCTGCAGATGATAAATTAAGGCATTATTTATAATGCCCGGGCAGTTACAATTTCAAATAAAATTGAAATTATTACCATGATTTAGTTGAAATTTTTACTGTGTTATCGTTTATAAGTGTAATTTTACGGGCACTTACCTAATATTTTTAATTTGGTATTTTGGTTTAACTATGCCTTTTATTACTTACCTCGCTGATGTGAAAGTCTCGTTATAATGTCATGACTTGGAAGAATCCTCTTAAACTCTAAAATCCATTATTAATACCTTTTTGGGATATTTACAAACTATTTGGCAGTATATTCGTTATTTATTTCTCGACTTAAAATTATAAGTTTCTTTGGCGCAATTGTTCGACGACCGGCTGGTGTAGTGGTAACATTCATTGCCTTCTATGCCAGAGGTCCTGGGTTCGAATCCCGGTGGCGGCGGATATTTGTATGATGAACACAGATATAAGTCGTCAAGTCATGGATGTTTATATGTTTATTTAAGTTTATTCTAATAAAAAATATGTATTTATTCAATCAATGTATGTTTATATATTTCTTAAGTATATGAGTTATCTAGTATCCATAACACAAGTTCTTTAAGAAACTTAATTTGGGCTAGATAATGTTGTTTGAGTGTCAGAAATATTTATTTATTTATTTATGGTTCAAGTACTTATTTGCATTGCAAAAGGCCCACGGTTCGTTTTCCAGTCAAAGTTATTGTTTACTAGGACCCCACTAGTTTCATTATGTAAGCTTCACGAGTTTACTTAACCTTAATTAGACGCTACTTCGTTAAGAGTCTACAATTCAATACAATATATTTGCCAGAATCAAACAAATACCTACAAACACTTTAACATATACACAAAGAAGATAACTGGATTTAAGACAATATGGGCGTCTACCTTTGTAGAAGACTCAAAGAGTTTCAAAAAGTCACCAGTCAGATGAGCTCTACTTCTAAATTTTTTTTTTTATTAATTATGGATGGGACGTTTGTCTTCCATGACACCTGATGTTTAGTGAACATGAAGACTAAGGTGGTACACGTCCATCCACGAGAAACCTATTCACTCGACGCTTAAAAGTACTAGGACTATACTGGTCAGGGAAAATAGATGCAGGCAGTTCATTCCAAACCCGTATCAAAAAGGAACTGTCAAAGCGAAAAATGGCCAAATTATATAAAATGGCTAAGTTATAGTAATAGGTACGATAGACTATTCTAAAATTTTGTAATATTATAAATATGAAAGATGGATGAACGGCTCAACAGATTTAGATGAAATTTGTCACAGTCATAGTGTACAGTTTTACAATGAAATTTTACAAAACCGCAAGAAACAGCTAGTATGTTATCAATTCAAATTCTACGTTTGAGTCAGTGGGTTCTTTTTAACAAACCTATCAGATTTAATAACTTAATTATAACTTCAAATACGTGTCTCTAAATTGCAGAAAAGTGTGTCTTCAGTTGACCGCTATAAAAAAAGTTTTTGAATCGGTCATTCACCGCAAAACGACAGCTCATTTTAAAAGAAAAAAATGATCTGAACTAAATAATTGCGCTATTCCAAATACGTTCGAAGCGAAATTTCGACTCATCGATAGAATCATTCTGACTATACTCATCTTAGCATTTTGAGTTTGTGTTATCCGGCTTTATCCAGGACACATTAAACCCCATTGCAATATTACAATTATTCTGCAATCGAACATTCCAGCATATAATTACGCTAAGTTTTCAGTACTCTCTCAGGATGCTTCGAACCCTTAGACTTATAATAGAAAAAAAACTAACATCTATATCATCTATATGGACTATCCAGTATTACAATTCTGTTTTAGAAAAAAATCATTACTGGCTCGTTTGGGATTCTAACCCACGCAAGGTATCTGATATCGGCCATCGCAGCTGATATATGAAACTGCCACTTATTGTTAAAGTTGAAATCGAAGCAAGACATACAGTAAAAAAAATGTTCCTTTAATTTTTGTATCATATTGTCTTTTTTATCTTTCAGCACTTCTTTGATTAATTAGTTTTAAACTTTTGCATTAAACCTTAGCTACCTTTGAACTCCATAAAAACATTATCGTGGAATGCAATGAATAGTATATATTTGAATTTGAATTGAACCCCAATTTAGCCACATCTTTATATTTTTCAAATAACAACTGAAAAATACTGAAGATTCTCTGAAAACCCACCAAGGGCATGCATAATATATTGGGTAATTAATTTACTATAAACAAATGAAACAATAGTGAATAAATATTAATTGCCGCTTAAAACTAATTGGATAGGTGCTTAGGTCCGATACCTTCAATGATTTTCTGAGAAGCAACCGCTATGCTACAATTTCACGTATTTCCATCATACATTGTCAATACAATATGAATATTCACTGCTGCATTATGAAAACTGCTAGTTCTATTCATAGTATTCGAAGACAACTGGAGATGGGGTAACACTGTCTGCCTCAGATGCCAGTGGTAGCGGACTCGATTCCCGCACGGTACAAGAAAAAAAAATGTTCCGGGTCTGGGTGTTTATCTATGTATATGTATTTATATTCTAGGTTCCCCCCTAGTTCGCTACATGGTATCCCATATCACAAGCTCTGCTTAGTTTGGGGCCATGTAAGTAGTTGGTTGTCTGGGGATTTTATTATTTTTATTTTATTTTTCAAAACATTAAGTTTACTCGGTACTAGGTAAGCACCGGAATAAAAGTGCACACGGGTCTAAACCAAGTGTGCACCTTGGGTAGCTAGGTACTAAAAGTTCGGTAAATTCATTTAGAAGGTAAAAAATTCGGACCAATCTGCAGGTGTTGAGAATTACTGATTTTTGCATCTTTATAAGGTAGGTTGGGCTGGTAAATCTAATACTTTAAATGATATATGTATCTGCTTTGGGATAACACCTGTTGTAGAAATAACAACTGGTATTATGACTACATTTTTTAATCACCACATTCTAGTTATCTCATCTTAAAGTGGAACGTATTTTGCTAGTTTTGTTTTATTTATGTTTATAGTTTGGTTTGTATGGAACAAAAAAAGAATTGAATATTAAAAATACGGTCGTGGCAACAGTGCAATTTGAGCATAATATTCTTTACTCCTTTAGTAACTTCACACGCTTTTCCCCTTGTTCACAAAAATGCAAACAAAGAGCGTTCTTTCTACTATTCATGGAAACTTTTTGAATAAAATTTATGATTATTTTTATGATTATTTAAATTCGTTAATGTAAATTTTTGATATTATTGCAGTTTTAATTTTGTTTTGATTTTATAACTGACATGTCTTAATTAATTAGGTATTCCATTTATTATTTTATGTTCTAATTTTACTAACATAGTCTTAAGTAGTGTTTCTAACAATATCATATGGACAAATAAATGTCTGAAATAAAACGATATTATTATACTACGAGACTTTTTTTGGTTATAACGTCTGTAAGTCCAAAATTTTAAGTAGCTTAAGTATTTAGTTCTAAATGAGATTGGATGAAGTACTTAAGTAAGTATATTTAATCTGAATGTAACAACTATTGTCTTAACTTTATTAAATTGAAAATCAAATCATGGCTATAACCATCTCTTGACCAGTGTGTACTTGTGACCAGAATGTAAGTTGTCGTAGAATATTTATAGGTGTACCTACCTAGCTTTTTTATTTAAAACTCAAAGTTAGCTCAGCTTTTTCGAAAATATTTACCTATGGATTTTAAATACTTCGCAGTTTTTAAGGTAAAATACCTATGACTAATAAACATCCACATTCAGATTAACGCATTAACGGTAAAACTAACATGGTAGTTATAAGTAATATTCTAGTCCGTATTTGGGTATCTATATCTATTTGACATCAATAGCATATCGCTGTACATTCTTGTACATTCACTGCATTAATTACCTACTCTTGTAGATTTTTTGTTTTATTAAACTTTTAAGTTTTATATATTGTTTATAAAACGTTCTGTATCAAAGTTCTGAAATTAATTTGATTAAATAGTCAGTTACTGATGCATTATTGTAACTCTTATTATAAGGCACAAGTAAGTAGGTAATTGTTTTTCGTGATCTAGTGACCGAATAAAAGGATTATATCTTTTTCATATGGGAAAAAGCAATGCTTTTAACTGCTAAGTAGGTACAGAAGGCAGCAGATCAAGCGTTACATTACCTGTATTTCCCCAACAAATTTTCAGTTAATGTCGAGGGCATAGAGTTCAGATTCAAGTAATAAATTTTTACAGATTTGTAACGCTTGATGTGCTTCTGAACCTAGCTGTACGTCTTTCATCAGGCTGTATCTCATGAACCGTGATAGAAATTTGAAATTTTCACAGATGATGCATTTTTGTTACAACAAATAATAAAAATCAGAACAAAATCGATATTTACGGAGGCTCCCGTTCAACAGCCTACGTTGATGGGTAGTTTCCTTCACAAAATATTACTTGGAAATTTTAGTGGCAGGTATTAATTGGTTCAATGACCGCTAAACCATGAACCAATCAGAGCCCACCCAGCACAGGCGATTTGAGATCTATTTTGGGGTTAAATAAGACTCATAATATACACACAACAAATTGGCCTGCAAAGACGCGTTTTGGATTCGTGTAAGGTGCGTGGCTTGCCCTGGGCGGGCGCGTCTTTTGCGCGTAACGCGGCCTTAGGGCTATTCCTAGGCCAATTCTTTAACGACTTTTGTCCTTTTTAACGTTATGGAAGCACGTTCCTCCGTTCTATCACATAGAAAACATGCATGGTAAACCCGGCTGGTGTAGTGGTAACATACATTACCTTCTTGCCAGAAGGTCTTTAGTTCGAATCTCGGTGCGAGCGGATATTTGTGTGCTGAATACAGATATAAGCCGCAGCAGTGAACGATTCCATGTCATTGTTGGCAATTTTGTTGTTGGTTGTTCTCTTAAAAGAAGGTAGCGCACTTGACAGGATATAATTACTGATAATAAACGAAATTTAATAAAGTTAAGAAACGGATATCGATTATAGTATAACCGTTATCAAGGTGCTTTGCACAGATCAAATGCAGAGGTGGCCCATGTTGTCCCTGCGACTCAGCGGTAGACGAAACGGTACCAAATATTCTTACCGAATAATCATAATCATAATGACCGCAAAGCTAAAATTTTTATATTATCTGGAACAAAAGCTTGACATTAAAATTAGTACCTACCTGTCGAAAGCATAAGGAAAACATTTAATGAAGGAAACCTAGGTATACCAAAAGGTAACTAAAATTTAAAACTAATATTTTCTTGTTACATTATAGAAGATGGAAAATGTTAAATAGTAACAGCTACATGTACCTACTATAAGAAACATAGAAAAGTATAAGTGAATTAGAAATAAGTTTGTATGCCACACAGTGGTATTATTTAAAAAAAGTGGGGCATAAAAAAAGCTATGCCATTATGATTTTGTTAGGAGACGAGAAATAAAAGAAAGGCGCTTGCAACAGTGCCGAAATATCGAAAACTCAAAATAATTAAAGAAGCATGACAAATATCCTTTTTCTAAAGTTAATGTACCTAATTGTCAATGATACTATATTATAAATTCAATATGTTGTTAGTTAATTTCGACGCTAAACGGATGTTTGGCTCCCGGCCTCATCATTGCACCATGATAGTTTAAAAACTTATAATAAACGATTTTTTTTTTCTAAATTCATACTACACCTGTTAAAATTCAGGATGCTCTTAGTTCTGGGTTGCTCCTCATTAGGTAATCACCTTTATATTAGCCCACTAAAGGGTCATCAGCCTTTGGTGACGAGGAGGTTAATAAAATATAAAATACAGGAAGTCGTCGTGGCGCGCCGTGGTTACTGTGTTACAAACAATATCACAGATCAAGCAACGTTCGGCGCGGCCGGTACTTGGATGGGTGACCGCCGAACATTCATTTCTCACGGCGACTTCCGTGCTTCGGAGGGCACGTTAAGCAGTCGGTCCCGGGTGCTGTATACTTGTATAAAGTAGTCGTTAGGGTTTGTCAGAAGCCATTTTCGGCGCCCTAAAAACTCTGACATCCACCACCCAGCACTGGGCCAGCTTGGCGGATTAGAGACTCATAGCCCTGCAGTGGGCTCTTTACAGAGTCGTGATGATGATGATGACAGGATTTATAAAAACGAATGATGCTTTTCCTTGCACTTTCGTCTTGTACGACAATATAACTGACATAATTGCCAACACGGTTCAAATAAAAAACAAGATATAAAATACGTTTATCTTTATTTAAAAATTAAAATAACATCCATTTTTAAAATTGACAAATTTCATGAAAACAAAATTTCGGTACAATTAGCTTGGTTTACAATAGTGTCATTTTCAATGAGCTTACATAGAACAATCTCAAGGTACGTTACGAAAACTTCGCAATAGTCCATACCCTTATTTAACACTAATTGATACGTAGAAACGATCTTAGAATGTAATCAAACGTAAAATAATTTACAGAGCACCAAATATCTGTCATGAATCTCATAAAAACTATAGCTCTTCAGAAGAAAACCTACATAATATTACAGTACAAAAATACATATTTAATTTCAAATATATTAAAACTAATAAAAATAAATATAGAATAATTTAATTTATGTAATACATCTGTGTTGGAATCATGAAAAAATCAGGTATTTAAATATTAATTAAAAAGTAAAAATGGAATTTTTGTCAACACTTTTTCAACAGTGACCTTAACATATAAGTATACTATACTCTTATAGACATATCGTTTATGCTAATTTTTACAGTTTAGGAGATATTTTTTAACCCTGTTTCCACTATACATCATGTCAATATATCATTTGCAATCTAAGTTAACGTAAATTTTATAAAAATATACGCCTTTAGCAGGTACTCACTTCCCTCATAATACTCACAAGTTGCGACGGAGACACTACACAACTAAAAACTTACAGACGTTTCTGTTATTTCCGTACACTATCTATTCAACTTCGACACATTTAAAAATAAACATCATATATAAACGTATATCAACATTCTGTATAAGTATTTCTATCTTGTGCAATAACAACCAACTGTGAAGTTAAAAAAGTAAAAAATAAATTAAATGTAAGTGGAAAGACTCGGATACAAATGAAAGACAACCTTTTTAAATCAAATATACACTCTCACTCAACTTTATGCTGGTTCCAAATAAAATTTAAAAGTAAGTTTATCCTGTAAAGAGGCATGTTCATAATTTGAATCTTTAAAAAAAAGAATAGAACAAAGATTTCATTTTGCCTTCGCGGCGGTGGCGGCTTGTCGCTGGCGCAGCGTCTTCATTGTATTCTGGTCGACCTCGGGAAGATCTGACTCGTCAATGAGGGCTTTCTTAACTAAAACAAAAAGCAACAGGTTAATAAATATTCGACCTCGCTTACTAAGTATGACATATGTGGTCTCTAAAGCTCGTATTTTAAAAGCTTACTCAAACTTGAATTCTACATAAAAAAAATTGACAGCAAATCTATGCTTGAGCGATGATCAACGTTTCAGTAAGATTTCGCTTTCGCTTTCAATAATACCTAAATAAATGATAAGCTTGTGTTATGGTAATTTTTGATCGATGGACTAAGTGAACCCCTAGTGCCTGTCCAAGAAAGTTTCAAGAATGTGTTAAAATAAATTCATGAAGTTGGTAAATTAATATTTCATTTAACACATGTGTCCTTGTTACTATTTCCTCAGTCTTAAAATATATAGCTAAGATATTAAATATGATTACAATAAACGACACAACTTAATAAACATCTTAAAAGTGAATGGCTTTAAATTCAGTTTATTCATGACTTGACTTCCATCCGAACTTTCTAGAGAAAGTCTTTTTGAAATTACCTAATTGCAGTTCAACCTCGAAATGCAATCAATCATACCAACGAAGTTGTAAAATTTTAGTTTACTAAATGTGGAGTTACAGCAATTTTAGTTTCATTTTAATTTCATAATATAAGAAAAAAGCAAATTGTCGGCTCTTAAGCTTTTCGAATTTTGAATTTAACTTTTTTACTTAATGGAACAAATAAACTATGAGTGATTAATAAAAAAAAAACTTAGGTGTCACAGATTAAAAATATAAAGAAAAACAATACGATAACCCTGATAATGCTGGCAAGAAATAAAATGAACCAACCTTTTTCCTTCTTAGGCTTTTCCTTCTTTTCTTTCTTGGGCCTGCTCTGAGCCAGCTGTTTGGACTCCTGCCTTTGCTTTATCGTTTCAGAGATGAAATTGAACATCATGTAAACCTGTGGAATGCAAAACAATATTTTAAGTAAACATTCATAAATACTTTCTATATGCAATTATTTAGGTACTAATTTGAAGCATAGATTAATTGTTACATAATGTTCTAGACGTAATTAACAATGGATTGTCATCAGGTAATAACACACTTAAATAAAATACAATTAATTATAAAGACGTTATTTACAATTATGGTACGTTTGCACTAGGGTTTGTACATGTCAAATTTTGTGTCTAGCTACAGAATTGCGGGAGAATTGTCTCCCAGTAAAACAGTGCCCTTACATGATCGCGTTTCGTAAGGACTATATTAATCTAGACTCTTAAATAAGAAAACTCTACTCTTTAATCAGTTATCCTGAATTTAGCTGTCCTAGTTAATAACAATAACACCAAACTCTGTAAGATACATGTAAATCCATTCATACATATTTTAAAATACATTCATTACAACATTTAATTGTTTTTATCAGGCTAAACATAACAAATAAAAATAAATATTTACCTGGAACGAGACAAGCACGGAGAGCGCTCCGACGCGCAACATGAGCGGTGCCGCTCCCGACATCCCGAAGTAGAATGTGAGGACTCCGAGTACCAACGAAACTAGACGCACCGCCACAAATACTGATCCATTCAGCAGACTCAAGACTGGAAGAAACAATAGAAAAATTAAATCCCCAGACAAAAACACCAGCTACATGGCCCCAAACTAAGTGAAGCGTGTGATATTGATATGCTGGTAGCAAACTACAATATTAATATGTAGGTATATAGACCGTGCGGAAGGCCTTCTTATTCCATTAAACTGATTTACAGTCAAACACCATTTGACTATTGTCCTATAAAGTACTGTTTGCCACTAATTAAACCATAGAAAATGAGCTACAAAGATCTTGTTATATTAAGTTGCTACTGTACCATGCAAGGGATTTAAATATATAAATAATTGGACCTATATTCACACAATCTGACGCTAAAGTAAGCTCATATGTAGTAGATAATGTAATAATAAATACATACAATATATCGTACAATACACACTAAGAACCATTTAAACAAAGATGATGTTCAAACACACAAATAGTGTGAATGTTTCCATTAAATAAATAAATCAAAAAGTCTTTTGTAGGTAGAAAACACATTTTCACATTGATAACATCTTTGAATTTCGTATGTATGTAGCGAGTGACATTAAAAAAAAACAGGAAGTCATCAACAGAAGTAAGTCACCAGTTCTTTGACTTTTACAGCAACCTCAAGGGTTTAATAGTTCAATAGGCAACTTGATTACTACAGAAAAAAGGCACTGTGTTATCAAAGGAGAAAAGGATCAAATTGATGATGACGCTGATGTTTCTGAAGGTAGTGCAATGGGTATCTTGCAATAAATAATAATCTCCATATTTATTAACACATTGAATGCCAACTACGCAATATTGCGTAGGCACTAGTGATGCTAGGGGCCAACTACGTAATACAACGTAGCACTTTCTTACAATGTATATGGGTTTTTGTGCTATTAGGCCTCTTGGAAAGGATGTCTTTAGGTTCGTTGGCATCTCAAATAAGACATGACATGGAAAAAAAGTAACTTTATTATTTTAAAACTTTTCAAATCACAAAATTTCTAAGGCACTTTATGGCAAAAAAGTACAGTTTTATGATGAAATCAAAAATTAGTTTTATAACTAATGAGATCGATAATTATACATTAAAAAAAAACAGGAACTTCTAACAACGACAATAGAACTTTTATATGTACTTATAGAATTATACAAAACGAGGATCAGTGTGGTAAGTGTAGAAACAGTTGACCACACACAAGGCAGGCTTTTCTGGGCAAGTGGCACATACGAAAGATGACTCCTTTCGTTTTTTATTTTTGGTGCAGACACGACAAGGCTTCGCTGGAACAGCCTTCTTTGCAGTAGGTGGGAGCTTTTCCAAGTAATGAAAATTTCTCAACGGGACACGACTTTTATGAACCGATGACGATCCAGGTAGTACAGATGGCCCAGGCAGCAACAGTGATGGGTCTGCTTGAGCTTGTTCAGGCTTTGTGTAGGCTGCGGCATTTGTGGTTCAGGTGCTTCTGCAGCTGTGGGACTAATATCGCCACAGGTCAGTCCCAGTAGATATTTCACGAAATCTTCCCGAAACTTCAAGAGCCGTAATTTAGATGTGCGGTCTTTCAAACGTAGCAGTCTATGCGCGTTTTGAACGTAAACCTCAAAGATGTGCAGAGCTAATTTTTTGTGCCATCTGAGCGTCTTTCTGAGGCAAGAGTAATACGAGACCATCTGGTCTCCTCTGTCAATACCAGACATGCCTAGATTATAGTCCGCAACAATGTTAGGTTTCAATGAGACTTTTCCGTTTCTGTTCCTAACGTTCACAAGCTGAAGTTGGTGTTTATTTGAAATCACCAAAACGTCACGTTTGTCCTTCCATTTACAAACAGTGATATCGTTACAACTTTTAGCAGCTAACTCTCCACGCTTCAGTTTGGCGTTGGTAACATCCTTAGGAAGACTTTTGCGCTTTTTTCGAAGTGTCCAACATATATACGTTTTTCTTTCACTAAGACGCCTTGTCAAATCCGGGGAGTTGTAAAAATTGTCTGCATATATTATGTGACCTTTGTCTAAATATCCTTCCATTAGATCTAGTATAACTTCCGTGCTGTGCAGAACGCCAGGTGGTGGGCGTTCACTTTTCCCTCTATAAACACGTATTTTCATGACCATCCCCGAAGACTCACAGAGTTCGTATAATTTTATGCCGTATTTATGTTTTTTATTCTTGATATACTGCCGGAAAACTAATCTACCTCTCCACAGCACCATTGACTCGTCAATACTCAGATTAGCTTCAGGATAGTAGAGATCAGCCATAACATTGTTGAATCTGTCTAGTATTGGTTGTATTTTATGAAGTCTTGATGTCGCTGCGTCGTCGTTCTCAGAAAAGTGAAAATATCGCAGCAATATTTGGAATCGATTTCTACTCATGATTTGTCTAAAAAGTGGCAAGTTATAAAGTGGATCTAATTTCCAGTAATGAGCAATTGTAGGTAACTTAGTCAATCCCATATATAGCAACATACCAACAAACTTGCGCATTTCAGTGATAGTGGTGTCTTTCCAGTATCTAAAGCGTGCGTGTTTTTGTAAGGGACCAGCCCTGCTATGAGCGTAATTGTTAGTTGCTTGAACCATTGAACCCAAAAAATCGTTAGAAAAAAATAAATTAGCCAAACCACTCGCCGATGAAGTAAAATTGGTTTTTATACCTGATTCCCCTAAAAACGGAAATCGTTGCGGTCTTGCTGACTCCATTTTCCACTGAAATTCTGGATCACAAGACGGCCCGTCATTTCCAGGCGGTGGCGACGACGATAGTGGCGGCGCCTCTTCATCGGGTTCATCGGAAGAATCACTTTCGGTTGAAGTATTTTGATTTTCATCCAGCTCAGGATCGTAATCGTCACCGGACCCCGGAGAAAAATCCCCGTCATCTGACGATTCTTCTTCATAAAGAGCGGCAGAAATTTGATGTTCTTGTACCGGTCGCCCTGAACGTATACTTCGACGACCACGTAAAATACGACGGTTCGATCCGCATCCACGTGGCATGGCGAAAAATTAACCTAATGCAACGTGTATCTCACTGTACGCAGCGCGGCACACTGAGGATGACGCAATAACTCGATAGGGTGGCGTGATCTAGGTGGGAAAGGGACAGAAGATGAAATGGTCTTCTACGTAATACTACGTATTCGGCACCCCGTTCAAAATCAAAATGTGTGGTGCCACTCTACGTAATATTGCGTATACGTAATATTGCGTAGTAGGCACCACACATACCATTTTTAAACGGGGTGCCGAGTACGTAGTATTACGTAGAAGACCATTTGTATGGTGGGAACCAATGATGACCTGGAGATGTATTTGGCATTCAATGTGTTAAGTTATATAAATTTTGCTTGTCCCCGAATAAATTCTCGTCACAAACCTACTTTTGTCTCGTCTCTTTCCCGAACTAATTATGCCGCTAACTCTTTCATTAACAGATCTTGTACCCAATTTAATAAGATTTATAATAATATCGATTACTTTCATCTCTCTCTCCCAAAATTAAAAAAAGAACTCTTTTTGCATCTACATGTATAGTTATTTATTTTAATTTCATTATTGTTCCTACTAATGTATTGTGTGACCGTGTTTTTCGTTTAAATTTACAATTTTTGGTATGGAAACTTCACTGGTCTCTGTATAAATTATATATTTTAACTATAAGTACCTATAATGACTGTTTGTTTCCTGAATAAAGTAAAATAAAAAATAAAAATAAAATAAATAAATATTGTTGGACATAAAGTCACACAGCATCATAAAGCCCAGTAAGCACAAAGCTTGTGTTATAGGCACTAGGCAATGGATAAACATTTTATAAACATAAACATTTTTCTCATTTTAATTTGCGTAAATACCCACATATCATACATAGTACACCCAGAACAATGCAAACAAACATGAACAGCTATTTACACTGCTATACACATTACCCCATTGCCAAAGTGGTCATCAAATAAAATATAATTTATATTGCCAGTATAGTTTTCAAATGATTACATGAATTAGGTACTAGATAAAAGAGTTATCCACAGATATCCTACAAACATTTCAAGACATTTGAAAAGAATTCCATTATAATCTTATTATTATTAGTCAAATATTAGTGCTTACATTTGTCCAGTAGGTCTTCCTTCTCTCCGCGGAGAATTGTGTTAAGCCTGTACAAGTGAGATACTAACTCAGCAACCGAGTGTAGAACAATTAATGCTACACCAACCCTTTGGAATCTACAACAAAAAAAATGCAATTCAGGCGATTTCCTTTTATTAAAAATAAACAAGACAAATTATTAAAATGTTCAATAGTTTAACAAAGGTCAAATGATTATATTCTTTGCAAATATCATAAGGGAATTTCAGTCATAAGTTTCTTTAGTTAAGTTTGTCTTTAATCATTGGAACTAATTTGTGTCATAAATTAAATATTCTAAGTTATACATATGCTTATCAATTCTTATTTTGAAATGTACAATACTTGCATAATCAATTTCCATACTGATAAGGACTGACTTAAATGCAAGATTCAATACATAATGTCAAATGATCAAATTTTTTTTTTTCTTTTCTTTGTCAAGCAATGTAGGTATATAGACTTTGTTTGAAAATCAATATGGAATATGTCTTACTTGAAACTGTATGCTGCAGCAACAAATGCGAATGCAACTCCGGCTTGTTTGATCCGTCCAGACCATTCTTCTTTCTTGATTCGTTGGAAGTAAAGTTCAGGCAGGGTATGAATCCAATAAGATGCTTGTACAATCCACCATAACTTGAGCAGAAAACTCATGGGATGATTGGGGTAGCCTTAAAACAGAAAGTAGCTATTTAAGACTTTATAAATTAAATTTGAAATAAAGCTACTTTTCGAACTCAAAATATTATCATTTAAGATATTCATAATTTTGAATCAATTGACTAACTTCCTTTCAAAAAGTTAGACCTTGTATTCTCTGGCAATGCAGTAAATTGACAGTTTGAAATGTTAAATAGAAAAATAATGATACCAGTAAAAACTTTGTAGTATAAGTTCTGAATGAGAATTATTAAAAACAAAAGTGTCTTTGTCATTTGTTTGCATAAAATTTTAAAGAAATTTATAAATAATTGAACTTGAGTAACTTTAATGAAAATTATTAATTACCAAACATACCAAGTGCTTTAAAATTCAGTAGAAGTAAAATCAACTTGATAACTTCTTTATTTTTAAACTCATTTTGTTGCTAAAAATTAAAAACTAAAACTAAAAACTAATAGCCCTTTTCAAGAAGAATATATTACATTATTAAAAAACAAATATAAATAATAATAATAAATTCCACTTAAACCACATAACTATTTTTTCTTCCCTAAAGCGGGCACACTGGAACTGTCATTTTACTGCATTGAATTATTTAACAGGGTATTTCATACAGGGTAGCTCATTTAGCAACAACAACTAATTGAATATAGTTTTAATTCAATAAGTTGTTAATAAAGAGATGTCTTACCATCCCAAAGTTGAGCAATGTTGAAAATAAATCCTTCTCTCAAAATAGCATCACCACCCCATAACAGAGTCACCAAGTGGAATACTACTAATTGTCCAGACTCATTCAGGGCACTGAGGCGACTCTTAGACAGATGGAGTTTCTTAGAAATTTTCTGCAAGAATAAAATTTAAAAAAATTAATAACATGTAGACATTTTATTTTTGCAATATTGATTATTTATATAGTTAGGTAATGCCAATAGATAGTAAATAAAAACACATTTGGGAAATGAGCTTACTATTTGTAAGGTATCTGGCTTCTAAAGATGCTTAATGTCTACATGGCATAAAAAGCAGGTATTATTAAACTAAATATATAAAAACAAAAGGACACTTACATCTAAAATGTACTCTTGAATTATGGCATGCATAACAATACACACAAGAGAATAGAAAAACACGGCGCAGGCATCCGTCCATCCACTTTCATAGAAAAATGGTTCACCTTTCGGAAATTCGCGCGATGGTTCTGTCCCACTAACATTATGATGAAGACTAATAAATAGACTTGCTATTGGACTTGTTGCCTGTAATAATATAGACAAAACAATTAAATACACGGTCAAAATCCGGATAAATTGTTGGCTTACGTGGCATCAATTTTATACTCACTTGGACCATCAACCCGACCAAAAATACCATAACTACACATGACACTATGTCTGCATGGTTCTGAATTACAAATTCATGGCTAAAAATCGGGGGGTTCTTGTTAGCTTTTCTTCCAATTGCAGGTTTTACACCCATTTTAAACCGGTGCTAACCTAATTCTGAAAAATATTACTTTATTACTATCTGGAAGGGAATAGAGCTTCATCTGACTAAAAACAAAACAATTCTATATAATAAAAGACACAACTTTTTCAAAGACGTACCAAACACGGACCCAAATAGAAGAAATTTAAGAATTTGTGTACGCTACGTACGACAAGAAATATTAACAATATCTGACGTTTTGACGCGACGTGACACTTTCACTTGCTACGCGTTGAAACGTCAACAATTTGTGTCACTATTCATTTTATAATGTTGGCCACCGACCAAATGATGATTAAAGCGTTGGATCACAAACACAATTTTATTGACAATATCTCAAACCCTTCCATTATTTATTTTGGTATAATATGACTTTTGTGCAATTGGAAACAATATTTTTCTTATTTAAGATATTAATACTCAATCACATTATCAATCTCACCGCTACTATAAAGAAAGCTTGGATTGGAAATTGAGATAATCAAGAAACAGATAAGAATTAGGCGCGGTATTCATATTGGTACAACGTCAAAAAAAGGTTATCCAAAAAATTAAGGTCCTACCTAGGTCTCCGTCTGGAAGTAGATATAAGTACCTACCTACTGGAATTCCTCCTAATTCTGGTGTATGGTCTCTACAACCTATACAGCCTACTTTAGTTGCAACTTGCAACTACAAAGTTGCGGTGCTGTAACGTTTTTATTGTAATATTTAGAGAAATTATATTATCCTGTGTTGATAGAAATCTCTGATGAATGTTTATTGTTGCATCTAATCATATCATCAATCATCTTGGGTGTTTATAACTAGAGTCAATTTCAAAAAGGATATTTACCAACAATCTACAATCGCTAATTACTGGTTGAAAAAGACGTTAAGAAGCTACAATGCGATTCAAATGAGGATAGGAATGTGAATGACCTCTACCTGTCATATGTCACTTAAAAACTACGGTCTGCAAAGAAGTTTTTGTTCAATAAAAATAACTATTTATAGTACCTATTAGTTACACGCGAAAGTAAAGAGTCGGAAACCATGCCAACATTATGCGACGAAGATACCTCGAAAATGAATATTCATAATTAACTAAGTGGAATGGAATACATTAAAAACGCAGAAATATCGTAATGTTAATCAATTCCAAATTTAATAATATTGTTTTGCATTCTCTACCTAACTGGTTCAAATTGACATAGCTGTCACAATATGGAGCTAAGTCAATCCTATTATTATATGAAATGAATTAAACACTAACACGCAAATTACGTGGCCCCAACGGGGACATGAACTTGTGCTTAGCTTATATTCAGACCCAAGACAGTTTGGATAAAAAATCGCTTTTATCACCTGTTATTATTAATATTAACTCTCGTACTACATGGGACATTGTTACTAAAGTACCAGCAACTAACACCGCCTTTGCGCAGAGGCAATATAAAAGACGGGCAATCCACTTATATAACCTAATTAATAAAAAACTTCAGATATTCATGAAAAAGACTAGTGACATAAAAAACTCATTGCCGTATGGCTTGAGTCGCAATCTTTCCATAAAATTGAGGATCTTTTAGAAATTTGACAATAAAAATATACCTACAAACACGCACACACACACACAGTCACACAGAAACACTTTCACACAAAAACAAACAAACATTCTTAAATTTTACTTTTTATTTTCAACCATCTTGTACGCCAATAGTTATAGAATATAGTAAATGTTAAAGTAGAAATGTAAAAGCAGAAATATAAAGTACCTACCTAGTATATTAAGTAATGCGCACATTTGTATGAATTAAATAAGCCCACTTAAGGAAGAGCGGTGCCACCTAACACAGGCTTATGCAAGCCTAAAAGGAGTCACTAGCCCATGTATAAAAAAATATTTATTGCAAGATTGAAATAAACGATTTATTATTATTATTATTTATTACTACAGTCGTCAATTATTGAAGTCGAGCGACAGGTCTAATAGCTTTAAATGATCGATGGATACCTACCGTTCGACTAACCAGTCGATCGAGTATCCCCGTCTTATCGAACAGATCGATCGGCATCGATTAATCCGTTCTATCATCGATCGATTAGTGTGGTAACACCCGTATGTTACCATGTTTTAGTCCCGACCGGGGATCGAACCCGAATCTCCCGCTTTCTGGACGTGTGCTCTAAATCTCCCGCTTTCTGGACGTGTGCTCTAAACTCTAACCGGGTACAGGCAGACACCATCGAAATTATTTAGTATATTGGATTTTTCCGTTGTTATGCTAATGTATCTTATAATTTGCAGCTTCACCACTCGAGATCAATTTCCTTACAGAAATTATAAATCTCAGTTCAGATACTTAGTGCAATTTATTTAGTATTCTTCTTGTCTATATTTTAGAATTATAACATTCAAAAAACATTTATAATACTATTTCATGTTCGTTGAAATTAAATAGGGCTGACCAAAATCAATTGCTTTAATTCAGAGCAAATACTTCAAGGAAACCAGTTGAAAAGGGGATAAATATAAAACGCATTTCTTTTTAAACGTGTATAATATAAATCAATAAAAGAATCTAACATCAGACTAATACAATCTCAGGTTTCAAAAATAATTTAAATACTGTTAGAAATTTTATAATAATTGTCATTTTCTACTTTGATGTAAGTATAATCATTTATTATGATACCCATGTTCAATAATAAATAAGCTACCTAAACTATCAATCATGATTAAAAAACCTAAAAAATATGTATAATCTCCAAAAACTAAAATGTCCTTATGGTAAAGTTACAGAAAATGATTCGATTGAAAATAACGAGTAAGGTGACCTTACTTAACCTTACTACACAGCCCTTGCTATAACAAATCTAAAAACAATAAGGGTGCGCTAATATAAATTGTAAAGACACATTTACACTTATATACGAATAAAGTTTATGCCGTAATGTACATAAAACTAACATTGTTAAATAACAAACTCGAGACATTCATAAATATTAGATTGCTATGAAAGTCATAAATAGCCTTATAAATATTCAAATATAAACTTTCTAATAATCTCTTTTTTTTTTCAAACATAGCTAATGTTTAGTTAAATATGGCATCCTAATAAATGAGATTGCAAAATTTTGGTTTTTGCAGTTTAAATGACGTGCTCAGAGTCTATTTCTCCTTGTTCCACTGTCATATACATTCCTTCTTCTTCATAAGTGGAGTCGTGTTTGGCGAGGATACGAAGAAGAGGACGAAGCTTCATCCACCACTGCTGTTTTGGTATCCTTTGCCTGAAAATAAGTATTATTAAATTTTAAACAAACACTAAGATAGATAAGATAGAATACTCTAATATACAATGTGTTAATTTTATACTTGATCAAACGAAATGTGCAGATATAACATTAAAAATTATCGACAAAACGCGAAAAAAAAATTTTTTTTCGTACACCATTTAGAAATTAAAGCCAATGATATTTTTTTTTTTATTTAATTCCCATTTTTCGTTGTTAATTTTTTTCCTAACTAAGTAGATCATGGATTTTTTTAAAATTAGTCTTATTTTGAAGGTAAAGCCATGAACTAGTAATATAAATTAAAAAAAATCACAATATCAAGCCGGGAAGTTGTAAAAACATTAATTTATTTTGATTTTTTCATAAAAAATATGTTTTTTTTTTAATGTTTTACCTTTTACTCCGAAAGTAGCACGTCAAGGTAACTTTTTTAGCATGTTTTATTAAATTTTATAACATACCCTACAAGTTCACCAAAATAACATAGGTGCTATCTCTCTTCGTTGTTACGATAGGTACTATCCGAATTAAGTAGGTAATTTTAACAAAATTAAATAAGTACTTGGATTACATCAATAGTGCAATAAAAAACACAATTAAACTAAATCATTTATTTAAATCAAGTTTTCAAAGTGTCCACCATTCTCATCCATGCAAACAATGGCACGCATTGCCACACTACGTACAGTTTTTTTTAAAACATTGCGTTTTTCTCTTATTTCATAAGCTGCAGCCATTATTTTTTGCAAAAGCTCTTCGCGCGTTGCAACTGGAGTACTATACACCATCTGCTTCATATGACCCCACAGATAATAATCAAGTGGTGTCAAATCTGGGCTGCGCGGCGGCCACGCCACTGGTCCGCCTCGTCCAATCCATCTAGTTCCATGAACAAAAAACATTTCTTGCTTGGTAGCCCGGCTCATGTAAATTTTGCTACGATAGGGGTGTCACTCTTAAAGTACTACAATTTGACAGCTAAGGTATATCAAATGCTACATATGAGTACCTAAATGAACGTTATGGAACTAGATGGATTGGACGAGGCGGACCAGTGGCGTGGCCGCCGCGCAGCCCAGATTTGACACCACTTGATTATTATCTGTGGGGTCATATGAAGCAGATGGTGTATAGTACTCCAGTTGCAACGCGCGAAGAGCTTTTGCAAAAAATAATGGCTGCAGCTTATGAAATAAGAGAAAAACGCAATGTTTTAAAAAAAACTGTACGTAGTGTGGCAATGCGTGCCATTGTTTGCATGGATGAGAATGGTGGACACTTTGAAAACTTGATTTAAATAAATGATTTAGTTTAATTGTGTTTTTTATTGCACTATTGATGTAATCCAAGTACTTATTTAATTTTGTTAAAATTACCTACTTAATTCGGATAGTACCTATCGTAACAACGAAGAGAGATAGCACCTATGTTATTTTGGTGAACTTGTAGGGTATGTTATAAAATTTAATAAAACATGCTAACAAAGTTACCTTGACGTGCTACCTTCGGAGTAAAAGGTAAAACATTAAAAAAAAAAACATTTTTTTTATGAAAAAATCAAAATAAATTAATGTTCTTACAACTACCCGGCTTGATATTGTGATTTTTTTTTATTTTTATTACTAGTTCATGGCTTTACCTTCAAAATAAGACTTATTTAAAAAAAATCCATGGTCTACTTAGTTAGGAAAAAAATTAGCAACGAAAAATGGGAATTGAATAAAAAAAATTTTTTCATTGGCTTTAATTTCTAAACGGTGTAAGAAAAAAAAATTTTTTTTCGCGTTTTGTCGATAATTTTTAATGTTATATCCGCACATTTCGTTTGATCAAGTATAAAATGAACACATTGTATAATATATTAGAGTATTCTTGTTTTTTTAAGGTTTATATTGTTACTAGCTGTTTCGCGCGGTTTTTCCCGCGCAATTTCGAATCCCGAGGGAATATCGGGATTAAAAGCAGCCTATGTGCTATTCCAGACTGTACACTATCACTATGTCAAATTTCATCCAAATCCGTTGGGCCGTTCTGCAGTGATTGAGGAACAAACATCCATACATCCAAACTTTCACATTTATAATATTAGTAAGATAAGATTTAGGGTATTTTTCCAACTGTATATGCCAAAAAGTATATACTTATGAAGGTATACAGAAATAATGAATGGATGCCTTACTTTAGCTGATAAGAATTGAAAGTTGTAAAAAAATCGCAAAAGTTTGATTTGGAATCTAAATCTATCTAAAGGGTGGATTCTAAAGCAATAGAAACGTGAGCTGCATCAATATTGTCACACACATCTTTTTGAAACACCTTGTACAGTAAAAAAAAACTAAGTAATTAAAAAAAGTATATCTCAGTTTGTTAACTTCTAATCTAACTATAAATAACTGGTACCTATCTTAAACCTTTAAATTATAAAAGAACATGTCAATATATCTTACGCGAAGTTAGTCTGAGCCTTCACATCTTCGAGTGGAGTGAACATATACTGTCGTTTCACGACTCCCAATAAGCAACAGGAGTCAGGTCCCGTGGCAGGACCCTTTTGTATCATCTCAACGAGCCAGTGAAGGCACTTGGCGGCCATCTTGGTTCCCATGTTGCGGTCGAAAGGAGTAGGGGAACCTCCTTGTTGCATGTGCCCTAGGGAAATAAACAGTGAATTTATTTTTGTTTACTAAGTTAGAATCGGGCTTATTATTTAATATATTTTTTTAATTCTGTATCATTAAAAGTACTGGAAAAAAATAGAAGACGCAAAAACCAACTTTTTGCATGTAAATAAATATATATACGAGAAGGCAATGCACCTATTTCTAAGCATATTTTTTGCGATAACGATAATTTACATTTTTTTTCAGTCTGTCTTAAACCTAAAACCTGTTTAATTTGTTACATTATCAACATAAACGACCTTTAACTACAACAAAATGAAATATACATTTAAACATTCGTTATTTAAATTCCAAACTGGATCCAATGCAAGTTTTATTAATTTTCTTTTGAACTCACCAAGAACATTCATCCTAGCCGTAAACAATCCTTTTCCTTCTTCAGAATACAACCTATAGATGAATTCCGTATTGTAATTTTCATTGGCCTTCTCATTACGTAGAATGAGGCCTCTCTGGATGCCTCCTGTCATTTTGGAGGCCATGTGGTATACGTCCTGTTGGAGGTCTTTGATGGAGAACTTTTCTTCGTAAATGTACGCTGCGTCCGCGCCGCCCGCGAGACCTGATTGAATTTTTGATATATAAGTTCATCTGTACGTGATATAATCATGTAATATGTTTTTTGTTGACAATATAGTATATTTATATTAATTGTACAAGTATTATGAAATAACGACCCAAAGCGTGTCGATCTCAACGCGATAAACTTGAAATATAATGAATGGACTTCATGAGGAACATTTAGGCTGAATATATGATAATTGTTGAAGAAAAATTATGTCACGTATGAGTTTTTTAACGGTTATGATGACAACTAAAATAGATATTAAAAAAATATGTTTGGAAATAAAATAAGATTTAAAATAATTATTGATAATTTGGAATTCTTATTTTAGGAAAACTCAGTGCATCTTTAGAAAAAAAACAACTTAGTTATTGTGAATTTTACTACACAGGATTGATTTATAGGCACCGGGAATTTTTTTTTTACACAGTAAGTATCATTTATAGAAACGACTTTGTAAAAAAAAGTATTTTTTTTTTACAAAGATATAAATATATCCACTAACATATTAGGCAAACCATGGTCTCTCTAAATTACGTTTAAAATAATGACAACTACGCGCTTCTACAAAGCATCTTGTAGTACTACGTCGTAGTATTATCAAAGAAATGCCGCGTCGTAGTAGCTTTGTTCATTAAGGTGGATTCTCACCATCAGCTAAGCACTTCGCGCTCATAGATGGCGTTGATGCGAAAATTTGAACGTTTTTAATTGTTTAATGAATGATAATGTTTAAATTCTTTAAAAATTATACGTTTTGCTGTAATAACATAACATTTGTAATGTCTCAAGCAAGATTTAGCTGAGTTTTAAGTCACGAAATTCGTATATTTGATTTAAACAACAACTTCTTAGTGGCAGCAAAGTTCTCACGCACACATTGACACACGAGGGCGGGGGGCAGGTTTTCGACTGCGCTTACCCGAATGGACAGACTAGGACACGTGAGAGCAGACGTCGTTGACACTCGTGCGCGCGGAGCTAATTATTTTCGATACATTTGCGAATGCTAAATATTGTACGTTTATGATTTGATACTTTTTTCGATGGATAAAATTAATTTCAATTAGGTACTTACATCGAAATAATAGTTGGTAAGTACTTACTATAAAACAAAGAAACAAAGAATAATCTTATAATAGATTATCTTTATCTATACCTACAAATAAAACATATAAACAAAACAATTTTTTTTTTAAATTTTTGTCTGCTGGACCGATTTTTACTTCGTCCGCGTGAATATCGGTTATGGGAGTTGGATAAATAATATTATAATATCGTCCTTGAAGTTCAAAGTCAAAATCGATTCAGTTGTTTAGCTGTGAAAGCGTTACTGATAGATAAACAGAAAGGGTTATTTCAAAAACTGTTACAACAAAGCTGTCATTCGCAGTTTCACCTAGGTTTTGTGAAAAAGACCTACAAAAAATAAAATAGAAAAAGTAACCTACAAAAAATATATACCAAACAGGAATACCCTACGAAAGGCACACTGGGTAAAAGTTAGGCTGCAAGGACGGCAGCGACAGCGAGAGCGACAGCGGCGCGGGCAGCGACGCGACGCGGGGAATCTGCGGTGCTAGCACGCTACCGTCGACAATGATAAATCAGGCCTTTTATCGATATTTTCTTAGAATATGGTATTTTGTGTAAGTAATTTATTAAGACTATGACATATTTGGTTCTGTATCATGGTATCAAATCGAGTAATTCTATCTATTATAGTGCGCATATTAGCTTACTCTAGCCATCGCGCGCAGTTTTACTTGCGTAACTTTTGATCCCGTGGGAATTTCGGGATAAAATATAGCCTATAACCTTCCTCAAGAGTCAGGCTATCAAATGCAAAAAGAATTTTTCAAATCCCACTTTTAGATTCTGAGATTAGCGCGTTCAAACAAACAATCAAACAAACAAAAAAACAAACTCTTCAGCTTTATGAATTATTATTTATTATCATTAACAAAATCCACAGACCTTAAGTATATTTGAATAATGTACATGATTGACAATAAACTTACATCCAATGACGGATTTACATTTTATAATTATAGCTGGAGAGCTAATATATACAAGTAATATACAGAATATAACGTACAAGTTTTGCTTTTGTAAGTTTTTGAGAAATAATTAAAAATAAGGAAATAAAAAGTACTATAAACAAATTAGTATAGATAATAGGATAAAATAGCAAAATAATATATCTTGTCGATTCGACTATTTATCGATGGTTGCTAGCCCTGCTAGGCCGTTCTCGACGCCAGCGGGCGCTCGAGCGATTTGTCGCGGTTTCATACAAACTCAATACTTTCTATCGTGTCACGGAAATCGCTGCTCGCGTCGCTGCCCGCACCGCTGCCGCTCTCGCTGTCGCTGTCGCTGCCGTCCAGTTTGCAGCCTTATGGGGGTATGTATAAGAGTAGGTTTATATGTAGGTAGGTTTATTACATAGATGGTGCCTGCGACTTCGTCTGCATTGAATTAGTATTTCAAAAAGGTAACTTTCTTCTCCAAGGTCCTATCTAAAAAAATAAACATTTAGAATCTTCCCCCATATAATATGTAGGTATAACACCTAACCAATACATTACAAAGTCACATTCTAGGTAAAGCTATATTACTGTAAAGTTTCATAAAAATCCATTCGGTAGTTTTTGCGTGAAAGAGTAGCAAAAATCCATCCGCCTAGCCATGATCAGTGTATACCTAATATGTTTAGTAACCTATATGTTTGGCTGTTTTTCACGGTCAAACGGCTTAGCCAATTTTAATGTAATTTGGTATGGTAGTTCATAAAGTCCTGTGTTGAGTTTTGACACATACACCACTTTTTATTCTGAAGAATTCTACGGGTTCTGACTTCCAAGAGGCAGAAACGATTAATAAAGAAAACCTAAACGATATTGAGTTCCATTATTTTACGTTTAACTTTTTTATAATATATCTCTGTATGTACACTACCTACATTAAATCTAGCAAGAAGCTTTATTTATTAATGATTTAGCCCTATCAACATAGTAAACTTTTCTACTACATACCAACTATCTTTCGGATTTATTATAATATTATATGTCAGCCACAGATGTCAGCAGAATAGAACAACAAACAGACAGACACAAAAAGACATTTTTTCTTTCAAATTCTTACTTTTTTTTTCATTTCTTAATAACCTTACATATTTTTTTTGTAAAAATATTTCATGTTCACACGTTATTGTTTACTGTTTTATATATACATATGTATGTAAAGATAGATGCATGGTAAAGATTGATACAAAATAAAAAAAAATGTAATAAAAAAAAATTACGCGAGCAGGATCGAACCCACGACCTTAGACTCATGGTCGGTCTACGCGCAACAAAAGATAGTATCAAAACAAATCTTTCGACTGAATGAAATCGGCGCGGAGCGGGGCGCGGTCGTGGAGATCTCGTGCGCTGAAATCCGAAGTATTCCAAAGTTCTGAGCGACAAAATACATAGGTTGCCTGACCTGAGCGGCAACGTCGCATTTTCAGCAAACGCCAAACACGCAACGTAGCTTCAATGAACGCACACACACTTAAACATCCTGTTAACGTACTACACTGTCACCGTCCACCCATACATTGACACATTTGAACAAAATTTAATACTTCAGTTAAGCTATTTCTTGTCAGATTTTTTATTTTAAAAGTAATTTTGCTGTAACTAAATATAGAAATAATTGCTAATGCAAGCATTCCAGAGTAAAATAACGCTCTGTTCGCCCATATTTGATAAAAGAAATTAGTATGGGCGAGAATACGCCTTAACAGCGACTATTTGCATAAAAAATTGTGGTGCCATATCTTTATTTTTTGTACTGAGCTATACTAAACTAAATATGCAGGTACGATTATATCGTATCAAAGAAACTATCATTTAAATTTGGCTTGTGACTACAAATCAACCCTGTATTTAAAATATTTTACAGTATGTTTTAACCTCTTTTAAGGAACAAACACAAATTGATTCATTTTAATATCTAATCGTGAAAACTGAAGAATATACTCAATAAGTAGAACGAAATATGCATATCTAATGTGATATTTTTTTTTACCTGCAACTGTTGCCAGATAGCCGCAGTAACCGCCCATTGTTTCAATAACGAACACACGGCGCTTTGTACCCTGAAATAAATATAAAATAGAGTTTATGCATCTTTAATCTTTTTTAAAGATCTTTATTTTATTTTCGTCACTTCAAGAACGTACCGTTCTGTTTACGCATGTTATGAAGACTTCTTTATACGGCTTACCCGGGAATAAAAAAATCCTTGTATTTTATTGCGTGTTGGTTGATAATTCCTAATTTCGCAGCCAATTCAGTTATTGTTTATTTAAAAAAATCGTAGCCTTGGGTAAAAATAAGAAGTTTTGGGGAGTCTGTTTATTCTCAAACCCGTGTGATGCAACTTCAATCTCGTATTTACTAAATGTAACGTCCACTATTTTAGGTATTGTGCACACAAATAAAACAATATTATTTTGACTTGTATGTCCACGACCGGTAGCGTTAGCAGTACCGTATGGAGTGACGAGCGGAATACAAGAGACCGCGCGCCCCTCCCGGTGCTGCCACCACTCCCCGATGTAGAACCATTTAATTGCATATTACATCTCTTATTTGCAAACAAAAATTGATTTGTTAACCACACAATTTTTTTTTACATATTAAGCAACTAGGAATTGAATTTACAATTGAACTGAATCTACCACCACTTCGGAAAGTCGATCTGTTGAGAAGAAGTGGCAAGAAACTCAACAGCAATCATCTTTTAAAAGTATATTACAGCAGTTTATAGCCAAGGAGTTTTATCTTCCATATAATATCAGTCAACAGAGTACTTATGCTTGAACATCATTTTCTACGGAATATTTTACTGTCGTGAATATTTTAATGGACTACATTGCTGATATTCTTTTCTAGTTTCATCCAAACACTAATATCACGACCGTTTACATCCCTACAAGTGTGCATGGTGGGATTATGATTGTGTTCTTCCTTTAGTGTCTTCATATTTTTCTCATTTATATTTTTACTGTATATCTATACTTATACTGTTTATATTTTTACAATGTTCCATTGAATAGGTATTTATGATGCTATTTGATTATTGTTGGATTTCCCTTCTTCTCTTTTCTCCAGATTTTTGTATTTTTTAAATAATTTCTTTAACATTCAAATTTAGCAAGTTCTCACTATAGTCCCAATTTTCAAAATAGTTCTTAGTTCCATGTTTATGTTCTATTGCATGTTACTGATGTTTTTCTTCAGTATAATAATACATATATTTTTTCATTTTGTATTTGCTTTATATTCATTATAGTAGCTTTATCGTTTGCCAATTTTTTGACAAAATACAGTTTTCAATTTTCATACTTATTTCTCTATTTATTGTAGTAATAGTTTGTTTAAGGTACTTATGATATTAATATTTCTTTTTTTTTGATATATTTATATCAATTACTTTCATTTTTATGGAGGTACCTTTGTACCATGTATTTCTAATTTAATGTGGGTTCCTTTGAACCTTGGTTTTCCAATTTAATGGCATTTAACCTGTGTACTTATATTTCTAATGAAAATATATTACCATAGAGGTATTTTATTCAGTGTACGTAAATACGTTTTTGATATTTTAATATATATGTGATGTTATAATTATGTGTAATATTTATTATCGTATATATTCATTTCATATTAGTGTATACTTTTTCAAGATTTTATTGTGTGGACATATTTATGTCCATAAAAGGTTCTCAATTAGCTTGTATAGGCCTTTATTTAGTTCATACTTTGCGTAACCTTTAAATTAAACTTTACGACAATAAGTTTCTCTCAACGTTATTTATGCACGCATAAAAGATAAATACCAACAAAACACTTATAATAGTGTCACAAATTATCACAAAATTAAATATTTTAAAATTTTAACGTTACCTTAATAGTTGTTGTTGTGTTGGTGGTATCGTTTTTTGACACCAAACTACTTTTATTTTAGTTTAATGGTACAGTGAAAACGCTTTCAGGATAATGTCAATAAAATTGACAATCTTACTGACGTTGCCATATAAAAAATTATCTCTCTTTGATGCGATTGATTTGACATATCAAATTCTTTGGTGAATGGGTTTGTGAAAAACTGTGTTCAGAATATTGATTTCAAGATGACCGCTCATGTACATCGATTCAACGGACGATCCATTAGTGGCAATCCCTATTAACAGAACGTTCCGTGAACGTCCTTACTATGTCACCTATAGTGAAATAGTAAGGTTATATTATATTCTTTAAGGCTGAACGGATTCATTGATTTGCCTTTCCCATTTAGATGGAAAAAGTATATTTTTTCTATCTAGTTCTAGGTATCTAACCAAATTTAAATAATATACTAAAATGATTAATGAACTTGGTATTTATACATAAGTATTCAACTAAATAATGATGTAAAAATTAAATGTGAAAAGACATTAGTGAACTGTAAATAAGTTAAATCAATTATATAGTTTGAAAATATAAGTTAAGATGAAATTAAGTGTAATTTTTTGTATGAAAACAATTTATTATTTCCGCTTGCCAGTTTACAGCAATTAAATAAACACACTGCCTAATATAGGCTTTGAATTAACATAGCCTCAAACGTGCATAAAATGTTGTAAAATATTGATGATTTTTTTACATTTACGTGGCCTTAGTTTGTTTTTTATCTGACATAATGCATGGTCATTAATAATGGAGATTTTTACAATGACTTTGTTAAAAACAACAATTGTTCATGAGCACTTATTCCCTCCTTCAATTTGTTTTGCCTTGGTATTGTTGATTGATTCAAAACCTTGCCGCAGCTGTACCCAAAGAATTTTTGGCACGCTGTTTAACACAGCTAAGTTGTTGCTAGTGCAATTTCGGATCTCGCTTTGTTAACAATTTGAACACACTTTGTTAGCACGTCTCATATCAATACCAATTCCAATATCTCCGTCATTCTTAAGGATCGGTACCATTGGAGATATCCAGTTTGAAGGTTCATTAACTGGTTCAATTATATCCGCTTTGACTAACTCATCTAATTTTGCATTAATTTTTTTAGTTATAAAGGAATAGGCACTCTATGGTAAGGCTTAACTATAACTGGCTTAACAGATTTATCAATAGAAATTTCTTATTCAACACCTATAAATTTCAGGAAACTTTTACAACAAAAACTTTGCATTTTGTATCTGAGAGAGAACCAACATTAATTTTGGATTCAAAAGACCATAAGACCAATGGTCTATTATAATAGGCTAAAACTTTGGGTTTTGTACTTAGTTTACACTATTTATTTATTTAATAATTAATGTTCACACAAGGAAATTATTATCTATTCCTGTACCATCCATCTGCTTGGAAAGATTATTTAGCGAGTCATTTGACTTACGCTTTTTTTCCGGTTTTGCATAGATTGCGGAAATTCCCCAAGTACCCACATTCTGGCACTTTTGATTTTTACTGCCACAACGACAGCAAATTTTAGTGTTTTGTAGGGTAGTTTGGTTACTATGCTATTAATTGGTTGGTTTGTATGGATTTTTGTTTTAAATTTTGCTTAAATGTATTTGCTTTCGCTTTATATAATTTTGACTGTTGTTTATAGTATTTTTAAACAAATTGTTTAATTAAACTATTTTTTTATTTTATTCAATCAAATTTTACTATTTTACTATTTTACTTAATTTATTTTAAATTTTATGTATAGTTTGTGGAAGAGCGGAGTCTTCAAACACAGGCATTTTTTTTTTTTGTCTAACTGAAGACCACAGATGAAAACATTTGTACTAGAATAAGAATAAGGAAATAAATGATCAATTATTATGTTATTGATCATTATTATATATGTATTATATTTGTACAGATTCAATGGCATTTGTCCAAAGTTATATCATCCCCTAAGGTAAGTATTTTCTTTCGTAATTCTAAAGATTGACATTTTCCAATAATTTGATCTATCATATTTTCATATAAATTTGAAAAGTTACATTATTAATAATGAATTAATCCATCCTGATGTCAAACGCGACATCAGATGGTCTTATAACCTCTGGTGTTCTGCCTACCCCATACGGGATACAGGCGTGAAGTTATGTATGTATGTACGTAATTAAATCCCCAGTTTTTTTTTATTATCTCCGGCAGTAGGCTCGACCAGACCTTTTTTCCATTTTTGCAGCGCAAACCCACCCAAGTGGGGTCACCTTCACAATCAAAGGCTTCGAGCTGACATTTTGTGGGGCAACTTAT